>OX031057.1:12077500-14477500 GCA_943736015.1 Tridacna crocea | reverse complement strand
TAAATCAGCGTTCCATTTCTGCTAAAGTCATTCAATTAATCTCTGTTTAAACTGTTTGGGAAACGTTTTGACGTTTAAATTTTGCGGATTATCGAATGCATTTGAAAAGCCGTGCATAGATAATAAATGTTGATCATTGTGTAACCATCCTTTAAAACCTCGATGTAATCTGTGTTTAGCGTCTTTATAATCTCTTTGTAAAGTAATATTATCAGTATCCATTAATTTGATCCAGTATTTTATAATTTGAACATATCGCGAAATATATATTGGATATCGACCTAATTCTGCATACACTGCCGCTTTGCATGTTCTATTTTTTACCCCTAAAATCCATTTGCAGTACTTTAGATGAATTTGTTCTAGGTCTTTAGACTTGGTGAAGCCCCAAACTGGACAAGCATGATTTATGATTGATCCAACAAATGTATCAAACAATTGTATTGATATATCGGGTTTAGTATGGTGTATTTTAACATAGTTATATAATAAATGCATAGCTTTCAAAGATTTCCCTTTAATATTCTGAACATTTAAATTAAAAGATCCGGTATAATTGAAACACACCCCTAAATAGTTAAAGTTATCCATAACTTCCAAGAAGTCGTTACCATAAGTCCACTTTTCGTTATTACGTAAGTTTCCGCGGGACCTAAAAACAGCCACTTTGCTTTTAAACGTATTAACCTCTACACCCCATTTTTACAGTACTGATATGTACATATACTGGAACACATGTAAACACCTTTTTCTGTAAAATTTATGAAATACGAGATGATTAACAGAATTCTAACACAAAGTCCACGTGGACCCCAAAAGTCAAGAAGTGGAAGTTTTTTAAGTCCGGATGAAGGTTAACCATCGTTTAGATTGATGTAAATGATGCGAATTCACTTGGATGCAAGCAGTTAGCCTTGAAAAACAAAAGCAAAACAAAGAAAAAACACACAAAAAAGCAAACACAACATCTTGAAACTTTGCGGCATCAATTTAAACTGCCAAGATTGCACTGGTACCGCACCGGCAATAGTAGTTATCAATATAATGATGTTAAATGCTGTATACACAGCACTGGTAAATACACAACATTGAAATCATCAGTTTTCAATACGAAGATAGTATTTATCGTTGTAGAACACTTCCTATAATAAAGACTAAGAAATGGTTATGATGACGAAGAAGAAGAAGTATTGGAAGTAGTAGTAGCAGTAGCAGCAACAGACGTAGTAGTAGTCGAAGTAGTAGTGGTAGTAGAAGTAGTTGCAGAAGCAGCTGTAGTCAGTGTTGTAGTACTTGTAGTAGTAGTAGTCGTAGAAACATCAGCAGCAACAACTGTGTCAAGGCAAAAGGGGTAGTAGAAGTAGGAGTGGAAGTAGTAGAAGTAATAGTAGTAGTAGTTACGGTAGTAGTGGTAATATCAGCATCATCAGCAACAACAATGTTACGGGGAAAAGGGGATCCTTTCTCTACGGGGGTTCTTTCTTTTCATGAGGGGGTCATTCTACCACAGTTAGAGGGGTTCCTTTCTCTTCGGTCTTTGGGTCATTTCTCCACGTAGAATCAAGAACCGGGTAATTCCTCTACGTAGCGAAATGAACCATGGGTCATTTTGTAGGGGAGGGTCATTTCTTTGCATTACACCTACCCTCAAATAGAAAGCCCGCACTCTACCACAGAGCTACACAGGCAACTTGGCATCCTCTCTAGTGATTATAAATACACAAATAATGCTGGCAAAGCAGATCGTACTTACGTTATTATAATATGAGTACGATAACCTTAATAGATATATTATTACAAGGTATATGCATGGTGTTTTACGCCACTTTCACTATTATTTCAGTCATATCATGACGACAGCTTGCTTATTCATATCTTGGATTTCACCCACCATTATTAAGCTTGGGCACTGAAATGTCTCGCAAAAGGGCAGTCCCAAGAAAGATCTTATGCTTCAAGTGAGGCTCAAACTCGAAGCCTCCAAGTTGCACCCCAAAACTTTACCACTTATCCTGGCAGGACCCGAGAACTATTGGTATTCGCTACTGGAAATCGTTCTTTTAGCTCTACTGGCTCAAAACCAACAGAGCTTGTGTTATGGCGTGGTTCCAGTCGTCCGTCCGTCCGTAAGGCTTTTTCTAGTTAACGCGATAAAGTCTGCATTTTTGGTCAGATTTTTTCGTGAAACTTGCACAGTTTGTTTATCTCATTTTTAATGCTATCTTTAACAGCGGAGAGTTTCCAGCAAGCTAGGGGGAAAGCATAATATGCCCTATTCACAAAAAGGGCTCTCGCAAAAATCCAAATAACTATCGAGCCATTTCACTTATTAATGTTATAAGCAAATTATTTACTTTAGTTTTAAATAAGAGGTTAATGGAATGGTCACGAGAAAATAATATTATTGATGAAGCACAAGCTGGGTTTCGTGCCGGATACTCAACAATTGATAATTTGTTTACTTTACAAGGAATTGCTCAAAAATACCTAACTAGAACAGGCGGCAGATTTTACTGTTTATTTATAGATTTTTCAAAAGCATTTGATCGTATTAATCATGACGTCTTATGGCATAGTTTAAGAAATAAAGGCATTCATGGAAATTTTTTACGTATATTACAGTCAATGTACGGGAGACTATCCGCGTGTGTTAAATTAACAACAGGTACTACGAGTTATTTCCCTTGTTTAGTCGGCACCCGTCAAGGCTGTGTGAGCAGCCCGCTCTTATTTTCCCTTTTCATAAACGATCTGTCAACTCTGTTACGCGAATCTTGTCAGACAGGAATTTTTGTAACCAACCAAATTCCAGATATCTTAAGTTTACTGTATGCTGACGACATCGCAAGCTGTGCAGAAACTGTAAATAAGCTACAACAACAAATTAACATTGTTGATAATTTTTGCCAAAAAACGGGCATGCAAATCAATATTGAAAAGACAAAAATAATCGTATTTAGAAATGGTGGACCTCTGCGTGACAATGAGCGATGGTTTTACGGAGGAACAGAAATTGAATCGGTCTCCTACTATCGATATATGGGGCTACTATTTACACCTAAATTAAAATGGACTCGTGCCAAATTAACACTAGCTGCACAAGCCCAGAAATCTATAATGTCAATTTCTAACTATCAGCGCAAATTTGGTTACTTTCATCACAATGATATCTTCAAATTATTTGACTCTATGGTAAAACCTATTCTTTGCTACGGGGGAGAACTATGGGGTTTTGAATATGCGCAACAAATTGAATCTATTCATGCTCAATTTTGTAAAACTTTCCTTGGCCTACCTCGCCATATAAACAACAGTATGGCGTTAGGGGAATGTGGACGACTGCCTCTTTGTACAACTTATTATGTTAAACCTATAAAATACTGGTGTCACATTCTGCAAATGTCGCCCAATAGATACCCTAGAAATATTTATATAATGTTGAAACAACAAGACGAAAATGGACGGATAAACTGGGCAACCAATGTGAAAAATATGTTATTTCGTTATGGCTTCGGTTTTGTCTGGGTCTCACAAGACGTTGGTGATACAGACGCATTTGTTTATCAGTTTAAACAAAGAATCATGGATTGTGCTTCTCAAAACTGGTTTGAAGATATAGCCATATCCGGCAGATGTCGTCTATATAAGCACTTCAAAACTCTTTTGAACGTCGAACGTTATCTAACATACGACCTACCATTTTATCTACGAAAAGCTATGTCTAACTTTAGATGCTCAAACCACTTTCTAAATATAGAAATGTGCAGACGAACCGGAATTGATCGTGATCTAAGATTTTGTCCGTACTGTGAGAACCTAGAGAGAATCGAAGCTATAGAGGATGAAATTCACGCTTTCTTTGATTGTAATTTGTATTCTGATCTGCGCCAACAGTATATAAGCCCTTACGCAGTACCTACAAGAAATAGGGAAATTGAATTAAGTAGGTTGATCTCAATCGATGATCCAAAAATTCTGAAAAATGTAGCTCATTTCGTTTTTCTCTTAATTAAAAGGCGAAAGGCATATAGTTCACAATAATTCATTTACTTTTTATGAATAGTCTGATATCTCATCTATGTTTAAAACTAAAATGTTGTCTTTTCCCAATAATTGTATAAGTTGGCATAATTATTCACTGTTTATCTAGTATAATCTATTATAACTCGTTTTGACGGTGTTTAATCCATTACCACTCAATTCCTACTTTTGGCGCCCCTGAGAAAGAAGCCTTTTGAGGGCACTGTGGAAAAAGGAGAAAATGCTGGTAATCAGCATTCTCTCCTTTTCCCACAGTGTTTTCTACCGTTTTCTACCGTTTCCAGAATAAATTTCTATTTTTCATCACCTTTATCTTTTCGTCTGCAAATGCTTTTAATTTGGACCAGTCTAAAGTTTTTTCGTGTGGTAATGAGGT
Source organism: Tridacna crocea (assembly GCA_943736015.1). Classification (NCBI taxonomy): domain Eukaryota; kingdom Metazoa; phylum Mollusca; class Bivalvia; order Cardiida; family Cardiidae; genus Tridacna; species Tridacna crocea. The sequence continues at coordinate 14,473,083 of OX031057.1, read as the reverse complement.
AAAAATGTATTCCTTATACTGTAACCTTTTTTTTCCACTTCCCTACATTGTTGGAAAATCAGTTGGAAACCCTTTTTTTCCCATTTCCCTACAATGTGGGAAATTCATCTGGAAACAAATTTCAATTTTTGAGTTATGTTTATTTTGTTGTCTACAAGTGCTTTCAACTTGGATCGGTATAAAAAAAAAAAATCGACGTTTGATCTTCAAAACGTTTTATTGTTTGTTGTTTTGCTACCTACGTGTATTTAACCTATTGTAATACAAACCTTACTTTTGACGACCTTGAGAAAGAAGCCAGTAGAGGACGCTGTGAGAAAAGGAGAAAATGTTGGTAACCGGCATTTTCTCTTTTTCCCACAACATTTTTCTACTCTTCCCAAATCAGATTTCAATTATTTTTATTCACAATTATATTGTCTTCTGCAGATGCTTTCAATTTGGACTAGTTCAAAATATTGCCGTTTGGTAAAGAGTAAACTTTTTGCCTATCCCGATGGGACGTTACATGCATACTCCCGATGAGAAGTATAAAGTTGTTTGTATTGTATCGTAATTGTATTGTATTATATGTAAAATTTATCTATGTATTCGTATGTTTATTCCTGGTGTTGTATACGTATTATGCTGTTATTTTCATGTGTAATGGGCCGGAGGCCTAAGTCACCAATAAAGTATTGTATTGTATTGTATTGTATTGTATCAATAGCTTTAACCCTATAGATTTTGAAAAAAAAAAAAAAAAAAAATGCGACAAACAATATGGGAAAAGTAGTCATTTCAAGTTCAAAATTTCCATTTCTTGTTTACTCGATAAAGTCTGTCTTTGTGGTCAGATTTCCATGAAACTTGTAGAGTTTGTTTAAGTTATCAATAGCTTTAACCCTATTGACTTTGATAAAAAGATTCCAACAAACAATATGGGAAAAGTAGCCATTTTAAGTTTAAAACTTTGTTTTCTTGTTTACGCGATAAAGTCTGCATTTGAAGTCAGATTTTCATGACACCTGCACAGTTTGTTTATTTCATCAACAGCTTTAACACTGTTGACTTTGAAAAAAAATCCAACGAACAGTAATGGAAAAGTAGTAATTCTGAGTTGAAAATTTGGATTACTAATTTACATGATGAATTCAGCATTTTGATTGGATATTCATGAAACTTGCCCAGTTGCTTTTTCTCATCAGCAGCTGGAACCCTATTGATTTTGAAAAAAAATCTGACAATCGGTATGGGAAAGGTAACAATTCAAAGTTGAAAATTTCCATTTCTTATTTATAAGTGCTTTCCTTCACACTGATTTTCCTGGTTATCATTTTGAATCATGAATTCATACTGTATGCTAGACTTGGGGAGGGGGGTTGTCTTTCACCGTTTTGCATTGTGAATTCATAACGTATGCTGGAAAAAAAGAAAAATCACTGCCAGTAAAGCGAGTTCAGGTCCTCTAGTTTTTCTTTACTCGCGATATCACAGACAGGAGCCGGGCTTATAAAACTGGTGTTCCTGCTCAACTGAGTTTGTGCTCAAGCTTTTAATTTTAATGAAGTTTTTGCAAGTGCGACAATATGAAGTAAAGCTTTCCATCTTCATAAAATTAAGGACAGAAAAGTTTGAAAACCGAAAAATTCCTCTACGTGTATCAGCGCAATTGTGTTTAATTTCGAAATTTCGTGCTTAGCCGAATTGAGCCACTTAAAAAGGTTAGCCCTGTACCACACAGTCCCGAGAGCTACCGACGCTATCAGAGAAGGCTTTTGATTGGCTCATAGAGCGTAGGATAGGTAAATTTTGGTTCATTATACGTACTTAATCGATGAGTAATTACTTTGAACTTGATAAGGTAAACGACTTTTTAATAACACGTTACAAATATGCGAAAAATATTGACAAAAGACTTTAAGTTATATTTGGTATCTAAGGTAGGTAGACATCATGTCTTACAGGAGTTAAAAGTGTTATACAGGGTGACATCTGTTAACAAAAATAAAGTGTCTGTCTGTGGTATAAAGCCCTTAATAATTCTTCTGAAAAAAAAGAGGAGAAGTACATGAGGCAGATATAGAATTTTACGTGGCCGTGAAAGAGGGCTATTATCCAAAATTTATACAGGAAGTACCATTTAGAGGCTAGTAAGAGATACCGAAATGAGATATGAACCTGTTATCAAACTTTATAAATCTACTTAAACTTTATGTCGGTCCAAACTGTCTTAACACAAAACGTTAATATTCAATTCATGCAGGTTTGTCACAAACATATAGAATCACCAAATGGCTTTGGACGTCTTTAAGTTCAACCAATGCATCAATACAGACGACATTCGATCGGTAGGTTTTGTAGATCAACATCAGACACGAGAGAACGTGCAGAAAGGGGCGTTAAGATATTGAATCTACACTCCTGTTTTAACACTTCACTTATTTAGCAAGTTGATGCTTAAAACAAACCGAAACCAAAACTTTTTTTTCATCGATTGCGTTTTTTAATATTTCCATTCGCTGAACCGACTGTTTATGCATATAATTTGTTGTATAATACTTCTTCTCTTACGTAAATGAGTTAAACATATCCAGTGAATTTTAACCAACCCTTTCCCTGCTGAAGTGAAACTTTCAATCCAGTAGTAAACAACCCAATTTTTTGCGTTTTTAAAGTGCTTTCGAGGAGAAAAAAATCTGTATATCGGACAGTTTAGATCCATGCAGTCTAATCTTAATCTACACTGTCAGCAATAGGTCATTGAGTCGCGCATAGAATTTTGACGCTAAATAAAAGAATATCTTTTTGAATAACTTTAAGGAAAAAAGGAACTAGAAAAAGCGCTATTTTTGAACAGGTCCGATTCAACGCTGTCTCTTTTTCGTCTTAAAATAGTTGACTTATAAATGCGAACAATCGTTTTGTTGTTGCGGCGCATGAGCGGCGTTGTAATGCACAGAAACGACCCTCACCTACAAAATGACCCATGGATCATTTAACTATGTAGAGAAATGGACCCGGGTCATTATTCTACGTAGAGAAATACCCCCCTACAAAATGACCCATGGGCCACTCCACTACGTAGAGAAATGACCCATGGATCATTTCTCTACGTAGGATAATGACCCGATTCCTCTACGTAGTGAAATGACCCATGGGTCATTTTGTAGGGGAGGGTCATTTTTCTGCGTAACACCGGCATTCAGAAGGCAATGGCACAACATGTACAGAAAAATTCATTTGGCATACCTCGGGTGATGGGAGCCATCAAATCCCTCGATTGTATTTGGTGGATTGATATGCACCTAAACAGTACATTTCATCGCCGGAAATCAGCTGGTTTACCGTTCTGAAAATTGTAAGGTGAATAATTTCACCAAGGTTGTTTCAATCGTCGAGCAGAGTTGTCGTTTCTTTATTCTCACCGTACATCTCTGCAACGGGTTAAATGACAAGAATCTTGTCAAACCGAGGAAAACACGTTTTATTACAGTTCACTTGTTTCATGTGTAACATAATGAATTATGGCTGTGCCCGAGATTGATGACAACGGTTTTGACACATCGAAGTTTGTAAGAATAAAATAAAAACAAGTTAGCGTCCTTTAAAAGACATTTTAAAAGCTTTTCAGAAAATCCCTCTTTTTCATAATTCCTACCAAAAAGTCTGATTGGCTGTATGCTGTTTGAACAGCACATAAAACGATCTTTCACGGGCGTTTGTGTCGCCATTTTGAGTTAGGGTCATGTGACGAAAATATCACGTGATGACGGACTACTTTCTAAGTCAATTACAGAGGCATTATCTCCCGCTAGATGGCATTCTATAAATACTCATTTATCTGATATGGGCATCCTGGGTACAGAGCCGAACCACTTTCCTACGCGACAACCGTTACTTTTGAATTTCAAATTGAAATAAAGGTTTACCCAATAAAACGCTGCCTCGTGCAATTCACTCAACTATGATCACCAGGTTAGAGAAATCTGTTGCTAAAGAAGGTCTTATTTCACCTCAAACGTATTGATACGTAAAAACTATTTTCAACATTGCTACTTTATAGAGCGTAATATTACAGTCAGCCCGCTTTTGGGGCTAGTAGTGATGCGTCATATAAGACAGTCGAATCTTCGAAGAATATGACATGCGCAGACAACGATTACAGAGGTGAATGAGAATGATCCGTAGTGCAAGAGAGTGAGGTTGTTTATGTCGTTGCTAAACGACTGACAGTGGCCTCGCCATGTGTAAGATCACATGATCCTCAATTCAAATGGAAACAACCCTTATACAGGCGAGGTTAGATGTAGGTACGGAATCGGCAGGGTTGTGACGAGTGCAATAAAGTTCAAGAAACCTAGAAACATTCTATTTCATTAAGTTGGCAGAGATTGTTTAACCATATTCTGTTATACCCCAGCCAACTAATAAAAAGCAAATCAAAGTCATTTTCCCACTCTACATTTATTTAAAAGCTGGAATGAAAACAGTTTGGTACGACATAGTGTGTTTCAGATCAAGGCAGCATGCCTCCAAGTTTCTTCAAAATAAGTCGATAAAGAAAAAAAGGAAAAATGACACTTGAGAATGTGCCTTAAATTTGTTTTCCCTATTTTCAAAAGACTTTGATTGGGCGTTAAGCAAAATTGAAAGAAAAAAAAAATATGCCTTTCCCTTATTATCCATCGAGTTTAAGAACATTTGATAATTACTTCTGATTGTAAGTTTCATGTCCGAGGATAATAGTGTACTTATCAAAAGTAAGAGACCACTGAAAATATCAAACACTGTCATTTTTTCATATATTTATAATTACTTTCGGACTTGTTTGGTTATAATCCCTTCCAACCGTTATTTCTAGGCCGATTCCATTGTTTAGTGTAATCATAGACTATGAAAGGTCACCTTCAAGCTTTAGCAGCAACAATGTCATGTTATCAGTGATCTTCCTCGAATATTGGCAAAATGTTTAACGCCTTGTATATTAAGCTTTTGCCACACAATCCGGAGTTTTCACATAAGTGGAGAAGAAGCCCTTTGAAAACAATGCGGAAAGAGAAAGAAGAAAATGCTGGTTACAAGCATTTTCCCCTTTTCTCATGTTGTTTTCAACCGATTTAGAATATGTTTTCATCAATTTAGTCACATTTAACTTTATAGTCTGGGACAGCTTTTAATGTGAGGGCCGTAAAATGTTTCGTTTTCTTAAGAGTTAAGTCGTTAACTATTGCATCCTGTGCTGTTAACCCTTTACCACACAATGACAACTTTTAACGCCCCTGTGGAAGAAGCCTTTTGAAAATATAGTGGGAAAAGGAGAAAATGCTGGTAACCAGCATTTTCTCCTTTTCCCACAATAGTTTCTACCCTATCAAAGCAAAAATGCATAATTTGAGCCACTTTGAAATTGCCATCTGCAAATGCTTTAAATTTAGATAAGTCTAAAATTTTGCTGTGTGATAACATGTTAACTAACAGATTAACTAACTGTATAATCCAAGTTAATCCTCAACCTGCTAAAAAAAATAAAACTTTCTGGCGGATGCTGAAAACCTGAATATTGTTATTTCAGAGTTATAGTTTTGAAAAAAGAAAATCCCATTATCGATCAGTATATATCCAAGATCAGATTTTACAGACTGTTTAGTCTGATCTTGTTCCACACTATCTGTCCGCTCCTCTGTTCAGACAGACATCCTTTAAAATCCTTGATGAAAATTGGTGAACCATCATTCATGCATTCCTTACAAAAGTCCACCGATAAAGATTAGTTTTTTCATTTGATGATCTGTCATCGGAAAATGGGGCTTGATGTATATTTCTATTATGGACTGACATCTCTCTATTGGAATAAGTTTTATGAAACTTCATATTAATTTTGTTTTATCTTTTCAAATGCAATGCTATGGAAATAACTAAAAGGCCAGGTGTACATGCAAAACAGAATTTACCTCTTATTTTGTTTCTATCATAAGATGTCTTTGTAGGCGGGAGATTTCATCTCAACAAGATAAATGCAGTACAGGTCCTCATTTTCTCAGTTTTTTTAGATTGAAAGCCTTATACCCTCACCACTTGCTAAAGGGAATTCTCCCTAACGCAGTTGCCAGGTTTAGATTTTTATAGCAGACAAGGCGATGCTGTAAGGAAGGAGATAAATTCATGAATGAACCGGTCAATATACATAAATGAACCGGTCAACATGCAAAATCCAAAAGGAAGCATAAGGTACATAGATATGAAGGCATTATTTAAGTTGAAACTGGCCTCAGTAGATGAAAATCGGTCAAATAACAGGATCATTTGATATAACATCTACATTTGCTCAGTCCCTGATGCACCGTGCCCAAAAGAGTACGCTGAAAACATCCCATCCAGTTTAACGATAATATGTTGCTCAACACGTTTCATCTTAACCTTTAGTATGTCAAGGGTGACTGCAGGACATTTTGCGGACGGACAGCGTCGATCAAGATCAAACAGCACAAAACGTCTTAAATCAACTTTCGCAGATGCTTTAGGACTGCCTTCCATCGAGCATGGCTCACAGAAATGTACGTCTCCATAATCTCATTTCCTCCGAAAATGTACAAATGGCAGATTGCTTCGAAAACATCTCTTTATCGAGAGTTTTTTTTTCAAAATGGACGTACCCTTTTGGGAGCCTGGTATGAACACAACATTCATAATGGCGGCGTCGACCGATACGAGCCTTCCGCAACACAAACACACCGAGTAGCCACCACCATTATCTGTAGTTTCCCTAGGTGGTTGTCATTAAGGCGGAAAGTACGATTTATTTTCAAAACATATATATACCGATAGTTACATCAAGTCATCTTCTTTTTTTGTCATTTTAAGACAAATACACGGTATCAAAACTAGACAGGTAACGTATCGAAGCTCATGAATGCATTGTAACATTAAAAGATAACAAAGTAGTCGTTTACAAGTGGTAAATAGATTTAATCGACTTTTTTTTTTCTTTTGGCAAAAAATCATTGAAATGCATAGTGACTTGACTTGTTTAAATCCATGTTGAAAATATGAAAATAAAATAAAATATGACGACTGTCCTGGTGATACCATCAAGTTGATCCAACAAATTGTGCGTTTTACAGGTGTCAGTATCGTCAGTTTTTAGTGACGTCAGTTTTCATTGAATTGGAGCAATCAGAAGGGAAATTGGATGTCGTTAGGCTACTAAAGCCTTGAAAGCATAAAAAGGAGAAATTTCGTTATCAGAATGGTAAAAATGTGCTGTATATCTTTCATACGGTTAGGTGGCAGAGAACTTAAAATACAGAATCACGATACACATCCTCAACTCTTTACTAAAGAAACCATAGATTTCATGATCCTGGGAAAAAGGATATTGAAAACATTATCTGAAAAGGAGAAAATGCCTGTAATTAAAATTTTCTCCAGTTCCACAATGGTTCTACCTATCAGAGACCTAAAGTTAATTTGTACCAATTGTGAATGTGTCATCAGCAGTTACTTTGGGGTTAGAAGAGTTTAAAATTTCTCATTCGGCAAAGGGTTAATAAAGTAAAAAACTATGTTATATAATAGACTTTTGAACTCATGAAATACATTTGCCTTCTAAACCAAAGAAAATTATGCGCGCATAACCACGAGAAATATGCATAATTAAAGTTTATTTTATGCCTTTCCGCTTCAAACATATTGTACATGTAAATTAACCAAATGAAAATTTCTAGCTATTTAAAGGTAAAAAGTAATTTAACCTTTTAACGACATTTCTCGGTTTTGAACGACCACGATGAAGAAGGCTTTTGAAAAAATGACCGAAAAGGAGAAAAATACTGCTAATCTACATTTTTTTCTTCCTTTTCTCAAAACTGTTTTCTCCCACTTGATAAAGATTTGCATTTAATTCGGAATCTGTAAACTTTTTTTTTACCTTGGGCAAGTGTCATTTGCTAAAGAGACGAATTTACGATCTTAAGTTGTTTTCGTCGGAAAAAAAATCAGAAAATGGAAGAATCTAAGTTCAACATCAGACATTTTTAGTAGTTCAGTAAGGTGGCAGGGGACTTGGAAACATGTTCACGGATGTGGTGAATCATGTCACCCCGAGCCGAAGGCGAGGTGGTGTGAACAATTATCCAACTCCCCTGCCACTTGACCATACAACGAATTTATTATACTGCAAAGTTTTACTATTCCGACGTTTGTAAATGGAATTTTGCCTGGTTTATTTTTTAGTTGGTTTAAAAAATCAAATACGCTGACGAAGTAGAATTTCCCTTATGAGTGCCCTATTTCATTGAAAACTGACGTCACTGGGAAATGACGTCACTGAAACCTTGGTAATACGTACACCTTGGTGCATAGTCTTGATGTTAATCTTGATCGACGCCGCCATTTTGAATGTTGCCTTGACAGTGTAGTACTCATGTATACGGGGCTCCCGAAAGGGAAACTGCTTTTGCGTTGGTTTTGCCTGTGTATATGATATATCTGTTTGGAGCATATTATCCAATGAGATCACGAGAAATTTCTTTGAATACGTTCTGGATAGCCCAATCTTATTCTACACCGCCGGCAAATGTGCATGTAATCAGGCAAATCAGGCTCAAAACAGATTCAACAATCTGCAGACGAAATGTTTTCGACTAGTAGTGCAACATATTTGAAAAAAACTCTGGCAAAAAATGGATATTTTGTCAACTTTAATGTTTTGCCACAATGTTTTCACTGGCACTCTAATTTTCCAAACAAATACTTATCAGGCAACCCATATTTTGTGAGGTGTTTCTGGAGCTGTCTTTATCATTTTATTTCGAAAGGGTAGGGATTTTACGCTTTGCACACATCCCTAGTTTTGATCACTCTGAGAAAGAGAGCTTTTCAAAACATTATGTCAAATTGAATTTTTGTCTGCAAATGCTTTCAGCTTAGAGATATCAATTTCTTTTGTCGTCTTACCTATAAGACACAAATGCGTGCACGATTTTTATAATACTTATAATACTGTCCGTTTGCTTTCCGGACGTTGTTTACTTATTTGATCATTTCTGTTTGCTGATTTATCAGCTTGTTAGTGTTTTTTTCTTTGTATGTTTGTCCGTCCATTCCTCAGTCCATTCGTCCGTGAGTTCGTTCGTTCTTTCATTCTCGGTTTAACGCAGGTTAGACTTTTCCCAATAAGAAGCACATGCAGAAAACAATTAAGATCTCCCTCAAGTGGTGCAATTTTTCTATGAAAGAGTCGAGAAAGAAACATATCGTTCGAAAGTGGAAAAAAAAATGGTTACAAGCCATTTCTCCATTTTCCACAAAGTATTCGAACGCCGTCTCCCTATGAGGGAAGTTAAAAATCTACTTCTTCCTTCTAGGTCGACACTTTACGCAAATGTTAAAACCCAGATTGTTTGATAAGGGGCTAAGGATCCCAAACAGGTTATTAGATGATATTTTATGATTATTAGGACATTATAACTCACCGGCGACCTATTATATTTATCATGTGGCCTGCAACACGCGAAAAGGGCATTGGGATATTTGCGTAAAGTGTCGTCCAGGATTAGTATGGAGAAGTCCGCATTGGAAAATCCGAAACAATACTTTCCTTTCTTACGTAATTTTCTGGCTTTTTTTTTGCGAATGTTTGCTGTAGGGCGAAAGCTAATATAGTCGTAAAGTGTCGTCTCGGATCAGCCTGCGCTGATCGCGCAGGCTGATCCGAGATGACACTTTACGCTAATGTCCCAATGTCCCCTTTTTGCATGTTGCAGGTCAATTATCATAATCAACGCACTTATTTTCCCTTTATTTTTTCGCATATATATTATATATTATATTTGTGTATGGCCAAAAAAAGGGGGGACGTTTAATGTTTCCCCGTATTGCACTCTATCAGGCAAGACATCACATTTTAATTGTAGATAGTAAAATCCATTTTGTCTATTAATCGATCAAATCACCAGGTAGACCGGTCCTTTGACATACAGAATATTGACCAATAGCATAAGATATCGACCCACAGCTGCCTTGGCCGACATCAGGGCCCGTATTCACCAACCACTCTTAAGAATATTCTTAGTCTTTTTTTCCAAGATTTTCTAATTTTGTAAGTAACACAACTTCTGATTAGCTAAACCGAATGGTTTAGCCAATCAGAAGTTGTGTTACTTACAAATGTAGAACATCCTGAAAGTATAAGACAGAGAACGTTCTTAAGAGTGGTTGGTGAATACGGGCCCAGCTGACTTAAGTCGATACTTTTTGTACATTATTTTTTTTTATCAACTCTACTTTTCACGGATCATGACTGAAATAAATTGGACTGGTTAGGAATGATAGAGTCCATCCAGGTGGCTCAGTGGTGAGTGTGTTGGGCTCGTGACCTGGTGGTTGTGACTTCGATACCCGGTTGAGGCGAACTTTCTTTCCGGCGTATTTTCGCCTCTCACCCCTACTTAAGCATGTGAGAAAAGTAGTCGGTGGCTTTGGAAAGAAAGTTGTGTTAGTACTGGTGTGAGAAAGCCAGGTAGCACATTTGCATCACCGACCGCCATGATATGACCTAAGCTGTTAAAGTGGCGTTAAACCCCAATACAACCAACCATAAGAATGATAGAATGATTGGTTGTAAATGAAATTAAAGAGGCTTATTTAGTGTATTTAATGTCTTTAACGTCTTTTGCCAGGGATTCATAGTTTTACTCCAGTGATAAAGAGGCAACAACCCCTCCCCCCACTCCCCTCAAATCCGCTAATGTTAAAAGATAGCGCTACACTTTGATATAGTTTTCGTATTCTGTTACCAAACGACACAATTTTAGACTTGTCCAAATTCAAAGCATTTGCAGACCAGACGACAAAATAAACGTTACTCAAAAATTGAAACTTGACTTTAGAAACCAAAACATTGTGGAAAAAGGAGAAAATGCTGGTTACCAGCATTTTCTCCTTTTCCCACAAATGTTTTCAGAAGGCTTCTCCCTCAAGATCTTAAAAACCAGAGATTGCTTGGTAAAAGGTTGAGGAGTATATAGCAACCAATAAACCCGTTTTATTATATACCTAGCAGTGAAATCCTGGAATTTCCAAGTATAATAAATTTTGATATCATCTCTAGTGACGATATCAACTTTCACTTTCACTTCCTGCCGCAATTTAGGAACTGCATTTTTTTTTTCATTAAGCACTTATAAATAGTGTTAATTGGTTAATTGTAAGTTCTATATTTTTAGCCAGTAGTCTCGTTTTGTTCTTTTAAATTATGTACTCATACGCACTATGTCCCTTCTCTCTATCCAAAGTATTGAAAAATTAAAAATAATAATGTTAATGAGGTAAATAATAAATAGATTAATCAACTGTTTTTTTTTTATATGAAAAATATCTCACTCGGATGCGTCGTGAGGCGTTAAAAAAACTCGTGCTGCGCACTCGTTTTTTCAACGCCTAACAACTCATCCTCGTGAGATATTTTTCATATAAAAAATAAGCTGTTGATTATCCTCTATACCCTTTACTCGTTAACCTTTTTTTTTTCAGTAGGGTGGGTGTGTGGGTGATGGTTGGGGATGGGGGCGGGGGTTTGAGTCAAGTTGACCTTGTCTTATACTGGCGCTTATGTACTGATGTGCCTGAGAACCGGTATTAAACATGACATAACGACATGAACAATAAAATTATTATGTCGTGCAAAAGACCATAGAAAAATGTCAAAAGACTTATAACATCTCACAGAACCTTATTTTGTACATATACACATTTTCTCTTTTTTTCACATAGTCCAGAAAACGAGCCCCCATTATTATTTGTTTCTCAGTAATTAATGTCTTATTACACACCTTAAAGAATTGCGGGGTTTTTTGGAAAAAAAAAACACGGATTTTATTATTACGGATTTTATTATTACGGATTTTATTATTATATTTATTTACCGAGCAGTCCGCAGTATTGATTCCTTAGACTGCTAAGCGAGACTCACTGACCTATTGCTAACAGTGTAGATCAAGATCAGACTGCACAGAATGGAAAGTCTGATCTTTGATCTATACTGTCCGATAAGGACATATTGTCCCCTAAAAGATACTTGTGAAATAGCGAAATTTGGATTTTAGTATTGACTGAAAAACTTCATTTCAGATATTTAGCAGGATAAGACTGAAGATGGAACAAATGAGCTTGTAACGGTGGTGGCGGTGGGTTGATGGTTAAACTGTCCAAAGACGATGATGACGTCAGTTGACCCTTTAACCCTTTCCCAAACGATCCCTGGTTTTCACGACACTGAGATGAAAGCCTGTTGAAAACATTGTGGGAATAGGAGAAAATGCTGGTAACCAGCATTTTCTCCTTTTCCCGCAATGTTTTCTACCTTGCAGGATACAAATTTCAGCTGTTGAGTTCCATCTATATTGTCATCTGCACGTGCTTTCAATTTGGACCGGTCTTACAAATTTTGTTGTTTGGTAAAAAGTCAATAAACAGCAGAATTTTACACTTGTCCACATTGAAAGCATTTGCCGTAGACATTGTAAATGTAGGCGTAACGATAGTATCTGTCTTTCAAAAAGTAGAAAAAAATATTGTGTAAAAAGGATAAAAAGCTAGTTAGCAGCATTTTCTCTTTTCTTACAATGTTTTAGCCCATTACCACACAATCCCTATTCTTGACGACCTTGAGAAAGAAGCCTTTAGAAAACATTGTGGGAAAAGGAGAAAATGCTGGTAACCAGCATTTTCTCCTTTTCCCACAATGTTTTCTACCCTTCACAAAACAAATTTCAAATTTTCCGTCACTTTTATTTTGTCGTCTGCAAATGCTTTCGATTTGGACAAACCTAAAATTTTGTCGTCTGGTAATGAGTTAAGCCCTTTACCACACAATCCTGAGTCATTAGGATACTCAATAAGAAGATTTTTGAAAATATTGTTGGAAAAGGAGAAAATGCTGTAATCAGCACAATATCTTCCATCATTCCAAAAAGAAATTACAATTTTCATTCACAATTATTTTGTTGCCTGAAAGAATTATGTTGTCTTGTAAAAAGAGCTGAAAAGGAACGAAAAAGGGGCGATTGCTGGCAAGGATCAGTTTCTTCTTCTCTCACAATGTTTCAAATGGTTGTAATATGTTCACTGCAGGGGGGCCGAAACAGTCATATTCACACGGTAATACGTTACCAAACAAGCGTACAATAAAGACGTATATATACATGAATAAACGTCAAGTGGCTGTCATAACAACGTATCAGGAAGGCTTGACGTTCTCATGAATCAACGCTTCACTCTGAAGACAACACGCATTGTTTCGCCTGACAGCCGAGATATTTCAGAAACCCCCACGGCAAATCTCTGACGGGTCAATCACGAACATTCTTCTCCTCGGTAAATTCCGGCCATTTCCGTAACAATTCTACATCCTCTTTTTGTATATTAGATGAGTTATTAACGGCTACATTCGGGTATTTACGTTAATGCAGTTCCATATCGTTGAGCAGCGTCAGTGACGTAGAAAGACGGAAACGTAAGCCTGTCTTCAGCTGAGAGTAACGTTTCATACGTTCACGGTGAGGGATAGAGAGTGTTTCGATTACCAGACTGAGCGACATTATAACACATACAATAAATGGAACACTTTCTGTAGAAAAGTTTCTGGATTAAGCCGCTTACTTAGGGAAGAGACCTCTAAACGTTATCTTTTCTACTGACTTCAGTTTCACGTTTCGACGGAAACTATGAATAAGGTTATCTTAATCGTTTTTAGCGGTATGTATATTCTTTATTGTTATTATTATTATTATTATTATTTTTATTATCACCATCATCATTGTTATTGTTTTTGCTTTTTTACAATTATCATCATTGTTCCTGTAAGCCTTTAGAAGTATTTTACCTCTTATATAAAATACTTCTTTTTCTTAATTGCCGCGTAATTTTATCATTTGCTTTTGACTAATTATTGGAAGAAGAAGAAGAAGAAGAAGAAGAAGAATCTTTCAGTTTATTTGGTATTCTAATTATACCTAATTATACAAGATATGATAAGAAAATACATATCAATTTTCACAAATTGCTACATAGACTCTACGTCGTCGAAACAGACGGTGGGAATGTCTCACAACATATCAGTCTTAGATCTACGGTCAGACAGCCCGTTCTTTGAAGTACGATCTTGATCTACATTGTCCCCAAAAGTAACCTAATTGTGTTAGGTACCAGGTTAGGTGACATGTAGAAGTGCCAAAACAGATTTTTATAAATCCTTGATTTTAGTTAAGAATGTAAATATACCCGTTCATATACCCGTTCATTGTAGTTTAAGAATCCATGGCTGATTAAGATCAATTACGCATTTTTCACGATAGTCTAGAATGTGATGTGAAAGAACGGAACAAAGACGGGGTTAAAAGCCTCGGACAGGGCATATTGTCCTCTTTATAAAAATGTGACCCATCACGCAAAGAGGGAACATCTTGGAGTTCTGTACATCAATTAGATGAAAATAGAACCAACAATGGTGCAGCCTAGCCTAAGCTGATAGTTCAAATATGGATGTATAACAAGGTTTACAATGACCACTTCTAATACAAAAAATGTCATTAAAACGAAAAGTGTCAACGCTGGTCAGCCTGCGCAATTCGCGCTGTCTGACCAGTGTTGACACCTTTAGCAGTTCCCATAAGGTCCCCCTTTGAGTGATGGGTCACAAATAATTCGCTGTATGATGTATATGTGGAGCGGAGTTCAGGCTTCCTATATTCGAGCTATATTTAAATAGCCATGAGTCCAATTCAAAATCAAATGAAAAAAAAAAATTAACACAACTTCTGGTTAGCTTATCTATTTGGTTTAGTAAATCAGAGATTCTATTACTTTCAAACTTGGAAAACTCCTGAGAACAATTCTAAGAAGCTAATTACATATGCTTTGTGAATAGGGACCCAGAAACCATTTTCAGCAAAATTCATTACATATCGTCAGCCTAAAGCACGGCTTCATCTCGTCGAACCGGTCTATGAAGAATGTTGAGAGGTATTGCAATAGGAATTTATTCCTTTTTCATCGCAAAACGGATTTGTTTCTCTCTCATCAAGACACATACGTATCGCGATAGCTTTAAACCTCTCTCATTGCCAGAAAAAAGGTATCACGATAGTATTTCTTTATCTTATCGCCAAATATACGAATTGCGATAGAATCTAATTCTCTCCTATCGCAAAACATGCGTATTGCCATACGATGTACTCGTCCCTCATCGCCAAACGCACGTATTGCAATAGGATTTAAATCACTCTTTTCTCCAAGTTGTGTTCTGCAATAGCTTTTTTTCCCACTATTATCGCCAAAGATACGTACATATTCCGATAATATTTATTCCTTTCAGATTGCCAAACAGACTTTAAACATAAATGTAGAGTTTTTTTTTTTTTAAAGTTGTAGATACGTTCGCCTGTTATCATCTCTTGCTTTTAGTAAATCAAGAAACAAAATATAAATAAAAAGATTATTTGTCTTTTGTAGGACTTTTGGCCGTCCAGTTAGGTAAGTCGAAGTCTCTTTGTATCATTTACTGAGATGTATTACTTGAATATGTATGTGGCCAATCACGCAAAAAGGACCATCTGGAAATTCTGTTCATCAATTAGATGAAAGCGGAGTAACGATAGTGCAGCTCAATTTAAGTTCATAGTTCAAAAATGATTGTATAACGAGGCGCAATTACCACTTTTCATACAGAAACTTCATTATTTGAAACCGAACAGTGTCTAACCTGGTCAGCCGGCGCTATTCGCGCAGTCTAACAAGGGTTTACATTTTTCGCAGTTTACAGACGTCCGTTTTTGTGTGGTGGGTCATATATCAGAAACATGCTCTATTAAAGGGAGCTATATACATGTACATTTGAAAAATATATAGACCCATGTTAGCCCGTACAGGTTGACATGAGTCTACATTGTTTGTTTTTATAAAGATATTATGCATAGACATGCTCTGTTAAAAGAGAGTTTAATACATCTCCCTGTTTCATATACCAGACAAGCAATTACGCGGTTGTGGATCAGTTAACCCTTTACCTGATATGCCAATTTGAGGTTCTTCCATTTCAGCAGCAAATAAAGATATTGTGTCAAAAATATGGACAAATGAGGACACAAATATCCGATTGAGTGGGAAACATTGTGAAAAAAGGAGAAATTGCTCGTTACGAGCAATTTCTCCTTTTCCCACAATGTTTTCAAAAGCTGTCTGTTGTTGATACGTCAAAATGAGTATGGAGTAAAGGGTTAAATCCATTTAGAGAAATAAATTGAACAAATCTGGAGGTAAAATGACCCTTTGCCATGAATATAATTATACAAAAGCAAAAAAGAATCGATTTGGGTCACCCTGCGCATACTGCGCAGGATGTGACCGAATCGATACGTTTTTGCAAATGCATTTAAGCCCCCTTTTTACATAGACTGGTCCATATGTAAAAAAGAAACAATGGCAAATGATTTGTCAGCAATAGATAAGTCAGTAGTTCACAAAAAACAGAAGGAAAAAAAAAAAGAGGGAGGACGATCTGTCATAATGAGGGTAAAAAGAACTGCTAGCAAGAAGTCACATGCTTTGTCACGTGACCCGATATAGTTTTGATTTAGACTGATGTTTATTTGAAAAACAGATGGCTAGTCTAGACTAGTTCCTATGATTCAGAAAAATTAATTGAATAGTAATTTTATAGGAGAAAAAGTAAATAAAACAGAGCTGTGGGTTTTAGATAAATTGATGGACAGTTAGTTAAGCTGTGCGTGTATATTATACTTAATGCAATTCTCTACTTATTTGTACACAACCGAGAAAACTGCGATTTCAAAACTGTTTCTAGCTGTGAAGACAAAGCAGAGAGTTTCAAGATTATACAGCACATTCAGTTGCAGTCTAATCTTGATAAAGTCCGTTCGCAAAAGTAAACTAAGTTGCTATTACAGAATATACTACACTAAACAAAACTTCTAAATGGCTACCTTTAAGCTGGAAATCCTCATAGGCCTTTTTTGGCATCTGCGGTACAGAAAAAAAAAAACAGTTCATTATTTTGATGTTTTAGAGAATAATAGAATGGCATCCACTGTCCAGAAAAAAGAAAAAAACAGTTCATTTAGTTTGATGTTTTAGAGAATAATCGACCACTGTTAAAGCATACTCCAGCTAAAGTTTGAAAAGAATTTATCGACTCGTTCTTTTAAATGAAGTTATTTTTCACATTTATTCAAGTAATATTGGAAATAGAACCTTCACGCTCCTTCTCTCTGGTTATATTTTTGTGCAGAAAATGCTATTCATTTTTTATTGCTGACAAAATTTCAGTAATGTATGCTTCTCTTTTTAACGTGGTTTTCCTGATAGACACGACGCATGCGCAAACCATGTGTTTTCCCTTTTTTTGAAAAAAAAAGGAATGACTTTTATTGGCAAAATCGAGAATCTTTTCTTTTCGTAAACTTTTCTATATCCCGATAAAAATTTTCAGAAAACTTTTGTTTATTGCGATAAATTTCTAAATTTATCATATTATATTTCATGTGTCTATTTTTATAAATGTTATGGGTAAAGAAATGACATCATTTAAGCCGGGGGGAATTATTTCCCCGTCACAGTGAATATTTTCCTCCTGTCGAAATCTGGTTTATTGACTTGAGATCACAAGCTTTAAAAGTGGAATTCTTTGACAAAATGATCAGAGGAAATATAATGTATGATTTATTTCATCAGGTTGTGGTTAATTTTGGGAAATATTTGCCTCAAAAGGGAAAGGTCCTCGAAAATAAGGAGTGCCTCACGGCACTCGTTATTTTTGCATACCTTTCCCTTTTTCGGCAAATATTTCCCCATATTAACCACAAGCTGATGAAATAAACTTTATATGATAGCTTTATCGTATTTCGTAATAGAAATATGCCATCATATTATCCAGTCAAGAAGAATTAAGGCCAGAAAACTCTTATGCACGTTTTTATTCAATCGGAAGATACAAAACGAAATTTTGTATGTATAAAAATATGCCGGGATTCGTTTACGTAGATATATTGTATAAATGTTAGGATTTTTGAAAAATGGATAAAATCATAAATAACTTGGATGACTCTGTGAGAAAGAATTTTTTTTTTTTTTTTTTTTAATTTAAAAAAAAAAAAAAAAAAAAAAAAAAAAAAATCAAGTTTTATGACTAGGACGTCTTCGCGAGCCAAAGGTGACGATCATGTTACTCTAGACACACTTTTCGGATTGAGCTTGATGCCGACATTCCCAGGATACGCATTTTCATTGGTTGCAGTTAGCTCTTATGCACGATTCAAATCGTTCGTAGCATTTCATCTTTGATAAAAATAAAACAAGGTTGCAATTTTTCGAATAGAAATAGAAGGTAAACATGGATACCTTCGTGGATTTGTGCAGGATCTGTAATGATTTATTACCGAAAAAAACATAGAAGAACAATATATACAGACAGTTTCAGTGTGACCAAACAATTATCGGAGCTTTTAAGCTCTTTTCCAGCACCTGACCATGGAATGTCTAAGTAAGTTTGAGGTAATTGCTTGATGTTGAATAATTATATACGTAACCAGTTTGAAAAAAGATATTTCGTTGGCAATCACAAATGAGATGTAAAGGGGGATAATAACCAACATCCAATAGGGAGCGTATAGCGGGAATTTCGAAATCGGGCTCGATCCGCCTAGGTAAGATCCACGTAGTGATCGTAACCTTGGCCCGCGAAGATGCGACTAGGAAGGTTGTGAGTAGGTGGATTAAATAATCAGTTGACTACATAGCTGTTTATGTTACCGTTTCAGTTTTATAATTCTATTAGAATTTTATGAAGGGAGCCTTGACAGCTGTCTGCGAACAGAGATATACAGATCATTTATATATGTAACTATAAAACAGAAAAACTTATGAAAATAGTATAAAACAAAGCCAGAAAAGGTACTGGAATATGAATATAAAACTATTTTGAAGATCACTTTAAAAAATCAAAGAAAATTATCCAGCCCAGGAACTGCCTCTTTTTACCCACATTATTTTGCATATATTGTTGAATATTGGAATTTTCAGTTGGATGTTGATTTGTCTCATCACATGCAAATCAAACTCACCGTTGGAAAAGAAGTAGGTGTTATTCATTAAAATGTAAATAAACAACTGATAATATCAGTAAACGATAACAAGCCTTGAATACTGGTGTTGTAAATGTCGAAAAACAGAAATATGCAGAGGCTTGAAGTATAAACTGTCCACATATCTGACCTATCGTAAGTTACTGTTTATTCTTCCAGACTTATAGACTTTTACGAAGAAGTTTGCTAAAAGGCCGCTTAAACAATAACGCCTATAGATAAGATGGGGAAAAAACGCTCAATTTTACATGTTTTTTAATGATGATGAAGGTTAAAAAAAGTCGAATTATGCAAAAGTCTAATTGGGATGTGACTGTTACATTTTCATTCGAACCATTATCAGTCACAGATTTAACCTTTGTTGATAATTATTGTTGTCTCATTCTCAATCCCCAACCTAATATCGGTCTTCAAAGGATTAAAAAGAGTTTACATGAAGGATTTGCAAAATATCACTTTTGAATACATATTTTTGTCATTAATCATTTATACATATTCTCATTTATAAAAAAAAGTTCAATTTCATCCATTTTAGATAATGGATATGTTATAGCTGACTGGAGAAATGACGAATCATTTACTAATGGATATCACACAAACGAAGAACAAAGATCAACTGTTCCTTCCTTAGCATTTTATTTTTTCTCTTTACACTCTATCTTTTCGGTATTCAAATTTGTCGTAAAGTACTAGTAGCAGCCAAAGAATACAATGCATGTATTAGAATGCATTTACATCTAAACTGTTTCATTTTAAAGAAAATGAAAATTTTATATGCAATAGTTTGTATCGTCCGGAAAAGTACAGTAACATCAAATTTTACAATTATCGTTTTCTCTTTGTACTCGATCTTGTCGGTATTCAAATTTGTCGTAAAGTACTAGATCTAGTAGCAGCCAAAGAATACAATGCAGGTATTAGAATGCATTTAAAGCTAAATTGTTTCATTTTAAAAGAATGAAAATCATTGTTGGGGTGGCAGTATGCTATTGTGCAGTCGCCGTACGTTTTCTTAACGTTTTACATTGTTATAAAACTACTTTTTACCTGTTACTTAAACTTGTACTGACCATACAATAATGTGGTGATCATCTTCATAAAAATGCCCACTCTTTTAATGGTTACAGTTTATGTTCACTTTAAAAATAACTAGCACCAATTGTCTCGGTTGAGAATATCAAAACAAATAGCCAGTGCATTTTTTTTCCATAAACAGAAGAAGTTGATTTTTTGGTTCAGTTTCAAAACTCGAACGAATTGTCTTGGTTGAGATTATTAAAACTGTAGCCATTTCATAATATTATCAATATTTACAGACAAAGTAGGTTTTGTGTAAAATTTTAAAGACCTGTATTATCGATTGTCTCAGTTGCGAATATTAAAACATACAGCACTGTAACCAGTTTATTATATTCTCCATATTCACAGAAGAAGATTTTTGAGTTCAGTTTCTAAACCCTACATTACCAATTGTTTCTGTTGAGACTATCAAAACATATAGCACTATAGCCAGTTCATATTCTTTTCTATATTTACAGAATAAGTAGATTTTTGTGTTTAGTTAAAAAAAAACAATAGCACCAATTGTCTCGTTTGAGACTATTAAAGCATACAGCACTGTAGCCAGTGCATAATACTTTCTATATTTAGAGGAGAAGATTTTGTGTTCAGTTTCAAAAACCTCACCATAGTTGCCTTGTTTGAGACTATTAAAATATACAGCACTGTACCAATTCATTATGTTTTATGTTTTTTTGTCACACATTAGGGTTTTATTAGTAAGGAAAGCAGCTCTTCACTTAAAAAAATAACATTCAGCAAGTGATGTTAAAGGCATACTCGTAAAGCATAAATCACCAACTTGAATTTGGGTTAAAATTATTTAGATGGATCTGTGTTAGTTTTTCTTCTGTGTAATAAAATGAGAATCTTACCTTTTCACGCAATCGACACGAATTTGGGATAAATTGAAAAACCTAGATAGATTTATGTATGAGCTATACTCTGTGAAAACGGGACCTTAATGTACTTGCAAAAAGGTTCGACTCAGGTCAGCCTGCACAGACTGTGCAGGCTGACCTGAGTCGAATTTTTTTTATGTTCATCATTTTATTTCATGCTTTCCGGTAGGATATCGAGAAATAGCAGTGAAAATATTTTTCGATCTTACACTGGTACCACCAGTGAAAATACCGATTTTCACGTTCTTGTCGCCTAGGTAAATTGCGCGTGCCTAATGACCAGATGGGAAATATGACGTCATATACCTTACATTTCTCGCGCATGACGTAACGTTGCTATGCGGAAGGGGTACACCACGGGGAATAAGGGAAAAGAGCTGTACTGAATTTTGATAAAGCTCCTCCCAGAAAGGGTTAAAAGCATAAAATAAATAGAATATTTGTTTTTTTCGGTGAAAGATCGAAATTTATTTCATCTCGTGGACACCATCGGTAATATTTTCACTCGTGGCTGCGCCACTCGTGAAAATATAACCGATGGTGTCCACTCGATGAAATAAATTTCGATCTTACACCGAAAAAAACAAATATCCTCTATATCTTTTTTTTTATATAAAAGGGCCTTGTAACGTATTGATTCAGTCCGTTATTCGACAAAACAGATTTCATAGACCCATAAGAAATGACTTGCTTGGTATGATGAATCAGAAAATTAAACCCACAGTTCACAGTTTGCGGCTCGTATGAGTTTGTTTCTTATAAGTAAACAGAAACTAGCTTTTCAAAAAACCAACATTGAATTGCGGCTGAATAAATGAATTTTAAGAACTGTTCATGTGCTTGTTTTGTTTTAAAAAGAATATTGACATATACTTAACTAAAGTAGTTTTAACATGTGAGAATCCCATGGAAATTTTCCAATTACAGCTGTACTTTCTACTGTTTCAAAGAGAAATCTCGTCAGTCTGGAAATGTTATAGTTTTGTTGCCTGGGAAAGAGTCAATGACAGAGAACACTCTTGATTAGAAGACATATTTATTTATTACGGCTGAAATAGGTTGAAAACTCCAAGAAAATATGGATATAAGCACTTCCTGTTTTCTATGGTAACATATTTCTGCCATGCGATACGAGATAGATATCATGCTAATTTTAGAAAACCATCGCGATAAATCAAAGTTTCCTGGAAATTTCATCGGGATAGTAAAAAGGTTTCCTGAAAATTTACACGACAAATTCAATCATTTTAACGTAACATTTCTGAAATCGTTTACGAAGCTGTCATTCGAGATTAAATTATAGTGATAGACCTATCTGTTTCTCGATATCTATAGATAGAAATTTCAATATTTGGGATGGAATGGGTAGTTTTTGACTCACAAGATTGCAGTAAGTAACACATCAAATGATTTGCGATTGTAGCTTAACTGGTAAACTTTGAAAAGACTCAAAATGAACAGAAATCTGCCAAATACAAAGATGACTCGAAATCATGCACGGAAATGAGAATTCATTAGGTTTTAGACGAAGATATTTCGAAACCGTATCTCATGATTTATCTATAGGTTCCATGAATGTCAGTTGTGTACACGGAAGCAAAGAGAAATCATGATAACAGTTAGAATTATCGCGGTATTTTATTGTGAAAAGCCTTATTGTCTATTCCGTAGTTCCAGGCATACTTGTCTTATCGCGGTAGTTCTGTCAAATTATCGCAAAAGCTACCTCGTATCAGAAAATATAAGGTTGATGGTGACGGATGTCTCATTTATTTCATATAATTATCCTGTGAAATTTCTTACTCTATCATTAACTTTGTACCAACTACTTACAAGAATGAAAAGAAGAAAAACGGCCAATCTTTAGCTCAATCTCCGTGTATTTAGTTTTGAGGTATATGGCGCTCCGCTGACCAGAATGTAGTTTCTTCTGTGTGTCTGCGAGAGTGAAATTTCTTCCAAAATTAATTTTCAAGTTCAAAAAGTATTGCCTTCAAAATTTGATATCTGAAGGGGAAACAGCTAATTCTAGTTTTAAGCGGTTTAAATCTTTCACGGTTGCTAATTATTTTTATTTATATGTTTGTCAGCTTTAAACAATCCATCAGTCTACTTAAATAACGCTTTTCTTTTGGCCAGAAAGAGGGCCAAATGTTTCTTATCTATCATAGTATATCAAACTTAAACTGCGTCAAAACTTTGTCAATTTTTTTTCGCATACCTCAATAATCCTTGCCATTGATAGTTGGAAACCTTAGTAAGTGAAGACATGATATCAAGCAAAAAATTAAATGATATAAGTCAAAGTGCAAACAAACAAAATAAAAACAACAACAACAACAACAACAACAACAACTGTATTTGAATTTTTTATTTGATTTCTCAATTAATTTTTTTTACCATTTTTTTCATTATTATTTTTTTTTTTGATTCTGTGTGAGACCGCTTTTATAGTGATTTTCCTGTAGCTGACTCTTTAGACTCTGAAGCTGTTTTCTTATATGAAACGAAACGGTTTCAGAAAGTCTTTCAAAACATAAGTGATCTATGCTCTCTGAAAAGTGGGTTTAATGCATATGCAAAATTACCGATTCAGGTGGTTTATCTGCTAATCAATTTCAGCGACGATATTGCTGATATCTTCACTAACGAAGATATGTAGCGTGTACAGTGACGATATCATTACTTTCGGAACTAGGTTTTTTTTTTTTGTTTCCTTTCGCAAATTAGTGCTATAACTGCTTAATCCTAAACTTGATCAAGAATTTAACTGAACATTATGCTCTAGTAAAAGTCAGCTTTTTGCATCTCCGCGTTGCATAAAATTCTTTACCGAAAGATAAAAATTTAGACTTGTCCAAATTGAAAGCATTTGCAGACGACAATATAAACGTGACTCAAAAATTGAAATTTGACTTTGGAAAAGTAGAAAACATTGTGGGAAAAGGGGAAAATGCTGGTTACCAGCATTTTCCCCTTTTCCTACAATGTTTTCAAAAGGCTTCTTTTTTCAGGGTCACTAGATGTCTGGATTGTTTGGTAAAGACTTTAACCAATTAAGTGATCACATCGTCATGTATCTATAGGATCCATTTTGTCTAACAAACGAGTTAATCGTGAGGTAGAATGTTCCTTGCAGACCCGAATAGAAAAGTCTCGACCCGGCGGGCCAGGGCCAGCCTGCTGATATAGGTCAAAATGTTTTCTTATTGACTAATTTTCTGCATATATGAGGACCAGTCTACCTCAAATTTCAACAAGATATTACACACAAAAAAAAATTAGATTTTGTTGGTTTATAATGAATGAAGCACCATTTTGCCATAGCTTAGTTCTTGAAAATACCAATAAGATTATGTGAGGTGTGTTTAACTCATTACCAAACGACAATATTTTAGGCTGGTCCAAATCGAAAGCAATTGTGGACGACAAAGTAAAAGTGTCAAAAAAATTGAAATTTGTTTTGTGAAGGGTAGAAAACATTGTGGAAAAAGGAGAAAATGCTGGTAACCAGCATTTTCTCCTTTTCCCACAATGTTTTCTAAAGGCTTCTTTCTCTGGGTCGTCAAAAGTAGGGATTGTGTGGTTATGGGTTAAATGATGTGAACTGTTTTTAAACCCATTCTAAAGTCTGGTTTTCATTTAAGAATTAATGATAAATTCTTTATCTTCTTGCTCCCTTTTTCGTTTATAAGAATTTGCTTTCTAATCTATCCCTCGCTTCTAAGCGCCACCCGAGGAAAGTTTTGCAGACTATGTAGATCAAGATCAGACTGCACAGAACGTGCAGTCTGATCTTTGATCTACACAGTCCGATAAGGAGATATTTACCCCTAAAAATAACCTCGTGATAGCAACATATAGATTTTTAGGCCAGGGAATCCCTCTCAAGGGATTCCCTTGCCTATAGGGATCGTAAGCTGCCTATTCAGACAAAAATGTTGGACGGTGTGTCCACTCTTTATTTACTATTGGGTTAAAAAAGGGAACATGAGCGCCGGAGTAAGACCAATGCTTTTATTATCCCCCTGGATTTATAAGATATCACTTTATCCTTACTTGTCCTTAGTTCATGACCTTCTTTAAGGCAAATTTAAGATGAAAGACTAAAGAATTAAGCGCTAAATGATGCCTATTTATTATTCGGTGAATAATTTTAGCAATTGTCCTAAAAATAACAAGACAGTGATTTTTTAACGTATATCTTTTATATATGCGAAATCAGTATTTCTTTATGACTAACGAATTTCTAGATTTAAAATGGAAACACGAGCACCGGGGTGACCGCAAAACCTTATATTATTTCAATTGTTCTATGAGTAAAAAGACAGACTTTTTTTATCGCTTGTCTTTAATGTGCGAGAACTCATATATATCTGTATGACTAACGAATCTCTTGAATTGACTTACTCAGCTCGTAGATGACCTTTTTATTCAGCGTTTATGTAAACGTTTGAAAGAACTGTGATTTGGTAAAAGAATCAAAGCGTTGAGAGCGCTGAACTGGTATTTCTCCAGGAAGCGTTGTGTGAAATTAATAATTTGAAAGAAAAAGAGAAATCTTTTTCAAATATTGGCTTGAAAGTCAACCAACTAAACAAACGAATACCTGTTTGGTTGAAAGGAGAGTACTCATCAAAAAGTTAGGATTATTTGTGTATTGGTGGTTTCCCTTTGATCATTAGGAGGAGTCAGGAGTAACGTCCCTTGACAGTACGATGGAAAGAAAGAAAAACTATGTGAATCATCGAATGAAATTGAGTTTGTACCTGAAACTATATTTTTGAAAGAACTTTGGCTGTAAACGTTTAATTTTCCTCGTTACAATGAATTACTTTGATCTATAATTATTCATGCGCAATCATGGTATGAACAAGCGATAGGACGAATTTGTTTTGGAACGAAACAGTCTAGGACCAAGCGATCTGTAAACGAATTTTATAACATTGCGCCATATTGAAGGTTATGAGAAAGTTAATCTATTTTGAATTAAAAATGAGTATTTCCGCGATTGATGGCCTAACCAAGTGTATCTTAACATGTCATTTCCAATAACGTATCTGCGCGCTACCGAAAATCGTTTTCCTAAGAAAAATTGAGTTTGACTGGGTTTATTTCCTTTGCCCTTGCACAAAATACAATGCTTGGTCTTTAAGATTCCAATATTGAACTCATAAGGGTATTGTCTGCGACAAATATCACAAAAATCTATCCCTTTACATGGCTTGTGACATAAGAAGTAGTATGACCTAGTTCTACTCCACGCAATTTAGAGTTTGCAAAAATGGCAGTGAGATGGAGGCATTTTGAAAACATTGAGGAAAAAGGAGAAAAAAGCTGGTGACCAGTATTTTCCCCTTTTCCCACCTTGTTTTCTAGCTCTTAGTAGAAATCAATTATTTTAGCCGCATTTAATTTGTGGATTTGTCGTCTGTTTATGCTTTGGATACAAAAAAAGTCTAAAATCTTGTCATGTGGTAAAGAGTTTAGGTTTAAGTACTAGTCACGTTCTCCATTTCCTCAGCCATTTTTTCTAACCTATCAAAAGACAGAAATAATCATTTGAGCTACATGTAAATTGACATCTGCGACTGTTTTCAATTTGGACATGTCTGAAATGTTGTCGTTTGGTAAAGAGTTAATTAAATTTATTTAATCCAAAAATTGATTAAAAAAAAAAAGAGAATCGTGTATTTCATCCTCTATAAAGCCATTACATACATGTAGTCGAAATATAGTTTTAAATCAACAGAACGAGCTTTATGCCTACCTTGGCGTAGTCTCACATATGATATTTATATTTCATTATCTCTTCGTGTTCATTTCAATTCTAATTTATTTATTGTGACGAGATAATATTCCCTTAATTAGCTTTAGAATATGTCGTATCATTTCATGCTTTCTGTTAGGTTATCGAGAAATATCGATGAAATACTTTTCGATATTTCATGCTTACGACCTGTGAAAATACCGATTTTTATAGTCTAATTACCTAGGTAAAATGCGCGTGACTCAGAACCGGATGTAAAATTTGACATCACTTACCTTACATATCTTGCGCTTGACGTAATATTGCAATGCGTTGCTATTCGGAGGTGGTACGCCAAGGGGAATAACTGAAAAGAACTGTACTGGATTTTGATAAAGTTCCTCCCAGTTAGGGTTAAACGCAGGAATTAAATAAAATATCTTTTGGTTAAAGCTCGATTTTTTTTTTCGGTTTAAGATCGAAATTTTTCATCGAGTGAACACAATCGGTAATATTTTCACGGGTGGCTGCGTTACTGGGTCTCAAATAGTCTTCGTAGATAGTTCCTCAAACACTTCGGGACAACAGTTTGGTTCGAGAAGCTCCAAGCTGTAATGAATGTTGTGGGCAACAAGTACGGTTAAAGCGTACGCGACCCCAATTCGTGACGGGACTGTCAAGACGCTCGACAAATTAACATTTCATTAAAAGTTTCTTTAAATAGAACAAGTGGTTCGGTGGTTTACACGCTTTTTCGGTATTTGACTGTCATGTTTGGTCTTTGAAAAGGCTGAAATTCTTCCGGCGTAAAAGGAAAAGGAAATCATAGGAATTGCGCATGAAATATGGAAATCACATTGATTTACTGGCTGTTATTACCATATTTTATGTGCTTTCCATCCGACAATAAATTGAAATCTAGAAAACAAAAAAGAATAAATGTCTTATGCAGCAAGTGCAGCAAACAAGTTTAATCCTTTACCAGACGATGACGACCTTAATACCCCTGAGAATGAAGCCTTTTGAAAACCTTGTGAGAAAAGGAGAAAATGCTGGGAACCAGCATTTTCTCCTTTTCCCACAATGTTTTTTTTTATTTTATAAAAGAAAAGTTGAACCTTTTGAGCCACACTGAAATTGTCGTCTGCAAATGCTTTAATTTCAGACAAGGTTGAACTTTTTTGTCGTCTAGTAAAGGGTTAGCTGTTACCTATATGGGCTACTTTATGAAATACAGGGTATACACTTCATTTATTAACGCTGGAACCCTTTTTCAAACGAAAAAACTGTAGACTAGTCCAAACTGAAAGCATTTGCAGACGACAAAGTAAATGTGACTGAAAAAAAAAAAATCAAAATTTGAATTAGGAAGGGTAGAAAACATTGTGGGAAAAGGAGAAAATGCTGGTTACCAGCATTTTCTCCTTTTCTCACAATGTTTTCAAAGGACTGATGATCGACCTCACGGGATTGTTTAATTTCCTCTTAGTCCCCGTTTTGCTCTAGTTCTTTTTATTTTAATTCAACATCTGACGTAAATGTATTTCGTTTTAATATTTTCTTTTTTATTTAAAACTGGTCCGAACTGTAAAAGGTTAAGTATTCAAATCTGTACATTTTATTATCAAGTGATTTTATTGATCTTTACAGCCCTTCTTTGAGTTCGAAAAGAAGCTTCAAACACAAAACGTCTGAAACCGCTTCAATAATGCAACAAACGTTTTTTCCTAAGTAAGGTTTAGAGGCACATTTTCGTCGTTGCGAAATAAGATTTGACCTTCAAATTTGTTGACCGTCAAGCCATTAGATTTATTTAATTTCTGAGTAGTAAGCGTTTAATTGTACAAAAGAAGACCTTTGCGTCACGAAGTTTACAATTTTGTTCACTTTTCCAAAAACAGAATGTCAAAGAAATATAAGTTATAGCTCTTCAATGTCATAAAATTAAACCTTTTACAGATGGTTAAATTTAGTTCTTTATCTCAAAGGAAAACTGTCATTATCTCCCGCTAGATGGCATTCTATAATTACTCATCTATCTCTAATTTGGGCATCCTGGGTACAGAACCGAACCACTGTCCTACGCGACAACCGTTAGTTTGAATTTTAAACTTAAATAAACGTTTACGTTTACTCAATAAAACGCTACCTCGTGCGATTCACTCAGTTATGATCAGCATTTTAGAGAAATATGGGGCTAAAAAGGCCTGACTTTTCCTCAAACGTATTGATAATAACCATTTTCTCCATTGCTACTTTATTAGGCGTAATATTACAGTCTGCCCGCTTTTGGGGCGAGTGATGCGTCATATAAGACAGTCGAATCTTCGAAGAATATGACATGCACAGACAACGGGAAAAATGTATCTGCAGTCGACAAATTTAATTTAGCTTATATGTCGTGCAAGACATGAAAAGGGAATTTCCCACATTTGGCAAAGTCTCGTCTCGGGTCAAACTGCGCAGTCAGTGCAGGCCGATTCAAGAGGACACTATCCGATTGTATGTGATTTTCTGCTTCACGCAAGTCTACGGTAGGTCAAAAACTAATGTTAACGTAAAGTCTCGTCTCGGATCAAACTGCGTAGTCAGTCAGTGTAGGCTGATTCAAGACGACACTATCCGATTGTATGTGATTTTCTGCTTCACGCAAGTCTACGGTAGGTCAAAAACTAATGTTAACGTAAAGTGCCGTCTCGAATCAGACTGCGCAGGCTGATCCGAGACGAAACTTTAAGCAAATGTCCGAAAACCCCCATTATTACAGACCATAATGATATCACAATGATATACCTTTGATAGTTTAGAATTATGAGGGAAAAAGTAGCTCCTTACCAGCATTCAATCCTCCTCCCACAAACCTTTCAACAACCTTCTTTATCTGAGTCGTTAAAAAAAACAAACATGTTTCGTAAATTATTTAGAGTTGATAATTTTTCGAATTCAAATTGTTTCCTGCAGAGGAAAGGACAAATTTTTATGCCACAAATATAGATGGTTTCATACGAAACTGTTTTGTCTGCTTGGAATAAATAGACACTTTTTGGGGAATTGTAAGTTGAGGAAAAAGAACGTTTTCGAAATTGAATCCCTTTTCTGATTAAAACCAGAAGAAACACAAACGAAGTCTGGTTCCGCAACTGGAGAGCATACTTTAGACATTGTTTTGCAAAGAATGAAAGCATCAAGAGTGCATACATTGGCTCTTTATACTGATTGAAAAAAAAGACGTCCCAGGCAACACAGTCTGAAATATGTGTTTGACCAATTGACTACAACAGTTAACCTTTCACGAAACACGTCTTAGTTCATCTTCGCCTGTGTAATGCAGAGAAATGACACTCACCTACAAAGTGACCCATGGGTCATTTCTCTACGTAGAGGAATGACCCGATTCATTTTTCTATACAGAGAAATGATCCCAGAAGGTCATTTCTCTACGTAGAATAATGACCCGGGTCATTCCTTTACGTAATGAAATGACTTCTGGTGTCAATTTTCTTTCTACGTAGAATAATGACCCGGGTCATTTTGTAGGGGAGGGGCATTTCTGTGCATTACACCAGCATGATGTTGGTATTTTATCACATACAAAGGGAAGTTCTTGGGCAAAAACGGTTTGCAGACAGCTTCATGTTGGGTTTTCCATTACAACCTGAATCAAGTAATGACTTTGGTAAATCAGGTATGAAGATTGTAAAAGGTATCAAGGAGGCTGTTTGAACTCAATAAAATGGGAAAGTATTTGCTAAATCATTCGAAGTGCTGAATCAGTCAGGTTTATAGCAATGTGATCAAGTATTCCCACTGTCATGTCTGCCAACATTGTTTTAACCCTTTTTTTCTGCTAAATGACTAAAATTGAAATTTCCAAATTGATATTCATAACTGAAATATTCCTATTTCAAAGTTAAGTTTTCAGCTCATCGGACAGTATAGATCAAGATCAGACTGCACGTTCTGTGGAGTCTGATCTTGATGTATACTGTCCGCAAAGGTCGGCAAGACGCACTTTGCAGCTAAAGAGTTAACACTGTATTTGTAATATTCCATGTTGAAATAGATCTTTTCTCCATTTGAAGCAGTATTCTGCCAGAGTGCTTCGAAATATATGGAGCTGACATTGTTTATTAATTTGATATGACAGTGTTCGGGGATCCAAAAATATTATATACGTGATAAAAAAGCTATTTCAGCAGGTATTTATGTTCGGTCAGAAAGTATAAAATATTTCTTATCGCAATTTATTAGCCATATTTGTAAAACTAATTTATAATCAGTATATACAATAGGATAGTACTTAAGTGCAATGAGGGGCAATTAGTCAACGTCACTTAGATAAATTGATTCGCTAGTTTAGACAGTTAGTTGTCTGACAGTAAACTAGTGTTATACTTTTCATAACGTGTATTTAAATATACAGAGGAAAGAAAAAAGAAGGTCAGCCTATTTTGAGACATGCTCTTTCTGTACTAGTATGAGCAACAAGGGAAAGGTATACGAGTATATTTGGAGATAAAAAGAATACCATCTAAAATCCTGAATCAACCAATGTCTTGTTTTGACAACCCTGAAACAAATTACTAGAATTTGGAACCATCATGCTCAAGCCATTCTCTTTCTTTATTCTTACAAATTCTTATATTGGTCTCAAATAAAAGAACCATACTCTGTGAATAAGTGTGTTTGATAAAATGCAAAAAAAAAGTATAGACAAAGGTCAGCCTGAACAGTCTGCACAGGTTGATTAGGGTCGACATTTTCAGATGTTAGCATTGCTAAAATCCAAATATTTAAGCTACAATTATATAATCATTTACAAATGTTTAAGCACGTTCTTGTCCAACATGTCTTTGTCCGATTAAAAGTTAGGTGGTTTAAAAAGCAATGTGCCAGAGAATTTGTATTTTTTCTACGTTCTGTACATTTCCACTATGACAATATTATACATTTAAATTGTCAGCAGTAACTGTGAGAATATGTTTATTTTTTTTTTTCCAGTAAATAAGCGAATTGAAACTTCCAAGTCAGTTGTAAAATTCCAAATTTTGCTGTTTCAATGGTATTTTAGGGAGAAAAATATATAATTCTCGTACACTGTAGATCAAAGATCAGACTGCACGTTCTGTGCAGTCTGATCTATGATCTACACTGTCTGCAAAAGGTCAGTGAGTCACGCCCAGCAGCCTTGGAGTTTTGTAATGCTCTCTTTTACAAAATATACTTATTTATCATCTTCGCGAGCCAAGTTTACGATCACTACGTGGATCTTACCTTGGCTGATTGAGCCCGATTACGAGATTCCTGCGATGCGCCCTCTACTGGATGTTGGTTATTGCCCCCGTTTACATCATATCTCTAAAAGCAAATGAAATATCGTTTAACAATCCGCTTACGAATACACGTGAAGCGATAAGCAGACATCCACGCGGGTTTCCATGTTTACCTTCTATTCGAAAGGTAGACCTTGTTCTATTTTTATCAAAGATGAAATGCTACGAGCGATTTCATTCGTTGCAGCTAGAGCTGGCTGCATCCAATGAAAAAGCGTATCGGGGGAATGTAAAAATCAAATTCGATCCGCCAAGGGTAGAGTAGCGTAGAGAATCGTCAGCCTTGGCTTGCGAAGATGTTGTTTATAGGTGCATTGTGTTTCGTGTAGAGCGATTTTGAATTGCGTTTATATTTCTCCAAAATAAATGTCAACTATCAATTACCTATCAAAACTTGCAAAATATGATGGAAGACATAATGATTCTAAAATCGTTTGTAAACGTCATTAAATCCAAAATGGTATCTTAAAAGAAATAAAGGTCACAAGCAACTCCTTGACTAGTATCTTTCAACGATTAACATTTACAGCACAAAAAGGATGAACACAGCCTTTTGTTTCTTTGTTGGTTGGCTGTTTGATTGATTTTAGAATTGCAGCCGAACCCCGGTATCTCAGTCTGTAGCATGCAGGACCTGAGAACAGGGGGTCGTGTGTTCGATCTCAGGCTCGGCCAATTTCTTTCCGTGGATTGATGATAGTCATTTCGACAGGGTTCATTCCTCTACCACTATTGACCGTCTTCCCTACGGTGGTAAGCGGGAAAGCGGCCAGTGGCGTTGAAAGAAAATTGAGTGAAGCACTGGTACAAGAGATTTCAGGAAAGCATTGATATGTGCACTAGCCGCCGCAAACTTTCTTCCCGGCGTTTTTATGTCTCTCACCTCTGATACATTGGAAAAAGTAGCCAGTGACTTGGAAAGACGGCTGCGTCAGTACTAGTGTGAGAAAGCTAGGAAGCACATGCCTAGGTCTATTGACCACCGTGATATGACCTTAGCTGTTAAAATGGCGTTACACTACTGGTTCTGAGATATTCAGTAAATTTGCATTTGACAGAAAGTTTTGATTCATGTCAGCCTGCGCATTTCGCGCAGGCTGACATGAATCAATACTTTTTGTCGATGCATTTAGCCTCCTTTCAAACAGATATAGCTACAGTAACTGCTTCTGAGGAACACTCATTGTGCTTCTAAGGAACACTCATTGTGCTTCTCAAGAACCAGAGACACCTATTAGCGCGCATTAATACATGATGTTAAGAGTAGTTGAAGCTTTTGTGTAAAGGTTCAAAACGTGGTAACTAAGGCTAGGCGCCATCGCCCACTAGCCAAAAACGATTATAATGTGGACAATTAATAAGTTATTTCCCTTGATACCTCTCCAGTAATATATGGGTCCTGATAAGGAAATTACTTCGTTTTTTTCCCTTGACTTTCTTGCACAACCCAGCCATGTTCTTTAGATAATTCCTCGGCCAATTTTAATACGATTAGTTTACAAATCGACTTGTACATGTAAGTATTTTTTCTGATGGTTGAGATCATAATTTGAATTTCAAACAAAGGAATACAAGAAAAAAGGATCAATTATTTTTTTGTTACGTTAAGTTTGATTTGAGAAGGGAGATACTTTGATTAAAAGAAATCCCTCACTGTAAACTTGTGAAAACCGTATAAAGTTTAAAACCGTTGTTTGTGCATGTCTTATCCTTCGAAGATTCGACCTGGGTTATAAGACGCATCACTCTCCCGAAAATTTGGAGGATCGCAGCATTACGCGCTATAAAGTAACAATGTTGAAAATAGCTTTTATCAATATTTTTGAGGAGAAATCAGGCCTGTTTTAGCTCCAGATTTCTCTAAATTGCTGATCATAGCTGAATGAATCGCACCAGTTCGGGTTTTAGTGAGTAAACGTTATCTTAGTTTGAAAATCAAAGTAACAGTTGTAGCGTAGATAACGCCCAAAATCCGTTTGTTTTAAACTCATAATCTCCCGAAAGATAGCATTCTACAAAAATGCAGAGATAATATTTTTGCACATTTCTAACGGATCAGAAATTTCGTTTATGTCTATCTTGAAATTATTTTTGATACTTTTGTTAGTTTTCTGAAAAGGGATGCAATTATTATCTCTTTTTGAATTGAGAATATAGTGGTTTCAGATTTATAAATGATAATTCAAAGAAGGAAAAAATGAAAAAAAAAATCGGTGGAAGTAGTTCAATAATACTCACTTCCAGTTATAGCTAATTTTGCAGGATGATATTTTAGTGGAAAAAGCTGTTTTCCAGTATCAGATCTTACCTTAAAGGAGTTTCATAGTTTGTAACGTAAAAAAAAAACATCAAAATAAACACAGCACAATCGTCATGCTCTATGTGTTGTATATCGTCGGTTTACTTCAAGAACCTCGTAACTACAGCTTGTTACAAGGTTTTTGAAGTAAACCAACAATTTATCGGTCTGTATCGATGTGTCAGACATTTATCAGATAAACCCGCCCTCTTATAATGTCAAACTTGGGCCGCTATCATTCATTGCAAATAAGCAAAAAAAACTATGATTTATCAGTTTACTGACAGTATTATAGAATAGCCGAGTAGTTAGGGAAGTTTATAGCAAAAAGTTTACAAGCAAGTCTTTTTTTGTCATAACCTTTGCGAAAACAACAATAATAATAATAAAATAATACATGTAGTTTGTATCTCGAAATAACAATAGCTGAAATAACCATTTACCAAATATTCCCTAGTTTTTGACTACCCAGAGGTAGAAGCCTTCTGAAAACATTGTAGGAAGAGGAGAAAATGTTGTTAACTCTTTTCCAAACGGCAAAAAATTACCGACTGGCTCACCACTGAGCCACCCGGGCGGGCAACAGAATAAACAAAACTGGGCCTGTATTCACCATCCATTCTTGAGAGTATTCCTAGTCTTATTTTCCAAGGTTTTCTACATTTGTATGTAACACAACATTTGTAAGTAACACAACTTCTGATTGGCTAAACCATTCGGTTTAGCCAATCAGAAGTTGTGTTATTTAAAAATGTAGATAATTCTGGCAAATAAGACAAAGAACGTTCTTAAGAATGGTTGGTGAATACAGGCCCTGGTGTTGAAATACTTTCACATTAAAATGATACTATATAAAAGACATGAAAATTTAATTTGTTCTGAAGATGGCACAGAGGATATATTTTTCTTTGTTTGTTTTTTTTTTATGAAAGATCGAAATTCATTTCATCGAGTGAACACCATTGGTAATATTTTCACGAGTGGTGCAGCTTTTTACCCCTTCTGGGAGACGAGCTATATCAAAATCCAGTACAGTTCTATTTAGCAGTTATTCCCCGTGGTGTACCCCTCCCGCATAACAACGCATTACAATATTACGTCAAGCGCGTGAAATGTTAGTTAAATAACGTCATATTTCCATCTGGTTATGAGGCATGCGCTATTAACCTAGGCAACAAGAACATGAAAATCGGTATTTTCACTGGTGGTACCAGAGTAAGATTGAAAAATATTTTCACTGCTTTTTTCTCGATTTCCTACCGGAAAGCATGAAATTAACTCTGTTTTTGCATACTTTGTCCAAGTTCTACTGGCTCGTAGAGAAATTAATTCCAAAACTAGGTTAAAAGTTGCCAGGTCACCGTACAATTTCTTTTCTTTTTACCTACTTTTGAAATTCACTTTATTTTCAGCCACCAACAAATACATATACTGATCACACAGTAACAGATTCTCTTCTTCACGATATTTTCCATACCTTTCACTCTTTACCGCAAAATCCCGACTTTTAACGACCCTGAGAAAGGAGCTTTTTGAAAATACTGTGGAAAAAGGAGAAAATGCTGGTAACCAGCATTTCTCTTCTTTTTCCACTATGTTTTCTATCCTTTCCAAGACGATTATCAATTTTTGAGCCATCCTTATGTTGTCTTCTTCTTACGAACGAAGTCCGTAACAAAGAAACAAATGAATAAATGCATGGCAGAAATAAGGATCGGAGCGGGATTCGAACTCCGAACTCCCGGACGCAAAGCCAATACCCTAACCACTGAGCCAAAGAGATATCTCCCTGACGCAGTAGCCAGGTATTGTATTTAAATCGGGAGTATACCATGCAGGAAGGAGTGGTCTGTCGTAACACACCCCCTCTTAAAGTCATCATTTATTGATGACTCAAAGCCTTATTAGGCAGGAAGTCCGATTTTGGACAACAAATGGGATTAATGGCTCAATGGCCAAGCCCCCATCTTACGAACGAAGTCCGTAACAAAGAAACAAATGAATAAATGCATGGCAGAAATAAGGATCGGAGCGGGATTCGAACTCCGAACTCCCGGACGCAAAGCCAATACCCTAACCACTGAGCCAAAGAGATATCTCTGACGCAGTAGCCAGGTATTGTATTTAAATCGGGAGTATACCATGCAGGAAGGAGTGGTCTGTCGTAACATTCTGCAAGTGCTTTCTATTTGAACTGGTCTACTGCTTTGTCGTTTGGTAAAGAGTTTAACTCTTTACCATACAACCCCTACTTTTGCTGACCTCTGAGAAAGAAGCCTTTAGAAAACAATGTGGGAAAAGGAGAAAATGCTGGTAACCAGCATTTTCTCCTTTTCCCACAATGTTTTCTACCCTTCACAAAACAAATTTCAAATTTTCAGTCACTTTTATTTTGTCGTCTGCAAATGCTGTCGATTTGGACAAGCCTTAAATCTTGTCGTTTGGTAAAGAGTTTAAAGATGGTATGATTGAAGTCTAAATGTATTTTAATACCTGCACCGTGTTTTGGCCGCTATTGGACCGTTAACGAAACTCGTACTGATTTTTGTTCATCCCCTAAGTTTTCTGCATTTTTTTCGACATCAATTGAGATCTACACTGTCTGAAATCTTTGAGGTATATGTTATTATTATTTTTTTTTTAATATTTTTATTTAAAAAAAAAAAAACAAAAAAAAAAAAAAAACGACCTACATAATTTTCTCCAAATCTTGGTCGATTGGGCTGGAAAAATTCAAAAATGATTGTATACAAAGTACAATGACCACTTTTCATACAAAAAAAAATGCATTCAAGCGAAAAGTGTCAATTGCGCAGGCTGACCAGAGTTGAGACTTTTCGCAGTTCCCAGACGGTCCCTTTTTGCGTGATGGGTCACATTGATTAAGGTTTTATTTTTTCTGTCGTTACAGTTTCTGCTCAGAGTCACACAACATGGGCAGCTGCCCAGGTCCCAGGTTTGGGTAAGTAGTGAAATTTGTCTTTTCTTACAATCCGCATCTAAAACCACACAAGACTAACTATTAATGCATCTGCGTAAAGTATCGATCAGGTGCTTTAAATATCTATCATACAGGGTTCAAAATTAATTTTCTTTTTATGTACTGGCAAATTTTAGCAAGTGGCTTTTTTTCCACTCGCAAAGTTAAAATTGGACTCGCATTTTGTTTTTATAAGCC
Source organism: Tridacna crocea (assembly GCA_943736015.1). Classification (NCBI taxonomy): domain Eukaryota; kingdom Metazoa; phylum Mollusca; class Bivalvia; order Cardiida; family Cardiidae; genus Tridacna; species Tridacna crocea. The sequence continues at coordinate 14,435,424 of OX031057.1, read as the reverse complement.
AAGCATGCCAACCAATGGTAAAAGAACGAACATTCTCCAGGATTTTCCAAGTTTGAAGGAAATAAAGTTTCTGATTGGCTGAACGATTTGGTTTAGCCAATCAGAAGCTGTGTTACTTTCAAATACAGGAATGTTATTGAGAATGGTTGTTAAATACAGGCACTGTTCTCAAACCATGTTATTGTTTTTTTATATATAAGATTTACAATAGTGGACGATTTTGTAAATGAATTACAGACGACTATCGTGAGTCGTGCGTCGTCAACAATTCTTTAAACATCAACTCCTCCTAAACCACTGGGCCAATTTGGACCAAACTTGGATGGATTGTTTCTTTGGAGGTCTTTTTTAAAAAATTGTTCACAGAATGGAATTTGATTCCGTCAGAAACTTTGGTTGCCATGGCAACCAAATGGAATATTCTAAGAAATTCTGTAAAAATCTTCTTCTCTGAAACCGCTGACCAGATTTTAAGATACTTTCACAGAGATGCTCCTTGGGTGACCGTATTTAAAAATTGTTTGCAAAATTTTGATCCGTCGAGAAACACGGCTCTGGTGAATGGGGGCTACTTGCACTATACGGATTAAGAAATTCTGAAAAAAAAAAAACTCTTCTTTTCTGAAACTGCTGGTCAGATTTTGAAATGACTTTCACAGGAGACCTTTTGAAAATTGCTTGGTAAAATAATGATTTTGTTTCCAATGTTTCAACACCTCAAAAAAAAAAATGGCTATGTCCTCTCAATGATTTCGGGTGAGCGATCCAGGGCCATCTTTGCCCTCTTGTTTTTGAAAGAAAAGGGGGAGGGGTGGCAGATACCACCTGTCTGATCTTGATCTGCACTGTCCGCAAAAGGTCAGTGAGTCGCAATTTGCAGTCTAAGGCTCAATTTCATCAATATGCAATCGATAGATATGATTTGCAAGATCGATACCTTACGCATATGTCATTTATTTAAAGCGCCGTTATTAAGAACCTGCACCTTTTGTATACAATACATTACTTCCGCCTAACATTCACTACAAATCATTTGAAGGCGCCATTTTTATTTCACGCAATGATTTTGTAACGCACCTAAGTTGTACAACTTAACCGTCCTTACCCCCATTACTTCAATAAAATTTGACAGTGATGCAAAAAACACACATACACACTCACACACAAAAGTTGTTTTCTTCATTAAGTCCCAGTCGATCAATCTTGTGACGCTTGACATCTTTAAGATCTGTACCAAACGAAAACACATAAACCGCAACACGCGAAAAGGGAAACTCTGATATTTGCGTAAAGTGTCGTCTCTGATCAGCCTGTGTATTCCTAGCAGGCTAATCCAAGACGACACTTTCCTCTCTAAGTAATTTTCTGTTTTGCGCAAGTCTACTGAAGCACAAAAACGTATTTAATCGTAAAGAGTCGTCTCGGATTAGCCTGCGCAGACAGCGCAGGCTGATCCGAGACGACGCTTTACGTAAATGTCCGAATGTCCCCTTTCGCTTGTTGAAGGCCATATATTTTTTTTTTCCATTTGGAAAGCATTTACAGATGAGGAAATAGATTTGACTGAAAATTGAGATTAATTATAGAAAACACGTAGAAGCATAAAAATCTGGGAAAAGGAGGACATGCTGGTTTTCAACCGTCGTTTACCCCCAGACCATTTAAAGTAGGGATTGTTATATAAAGGGTTCAATATTTATTAAAACTGTAAGTATGTTTATTCACAACCCCCCAACACGCTAAAAGCTGACATTTCTAAAAACATTTTCGAAGGAGTCTGAAGCATCAATATAAACTGAGATTTGGTATGTGTATAAATTTGAAAACATACGGGTAAAAGGGGAATGCTTGCTTAACCCAGTACCACACAACCCCTACTTTTGACGATCCTGAGAAAGAAACCGTTGTGGGAAAAGGAGGACGTGCTTGTAATCTGCCGCGTGACAATTAGAGTCATCTTCAAAAATATAACATGTTTATGGTCCTACGAGGGGAGGAGTGGGCGAGTGAGGGTGTTAAAAAAGAAACACCGAGGGAAAACAAATCTTTGTTTTACAATATTTGAATGCTTAAAATACCCTTTTCTACCCAGATCCTTTTCATGCAAATTTATCACGTTAGCGAAAGTGACATCATCTTCAACTGATACAGTACAATAGCTGTATCATGGCTTTTTATTGGTTTTCTCTTATGACTTGTAACGGGAGTTGTTATAAATCGGGACGAAGCCATGCATGAAGGAGTTGTCTCCCGTTACACACCTCATCTTAACTTGTTACCAAACGACAATATTTTAGACTTGACCAAATCGAAAGCATTTGCAGGCGACAAAATAAAAGTGACTGAAAATTTGAAATTTGTTTTGTGAAGGATAGAAAACATTGTGGAAAAAGGAGAAAATGCTGGTTATCAGCATTTTCTCCTTTTCCCGCAATGTTTTCTAAAGGCTTCTTTCTCAGGGTCGTCGGAAGTAGGGATTGTGTGGTAATTGGTTAAAGGAATCATTTATTGACGACTCAAAGCCTTATTAAGCAGAAAGTCCGTTTTTGGACAACAAATGGGAATACTGGCTCAATGACCATATCCCAGACAGACCCTCATCTTACGAACAAAGTCCGTAACAAATAAACAAAAGAACAAAATTTAATGCATAGCTGAAATATAAATCTCATCTGGCGGTATTCGAACCCATTGCTGACTAGATCCTCATTTTTCGAGGTTTAACCCTTTCCCAAACCGCAAATTTTGGACCAGGCCAAAGTGAAAGCATTTTGAAGATGACTAATTAACAGTTGCTAAAAATATGATTTTTCTATATGATAGGGTAGAAAACATTGTGGGAAAAGGAGAAAATGCTGGTTACCAGCATTTTCTCCTTTTCACACAATGTTTTCAAAAGGCTTCTATTTCTGACCCGTAAAAACCAGGGATTGTTTGGGAAAAGGTTAAAAGACCAATACCATAACCACTGAGCCAAAGAGATATCTCCCCAACGCAGTTGTTAGGTATTGTATGTAAATCGGGAGGAAGCCGTGCATGAAGGAGTGGTCTCCAGTAACAAGTCCTAAGAGAAAACCAATAAATAGCAATGATAAAGCTATTTGCACTGTGTCAAGAATACAAAGTCTCCTATCTGACTATATTAATGCAGCTTAGGTTGTAGCATATTAAGCTGGATACCTGTCCTTCATACGTAATACCATTAGGGCCATTCGCCTTCACCACTGAACAACACTATCCCTTGTCTTAACGTCCATGAGAAAGACAGCTTTTGAAAATATTGTGGGAAAAAAAAAAAAAGAAAATGCTGGTAACCAGCATTTTCTCCTTTTTCCATAATATTTTTCAACCTTTCATAGACATACCCCATTGTATTTTGTCACATTTATCATTTCGTCTGTCAAGGCTTTGAGTTTGGACTAGTCTAAAACTGTAGTGTGGTAAAGAGTTAAGTGGCTCCGGCTACTGTTTGGGCATCTTTTAATAAGGTACCACTGTAGAACCTGGGCATCTTTTGATAAGGTACCACTGTAGAACCTGAAGAATAAATGTTAAGGCAGCCTTCCTTTTATATTATATGGATGAAAGTCGACTTATAAATGCATAGCAGGAAATAATAAAGCTAATAAACACATTCATACACATTATACATGGAAACAAACGTCCCGTAAACATGTATTATCATTTCTCACGAGGGTTCTACTTGAACATCACGATCCCATGTAAAATTAGCTATTATGTATACTTTGATTCACATCACCGTGTACTTTTTAATTTTCTCATGTCTTTGTCTATATTTCCTTTGTTTTTTATATTAATCGTTACACATTTATTACTTAGCTCTTAATCTTTATATGCAATGTCTTACTGACAATCAGTCTCTTACCTGAAATATGAATTCAATTTTGGTCCTCCTCATTACTTAGCGAGAGAACATTGTGAGGTTGTGTTTGCGCGTGATAGTCTTTACTCATGTTTATTGCAAATGATTTTCATTAGCTTTGCACACTTGTGATGCTTCGGCGAGTCCTCAGCGGCCAGTTTAGGAGAAAAATCTGCGCTATAGTCTTCAATGGAATTGTTATTTAGTTCATATGCTGAGCTTATATTTTACATGTAGCAGAAATCAGTAAAGAAGAGTTGTTTGATGATCCGATGTTGTGGATAATGCATTGTTAATTAAAAAAGTAAACAGGCTTCCAGTGTATCATCTTGTTTGTCGTAAAGTAGTTTATGAACATTGAACTCTCGAGTACTGTTTGAGGCGATATTTCGAGCCAATTTTAAGATTGAACATACAAGTGTTCATATATGGCCTGCAACACGCAAAAAGGGCCATTCGGACTTTTGCGTAAAGTGTCGTCTCGGATGAGCCTGCGCAGTCCGCGCAGGCTCATCCGAGACGGCACTTCACGACTTCATAAGATTTTGTGTTACAGTAGACTAACGTAAAACAGAAAATGACATGAAAATGGAGGGTGCCGTCTCGGATGAGCCTGCGCAGTCTGCTCGGGCTAATTCGAGACGGCACCTTAGGCAAATGTCCGAATGCCCCTTTTGGCGTGTTGCAGGCCATATGGCCATACATATAGGAATAAACAACATGAGGCAACAACATGAGTTCATACTCAACAACATATAATTCTCGTAGGAATTAGGCATCTTGAGTGGCTGAAAATGTCATCTAATTGATAGTAAGCATTTCTTTGTTCATGTATGGCAGTTTCTGTCCTCGAATTCTTTCCAATTACAAATATAAGTTCAGCGCATTTACTGTCTAACAATTTATTCGTAGCGTCATCCACTTACAAATCTTAATGTTAGGCCTAGAGCATAGCGGCGCATGCGTGAATCTGCTACGCCTTGCGATTTCTTTGCTAATCATAGATAATGTACGAGCTCATAACATGCTCATAAAGAAAGTAGCCAAAGGAAAACAGAAAAGCATTTCGCGACGACACATTTCTCAAGTCCACCGAACAGAAGCCGAGCGTTAAGATATTTAGATATTTGAAATCTTCTTTAAGATTTCGGAGCCTTGCTACTGTGATACTATCTGTAGATTACTCAAACGGATGTCCATTTGTCAGTGGAAAATCTTTTTAGAACGGTATCTTTTCTAAAGTTAAACATACTTTTATGGTATAAATCAATGTGAATGGTAACTCAAAATTAATTGTTTACGCATGTCGATTAAGGAAAAGGTTTGGGAATATCTAAATCACATCTTAATGAGTTGTTCGGCTAACAAGTCTTTACGTGAGCATGCTTCCTTTCTTTGACTAACACAATCTTTCACTGTTAAAAAGCTTTTTTTCTGAATCTGTAGAACACATTTTTCTACAATGTGTTTATTGTAATTCAAATCATACTTGAGCAAATAAGGATAAGTTGTATGTTTGTATTTCTTTTAGTTGTCTTGTATTTTTTCGTATGATTAAATGATTTTGTCGATATGCGTACCCAACATATTTGTCAACAGAAGGAAAACTGTTTATATCAGCTGGTAGGTATTCTATCGTTGCGCCTATTGTACACGTAAAGATTGTTTTTATTTCATAACGTCATATTTTGGACACTTTTATTAAACGCCCTATTGACCCCATGTATATGTCAAACTTGTGATTGATAGTGTGGGTTCGGAATAGCTATATGCAAAGGTGGCTTCGGTAACAGCTTTATGTTTTATCTTGTATCGTTGCAAAACGGAAAAGCGACATCAAGAGATTAAAAAAAGACATAGTTAAATCATTCTACATGGTAGTCATTTTTTTCTCATGCCAGCAGAACCATGCAAGGCAAAGGCGCACAAAATGACCCGGATGCTCCAGGTGTTACAAATACCCAAATTATATGCGCTTCTATGCAGCAAGCAAGGGTTTTTACTTGTATGATATCTTTTCACAGTGCACCTATACTATCACTTTATTGAATGACATCATTTTTCAGAGGGTGTTCCGGTAAGCTTATTAGCTGTTCCAGGAAACTCCCCCGGTAAGTTAAAGGGGCAAACCATAGCTTTTGTTGCGCATGAATGTTGCCATGCTTTTGAATCATTTTGATAACAAATTTTGATTACCGTTTGATTTCTAATGGTAGTGTTAATAGGTTGTACTTATTCTTCCTACAACAGGAGACCAGGGGGATGGAGAACCGTAACTGTTAGCTAAAGTATACAACTAATTGTAATTAATTCTTAATAAGATTAATTGATAGCTGGCATAATCTTTTCATGAGTGCAAGACGTTTATTTTCTCTTGCCTTTTATCAAACCATCAGCACTTTGATTCAGCTGTTACGCATGAGATTTTTTGTTCCTCCAATTGTATTGTTGATGAAATGTACGTTTCTTGTAGACGCTTGAACATTGGCTGTATTCATTGACTAAATATTATGCAGTTTTTGTTCATATTCTGAAATCTATGACAAGTAGCCTCGAGATCCATGATAAAACGTCTGGACCAATATGATCCTTCGTTTTGGAAGTAGTTATGGCATTTTAACATGTACATATGAAACGGCTGTTCATTGCATCCGCAAAACGTAAAGATCTGTATCAGCCTGCGCAGCTCGCAAAGGCGGACTATGGTCGAAACAGTTTGCTATTTGATTTTTTCAAACATTCTAAAGGACAGTTCTACCTTCCGGTTCAGTTGGTTGTTGGTCAGACTGGCTTATATTGATGTTTAAGTATGAAATGGCTTACTTGGTGTAACAAAGATGCCTTAAACACCCTTTGTCAAGATCGCCGCTCATGTACAAATATCGGTGAACACTTCCAAAATTGACATGTTATATACAAAATTGTCGACATGCTTTTACCTCCAGTACTCGATGCAAGCTTACGTTTTTTAGACGACAGCGTAAATACATTACAAGACTGCAAAAATATGCAGTATCGTTTTGTATCCTCACTGTCAATATTTACAATCACTATCTCGGGCAGGTAGCCTGAAGCATCCAATTAATGTCATATCTATTGTATATATGTGTCTAGTTAAATACATCTTCTCGATGAGGTGAACAGTATGAGGATCAATAGCTATCTTTAACTAATTTAGGAACAACTACTGAACTTTCTGCCAAGCAATACCTGACGAATCTAATAGTACAGACAGAAAAAGGTACATGTAACAGAAAACATAAGAAGCATGTCGGCATGCAAATATAAGACGTGTTGAATGACGTATCGCCGACAACATCTAGGCTGAATGTACATGATTTGAAATCATTATTACTATTTTATTTCGGAACTCCTAATTCATGAATATGAGCATGCTGTATTGTAACTTTTAACACAGACTATGAAATGAATACTAGTAAATTACTTTAATTCTGGCAAAGCTCGGAAAAGGTTTGAGAGAAAACGTAACCGAAAAGTCGTTTACCAGCTTGTCTGATATGCATATGGTAGATGTACTTAGGCATTTGTGCCTGCAGATATCACCTTTTCTGTATGGTTTTTTTCCACGTGATGACTCAAAGTCCGGGACAGAATAGAAACCGTTAACATAGTATTAGTTTTGAATATTTAAGCAGCAGGTTGTAGTACTCTTGAACCTTAGAAGAACACTTTGGAAAATGAACACTAAAGATTTATGGTGCCTTTTTTAATTAGTACTATAAAAACCGATATTTTGAGTTGGTTTTGTGAAAAACAAAAATAAAAATGAAAAAAGGACACCTTTCAACACCGACTTCTATCACAAATTTCATTCAAAATTGCTGTCTCTCTCTCGCTCTCTCTCATTACCGGTTGCCTATGATTTAAGTGGCTTTGCACAAACTCACGAAATAATTCATACATTTTTTTATTGAAATTATCTTAAATTCTTAATTGATTTTACTATATTCCACTTTATGCAAGTAGGCTGGATTGAATCAGCGTGAGCGATAGCTATTAATTGGTATTTGAAACGATCTGTTTAACATACTATATGCTCTGATGTAATACTTTGTATTTGTATTTTTGCCAGGGCTGAGGGTCATGTACAATGCCCTCAAAACTGACAAACGGATTTTAGATCTCCTCAAAGCAGGAATTCTAGCACCCCTTAGCAATTCAATACTTTTTGTACCTGGTGGAAAGACTATGTTACAGACGACAAAGACGACTGTTGTAGAGACCATGACGTCAGAATCCGCTTTACAAGACAAAAAATCGTCTGATGTTGAAAACGTTAAAACAAATGCACCCAAAGAAAATAATGTTATTATGAAACCAAGTACACAGAACACAGGTCTCAATTTAAATATTCTTGGTAAAAGATTGAAGAGGGTGCCAGAGCTAGCTGACATGAAACTCGACATTGCAGTCGAAACCAATGATCTGCCGGTTAAAAAAGTTAAGATCCCTAAAAGAAAAAAAAGTATAAGTAGGAAAAGATCAAGAAATAGGGTCTCGAAACGAAGGCAGAGTTCGAGAAAAATGAGACCAGTTACAAGACCGTTCAAAGCAGCGGACGTTCAACCTTTCCAAAAACCTATGGAAAAAATTGGTACAATTTCGAGTCAAAGAAGACCAATTTACAAACAATATATAGAAAGACCAAGCAAAATAGTCAGAACGGATATCGTTCAGGAGGCCAGCGTTCCGAGGGTCGTCAATGTTGCTCTAGATTACGACAGTAAAGCGTTAACAGATACTCTATTAGTCATGTTGAAAACAATGCACATGATTCAGAAATATATAAAAGACTCATTGACCACTACCACAACAACCACGACACCGTCAACGACTACCACTCCAACAACAACAACAACAACAAAAACCACGACAACGACACGTCCAACAACTACTTTACCCTACTATAGAATTCTTTCAACTGTTCCTACAACAACTCCTACAACAACGACACCAAGTCCTATTACAGAAGCGACCACGACAGAATTTTATATGACAGACATGACGACGACTGACTTTGAGACTACAACAGAAGATTACGCCCTGGTTGACTCATCTGCAAACAACAAGGCAAACAGTGAGTTGGCACCTGACGTTGTTGACTTTATTCAGGCCTTTAAGAAAGGTGAGGCAACAAACTGAAATGTCGTTTCTGTCTGCCGATCTTCGTCAGTGTGTCGCTTTGGATATGTGAACGCGTACACGCACGTAAATGGAACAACTACCAGATTCTTCAGTAGAATTAGAGGCACAAGTTATAAAGCTTGAAATGAAAAGTTTGTAGGCTACCCTTGTGGTCATTTTTCTTTAAAATTCAACACGAATAAATCGGTAAAAATCAAGGTTGATTTTGAATACACCATTGGAAAGATAAGCCAATCGGTATGGCCTTGTAATTTATCAACCACATAGGGTAGGGTTCCATATTAGCATATTTCAACGACGATGCGTGTACGATTCACACTGGTAATGCTTATTGTTAACATATTCATTGTGTTCCCAATCGGGTTTACTATCTAGTTATTTTTCAACTCTGGTCCATTGCGTTAATGAAATCTGTAGCACAGGTAATGATTGGAAATTAATTATAATTAGATTTCTGTATCTAGGAGGCAGATGGGCCTTTATGGCCCAATGAACTGGAAGTCATTATATAGAAATAACAGACAGTAATTCTGAACTCATCTTTCAGTATCTTGCGTGATTTTAAGATGCTTATCTTGACTAAAAATACCTGTACTGGAAGTTATACCAATTTCAGCAAAGCTTATATAGATAAACTAATCGGTCACCTTCCAGATAGTCGTATATTACGGTATTTCGTCATCCTTGTGTGTGGGAGAGTGGGGGAATCATTGGGTGTTCATATTTGTTGAACGGATTGGTGTTTTTGAAAAAAACTAACCTCATTTGTTTGTTCTATTGTTTTATAGGTTCTGTTTTTACTTGCTAACAGAAATGTTACAAACCTGGTTTTGTATCTATGGTAAATTTTTATATAGAGTATAACATTGTGTGCATCCATCAATAACTGAATGTGTTGGTCACTAACTTCATCCGTAAGCAAGTTAGGGTGAGCGCGTAAGCATGCAAAATTGATCTAATATCATACCATCACGCGCGAAAGCGAATTACTTGAAATATCTATTTTTTGTTTCTATCTCGTATACTCCAAATTCGCAATTACTGGCGGAATGGTAACCTTTTATTTTTGTTTTTACCTTATACTGATTTTTTGCAAATTGTGGAAATTGCTATCTTGAATAAACACTCTAATCGTTTTTTTTTTTGTAGTCCTGAATTAAAAAAAAAACGAAAACTTTCCCCTGAAATATCACGCTTGCATATTTCGAACGCATTTTTGTCAAACAGAAAATTTACATACCTTTCTATTGGTTGTTTTAATCGACATTTATTACAGTTGCCAAACTAAAAGTTTCTAGAGATAAGGTCATGATGTGAAAGTTAGAAGAAAGGTCTTCTATGAAAAGTGAATTTAGAATATAATAAATTATTGATATTGATTTGAATAAACAAACCTTACACTGCAAAATGAAATCATATTTTGGAAAATTCAATCAGTGTTGATGACCCTAAATTTGCATTTTTTTTCTTTTTGCGATAAGGGTAGGATAGAAAAACTGGCGCATTGGATATTGTCGATCTAAAGATCAGACTGCCAAGCAACAGCAGCTTTATGGCGATTAATAATATCTTAGTTGACTGAAACATATATATATATGTACCTTATACAGACCTAATGAGCATGTCTTTTGTGTATGTGTTCTATTACTGTCTGAGAAGGAACTGGCTTACCAGAAATGTGTCAATTAAACTTAGCAGCGCAGGCTAATATAATGCGTTTTTGTATCTTAGTTTGAATTTCTACAAATTTGCTGCAAGCTGGTTAATTGAATATTTGTTGTATCTTCATTTGTCAAGCGATTACCATTCAGGACAAAACTGACGCTGTAGCTGTTCCGATGACAGGCGCTGTGCAAGCTGACATAATACCTGTTGATCCGACGACGGCCACGAAAGGGAAAAAGCAAAAGAGTTCCGTTGCAGTTGCTTTCGATACAAAAAGCCCATCAAGCGAGCGCAAATCTAGACGACAAAAAGTGATTTCACCTATACCACCTGTTTTTCAGGGAGAGCCACCAGGTACTGCTACGCCTGGTCTATTTTTGCAACACACGTCTTAGCTTTAGACCAGTCAACGCTGAAAGTATTGAAGACAAATCAAACTTGACTTCAAGGATTAGATCTGTTTTGAAAATGTAGAAAACTTTGTGGGAATTTAGAAAATGCTGGTTACCAACATTTTTTTCTTTCCCACAATGTCTTCAAAACCTTTTTTCTTCAGAAGCTTGAAAAACACAATTGTTATGTAATGAGTTAGGACCTATAAACGTTGCCAAATCTAACGAATATAACGACGAATTATTCTCTCTGAGCCAAAAAAGTGAATGAAATTGTTCTGGTGACGGGAAAAAAAAAAATTGTCTGGTCTATGCTCTGGCAAACTTTGGCTTGATGCTTCTCCTTAATGCATTTGACCAAACAAGACATCATTTGGATGGATCCGTACAGTCCATTTATCTAACTCCAGATAGAGTGAGTAATTTTGATTTGAACTTTGAAAATATGAATAATACTGCACTAAACCCTATCTTATGTGTGCTTATTAGAATCGTCTCATGGAGACGATTCTAATGAGTGCACACAACATATGGTTTTTGATGATAAATAATGGATTTAGAATACAATCACTCCTTCTTATCTACAGGTCTGCATTTAGTTTGACAATTATTGACTTGATATAGAGAAAGGCTTACATAGGTCTGTTAAGTTTTGCGCATTAAGGAGGACTTTCCCAAAGCATGGCTCAAATGTGTTTTAAATATAAGTTATTGGTCGAAACATCCATAAAAAATTAGGGTTTACAGATTCAAGATTAGAATGAACGTACTGTACAGTTTGATCCTGATCTGCATTGGCTTCATATAGGACGCAGATAGTCTATTCGCAGCGAAAAAATGAAACTAATAATACTAATATGGATAATACGTTAAGTTTCTTTAATTAACACTCTTATTGTATTTCATTAGTTGTTTTTCGTGTTGCTTCATGTATTTTGTCTCATTAACAAGTGTATTTAATACTGTATGGATCGGTTCAATTTCTTTTTTTTTTTCTGTCTTTCTTTCTTTTCTTTCTTTCTTTCTTTATTTCTTCTTATTTTAAAAATTATAATAATAGAAAAAAAAGAAAAATACATAAACCATGTCAAATAAGTAACGCCTGCTTTAATTAGAATACTTAGAATTTCAAATATGTTATGATGTTGAATGATGATTTAGGTAAATTTTACATTTTACAACAGTAGGGTCTTCTAAATTTGTTAAATCGCCCGTTCATCCAACTCCACGCATTACACTTGATATTTCGTCACAAAAGAAAGTGTTAGAATATGCGGATGCGGCAGTTCTTCTTGGACTTTGAAAGTATGGCGGTAGTCCAGCGGTGAACAGACAAACTTGTACATACGAAACTCAAGGTAAATATGCATACTTCGATATTCGAGCTAAAATACAGTTGATTGAAATGTTGTGCATGTAATTAATAACTTGTACTAATCCATTGTTATTGTATTGAAAATTTAATTTCAGTAGATTCGATTAACAGGTTTCTTGTTTGTTCATGTCTTTATGTAAACTTTTATTAGCCAGCGCATGCTTGCGAGCGTTTATAACCCCATCCTTTAAAGCGTTATTTAAGGCCCCCTTAAAAGCGTTGATGATGCAGCTGTAGCAACAGTGTGCAAAGCCTATGAAAATCTAATTTATATGACGCTAGTTTTTTTTCACGAGTCATTCGATTTCTGCGTCACTGTTCAGTACATTATGAACATGAAAATAAATTAACTTTTGCAGGACGGATGACGCCTCCTACAACCGATTACCCTGAATACATGTTACATATGGCTGTGGGGGAAATTATGAGAGCACCGACCGAGAACAAAGCCGCTTACGCCGCTGCAAAGGTATATAATCCAGTTATGGATATGTCTGATAAAGTGCAACAGGCACTGGAAGATAAGGTTTTACAACTTCGACACCCTCCGGGCACACCATACTACCGTAGGAAACTTGACTTCGATGTCATGCAGCTTGTTATCGGAGCCTACTATAAAACACTCAATATAAGTGCACCTCAACAACTTGGTTCTTTCTATGGACCACCACCTGCAAACCATTGGGCAGGTGCCAGCCAACCTGTTGGACCACCTGCGAGACAACCGGGACCACTACCACCAGCTGGACCACCGGCAGGCCCAGCAATGGGTCCACCAACCTCTATCCGTAGGGGATTTCGACCACGAGCACCAGGTAATGCAAGACCGCAATTTATGAATTACCAAAACGCCAGACCTTTGACTGGGCAACTCCAACCACAAAGTGGCTTTGGTCAGCCTTCTAGCGTTGGAAATTGGAATGCTGCAGGTGCCGGAAGTGGGAGAAGTTGGGCTAATACTAATACAGCAGCGCAGACAGTACCACAGTATACGCCGCCTGCCAGCGATACGTCCGGATGGATAAACCCATTTTACAACATGCAGGGCAACCCATCTTGGTGGGCAAAGTAGAACAAAGTCCACGAAAATGATATATTGTTCGTTTAAGACTTTAGTAAACAAGTTTATACCGTATACTAATATCAGTAATATCTATATAGTATCTTAAAGCTTCACGTGACGTTTTACAATAGATGACGATGGTTTTATTAAGAAATAAACAAGGATAGCTTAGTATCACAATACTGATTGATTTATTCTAACGGTACAGTGTTCGTTTCAGAGAAACTTTCCAAAAGCAGTACTTGGCCACTAGAGGAGTTGGTCAGCTAATATTAAAATGGCTTCATAAACATAATTATGATTTAATCTGTCAGATCAAAATTCTATGATACAGTTTTGTATTTAGGAAATACATTTGGAGTTGATCTTAATAAATCTTATGGTTGAAATTGTAGTGTAAAGTAATAAACGGATATTTACATCACTTTGTGTTCAATTCTAGCATTTAGCTCGGATATTAATTTACGTATTTTTCTGCAAACTCACAATAAGGTCAGTAAAAGCTGTAAACAGATTCTGGTTAAATTATGCTGTATAAATATATTGAAGTTATTCAGCAGGTAATTATATTTTGATAAACTGGAAAATGCGTATTAAAGTAGGTATTGACATGTGTTAGACAAAGTACAATGCCAGGGCTGCCCTAGCGAGCGCACTGCGTGCTTTTATCTTAATTGGAAAGGCTAATACTAGGAGATGGGTTGCAGTAACTAAGATTGGTGAAATATGGTTACATAAAACTACTATCTGCTTTTTAATTGGAACTAAAACGCTTCATATCATTCTGGATTTTTCCCAAAAGAATTATAATCGAAAGTGGAAATAAGAGTTTTCTGATCTGAAGTTGATCGTTTCAACTTTATATGATGATATGGAGTGCAACATGCGAAAAGGTGCATTCGGACATTTGCGTAAAGTGTCGTCCCGGATTAGCCTGCGCAGTCCGCGCAGGCTAATCCGAGACGGCACTTTACGACTACATTAGATTTTGTGGTACAGTAGACTTGTGTAAAACAGAAAATCACATACAATCGAAAAGTGTCGTTTCGGATTAGCCTGTGCGGACTGCACATGCTGATCTGAGACGACACTTTACGCAAATGTCCGAATGACCCTTTTCGCGTGTTGCACTCCAATTATTGAATAGGAAGGGTAAAGAGATTAAAGTTTCTGAGAAAAGGATCAACTCTCTCATTTATAATGAAATATATCCATTTCAAGTTGGTTTTCCGTACCATTGTGCAGAGGTTCTTGAGATAAATGCCATTTCGTTACCAAATGACAACGTTTCCTTTTTATTTGCTCTCATAAAATGCTTCATTCAACTATGTACACCTTATTTCACTCATCCGCATCTATTAAATGTCGAAAGGATAGCATTTGTCTTTTTAAGTGGAGCTTTATTTTGTTGTTGTTGATTAACTGTTATTTTGGCTAAACATGAAATTGAAATTGTTCCTATTTAATCAATGCGACGCTTATAACGCTTCTGATTGATCTTGTACCAAAAAAAAAAATGCAGTTCATTCATGTTATAGATGATTTGCATCACAAGAATAAAAGCACGTGGTGCGCTTGTTATAAAGAGCCAGCTGATTGGACAAATGAAATCCTAATAATTCCAGCCAACAGTGTCGTTTCGTTCACATTGATCAACAGAAAACTATAACTATTAGAAATTATTTACATGAAATGTTTTTGAACTACGAATGGAGTTTGGATACCTTTTACTGTGAAGTTGGGGTTTAAACTTACTTTTAACTCGTCTTGTTGATAGAGTTCGATGAAAGGAAGCAGAATGCTATTTCTTTGAATGACACAATTGGCTTGCAACACTCGAAAAGGGGCATTCGGACGTTTGCGTAAAGTGGCGTTTCGGATGGCGCAGGCAAATCCGAAACGGTACTTTACGACTACTTTAGATTTTGTGCTACGATAGACTTGTGCTAAACACAAAATTACATGAAAATGAAAAGGGTCGTTTCAAATTAGCCTGCGCGGACTGAGCTGACTGATCCGGGACGTCACTTTACGCAAATGTCCGAATGCCCCTATATGCGTGTTGCAGGCCATATCCACGTTGATATAATGTTACGCTTTGTTATTTCTCGCAATGATTGGTCTTCTTAAGCCTTAAACATTGAACTTGCTAAATAAATTAGATATTTTTTTTCAGTCGTTAGTAGTAATTCAAATACTACCATTGCGAAATTATTACTATAATTATATTTTTCGGGGTGGGGGTGGGGGATATCTACACATGAAAATCGCGTTTACCAGCCTAAGAATTCACATGTTTTCTTTTACTTTCGAGAGTTTTCAAGAGATAAATCAACATTATGAGAGGTAACCTGTGACGAAACGACACGGTCTGGCTTGTAGTTAAAGGGAGAGGCTTACGATGGTATATTCCAAAGAATCAGCGAAATGAGCAGCACTCTGGCAAAATGGTGTTTAATGACTCCCAGTCAAGTCATCACACGTTGAGAGATCTATAAAATGCATGTTTTGTCTTATAACCAAATCAGTCATAATAGTAGAATGATCGTTGGATGTGCAGAAAGGTCACAAATGACAAAAAAGGTTCGGTACGTGTCAGCCTGTGCATGATGCGCGGGAAAACACGTGTCAAATATTTATACAGATGCATTAAACTACCTTTTTAAGGAACATGGCTCATGTTTTTTTCAAAGCTTTCTAGCACACGACACTGAGTTTTAGACTGGTCAAAATTCAAAGCTATTGCAGACTACAAATATGATCTGGGACTTTCGTTTAACAAGGCAGATAATTTTTGCACATTGAGAAACAATTTTCCAAAGTTTTGTTTCTAGGCTCTTGATTCATTAGTAAAGAGTGACTAGTATGGTTGTTTGCGGATTGTGACAGACTAGTTGAAGGAACATAAAGCTGAAGAACATAGATTATCTTTTGTTTGCCCTAGATTGTAAAAAAACAAATACGAGCCATGTTAATTAATAAGGGGGCTTAGTGTATCTGCTAAACGTATGGACCCAGATCAGCCTGTGCTGAACGCGCAGGCTGACTTAGGGCATGGCTTGTATACAATGTCCTAATGCTTTTAAAACTAATCCCCTGTTTTTATTATGGTGTATACATCAATTAACACTTTATCAAACTCCAGAGTTTTAGAATTGTCCAAATTGTAAGCATTTGCTGCCGACAAAATACATGTTACTCAAAATTTAAAATCTGTCTCATCGAAAGCTAGAAAACATGATGGGAAAAGGAGAAAATGCTGGTCACCAGCATTTTCTAGTTTTTAGCTCTACTGGCTGAAAGCCAGCAGAGCTTATGTCATGGCGTGGTTTTCGTCGTCCGTCCGTCCGCCCGTATGTCTGTCCGTCTGTCCGACAGTCCGTCTGTCCGGCCGTCCGTTCGTCCGTCCTCCGTTAGTCTTTTTTCTTCTTTAATTTAATTAATTTAAACATATTTATTTTACATCGATTGAGAAACAAGTTCTAACAATCTCTCGAAACTGCTTCCTGGGATAAAGTCTTCATTTTTGGTCAGATTTCCGTGAAACTCAGTTTCTTTATCTTATCAATAGCTTCAACCCAATTGATTTTGAGAAAAATCCGATAAGTAGCATGGGAAAAGTAGCCATTTCAATTTTAAAATTTCCATTTCTTGCTTACGCGATAAAGTCTGTATTTTTGGTCAGATTTCCATGAAACTTGCAAAGTTTGTTTATCTTATCATGAGCTTTAACCCTATTGATTTTGAAAAAAAAATCAATGAACAGTATGGGAAAAATAGCCGTTTCAAGTTGAAAACTTTCATTTCTTGTTTACGCGATAGAGTCTTCAGTTTTGGTCAGATTTCTGTGAAACTTACACAGTTTGTATATCTCATGAATAGCTATTTTATAATCCTATCAATTTTGAAAAAACAAATCCGACAAATAGTACGGGAAAAGAAGCCATTTCAAGTTTAAAATTTCCATTGCTTATTTACATGATAAAGTATTTATTTGTGATCAGATTTTTGCGCATTTTTCAACTTTTTTGTCCCATAATAGCTTTTTAATCCTGTTGAGTTTGGAAAAAAAATCAACAAACAGTAATGGAAAAGTAGCCATTTTGAGTTGAAAATTTCATTATTTTTTTCTTTTTGCATAATGAATTCCTAATGCATGCTTTATTTAAAAGCAAAATCTCTGCCAGTAGAGCATATTCAGGTTCTTTAGGGCCTTCTAGTTTCTCAATGTTTTCGAAATGCATCTCTTGCGGTTTTCAAAAAGCGTTTTTAAACACGGAAACAACTTTTATCACTTGTACATCATTGTGAGTACGAGTGCCGTAGACTTCGTTTAGTTCGTCTTGCAGCACACTTTTTCAAAACAATGTCACAGAAGTCAAGATTGCTTGTGAAACTTTAATGGTATTGAATGGCCAGATAATGCAAGTTTAGATGCTTGTAGAACCAGAGCATCCTTCTCAGCAAGGAAAAGTGTTTATTATGTACCTAGTAGTGAAATCCTGAAATTTCCCAGTGTAATAAATTTTGATATCATCACTAGTGACGATATCAACTTTCATTTTCACTTCCTGCCGTAATTTATGAACTACTTTTTTTTCGACTACATTTCTTTTCGACTATATTTTTTTTCGACTTTCAAACGAAAAATTAAAAATAATAGTGTTAATAATGTATATAATAAACAGAATAATCAACTGGTTATTTTTTATATGAAAAAATATCTCTCTCAGATGCGTCGTAAGACGTTAAAAAAAAAACTCGTGCTGCGCACTCGTTTTTTCAACGCCTAACAACGCATCCTCGTGAGATATTTTTCATATAAAAAATAACCAGTTGATTATCCTCTATTTATCACATAAAACCTCCTCCGGCAGTGTATTAAACCAATGACTTATTTTTGAAAATGCACTAGTGTTTTGTCGTTCTTGTTCTGATCAGTTCTCAGTCATGAGCGCATGAAGCCAGAGAAAACATCCGCATATTGTGCGGGAATTTGTACTATTACGCCGTTTCGGTGAAAAAGGCGTCACTGTTACTAAGACGCGCTGCAAGTTTTTAATTTTCATAAAATGCTTCGTTCTTCTTTCGGTGTAATTATTAAAGAACTATCTACATGTGTACGTAAACATTTGAAACCAAACTGCAACTGTAAACATGGACCCGTGAACAGTATAAGGCAAAAGGTGATGATGCAAGATAGTTTTTTGTCTATTATTCGCTTCATGTGATAAATAGATTCTCACATTCGTATTTATGTATTACTATTTTTATCGAACTCGTTGACTAAAATATATTTGATGCTCGCCAAGGGTCGCGTCATACAATTTTAGTCAACTCGTTTGATAAAAATGATAATACATAAACACTTATTGTAAGATCGCTAAACAAGGCAATCCAAATCATAGCACAAATCATTCAACAAAATCGGCCAGGTGGTCTTTGGCTTTATCCCTTTACTCCATAGATATTCATTTTAACGCATTGCTTGTAGGAGCCTTTGGAAAACATTGTGGTAAAAGGTGAAATTGCTCGTGACGAGCAATTTCACCTTTTGCCACAATGTTTTCTACACTATCAAAAGGTTCATATACACATGAGAAATGGCTTCATCCTTGCTGTTATTTAGGGTCAATTAGAGATACCATAGAAATGCCTTATGGGGTAAAGGGTTAATGTTTAATTCAGTCTAAAATGTTTTCGTGTGGCAAAAGAACCTAAGACGTTTGTAATGCGACTTAGTTGACGATAAATTTAAACACTGATTAAAAGGTGTAAAATGATAATGAATTAGTTGCAATATTTAGAAAAAAATTCGAAAAATATATCAGTTTTATATTTTGGGATGTTTTAAAGTGGCTTTGCTACTCGATTTCAGTCAATTTTAACCCAATGTAAGAAAGTTGTTTATTTCTGTTTAAATCAATGGCTAATCAATATCTGTAGCCTCAAAGAATGTATAGAAGTTCCAGATTAGTTATTGGAAATGATCTTTGGTTAAGAGAAAATTACGTCTAAACATGGAAAATGGTCACTCGTCACATTTGGTCACTATTTGTAGATTTATGTCGTTTCTCTCCTTTTTCCTTAGCAAAACCGCCAATATGTTGATTTACACACATGAAATTAACATTTCCACTGTATTTGAAAGCATAATTTCACTGCCTTCTCGATATACAATTCCGATGTTCTCAAGTAATTTGCTGCTGGGCTCTTGTGACATTTACTGTTGCAAAAATGCAACAATATACCTGTATAGGGTAGGTTGGTTATTTTCGTTTATTTATCGTCGCTACCGGTTGCCCATCTGAGCAACACCCCCAGCAGACGGTTAGTTGTTACGGGGTATAGAGCAAGGATATAGGCTGAAACTACTGAGAGCTTCGCCTGTGCTCGGCGTATAGCACCGTCACACGGGACCTCGGTTTAATGTCTCATCCAAAAGACTATTTGTAAATTTTAGTTGGCAAGCCGGGGATTCAAAAGCCACAACCTGTAGTGACCCGAAACATTGTGTTCACGAGTCTTACGCTCTACCTACTGAGCTATCTAGGCTGGTACCTGTATAGGGTATCTTGACTCCACTATAATTATAAGGCATAAGTCGCACATACATGTAGTCACGTACAACGTCATGTGATACCCTCGATTGAGTGAAAGGATACACTCAAAGTCCAAAATTGCACTTTCTATCCGTCTATAAAATCAGGCAACCGCCAGCGGCAACATTTATCCTGAAGCCACAAGAATGACTGTTGTTTGAGAAAAAAAATCGATGAAAAGGGTTATACTTGGCCAAAAGTCAGTGGTTCAGAAACTTTAAGACAACTCCTCATACCGGGTTGTTAAATTAAGGCATTGCTTGAAAAGGCAAAAGCAATGCATATGCAATGCTGCTCTCTTGTTCAGGGAAATGTCTTGTAATTGCAATTACTCGCATAGTTTCGAATCACCATTATACCGTTTAATCTACTGGCTCGTGGCCATCTGTAAGGTAAAAGGAAGAGATGTATGCTATTGGTTTCATTATCTGTTGGACCGTGACCATCTATAAGCAGAAGAAAGGTGATAATTACAAAGAATTTGATACGTACATCCAGCGGTTCACTCTCAATGATTCTGACAGTATGCTGAAGGTTATTAGAAGACATTGTGAGAAAAGGAGAAAATGCTGATCACCAGCATTTTCTCCATTTCCCACAATGTTTTCTAAAGGTCACATCTAGCATCAAGCCCCTTTTAGCAAAAACATGTCTCCTATATATATATATACCTGTTGTTTTCCCGTCTTTAAAAGACGGTGTCGGATTCTTTTATCATTGCCTAGCTATCAAAAAAGTCAGTCGATTTCGATCCGTGTTTGTTTTAGCTTTGACAAAAATGAAATGCATGTTTGTAATCTGAAATGGAAAACGTCGTAGTAAGTACACATTTACATATTTCTTCCGTTTTGCGTACAACTCCACTTTTAATACCTTTTAAGTTTCCTTACTCATCGTTGTTTCGAAATAAAGATCTGAAGCTTTAACTCTTTACCACATAATCTCGAGCTACCTTTGAAAAACGATTGTGAAAAAAGGAGAAAACGTTGTGAGTGAACATTTTCCCACAATGTTGTCTACTTTTAAAAAAAAAAATCTTCTATAGAGCCTTATCTGATTTACAATTGTTTTCAAACTCGGCAAATCTAAACTTTTGTCGTCTGGAAAAATTTAAAGACGTGGAACGCCAGCTAGTAATGATAATCTTATTTGACGTCATTGAAACCAGATATATCTTTTATATACTTTATTCCCAATTTCAAAACTAAGGTAAAGTCTAAATCAATGATCAATAAAATGAAATGGCATTTTTGGTTCGCTTATTGTTTTCTATACCCTAATATCATTCAGGAATATACTCCCCTTTCGAGCCAACGCCGTGGGAATTGGACAGAGCTGTTCAAGATATACATATGGCAAGAACAGAGAAGCAGGCAGTGAAAGCAGCTGCAGGTGTGCATCGTATCGGCTTAGACTTGGCTGATATAGTAGTCAATGCGTTGGAAGAAAAGATCGCAAGACTTAGAAGACCTAATTGGACAGGATTTCGACCTCCGCCAATTCCAAGGGGTCTCAACGTTCATGGGCTAGTACGCCATGCTTTTTATGAAATACAGAGGATTGCACAAGCCAAAGCAGCCGCAGATGCAGCTGCAGCGGCAGCAGCAGCAGCAAAAGCAAAGAAAACTCCACCACCGCCAACACCAAGAGCAGGTAAGTTGCAAATTTGTTTGAAACCATTGCCGTTATGAACATATAGCTTACTTTTTTAACTGCGTATGTCAAGATCAGATGTAAGTAAACAGTAAATAGGGTATACCCTAGTATTGTCACTTGTTATATTTCTGTTTGAAAAATACTTCATGCTGTCCATTACCATTTATTACTTTAGTGGATTGGATGTTTGTTTTATAAATATATTCTCAGTTATGAAAATTTACTATTCGAAAGTTACACAGAACCGTAGGAATACTTGTTTTTGTGACATGATGAATGCAAAGGAAATGCTATATTTTTATTTTCTCATTTGAATTAAAAGGTTGTCTCTATGACCTGTCAAATCTTTAAAATCTTAAAGCCCAAGTCAAGGCGGTATCTTATTCAATGCGCGAGACTGGTTTATCCATATTCGCTGAACACATTATAAGTTGGTTTCTGAAACATTCTCATGTGGTTTCGTAATATCATATGTCAAAAAAACAAACTTTTATAGAGCTTAAACTCGTTCTGCTATATTACTTTTCAAAAACTATTTATGCGTGTAACTTACAGTTTCTCGTTTTCGAAGGCTCATTAAAACCCTGCATTGTGTTGTAAAGGATTAATATTGAACAATAAGTGACGGTTTATAGCCCTATGGCCATTTACAGAATAAGAATAATTTACTTTCTGCTTAAATCACCAGATTGATAGACTACCTGATACAGAACCACGTTTTTTTCCCTTTAGTTTTCTTCGCCATGGAAACAAGGGTCAGTCGACGCTGTTTGAGCCAATCATGTTAGCAGTGGCTTTTCTCGTAGTTTATTTTATAGCTGTCATTTTCCTGGTCCAGTAACCCTAAATTCTAATAGTACTATATGTGTAACCCATATCCTGTCACAAATCCCAACTGTAAATGTGAACAGATATGGCATGATTAAACTAGGTCAAAGCACTAGTCCCGAAAACTCTATTGAACTTTTTCCTGAACGCATCAAATCTTTATCATACAGTGATTGAATCAAGTGACCTAGAAAAAAGTCACATCTTTTCAAATGTTTTTAATCCTATCTAATTCAGTGTTATAGTTTTTTTTTATTTTGTGTCGCTTCGATTGTGAATAAATGGTGTATTCATATAAGTTTAACGCGGAACTATTAAGTTGATAATCAGAAGATGTGGGAAAAGAGTTTAAAATGTTAAATTGAACAGATTTGAAATCGGTATTTTTTTTTAACTTAGTCACTTAACAGAGTTTCTATCAAATTAATTAGAATACAGTACTCCAATATTTCTGGTCTCTACTGACGAACTGTTTCTTTGTCTCATTTTAACCTTTACCACACAATGACGACCTTCAACGCCGCTGAAACAGAAGACTTTCGAAAACATTGTGGGAAAAGGAGAAAATGCTGGTTACCAACATTTTCTCCTTTTCCCACAAGGTTTTCTACCAATATAAGGAAAAACAATTTCATATGAGGCAACTCGAAACTGTCATCAGCAAATGCTCTCAATTCAGAGAGGTCTAAAATTTTGTCGTGCAGTAGGGGTTAAAGCGGTCTTACATGCGGAAGGGTACATTACACGGAAATACCGAAAAAAAATTGTTGCTATATTTTAAGGTTTCAAGAAAAAAATGGGACAGAAGTATGATATAAAAGTGTTTTATTTTTTCTCGATCAATGATCGAAATCTTTTTCATCTAGTGAACACCATACGGTAATATTTCCACACCTGCCTTCGCCACTCGTGAAAATACTACCGATTATGTTCACGAGATGAATTAAAGTTCGATCTTTCATAAAGTTCGATCTTTCACCGAAAAAAAGACAAAGACCTCGATAAGGTTTGCAAAAGTAAACTTCCATTGGTACAATAGTGCTTTCTAGCAATCATTTAGTACATTTGAATTATTTGAACCGATTTTGAATTGAAGTGAACATGCAAAAACTATCTGTTTTCCTTGAAATGTAGAAACTTTAAAGGTAGCAAATAGTTTCGGCTCATGTCAGCCTGCACAGGTTGCCTAGGTTATCATAGTTCGATACGTTTTGCAGGTCCATTAAGGCCCATTTTCACAGATCGTGGCTATTTTGGCTATTTCTTTAATTCAAGGATCAAAAATACCGACGACCTTGCCACCGACACCGCCACCAAAGCCTTACAAGAAACCAAGGCAGCCATCTAAGCCAAACCCGCCACCCTCACCGAAGAAAACAAAACCCCCTAAGCGTGACTTTATGACTGATTTCATTCAAAATAGACGAAAACAAAGACAACCACCACCTGCACCTAAACTGTTTAAACAGGCTCAGATTACCAGACCGCCATTTGTACAGCCTGTCAGGCGCCAAACTCTAAATCCGTTCCCAACCCAACCTTCAGTGCCGCCATACTTTGAGCCAACAAAGATTACTAGACCACCTTATGTTCAGCCTCAGAGACGCGATCCTGTAGATCCCTTCTTCAGCCAACCATCCTATCGTCCAAAGCCTCAGGTTGAACCTTTCCGCCCACCACCAAACGTCCCAAGACCTCCAAAAATAAATTGGAAAAAAAAGGCTGCAGCAAAACCTGTTCCTACATCCGTTTCACTCACTGAGAAAGGCCCAACATCGATTTCCGCAGCTTCTCCAAACTCTAACAAGTCACCTGTTTCATATGAAACTATCCCCAGTCAAAATTCAGCAAAGCCAGCGTTCATGAAGATACCGAAGCCAAATGTCCCACCGGCCCCATTCAGATCAGAACCGCCAAAACCAAAATCATTATTCCCGAAGGGAAATTCTGGTAGACCTAGTGATATACCGAAGGCTGTTCTCTCATCCAATAAGGGGAAGGGTAAAAGGCCGTCGAGCAAAACTGTGGAACCGTTGTTTCAATCAACGGAGACGACGCCAAGTCCAGAGGAACAGCAACTTTTTAACAGATATCCAGGTTTGTTTGAAAACAAAGCTAGAATGCGTGTTGCGAATCTGGCACAACATAGGTTAGAGACAGTTGGACCTAGCGCCGAAATATCAAAGCCACCTTTGAAAGGCCCAAATCCACAGCCGCCAAAAGTGTCTAACAAAAAAATGCCAGTCTCAAAGCCGCCGCAGCAAGCTGCTGTTAAGGTAGCACCAAAGATAATTAAACCTAGCAAAGTATGGTCACCACTCGGCAATCTTGGCTCTAATATAAACGAAATTCTTAAATTTTCGATTGATGGTCCATCGGAAAGTGTTCCAATTCCGACAGCTGCACCGCTGACAACGAAGGCTCCAACAACTACAACAAAAAAGCCGACTACTACAACACCTCGAAAGCAAGAAAAAGTAAAGCCAATTCGAAAAACGAAAGTTAAAAGACGAAGGAAAGTAGTATCTAAAGCTAAGTCTAAATCATTTGGTAAGCCTAAATGCATGACCTCCGGTTGTTTGTGTGTGTATGTGTGTATGTTTTCTTTAGTGTTGATTGCAGGCTTATGCTTAATGAGTGAAACACTTTTTGTAGCGCTCCCAATCCTTCTACCATCACCTATTCCTATTTCCATTAGATCATAAGTTAAAGTTAGGTTTAGAGCTGAAGTACGTGTGCTGTCAGTTATTTTTGCATGTTTAAACCTTTTTTTTTTTCAAAGTCTACATTTAAGTTAATGGATACTGTTATCAGTAAAGACTGCTTCTTTATAGCAAAAGCAGTTATTATCAATTAACTTTATTTCTCAAGTTCTACGGCTGGGTATATGAATGACTTTGATAGGTTATCTCTGACTATGTGGACCTTGAACGTTTTCAGTCTTTTTGTGTGTGTGTGCGTTTGTGTGTTTTATTTGAGCAGCGTTCTGCCTAAACAAAGTTAGTGTATCATCTCTGCGATACACAATATCAAGCAAATTGTCATATAGTTAATGATTCATAAAATCGATTTTGTCCAACCACAGAAAAAAGTATGTGGTAGATTTTTCGTTTGATAGGTAGAGAAATGATGACTGCTAAAGAGCTCGTTCGATGTCTGCCTTGGTCGATCTATTTCTAGAGTTGCATTAAACACCTTTGTAACAGAGCGTAGCCAGTTTCTTTTGATCTTAATAAGCTATAGATAATATGATAAAATGTGCAGTCAGGCGGTCAGATATTTGTCTGTCCGGTTCGAAAATACAGTAAACTAAAATTCTGTGCTGATACTTTAACCGTTTTCTATCTGATTTGTTATAAACATTTTAAAAATACAATGAAATTCGTGCTTCAAAAACCTTATATTGTGTCTTGCCTGAAAGTGATGAAGGGTAAATGTCTTGTTGAATCAGAAGTTACTTTGTAGAATAAGAATTTTAATAAATCGACTATCGCCTGAAATCCATGCATCTTTCAAAGGGAATATATGGTAAACTTGTGTTTTTTATTACAATTAGTATATCCAGATATCCAGGCATCTTTAGATGTTAATAGATTGAAAATTTGTCTTATTTCAATATGAGAAAAGGCGGCGTAAAAACTAACGGTAAATTTGTTTTGTCTATGTAAACTTTCTTCTTCTTTTCTCTATGTTATCTTTTGTCTGAGCAAGTTAATGCGCTCAGAGAGTTCAGTCCTGCAGTCATTGAAGCGCAAGCTTTTGCATATCCATGTTAGCGTCTTTCAATTGTTCAATGGAAGTGTCTGTCAAACCTCATAAGTACTGGGCACTTTGTTACAGAGAAAGTTCAGTCAAAACAGTTTTGTAGACAGTTGATTAAATAAACATAATTGCAGACGATGACATTGCTGATTATGATAATTATCAACTTTCGCCGAAACATTGAAAGGCGATACACTTCGGCAAGGAGAGACATCCATTGTTTGTTTGAGATTTGTGCCAAGAGAAAAAAAAATGAAATTCATGTTTAATTTCACTTAGGGCTAGAGATTTTCATTCCATTCTTTCATTAGAGTAACTGTTTACCAAACAATTGCGTGTTTTAACAGAAACGGAGCAGAAATTTAGTAAGCATAATTAGTTAGTACTGATTTTTCCTAGGATGTCTACAACTATTTCAGAAACAATGTTTACCAGCTAAACCAAAGTTAATGTGTTAGTTGCAAATGCTTTCAATTTTGACAATTCCGAATTTCGCAATCTGGATAAAAGTTACGATTTAAGGAATAAAATAGTTTGGCTTAAGATAAATCAAATATTTGCTGCTAGTATTTGAACTTTCCTGTAAAACTTGTCTTTGGCTAATGAGGTAATTATCTGTGCTTACATGTATTCACTTTAAACGCGAGTTTTACCAGCTCTACTGGGACTTCGAGATTACTACTGGTAAGTAAGTCACTCTGGTAAGTATCGGTCTGTACCAAAAACACGTTTGCGAAAATGTGACGGAATAACAATGTGATGCGTGGATCAATGGTATTAAAACGAGTTCCCTTCTTGCCTCTTAGGCTATTTATATAAAAACTACAATAAAAGAACCTTTAAGGTATTATCAACAAGAGATTCAAATATAGCTTTTATCTTTTTTATTTATTTGTTGTTCTTTAAATCAAAGTAAATGTCACCTTTTTTTCATTTTACTGTAAACTTCATAGAGTTTACTACACAAAAATATACCTTTTTTTTACAATCAAATTACATAATAGAGTTTGTATTCTCTCTGACAGCTATAAAACTCGCCAAAAAGAAGCCGGAAAAACCAAAGAAACCACAGGGAGCCGACAAACTGACGCAGCTCCACAAGCTTTTAGGTATGTTGCTTAGTCTCACCTTTCACCTTTGTAACCAAGATAAGTTTCACCGAAATTTGTTGCAATATTAGATGACAAATCGTATTTTCCTCAAATGATGGGATTTGTGTTTGTACAGGTAGGATATGAGAAAATCTGATGAATAGTTTTCTTCCTTTTTACACAATGTTTACGAAATTCTTCTTCATCAGCGTCGTTAAAATTCAGAATTTGGTGGTAAAGGGATACAGTATATACAGCAAACATGTAACCGTTGACTCAATAAGTGGTATTTTTATTGCAAAAGCTGCAGCACACTGATGAAAAAAGATACTTACCTGTATTAAAAAACCTTCCCGTCATCAACTTTTTACATGGAGATATTAAGACTGGTCATTGAAACAGTTGGCCGCAATATTTTAGTTTGTATTTGTTCATTTAAAGTATTTGCCAGCTGATGTCAATCTACGGGCACGGTCACACACCCGACACAAACGACTATGAACCATCTAGAGACAATTATAATAAACTTCAAATACTAAGTAACTATAACAAGAGGAGGAATAATCTCTTTTGTTAATCACTCTTGACCTAATGAACAGTATCTCTTAGAAAATATCCCACTTGATATATATATGACCATATATATATTATTTTTTTATTTTGTTCACAAGATATAAGAAATCACTATTTCCAAGCGAAGTTTAAGAAAACTCTGTCCTCTGATATCAATTGCGGAAAATTGGTCAGAAAATACGTTTTTGTTGATACGTCTAAGCATTTCTAACTGCAACTGCAAGCTGTCATCTGCCGTAATTCTTCAGACAAGTCCTTTTTACTATTGGAAAACATCACGTTTTTAAGATTTTTTTTTTTAAATAATTGTGGTTTCAATGCCGTTTTTGTAAGTTGGAAAAGCCTATTTTATGTAATTTTGACAAGGATTATTCCTTTTGAAGAACTGTATCTTTGTATTTTTTGCCCCCAAACATATAATTTCATTTTCATCTTTTTACTCTGTATGCATCATGTTAGTATCGGAGCGAAAGTAAATAAAAACGTTTCTGTAAAACTGTGGCATATGTCCTTAAGACTGGTCACCGAAACCTTGTATAGCAATTAAAATCTGTATCCCTTCTTTTTTTTTTAAAGTACTTGCCATTGGGTGTCGAATGAAGATCGAAGTCACCCCAAATTAGAACTTAAAGAAATCAGAAACACACAATCATAAGTTTCTTTTCCAATACTCTTCATGTGGTCGAAAATAGTATATGAAAACTGAGATACAGGTTACCAACATTTTCTATGTTTCACACAAAGATTTCAAAAAACCCTCTCATTGTCGTTAAAACTCGGGATTATGTGTTCAGGAGTTAAACAAGGGGTTCGTATAACAGCACTGGTACATTTATATGTTTCCAAATTGATTTTAAAGCCTGTAGATGTTTTTGTCATTCGCCATTTATTTACGTATCTGGTTCGATTTAAGCTTGAGAAGCTTGTCACGCGGATCAAGCATGTGGCATGTCACATAAGAGTCCCAGCCTTGGCACAGGTAAAAGACATAAATTGTAGGTTGTCGCAGAATGGCTTACAATTTGCACTAGCACACTACAAATAGAAGGCATCTGTTATGGTTGACTTCATCTTTGATAGGGTACCCAAGATTTCTACGAGGAACCTAATATGTTCAAGTCGAAATTTGAATAAAATTTCTGTTCTGTAAATATACGGGGTTGTTCGGTAATGAGTTATTCAAGCTCTTGTCAGATTGTGACTCCGGATCTAAAACCAAATCCAATCCTGTGCTTACAGCTCACATCTTGGTTTCATTATGTCTTTTATCCCCTTTCCCAAACAATCCCTTGTTTTACGGGTCAGGAATTGAAGCCTTTTGAAAAAATTGTGGGAAAAGGAGAAAATGCTGGTAACCAGCATTTTCTCCTTTTCCCACAATGTTTTCTACCTTATCATATTGAAAAATCATCTTTTTAGCAACTGTTAATTTGTCATCTGCAAAATGTTTTCACTTTGGTCTGGTCCAAATTTTGCCGTTTGGGAAAGGGTTAAAGGTTTGTTTTTCTCTTTATTTCAGAGGGAATATCACCATCACAGTTGCAGACTCTTGTAGGTAAGAAAATAACGTGATATATTTTCTCTTTCTTTCTTACTTTTTTCACACTGTAATTTTTACTTTTTAAACGTTTGAGCTGCTTAGTGCGACTCACTTGCCGTTGACGGACAGTGTAGATCAAGATGATCAGACTGCACAACACGTACAGTCTGATCTTACATCAACATTGTAAAACTAAAGTTGAAATATCCTCAATCAGGTTCTTACTATCAGCTTGAAAGATTCATTTCATGTATTTAGCGGCATAGGAATTGAGGAATCCTCAGAACACTTAAAAGCAAATCAGCTTATACAAAAGAAAGGCATATCCTAGTACATTATTAGTTGTACGTACGGTCAGGTGGCAGGGGACTTGGAAACTTGTTCACGGCTGTGGTGAATCATGTCGCCCCGAGCCGAAGGCGAGGTGGCGACATGATTTGACACTGCCGTGAACAAGTTTCCAAGTCCCCTGCCACCTGACCGTACAAAGAATTTATTATACTGCAAAGTTTTACCCTTTAAAAGCGCGTTAAGCGAAATTTTCCTGTATGATAATCTCACGAATTGAGTATGCTGACGAAACAAAAATTCCCTTCTGAGTGCCCCAATTCAAAGAAAACTGACGTCACTAGAAACTGACGTCACTGGAAAAACGTGCAGTTTGGTGTATATATGTGCAGTCTGGTGATCGATCGGCGCCTCCATTTTGGATGTTGTGTTCTCAAAAGGGAAACTGGCTTTACCTGGGTTTAGCCAGGGAACATAATATATGTTCTCGGCATGTTAACCAATCAGATCACGAGAAATTTCTTTGCAGTATGATAATATTAGTTGTACGGTCAGGTGGCAGAGGACTTGGTAACTTGCTCACGACTGTGGTGAATCATGTCGCCCCGAGCGCAAGACGAGGTGGCGACATGATTCAGGATAGCCGTGAACACAGGTTTCCAAGTCCCCTTTCACCTGACTGTACAACGAATTTATTACACTGCAAGGTTTTACCATTCAAACCTTTTTTAGCGAAATTTACCAGTTTTATTTTTGGTTTAGAGAAATTTGGTAAGCAGACCAAGTAGAATTTTCCTTCTGAGTACCCCATTTTGAAAACTGACGTCAAGTGCTGGGAATTGACGTCTACGAAACCTTAGTGATACGTGCTAGAACGTGCAGACTGGCGCATAATCTTGATGTTAATCCTGATGACTCTGACATTTCGGATTTATATGTTATAAACCATTTTACCTCAGGGTTCAATCATTTGTTTTACATAATGGATTGATCGATCCATAACCACGTGATGACTTACTTAATCCTCTCCCAAACAACAAACTTTTGGACTAGACCAAATTAAAAGCATTTGCAGACGACAATCCAACTCTTGCTGAAAAGATTATTTCTGCCTGTGATAGGGTAGAAAACATTGTGCGAAAAGGAGAAAATGCTGGTTATCAGCATTTTCTCCTTTTCCCACAATGTTTTCAAAAGGCTACTATTCCAGACCCATAAAAACCGGGGATTGTTTGGGAAAGGGTTCACTTGATGCATTACAA
This sequence comes from Tridacna crocea, assembly GCA_943736015.1. NCBI lineage: Eukaryota > Metazoa > Mollusca > Bivalvia > Cardiida > Cardiidae > Tridacna > Tridacna crocea. The sequence goes on along the minus strand of OX031057.1, from coordinate 14,404,278 downwards.
AAGCCTATAAAACCCTCTTTCCAGACTGTAGCTCATAGGTTTCACATGGATTAGTATGCCACCTCAGGGTCCATATTCATTAACCAATCTTAAGAATATTCTTAGTCTTATTCTCCGTATTTTTTTTTTAACTCTTGAAAGTAACACAATTTCTGATTGGTTTAGCCAATCAGAACTTGTCTTACTTTCAAGTCTGGAAAAACTTTGAAAATAAGACTGTGAATGGTTGGTGAATAGGAACCCATGTTATATCTCAAATGCTTGTAACTGACAAGTGACAATTTCACATTGCAAAAGCAGTCAACTACTTTTTGTATGTAGCTTTGATATAATTGGCTTGCAACACGCGAAAAGGGTCATTCGGACATTTGCGTAAAGTATCGTTTCGGACCAGCGTGTGCAGTCCGCACAGGATAATCCGAAACGACACTTTCCGATTTTATGTGATTTTCTGTTTTACGCAAGTCTACTGTAGCACAAAATCTAATGTAGTCGTAAAGTGTCGTCTCGGATTAGCCTGCGCGGACTGCGCAGGCTAATCCGGGACGACACTTTACGCAAATGTCCGAATACACCTTTTCGCGTGTTACACTCCATATTGAATTATCAGTGTTTATAAACTAGTTTTTCGTTCATCCAACCACATATTGCAAAGTATGTGAAAAAGTAGATATCCTAGAGATATTTCTATAGATCGGGATTGCGAAGGATTTCGGTACATCAACATAAAATATCGATGATGATAAGAAACTAACCGATCCATTTCAGATTTGATCAAAGCCAAAGCAAATGAAGGAAAACCAAAACCACTGCCTAAACCAGAACCTTTGCCAAAACCAAAACCAATCTTCGCCCCACCACCACCCCCAGGTAAGCAAATATCACAATTATCTGACCTAATTCTATTTCCCTATAAGCCCTATCAACACCAAGTACATGACAAATTTTATGCCGGTGTAATGCAGAGAAATGACTCCCATTACAAAATGACCCATGGTCATTTCTCGACGTAGAATAATGACCCGAGGCATTTTTCTACGCCGGGAAATGACCCATGGGTCATTCTTCTACGTCGAGAAATGACCCGTGGGTCATTTTGTAATGGGGGTCATTTCTCGGCATATCGGCAACAGGCGAAAAGAGGCACTTGCCATTTGCTTAAAGAGTCGTTTCGGACGAGCCTGCACAGTCCGCGCAGGCTATTCCGAACTGACACTTGTTTTGTACAAATCTACTGGACAAAATCTAACGTGGCCGTAAAGTGCAGTTTCGGATTAGCCTGCACGAACCCGCAGGCTGATCCGAAGGGAAACATTAGGCAAATGTCCGAATGCTCTTGTTCGCCTATTGCAGGACATTATAGACACTCAACCTCTTTCGACGGCAAACCACTGAAACTGTGAACATTTTTTTTTATGTTTGTCACAGATGCTTGCGTTAACCCTTTACTCCATAGATACTCATTCCTACGCATTGCTTGTAGGAACCTTTGGAAAACATTGTGGCAAAAAGGTGAAATTGCTCGTGACGAGCAATTTCACCTTTTGTGACAATGTTTTCTATGCTTTTAAAAGATCTCATATACACATAAGAAACGTTAAAATTTTGTCGTTTGGTAATGAATTAACAGATGCATTTAGCACTCTTTTGGCAGACCATGGCTTACATATTTTAACGACATTAATTTGTTTAAAGTGAATAAACCAAGATGGCAGGTACCGAGAGGTAAGGTCTGTAGTACAGAAGCACGGCACTCGGTTTATCACGTTATCACCCACGTGGTTTGCAGCACGGGAAAGGGGGCATTCTGACATTTGCTTAAAGTTTCGTCTCGGATCAGCCTGCTCAGTCCGCGCAAGCTTATCCGACACGACACTTTCTGTTTTTGTGTAATACGCTGTTTTGAAGGAGTCTAGCACAAATTCTAATGTAATTGAAATGTGCCGTCTCGGATTATCCTGCACAGATTGCATAGGCTGATCCGAGACAACACTTTGCACAAATATCCGAATGCCCCTTTTTGCGTGATGCCAGCCTATATACCTTTTGTAGTTATTCAGTAGGGCACTTTGAAAAACAAAAAATAAAACACCAGGAGGAACTTTTCTCAGCAAGCGATTTCTCCTTTTGTCAGAGTGTTTTCGAGTGTATCCATGCTCCACAAAAAAAACAAAAAAAAAAACTATTTCATGTTAATTCAAAAGATTTTGACTAAGGATTTTGCAAATGTTTTAGGATGTTACAAGTAAACATGTTTATGCGCTAAAATAAATGAAGTTGTTCTAAATTAAGATGTTATATGGCTTGCAACACACAAAAAGGGGTATTCGGATATTTGCGTAAAGTGTCGTCTCGGATCAGCCTGCGCAGTCCGCGCAGGATGATCCGAGACGGCACTTTACGACTACATTAGATTTTCTGATACAGTAAACTTGCGCAAAAACAGAAAATAACATCAAAACGGAAAGTGTCTTGTAGGATTAGCCTGTGCGGACTGCGCAGGCTGATCCGAGACGACACTTTACCCAGGTGTCCGAATGTCCTTTTCCGCGTGTTGCAAGCCATATGGAGTTCACAGCATAAAAAAACTGTTGTACAAAGTAGACCCAAGGAGAGACTGCACACTCATTACGATACAATTATGATACTGCACTGTTCGAGAAATAAAAAAAAAAGTTTGAAAATATAATTTGGCCAAAAAAATAAACTTGTATAGTATTGTATTAATATCACTGCTTAATGACTGTAATCGCACTTTAGAATAGTTTTCAATTAAACACATAGCTTCAGATAAGACGGAAGAGATAGTTTTCTAAATCCATGATTTCTCTTCGAAGCCCTTTGTTGTGGGTATTCATTAGAATTGTCTCTATGAGTACCCACAACATAGGGTTAAGTGGAGAATAATCAATATTTTCAATCTTAAAATCAAAATCACTCCCTCTCTATCTTGAGCTCAATGCACATATAATGAAAGGCATGAGTAATGCATCAAACTATTGCTCCAAAATATTACAACCGATTACATATTTGGAAAAAAGAAAGCATGTTGCTTTAGCTTTTTTTTCTTTATCAGAGAAAAAAATGTTTGAATCAATTAAATTAACAGGCGATAGGTTTTACCATATGTGTGTTTTGTAAATATTGCTCCCCACGAAGGGAAGAATTTACATGTAGTTTCACTTTTGTGATAAAAAGAAACAGAATGGTTGATTACTTGTGGTTGAAAGAAAGCGAAATTCGATTTAAAAAAAAAATCTTACTCCGTTCAGTTTATGTAATAGCAAAAAGATTTATGAATATCCAATTTTAGAGGATGTTAAAATAACAGACAGAGCTGTTCATCATTACTCACGCCTTGCCTGCAGATTTTATAAAGCGCTATATCGCGTGCCTTTTCTGCAATCATTGCCATACTTTGTTTTGCAGCTTAGAATATTTAGCTCATTGTAAGGAATAATAAACACACAGTGTATCGAAATACTATTCAAAGCATGTGAAATTGTTGAAATCACTGTAAAATACAGATATGCGAAGAAAATTCTTTACTGGCAAGTTCTACTTTTAAAGAGGATTAAATGCATTTCAAAGTATAGTAGTATCAAGCAGTTCATTAAAACTGTGAACCAAATTTCCTAAGAATTGGTTAAACTTTACGGCATAGCAAGATAGAATGACTTTTTGAAATGCGTAAATTTACCTTTTACAAAAGATTTACATGCAGGTCTGTGCGGACTTGCATGGGTTCATACAGTTTGCAGATGTACTAAACACTTTTTTTTTCACGAAAATGAATCGATTCTCGTTGGCTTCTTTTCTTCGAATGGTACAGTTGCAGCCTATTGTTGCACTTTTTTTTTATTCAATATTAAAGGACATTGGGGGTAAAGCAAGTGGTGAACTGTCGCCGTTAGACTTTCTAAAACAAGCAGATGCACATGCAGCATAAGCAATACTCTGATAAGTATTCGGCATTGGAAATAAATTTGCAAAGCATTCAGCATAATTATGCAATACCTTGCTATGCATTTCGTACAAGCAGTGTTCATTGGCAATCAGCATAAGCTATACTCCAACTCGCATTTAGCATATGCTATACTAAGCTGCGCATTCAAGCTTGGCCACTACTCAAAGAATTTTAGTAGTGAGTGCTATGCGTTTGATGAAAGCCATGCAATGGCAGCCAGCAGCTGCTTGCAGCATCAATGTAACTATCATAACCTATAAAATGCTACTCTGATATTCATACTATAAGGGTCAGAACACAAAGGACCACCACGAGAATTCAGAAGCCAAATGCAAAGCTCAAGGAGCGGACCTTACAGGCCTAACAGTGACTACGGACCGCCACCAGACAATCGAGGACCCCCACCAGATTGGGCAAGAGGTCCAGGTGGAAGTAAGTCATTTGAATTACACTTGCACTGACAGATGACTTTTTTATATTAGCACTCTTCCTGAAAACAATGTGGCAAGGCAGATAAATTGTCCTTATCGGGGAGTTAATTCGTTTTGGCAAAATTTTCAAACATATATTCATCTAATTTGCAACTTGATCTATCTTCTTTTCACAGACAATTGCAGCAAAAAGTGTTTCAGCGTGTTTTTTTCTGAAATTATGAGCATCATGCGAACATAATGTTTGAAGTATTTAATTAATAAAAAAGATTACTTCTGTACTCAGCCCTTGATTTGCAGCTCGATGCCAGCATGAAGTTTAAAACACTTTATCAACATCAAAAATACTTTAGATCTGTCGATATGGAAACCATTTTCAGCACCGAGTGAAATAGATACGATATTTTTCTACCAAATCTTTAAAATAAAGTTGCGAAATTGAAAGAACTTTTCAGCATTGCCTTACTTGTTTACTTTTTCATTCCAAGCAATCTAGTTTATTTTATAAAGAGATACTATCGGCGAAAATGTTAACAATTGATTAAAAAAGACGGATAGAGACTACTATATTAAAGCTGTATAAAGAATGCGTCATACGAGTGATATTGTATTTATCTTTTAACAATGTGTTCAAGGCAAGAGAATGAAAGGTTTTTATTGCCACTGTTATATCCAAGATAGTAGGATCGTCCATGCGTATTTAAGACGACGTTACGTATTAAGAAAAAGTAAACAGAGGGTTTGTTTTTTTTCTTGAACGATCAAATTTCATTCATCGAGTGACCATCTTCAGTAGTAGTTCACGATTGGCGCATTCGTCAGCATCATTTGTAATATTTCCACAAATGGCAGCGCAACATATTGTCGATGAGGTTCAATCGATGAAATAATTTCGATCGTTCACAAAAAAAATAATCCATTTATGTCATCCTTCCGCCTATATTCTTTTCGGTTGGAACTTTCGTTTTATGCAGTACAGTTGTTTTTGTGGCTTACCCGATCCACAACAACGCATTACAATATTACGTAAAAGTAAATGCTACTAAAATTACGCTATAATTCTGTCCGGTTGAATGGCACGCACTATTAGCATGGGTAACTAGTGCGCAGGAACTATCATCTATACCCTCTACTGAAGAGTTAGAAAGTAAGTGACCGGTCTGCATTCTGCAATTAACATATCTTGACATAGTGGTCCTCAGCTATGGAAGTTATAATAATAGTCACAATATGATGAAGAAGATGATGAAAATGATTTTAATAGTTTTGGTGATCATTTCAATGGTAGTAATAATGATATAAATAATGATACTACAAATGATAAAATTGATGATAATAATAATAATTACAGGACCAAGAGGGCCACCAGGACCAGGAGGACCAGGTGGACCGGGAGGACCAGGAATGCGAGGAGGTCCCGATTTGAGTAACCCACAGATAGCCAGATTGATAAGAGGTAGGAGAAACTTGAATATTACATTTATATGAACATGTTTGATTCGTGTTATTCTCAGGATTTGTCTTACATACGAATGGAATAATTTAATTATATCGTCATTCAAAATGAAGCAGTTTATAATTTTTCTTAGATTGAACCTTCTCGGAGATAGTCTGAATCTTACAGAAATATTTCAAAAGCGTTTTGTGCGGAATTGCAAGAGCTGATGCGTACATTTATGTCAAAGAAATCCTGCTGAAATCCTGCTGAAGCACAAATAGTTGCTACTTAAATAGCTATTTTCAGTTGCTAAAATGCGTTCAATACAATTCACCCAAGGAGAGCATTTGCATTCAGTTTATCATTTTATTGCAGTCATGAAACAAGGTGGACACCCAAAAAATAACTGTAAGCAATTGACTAAAGAGAATTACATTGTTGCTTTTAAATCGGAAAAGATCGGAGCAATCATGTGCAAGTGTATTTGTCTTTAAGCTCTGTGAGTCAATTTGGTGTCCCTGTATGCTTTGTCCTATGTTTCATGTGTTGTTCGAAAACTAGCTATTGCTGGCTCTTTAAATACGAACTATAATGTTTTAGTGACTTTCCCGACCTTGTATTAAATAGGAGCAGCTTGGATAAATTTGATATCGCGCAAGATAGAAGATCTGACGAAACATTAGAATTTTCTTATGTAACATGAAACAAATGCAAGCCAAAACATTACTACAGCGTAGTATTCCTGCTACTAAATACTTACAATTTGCAACAACAAAAGTTTGCAATAAACCTGAAATTTTCTCCGAAAAAGGTAAACAAAATAAAATGAATATTGGGTAGTTCGGTAGTGATTTCGAGTTTATGAATGGCGGATGAATTTTTAAAGCATTTGATTTTGACCAAATCGTAGGTCGACGCATGCGTATTCAGTGCATGAGATATGCTATGATAACCTCTTCTGAAGCGTTTTTGACACTGCATGGATACGGACTTTATTTCTGTCATGTGTCACATGTCCTACAACACGCGAATAGGGACATTTGGACATTTGCGTAAAGTTTCGTCTCGGATCAGCCTGTGCAGTTCGCACAGGCTTATCCGACACGACACTTCCCGTTGTTCTGAAATATTCAGTTTTGCGCAAATCTACTGAAGAACACAATCTTTTGTAGTCGTAAAGTGTCCCCTCTGATCCGACGACACTTCACGGAAAAAGTCTGATTGCCCCTTTTTGTGGGATGCAAGCAAACCCATTTTATGTGGTGCAACCCATACACTTGAGTTTAAACATATTTATTTTACATCGATTGAGAAACAAGTTCTTACAACTTATACTGATCTCTCCCGATTCTGCTTCCTGGGAACTTTACCAGTACCCGCGCCGAATGCGTGGGCCAGTGAAAAATCCCTCTGACACCCACTCCCGGGTATCGAACTCAGGACCTTAAGGTTATGAGGCCGACGCTCTACCTCACGTCCACGGACACCTAGTGCACTTGAGTCGAAAGTTTCCACTTGTATGATAATTCCTTTGCTGATCAGTTTTATTCAAAGTCACATGTACTTTTTATTCATCTCAAAATGTTTTGGAAAACGATCGAAATTATCTGTGAATATTTCAAGTAATGAGATTCTATTGATTATCTGTTTTGTCCGAGAAATACAAAAACAATATGTATATATGATTAAAGTGAACCACAATCGCCATGCAACTGCAGGTAGAGTTTACATAATATATATGACCACTGTCATGAAATTTTTTAAGTGTGTGTACTGTAATACAAACCTCTATCGGTACTAGACAACAACAACAATACTATTCACCAAACTTAAAATGGTTTCGGTCTGTGAGTTGCTTTCCTTGTTTTTGTATACCCAGACGGCTTTACTGTAGGGTGAAGTATTATAATTGAGCCATGCCCTGTCAAGAGGATGTTTAAAGTATCCCCGTCATGCATTCTAATCCAATCAAATGATCGCGTTATGAGCGAAGCGATCAAAATCCATTTTGTCCAACAAATGGCTTCTTCATGAGGTACAATGGTCATTGGACCCACAGAAAAATGACAAAAGTTCGACTTAGGTCAACCAGAGCGCACTGCCCAGGCTGACCATAGTAGATACTTTTTGCAGAGCCTTTTCACAGTGCATGGCAAAATTGTACTGTTCTAGTCAGGCGATATCTGTTTTGTGTATTTTTGGGAGTTGAATAAAAAAAAAAAAAACTGATTTTATCATAAAAACAGTTTTATTATTTGTAGCTATGAGGATTTGTTCAAATGAGTTAACTGTCAAATGAATAACATACTGTGTACTTTTAAAATCAGGGCCCGTATACACCAACTATTCTTAAGAGCATTCTAAGTCTTATTCTCCAGACTTTTCTACATTTGTAAGTAACACAACTTCTGATTGGCTAAACCATTCGGTTTAGTCAATCAGAAGTTGTGTTACTTACAAATTTTGAAAACCTTGGAGAATAAGACTTAGAATATTCTCAAGAATGGTTGGTGAATACGGGCCCTGATTATCTAAATTTGAAAGTAACCCAATTTATGATTGGATAAACTAAACAGTTTAGCCAATCAGGAGTTGGGAACAAGTCGAAGAACATTCTCAAGAATGGTTAATGTATATGAGCCAACACTAACTGGGCTTCAGTTACAGCTTGATATCGATACTACTCATCACCATTCATGTATTACTGAATTTTATCGGTATTCATTAACTCTTTTTTATTTTCTATCATATAAGCGTGATATAACCATTAGGACTATTTTGCAGTTACATATCACTTAACGAAGCTCCGTCAACTGATTTTGTATCCGCCTCATTGTTATGAAAACAAGCTTAATATAGTTAGATTTTCCCTGTTCGTCTGTTAATGTTAATATTCGTGTAACAGCTATATATTTCAGTCTGATAGTCAGATTTAAATTTGACCAGATACGTTTGTGATCCATCACGCAAATAGAGACCTTCTGGGAACTGCGAAAAGTGTCAACCCTGCTCAGACTGCTCAAATTGTGCAGAAGGACAAGAGTTGACACCTTTCGCTTTGATGAAATGTTCAATATGAAAAACGGTCATGGAACATTGTTATACAATCATCTGCAAAATGCTTTCCTTTGGTCTGGTCCAAAATTTGCCGTTTGGGAAAGGGTTAAAATGACCTGCACTATCTTTGATCTGTTTTCATCTAACTTACGTACAAAATTCCCAGATGGTCCCTTTTTGCATGGTGGGTCACATTAAAATTTCTTTGTAACTGATACACGTTATGGACTAAGATATTTGGTAAAGGTAGTCAACAGACCATTCACTTCTTTCTTTTAGCCCTTATAGATAACTAAAATGAAAGTTTAAGCCTCTGTAATGTAGAGAAATGGCCTCCCCTTAAAAATTACCCATGGGCAATTTTCTTACGTAGAGGAATGCCCCGGGTCATTATTCTACGTAGGAAAATAACCCAGGGGTCATTATTCTACGTAGAGAAATGACCCCAGAGGGTCATGTCTCTGCGTAGAATAACGATCCGGGTCATTCCTCTACGTAGAAAAATAACCATAGGGCAATTTGTAGGGGAGGGTCATTTCTCTACATTACACGGACAGTAAAAACCCCAAATACTGCTATTTGAGCGGTAGATTTTGGAAATGATATCTCCTTATTGGACATTGTAGAGTCAGGATCATACTGTACTTTCTCAACAGACAGATCTTGATGTACACTGTCCGCAAAAGGTCTTTGGGTCGTACTTAGAAGTCTAAGGGTAAAATGAATTTCCACGGGTATGTTTGTAAACAACTATATCATTACAAGCTATATAGTTCTGCGGACATGTCTGTGTATGAAAGCAATTCAGAAATTCGTTCTTTTTTGAAAATTAATTATGATTATTAAAAGTGCCAAGGAAAAAGTAAATGACTTTACATGGGCCTTTATATAGCTGATTTACACTTTGACAGAAATATGTCATAAAATCTTGAATATAGAGCTAAACGAAAACAGAACAGATGTGACCTATCACGTAAAAAGGGACCATCTGGGACTTCTGTACATCAATTAGATGAAAACAGGTCAACGACAGTGCAAGTCAATTGATATTAACATGGTACAGTGACAAATTTTCAGTGACGATATTTAGACAAAATATCATTAAAGCGAAGAGTGTCGACCCTTGTCAGCCTACGCAATTCGCGCAGTCTGACCAGTGTTGACACGTTTCGCAGTTTCCAGAAGGTCCTTTTTGCGTGATGGGTCACTTTTTTGATGTTTTGTAATATAAAACACCTCACTCTTTTTCTCCCTCTTTTTTGTGAAGCCCAACAGTACAGTAAGTTTGCAACATAATATTCATTGTTTAGAGTATCACAGCGCACATATCCCGCATTGCAGAACATAGTATATAGTGCTTTCTTATTACCGGCATTTGCTGAATTGGTCAAAAACACTGAAGGATGACCGTCAAGAGACTCTAGAACTGTATGTCGTCAAACTTAACATTCTTGTTATAATAAAGCATTATACTGAGAGTGAGTGGATAAGGAGCTCGATCCGGAAGACATAGTTTCTATTCGTACTGCAAACCTTGATTTCGTAGTAGTATGATTAGACGGGGCATTGCAGTGCCTAAGTAAAGCCGTGCTGAAGGCGAGGGACAGTATCAAAAAGAAAGCAATTAATGAAAAGTGTCACTGGAATAGTGATGAAATTGGGATATACCTAGTAATTCCGTCTTTTTAAAAACCTTTAGGATAAAGAAGACAATGTATCATTTTCTCCTATTCCTGCAACATTTTCTGTCCCGTCAAAGACAAATTCCATCATTTGAAGCTCATTTAATGTGCAAACCTGCGTATGATTTAATTGTGGATATGTCTACATTTCTTCGTCTCTGGAGATTTAAAAGGAAACAAAATACGCGTTCGACGCGTATATATTTTTATAAAGTTGCTTGTCTGAAGTAGTATATACGACACTTTCTTTGGTCTCTCTGCCAACCGATACCGAAACTATTATTGGTAATGGATCAATGCTTTACGACATAGGCATGTGTATTTTGAAAGCGTTTGTAGATAACAAAATGAATTTAGGTACAAGGTATGTTACCATCATTTTGTCCTTTCCTAACAATACTTCAAAGGCCGCTTTTTCAAGGTTATAAAAACACAGGACTGTACGGTGAAGGGTTAAAGCACAAAAAACTTCGTTTCTTATTGTGTCATCCACATCTACATGAGACATATGGGCAGTCCCCTGTTATGTCGTTTCCTTATAAGTTATCCTTTTAAATAATGCATAGAGATCTACCCCTGCCTTAACCCTTTACCACACAATGACGACTTTTAACACCCCTGAAAGAGAAGGCTTTTGAAAACATTGTGGGAATAGGAGAAAATGCTGGTAACCAGCATTTTCTCCTTTTCCCATACTGTTTTCTACCCCCTCAAAGAAAAAAAGAAAACTCATTTCATATGAGCCAGATTGAAACTATCATCAGCAAATGCTGTCAATTCGCACTGGTCTAAAATTTTGTTGTGTGGTAAAGGGTTAAACCATTTCTGCCTGGCCTATATTTTGGACCTATGGAACAAAAGATATAATGATAATAAACAGAGTGAGTTCCATATCGTTCTTTCTTTAGCAAAATAGATAACATCTGTCAACCATGTTCGTTTCAAAAAGATTTTCTCTGTTTTCTCCTTTTATTCCCACTGTTACCTAAATACTGAGATACGCACATTTTAGATTTCACATACATGTATATGAGTATTTGCACAGTTCACCTACGTTATATGGCTTGCAAGACATGAAAAGGGGCATTCGGACGTTTGCGTAAAGTGCCGTCACGAGTCAGCCTGGGCTGTCTGCGCAGGCTAATCCAAACGACACATTCCGTTCTAATGTGATTTTCTGTTTCGCAAAAGTCTACTGTAGTACAAAATCTAATGTAGCCGTAAACTGCCGTCTCGGATTAGCCTGCGCAGACTGCGTAGGCTGATCCGAGACGACACTTTATGCAAATGTCGGAATGCCCCTTTTCGTGTGTTGCAAGCCAATTATAACACATATGGCTTGTAGCACGCGAAAATGGATATCCATACATTGCGCAAAGTGTCGTCTCGGATCAGCCTGCGTAGTCCGCGCAGACTAATCCAAGACGGCACTTTACGACTACATCAGGAACAGAAAATTGCATAATTTTAAATGATTACCCTGCGCGGACTACGAAGGCTGATCTGAGATGACACTTTACGCAATTTTCTGGATGTCCCTTTTCGTGTGTTGCGAGCCGTAATTATATCTACATGCACACATTTATTTTTCATCCATTTTTTTTTTCATAGCTAGTAAGTTTACTCAAAGGCTACTTATTAGGTTATAGCCCTTTTGAGGGCAATATGGGTCGACCTCAGAAAGCACAGAAGGAGCAGTCTGATCTTGGATAATCATATATCATCCAGTACGGATTCAAAAGAACTTTCAAAGCGTAATACTTTTTGGTTGTCTGTTATTTAGATAGGTTTAGTTCTTACTGTTGTAGAGTTATCTTCGTCATAGCCTGTCAAACTTAGATAGCTCAGGGGCAGGATTCTGATTTGATGATTAAGACGATGTCAGTTTAAACATTGTTAAAACATTTTCTTTCTTAACCCTTTACCCCATAAGGCATTTCGATGGTATCTCTAATTGACCCTAAATAACAGCAAGGATTAAGCTGTTTCTTATAGGTATATGACACCTTTTGATAGCATAGAAAACGTTGTAGCAAAAGGTGAAATTGCTCGTCACGAGCAATTTCACCTTTTGCCACAATGTTTTCCAAAGGTTCCTACAAGCAATGCGTAGAAACGAGTATCTGTGGAGTAAAGGATTAAAGTTATCATTATGGGATAAATCACCATTATCGTCAGCATTTTGATTTTTATTCTTCGGATAGAAGCCGGTGGCTTTGAGAGAGTGTTATAGTTGATGTTGAGTAAAGAGTAGATAGATAGTGAAAAATAGTCGAACACTGTTTTAAAAAGCGTTAAATACAAACAAACGAATTTTCTTGCTTAATGTGAACATAAATTTGTAATAGTTTTGTAATTTGATACCAAAAAAATAAAAATAGTCCTTAAAATCAGTCGAAAATATCGAATTATGCCCTTTAATGTCCAACTTAACAAGTTCACATATCGTCAATTTTACTTTTTCCCTCTAGTAGGGTAAACCCCTATTTAAATGTGTCCAAGCCACACTGTGGCAAAACGGGACGTAATGCATTACAGTGATAGACTGGTTCATTTAAATTCAGAAAATTTACAGAATTAACTGCGAAGACAGACTCTGGTTGATTATTCTTGATTTTACATTAGCCCCTTTTTCATATAGCATGGCTTATGTAAATTAATTTGCTAAACCAAGCATCCTCTGTTTTAAATGTAATAATGAGTAGATGTCAGCATACATTCATTTAAATTCAAAATGTGTCAGGTCGTTAAATTATACAATAGTAGCATGAATTTAACCTTCTTAGGTTTTGCGTGAATTTTAAAGATTCTTTACGAAAAACTGTTTATGAAGACGTTAGTCCGTAGTCACCAATAGATCTATAGTAATGATATTATAGTTTGATTTCAAATTTAATTTTTTGAATATTTATGTATGCATAATATCATTCGGCCATATATACCAGCAGAAAAAAAGAAACTATGCATTATTCAATACACGAAAAATAATAAAAAAAAAAAACAATTAAATTTTTTTACTTTTTGTAATACTCTTAAATGTATTCGTTACAACATTTCATAATGCGTTAATGTAAACGTCGAATAACGTCAATTTCAGAACACTCAAAAGACACTGGTATTTGGACTTGAATTAACCCATTACCACACAATCCCTACTTTTGACGCCCCTGAGAAAGAAGCCTTTGGAAAACATTGTGGGAAATGGAGAAAATGCTGGTAACCAGCATTTTCTCCATTTCTCACTATGTTTTCTACCCTTCACAAAACAAATTTCAAATTTTCTATCACTTTTATTTTGTCATCTGCAGATGCTTTCAATTTGGACCAGTCTAAAATATTGTCGTTTGGTAATGGGTTAACAAAGTTAATAACGCATGTGACCTCCATTTGCATTCACGCATGCTTGACAACGGCGCCTCATTGATGCCACCAAATGGTTCAGAAAAGCTTGAGGAAAGCTGTTTCAGATATTGGTTGAAGCATGGCCTTGATCAACCAATGTCAATGGCAGATTTGGTAAAAGGCGTAGACGCCGTTCCATTTCATCCCAGACGTGCTCGATTGGCGATAAATCGAGGGAAACAGCTGGCCAAGGCAAACCTTTTACAAGTCTTACTCCAAACAGTATCTTGTATACGAAACTTATATGCATTTAATAACCATCAAAAAGTCTGTGCATCTGAATCGGGTACTATTCGATATTGTTGAAAACATCACCCTTATCGATTGTTTACATTCTAAAAAAGACAAATGCAGAAAACATATACAACAATTTATCATGCACAGTTTCTTTTTTTCCGCGAGTGTAGAATTACTGTTTGAGTGTACAAAAGAACATTACAAAATGAGATGTCTTTTTTAGCATGATGCAACAGCAATTTCAAATGAAACGTCAATTCTTTTTTTTCAAATTCTATTTCTTTGTTTTGAGCATCTTTAATCTTGTATAGTTTTTTTTCATTTCTGTTTTATCTCAAGAAGTTTATAAGCGGTTTTGGTTAATTTATGGCTCAAACAGCAGCAAAATGTAAGGAGCTATGTTTACAGATAAGCATAAACTCTAGCAAAAAAGGACTGAATGCATTTATGTGATACATGATACCAAGAAAGTTATCACATTCTTGTGGATCCATAGAATTCTTTCTGTATAATAACAGACTGACGTACACTGGTACTTTGAAATGCAGACAATTAACCAAAAGTAAATATTTTTTCGACAGAGGTCAACCTACGCGGACTGCACAGGCTGATCTGTGTCGATCATTTTGCAAATGCATTAAGTACCTTTATCACAAAGCATGGCTCTAGAAAAAAGGGAAACATAATTATTGTTGCCATGATAATACTCGTCATACATTTAAAATGTATTGATGAAATTTACGTGTGTTTACGGGTGTCTTTACATGTGGTTATTATTGGGACTTCAAGGTAAAAGCCTGAGCACAGACAGATTTCTTTTTATCACATAATCTCCCTTGTTTTTAGTATAATATAACCATTACGAATTTTTTTATCTTACACACGTTTGATATCACATTAGTGTGACGGCATTTTTGACGTCATTTTGTACGCATTTTATACAAGTTATTGGGTCTCATGTAAAGTACCGCGGAAGAATTTATGATCTTTATTTTGGGAAATATCGCTATGTGATAAAAAGAACCTGACATTCATGGGCGTTTGAGATAATTTTTATCAAACTCGTCAAGGAAAATGTTATTGGGGAGCTTAATAAAAATTTCCCTAGACTCGTTTAAAAAAATCTTATCTCAAAAGCCCACTAACGTCAGATCCTATATTTATCAACAGTTTTATCCGGACGTACTCCTGGAAGTTCAGCGGCTGCTGCTGGAGGTGAAGCACCCGAGGCTGGGGAAGGCCCAAGTACGTATCTATTGCATCTCATTCAAGAAAATTGTAAACATACCAAGATTTAAAACATATTTGTATGGCAGATAGAAATTAGCTCAAAGGAAGGACCTTAACTTAGAAAGAACTGATTTTTTGTTGAAAAAGGAGAAAGAGATCGTTAAAAGCATTTCACCCTCATCCCACAATGTTTTCGAAACTTTCTTTTTTTTCGAATCATTATGGTCGGGACTGTTTTGGTAAATCGATATATTATATTTACCAAATTATCCAGTTGGTATATGACCGTTTTAAAACAAGAAGCTTTTGAAATTGTCATTAGAAACATGAAAATGTAAATCGTGTCTTTCCACAAACATTTCTACTTTAATTAATTAATTCCGTCTTGTTGGCTACGTCCAACTTGTTCTCACTTACTTTCTACATACAAAATTCTATGTTTGTCGCTTAAATGTCTTTAGTAGCAGTATTAACTGAAAGCGAAATAATTGCCATTTACCTCGATCAATCAATCAAATTTAAATCGCTTTACGACGGTCCTACAATCTGACCGCCGCGCCACTATAGCAGATGCACTGCCGGTGTAATGCAGAAAAATGACCCTTCCCTACAAATGACCCATGGGTCATTTCACTACGTAGAGGATTGACCGGGGTCATCATTCTATTTAAAGAAATGACCCCAGCGGGTTATTTCTCTACGCAAAATAATGACCTGGGTCATTTCTCTACGTAATGAACTGACTCATGAGTCATTTTGTAGGGGAGTGTCATTTCCCTGCATTACACTGGCATTGTAAACTAACATCTATATTTACAATTTAAAAACCCTTTGTCTATGTATTAAATGAGCCAGTATTGATTAACAAATTCCACAGTAAAATTTTAGATAACTAAGAAGATTTTAAGTTAGTAAGTTAGTGCACAACATTGAAGTGCAAGCAACGTGTTTCTAAAATAAATGTCTTCATGGACAGTGTCATCCCCGGTAACACAATTTTAATGACGGATCGTAGCAGCTCTAAGTTTTGTTGCAAATATCGTGGATAAAAAAATGTTATGAGGTGAAGTTGTATCCTGGATAATCTTGGTGCACTATGTATACATAGACAATTAATTAAAAAAAAATAGGTGGAATCATAGTTGATAATTTTAGATGAAAATGCAAAATTTTCATCAAAAACATTTAAATATAAAAAAAAAACAGCGAAAAAAAACCCACACGCAAATAAAGCTAATTTACAAGAATTACATGCGATAAAATAGGATCTGCAGAATGTGAAGTCACATAATGCCTTGGGACTCATTGATTTTCTCTTCTTTCTTCTTCCAGCTGGTCTACTAGGGAATCCACTGATGATGTGTGAGTATACAAATGGAAATTTGATCAGTGACTGAAACTGTTTTACATTTTATTTGCAATGATCAAACATCAGATAATGACTTTAAATGAATTTCATTATTTGGGTTTTGATGTTGCCAAATTATAATTATATTAAACATTTTTTCGTAACGATGATTGTTTCCTCTTCTGGTGTGATATTCGAGATAAAAACACGAGCAACACAGAGCCTTTTAAATCGTGAATAAACTTCGAAATAAATGACAAAAGATCTATAGGCATCACAGAACAAGAAGCAGGTCAAAGAACTTTTATTGAATCATTTTATACATGCATAGGATTAAAGGGATTAAATTTGCCTGCAATTTCGAATCCAGTTCCGTGTCTAAATATCGTCCTAGCGATGAGATGGTCATTACTATCGATTGCAACTTAAAAATTTTTGAGAAAATGTTATATACATCAACCCGAAATATTGCCATTTTTTTCATGAGCTATGGTGTTCATGGTACTGATTCTATGTGTCAAGGCAAGCAGATTGTGAAGTATTTCAGATACTTAGTTTGACTGTAGGCGCTGAAACTTACAAACAAAGTAGTTAAATAGAATTCAACATCAAAAAAAATCTTTAACTTTTTATTTAGGTCAGATTTATAACCTAGGTTAGGTAGGCCTATTTCGATGGTTGAAAAATTATTTCAATGAAACTTAGACCTTATTATATCTTAAAGGCTTGACTTAACAAGCTGTTCTGTGCAGTTTGATTTTGATCTATGCCTTACGCATTATTCCGTGAACGTCGTTCATAGCACCAAAAGGGTTAAAAGCGAAACTTCGGATGTGTAAAGTGTATTTAAACATGTTTTTTCTTTATTCTACTTTTTAAGCCATGTTGATGAACAGGGGTGGACAAGGAGGTGGTGGTGGTATTGCAAGTTTACTTGGTGGTGGTAAGTACTCAGTATCAAACTTTCTGTTGTTTCTGCTGTGCAGAATTACCTTGATTGATCCTAAACCTGCTTTTTATTCTGAAAAAGAAAAGAGGAAAATACATCCAGCTCTTTGCTCCACCCAGCCTTTTCCCTGTCGGCAATGTACTTTTAGAAAGGAGGGGGAAGTAACCATCTGCTCTGTGCCTTTCTTTCTATCCTTTTGTTCTTTCAAATTGGTAGTTGAAGGACAGAATATTGAAAGACTTAACTGATAATCTGAATATAATGTAAACGTTTTCAATATATATGAAATAGTTGAAAAAAAAAGTTATTCATCTGAATATTTTCATGCAGGCTTGAATGCTAGTATGAGTGTATATTATCATTATTATACATATAAGACTATTAGTGTATATTATCTATAAGCATGTAAAAAACTATTTGTCTTGATTAATAATCTCCATGTTTAATATTCTCATGCATTTAACAAGATGACTGCCTTTCAATATTCTTCTATCAAACCATTATTATTAAGTTTATCGTTGTTATCATTATCGTGCGTGAAGGCTAACTGTATATCTATAATATTAAATAAGTTATTACCTATTTCTCTTAAACGACAGTTCGAATCATTTCCCTGCGAAGGGAAAAGATAAATTTGGTTATTGTGGCAGTTCACACTATAATTTATTCATTTATCAGCATAAACAACCATGTGTATAAATCTGGAGTAGATTATGGCGTAACATGTGCGATGATACGGTATTGCGTATACGATTAATTGTTGCAACATATGAGCTTAGTTTACGTATCTGTTCGTTTCACATCATATATTTATAAATACAAAGATCTTTCTGCACGACATTCTATAGAAAATGTTCTTAAACGTGGGTATCTATATTTTTCACATATCACCAAATAAGAAAATATATATATTTATAAAATTTACATTAAAACAACAACAACAACAACAACAAAAAATAATCGATAATTTTGAATCATAGAATTAAACAATGTGGGAAGGTCAAGTAACTAACACGTGACTAATGACGCTTAAATTCTATAACATTACAAACATGTAATCATTTTCCATAATGTCTTCTTCGAACGCTATGTTTAAATAATCGTCTGTGCATTTCCAGTATTACATGAGTGAGTTGATCTTGTAAAGATAGACAATGTTCGCCGTCGGTGTCATCCTGGGCCGTAGCAAAACTCTAATTTCTCTTGTTGTCGGATGGTTTTCGGCTACACGGGTTTTATGAATGAAATTTAAAAGGCTTCTGGAGTGTAAGAATGATCTTTTTTGTATTTTTGTAACGGTTTCGTCCCAAAATCTAAAGGGCCACCGTTAAAAAACACCCGACTCTTTAAAGACTGAGGCATATGTATGATTTAAATGATTAGTAAACAAACACTATGCACTATCTTTTGTGACTAGCAGAAAAAAACATGTTGAACTACTTTCGTTTTTTCCTACATCTGTCGTCGATTAAAAGTATTTACATATGAGCATTACCCTGTCGTCAAATGCATAAAGCAGCTAATTTCATGACCTTACTTTCCTGCGATATTCGTTTTCTACTAGTATTGATATACTATTACTTGTCATGTAACATTGATATTTTGAAAAGTTGGTCGGTTGGTTGTATTAGGGTTTAACGCCACTTTAACACCTAAGGTCATATCATTGTGTTCGGTGACGCACATGTGTTTCCTGGCTTTCTCACACCAGTACTAACACAACTTTCTTTCCAAAACCACGGACTACTTTTCTCGCATGCTTCAGCAGAGGTGAGAGGCGAAAATACGCCGGAAAGAAAATTCGCCTCAACCGCGTATCGCACTCACAACCACCAGGTCATGTGTGTGACACGCTCACCATTGAGCCAGCGAGCGGGCAATTTGAAAACAAAAAAAAAAAAAAAAGAAAAAAAACCAAAAAAGGGAAAATCGTATTTTTGTACTCGCCATCTCAGCAGTAAAAAAAGCCTTGACACACATGTTCATTCAAATGAAGATGATGAATTTGAAAATCAGTTCTAGATACAGTGGAGGTTGAAAAAATGACTGTGTTTAATCTTTACTTAATTAAATATTAACGTTTTAATTTGTTCTTGCAGGTGCAGCGGGTGGAGCCAACCGTAAGTTACCATTTGTTCATGCTTATTGCCTATCTTTTAAGAAATAAAAAAGAAAAATGTTACCACCACCTTAAAAGGCGGTTTCCTGAGTTTATTGCAAGATAGCCGAAATCCATTTAATACCTGCATAAAACGCAGTTCATCATTCATATGACAATAAAATAGTCAGCCTTGCAAAATTAATGATATTCCAGCATTTTTCACACTCAAAAGAAGCTATTGCAACTTTCAGTGTACACATGGTGCCTCGAAGAAGATTTGACACAGATATATAAAACCAAAGATTTTTTCCTATAAGCAGTGCACCCTTTTGTATTCGACTGACATGATTGGTACACGAATAGGTTGTCAGTATAGAGTTTAAATTAGTTCTACTATCATCAGTGCGATATATTTTGATACATAATTCGAATAGTTTGACTTCTGTCGAAAGTTTCATGATTCTATATCTATTGCATTAATTTCTTCGATATTTTCTTTTACTATATGGAATTCGTTTTTAGCAATCATTCGTCGATTTCCAGACTGATATTGAAATATTATTTGCATGTTTATACGACTGTTATTATTTTCAATCAGTCATAATATATAAAGCACCCATAATGCACCATTCTCCTACAAAAATCTTTGTAATAGAAAAAAAAACGTTTCAAGCCTCTACATATGGCATAATTTGAAAATGAAATGCTTGAAATGAAATTTTTGTTGAAGGTAAACGCTAAATTATACATGTCTTACGCGTCAGTTAAAAGAAAAAGAAGAAAAAAAAGTTTACTGTCACGTGCATTATCTCATGATGTGTATGCAAATAGAACTGACATGAAAAAAGGACATTTACATAACCTACACATAAATAATTTTAAGATTTTAAGAGAAGATGCGACTGAGTTTTCAATCTAAAGGTTTTAGATCTTTTGCATAATTTTGAAGCGTTCGTGTTAGAATTTATATCTATAATTGTAATGATTGCTATTAAATCTTTGCATTAAACTTATTTGTAGACATTAAATTATTCACATTTTTGTCTTCAAACGTAGAAACTACTTATGCAAACGTCTCAAAACCCTGCAACGCCGCTAACATGCATGCTTTCTTTTATACATTGAATTATAATTCGTATATTCTTTATTAGCAAATGATTTTTGAAATATGTCAACTAAGAGTATGTCAACTAAGAGTATTTTAATACTTTAAAATATAATGTTTAAATTCTTTGAGCCTTCAAGATAAGTGCAATAAGAGGCAATCAATGAAAGATTTGTATTCTATTCAACCAAAAAGCATGGTCTATCCTTTTTTAATTTATATGAGACATCCAAAAACGGAAGCACTGTCGCCAAATGGCGCCTTTTTTATCTTTTGAGTTAATTCGGATGGCGGAAAGTCTGTTTGCATTAAGGGATGTTGTCGGATTGCGCCTATCAAACCTTCATTGCTTTGTGAACTTCATAGCGACAGCAAGATATTTTAGAGATAATCGCACAAGAACAAATCTAGATCGACTGGGCACGTTCTATTGCTGCTCGGCGCCTGGATGTTTGCTTGGATCGGACGGAGATCATGCGGTATTCTACCCCAAACATCGACAGGTCTCAATAGACACAGTGCATGTATCTTCTAGTCACCGTTAGGGACCCGGAGAGCCACCATTCAATACAAATTTTATCTCACATTTACAGTAATTTCGACCCTATTATGGGGTGCTGTAATTTCTTTATGTTTTCTGTCATTTGGTCATGACAGTAGAAATGCACACTTACATACTGAGACTACTTTGTAAAAGAAATAAAAAAGTGAAAGGAAGTGTCTTGTCGATGAGTTTTGTGAACCACTTATCAGAATGTAAAATAACGGCGTCACGGCTGTTAATTATTCATTTTTCTTTGTTTCCCAGTTCAAGGCTTTTTTTATAATATCATTCTTATTACGCCAACATTATCTAGTATATCAGCCTTTTTCTTGGCTTTTCCATCATTGTCCATCGTTGCTGGCTCTCTTTAACACACACGTGGGAGCCGTTTCTTCTTACTACTCGTGGGTATCTATCTCGAATGAAATGATACTAGTTTGTGATTATCTAAGCTGTTAGACCCCCAATGGTTCATGTGTAAAATGCAATAAAGTTTCTTGTCAGTTGATAAAAAACGTTTATACTGATATAATACATTTGAACAGTTTTTAACCACCCAAATATTCCTTTGCTGTCTATCTTGAAATTATCCGTTAATTCTTTTGTAACTTTCGGAAAAGGGGTTAATATCATCTCCCCTTGTAATGAGAATAAAGTGATTTTGGATCTATAAATAATAATTCTAAGAAGGAAAATAAGGGAAAGAAAGGCTCGTTTAAAGTAGTACAATACTGCTCATTTTTAGTCATAGCACATTTTGTAGGATTATATGTTAGTTGAAATAGCTGTTTTCGATAAGGAGCCTAAAATACACATACATGTAGTGTGTATATGTATCATCTGAAAGAAATGTGACTCCAGAATCAATAAATAATAAAATCTTCTATTTAAAATTATATAGTACGGCAACGTAGATGTAACACAATAGAGTAGATCTAGTACTCATTATCTAGAAAATACCAAAAAAATGTAAACTACTGAAATAAAAACATTAATTAGAGACGAGCTTTTGATTTCATACAGTGTCACTGAATATGATAAGATAGCGGCACAAAGGGGTGGCTTTGGACATAGGTCACAGTATTTTTTCGTTAGAACAATTTCTTATTTCTTACATTTAGATGTTAATATAATGTATGCGTGGACTAAATAAAAGACAAGAAAATCTTACTATGTTGGGGGGCTAATTACAAAGGCATAGGTATTTAAAGGAGAGAACTGTTTCCAAAATTATGCGCTTTGATTTTGACTCAAAAATCAAAATGTCTTTAAGTAACAAATACTGCTCAGAAATGTTGTAACGGGTCATCAAAGACTAATTTCATAATTTAGAAATAAATGAATAAATCAATGAACAAATTTTTTCAACTTTTGCATGGAAATAGCACCTTGCTAAACATATATTTTTTCAAACAATACTAATGAAAATATTTTTTTAAAAATATATAATAATGATAATAATAATAATAATAATAATAAACATAAAAAGGGTCCTTTTCAGAAATACAATTCATCTTTTAAAAGTTATTGACAAAATGAATTACCTGTCACTATGGTAAAAGTATATTTTGGCTTGTATTATAAGATATATAAAATATAAGAATGAATGAATATAAAAAGGAAACATGTTAAGCAGTTGAGCAAAATAACAACAGGAGTGGTCGTGTATATCGAAATCAGCCGTAGATGGTACACACCCAGACACTATCACATAACTTTTTCAAAGAATTTGTAAAAAACTTAGACTAAGCAAGTATGCGTAGAGGTCAAGATGAGAAGCTAACGTAAGCTAAAACAAGACATAAAAGGGAATTTTAAAAAATTAGAAAGTCAGGCTATTGTATGTAAGTAGTGTACCGTAGCTAGCACACAAACTGAATTTAGATATTTACTAGCCGTAACTATAGATATTATTTATCAAACTAACGTAGTCTAGTTAAAGGTAAGAAAACTTATCGTGTGTAAATAACATCTTAAGAATGTATATAATATCATTGACACATATTCCAGACCGCAAAAATGAAATTAAAAAATAGAATTAATAAAAAAGACTTATAAATATATTAGTTGTAAATAAAGAAATAAAAGGAATACAAGAAAAATGATCATTAAACATGAATAGCATGTACTGTATGTTTGAGGTGATCGAATTGGAGAACCAAGTGTATATAAGAATATATAATTAAGTTTTCAGGCTTGTGAAATATTCTTGTTTACTTGCTCATTTACATAACGGTATGGTAAGGAAAGGTTGGAATCTTGAATAAAAATAGTAAAGTAAGCAATTTATTTCATAAGGAACAAATAAATGTGACACGCCACTTAACTATGGCTATGTCACAAATAAAACGGGCGCCGGTCTATATTACCGGACAGTAGACAAGGGCCATTCAATAAAATGGACAGGCCTGGCTTGATTTTCATAACTCTATTTCCTTTCTCGGTAATATATACAGTAGGTAGGGTATGATTTTCATTGAATCTGGCATACAACTGGTGCCAGCCATCCAATAACCAGCTGGCCTGGCGTTACGTACATATTACTATCACTATATATGATAGTGGCATGTTACATGTTCTGTTTGAATTTTAAATAGCAATATACGGCGAAATCCTGGCTTTAAATTGTACACCGAAATTGATGTTGGCGCCTACATTCTAGCAGCAAGAGTAGTAATAACTTGTACGAATAGTTAGGACTGTTGTCAACGGTTGATGTGGAAAACCACTCCAAGGGAACAAAACTTCCTGAAACAAATGTTGAACTTGGACACGGATTATCTTCATCAATGTATCATCTAAGCAATTATTTGAATGCATTTAGTATCTGAACTATTTTCATACCAAGGGTTGATAACATATATTACACTTTGTTAAAATCCCACTATTACAAAAGAAGTGTGATCTGTATGAAATCTTTGGCAGTTATGAAGCGAAGATACAGGGATTGAAGTCAATTTCTTTAACTCAACAAAATCCCTCTTAGGAATGCATGTAATTCAACTTTGACTCAGCTTCCCTCACAATTTTACAACATATGTAAAGGATTTCAAAACTGTCCTATTCTGTATTTTTTCAGCCCTAGCTGCTTTGATGCCGGGTGGGGCTGGGGGAGCCGGTGGCGGAGGTAAATGTTTTTTCTGTATTAAACTCTTTCTTAAATCTTAATCTTTAAAGTGCTAAATAGATTAACCTGTAACCTAACCTGCTAAATAAGTGAAATAAACTTTTCAAGTCAATAGTAAAAATACAGAATGTTGCTATTTCGAAGTTATTTTTGATGAAAAGAAAATCTCCTAATCGAACGAAAAAAACAAGATCAGACTGCATGTGCTTTTCAGACTGATACTGTAAACTGTCCACAAAAGGTCCCTGAGTCGCGTTTAGCAGCTGAAGGCTCAATTTCAATCGATCAGTCATTAGCTTTATTGCTGAGTTAACAATATGGAATTATATCCTAGGCCACTGGACTATTTACATTAGAGATAATGTAACCTTTTCTAAGTTTTGATTTAGGAAAGCATGCCAATAATTCATCAATTTCTGACTTGAATTTAATAGAATGTTATTTCAATAGTCTGTCTGCTTACCAAGACATTGGTACTTGCTACTGACGTATAATGAATTGTAATTTTCAGAAAAAAAATGGTGTAAATATAATGATGTTATGATTCTGATAGAACGCATTTGTCAAAATGTCAGGAATATATTATAAGATGTAAAGTTTTTTGTTAAATTTTCATCATGAAATACAAGGTTACGTTTTAATTACCGAATAATTTGTATTTACATGTAAGTGTGTTTATTGCTACTCCAGTTGAGTTTTTGAATCACTAGATATCTTAAATGCGTTGAAAAAATGCTTGCAAATGTTGAAACCAGGCCGTACGTGTTGGCTGGTATTATATAGCATTTCTAACGATTTGTTCCAAAGCAGCAAAGCCGTAAAGGAAAACAATATACTAAAGGCACGGGCGAAAGATAAAAGATTTCTGTTGCCGGCAGATCATTGCTCTGCGTGTGAAGAAAAATTCACTATAATCTGCGGACAATTTTACTTATCACTGACATGTTGCTCAACATTCGATGGATAAATCGTTTTCCTTTATTACTTGTGTTGTATTCTTCTTGTCGTTCTTGTCTATATGGGAGTGATTTCCGCTTTGCTTTTGTCACTTTACCTTTCAAGAGCTTGTCTATTACATGCCAAGGCTTTATCAGCATCTACACGTCAATATTTATTTCCAATTACTTATGGACAAGGGGCTCTGCAGTTAAATCCATTGTTCCATATAAGTATTTGTTTAGGAATGGATTGCTTCGTTGCAAAATCATATGTTGATTTTGTCTTTGAGGTCAGGAAATGCGTTGTCCTCAGTCATGCTATGTGTCAGCCTTGCTTCTTTCTTGTTACTCTCTCTTTTTGTGATATTTTGTTTCAATATTGCAGTCTGAGAGAAGTGCTTTTAGAACTGGAACAAAGCGCATTCTTGAAAATAAATTTCTATCGTCAAACAGATGATTCGTCTACAAAGCACGCAGCTATTTGGACATTATTTTGATAAAGTGGCAGACAGTAAAGAGTAAAGTAAATTTGTAATCCATCTGATCATGTTGCCATTTATATATATTTGTTGTCGTTTTTTTTTTGTCCAAAAAATCATAGTAATGATAAACGGAGACACGTGATCTTAAACATGGCGGCGCCCATGTAAACAATTTGCAAGCAAATCAGCAGCCACGTATAGGTTATCAACTGGGGGTAACTGCATGGTTAATCACGATAGAAAGAAGATTATTTCTAAATTGTAATAGCGCTAAATAATGTTCACGTTTGTTTGTTGAAGTTTTTATATGCAAAACTTCTTGATACGTGTGCCAACGAACAACCTTATGCTTTTGCATACGCTTTTATTTGTTTTGCTGTTCATACGTTATGAAGTCCTATCAAGTTGTGTTGTGTTGTATCAAGTGTGCTTTGAGTTTGTTATGTTAACCCTTTACCACACAATCCCGAATTTTAAATAACTTCAGAAAGAAGAATCTTGTATTCAATGTGGGATAAGGAAAAAAGGCTAGTATTCACAATTTTCTCATTTTCACACAATGATATGGTAACTTTTCTACTTGCAAATCCCACAGTTTCTTCCACATCAGCCATTTCATCTGCAAAGTGTCCATTTAAGACATATCTAAAATTACACTGCGTGATTAAGACGTCATATTTGATGAACTTGTGTGTTGGATTTTTGTGGGTATTTCCGCTTATTTGACCTTTACTACCATTGTTTAGTTTACAATTCATTTATATTAGGATTGCATAATCAGAAATAGCGTGGAAATGCTAGGTTCCTACGATCACAATTTAAGCCACGATAAAAACGTGGTCTTAATCGTGAGCAAGTTGTGATGATCCCATCAGGTCGTATAAGAACTTGATGCTAATCGCGGCAATCGTGTTAATCATACGAAGATTTTTGGCTGACAAAAGTTTTTCTACGACCAACACGATTGATTTTCAATCGTGGTCACCGCATCTAATAGTATTGAATCGTAACAAAACGTAGCAGACCACATTAAATCGTGCTTCTAAATCGTCTTGATCGGGACAAATCTTGGACGAGGCAAAGGCAAATCTTTGGTTTGATTTGCTGGATAATAGGACATGATAAGTTCTCACATCGAGACAATCGGAGTAAGAAATGCCGCATCCTTTGCAGCAGCAGTATATGGTGCCGTGTAGACGAACATACTCCCTTCAATATTGAATATTCAGGTTCTGCTTGTTGCAGCTTTCCAACACCAAAAATTCTTGAAATAAATCTAGAAGCCTTTACGAAAGCCTGCAAGCCTGATTGATTGGTCCAAAAGGGGAGGTCAAAATTAGAGAATTTCAGAGAACCGACTACCGCATTTTCATACTCAAAAAAAAAAAAAATGGAAAGGAAAATGTTTAACTTATCCTAAAAGATTGGCAGCAATAATGCTATAGAATTGAAAATGTCTATGGTGTACAAGAAATAGGAAAAAGAGCAATTCTCATTCTGAAAACAAGAATTTAATATAAATCTAAGATTAAAATATGGTACGTGTATCCTGAGGTCAACTTAACATGTTTATGTCTATTTTATCAATCATCAAGGCAACTTCAATCTTTTTGTATGATGTTTCAAGGAGGCTAGAAAATTAACCGATTTGTTGACTTCTTTCTTCTGTGAGCCATGGTCTCACCCAGAACTTTCCTCTGACCCTTGGATGTTGTGGTTGTTGCTGGTCTGGCAACTAGTCGTCTTCTTCCTCTCTGGTGATATAGTGTCTGCATACTGCAGATATCACATTAAAGTAACTTTAACGCTTACTTGAAGGCCGTTTCAAATAGTTTTGTCATGATCACAGGTGTGTTTACGGGTGCTTAGACCTTATTGGTCTTGTCTGTTTTTGTTCGCTTGTTTTCGTCAAAGCTTTGGTGTGGTAATCAGGCAAAAGTATCATTCATGACACCCTTCAGAAGTCATTGCAATACATTTCTTCAACGCTTTCACGTTTAGCATGCTCCGACTATTTGCATAGATCACTGCCATTTCATAATCAACATAAGATGATCTACGATGGATAGCGTTTTATATTCAGCGTCTTGGAAATGGAAACGCTGCCATCAAATCCTATGTCCATTACAAGCTTCCATGCATGCAAGCATACAAATGGCTATGCAGAAAATATAGATCGCAAACGCAAACGCTTGGGGACAAATCATTCGACATATGGTCGACTATTGCACACGACCTTTTATCTGAATTCCTTAGGGAATGAGAATAGTATCTTGGGAGAATTTCTCCTGCTTCCAGAAGGCACATCAAGAACCAAAACCAATGAATATTATTCTTTCTTGTTTGGTGGTTTTCTGGTTTGTTTATGCAGTTACACGCTTGTTGCCATTGCATCTTGATATCAGGCATTCCATATTGGCTAGCTATAGACTGCTTGCGCTATTTTTCGTCTACGGACTTATCCATTTGTATTTGAAGGTAATCCATTGAGCATGCTCCAAGGTTTAGGAGGGCTTCCAGGGTCGGGTGGCGCTGGGGCCAGTTCCGGTATGTCTTTGCACCTGACTCCCACATTCTTTCTTTCAATTCCGTGATCTGTCACTGTTTACAGTAAAATGCAGCTTCTATTTTATTCAGATCTGCTTTATATTGGTATCTGCCATTTTTATGTCAATTGTAATGTTTTATTTTCGGGACTCAAATGAAGGATCCCTTTGTGTTATTAAAAAGTCCTCAATTTGAGTTCTCATCTTCTTGATTATTTCACTGTGTAGTTTTTTTTTTTATTTTTTATTTTCAAGCAGTTGAATGTGTTACTTTTTCTTATCTAACAAATGCATTTATTGTTTAGTCAGAAACTTAAAGCATCTTTACCCTATTTTGATTCATGTGTCACACGGTCACATTTTTAAATGCACGATTTTCTTTTTATTGCAGAAGGAGGCATGAATCCTGCAAGTGAGTATCGCTGTCTATCTCGTTTGTTAAGCAAATATAAATTAATATTTCTGACAACCATTTAAAAAAAAACAACATAAGTTTATGCCCGAAAAGTTCTTTCCGGGAATATGATTTATTTATGTATAACTAGTGATAAATCATTACGTAAAACTGAAAAATGGCTAGAAAAAAATGTCGGGATTTTAATAAACATGTATATAGATTTTTCTACTTACATCTTATTCCCGAAAAAACTCTCGTCCCTGCAGTTTTTTAACGTATTTTTAAAGGTGAATAAACTGAGAGAGATTTTTATATGTTTATTTATACAAGAGAGAGAGAGAGAGACAGAGAGACAGACAGACAGACAGACAGACAGACAGACAGAAAGAGAGATTAGTAATCTAACTAATACAGATAATAGTAATCATATCGAAATAATAAACAAATACTTTGTGACAAAGGGGCTTAATGCCTGAATGCTTCTGCGAAAAGTATCGACTCAGGTCAGTCTGCGCAGTCCGCGCAAGCTGACCTGGGCCGAAACTGTTTGCTTCTGGTCAATCCTCTGTATGCCCAAGGACCACACTGTCTCATGATTATTTATGTTGGTTGTTCAACAAATTGTGGAGATTATAGATCCATTATTACCTGATGATTTACGGGATATAATTCATGCACGAAGTCCCCTTTTGTCAGAGCATGGCTCAAATAAATCAACATTCAGCCTGAAAGCATGTTTGCTCTACAGTGAGTCAGTGACTGTTCCATTGCTGGAAATTTGCTGTTTATGTTAAAACTTTACTTTTAACATGATATGCCAATTTGAGGCTCTTCCATTTCAGCTGCAAATACAGATAGGATGTCAAAAATATCGAGAAATGAGGATACAAATATCTGACTGAGGGGAAAACATTGTGGTAAAAGGAGAAATTGCTCGTTACAAGCAATTTCTCCTTTTCCCACAAAGTTTTAAAAAGTTGTCTGTTGTTGGTACGTCAAAATGAATATCTATGGAGTAAAGGGTTAAGCGTTATATCCCTCTTTAAACATGTTTAACTTATCGTTGTGTCATTTTAATGAACTGGACTTGGAGCTAAATTTGTAACTTTTCGAACATGTTTACATATCATCTAAAACATATGAGTTATTATCATTATTTCTATTCTAGTCTGTGTAAAAATGTTAAAACCGCAACCTCAGTGTAAACCAAATGCAAGTTAACAACTTCCTTTCCTTTATACACCTTAATGCACCTGTTACTACTAAGGTTAACTGTATAGCCTCTTTAGAGAAATCTCAGACTAACGTGCAGTTTGATGTTTAATCTACACTCTCCTTTTTCCTTAAACGCCACAGTCAAAAGCCAACCGCGAATGTACAATTTTCTGGGTTTGATTCTGGAATGAAAATGCAATTTGGCTGACTCTGCAGAATAACTGAATTGTGATCCGTCATCCCATATCTGGGAATTCCTAATATTAGTTAGATAAAAGCAGTCCAAAGATGATGTAGTGTCAGTTTAAGGTGATAGATCAAAAATGATTGTGTAACAAGGTAGAATGTCCACTTTTCATACAGAAAATATAATAAAATCGAAAAGTATCAACCCTGGTCAGCCTGCGCAATTCGCGCAGTCTGACCAGGGTTGACACTTTTCGCAGTTCCCATAAGGTCCCTTTTTGCGTGCCGGGTTACAATTTCTTCTTCCTTTTCAGTGCTTGCTGCAATAATGGGTGGAGGCCAAGGTGGCGGAGGAGGTAAGTTAAATTTGAGCCGTGATTTGTGAAAGCTGGATTCAATGCACCTGCAAAATCTTTCGATCCTGGTCAGCTTTTGCAGTCCGCGCAGGCTGACCTTGGTCGAACGTCTTTGCTCTCGATCTTTTTTTTTCTGTATGTCAATGGAGCAGTGTACCTTATCACTCTGTTCAAAATATATGGATCCATAATTGTGGGACGACTTGCTTGGTAAGATAGATCAAAGAGATGCGATAAACCGTTTTTTCGAAGACCACTTATAACTTTTTTCATTCAGATAAGATAGAAATATATACAAAACAACAACACCAGCAAAACCTCTGGTCTCTTCACCAGATTTTTACAATCCTTCACAATCATTATAAGCACTTGAAGCCGGCGTATCAAATGTTGGTCAAATGATTGAATTCGTCCTTAATAAGGTTAAAATATGGAGGAAGAAGTTAACAAAATGTTAACCTTTCCTTTTCCTACATTTCTTTAAAAAAATTGCTTTCTCGGTATAATAATTACTTACCCCTTAATGAAAGTGTTTAAGAAAGACCTCCGTAGCCTGCATTTTTTAAAAAAAATGCAATAATGTGAAAACCTTCACACCATTTTAAAATTTATCCTGGCGAAGACATACCATTTCAATATGTGGAGCTACAATTGCACTGATTTCATAATTTTAGAACGTAATCAGCCCTATCATGTTTGTCATGTGCTAAACTGGCCGATGCCTGTTGCTGTTTTTCCTATCAAAAATATTTACATAGAGGAAACACGTGTCTCCTAACTTGTTCTTCATCAGAAGTACAGCATCGTCCAGTTAGAATTTAAAGACATTGTTCGTTATTTGACCTACGATGTCAGAAGGCATTGCGTCAAAGAGGAGAATGATTAATTAAGTCGTTTGTGGCAGAGCTCTACTAACAAATATAGAGACAGTATATGTCGCTTAATGTCCTTACGTGTAACATTGTTAAAATGTGTTCATTTGCTTAGCTGTAGTTTAATGAAAGTTGTTTCTTGTTTTTGTTGTTTCTCGACATAGTCCTGTAATAGAATCAAGATGACATGCTATTGATATGCATGATGTTGTCCAATCCATGCCGAAAATCAGTGCATGTATTACAGATCCTTTATCAAAATGTTTTGATTGTAAATTTAGTACTCTGCGATTCACTAAAGCTGTGATCACAAAATAGAAATGATGAGATAATATTTACAATGAATTTGATTCTTTTAACGAATAGTTGAGTTTAAAAGTATTTAAAATCTTTCCCCGGTGAATGCACAGAAGTTTTGGTTTGGAAAAGGAGGCATGGTACTTTGTCAACATTTCGGATTTCAATTAAGCCGACATGATAGAAGCATTTATCTGCTATGGAAGTATTCGTGTTCTCTCAGAGCTGAATAGCGTGAATAAAGCAGATATTAGACAAAAATTGCCTCTTAACTCTCTCGTTTAGAAGTCTGTGAATGTGTAAGTGGTGCGTCAAAACACGTTTAAAACTCTTCAGAATGTGTAAGTGCTGCGTCAAAACACAAGCGATTGGCGAAAACCAAGCTTAAGAATATTGATGAGAAAATACCAAGAAATATATAAACAAAGGAATATTACTGACAGTGGGTCGTGCTATTTTGGGTTTGCTTGTATTTTCCTCTTCCTCTGAGGCTAAAATAATCACCATTTACAAAGGAAACGATACTGTCGTACACTGGCATTTCTCAGGTGAAGTCATTCTGTAAATTAGGATAGACAGCCACGTGCCTTCGCCAAGCATCTATTTCCAAATATAGAATAATTTTACTGTTACAGGAAGTTCATATTTGACTTCGAGCGTATAAATCATGCAATTGCTTGTGAATGCAGACAATTATGACCTATAAAAATTATCTTTCTTGGAGTTAACATCCAGTTGACCCTTTATAAAAGGACGACAATTCAGAATTGCTCTAATTGAAAGAAATGTTGACAATAAGTTTAATGTGACTTAAGACATGAGGTCCATCCTGAACAAGGAGGAAAACATTGTAGGAGGGTAGAAAAAAGCTGGTTACCTATATTTTCTGTTTTGTTTTGTTTTTCCCCTAGTCTTTTCAAAACTTCTCTATCGTTTTAAAGTTATAGTTTGGTAAAAAATGAGGATATTTGAACCTACTACTATTTTTCCACACTCAAGTGTCACTTCGACACTTGGCTTTTGCAACATTTTAACTGTTTTGCTGCTAAGTGCGACTAACTGACCTTTTGCTGATAGAACTTGAAGTCGTATCCTTCATCTACACTCTGCAAAAAGAGTTATTTTTCTCCATAAAATTCGTTTACAGAAGTAGTATCCTGTATTTACGATCATCTTCATAGTTTCATTTTAGTTTTTCAGCAGGATTAGGGTTAACTTTAGCAACAAATATTCGAAATAGTCTTGTAATTGGTCTGTGTTGTTTTCACCTTGCAAAATTTTTCGATGTAAAACATCAGACATTATCAGACACTATTACTGAAAGCATTTGCAGAGGAAAAGGAGCGGTAAAAGACAACGGAATTTTTTGTGTAAAAGGGTTGGAAAAAAAATGACGTGAAAAAGTTTGAAAATGCTGATCAGAGAGCCTTTTTCCTTCTTTTCACACTGTTACAGAAGTCTTTATCAAGAGGATAGAAAAATAACAAGATTGTTTCTTAAATGTTATAATTGCGCAGGCCTCGGTGCATTAGGCTCGTTATTGGGTGGTGGAAACGCAGGAGGGCTAGGTGGCCTTGGAGCTGCCATGATGCATCCAGATGGTCCAGGTACAAACTTGACTTTTGTCTTTGCTTCGTCTTTTTTTTCTTTATAATTTTGGCTCAAGATTACTTTTAACGTGAAACGACCGACAACAGGTATATTTGTAATGTGCCTATTTAAAGTATCAATAGCTGCCAAAAGTAAGAGCAGTGGGTGTTAAAATGTATTCTTGAGTAATATCCGTTGTAGGTATGGTAATTATTTAGTAGAATACAACCTGTTATTGTATGGTCGGCCCAAATGATAGTTGCTGCCAAAGACTTTAATTTCTAAGTTAAAGGTTGCCAGGGCATTTTATCTGTTTTTAGTTTTTGCCTGATTTTGAAATTTATTTCCATTGTGACCGGCCAACACTTGTATCGACCACAAAATACCGTAAAAGATTATCAATTTCACAATATTTTATATTGTCAGATTATCCCCCTCATAACTGACAGCTGCTTATCCTCTAGGTTGCTCAGACAGTCATAGGACCTTTTCCAGACAGAACGTGCGATCTCATCTTGGGTTTACATTGCCCCATTAACCCTTTACTCCACAGATACTCATTTTGACGTATCAACAACAGACAGCTTTTGAAAGCATTGTGGGAAAAGAAGAAATTGCTCGTAAAGAGCAATTTCTCCTTTTCCCACAATGTTTTCCACTCAATCAGATATTTGTATCCTCATTTGTCCATATTTTCGACATCATATTTTTATTTGCTGCTAAAATGGAAGAACCTCAAATTGGCATATCAGGTAAAGGGTTAAGGAGATATTTATCATTCCGCCAAAAGCTTTGAACTGGTACAGATTTTTTTTTCCGATAGCACATTCTTTCCATTGTTTTGTGTGTGAAACTTTAACTTGTGCTGATCATCTGTATCATACAAGATGTTTCAAATGTTCTCAAAATCCCTGATTGCAGATAATACTCAGACTTAAGTTATCAGACCCCCAACAGATCTAGTCCAACAAGGAATAAATTTTGTTATTGGTCGATTAACCGACAAAATATTTTTTGATGTCCATTTTGAAATTATTTGTTGATGCTTTTGTTAGCTTCATGAAAAATAAGGTAATTATTACCTCCATTTGTAATGAGAATATAGTGGTTTTAGATTTATAAATGATAATCCAAACAAGGACAAAAGACGGAAAGAGTGGCTCGGTGAGAGTAGTATAATAAGACTCATTACAATCATTTCAAATTTAAGAGGATGAACTATAGTGAAAATAGATGTTTTCCAATAGGGATCTAATAGCTTAGGTGATTTAAGTACATGTGTATACAAGGTTTCAAGCAAGATGTTTTCCAATAGGAATCTAATAGCTTTTGTGATTTAAGTACATGTGTATACAAGGTTTCAAGCAAGTTTTTATTTCCGTTTTCATGTAGAATTTCATTTCCACGCAATGTTTTTATTCACGTGAAGTTTTCTTGGGCCATTTTCTTTCTTCTTTAAACGGTGCGCGAAACGCAAGCAGGCAGTTTACACAAAATTTAGACTAAATTCCATCGCTACATTTTATCTTCTTTGAGACGTTTTTTTGTTCTTTAGATTTTTGCAACAGAAATAAATGATCTGCAAAAGGGGGCTAAATAAATCTGCAAGAGGTATTGACCTATGCAGGCTTTTATGGGTCAAAAAAGTTTTGCTAACTGCTAATTTCTGCATGTCAAAGGACCAGTTTATTTAATGATTCAGTCAATTTTTTAAACAAAATAGATTTTTATGGGTCCATAACAGTGTGATATTTGTTATCCATCACGCAATTTAAGGGAGCGTTCTGGGAATTGTGTACATCAATAAGATGAAAACAGCTCAACGATAGTACAGGTAGGTTTAAGTTGATAATGCAAAAATGATTGTATAACAAGATACAATAACCACTTTTCATACAGAAAATATCACAAAACCGAAAAGTGTCAACCATGGTCAGCCTGCGCAATAGGCGCAGTCTGACTAGAGTTGACACTTTACGCAGTTCCCAAAAGGTCCTTTTTAGTGTGATGGGTCACATTTGCTAGGTACCATACACTACTTAGATGCGATGAGCCCACTTTTCACAATCTTGGTGTTATAATAGTTTTCAAGCATTAATAGCTGATGGACTTATAACTCTCGTACATGGCTTGCAACACACAAAGACGGACATTCGGACTTTAGCGTACAAAACCGTCTCGGATCAGCCTGCGCAGTCCGCGCAGGCTAATCCGAGACGACACTTTACGACTACATTGATTTTTTTCTTCAGTAGACTGATGCAAGACAGCAAATTACATAAAAAATAAAAAGTATCGTTTCGGATTAGCCTATGTGGACAGCGCAGACTGATGGCAGGCGACACTTTACGCAAATGTCTGAAAGCCCCTTTTCGGGTGTTGCAGGCCATATGGAAGGATGATTTCTATGTTATTTTGTCCAAGCTGATCTTGGTGATTTCATATGAATAACGAATCTTGAAATATGCAAGTTTGCTCTTACTAGTGCTTATTATGCTGTTTCATTTGTTACTTAAAACGTCGAAAAGTGGAATGTCAGGTCTTCTGGCAAACACTTTTTTGTTCATGTCCTAGCTGAATTTGTCCTGGTTATCTGTTGAACCTATTTAAACGCTAATTTTCTGGATATGGGGCGCGTGAGACTGAAGCGCTTAGATTTGTTTTATGCAGAGAGGTTAAGAGTTGGAAAAAAAGAGGAAATACAACAGATCGTAATGTCAAGCTCGTAGATTGGTCTGTAAGATGTCGTTAAGATATAGGCTTGTTTTTCAAAATTTGAAAACGTATCCAAAATGGGGGAACAGACTAAAGCACTTACAATGAACGTGAGAAGTGTGTACAAGAGGAAAGTACTACTATGATTTGAGATGAAAGGAAGATGGTAAATCTTACTTTGCTGAAGGCAGCGGTGTACATTACAGGGGCACATCAGATCAAAATCACACCTGAGAAAATGAGCAGCATATCGTGGATATATAGTCAGTTATTTACAAGTCTTGCCAGGATAAATATATTTTATATTTGTGCCACCTAGTTCTTCCTGGAAATGCACACATCATAAGTTTTATCGTCGAGTGTCCTTATTCCGTGAGTGTCCTTGAACCGGTGATTTTTATGTACATCTCGTAGAGCACATATTTTGATGACGTCTCACGGTATTTCTTCTCGTAACCTTTACCTATATTCGAATGTTCATTGCCCTGGAATTTCAGACAAATACAAAACAAATACACCAGAAAATAATTATTACATGTTAAAGAAATATACGTTTTTTTCTTGATGTTAAGTAGTGTTCCTTCTCAAAAAAAATGCAAAGATAACTGACTTTTTGGTGTAAAAACTACCGAGTTACCGGAATTAGGTCACGCCATTTTTGCACAAGAAGGCCAACGGTATGTTCTTTATTTGTGCACATTGAACATGAAAATAGTTATATAAGTTTTCTTTTCTTATGAAAGTGACCAGAAATTATTTTTTTATGAAGGCAAGTAATTTCTAGCTTATATTCTGGTCTAAATTCTAATTTCATCAAGTTGGTCCCTTATAATCACGGAATACGGACACTTGAGGCTATATTAAAAATTAAGGTAAAATGTGTTAGGTGCAACCTGTAATAGGCATATTTGGTTTGTTTTTCTTAACGGTATTTCATCAGGTGTTTTTACCATCTGATGGACTTTATGGTCTAAAAAGAAATCTAGAAAGATAACAGCAGAAATCTTAAGGCTAAATTCTCCCTCCCATATCCAGATATATGTTTTGTGTGTATTATGTGCTTCCTTGTCTCATCGTGCATTGTCGTTTTTCAGATTTTCCAACATCAGGTATGTCATTCAGTGACCCTTGCTAGGTGTAGGAATTTCTCTATGATAGCTTGCCTTCCTATCATAATTACTTGAATAAAAAAAAAGATTTAGAAAATATATGGGAACTGAAAGAAGAGACAAACTGCAGACTGCAGTTTGTTTGGTGTATGTAAATGATGAGAAAAGATAGTAACATGTGTAATATCATGCTAACATCACCATTTCTCCGGTATATTTTTTTCTAAGGTTACAAGTGTTTGATTCATGGAACATTTCGGCACGTTGTATTTATGTCACTTTTCCTAATTTGCTTAAACACGCTTATTTACAGTCATTATGCTATCGTAGCTTAAACAACTATTTTTTTGATTCTGAAAATAATCGCCCATGACCATATCTCTGCGTAGTACAACTGCTTTGTAATATTGATAAGTTAGGTAAGAATTAGTTTAGTTTTAGACACGAATCTTGCCACTAAAAGTAACGAGTCCACTCATAAACACATTCCAATGTTGTTATTGTAAATAAAGAAACAAAGAGATACAAAAAATCGGGTATTTTATTTTGATGTTTTTTTTTTAAACTGTATTAATGCCCATGATGTAATTGAATTAAGCTAATTTCTATTTTTGTTGACAATCTTTAATTAACCTGGCATGTCTATATGTAAATAAGCATAATATCACGCCGATTAAGACATTTAACAACAGTTGAAATAACAACTTTACAATTATGTAGAATGTAGGTTGTTATACTGACATATTTAACCTCTCTTTCATATATTCTAATACATAGAAAATTTCGAGCAATTCCCCACGCCATCGTTAAGTAGTGGTTAGAAGCAAGGGATCGATTGTCAGGTGATATGTATCAGCTAAATAGTGATTCTTACATGAATGTTAATGTATTATCATATTTATGAAACGAGTTGACGAAAATCATACGACGTGACCTCGGCAAGCGACATATGCATTTAAGCCAATGAGGTTGCTAGATATGGCTAAACATAAACACAGATGTAAACTCCTTGTTATTGCATAAAACGAATAATTGATTAGAATATCCAACATTATCATCTTTTGCTTATATACCTTTCTTGGTCTATGCTTACAGATGTAGTTTGGTTTTGAAGATGGTTCCGTGTAATTCGCTTTGAAAGTAATATGAAACAGTTTATGGAGGGAGTAATCGACAAATTCCCATAATTTTATTGACTTTGAATAGCTTTCGCATTTTCCTCCTTTATATCCCTTATATCAAACATGAGCATTAGCACTCATTCACTACTTAGCAACAATGGCGAAGCGATAAAAATTATAACGCGTGCAGTCGTTGGTTCTCCGATTTCAAGCGCACATACCTAGAAATAGACTGGAAACGGGGCCAAAGAACGGTATTATACTAGCATATTATCGAAAATAGGTCATAGGTGTAGTACACCGCTGGAGGAGGTTTTTATGTGATAAATAAAGATCTCTTTGAAATCTACCTGCCCCCTTTTTTTCTCCACCCTGTCTTGTTTAAATTCATTTGTCTCTGCGCATTCTCCCCTATCTTTCGACACACTCATTGAGTCACGTAAATTGTGACACTGCCTTGTAAGTTCGAATCTCTACTCGATGCTTTCAAGATTCAGTTTCATTTTCTAAATTAATAATTACGTTAGTTTTTTAATAGTGTTGCGGCATCAATTGACTCCCTTTCTATATATCGAAATAAAAACGTAGAAAAGTCAACTGAGAAAAGTTTGTACTATAAATTGGGACATTAAATCACAGATACTATTGAAATTGTTGTGCTAGTGCTTCTCTTTTTTGACTGCAGGAGTCTAGTTGGTTGATATAGTTCAAGGAAATCGAGATAGCAATAACCTATTGTATTCACTATTATCATTAATATTTTTTTCTTAATCTGACACAAACATCACCAAAGCTTTATTATTTATCAAACATTTAGCTGAGAACATAGGATTCTGCAATATGATGGACATGCTTACAAAAGTGAATTCAAGGGAATTTCAATTTATAATATTATCTAAATGTAATTCATTACTATAATTGCACAAGAAAGTCTTCGTACCGCTAGAATGCTCTCTGCTTATTGCCAGCCGGATTTCACATCTAGTAACCGTTTTCCATATGATGTTTATACATGGCTTTCCTCATAATTTAGCTGTGAATACTATCTTCATGTTGTGAATCCATGCGCACGTTTAAACACGGGATACATTGTTAAATTTACAGGATATTTTTTTCCCACGACCTGTTCTGATACATATACATGATGTTAGCTGTGAAGATATGATCATGTCGTGTATACATACACAGTTTGTTACACTAGATAAATTACTAAATTTACAGGAGGAATGGGTGCACTCGGAGGAGGGTACGGAGGCATGTTGGCTGGACTCGGACTATAGACAGAAAATGCTCATCTATTTCCGGACTCGAGAACATTTCAGAGTGTTTAGCTTGTTTGGAACAATTTAAATAAGAGATCTCTAGGAGTTTCTCGTATGTTCGAGATTCAAGCGCAAAGACAGAATGATGAAAGTTGTGAAAACTAATGGAAAAAAAAGGGACATAAATGTTAACGGAATTCTGATTCGTTATTGTCACTCGTTGTTTAATTATATCTAAATTTTAGTTTAGTTGAGACACATAATAAGAATAAACTCCTTTGTCACATACCTATGCCTTTTTGTGGTAAAAAGTACAGAACACTTTTTAAATTCCTCGACACAATGAACACGTTAGTTTTACATGTATATTGAGAAAGATACTCCGAAAAAAAACTTTTTTTTTATTAATCGTATACGCGTTAAACATCGATACAAGGAAAATATCACTCCAATCATGCACTTGTTTCAACATGTCACAATATTTAGAAGAATTATAAAGCTTCTGAAACATCCAGTTTTATTTTTGCTCCATGAATATTTGTTAAGTGTAGTGAACGAGTTAAAATTGGGCGTTTGCTCCAACAAAGTGCATTTTTATCATATATGGAACGTTTTGGTCCTCATCACATTTGAATAATACAGATGCTGTCCTCGACGTTGACGTCTGGGAAGGTCCAGATTGTGCCCCGATAGAATTGGGTTTGTCTTGCTTTACTAGAATTCTTATTTCGTCCAGTTGACAGTAGAATTCCAAAGTGAAGTATGTGATTCAGAGTCTATCAAAGGCAAATTACAATTCATTTTTAAATGTCTTTTTCTTACATGGACTCAATGTTTTCTGTATCTAGGGAGTAATTATTATAAAATCATACTTTTTAGATCCATTAAGTACCATATGTTTGGATGTTTTGGCTTCTGGATCGATCAAATATTTGTTTTGGGTATTTTGTTTTTTTAATGTCCC
Organism: Tridacna crocea; assembly: GCA_943736015.1. Classification (NCBI taxonomy): domain Eukaryota; kingdom Metazoa; phylum Mollusca; class Bivalvia; order Cardiida; family Cardiidae; genus Tridacna; species Tridacna crocea. Next base: position 14,363,610 of record OX031057.1, on the reverse strand, counting down.
AGGTATCTACTTTGGGATTTCTAGTTTTAAAGCATAGGATTGCCGAAAGTATAAATGCAAATATAACCTTAACTAAAATAATCTTTGCTTGATTTTAAGAAATACATGTAATGTAAAACGGAAACAAATCAACACGCAAATATTTTGTCAGAATCAATACATATGAAACATATTTTTTACAGATACATTCTGAAAACTACACAGAAACTAGTCCGGCATGAATCCAAGATGACCGTGCAATAGCGTCTATAGAAAATATTTTTGCAGAAATAAGTAGGTATTGGTATCCTGATTTGAAATCTGGATGATGCCAGATTGGCATCATTGGGCAATTCAAGATGGCCACCAAAATCCAAGATGGCCGACAAAATAAGGGTTTTGTCATAGATATTCTAATATATATTTATAAAATGTTTAAAAGATGATATTTAAACTTGAGAAAAAGCTTAGCTAAGATTTTTCATCAATATGCAATAAAAGCAAATTAAGAAAAAAAATAAAAATGGCCGCCAAAATCCAATATAGCAGCCAAAAGCAGGTAAAATGTGTTGGAGTAAAAGCAAAAATGAAATGAAAATTGCAGTTAACTATACCATTGATTTCAGTAGATCCACTGCTACAGTAGAAAACTATGCCTCAACAAATAAACTGAAATTCAACACTAAAAGAGACAAAATGGCTAATTAAATCCAAAATGGCTGACAAAAATTTGGATTTAAAGAGAATATACCGGTACATCCAATTTCTAGAATGAACATGTAAGAAATTAAAAGATTTTACATCTGTTATCAACTGTCCAATTTCGCTGTGTAAGCATGACAAATAAACACAACGCTACAAATCCAAATCATTGTTTTTCTGAATGTTCATGTAACCGGGTACAGGTATTTAGTGATATATCGTGCGGCCGTATCGACATGTGGTTCGATACTCAGTTGGTTAGAGTGCAGGTACGGTATCCCTGAGACCCTGGGTTCGAATCCCGGTCAAGCTACGATAATTTTCACCACCTGTTACATTTGGCACCCAACATTGGACCCACGATGTAGATGGCTATTGCTTAGGCACCTCGAGAACGTTTCACAATGTTTCTCTGTCTCCAGATTTTGGGACAAATTCTAAATCTGGGGGGGGGGGGGGGGGTATCTGTAGCCGGGTACAGGTGTTTGGTGATATAGAGCGGCCGTATCGACATGTGGTTCGGTAGCTCAGTTGGTTAGAGTTCAGGTACGGTATTCCTGAGACCCTGGGTTCGAATCCCGGTCGAGCCGCGATATTTTTCATCACCTGTAGCCGGATACACTGCAGGGAATCACGTGACACAACAACAACAACAACGATGGCGGACGTTTGAAGAAATTCCCTCGCTTAAGGTAAGAAAATCTTCAATAATTCTGTCAATATGTGACCGATTGGACTTTGGTTTGAAGCAGAGAAGGCGGAAAAACGCTAGGGACTTGCTGGATTTGGTAGATCTTTTAAACAACACCTGATACGCCAACATGTTTTTTTTTATTAGTCTCTATGAAAAATCCCCTGACCTAAATCAAACAGTTAAGAAATTGATTAATGAGTATATATTTACAGATTTTTTTTTTATTATGCACGGCTTTTTCCAAATATATATGCTTCCATATAATGGCATGTATTTTAGTCAAGCCTTCATTCTAGGATTTGAAATTTGTTGTTGTGGAGCAGCTGTGAGTTGTAACAGTCAAGTTAACGTATTTGAACTTTGCCTCCCTTTCGTAAAATTTCCAAAATCATGTACTGTGTACAAAATTTAACAAGGCTATATGCTAGATTTTTGTATTGTTTGCAATGATTCTTTATCAACAGTATGGATATCTGTAATACTAATGAGAAAAGAACTAATATTTCGTCTTGTTCTTTATACAAAAATTAAAAGCATATCTATCAAAATTTGTTTTGCGAATATAGGAAAAACATTGCGGAAAAAGGAGAAAATACTGGTTACTACTGGTTACCAGTTTTTTTCACTTTTGCACGAATTTTTTAAAAGGCATTTTCCCATGATTCTTTCACATGCTTTCTTTCTCAATGTCAGATGATTTCAGGTTTTGTTTCAGTAAGTGTAGGTTATAGTCAGGTATATTGAGTACACATTATGAATAATAAATACGGTACTACTTCCCTTGTTTCACTCGTTGAGCAGGTTAATTTGTAATTTAAAATTTCCTGCAATATACGAAATAAATCTTATTGAAATTTAAACATATAGTAATAAATAACCAATAAAACAAATATTTATAGTAATTTACTCATATTTTAGCTGAAATTCTCTGGCGAGGAAATTCTCCGATTGCGTGCCGAAACAACGTAATCTCCCGATCTTCGTGTGTAAAGAAAGACAAATTTCTCAGTAATAATGATATATTACGCATTGAGATTGAACCACATTAGAAATATAGCATATTTACACAATCATGATAAATTTTTGTCCTTTTCAATCGATATATTATTGCTCTGGCGAGCAAAGTTTCATATCTCATACTTATGACAGTTTTCTCCCTTTGTTATTTATCATAATTTCAAAGGCAAATATCATGCAAAGTAAGATTTTTCTATCGATGAAACATTAATATGTTATGTAAAATGCATATATCAATATACATGTATTTTACTAGTTAATATATTATTTCACTGCTAAGGAACAGCTGTGGCGTGCAAAAACTCCCATGGAGTATCCATGGCGTATAAATTCTCCATGACATATTTTAGTAGGACCCCAACGCGTAATCAGTACTAAATAAGAATACATTTTGTACATGCTTTCAACAGCTACATACGACACATAACGCATTTAAATATGGCTAAAATCAAGATAATTTCATAATTCTAAGTATGCATTAACATGATATTCAAGACAACATGACGCAACTAAGATGATGAAATATGTATATTCTGTATTCTACTTATGACGTGAACGTTATCATAAAAATTTCCTGACGTGAACTATATCATTTTAGAAAATAACAATGTTTACCTAGAAAATCGTATCCAAATAAAAAAATCATTGATAGTGACAAGACTTTTTATTCATGCTCTTCAAATTTTATGCATACGGGAAAACAATAAGCACTAAAAGAAGAAATGTGGCCTGTTTGTGTGTTTATTTATTTTTGACGTGAATGTTATCCAGGCTAAAAACCTGTTTGCTCGTCAATAACTTTTTTATCAGGTGTTGTTTAAAAAGATCTACCAAACCCCTGGCGTTTTTCCGCCTTCTCTGCTTCAAACCAAATTCCAATCGGTCACGTATTAACGGAATTATTGAAGATTTTCTTATCTGAAGCGGGGGAATTTCTTTAAATGTCCGCCATTGTTGTTGTGTCATGTGATTCCCCGCTGTGGCCGGGTACGGGTACTTGGTGATATATCACTAAATACCTGTACCCGGCTACATATACTCCCTCCCATAACAACTGTAAGATACATTTTGCTCTTTGGATGCAGATGTTCAGTTGAGAAGTTTAACGTGTACTAAAAGTGTTCTTTTTCAATATGATTATGTCCCTTTGGGATACATCAGATAGATGATGTTGTAATATCATGTTCAAGGATGTATATTCTTTAATTTCACATTTTTCAAGACCATGTGAGAGAAATTTGGAAACGATATGAGTGTAATATGTGTCCATTTTATGTAAAAATCATTTTAGCCGCCATCTTGGACGCCATCTTTTTTCTAGCAAGTTGCCCAAGGATGCCAGACTGGCATCACTTGGTTTTGTAATGTACTATGTATCCTCTTTCAAAAAATGCAAAAACATCTTCTATAGACGCTATTGCATGCTTTGGGTGATATTCCACGTTTCCATGCCGGACTAAACTATCGCTTGATACATAATACTAATGAAAAATTGTGGCAAGAAGTGAAACCGACTATAAGAGTGATTTCCTTTTTACCGCAATGTTTTCGGTTTTATTTGATGATATAGCATAGGATGCTAAAAGTCATCTGCAAAAGATATTGAGTTAATAGCTCTTCTAGGAAACAATGTGTGAAAATCAAGCCTCCAGATCCTATAACGTGATATCAACCATCACCTACCAGCCCTCAGGTTTGGTCCAGTATTTCAGTGATAAGAGACTGCTACATGTCACCAATAAAACTTATTTTAAAACTATTTGTTGTTTAACACAAGCAATGGGAATAACGCATTTTCACATTTGCAGCACTCAAAATAGCTCCAGGTCGTTGTTGTCAGTTTCGTTTTGGTCATTTCATTACATCTTAGAGCGAAAAGCACTAGTTGACATTCTATGAGAGGACAAGTAATAGACATGTACAAGTTATAGGCACTTAGACGACAAATTAGATGTGGCAGATATGATCAAATTTGTCTTTTAAAGGATAGAAAACATTGTACAAGAAAACGAAAAGCTTTGCCTTGGGTCACCATAGTTTAATAAAAGAAGAAAAGAGTGTTTTTGCAGATGATGAAGACCAAGATTAAACTGAACGTGTGATCTGATCTTTGCTCTATATGTTTTAACATGTCTAGGATTCAATAGGTTTGCTTGCGTCCGCTTTCATTTACTATTACCTTTGACAGGCGCAGCTGACCAAATGTATTCAAACGGGATTGCATGCCGTTTATAATAGCGCTTATGCAACAAAGCTGTAGAGTAAAAAAAACACTAGTCGCATTGTTGAATTAATGTCTAGCAGCATAAAACTGTAGCATGTAGATAGACGTGTTTATTCTATTGCTTTCTCACATTCTATCTCTATAATGTATATATCTCTCTGTGTCTGTTCAACGTGTGTTTATCAGTATGTGTGTCTGTCTCAATTTAGGTCTCTCTCTTTCTCTCTCTCTCTCTCTCTCTCTGCTGTAGAGTGTGTGTCTGTGTCTTTGTATATTTTTTGTTCTTTATTTCCTTCAATGAAGAATGTAAAGTCTTTGTATCTACTCTCTGTTTCTTTTGTTTTATTTATCGAACAAATCTTATGTCTAATATTCATATCAATTTGAAGACAACTATCTCATTTCTCTCTCTCTCTCTCTCTCTCTCTCTCTCGCTCTCTCTCTTTAATCTTTCAAGAGTTTTCTGCACTAGTTTGCCTTATTGCCTTTATTTTTGCCCAGAAGATTATGATTTAAGAGTATCAGTTACTACAGCTTGCCTTCCAATGTTTTGTATTCTGCTAAAGATATATTTTCAGAGGTAACGTTGTTGTGTTCTAAATGATGGATATGCGAGTAGTATCGAAAGTAATTTCATTAGACTCTCAACAAAGCCACAATCAAAAACACATTTTGCAAGTGGCTTTGGATTCTGTTTAACGGCGATACCTTTTTATTTCACGATATTATGGATACGTGTATATAGAAAGTCCAGTCTGAAGAAGGTAATTATGGTAAAATGTTGCCAGTACAAAACTTTGGTCGGTTATATCAAATGGAATGATCTTAGTATATTTTTTGGAAGGCTTATTCTTTATTAAGAAATTGACTCGCTTTTTTTTTGTTTTACCCGATGAGGTTTCTTCACCTCAATTGAAATAATTATACAATCAAGGGAGGGTGTTGTGGATACAACATCAGACAGCACAGTCCCTATGCTGTATGTGAAATTGTGGATTTTGTGACTTTACTTACGTTATTTTCCATTTTAACCCATTGCCACACAATCCCTACTTTTGACGACCCTGAGAAAAGAAACATTTAGAAAGCATTATGGAAAAAGGAGAAAGTGCATTTCTCCTTTTCCCACGATATTTTCTACCCTTCACAAAACATTTTTTTAATTTTCAGTCACTTTTATGTTGTCGTCTGCAAATGATTTCAATTTGAACAAGCCTAAAATATTGTCGTTTAGTAATGAGTTCGAAAAAAAACATACTACTATTATTTAAGTCTGTGCTATACGTTGTACCCTGCTTTGTTTCCATGTTCTGCTTATATTCTGAACATTGTATCTGCGAAAATTGCCAGATAATCTTACATTTTTTATAACTTTGTAATTTGCATTTTACTTTAACCCATTACCACACAATCCCTACTTTTGACGCCCTTGCAAAAGAACCCTTTTGAAAACACTGTAGGAAAAGGAGAAAATGCTGGTAACCAGCATTTTCTCCTTTTCCCACAGTGTTTTCTATCCTTTCCAGAACAAATTTCAATTTTTCAGCAACCTTTATTTTGTCGTCTGCAAATGCTTTCAATTTGAACCAGTCTAAAATTTTGTCGTGTGGTAAAGAGTTAAATGTGGATGTATTGATGGAAATTGTTCATTTTATCTTCTGGCGCTCTAAAGATATTTAAGTTATCAATAATTTGGTCTGGAGCGGTGCGAAATCTCTTCTAATACTGATATTTTCTGGTGTTGATGTACATGTACATCAAGTCTTTTTGGACGGCATTTAAAGTCCGTATTTCGGGGAAAAGTGCGGAATATCTTTTTCCTTATAGCATGGCTAGTGAGTTTATCGTTTCGTTTATGGTTTTCTTGCATGATAGTTTCTGTTTCCCTGACATTTTTCTGTTGTTGAATTAACGGCTAGAATCAAAGAGTACATTTAGGTTTGCGCCAGCATAGAGGCATGTTCGGACAAGGTTTGCATGTTGTTTGATGGTTGGTTCTGTTAATTATAGGGGGACCCACAATGACTGCAATGTTATCGGCCGCCGCAAGCGGTCAGACGCCAAGCAACAGCGCCGATCCACAACCAACAGCAGGTGCGAGCATGAGCTCTCCGGCAACAAGCGCGGCAGCATATCCCAGCAAAAGTAGTGAAGCAAACGCGGCGATCAAGGATGCATTAAATTTGATAAACTCTGGTAAGACAAAACATGATAGTTTTAACCCTACAGGCAAATTCTCAAAATTGAGCTTTTGCACTTTCAGCACCAATTACATAAACTACACCTCTTTCAATGGCTAAAGATGCAGTCCAAAAAACACGAGAAAATGCAATTTTTTAATTATCTATGGACTTGACTTAACAAACGTTCGGTGTTGATCGAAGATCAGACAGCATATTTCGTGTTGTTTAATCTTGATGTTTGCCGTCCAAAGAAACCCTGTCTTTCGTAAAGGTGCTGCAAGGGTGACATCCAGGAATATCAAGAGATACAATTTACACTAAGACTCAGACATTTAACAAAACACATGATAAACCAAGCGATCCTTTCTTGTCAATTTAAAGTTTGAAATACAACTCGCGCACTTCAATAAATAATTTGTAAAAAAGCTGATCCAGTTTTATACGAAAATCACGTCTTTTATTGGTCAGTAACTAAAGTAATGAAATAGTTATAGATGAAATTTACATCAAAATGAAGGAATCACATTTATAAGGTAAAAAACAATCAAGATAAAGATACTAGATAACAGTTTCTGTCAGCGGCATCAGTCCGTTCTATCGGTTGGGTCCACAATTCTGTTAGGAAGTTAGCATCTGAGGTAAGTCGAGTTTATTTCATTAATACAAGTAATGAATTAGCTAAACTTTCATCTGCTTAGTGCGATTTAATAACCTTTTTATCGGACAATATAAATATATATATATATAAATATAAGATATTTCCTTACAGGACAGAGTAGATCCAAGATCAGACTGCACGCTCCGTGCAGTCTGACCTTGGATCTACTATGTCCAGTAAGGAAATATCTTCGCTCCAAACAGCGCTTTTGCAAAACTTAGATTTTTACTGTCGTCTTGAAAAATTCATTTCACTCACTTAGAAGTTTAGGAGTTTAAAATCGACACTGTGTTTGTGTGTTTGTTAAAAACTTAGAAGTGTTTTGTTAAATTCGATGACGTTATTGTATTTCTTTGACTTTCTGACCTGTATTTATGACTTTTATGGCATTTTAATGAGGGCAGACATCTCAGAGATCATTAACATCTTTTGACTAAAACTCCATAAGCTTTACAGCATTGAGGTAATTTAGGAAGTTCTCCAGCAGGAGATAAAATTTAGATCTGTACATATGGGAAGCATTTAGACAAGATAGATCAAATGTACGTTGAGTGATAAGTTTTGTCTATTAAAAGGTAAAAGGCGGTTTTGTAAAAAGGAAAAAAGTATATTTTTCCGACATGTTTACAAAATCCGTCACCCTAAGGGTCATACAAGATTAAAACTTTTTGATAAACGTAACCTGTTAGTTTTATGTTTTATATAACGGTTTTATTTAGACTGAAAGATTTTGATTAATGCTTAGGCTGAAAGATTTTGATTAATGCAGTTTTTAGTCGACAGGTTATCGAAGCCGTCGCACATTAAAGATCCAAGACTACACAATTCTTTCCTTGTAGTTTGAGTTTAGTCTAAACTGACCACAAAGAAAATGTTGCTTGTTTGTGTGTTTTAAGACTGGATGTTGTTTACTTTTTCATTATTTATGTGCACAAGGATTGTCTTCTAAAATGGTTGGACAGGGCAGTCTCATTCTAATATACAATTTTAGCAAAAGCTAATAAATAATTATTACTGTTTCTAAACGTAATGTTGATTTGTTGCTTGTGTTTTATCTTTCTATAATTTATTATTCCTCTTTAAACTATGTACAATATAATTACTTTGTCTTCCCAATGATTAAAATGTATGAGGGTTTCATGATTTTTTTTGTTAACGATGACAAATTCAGGTCAAACACTTAACACAAATACTGTACAGAAGACAGCGGAGCCAAAAGCAACACTGACAATCAACCCAACACCTATGAAGCCAAAGAAACGTGTAGGTAAAGGTAAACGACAACAAAGGCTTGGACCCAAGAAGAGTAAAGCTATCAAACCCCCATCACAGATATTGGATCCAAACTCTGGTCCCAAGGAAAAAAAATCAGGTAAATCGTATGGCTACTTTTATTATATTTTTCCTGGGCCAGTATTCACCGACCATTCTTAAGAACGTTCTTAGTCTGATTCTCCAGAATTATTTGCATTTGTAAGTAACACAACTTCTGATTGACTAAACCATTCGGTTTAGCCAATCAGAAGTTATGCTACATACAGATTTAGAAAACCTTGGAGAATAAGACTAAGAATATTCTAGAGAATTGTTGGTGAATAGGTGCCCTGTTGTCTGATTCTTATTCATAATGTTATTACAGCATCAGTTAGAACCATTTCATTCATTACCAGACACCGTATTTTAAGATTCATCGAATATAAAGATATCTGAAATAAATCTATGCTAGTTCGATAAAAACTCTCTTCGCAAGGGTAATTGAACTGTTTTGGAAAATTGAAAACACTAGAACCCATTTTCCCAGGTTTTTTTTGAAAAGCCTTTCAGGTTTAGGTCCGCAAAATTACGTGACTGTTTGAAAAAAAGGTTTTGAAAAAGGTTTGTAATATGAGAAACAGTATCCGTTCATTGTCGTCACACACCCAAAGACCAACAAAAGAGCATTTGTTATGTGTTCATCTTTTACTTTAAGTGGGGATTAGTTTGTTTCACAATTTGCATACAATTAATTTGTTCTGTTTCTAACGTCCATGCAATTATGCATATTACGTCTGAAGCTAATTTGTCCATTGTTGGTATCCTGTGTCTTTCCACGGTCTTGTTGTCTTTCCCCTATAATAATAATACTTCATATGGCATATGAAAAAGAAAAAAATAGATTTTTCAGCATTTCAGTGCCATTTGCGAATACAGGCGTTTGTCGCAGATCATGGTCAGACTGTGAAGGACGTGTAGTTTGCTATTGAATCTTTATTTCATGTTTTCTGATAGGTTATCGAGAAATGTCTGTGAAATATTTTCGATATTTCATTGTTACGACCAGTGAAAATATCGATTTTTGTATTCTGGTTACCTATGTACAATGCGCTTGGCTCACACCCAAAGACCCAAAAAAAGAGTCGATGGAAATAAGACGCCATTTACTTTATATTGTAATGCGTTGCTATCTGGAGGGGTTACTCCACGGGGAATAACCAAAAAGAACTGTACTGGATTTTGATAAAGTGCCTCCCAGAAAGGGTTAAAAGCATGACATAAATAGCTTTTTTTTCACAGTTTTAAGCTCGAAATTTATGTCATCTCGTGAACACCATCGGTGATATTCACGAGATGACATACATTGCGATCTTTAACCGAAAAACAAAACAAATATCATCTACATGTATATACTGTCCGCTCTTTTGTCCGAACATATTTATGTTGATAACGAACCTTTTTTTTAAAGTTTCAGTGGATGGTATTTTCAGCCCTTGATAGAGGTTGAGTTTACTTATTTTGCGCTAAATGAGTTGATTTTTCAATCATGTTAATAGCAAAAGCTTGCTTCGTTGGCTTTCTTTGGACATACAGGAGCTTTTAAAGCGGGCGTAATATTCATTGATCTTTTAAAATGCGCCTTTCCTCACAGAAGAAACTAATCGCTTGCATTCAACGGTTTATTAACAAGAAGCGGTACAGAGAGAGAGAGAGAAAGAGAGAGAGAGAGAGAGAGAGAGAGAGAGAGAGATTCCATCTATTTTAAATCTTTACAAGGCGACTCATTGATATTGAAAGCGTTTGCATAAAATATGTTGACTCAAACCACGGTATCTTTCCCTTACTTTATGATATTTCTCTTTTTCCCACATTGGTTTCAAAAGCTGTCTTCTTTTTAAAGTTGTATAAGCTGGAATCGAGGCACTTTTCAAACAGCGTAGAATAATATTCAGAATGCACAAAAAGTGAATTCTAATCTTGGATCTACATCGTCCGATAAGGAGGTACCTCTTTCCCCCCTCCCTTCTCCAAAAAACGCTCTAATTGTATGTGTGTTTTTTTCCATTATGAGTGGAAAGTTTCATTTAACTTATTCAGGAGTTGCAGTGTGAATGATTAAACTCTTGAGCTAGGCAAAGTTAATGGCAGTGCTTTATTGAGCTGCATATAGGTAACGGTAAGGCCTCATCTGATTTTTTTTTTTTTATGGGTGGAGTAATTTTTTATTTATCTTTGTAAATCACCTTTTGAACCAAAGGTATAATTATGACATGTTTTTTTTTTATTATTATTATTATTTTAATGCCAAAAACATGCTTGAATGAGGCTTCGATTTTATGCTTTTAGTATTCTTCTGCAAACTTTGCTGCAAGTGATCGCCTTTGCTAAGCTTCGAGAATGCTGCTGATGATACGAAACTATTTTCATTGAAAAAGATTTGGTTAAAGTTTTCAGTTTATTACCTGTAAAAGCGTTGGCCAGTCTGATCAACATATTTTCATGTATTTATTTTCTTTTTATAGTTAGGCTTTTTCCATGTTCTAAAAACGTCATATATGAATACGTTTTAAAATTTATAACATGTGTCATAAACAGTTGAAATTTGTTTTCACTTTGTCATAATTTTCAATCTCATTACAAGTCACCCTGTTCTAAGACAAATTGTATATCTAATGAAAAAAAGTTGTTACTCTTTTTTTTTCCTAATGTACATCTCGACTAAGGATGTTAATTAGATCACTATGTAAACATTAGCAACGTATGTATAAACTTAGACAAGGTTTTTCAACCTTCACCGGAATATGTGTTAAATAGTACTTTTCATGTAAAATTACCGTACCTAGTAACACGATTTTTGTCTCCTCTTTAATTTCACTAGGTACAAATAATTTACACGGGCAACAAAATTCATGGAAACCGAACCCATTTCATATTCCTAGCATACAAACCAATGCAAATGACCAGCAACAACCGAGAAACGCCCCGAAGTGGCAGCAGAAACGTAGAAATATGTTCAATAGCAGACGGAAACAACAGCAATTTCAACGAAAGCAGGAAAGAATGGACGTGAAGGGCCCAGGAAAAAATAGACAAAGTGTAAGTCCTGGTAGCTTATCTACTACAGACGTGCTGGGTAAGTTTAAACCAACACAGCAAACTTGGCAAATTACAAAAGGACAACCGAAGATGCCAAGACGAAACAACAACCGAGGAATATCAGTTGGTTTCCCGCAGCCAAACAAAAAACCAAACAGGCCAAATCGACCCAACAATCGAGGGCAAGGAAAAAAACCACAGGGTCCAAAAGGGGGTGGACAAACGATAGGCGATATGATACAAAACATGTTTAAAGGCGGAGCTCCACCCGGTAATTCTGAATATTTTTTTTTCATATTTTTTTTTCTCATGCTTTCATTGTCGCTCTCATTTCAATAGGAATGTGGAAGGACCATCAAAATTCACATTTTAGTTTTGTCAAAATTATTGATCAGTGTCTGATAGATTGAAACTAATTTGGACAGGTACTACTTTCACATATGGCAAATCTCGAAGAATAACTCTAAAAATTTTTTTCAAGAATAGTAGATTATATAGATCATCTGATTTCGTTTTACTGTTTACCATATGATTACATATTGGCTGCAACTCGCGAAAATGGGCATTCGGACATTTGCGTTCAGTGTCGTCTAGGATCAGCCTACGCGGAGTCCGAAACGACCATTTCCGTTTTTTTTAAGTAATTTTCTGTTTTGCAAACATATAGAGTTTATTTCATCAGCTTGTGGTTAATATGGTGAAATATTTGCCTCAAAAGGGAAAGGTCCGCGAAAATAACGCGTGGTAACAAAAAGCTGATGAAGTAAATTATATATTATATTTTCTCTGATTACTTTATCAACGAATGTCACTTTTGAAATTAGTGATCTCAAGTCAATCAACGGGATAAGCGACATTTTCAAAAAAAGTAGTTCCAGATTTTCGGCTGGAGGAAAATATTTACTCTGAAAGAGAAAAATTCCCCATAGCTTAAATTACGACATTTCTTTAACCATAACATTTCTGAAAATAGACACATGAAATATTAAGTTATAAATACCCTCGAACTCGAGACCCCGAAAGTATTTTCTTCATTGTGTAACCTTGAAAGTGCCTAATATACTCATCTTAGCTATATATAGAAATGTGTTTAAATCAAGTAAGCAATATCTATGGCCCAAAAGAATGAAACAAATTTTCAGATTTGTTATTTGACAACATGGTCAAGTGAAATTTACCTCGCGAAGGTCAGAAAACCACTTTTTCAGCCGTAAAATACATTGTTTCAGCAAAGATGGTTTAATGCACATGCAAAAGGTAATTAATCCAGGTCAGCAAGCGCAGTCCCTGCAGGCTGATCTGGGCTTAAGCGTTTCATTATTGGTCAATTTTCTGCCTGTAAAGAGGAGCAGTCTACCTTGAGATTGAGTTGGCTGTAAGCCAAAATGGATTTGATAGATTCAAAATTATGTGATGACCTGCTTGGTATAATGAAACAACGGGATGTATCAAAATCTCTATTGTCACAGTACATCTATTTATAAACTAGGTGCTGCTGGAGGTATGCCGAACATGCCAGGACCCTTGGCGGGTGGTGGTGACGCTGCCGGGCTTGGAGCATTGCTAGGACTTGGGGAAAGTGGTGGCATGCCAATGATGCCTCCGGGACAATCGGGAGCTGGAGGGCTTGAGGCCTTGCTTGCAATGGGAGGTGGATCTGGGCAGGGGGCAGGCGGAGGGGAAGGACTCGGTGGACTTGGTGCATTAATGGGCCTAGGTGGAGCTGGTGGTTCTGGCTCAAATCCCCTTGAAGCACTGCTAGGTGCTGGCGGAAGAGGGCCTGGTTCAAATCCTCTTGAAGCACTTATGGGTGCTGGGGGTGCAGGGGCTGGTGGAAATCCCCTTGAAGCACTTTTGGGTCCAGGCGGCACAGGCACTTGTTCAAATCCTCTTGAAGCGCTTATGGGTGCTGGGGGAGCAGGGGCCAGTGGAAATCCCCTTGAAGCCCTTTTAGGTCCTGGTGGTGCAGGGGGCGGATCGAATCCCCTGGATGCACTTCTCGGTGCTGGCGGGGCAGCCTCCTCGAATGCTCTGGGTGCATTTTTCGGGAAAGAGAAGCCTGGGAAAAAAGGAAAGCCGGGTCGTGGTAGACCACCGTTTGGAAAGCCTTTCCGTCCACCTAAAGGAGGACCAGGGAGCATGTTTCCATTTTTAGGGAGGAACCCCATGGGACCTGGTAGACCTCTGATTCCAGGTAAGTCCTTAGAATATCATATTGACGAGGAGAGGCCGCATAAGGCTGTTTTCTCAAAATTTAGGCAAACGCCTTTTTAGAGAGCTAACGTAGATAGAAACCTTCAAATGCATGTTTCCTCTTGTTTTCTGCCACCTTTGATCCAAGAAAAGAAAAAAATCAAGACAAAAAAATCGAAATACCATAAAAAAGTTCTTTTGTTGAAAAAGAAGAAATGAAGGGTCAATCAGAATAATTGGCTAATTCATAGTAAATTTATGGTATGGGTTCTACTAAACGTGTACAATCGGCTCTCTTTTACGATGCGTAATAACAAACAATTCATCACATACATAGATAAAAGAAGCCCACATTGTCTTACAAACAGACCGACTCATGAGATAGACTTGTCCTTGAGCACGCGGACAAATTACAAAGAGCACTGATTTCAGGCTGTGCGATCTGAATGGGCTGACCTGCGCAGGCTAATCAGAGACGGTACTTTCCGTTTTTTATGTAATTTTTGTTTTGCGCAAGTCTACTGTCGCACAAAATCTAATGTACTCGTACAGTCCGCGCAGGCTGATCCGGGACGACGCTTTACGCAAATGTCCGAATGCTCCTTTTCGTGTGTTGCAAGCCTTTTATGTCCTGCAATACACGAAAGTGCATTACTCATATATGGGCAGCAACACGCGAAATGATGATATCTCAAACAAGTCTGAAAATGGTTTATGTCAGATCAGATTTTCAGTCGGATACTCATGAAAACTGGTCAGGATGTTTGCCTGGATGATAGCTCGGACAAGATCGAAAATGGGTCATGTGGGGTCAAAACTAGGTCACTAGGTCAAATTTTAGAAAAAAAAAAAACTTTGTGTACGCTCTAGAGGCCACATTTTCAGTCCAAAACTCTTGAAAGTTAATCAGAATGTTTGTCTTGATGATATTTCGGACTAGTTTGAAAATGGGTCAAGTGGGGTCAAAACTAGATCACTGGGAAATCTTAGAAAAACCTTGTGTACGGTCTAGAGGCCACATTTGCAGTCCAAAACTCTTGAAAGTTGGTCAGAATATTTGCCTTTATGATATCTTGGACGAGTTTGAAAATGGGTCATGTGGAGTCAAAATAAAGATCACCAGGTCAAAAGTTAGAAAAACCTTTTGTAGGCTCTAGAGGCCACATTTTCAGTCCAAAACTCTTGTAAGTTGGTCGGAATGTTTGCCTTGATGATGTCTTGGAAGAGTTTGAAAATGGGTCATTGGGGGTTAGAAACTAGGTCACCAGGTTAAATCTTAGAAAAACCTCATATATGCTCCGGATGCCACATTTTCAGTCCAACACTCTTTAAAATTAGTCAGAATGTTTGCCTTTATAATATCTTGGATGAGATTGATTATGGGTCATGTTGGGTGAAAAACTGGGTCAATAGGTCAAATGTTATGAACACCTTCTGTATGCTCTGGAGGACATATTTTCAGTCTGATACTCCTAAAACTTATT
The DNA here is from genome assembly GCA_943736015.1 of Tridacna crocea. Lineage (NCBI taxonomy): Eukaryota > Metazoa > Mollusca > Bivalvia > Cardiida > Cardiidae > Tridacna > Tridacna crocea. The sequence goes on along the minus strand of OX031057.1, from coordinate 14,348,126 downwards.
CATAATATTTGTCCTGGTGATACCTTAAATGAGTTTGAAAATGGGTCATGAGGAGTCAAAAACTAGGCCAATGGGTCAAATAATAGAAAAACCTTGTGTAGCCTGGAGGCTACATTTTCTGCATGATACTCTTCAGACTTGGGCAGAATGTTTGTTTTGGTAATGTCTCAAAAGAGCTTAATAATGGGCAATAGTCGGGTCCAAAACTAGGTCACTTGGTGAAATCTTAGAAAAACCTTTCGTACGCTGTAGAGGCCACATTTTCAGTCCAATGATCATGAAACTTGGTCAGAATGTTTGTCTTATTGATATCTCAAAAGTGTTTGATGATGGTTAATGTCTGATAAAAAACTAGGTCACTTGGAAACTAGATGGTTAATGCTTGGTCAATAGACTCTGGTGAGCGATTTCAGGGCCATCATGGCCCTCTTGTACATGTATTTAAATTTTTTTCATTTATTCATTTATTGATTGATTGATTTATTCATTTTTGGTAAATTTTGTTTAAAGGGAATTGTTGTTGTGCTTTCGTCAAAGGCCTTTGAAAGTAAATACTAAATACACTGCTCAGGCATATATATCTGTTATTTACTGAAGCATGATGGATAAAAGAAAACAACAGTAGAACACGTAACCCTTCTAAGATTATTAAACTATTGTTCCGAATTTCAGTAATATCATAATTACTCTTAGGAAACAAACTTTAACAAACCAGAGCCCACTCTCCATTTCCCAGCGCCTAATTTTACGTGACAACAAATAGGCAGCAAACGACTAGGTAAAAAAAAAATATTACTTCTTTCAGGTATGACACCAGGTCAAGTTTCCGATTTAATGGGTGGTCGACCAGGTCCTGTACCAATGGACATTGCCCACCAAGCGGACCTGATGAGCAAGATGGGGCACACTGTAGATCACATAGTGGATGTCTTAGGTGACGTCCTGCAGCATCGACGAAGCATGCCTGGATATGCGGCCGCGGCTCTAGCTGCAGGTTCCTTTCCAGGTACTTGCCTCAACTTCTATCCAGCCATTTATTTCTCCTTTTCTTTCTTTTAAACAAAAATAAAAAGACGTTTCGCTTAGTTTTGTGAATTAGTCAGTGCGTCAGTGAGTGAATCAGTGAGTTAAAGAGTCAGGGAGTCAGTGAGTGATTCAGTGTGTCATTCAGTGAGTCAGTCAGTATACTTGATTTAAAAAAAAAATAGGTAAAAAGATCTCAAAGAAAACACATAAAAAGCGGGGTTCATTCTTATGAAATCTAAACTGTACAAAACAATCCTAAACCATTAAAATTTGCATGTATGTGGTATGGTGTATTATAGTTCACTTAAAAGTATTTAATTAATTAGCAATACAATATACAGAACAAGGAAAACAATCAGTTTAAAAAATTATTACTGAATAAATAAATCGATAAGAACGACAGCAAAGCTTATTCATATTCTCTGTTCTAGGTATGGGTATTGGTAACGCTGGCAGCCCAGGGAAACCAGGACGGAAACAAGGACGACATGTTTAACGTTACAAGATAAATGTTCCTGCTATTCTAGTTATTTTTGAGATAACTTTAAATGTGTCTAGTCACCTGTTCATGTGTATTGTTTTACAAGACTTTATGTGCATTTTATTTGTTCGGATTAGCTCTTAAGCTGGAGAGCTGTATCAAGAACCTTTCAGCGCTGAACGTACTGCCTTTCCGATGGCTGAAAATGTAACCCACTGAGACTCAAACAGGTTAATCTTACAGGCTTTACTATACAAGTGGAGGTTGTTGATTAAAGATCACATTGTACGTAATACACAATCTGATTTTGATATATATTCGGTCTCCACAAAAAAAATACATATCCTGCCAGTGATCCTGTGATGATGAAAGTGTAGAAATACTACATGTATGTAAAGATTTTTGTCATTCTGTGTCATTTCATTGTGCTGCAAATCTTTTTTACTTAGTTTAAGTCAAGGCGTTCAAAGCGCACTCTCCAATATGATTGAATGATTTTGATGTTCTTGTACATTAATTTTCGTCAAAGCCTAATGATTAACATTTGTTTGAAGGCTTCAGTGCATGTCTACTGTAGGGGAGTAATTTTAATGTTTCTATGGTTACTCAAGATTTTTATAGTAACTATTGTCTTTAATGCCTCGCGTTGGCAGTAATGGTTAAACGTTTCATTTTTATACTGACATGGATTTTTTTTATTTTTGATTGGCTGCATGAACATAAGTTCCCATAAAGCAATAAATCTTATAAAAAGTTGGCAGTTTTAAAATGGCTTCTTCTAACGATGCCTTTGTTGACAGCAATTTAGTCATTTGAAACTAAACTTGAAATATGGGCGCCATTCTGGAAATTTTGACATTAAACTGACAGTTTTTTAAATGATTATGAAACTAAAGACAGCAGTTGCTTTCTCCAAACTATTTTTGAAATGTTATTCATTTGCACAAATAATGTTGAAATCTATTTTTGACGTTTTCTTTCCTCTTTTCGACCAAGTATATACACACGCCTTTAGAGAGTCCAGGACCTCAAATGATTACCTAATTATAAAACAATGGAAAAAATAGGAAATAGCAAAAACTTAGAATACGCCTTTGCTCCTTTTCCCACAATATTTGAGAGGTTGTAGACAGACCTTTGTGTGAGAACCGTTATCAGTTATTGGCAACTTTACCTCTCTCAGTGCTATATTTTAAACAGTAGGAAAGACAGAGACCGACTTTTTTGTTTTGTCAGTTCGTTTCTCAGTCTAGCGTTTAACGTCTGTTTCACCTTTAACTTTCTCAATACGTCAATTGAAGCTTTTGAAACGTTCCTATTTCAAAAATATCTTCATTTCGGACTGTGTACGTCAAAGATCAAACTGCAAAATCTGTGCAGTCTGATCTTGATCTACGCTGTCTGCAAAAAGAACTCTTCTAGTGCGCAGCAGCACATTTTTTAAACATTATTTTTGAAGGACACTTCTCAATCTGTTGCTTTTCTTTCAAACGCCTTAGTTTGGAGACTTTAAAATGGCGTTGGTCTTGTCCTTTTTTAACGCGTCTTCTATTTTTTACGCATTTTAGTTTCCTTACATTAAATGTTGCGTTAAAACGGACTTTCACGACAAAGAGAATGAACAATTCTATAGAAAAAAAAAAAGAATACGTAGATGCATATTTTTTTTCAAAAGAATAACATCAAATAAGAAGTTTGGTAATGTATACTGATTTTTTGAAATCACTATTTTATAGTTATACTGCTATGTCAACGTTATGATAATATCACAAATGTGTTGTACACCGTGTGATCCTCGTTTGTTTTTTACACAATAAAATATATGTTATTTCAAAAAAAAAGTATTTTCTATCCTTTATATATAGATCTATTTACTTATTGTTCAAAACTTTACCATCCGCAAAGTCTGATATGCGAAGGTAGCAGCTAAATTCTCCTACCTTACATACACATCTTTCAGTATCAATAACAAAATGCTTTGTGTGTTGAATGAGTTAATAATATTCTAGTGGAATAAACATGCACATAACCCAAACAACTATTCATACGCACAATCAAAAAATACTTGAATCTACAAACGACAAGCTAAAAGAAAATATTGCCAGCTTTCACCCAGTGTCGCCATGACATTCAAAGCCAGTACAAACATTTTTTTTTAAATTTATAACAATGCAAATGAAACTTACAAAAAAGCTGGATCAACGCGTGTTTCTAACACAGTACAGTACTTAAGCTATAAGTGATCGTCGCAGTACCAACAAATCACATAGCCGGTAGACATACAAGCATTGTCTGCGCTATCATTCATTGAGGAGGATTACTTACACTCCAAGATTTTTATCTTGATCTAGTTGAGGTCTAGATTAAAGTCAGAAGAATTCGTTATAACACAAAAGTAGGTTTCCATTTTTGACCGTACTGGAATTTTCAAGAAGAAAAAAATACTTATCATTAATGGTAATACTTTTATCTTGAGTCCAAAGTAGATGTAGAGCACAGAGGAAAAATTGATATGTGGTTGCTCATGGACATATTAGTGGAAAATATAAATCCTTCCTGTCTTGTTATTTCATACTTCATACAAATTTAAATAGCATAATTACATTATGTCAACAATGGGTTAGAATTTCTGCAGTTTAAATTTATTTAACCCTTTACCCCATAAGGCATTTCTATGGTATCTCTAATTGGTCCTAAATAACAGCAAGGATAAAGCCGTTTCTTATGTGTATATGACACTCTTTGATAGTGTAGAAAACATTGTGGCAAAAAGTGAAATTGCTCGTGACGAGCAATTTCACCTGTTGCTACAATGTTTTCCAAAGGCTCTTACTAGCAATGCGTAGAAAGGAGTATCTATGGAGTAAAGGGTTAAACTGCAGAAATTCTAACCCATTGTTGACGTTTATAAACGTCTTCGCACAATTAAAAAGAAAAGACGTTTTTTATCTATATTCGTATTAGGTGTTCATGATATTTACAATTAAATGTAATGAAATGACCGTCACTTTAATCGTTATGTTCTGTGAAGTACGATAAGTACTAAAAGTCATCTTATAAAGTTTATGTAGGTGTTAGAAGGCATAAAGATATAAACTTCGAACGTTGCCTTTTGCTATCACTTTTAACCCTTTACAAATCAGTCCCTGCTTTTTACGATCCTGAGACAGAAGACTTTTGACAAAATTGTTGGTAAAGGAGAAAATGCTGCTAACCAGCATTTTCTCCATTTCCCGCAATATTTTCTCCTCTGCTTTTTTATTTACGTTTAATTTGTCGTTTGCAAGTGCTTTCAGTCTGGACCAGTATAACATTCGGTCGCTTGGTAAAAGCGAATGTACATGTATCTTATACGTTTGTTTCTTGATTAAGCTGCCTCCAAAGAAGAATTGGTCGATGAATGTGTAAATGAAGTTTTCCCCAATGAGTAGGAGAGGAAAAAATGTTTCCATCATAGATGTGATTGTCGGAGATACGAATACCATTGACTGATGGTTTGCTCCACTGCTATTAAAGAAACATGACGTTGAGTAAATGCTTCAGATTTTAGGCGATTTTCATTAGCATTTGAAATTGGTAGGAATTATGCGTATGTCTACAGTAACTGAAATGGATATTTTCATTCCCTGAAGGCAGGGAAAACTTGTCTTTCACTTTGTTTTTGAAGACTTTTGATTTTTAGTGCACTTATAAACAGTGACTCTATTCATTTGCATGGTGATTACAATACGGTATTATTCAGGTACTTATTGACAAAATATTTAATGGGTTGACATCATTGTCACGCTTTAGGTCATACTGTAAACATTACAACGTGGTAATGAAAAACTCCTTTCACATTTTCAGCGATTTTCCGACTCTAGCAGTCAGTGAAGAAAGTGGTAAAGGAAAGTCTGGAAAGAAATTGTGTCGGTGCACTAACCAAATTGATATTACTTTAGCTATTAAAACGGCGTTAAATTCAATTACAAACAAAATAAATAAAACCACAGTTTTCATTTCTGCATTAAAGACCCAACAATCTTTACTTGTATTATACATAGATTAATATCTATCTATCTATCTATCTACCTATCTATCTATCTATCTATCTATGTCACTGTGAACAATCGGTGAGGGTAACGGTGACTTGATTACGATAATGCATTTATTAAAGGAAATGTTGAAATCTAAATTAGAGTAGAAACGCAAAGGGTAACCTTTTTCCCTTAACCCTTTACTCCACAGATACTCATTCTGACGTATCAACAACAGACAGCTTTTGAAAACATTGTGGGAAAAGGAGAAATTGCTCGTAACGAGCAATTTTTCCTTTTCCTACAATGTTTTCCACTCAATCAGATATTTGTATCCTCATTTGTCCACATTTTTGACATCATATCTTTATTTGCTGCTGAAATGGAAGATTCTCAAATTGGCATATCAGGTAAAGGGTTAAAGTGTTGTACTTGCTGGCAAGGAAAAAACTGTTTAATATACCTTTTTCCATATTACGTGTACGATACAAAAAAATCACACATCTAAAAATCACGGAACATAACAACTCTAAAAATCTATACAGACCTTGATGGGGAGACCACGATAAAGAATGATAAAAACAGTGTAACAGCATTCATGTAAGCCACAGACAAAGCAGCAGGAAAACATGTGTTCTTTTGCATGTAGGTATAGGAAAATCAGAAATAGCTTTTACTTTAAATAGGTTCTACAGGCTTTATTACATATCCTTGTCAACAACATGACCCAAAAATGTTTAACGAGCATGACAAAATTTATTTTTACCTAAATCAATTGTTAATTGGCTTTTCTCAGTCTGTCAAAAAATATCTGACAGTCTCTAGATGTTCATCCAAATCATTCCTGTCAATGATGACGTCATTGAGGTAGACATTGCAATCGTCCAATCCAGATAGGATCATGTTGATAAGTGGTATCAATATAAAGTCCAACAGGAGTTACATATCCAGAGATTTTTTTAGCTCTTTCAGTGAGAGGAATTTGCCAAAATCCTTTTAGAATATCAAATTTGGTCACATATTTTGCATGACCAATATTGTCATTACAGTCATCTACTCTTCGCACTGGAAACGAATCAGTCTTGGTCAAAGTATTAACTTTTCTATAGTCAGTGCACGTACGAAAAGTTCCATCTGGCTTTTGTACAAGAATACAGGGAGAATCCATTCACCTTGACTAGGTTTAATAAAGTCATTGACCACTAGATACTTGATTTCCTCTCTAAGAAGTTCCGATTTCTTGGGATTCATTCGACTTAGATGTTGTTTCACTGGTTTTGAATTTTTAGGAGCTCATATTCAGAAATTATTTTTTTTAATCCATCGTTTTGTTTATCATCTAAATATGAAAGTCTTTTTTTATCTAAATTTCTTAAAATGCCAGAATCCTGATCTTTTGAACAAATATGGTTAGGCTTATCAAAGTTCACAACTTTACAATTTATTTCTTCATGATTAATGTGATTTTGAGGCACTGAGGAAACTACAATTATTGTTGAACTATTTGAATTATCCCTATTAATATATCCTTTTAACATATTAATATGACATACTTGCTTTTGCTTTCGTCAATCAGGAGTTGTTATCACATGTTTTATGTCTATGATCTTTTTCTCTGCGGAATAAAGTTCAAACTATCTTGGTTGTAGAGGCCTATAGGACTTGGTAGAAGAGCTAAATCTTCATCTCCAGGTTTAGAATTTCTTTCTATATTATTATCATTGTCATATCTTTCTTTCATTTTACATTGAGTTTTCTCTAAATGATTAAGAATTCTGTGCTTCAATTTCTCATTAATTACTTCTCATTAAGTAACTCTTCTCTTACTTTTGGCCTTTACATTGTATCATGGACTTCTTCAATTAACGGTGAAGACGTGTTATCCAATTCTTATGAATTTTAATTAGAAATTGCCTGATATTCATTTTTTTGTTGGAATTAGTTTTACCAGACCCTTGTACACATTTTTACTCAAGCTACAAACTGATTTCCCACATAACCATCGCAAAAACAATGATTACATATGAAGAAGAAATTCATCCTGCTGAAATGACCATTATCATATCTAAGAAAAAAAGTCGAGCATGAGATTAGAACATGCCCTTCCCACCTACCCCTACACTTACACACAAACTATCTCAAGTCCTTTATGTCACTCTTTGTCAGCTGAATTGATGTCTGTCCTACCATACACCTGTAACAAAACGGAAATGCCTAAACCTTGCACCACACAAAAAGTATTTGCAGACAGAAAAAAAAATGTCCCTCAAATGTTGGGATAAGTCTCTTCAAGAGAAGGAAATATTATTAGAAAAGAAGAGTAACCAGCATTTGCCCTTTTCCCTAAAATGGTTTCAGAAGCATTATCTGTCAAGTGCGTTAAAACTCGGGATTGTGTGATATAAGTGAAAATAACTTACCTTAACTTGCCCTAATTCAAATAAACTGAAGTCACTGAGAAATGACGTAACTGACACCTTGGTAAAACGTGCAGGTTGGTACATAAACTTGATGATATTGCGACAATGTTTTTTTTTAATTCCTTCGTCTTTATTTGTAACAATTTTCATCCTTTCTGCCAATTTCATTCTCTCCCAAGCGTTTTCTACTTATTACCTCCAGCTAGATGGCATTCTGCAAATACACATCTGTCTAATTTGGGCGTTTTGGGTACAGAAGCGGACTAGTTTTCTACGCGACGATCGATAAATTTCAACGTTTACTCAATGAAACTCTACCTTGTGCGATTCATTCTGCTATGATCGGCAGAAATCTGGGGCTAAAACAAGTCTGGCTTCTCCCCAAACGTATTGATAAAAGCCAATTTCTCCATTGCTACTTTATAGCGCGTAGTACTACAATCCCCACAAATTTCGGGAGAGCGATACGTCATACCAGACAGGTCGAATCTTCGAAGAATATGACATGCAAAGACAACGTTTTCTACTCGCAGACTCATACTGGCAAGCAATCATTACCAAAAGTATGCCTTTCGAAGCGCTGAAATAGTGAAAGTTGATCATGTTACTTGACATTCGACATTCAATAAAGTAGAGGAAAAACAGGTGCTTATATTGTTGCAAAGGAAAGTGTCCGAGTAAGCCGGCTGTTTGGTTACGTGACTGGGTATAAAAGCAGATGTTTCTCCCACATTCAGGCAGCCTGCATAGCGGAGTTGGTAGAGCGTAGGACTCGTGAACTTGATGTTTCGAGTCACTTGAAGGTTTTGGTTCGATACAAATGGCTGGCCATCTGAAATTACTGATAGTCTTTCGGGTGAGACATGTGTGACGCTGCTATATGCCGAGCACGTAAAAGAACCAGGCGAAACTGAAGATTGGTTTCTTCCTGTATCTGTACCATCCTCCGTAACAATACTTATAGCCTTGGGGTAAGGGGGGATACATCGCCTATATCGGAAACCGGTGGCAACAATAAACAAATGCGAATTCAATCAATCACATTCAGGCAAAAATGGGATTTTCATTGACGACGCAATTCTTCAGATATTCACATTTTTTTTTTGAAAACTACTTCACGGAGGATTACGAAAACAAAACAAAGGCACAGATAAACATTCCGACTTAAGCTTTCATATGTCTTGATCAAATAGGTAAAGTGTGACGTAATTCTAATGACTTCAGATAGTGCGTTAATGGACGACGGTTACCTAAAGCTGATAATAATCACAAGGTTTTACTTCAAACTCGGGAAAAAAAAACAAGATTTATCAGAAATCAAAACCGATTTAGAGAAAACGTTAAGAGGAATTTGCATTTTGTATACGCATTTTATTTCTAAATCATGTTGTATCTTTACATACAATAGTAAATGCTCAAGTTTTTGCCAAAATCATTCAAACAAAACTCACAAACACCATACAAAAAACAGCCAGCAGTACTGCAGTGTGACGTCACTTTACACCAAGATATCGCCCTAGCTCACAAAGCCACGCTTGTACAGAAAACTCTGCAAAACTAAACAAAGAAACACTAGCCATTCCTACCTATAATTCAGTTCTGACCCTTTGTCACCTTTAGGTAGTTCAAGTTTTGACAGATTCTTTATGCTGCATGCACTACAACAGCAGAGAGGACCTATCCCTTACTACGACCGGGTCTCTGAGAGAGATGTCACGTGACGCATGGGAATCGAGAATAAAGATTGCATAAAAATCAGAGGTTATCTTTTTTAAAAACTTTTTTTTTTTTATAACAATAGTCCAATACTGGTCCCGGTCAACGTTCTTTCTTTATTTGAAAAAAAAAAAAATCATCCGTTCTTTTCGCTTTGATCAACCATCAAAGGAAACTAGTACAACTATCGTGCAGGCTTTTCGTCGACTTGAGGACGGCTCGTATCGATCAACGCCGCCAGTTCGGATGTTGTGTCCTTAAAAGTGCATTTATGTATACGAGGCTTCCGAAAGGGGAACTGCTTCTAGCCAGTGTACAGGAATGCTTGAAATAGGAATATTATCCAATCAGACCGCGAGAAATTTCTTTGCAGTATAATAATACTATCCTTGAAGCAGTTTGATGCTTGGTTGTTTCACCATCGATGTAAATCTTGACATTTCAATGAAACACGCATTCACACACACTCCTTCCCATACACACACAAACGCACACACGTATTTTGTCTGAAACTGTAGTGGTGTGATTTATTGTCGATCAAGTTGACCAACTATTCAATATCTATGCCAATTTTATCACAGCATTATGTTCAGTCAGATCCATCCGAGTCGAACAGTTTTGTCGAGAAGTACCAAAATGCAGACCAAAGAAAAGACCCCTCTAAGGGCGATTTTGACGTACACAGTCATTACTAACAACAATACATCATCCAAATTCCCTCAAGTCTTCACATAGTAACATCCTTATATGCAAATGAGTTACTGTTTATAGTAACACAATTACCGACAGTAGGTCAAGATGGCCGCCAATTACATCATCTTTGTTTACATCCAAAACGACGCCTATACTACTGCCGGGTTTAATTACAGTTTTGTGCAGTCTGACTGAAGCCACATTTATGCTGCCCACTTCTGTTAACAGTCATTTTATAAACTTTTAAACAGCTCAGACAGAATAAATTATTAGTAGTAAATTACATGTTGTCAGTTTGAAACAGACATCTATCCATCCTAGTCCAGAATGGTCAGATGTCGCAGCTAAATCTTGTCAACCTGCGTATTCACTAACCAACAACTTAAGCCTTATCCTGCTTTATCACTTAGATTAAATTTTCAATTCGATATTAATAACCCAAACACTGCTGTTTTTAAAGTTATGTTTTGAGGAATAATATCTCCTAATCGGACAGTGTAGATCTAAGATCAAACTGCACATTCTGTGCAATCTGATCTTGATCTGCCCTGTCCTCAAAATATCAGGCAGTGGCGCTTAGCAGCCAAAGGGTTAAGAAAACTGGAAAGTAACACTACTTCTGATTGGCTAAACCATTTGGTTTAGCCAATCATAAGTTGCTCTACTTTCAAATTTAGAAAATCTTGGAGACTAAGACTAAGTATGTCCTTATGAATTCTCGTGAATATAGACCCAGATCTTCTGTATTGCTAGGAAGATATTTCGAGACGATGGAAGCAAATAAAAACCTTGGAAGTTATTTTAGGAAAAACTGAGGTCAAATATTCAGAAATATAAAAGGGAGATAATAGAAGTATTATCTAATTGAAATTCTCGCATAAGCATTCTCCCTTAAAAACTAAAACCTAATTATGTTAGGAATGTTTCAACGAGCGAAAGACAAAAGCGAACTCTGCGTAAATGAGAAGACTTTTCAAGGAGGACGATACAGACGGAGACATGGATAGAGCCGTGCTTTGACCTGCGGATCTAGACAAGGAGATGTACTTGTTCCAATAGTGTTAACAACGTTTTTGCAACAATGATATAGCTTGTAGAGGAGTCATCTTAACTCTTGTGGTGTTTCCAGCGTCCATATTCACCAACCATTCTTAAGAATATTCTTAGTCTTATTCTCCAGAATTGTCTACATTTTTAACCCTTTACCCCATAAGGCATTTCTATGGTATGTCTAATTGACCCTAAATAACAGCAAGGATGAAGCTGTTTCTTATGTGTATATGACACCTTTTGATAGCATAGAAAACATTGTGGCAAAAGGTGAAATTGCTCGTCAATTTCACCCTTTGCCTCAATGTTTTCCAAAGGTTTCTACAAACAATGCTTAGAAAGGAGTATCTATGGAATAAAGGGTTAAAGAAACAAAACCTCTGATTGGCTAAACCATTTGGTTTAGCCAATCAGAAGTTGTGTGACTTTTAAGCTTTGAAAACCTTGCAGAAAAAGACTAAAAATATTCTTCAGAATGGTTGGTGAATACGGACCCTTGTTTCACGAGATTGGAGCTGCACAGTGCATTGTCAGTGGGCGCTTTCAATTCAAATGCAAGTACGGCAGTAGTCGAATCCAGAAGGATTCGAATCTGAAGGACAATCTGTCGCCAAAGCTATGGCGAATTCCCTGGACTGTGAAAAATTAGGCTAATACAGTTAAACTTATTAAACTGCAAAGAATATTCTCGCGATCCAATTGGTTAACATGCCGGGAACGTATATATCATGTACCCAGCAAAAACCTGGCAAAAGCCGTAAACATCACTACACTTACAACACAACATCCAAAATGGCGGCGTCGATCGATAACCACTCGTCACAGTTCGGCCGATTCCGTACCTACATCTAACCTCGTCCGTATCAAGGAGATTTTCATTTTGAAATGAGAATCACGTGATTCTATATATAGCCCTCCATTGACAGTTGTATAGCTACGGCATAAACAACCTCGATGAAGTTATTAACATCTGTCTAGTTGTCGGGGAAAACTTCAATCGAAATTGATAAACCACGTTAACAAATGAATGTACGAACTGCTTGTCAACTGAAATAAAGTTAGAAAGATTCTGATGGAAACTTGAAGTTTTCTTTTGTAAGAGGAGCCTTACAATTTTCAGAACGGTAAACCGGCGTATTTCCGGTCGATTAATGTATCGATCTGGCGCATATTAATCCACCAGTTACAGCCTAGGGATATGATGACTCCCATCACCCCAGGTATGCCAAATAGATCGATAACCAGACTGTACGTTTATGCACCAAACTGCACGTTTTAGTGACGTCAGGTTCCAGCGACATCAGCTTTCATTGAATTGGAGCATACAGATGAGAATTTCTGTTTTGTCAGCATACTCAATTCGTGAGATTATAAATCAGCAAAATTTCGTTTATCGCGCTTTGAAAGGGTAAAACTTTGCAGTATGATAAATTCGTTGTACGGTCAGCACTGTATGGAAACTCTGTACGGGAAATTTCTTCGGTGAATTCAAGATGGCGGACACGTGTTATTGACAAAGTAAGTGTCGTTTAATTTTGGTCCAAACTTGTTTCAAATTGCATCCCCTACAACGAGTAAGGTACCAATCTAAAGAGCTTTGATTGAAAAATCAGGCGATAGTAGCTTATGAGAAAACGGGAGTGCCTTTTGTCTGTAATCCCGCGCTGAACATGATGTTTTGATGAAGTTGAAAAACTAAGCGGGAGACCGGAAGAAAACTGGCTTTATTTCATCGAATAGAAAGCTAATGAAAAAAGAATGTACCTCGATCGGTGGGGAAATGTCATATTCTTACAACTGTACCAAAATATTTTGCTTATATTTACTGATTTAGCTGTTATAAAGTTTTGAAATTTTGCATGGTGTACTCTTCGGTGCAAACCGAAACTAAACCACTGTACGGTTGGGTGATTGGAATTTCTGTACGTTTCGGTAACAAATATATAGTCAAAAGTCTGTACGCTTCGGTGAGAATGATTAAAGGAGAAAAATGCTACAACACTCTACTTGTTACATGTATTTCTCGCACAGCGAGAATTCCTAATACAAGTACATGTAAATGAAACCTAGTTGTGTCATTTACTCTATATCTTGTTTATTATGTTAAAACTGTATAATGCCTCAAAAATGAGTCACGCCAGGGTTTCCTGGCTTTGTAAGGATTTGATAGAGATTTCTTTGTTATTCCCATTTTCTAAAGGAAAAGTATGAGTCATTTTAAACTAGTGTTTAAAATGAGTGTGAATTAAAAAAAAAAAACTTATCCCCAGATAAAACTACAATGTATCAACGTATTCAGATGGGCTCGATCAAGACCTTTTATTCGGGTATACTAAATACCGGAGTGTAACAAAATAAAAATATGTTATTAACAGAATGTAACAAACAATTTTTAAGTTCCATGTATATGATTCTGTAGTAGAACACTGAAAACAGAAGAAGAAAAAAATCACCAAAGTAGTTCCTCATCCGTGTAACCGAAACATAAAAGTGGGAGTTTATAAATTAAAAGCTTTAAAATGAAAGCTACAGAATAAAGACAATGTCCCTTGGAAATGCTTACAAAATAAACAAGATATAAAGGGGACGTAATTCAGAAAATGATGTAATGAAGACAGAGTTGCCTGGGTGTGTTGTATATCATTCAGAGTTTCTAGTCAAAGGATTTGATACTTTGAAAATTCAGGTCGAAATTAATGTTTTTTTTTTCCCTAAATGAAAAGAGAGCCATGGTTCTTCTAGGCTGAATTTCTCATTTCTATCAATGTATGAAAATTGATGGTTTCAATCAATGAAAAAACGCATAGTCATGCTAAAGCGAAACTCTTAAATGTGAATTTAACAACAGGCACACGATTATCCTTTTTAAAAGGTCTCTTAAGGTATAAAGAATAACAAATGATCACTACTGACTAGGCAATATTAATGTATATTAAAAAAGAGCTATAGCTACGAGGCAGTGCACAAAGGAGTTTCTTATTGCATTTTTCACTGCCGGTTCTTAGTGTTTGAAAAGTCAAGCCAAAGCTCAGAGATGTGTCATTGTTTGATACGGGCTTTCTATGACTTTCCAACTGGTTCTGGTCCAATCAACACAAAGTTTGCTCTGAAAGTGCTTCAACTGTTCACCAGCACTGAGCTTGGGCTCTAAAAATGCGTCGCCAACAGACATACAAACATAACCAGTGTTCTTTGTGGAATTCTAACCAACACAATCCACAAAAAGTTACTAAAAATCTGCATTACCTACTACGCCACGGAGGACCCCTGATCAATAAATGATGATAGAGGAGGTACGGTTCTATATTTCGCTTTTCACATAATGCGTCTTTGCAATTTATACTTTGGATGGCTTCTACATTTTTTGGTGTCAGACCAAGACAAAAACCTTAAGTTTATTATTTTTATTTTAAGGCCTATATATATGTATACAAGATGCTTCTGTTCATGTTGCTCTGCACTTCTCAATAACGAGCCGTCACGTTTAGTGTACGAAGTTGGGGATTTATACATCACGTTTCTTTGAGTTCAACATAAAAACATCAAGTAAATGACCCATGTAGGTTGTTCGTACATTTCTTTTTTTCCTCCCTTAATTGTTTTCACTGAAGCGTACAGATTTTTGACTTCATATTTGTTACCGAAGCGTACAGAAATTCCAATCACCCAACCGTACAGTAGTTTAGTTTCGGTTTGCACCGAAGAGTACACCATGCAAAATTTCAAAACTTTATAACAGCTAAATCAGTAAATATAAGCAAAGTATTTTGGTACAGTTGTAAGAATATGACATTTCCCCACCGATCGAGGTACATTCTTTTTTCATTTGCTTTCTATTCGATGAAATAAAGCCAGTTTTCTTCCGGTCTCCCGCTTAGTTTTTCAACTTCATCAAAACATCATGTTTAGCGCGGGATTACAGACAAGAGGCACTCCCGTTTTCTCATAAGCTACTATCGCCTGATTTTTCAATCAAAGCTCTTTAGATTGGTACCTTACTCGTTATAGGGGATGCGATTTGAAACAAGTTTGGACCAAAATTAAACGACACTTACTTTGTCAATAACACGTATCCGCCATCTTGAATTCACCGAAGAAATTTCCCGTACAGAGTTTCCATACAGTGGTCAGGTGGCAAGGGATTTGGAAACTTGTTCAGGGCTGTGTCGAATCATGTCACCACCTCGCCTTCGGCTCGGGATGGCATGATTCACCACAGCCGTGAACAAGTTTTTAAGTCACCTGCCACCTTACCGTACAACTAATATTGGAAAGTATCTCTTTAGACCGTTCAAAGCAGTATTATGTTGTTTACGTCGGTCATTAAAAACATTACTTACATTTGGTGCGACTGTACTATAATGCCAGCTTTTCTGACCTCGAAATTGTGGCCGATGGAGAACTGCTACTGGTTTAGCAGTACAATTTTCGGTATTTGGTTGTAGACTAGAACTTTATTTTCGGGTGGTGGGTTGTGATGGCGGTCTTGGTAGAGATGCTAGAGTAATTTAAGACTGTACATTTTTGTGTTTAGAAATTCGCAATTTTTGTTTTTCATTTTAATGGTTGAAAAAAATTCCAGCTGGTCAAAGTTGAATATGCAAATCAGACTCTGAATGATCACAATATAGTTATGTTATCGCGCAGGTGATATCAGATTATGGACTCCTAAATCAATCTTTGAGTTATGTGATGCTACGAAAGAGTTATTGATAAAAAAAATCGTATTCTAAGTCCACTACTACAGATAAAACATCTATCTGAACCACGACCATATGTGGTGATCAAATTAGTTCTTACGTCATATTACTCTAACATGAATCTTTGGTAACAAGTCGTAGAATAGCAATGCAAAATAATCATTTATTTAATATTTAAAAAATCTTATTAAACAGCAAAAAACATGATGAAATATTATGTACATATATTTCAGCCATGCTCTGTGAAAAGACGGTTCAATGCATCTGCAAAAAGTATCAACCAGGCCAACCTAGACAGTCGACACAGTTTAACCTCTGTCCAAACTTTTTGCTTTTAGTAGATTATCTTCGTATCAAAGGATTTCTACAGTATGATCAAGTCAGTTTTAATACATAATGGATTTTATGGATTATATAGTAAAGTGATAACTTGCTTGATATCACGCAATAAGGAGATGCAGTAAGCCTCCTTTTGCCAAGGCGCAGCTCAGTTTACATTCTTAATACGTTCGTTCATCGGCAGGTAAAGATATCTATAAACAAAAGATTAAAAAAAAATCAAAAAAGTGTCCTCGAGTGGTACAAAATCAAGACATTGAATTTGTTGTTGCCTATAGAATTGTTCATCGTTCTTGCATCATCACTTCTGTGCTCATGTTTGTGTCTTAATGGAAATCACCCATTCCAGTGCGATGTCAGGAGCTGCCTTCTATCGCCATCTCAAGCCCGACTGCCGTCCTTGATGGGTAGGGCGTACACTGCATCTGAAATAATCGTGCATTGCAATTGTAGATATACAAGTACAATTAAAAACCTTTTTTCAGTGCAAATTAAGCTTTCAAAGTTACATCCCCTAATCCCTAGATAGATATCGGTGCATCACCGACGTTTTCGTAAAGGTTTTTCGGCAAATCTCAGCGTCTGCCGTCTTTTAATTTGAGAGTGAGGGGCCGTAGACCTTAATTTGAACCTCAATAGACGACTGAAAAAATCAAAGAGTTGAGAACGCTGAAGTGGTATTTGTCGAGGAAGCCATTGTATGGAATTAATAACTTGAAAGAAAAGAAGAGAAATATTATTCAAATTTTGGCCTGGAAATCAACAAACCAAGCAATTAGATACCTTTTTTTGTTTGAAGAGAGAGTACCCATGACAAAGTTATTTGTGTATTGGTGTTCTTCCTTTGAATATAAGGAGTCAGGAATTACTTCCCTTGACAGTAGTATGCGTGATGAATAGAGAGAGAAACAACGTGAATATACCGAATAAAATTAATTTTATAACTGAAAACCATGATTCTGAAATACCCTCGTTTCGACCTATACATACTCATGCCCAATCAAATGGAGTAGTGCGCAATCATGAGTCTAACAGGCCATGGGACGAACTGGTTTCCGAACGAAAACGCCCAGGACCAAACAATTACTAAATAATTTTGGATCATTGCGCCAAGAGAAATCTATGAGCGGGTGAAACTATTTTCAATGAATAAAATAGTATTTCCACGATCGATGGCCTCATCCACGGTATTTTAACATGCCATTTCCACTTACATATCTGAGTGTGACCGAAAAACTCTTAGAAATAAATGTGTTTAATTGGGTTTTTTTTCTTCGGCGTTGCACAAAATATGATTCATGGTCTTAAAAATTCAATTTTGAACTCATGGTGTTCTTGTCTTTGACAAATACCACAGAAATGAACCAAGGATTTAGATGTTTATCTTCTTTGAAAAGACGGTATCAATTTCAAATAATTCTTGCCGCCCGCAAAAGTCAATGTTTTGGCCTTTAGCACCAAAAGTCTAATCCCTTAACCCGCTAAATAAGTTAAATGAAACTGTCAAGCAGATAGTAAAAAGCCAGATGTTGCCATTTCAAAATTATTCTGGTGAAAAATATCTTCTAATCGGACAGTATAGGTCCAAGATCAGACTGCACGTTCTGGAAAGGGTCCTTGCGTTGCGCCTAGCAACAAATTACGACAGAGTTCGTTAAACTTGTTCGGAGAGAGTGAAAAACGAACCGAATGTGATAGGTATCTGGTCTATATCTAAATCTGTTTCATTATTGTTCAGAAATACTCATTTGTTTCCTGTTTATATTAGACTTACTTCACTCTTTGACGACTGTTATTTACATACACTAAACGTGATTCCAAAAAAAAAAACCACTTTAATAAGCTATGACTTCAATAGAACAAGTCCGATGGTGTGATCAGAGCTATAGTTTTGTTGTTGTTTTTGTTTCTTTTTCTTGTTGTTAATAAACCATTTTTAATTAGCGAATAGCTCTCTTGGCAATATAGATTTATGATGTCTTCAAGTGCAAGTGGGTGCATTAGTATTTCTACATTAAGAAAGAAAGAACAAGATGAAAAATTTACCCAGATCATTTGGCGCCGGGTAAGCATATGTATTGGCCATTTCTTCTTCTTCACTAGTTCCGGGGTTAACGAGCAATGCATTCTGGGCGTTGGTTTCTGTAAATTGCAACGTAACTATCAAGCATTTACCTCTGTCCATAACTGTAAATGAAGCAACCTGTTGTCCTACTTTCTTAGTTATGCTAATCTTGTAGAGACCGTCTAACTCTTTACCAAATGACATGAATTTTACTTAAAAGCGTAGCTCTTTCCTATTCTAAAGGACAACATTTTAGATTGGTCCAAATTAGAAGTACTTGCAGATGACAAAATAGACTTTACTCAAATATTGAAATCTGTTTCCAGTATGGTGAAAAACATGCTGAGAAAAAAAAATGCTGCTTATATCTCCCTAACGCAGTTGTCAGGTATCTGGCCAGTCCCAGACGAGTCGCCATCTTACGAACATGACAGTTCGAAACAAGTGCATAGCTGAAATACAAACCGATCCCAAATCTTCCGAACAAAATCGGTAACAAAGAAACAAATGAACAAATGTATAACTTAAATACTAACAGGATCTAGCGGGATTGGAACCCATGGTAGACAAGGCTAATGTCATAACATCTAAGCTAAAGAGATATTTCCTAAACGCAGTCGTTGCGTATTGTATTTAAATCGGGACAAAGCCATGCATGAAGGAGTGGTCTCCCGTAACAATATCATGTTATCATTGCGCTATTTTTGTCTGCAATACAAGTTGAAGCATGAGGTAAAAATGGTTCAAAAAAAGGTTTACAATTAAAAAACAAGTTTCGTTCCATGTCAACCTGCGTGGATAAGAGTCGATACCTCTTCCAGATAAATGTCCTCTTTGTACAGAGCACGAATCAAATAAGGATACATACCACTTCTGGCTTTTAACGGTAAGAAGGGCTCATACATGGCATTTTCTGTAATCACTTCGTCATCAGATGCTGGCCTTTGTCGTCCTCTTGCACCCACTGGTGCAGTACCAATATCTGAAAATGAAATCATACAAGACATGTGTATATTTCGGTAAAAGATCGAAATTTACTTCGTCATGTGAACATCGGCTGGCCAACTCGTGAACATATTTCCAATGATGTTTACCAGTTATTTTCGAGAATTCCTCGGGGCCTACCTCAACCCCTGTACAAGTAGCAACGCCTTACAATATAACGTATACAGCGCGAGAATTGAAACATTAACTACATGTACGTCATATGAACAGCACGCACCGTTTACCTAAGCACTAGTGCGTTAAAACTATTGATTCCACCTTCATTTTAGCGTTGGAAAATATGAAAGTTCGGTATTTTTCAGCGGTAGTTACCAGGATTCATCAAGCCTTATTTCACAATCATTTCTGGATAAAATACTGAAAAACATGATATAAAGTCAAATACTTGATTGTGGTCTATTATGTAGTTTAAATGATTCTTTATTTTTAATAGTTTATCTACTTTCCTGGATGAGGAAAAAACGGTCGTATTTGTTGCACAGATAAGAAAGTAAAGGACGTATTAAAAACAAACAAACGTTAAGTGTTTTAGGTCTAAGGCCCCTAAATATGTGGTCGTTATCCGTAAGGCGAAGCTTGGCTGTTTTAGCTAAAGAGTTCAGCAGACAGTGCAGGCTATGTTGGATAGAACTATGGGGTTGACTAAACTATGGGGTGACCGAACTATGGGTTTGAACCCCAAAGTTCATACGAACTATAGGGTTGAACATTTTCAACCCAATAGTTCGGTCGGATACCCAAGATTATGCACCATCGGACCGTCCATACTTTGGTCAACCTCATGGTTCGGTCCAACAAGGCTATTTAGATGTTTCATAGCCTCGACTAGTCCAACTATCCATGTTAAATCTTCATTATTGCGATAAAGAGGGAGCAAAGCTGCTTAAAAGCTTTGTGTTTCAAGTCATTCATGGGTTTCCACCATTTAGATCTTATATGTTTAACATCGATATGTACATAACTCAAGCTTTTTTGTCTCTCTCTTGAATGGCTTCACAATTTCTCCAAGACAAACCCGTAAAAAATAGAAGTTTTGTTGAGATTATGGTCTCCATGTGTGACCACCCACGCGAAAATGGACAATCTGGGAATTCTGTACATCAGTTAGATCAAAACAGACCAAAGACAGTGCAGGTCAATTTAAGTTGATAGTTCAAATATAATTGTATAATAAGGTAGAATAACTACTATTTTTCACACAGAAAATATCACAAAAGCGAACAGTGTCGACCCTGGTCAGTCTGCGCATATCCACCAATCTGACCAGGGATGAGACTTTTCGCAGTTCCCAGAAGGTCACTTTTTGCGTGATGGGTCACACATACTTTTAGTAATCTTTATCCACCTAAAGAAGTAAAAGAAACTTTTAAACAACCGATACTTTGATACCAGAATAATACTATTTCAAAATTATCTTTTGGAGAAAAACAATCACCGTAATGGGCAGCGTAGATCAACGATCAGACTGCACATTCTGTGCAGTCTGATCTTGATCTACACGGTCCGCAAAAGGTCGGTAAGTCGTGCTTAGCAGCTAAGGATTAATAAACTTTAGTTTCATCTAGTACTTACCGTCCATTTCAACATTCTTCTCAGTAATGTCGCGTTCGTTGTCACCTCGTTTGGAGCGTTTCCTGAACACGACAAAATAAAAAATACATTTTGGAAGTCTATACTAGATATATAAGATCTGACATGAGTTGTTTTAGAGATAAAAAATTATTAAACGAGTCCAAAAAAATGGTATTAAGCGAGACTTTCGCGAGTTTAATAACATTTTTTTTTTGGGACGAGTTTAATAATTTTTTACCTGAAAAACAAACGAGTGTCAGATTCTTTTTATCACATTACTGTATAGCAAGAATTATTGTCCAAAATGTGTTAAACAAGAGGCATACATATATCATGTGTAGCGAAATTAACATGAGGCCTGTGCGCTTACCTTGACAGGTACATTGCGAACGAATATTAGTTCCGAAGAAACTTGCATATATTGATTTTGTTTTGAGTCTACAAGCGATTAAATTAACAACTTTATCACGATTAAGAATTTTGACCACAAATTTCAATTAGGAACCTTGATCGGTAATGTTTTGGAATAAAGCGTATAATTAAAGAGTGTTTACCAAACACAGCACTATTTTCTTATCTCACACGTGTGTGATACAAGAAAATTCGTAATGGCTGTATTACACTTAAAACAAGGACAGTTATGTGATAAACAAATTGTCGTAACTTTTGAAAATTATTTCATGCTTTCCGGTAGGATATCGAGATATGGCAGTGAAAATATTTTTCGATCTTACACTGGTACCACCAGTGAAAATACCGATTTTCACGTTCTTGTTGCCTAGGTAAATTGCGCGTGCCTAACAACCAGATGGGAAATATGACGTCATATATACCTTACATTTCACGCGCTTGACGTAACGTTGCTATGCGGGAGGGGTACGCCACGGGGAATAAGGGAAAAGAACTGTACTGAATTTTGATAAAGTACCTCCCAGAAAGGGTTAAAAGCATAAAATAAATAGAATATTTGTTTTTTTTTTCGGTGAAAGATCGAAATTTATTTCATCTCGTGAACACCATCAGTAATATTTTCACTCCTGGCTGCGCCACTCGTGAAAATATTACCGATGGTGTCCACTCGATGAAATAAATTTCAATCTTACACCGAAAAAAAAACAAATATCCTCTATGTCATTGTATGGTGGCTGATTTCTGCCACGAGATACGAGATAGCTATAAAGATCATGATAATTTTACAAAACTATCGCAATAAATAAAATTTTCCTGGAAATTTTATCGAGATAGTGAAAAAGCTTCCTGAAAGAAAAAATCACAAAAACCGTAAAATTTTAACGTAAAAGTTCTCACTAGTGCACGAAGCTAACATGCAAGATGAAATTACTCTAAAAGTTCTAATTCTTACTCGATATCTATAAATAGAAAACCTATCATTTGGATAAACTCTGTTGGTTTTGACTTAACAAGATTGCAGTAAGCAAAAATTCGAATAATTAACAAGTGTGGCTTAATTGTTAAATTTTGAGACGACTCAATATGAACAAAAGTATGTAAAATCAAAAAGACAACCCGAAATGCCTCTTACAAACAATTTTAAACCATACAGGAAAAAGAAGAAATCATTACGTTGGAGACGAAGATGTTCTGAAACCGTATCCAATTATAGGTACCTTGAATGTCAGTTGTGGGGACGAATACACAGTAAAATCACGATAACGGATAGAATTATCGCGCTATTTTTATCTTGGATTTTTTTTTTCGTTTTATCGCGACACTTCACATAAAAAATCTCAATAGCTATCTCACATCTCGCGGCAGGACTATGCCACCATATCATTGTTGTACGAAACTCCTTTTAAATTACATGTAAAACGATAACACCATTTGAGTTACGCTCCGATATACAGGGGTTAAACTCTTAACTACACGAGAAAATTTTAGACTGGTCCAAATTGAAAGCATTTGCAGACGACAAAAAAAAGGTGACTGAAAAATTGAAATTTGTTCTGGGAAGGGTTGAAAACACTGTGGGAAAAAGAGAAAATGCTGGTCACCAGCATTTTCTCCTTTTCCCACAGTGTTTTAAAACGCTTCTTTCTCTGGGGCGTCAAAAGTTGGGATTGTGTGGTAATGGGTTAATACGTTTTCGTGATACATTGTATCGAGTAAGTTTTCACGTAATATGGGCTAAAGTTCCATAAAAATGCATTTAGTCTGACCGACTGGATCTAAAGGTAGAATGGTTTTCATCACGCAGACAATTTGAAAATAGCAATATCAACCCATGTTAGGCTGAAACGTGTTAATGTTCTTTGCAGAGGCACCAAGCTCCCTTTTCATAGCGTATGGCTCATCTATATAATCACATGAATAGAATATTGTCTCTTAGGGTTATCATTTCGCTGGCAACACGCGAAAAAGGGACATTTGGACATTTGCGTAAAGTGTCGTCTCGGATCAGCCTGCGCAATCCACGCAGGATCAACTGAAACGAAATTTTCCTGTAGGACAAATTCTATTGTAGCCGTACAGTGTCGTCTCGGATTAGCCTGCGCGGACTGCGCAGGCTGATCCGAGACGACACTTTACGCAAATGTCCTAATGCCCCTCTTCGCGTGTTGCGAGTCATTATTGTCTCACGAGTGAGTGATTGACAACCAAGACTATGTTAAGATGTAATCCTACAAAATAATAAAATGGGCCAGCATGGCTAATAGGAAAACTAAGTAACTTTCCTATTCTTCTTGTTTAGATCTTAACCTTTAGGCTGCTTTCGGCGACTCACTGACTTTTTGAGGATAGAGTAGACCAAGATAAGACTGTAAGAACGTGAAGTCTGATCTTGGATTTACTCTATCCGATACAGGAGATATAATTATCCCCCCCCCCCTCAAAAAAAAAAAAAGTTAACCTTTGATATAGGATAATTTAGTTTTCTACTGTTCACTTTAAAGTTTCAGGTTAGTTACAGAGCACGATAAGGGTTAACGTACTACGACCTGATGAGTCATCCTTTGTTAATGAATAAAGACAATAGTTATATAGCCTGCAACATGAGGAAAGGGACATTCAGGCATTTGCGTAAAGTGTTATCTCGGATCAGGCTGCGCAATCAGGCCGATACGAAACGACACTTTCCTCTTTTATATAATTTTCTGTTTTGTGCATGTCTACTGAAGGATAAAATCTAATGTAGTCGTACAGTGCGGTCGTCGATTAGCCTGCTCAGACTGATCCGAGAGAACACTTTTAGCAATTGTCCGAATGCCCTGTTTCGTGTGTTGGAAGTCATATGCTTTGCACTGATACAAGCACGTTCAAACCAATAGTGCAATAAGAAAAATCAAGATCAAGATCTTGGATCCACACTGTCCGTTAAGGAGACATACAGGGTGTCCGGAAAGTAAGGTAACACTTTCGTACATTTATATTTTGGCTTAAAATACAAGATAACAAGATGAAATATGTATATACATGTAAAGAAAACTTGTAAGTTTTTTTGTGTGATAATCTAATTCAATTTTCTTAACACTTTGTGTTTTTATACAGATTTCAATTCAAAAGTCCTTTTTCTGTCATCAGCGTCATTTTACAATTAATGACGTTTGCAGTGAGACGGCAGATTATGCTCTTTCCATGCCGATCATGCCGGATGATATTGTGAATCACTTGAGTGCACATTTCAATATCAATCTATTTCAGTGAAAATGGTCTTTGACAATATGGCTGTGCTGTCTTGGTTGAGGATGTCAACCTTTGACCCTTTAAACTAACAGAAAGAAGTTGCATATGTTGAAATCAGAATAAAGTCGCCCTCATTCCTCATTGCAAAGCAATTGGTTCATGCAGGAAAGTGCTACGCCACACACATCAAAATCTGTGGCAGACTTTTTATATAATATGTTCGTTGATATAGGGTGATGTCTAAACGATATCCGGAGGTAAGACATGGTTGAATATCGTGGCCTGCACACAGTCCAAAACTCAACCTTAACCTGCATGACTTCCTCCTTTGCGGTGTGTTGAAGTCAAAGGTCTACGATCCCAACCTAAACAACCCAGACATGTCGTTAAAAAAAATCCTAGTGAAATCAGTATGATTGATGTTTGAATTAAATTATCACACAAAAAAAACTTACACGTTTTATTTACATGTATATATATTTTCATCTCGTTATCTTATATTTTAAGCCAAAATATAAAAGTACGAAAGTGTTACCTTACTTTCCGGGCACCCTGTATTTCCTCCGGAAATACCTTTGACCCAGGAATATTTGGATTTTTTGTATGGACTTGAAAGATTTATTTCATTAATTTATGTGGAAAAGGGTTAAAACTTATTACATTAATTTTACAAAAGCGCCAACTACACCAGAGTAAAGTACGACTAACTCAATTATCATGACACCAAAAGTCACAGTGTCGAAATAAGTAAAGATGACTTACTTTCTCACCATGGCAACAGCGACGACAATAATACATAATACTGCAAATATTCCAATGCAAACAACAATGATTGGAACCATAGGATCCTTTGAAGTAAGTTTGGACTCGGCCTCTGAAAAAAAATGAGAAAAAAAAGGGCATAGATTGTTCATTGATATTATTTCAATAACTTTTTTACTCATTACCAAACGACAATATCTTAGGCTTGTTCAAATCGAAAGCATTTCCGGACGACAATATTAAAGTGACTGAAATTTGAAATTCGTTTTGTGAAGAGTAGTAAACATTGTGGAAAAAGGAGAAAATGCTGGTTACCAGCATTTTCTCATTTTCTCACAATGTTTTCGAAAGGCTTCTTTCTCAGGGTCGTCAAAAAGTAGGGATTGTGTGGTAATGTGTTAACAAATGACAAAATTTTAGTCCATTATCTTCTGCTAGATGGCATTCTACAAATGCACATCTATCTAATTTGGGCATTGTAGGTACAGAAGCGGAGTAATTTTTCAAAACACAATCGTTACTTTGAATTTCAAATGAAATAAACGTTTACCAAATAAAATGCTACCTGGTGCCATTCGTTCAGCTATGATCAGCTAGCTAGCATGTAACCTATACCCCGACCATTTATTAAAACAGCCCCTTCATGCTTTGGTAATAGGCTAATAGTTTCGATATTAGCCCTACTTTTCCTAGGTATACGGGAGATGGGTGATGCGTCATCGCCGACAGGTCGAATCTTCGAAGAATATGACAACGAATTTTAGTCTAGCTCAAACTTGAAACATTTGTAGACAACTAATCAAATAAGGCTCTAAACGCCGTATTTATCTCTGAAATGTCAGAAAGCTTTCGAATAACAGAGAGAATGCTGTTTGCTAAAACTTTTTTTACTCTCTCTCTATCTCTCTCTTTCCGATGATATTTGTGACCCTTAATCTGCTAAGCACGACTAGCTGACCTTTTTGCAGAGTATGTAGATCAAGATCAGACTGCACAGAACCTGAAGTCTGATCTTGGATCTACGCTGTCCGAGAAGGAGGTAGAATTCTCGGAAATATAACTTTGAAATAGCAATATTTGGTTTTTACTATCGAATTGGAAAAAAAAAACATCGTCGACTTACTTCAAAGGCATCGTAACTACAGCTTGAAACAAGCCGTAGTTACTGGGTTTTGAAGTAAATCGACGACATCATTGTCATTTAGCAGGATTAGGGTTAAAAGCCCACAATATCGTTATGGATAACGGAAGCGATGAAAGGAAATTAAGAGAAACAGATAAACGGAAAGTTACTGAGATAGACAGAAGAGCTTAAAAAGGCACAAGCGAAATTTAAGGCATTCTTGAGTACGCAAAATCAGATACATGGGCAGGAAAACAACACGAGGCAGTTAAACGTACCAACCTTTTTCACAATTAAGTCCAAAATTTGTAGAGTGGCATTCCAAACAGTGTCCAGTGCTACTGTTACAATATCCGTTGACACAGTTGTTACTACATGTCCGGTTACAAGTTTGACCCCATGTGCCGTTTACACAGCCATGAAGACAATGTCCGGTTTCTAAGTCACACAGCGGTCCTTCTGAACTTTGCACACAGCCAAGACTACATTTATATTGGCATACATGTCCGTAGTACTCATATTCACACTGCTGACAAGTATCATTATTTTTACAGGTAACACAGTCTTTAATATTACACCTTTTATCACAGCGAGGCCCGAACCAACCTCTCTGGCAGCCATTTTTACAATTTCCAGTCAATAATCTACAATCCGACTGTTCTTTGCAGTACTTTGGACATGGACAACATCCTTGCTTGTATGTATACCACCCAGGCTGTTTACAATCGCGACAGGATTCCACATTGGAATTAACCTCACATTCTCGTACATCACACATACATAAACCAGCCTCTAACTCTGATTTAGAATCATAACGGCGTAATCCACATTCGGTGCAGCTGTCACGTGACGAGCATGTTTTACAATTCTCCATACAAGAATCCTGACAAGTGTCGCCGTAAAAGCCGTCAGAGCAGTTCAAGCATCTAGCGTCTCTATCACAATTTAGACAATTCTGCGGACAGCAGGTATTGTTACGAAGGGTGTAACCTGGCTTACACACTGTACAGTTCTTTTCAGATATGCATGATATGCAATTACGAAGACATTCCTGAATACACGTACCATTAGTTCTAAAACATTCAAAGTTAACACAGCCGTTCCCAAATTCACGACAAAATTTATCACAAAATATCCGGTAATATCCAGCGTTGCATCCTTGTGTACAATTTCCGTTCATCGCGCACACGAAGTCTTGACAATTTTTAGGGCATGTATTGTTACACGTGTCACCATAGAAACCTTGCAGACACCCCTCAGAACAATTCCCGTGTATATCACAAATGTTTTTCTGACAATTACTTGGACATGGATTTTCACACATAACGCCAAAAATTCCATCTACACATTCGATGCATTCTCCCGTGTCTCGATCACAATTTCCTTCCTTGCATTTAGATATATTATAGTTTGCATACAAACAAGACTTATTACATGCTGGACCCCAGGAGCCAGATATACATTCTGTACAATTTTCATAACTTGAACAACGCAGACACTGGGGACTGCAATTTTCACATCTACCATTCTTGACATAGAATCCCGTATTACACAGTGAACATTCATTGTTCTCATCACATTTGTTGCAGTGCTCTGGGCACGTTTCGCATCTTCCATTTTTAAGAGTGAACTGCGTTAAACAAATTTCACAATTGGTTTCGTTGGCACACCTGAAGCAATTCTCCCCACAAGACTCACATTGTCCATTTGGATGAGGAAATAAGCCACTCTCGCAATTTTTACAAGCCGTTTCGTTTAAACACGTTCGACAGTTTTCAGCACAGATCTGACAAATTCCCTTTCTGTCGAGAAAATATCTAGATTGACATTCTGCGCACTTTGAATCTTGGCAATCCTTACAGTTCCTGTCGCATTCACAACTAACGTCCACTGTAAAATGATAATGATATGAGTCATGCTCTGCGAAAGGGCTGCTTAGTGCATCTACAAAAAGCATCGGTCAAGGTCATCCTGCGCAATCCACGCAGGCTGACTTTAGCAGAAACTTTTTGCTATTGGTCAATTTTCCAATGTCAGAGGATAAGCGTGCCTCAAGATTCAGTCAAGTCTAGACAACATAGATATTATGGAACCATAATTATATGATGAAATGCGTGGTACCATTCATTACGGATATACCTTTGTCAGAGCATGACCTATTTACCACGTAAGATTTCCATCAGTCAAACATTCGATGACCCTAGTAATCTGTTATTCGAACATTTGGTTGGATAAAAAAAGAAATAATGGAAGACTGGTGAATTATTTCTGATTTCTTACAGTTGCGATTGCCTTATTGACTTCGGTTACAAGACTTTTTTTCTACGTTTGTTCTGACTATAAAGACCCAGAATAGCAATCTTCAAGTAAGCTAACAATGCCTTGTCTCGAGTTATAGATATTTAACAGCTCATTTGAATAACTTTATAATTGGCCTGCGATAAGGGGCATTCGAACATTAGCGTAAAGTGTCGTTTTGGATCAGCCTGCACAGTCGGCGCAGAGTAATCCGAAACGACACTTTACGTTTTAATCTAATTTTCTGTTTCGTGCAAGTCTACTGAGGCACAAAACCTAATGTAGTCGTCAAGTGCCGTCTCGGGTCAGCCGTCTCGGAAGTGGAGTAATATTCGTTCGACCAGCAATCGCACCGCTCACAATTCTAGACAATCAAATATGCCGACATCAACCGAAATATTATAAAGCCAGACATTCTGACCAAATGTCTACGGTAAAAATTTGACCTCTAGAGTGAACACAAAGTTTCGCTTTTATTTGGCAGAGTGATCCACTTTGACTTGACTTGACCAAGTTTCAATTTTGTCATAGAAAGCATCAATATAAACATCATGACAAGATTTCTGGCTGAAAGTGTTTCCTCTAGATTGCACACAACTTTTTTTTTTTGGCCCAGTGATCAACTATTTTACTCGACATGGCCAAATTTCAAACATGTCCGACATATTGTGGAGAAAAACCTTCTGATCAAGTTTCATGAGTATCTGATTTAAATTGGAGCACCTAGACTGCACGCAAGGTAAATGTTGACGACCACTAGACTGACGCCGGACATAGCACCATCACAAAAGCTTGCCTTGAGAATTTCGTTCTCAGGTGAGCTAAAATGATGTATAGAAAAGAAAAAAAGAGAAGATAAGAATTGACTAACCGATGATATAGACGGCCACCAAAACTACACAACTGCTGTAAAACCCCATAACATCCACTTTGGTATACTTTCATCAAACAATGAACTTCGTATCCGCTTTTGCTTTATCCTGTAGCAAATAATCGTGGGTCTTAATGATCCTGACAAGGAAGGTTTTGGATGATATTTTGGTAAAGGGAACTAGAAAAGTGTCACCGACACGGATACTCCCACACTGTGACCTTCACCTTTGGGCCAGCAACATGGTTGTTGCACATAACACCGGCTATCCATGGTGATCATGGATTCTAAATTGATTTAGGATTAGACCGTACACCCTGGAGTAATTGGTCGGACACGAACAGCATTGTTAACGAGTACACATACATTCACAAACACACACACGGGTAGTTGTAATACTATATTCCTTCTCCACCCCTACCTCCATTTAAATGGCGAGGGCATAAGTTATAAACCACGGTGTTTTCTACCCGTTCAACGCTTAACCCAACCAAACTTGGTAAGATTTTCTTTGTCGTCTGCTAGTGCTGTCAAATGTGACAAGTTTAAATTTGATCGTGAGGTGAAAATTTCTCTCAAATAATGATTTCGCCTTTTGATGATATTAACCCTTTACCACATTATCGAATTCGGACGCTGTAGATCTATGTCAGACTGCATGGGACGTGCTGCCGGATCTTGCATCAATTCTCACATTATTTTTACCAAATATTTTCGCAAAATAAGACCATGATATTGTACTTGTAGTTATGTTACGTTCCGAAATGAAAGTTGTACATCTGCTATATTTAGCAATTTGGCGTTGAAAAAATATTTTTGATCGTTTAAATGTTGTGAAAATTTGAAAGTTCATTTTTTTTGTCTAGATTTAAAATCAGTTTTAACTTACAATATCCAGATAGACTGAACAATAACCAGATACACTGAACAAGGAGTCACTACTTTCACTTTCGGTTTAACTAACATGAACTCTTTAATCAAATCTTTAATTCGTACTGCACTTACGCGTGTGCAATCTGGATGTATTTGGATTCACAATTAACCCGAACGATAACATTTTTTAAAACAAACACCATAAATCAAGAATTAAAAAAATGAATTATTCCTTCAGATCTTGCTTTCCACGAGAAAACATGAATTGGTACCCTGCTTACGACACTGTGACGTTGTAAGCGGAACGGCATCCTGGTTTCAAATACTTCTAATTTTGTCAGATTATTCTGTGTTAGATTAATTAGTTATATCGAATTATATTGCATATTTTATTTGATACATTTAGAAGTTGCATGTTTAATGAGTAGTTTCTACACCAATACAATAAGTGGATACACTCACATTATTAACTAATCTAGTATGTGATAATATGTGAATAAATACTGCACTTACGTCAATTCTTCCACTCTAGTCTGAATTGAACCTATTTTCACAATAATTAATTTTATATGTATATGAAACATTCCTTCTGAAAAGGGGGTTTAATGCATCTGTGAAAAGTTTCAACCCAGGTCAGCCTGCACAGTCCGCGCAGTTTGACCTGGGCCGGAACTTTTCACTATTGGTCAATTTTCTGTATGTTCAGGCACCAGTCTACCTCAAAATTAACCATTTACCCCATAAGGTATTTCTACGGTATCTCTAACTGACCCTAAATAACAGCAAGGATCAAGCCATTTCTTATGTGTACATGTATATGTCACCTTTTGAT
Source organism: Tridacna crocea (assembly GCA_943736015.1). NCBI lineage: Eukaryota > Metazoa > Mollusca > Bivalvia > Cardiida > Cardiidae > Tridacna > Tridacna crocea. The sequence continues at coordinate 14,316,642 of OX031057.1, read as the reverse complement.
AGCATAGAAAACATTGTGACAAAAGGTGAAATTGCACGTTACGAGCAATTTCACTTTTTGCCACAATGTTTTCCAAAGGCTCCTACAAGTAATGCGTAGAAATGAGTATCTGTGGAGGAGTAAAGGGTTAAGTCGGTCGTTCAAAACTGGTCGCTATTATGGATCCACTAGTACGTGATGGCTTAATTGTTACAATACATCACAGAGATACTTTAAGCCCTCTTTTGTCAGAGCATGGCTCATATATTTATACGTAAATTGTTGTTAGTCCTTGTTTATCAATGGTATGTTTATTGGCAGATTTTTTCTTGTTTAATTGATTGTCTCTGTCTCTGTCTCTCTATTTCTCTCCCTCTCTCGCTCTGAGAGAGAGAGACAGAGAGAGAGACAGAGAGAGAAAATCAATGAATCAAGGAAAAAAATCAAAGAGAGAGAGAGAGAGAGAGGTGGTGGGAAAGCAGACACACAGAATGATATTGAGTATTTGATAATATTTTCTCATCCTATAGAATTTGACTAACAGGGATTTGTTTTTATTTATCCTTTCTTTCCTATCTCATAGGAAAATATATTAACATAGTGGAAACTGTACAATTCTGTTGAATAAACATGTGTGTCTATGTGTCTGTGTATCTGTCTGTGTATGTGTGTGTGTGTATGTGCCTGTGTTTCTGTCTATGTATATGTGTGTATGTGCCTGTGTATGTGTCTGTGTATGTGTCTGTCTGCAAACATTATCATTCTATCCAAAAAAGAAAAGGAACGCACCTACCTTAGATTAGACTGTCCGTTTTGTACAGTGCGTTTTGTATTCTCTGAAATTAATCTACGCCTTTCTCACAAATCGCACAAAGTTGTAACTAGCATCCTAAAGGTTAATAGATTTAAGAGGTTAAGAACAAATCAGTAAAATAATAAATTCAATAATAAAGTAATAATAATAATAATAATAGTAATAATAATAATATTTATTATTATTATTACTATTATTATTGTTTATTACTTTAAATTATTATTATCATTATTATTATTATCATAAATAAAAAGAAAAAGAACTTGGGAATCATCTTTTTTCCTTCTTGTACAATTACTACTACTACTATTATTATTATAACATCAAATTATGCTTGTATCGTATAGCATATCGTGTTATGTCAAATAAAATAATTCATGCATTAATCAAATATTTAAATATTCAATTAACGTCTGTTATTTCGCAGTTTAAAGATAACACAATATATTTTCCACTGGCACAACATAGCTTCAATTGTGTTAAATCGGAACTGTTCGAAGTATATTGTCATAAAATCACAATGCTGCATGTATACTACAAACTAATATTCAACCCTTTACCAAACGACAAAAATTTAGACTGCTCCAAATTGAAAGCACTTGCAGACGACAAAATAAACGTCACTCAAAAAGTGAAATTTGTTTCTAGCAGGTTAGAAAACATTGTGGGAAAAGGAGAAAATGCTGGTAACCAGCATTTTCTCCTTTTCCCACGATGTTTTTAAAAGGCTTTTATCTCAGGATTGTAAAATCCAGGAATTGTTTGGTAAAGGGTTCAAGTAACAATGATGACTTCTTCCGTGCTTAAAGACAGACGTATAATGCAGGGGTTGAACTGTTAGGGAAATAATTTTGAAGACATTTTTACTGCTTTCACAATGTTTTGTACCATTTTAGATACAAATTATACCCTTTTTTCCACATTTTAATTTGTCTACTGCAAAAGCTTTCAATTTGGCCCAGTCTAATGTTTTATCGTTGTATTGGATAGCCAAAATCGGGTTAGGAAGAATACTATGTGACGAACTGGTAAAAGAAATACCAGGAAAGCAAAAACAGACCGCTGCGATATAACTGCAATAATGTTGAAAAAGACGTTAAACAATATGCAACCAAACAGATAAAAAAGAAATAATGATGAATAAGAAGCTATGTTCTATGAAAAGGAACTTATTGCATTTGATCGACCCAGATCAGTCTGTGTGGTGTCCGTGGTCGTGAGGTAGAGCGTTGGCCCCATAACCTAAAGGTCATGAGTTCGATATCCGGAAGCGGGTGTCAACTTTGGGATTTTTCATTGGCCCACACATTCGGCGCGAGTACTGGTGTAGTTCCCAGGTAGCAGAATCGAGAGAGATTGGTATAAGTTGTAAGAACTTGTTTCTCAATCAATGTAAAATAAATATGTTTAGACCATGAAATCCTGGTTGACCTGACCTTATAGTTATTTGTCAATTTTCTGCATGTCAAAGGACCAGCAGGGTCCGTATTCACGAAACATTCTTAAGAACGTTCTTAGTCTTATTCTTCAGAATTTCGTCAAGGTGAAAGTAACAGAACTTCTGATTGGCTAAACCTTTTGGTTTTGCCAATTAGAAGTTCTTTTACTTTCACAGTCAGAAAATCTTGAAGAATAAGACAAAGAACGTTCTCAAGAATGGTTGGTGAATACGGACGCCGTCCAACTCGTGGTTCAATCGGTCGTTAAACAAAGTAAGATTATTGAATCCATAATTAATTGATGTCTTGCTTTCTACAATGCATCACGAAGATTCATTACGCCCCCTTTTCACAGAGTATGGCTCCTAAGGACAAAAGAAGAGAATGTTGTAGTTGTAGTGATTGGTTGACTTTTGGCAAGATATTTGAATTTATCAACAGTAGACAGTATTAGTTGTATGGTCAGGTGGCAGGGGACTTGGAAACTGGGCTCCGATCGACATGATTCACCACAGCCGTAAACAAGTTTCCAAGTCCCCTGCCACCTGAGACGGCTCGGGGCGACATGATTCGACACAGCCGTAAACAAGTTTCCAAGTCCCCTGCCACCTGAGGCGGCTCGGGGCGACATGATTCGACACAGCCGTGTTCAAAAGAAGTATCCGAGTCCCCTGCCACCTGACCGTACAACGAATTTATTATGATGCAAAGTTTTACCCTTTCAAAGCGCTGTTAAGCGAAACTTTCCTGTTTTACAATTCATGAGTCGGGTATGCTGACGAAATAGAAATTCCTTTCTGAGTGTCTCAATTCAATAAAAACTGACGTCACTGGAAACTGACGTCACTAAAACGTGCAGTTTGGTTCATAAACGGGCAGTCTGGTGATCGATCGACGCCGCCATTTTGGATGTTGTGTTACAAGTGTAGTGATGCTTACGGGGCAATCAAGAGGGAAACTGGCTTTACATGTTTTTTTGCCAGGGTACATGATATGTATGTATGCTCCCGGTCTGTTAACCAATCAGATCACGAGAAATTTCTTTGCAGTATAATGCAGCAATATATAGGCTCTGAAAATTTAAGGCTCCGATTAATATTTCAAGGCTAAGAATTTATCGAAACTAACAGAAGAATGGTGTAGATTAAAGATCAGACCGTAAGTTGTGCACAGTCTTGATTTTTCAGAGACTGCAAACGCTGAAGAATACCATTGTTCTCGTGCGGGTGAAAAGGCGGAAGTGTTTGCATCCGCTGCTAGATATAATACGTGACTTTAAGAGCGTTGCATGATGGGCAGTGTCTAGGATGTTTCCTTAACCCTTTACGAAACCATCCTGTTTTTTCAAGACCCCGAAAAAGGATGACTTTTAAAAACATTGCTGGAACAGGAGAAATTTCCAGTCACCGGCATATTTTTTGCTTTTCTCATAATGTTTCTACCATCAACGTCTACATTTATCATTTGAGCGCTTATTACTTGTACTTTGTCCCCTTTTTCAAATGTTAATAATTTAGACCGGCCTAGAATACCGATATGTCGTTTCGGAATGGGTTAAATTTTAAACCCTTTACCACACAATCTTGAGTTAAAACGTTCCTAAAAAGGAGGATTTTGAAACCATAGTGAAAAACGGAAAGAAAAACAATACTGATAACTAACATTTTCTCCTTTTTCCACAATACTTTATACCCTTTGAAAGACAAATCTTATGCTTCTAATTGATATTCTATTTGTCGAATGTAAATGCTTTCAATTTGGACAAGTACAGAAAACTTTTGGTTTGGTAAAGGGTTTAGTAATTAATCCTCGCTGTTAAATACGACTAAAGAACCTTTTGCAAACAGTGTAGATCAAGATCAGACTCCACAGAACGTGCAGTCTGATCTGGGATCTACACTGTCCGATAAGTAGATACTGTTTGCCGGTGTAATGCAGAGAAATGACCCCCATTACAAAATGACCTACGGTCATTTCTCGACGTAGAATAATGACCCATGGGTCACTTCTCTACGTCGAGAAATGACCCCCGGGTCATTTCTCGACGTAGAATAATGATCCGGGTCATCTTTCTATGTCGAAAAATGACCCATGGGTCATTCCTCTACGTCGAGAAATGACTCGGGGGTCAGTTTGTAATGGGGGTCATTTTTCTGCATCTCACCGGAAAAAATAACTTTGCAATAGCAATATTTGGTTATATACTATTGGCTAGAACATTTCATTTTATTTTCTTCAGCAGGTACAGGATAAACACTTACATAGCAATGTATCGGAAACCATTTAGAAGATGAATAATCCCGGCACAATTTTTGTTCTCTTTTCCTAGAATGACAACAGCCAATTTAGTGGTATGGATTTTGAGGAAAACAGGAAACATGCTGTTATCATTGGTTCCGTTTCAAAGTGCCTACGCTTGTTAACCCATTACTGCATAATCCCTACTTTTGACGGTCCTGAGAAAGAAGCCTCTAGAAAGCATTGTGGGAAAAGGAGAAAATGCTGGTAACCAGAATTTTCTCCTTTTCCCACAATGTTTTCTACCCTTCACAAAACAAATTTAAAATTTTAAATCACTTTTATGTTGTCGTCTGCAAATGCTTTCGATTTGGACAAGACTAAACTTTTTGTCGTTTGCTAATGAGTTAAATATATAGGCATGCTCTGGCAAAAGGCGCATCTCCATGCTGAATTATATATAAGCAAGACATCACCTCATTATGAATGCATAAAATAATCTGCGAAAAGGGCAGATCAAGATTAGACAGCACAGTATTAGTTGTATGGTTAGGTGGCAGGGGACTTGAAAACTTGTTCACGGCTGTGGTGAATCATGTCGCCCCGAACCAAAGGCGAGCCGAAGGCATGGTGGCGACATGATTCGACACAGCTGTGAACAAGTTTCCAAGTCCCTTGCCACCTGACCGTACAACGAATTTTGAAATTCGAATTTCAAAGCGAATTTTTCCTGTTTTATAATCTCACGAATCGAGTATGATGACGAAAGAAAAATTCCCTTCTGAGTGCCCCCAATTCAATGATAACTGACATCAGTGGAAAATGACGTGACTAAAACGTGCAGTTTGGTGCATAAACGTGCAGTCTGGTAATCGATCGAGGTCGCCATTTTGGATGTTGTGTTGCAAGTGTAGTGATGTTTACGGGGCACTCAAAAGGGAAACTGGCTTTATGTTATTTTGGCCAGAGTACATGATATATACATGTATATATATGCACGGCATGTTAACCAACCAGATCACGAGAAATTTCTTTGCAGTATAATAAGACGTGCAGCCTGATCTCGGATCTGCATCGTCCGGTGAGGACATATCTTTCACCCAAAGGTACATCTAGTATAGCAAAATTTGGGATTAAACTCAGTATGGACCAACGTTCAGTCTCGCAAATTGGAAGCTGCTATCACTGTACACCCAAAATTAGTCACCTGCGGTACACAAATATCATAAAACAGGTTGGTAGGTTAATTCTAGCGAACAGAAACGTATCAGGTGTATATCATTTAAGAGGTAATTACAGGTTTTCGGACCAACCTTTACTGCAATTTGGAACGTTTTTTTTTTTCACATGAAAGCTGTATCACCAACTTTTGCCGTTTACGGTTGTCGTGACAGCTAAATCCTTGCTTCCTTTTCGCCATTTTCTGATTATGGACACAGATAATGAAATGTTTCAACTTCATGTTTACATATTCATAAGAGTATTCGGCACTATTCTAGTGGAAATTATTCACATTTTATTGAGGTACAATCAAAAGGTTCCCAGTGCGATCAGCTGCCCACCAGGGTTGTTTTTTTTTTTGTATAGTTCAGTTAGCTGTGATTTTCTGTGCAAGTATATTACGAGATTTTCTTGTAGCATTGACGTTACTATTTCATGTATTGATCAAGTAGGGCAGTTAAGTTTCCCTTCAAATAAAGGTGTGTCGTTAGAAGAGGTATAGACTGTGGGGATGGGGTTCTTTAAGTGGTTTGGGTTGAGTGTGTTAGATTCCTAGTCCGAACCTCTTGGGTTCCATTTCCACCTTAAGCATTGCTTAGGACCACACTATTACTGCTAAAGTTCCAGGCGATGATCAAACCAGAACCGTTGAATAGTACATCTACCACCTAACCCAAGGAGCTGCTCCAAGATATAGTGGATATTTGGGTTTTTTTTCGGTGAAAGATCGAAATTTATGGTGAACACATAGGTATTTTTTTCATGAGTGACTATCTATTTTCATGAGTGACGTCTCTCGTGAAAATAATACTGATGGTGTTCACTCGATTAATAAATTTCGACCTTTCACTAAAAAAAAAAAAAAAACCAAAAATTCTATTTATTTCATGTGTTTAACCCTTTCTAGGAGAAGCTCCATCAAAATCCAGTACAGTTATTTTCAGTTTTTCCCCGTGGCGTACCCCCTCCGCATAGCAACGCATTACAATATTACGTCAAGCGCGAGAAATGTAAGGTAAATCCAGTACAGATTTTTTCCGTTATTCCCCGTGGCGTACCCCTCCCGCATAGCAACACATTACAATATTACATCAAGCGCGAGAAATGTAAGGTATATGACGTCATATTTCCCATCTGGTTGTGAGGCACGCGCAATTAACCCAGGCAACAAGAACGTGAAAATCAGTATTTTCACTGGTGGTACCAGTGTAAGATCGAAAAGTATTTTCACTGCTATTATTCGATATCCTACCGGAAAGCATGAAAAAAACGCACATTTTACCTAGGTAAAAAAAAATGGTATTTTCACTAGTCGTACCCGTGTAATATCGAAAAATATTTTCACCGATATTTCTCGATGTCGTACCGGAAAGCATGAAATAAAGGAAAAGTTTTAAGAGAAGCATTCAATTCATCCAATTTGAAAACTTTTGCAGACGACAAATGTAATTATCAAATAGACAGTCACTTTGGTTAAAGGAATAGATGCAATGTTACAAACATTTTCTACTCCACTTTCCTTGTTTATGTTGTTACTTCCTTGTTTATGTTATTATTTCCTTGATTATGTTGTTACTAATTATGGTTTGGCCTCTTTTTGCCTTGCCCTTCGTTTTTCGTCGCAAGGCTCCAATGCTCGATTGACATTTTCAGTTTACTTTTTTTCTCGTTTCAGTATTTTCTTTTGTACTTTGGTGCTTATACAATCTGACCAGGGAAGGGCATTTTGCATTTTCGTATTTTGTTTTGCAAAAGTCTTTTCCAGGTCGGAGTTTGGTCGTACATTGGTTCTGTTTCGGACACTTATATTTTTGATATCTTTCTTCGTTCTTATTGTTTTCTTCCATTCTTAACTGTTTTCTTTGTATTATTATTGTATAATTCTCGCCATTTTTGGCGGAAAGAAATGATAGAAGTATTGAGATGACAAACTAAGAATAATCCTTAATCAATGAGTGACTGCTAATAGATTATTCAACTCTAAACCGCAAGAGAAAAGTTAAGAAGCATTTATATTTTATTCTAGAAAAAGTTAAAGACGACAAAATTACAAAATTACAAATTGGTTGATTTTGGCCTTGAAAACAATGATGAAAAATGAGTTTTATTTTAAACATTAAAAAAAATATATACTTTGATCATTAGGACATAGTCCTTGATACGCAGAATTAAAAAGAACCGAAGTTGTTAGCTCAAATTCGGACTTTTATTATTCCTGCAGGGAGAAGATGGTCCTAAAGCGAAAGAACGAGCTGTTCAAATAGCTATTTATTCAAAAGTTAAAAAATAAAAAAGCTTTTACGAGGAAGAAGAATCATGATGACAAAATGATGCCGATGATCTTAACGCTTAAGCTGCTAAAGAAACTAAATGAAACTTGCGTGTCGATTGTAAAATCACGAACATTGCTTTCAAAGTTATTTTGGGGCTAAGCATCGCCTTTTCTGACAGTGAAGGTCCAAGATCATACTGCATGTTCTCTGAAGTCTCATCTTGACCTACTCTGGCCGCAAAAGGTATGTGAGTCACGATAGCAGCCGAATGGTTAATTCACATTCTGAATATGTTTGTCTATTTCTACGTAGCCGGGTAGGTGTCATTCTCTACACATTTTTTATTTCGAAATAACAAATCCTAAATCGTATAAACGAAATTTTTTTTCGAGAATACGAAATACTAAATATACTAAATCGTTAAGACGAACTGCTATTTCGAGAAAACGACTCGGTAAATCGTCCAAACGATATATTTTTTCGATGAAATGAAATGTTATTTCGAGAAAACGTAATAAGATGTCGAGGAAACGAAATGTGTATGTTCGGAATACTTGCTTGTTATCGTATAAATACTGCGTACTCACTTATCTCATGTTGCCATGGCGGACGATGACAACCAAGCGTTTCGAACGTACCCGTTTCGTTTTCTCGAAATAGCATTCCGTTTTATCGAAATGGCACTTCGTTTAGACGACTTAGGATTTCGTTATTCTGAAAGAAAAATGTGTAGACCATGGCATCTAAAGGGTTTAGTATCAGTATATTTCTTTTACACAATAATAGCAAAGAAAAATAAACAGTAAATGGCGGTAATCTATTCGGAGATATCAATTCCGATCATTATATTCTTAACTAAATAGAATTCCTGGTCAGGTAGAATTTCATACTTCTACTGTGCTCATTTTGAGTTTATGTCTTTTTTTCCACCAACTTCATGGAATTCACTTATTCCAGTGTCGCGTCCAAAGCTGGTAATCATCTTCGCTTCAAGGATGTCTGTTGTCCTTAATTGGCAGAGAGTACACCGCATCTGAAAGGTGTAAACAATTCTTAATATGCGTTACATGACCTTTTCAGCACAAAAGAATGAGTCATCCTCATGATAATGACTTTGTAGGGCAAAGGTCCCTCCGTGCTCCAGGCATATTTGGTATGGACTGTTAGAGGGAAAGAATCGGATACATGGAAATCCGGGTACAAGCCCCTAGCTCTTCTTCGAAAAGACCTCCTTGGTTCTTTAACAAGCCCTGTGTAAAGCACCCACACACGCGAGGCTGCCTCTGGGTTCCAAACCAGTTCGCCTCTAGTTGGGTGGGAAACACACGGTGTCTCAGAGAGGTCCTGGTTAGGCCGGGTATCGAACCTCGGGCCTCAGGATTGATAGTCCACCGCTTTAAAACTTGACTACCAGTCCACCCAATGCGTCATCCTCTGTGAAAAGGGGCTGAATGCAACTGCGAAAAGTATCGACCCAGGTCAGCCTGCGCAGTCCGCGCAGGCTGACCTGGGTGGAAACTTTTCGCTATGGCTTAATTTTATGTATGTCAAGGTATCAGTCTACTTCATAATTATATTTTCCCAGACTAAATGGATTTTACGCATCCACGGTCATGTGATGACTGCCATGGTACCCTTCACCACGGAGATGCTTTGAACTTCCCCCCTTTTTTTGGTTACAGTATGGCACAAATCTATTCACTGAACCATGTACCAAACGACAAGATTTTAGAATGGTCATAATTGAAAGCATTTGCAGACGTCAAAATTAATGTGACTTAAAAGTTGAAACTTGTTTTTGGAAGGATATAAAACATTGTGGTTAAAGGAGAAAATGCTGGTAACCAGCATTTTCTGCTTTTTCACAACGTTTTCAAAAGCCTTCTTTTTCAGGGTCGTCAAAGGTAGGGATTGTGTGGTAATGGGTTAAACTCTATAGTAGGATGAATGTAGCAAACAATGACTGAAAAGGATTTTTATCAAATAGGCTTGAATACACGAGCAGATGGTATAAATTCCAGATCAAACTTCGCAGAATGTGCAAACTTATATTATCTATATCGTCCAAAAAGTTCCTACGTCTGTCCTTGTCTCTGACAGGCTTAAGGTTTTTTTTATCCATTACTCTACAATAATGGGCTTGTAGGTCTCTTAACCCTTTACCAAACGACAAAAATCTAGAATAGCCCAAATTGAAAGCACTCGCAGACAACAAAAAATTGGAACTCAAAAATTGAAATTTATTTCCAACAGGGTAGTAAACATTGTGAGAAAAGGAGAACATGCTGGTTACCAACATTTTCTTTTTTTCCCACAATGTTTTCAAAAGGTTTTTTATCTCAGGGTCGTAAAAACCAAAGATTGTTAGGTAAAGGGTTAAATTACTGCCAAGTCTGTGAAACTCATTCAGGGAAGACAAAAAACATGACATGAAAGTGGTCTTCCCCGTCTGCTTTTTCCTGTTGTTTAAAAATACTGTAAATTATTTTTTTTCTGTTCATTTGATTTATTCATGTTTTTTTTGTGGACTTTGGTATTTGTCTACACTCAAAAATACTTCTAAACAGACATTTTAGGCGTTCATTTTAATAGACCATGTCACATGGTTTGAAAAGTACTGAATGTCGTTGTTGTCGTGGTCGTGTGTTAATTTGTTTGTTCTAAATTCTATTTATTCATTGGTAAACTGATTCCTTTTCAAAAATGCATCAAAGTCTTCCAAATACCAGTGCGCACAGTCTAGTTTTTTATATCGTCGGTTTGCTTCCAAAACCTCGTAACTACAGCTTGTTACAAGCTGTAGTTAAGAGGTCTTGGAAGCAAACCGACGATATATGGTAAGATAGAACACAAATCAACTCTGAGATAGATCATTGGCCCACACATTCTGCAGGAGTACTGGTATAGTTCCCAGGATGTAGAATCGGGAGAAAGAAGTATCAGTTCTAAGAATTTTTTTCTCAATCATTGTAAACTAAATATGTTTAAACTTTTAAAGAAAACGATTTATAAATTACTAGGATCATTCGGCGCTGAGTATAGAAAGTCATTGGTCGTTTCTCCTCCATTATTCCCGGGTTTAGCTAGCAATGCATTCTGGGCGTTGATTTCTGAAAAATGCAAGATTACTGTCTAGCATTTACCTCCGTGCATAACTAACGTTATTAGATATTATTGCATAAAATGTGCCTTTTCGGGCCGTTATAAGCATGTATTAACGGGTAAAAATCGGGCAGTTAACGGGAGAAAACGTGTACTAATCAGTAAATTGACGCGCTGTTAACGACCGGCTTTGTACTATCAATATCCTCGTTTCGGCCCTTCCTTAAACAATGTCTGTCCTTGTCAGATTTTCCCTAGACTCCGACATCAAACTGTAGGAGGTTGTGCCATATCCTTTTCACGGCATGTCTTTGATGATATTAGTACACCACGAACACAATTTTGCACAGGACCTCAGTATCCTCGAGATCTGAACAAAACTTCACCCGTGAAATGTATTCTAAACCAGGTACATCCCACTCACGTTTTAACGTGATCTGTCCGCCTCGCTTAATATCGATCGAACCCACTATCTTCTTTCAGTTACAGAAATTCATATCCACTCATTCATCCTAGGTGTAATCGTCCAAACGTGTGCAAGTTTATTCCACATAAGTCCAGTGTGTATTAAAAATCAATAGAAGTGTAATTACTCCGAGAGAATCAAAACTGGCATACAGGACTAACGGCCCGTTACTACTCCTAACAAAAACTTGTTCGCCGACTTCCGGTTTTGACCAATTTACGTACAGTACATTTGAAGTTCGCTTATTTGTATTTCTATGGAAATATTTTTGCTATCTGTGCAAATTATTGTTAAAATACCTTTACTTTATGCAATAATAGCGTTAATTCACGTCTTTTTCGGTCGTTAACATTCGCAGAGGCCCTCAAAATACTTAAACACCCTCGTGCTTCGCACTCGGGCGTTAAAGAATTTCTCGGGCCTCAGCGAATGTTAACCGACCTCAAAAACGTGAATGAAGCCTATAAACAACTGCTTCTTCTGTCGTTGCATTTTTCCCTGTTATGGCTGCTAATTCTTTTCCAAAACGACATGGTATTTGTATTTTAAAGGACGCAAAATAACTGTGAAGGTGAAATAATACTGGCTTTTATCTTTCTCCCACTGTGTTTTCAATACCCTTCTATTTAATTTAAGGCCAAACTATTTAACAGATGTGAAGTCAGTAAGGTTTATATCAAATCATTGTCAGAAAACAAAATTTTAGACATGTCCGTTTTGAAAATATTTGCACATGACAAATAAAATTAGACTCAACTGATCGGATTTCTCAATGATAACGTAGAAGACACGGTAGGAAAACGAACAAGTGTACCATTTACTAGTACCAAGGCCTATAATCCTTCTATATCATACTGCAAAGAAATTTCCCGTGATCTGATTGGATAATAGGCCCAAACATATACCCTGTACACTGGCAAAACCTATGTAAAAGCAGTTTCCCTTTAGGGAGCTCCGTATACATGACTACAATATCAACTCAAGATCCAAAATGGCGGCGTCGATGAAGATTGACATCAAGATTATGCGCTAAGCTACACGTTTTAGCACGTATTACCCAGATTTTAGTGACGTAAGTTACAAGTGACGTCAGTTATCATTGAATTGGGGCACTCAGACGGGAAATTCTACTTCATCGATGGACTCATTTTTTTATACTTAAACAGGTAATATTCGCTTTACAAATTTTGGAACGGTAAAACTTTGCAGTATAATAAAGTCGTTGCTCGGTAATGTGGCAGGGGACTTGGAAACTTGTTCATTGCTTTGGCGAATCATGTCGCCACCTCTCTTTCGACTCCGGGTGACATGATTAACCACAGCCGTGAACAAGTTTCCCTGTCCCCTGCCACCTGATCGTACAGTTAAGGCCTCATCACGCAGAATAAGTGAAATGATACTTTCAAACCGATAGCAAAAATCCGAATATTGGTATTTCGACCTTAATTCTTTTGAAGAAAAACATCTTCTTATTGGACAGAGTAGATTCAAGATCAGACTGCACCTTCTGTACAGTCTGATCTTGATCTACGCTATCCGCAATGGTTATTCGGTCGCACATAACAGTCTACGGAATAATTTGATTGACTTTAAGTCTTTGAAATTGGTCAGGTGGTTACTTTTGGAGCAGCAAAAAGTTGAGGGCGGATGTCATTACACAGAGATTCAATAGATTAGAGTCATGCACGGTGGAAAGGATTTAATCAATCTTCAAATAATATCCGACCATGTAAGGCTGTACAATCCATGCAGGCTGACATAAATCGAAAGGTGTAGCTATTGATAAATGTTCTGCAGGGCCAAGTACCATTCTACCTCAAGATTCATTTGAATGTTTCCGTACCTATGTGCTAATTTGCTCAGAAGAATAAAGCACAAAAAGAGGGCCATGATGGCCCTGTATCGCTCCACTCGTTAATAACTAAAAACACTACAAGTCAGGCATTGCACTACTTGGCCGATAGATTTCAAACTAGAAGACATAGTCTACATTTTTTTTTCTATAAATCCCTCAAGAAAGTTATGACCCCAGGAAAAACCTTATTTTTTTACCACACAGCTATAATTACTTGAACCCTAGTGGACGTCCACAAGATAAAGCGCCGTATCAAATAACTCAGGTCTAGAATGTGTGGTTATAAACAAGAAGTTTCCTAAATAAAAGGCCCTGCAATACATGAGACGCCTGACGCGCACGGACGGACTGAAGCTAGGACGGGCGCACGACAGCCATGACATAAGCCCAGGGGCCTTCAGCCAGTGGAGCTAAAAATGCAGTAAACACTCCAGAGCGCCGCTCATACACAGAGTAAGGGTACATACCATTACCCATGTAGAGTGACTGGTGGAAAGGCTCATACATGGCATTTTCTGTAATAACTTCGTCATCAGAATTTTGCCGATGTCTTCGTTTTGCACCTGCTGGTGTAGTGCCCACAGCTGAAAGTGAGGTCAGTGCTTTATTTGGCTTGCAACATGAGAAAAAAAACATTCGGACATAATCGTATAGTGTCGTCTCGGATCAGCCTGCGCGGACTCCGAGACGGCACTTTAATACTACATTAGAGTTTGTGTTACAGTAGGCTTTCGCAAAACAGAAAATTATATTAAACAGAAAATGTTGTTTCGGATTAACCTGCGCGGACTGCGCAGGCTGATACTATACTAGTCTACAATCTACGCAATTGTCCGAATGTATCTTTTCGCATGTTGCATGCCATTTGATACGTGATTATGTACAGATTATTTATGAGCAATCTACTTTCTAAATGAAAAATTTATACCTGTTGCTAGGATAACGAAAATTAGACGTAATAGCGATTAAGCCAGAACTCGGCCATACGGAGCTCGACAGACTGGCAGAAAATGCGAGCGATCAGTAGGTTACAGGATCGAACATGGCGTCGACTTGTTTATCTACTAATATCTAATGACATTCCATCTTCATCTTGATAGAACCTTGCCTTACTACATTAAGGCACAGTTCCTAATAAGGTTTATATTTCTCAGTCTTTCTTCAATCATATTTATTTTTTACTTTTGTAACTTTGATAGTGATGACTTAAGATATCTTGTTTAAAAATCACACCTACAATTTTTTAAGATTAATTCCAAGATGCAAGTTTCTTTTTACGATTATTGCCCACAATGCTTCATTCAGGACAAATACATTTCGGGATCATCAGTCGTTAGTGTAGACATACATACCGGGATACATGTGTATTTAGCAACAAAATCGCACTTACCGTCCATTTTAATACTTCCCTTATTAATGTTACTGTCGTTGTTACTTCGTTTAAAACGTTTCCTGAGTACGATATGAAAATGAGAAGACCATACAAGCATAGTGCAAGTCTGTTACTCATGCAATACTTATGTAACATTAAGCCAAGTGTAAATTACCTTTTACAAATCTTAACATTTTTATTGGAAAACATGAAGAAAGATTTTGGTCTACAAAGTAATATTATTGGTCTGCATGGCAGACTGGAGAGGTAGCTTACTAAATAAGTAAAAAAAAAGATTTATGATTTATAATGACACAAACACGGTTCAAGCCAATAGTACACTTGGAAAATAAGTGACAGTGAAAGTCAGATATTTCTAAATCAAATTTATATCAATGCCTAATGATTTATGAAACAGGCCGCAAAATGGTACCAAAAATAATGCCACAAAATGTGTATTCAAATCTTTAGCTTTTTTTTTTGCAAATGTAGAATTGTGTTATTTGGCAAAAAGTTAAACTGGTTTGACAAAAACGAGTCCAAGATCGAATAACTAAAAAACTAACCGCATGGCATTCTTTTATCGAAAGGGCCAACGGCACTAATGTATAGTAAAATATGGCTAATCTAATTACCATAACAAAAGCGAACATAATACTGAGTACGGAAATACGACTTACCTGAACACCATGACAAGAGCGACGACAATGATAGATACAACTACACAAGTCGCAATGCAAACAATAATCACTCGAACCATCCGGTTGTTTGAAATTACTTTTGACGCAGCCTCTGAAAAATTAAGAAAAATGGAATAGCTTATTCTTTATATTTTCCTAATAAATGTGGCGATAGAGGACAAAGGACTATCGACATTAGAGACGTTCTCTGTGTCTGTAAAAACAGAAAGATAAGCAAAAAAACACAATGAAAGACAGATAAATGCACTAACCTTTTTCACAATTTAGTCCAAAATGTGTAGATTTGCACTCCAAACAATGTCCAGTGCTACTGTTACAATATCCGTTGACACAGTTTTTACCACAAGTGTCGTTGCAGGTTTGACCCCATGTACCATTTTCACAGCCATGAAGACAATGTCCATTTTTTACGTCACACAGCGGTCCTTCTGCACTATGTACACAGCCAAGACTACAGTTAAATTGGCATGCATGTCCGTAGTACCCATTCTTACACTGCTCGCAAATTTCATAATTCTTACAGGTAACACAGTTAATGTTACACCTTTTATCACAGAGGGACCCGAACCAACCTCTCTGACAGCCATTTTTACAATGTCCTGTATATGATTTACAAACCGACTGGTCTTTGCAGAACTCTGGGCATGGACAACATCCTCGCTTGTGTGTATACCACCCAGGTTGTTTACATTGGCGACAGGGTTCCACATTGGAATACACCTCACATTCTCGTACATCACACATACATAAACCAGCTTCTAATTCGGATTTAGAATCATAATAATGTAATCCACATTCAGTGCAATTGTCATCAGACTCACATCTTTTACAACCATCCATACAAGAACGGTTACAAGTGACGCCGTAAAAACCATCGTCGCAGGTCAAGCACCATCCGTCTACATTACAACTCGGACAATTCTGCGGACAGCAGGTATTGTTACGAAGGGTGTAACCTGGCTTACATTTCGTACAACGGTTAGAGCTGATCTCACATGCCGAGCAAGATGTTCTGTCACATGCTAGTTGACATGTTGGTCCGTACCATCCATCCAAACATGTATCACATTGATCAAACGAAGTGCAACTAGAACAGTTAAGCCTGCATGTTTTGCATGATTCCCCGTCACTATAAAACCCCCTTTTACACCCGACGGAACAATGTCCCGTTTCTTTATCACACTTTTTATCCTCGCATTTGTATGAATTGTTGATTACATACAAACAAGTTTCATTACATACTGATCCCCAAGAGCCAGGTATACATTCTGTACAATAATCAGAGTTTGTACAATCAAGGCACAGTGAGCTACAAGTTTTACATCTACCGTTCTCGACGTAAAAGCCTTTACTACACACTGAACATTCTTTGCTCTCATCACATTTGTCGCAGTTCTCTGGGCATTCACAATTAACTTTCACTGTAAGAAAATGATAAGAGTCACGCTCTGCGAAAAAGCTACTTAATGTAAGACCTGTGTAATGGAAAACAGCTGTTTCCACTAAAATGTCATCCTGCAAAATAAGCTATAATTAAAAATGAGTATTATTGAACTACTTTCACCAATTCATTTTTTCCATTTTTTCCTTCTTTGAATTATCATTTATAAATCTAAAACCACTATAACCTCAATTGAAAAAGAGATAATAATCAGTACCTCCCTTTTTAGAAAACAAACAAAAGTATCAAAAAAAAAGTTTCAAGATAGACATAAACGGAATTTCTGATCCGTTAGAAATGTTCAAAAATATTATTTCGGCATAAAACCTTATTTATCTTTATTTACAACCAATTAGAATTTTTGCCCGACGTTCACCGGAAGTGCATTACACAGGTCTTACCTTAATGCATCTGCAAAATGTATCGGCAATTGCCAACCTGCGCAGTCCGCTCAGGCTGACCTGAGTCGACACTTTTCCCTATTGTTAAATTTTCTGCGTGTCAAAGGACCAGTGTGCCTCATGATTCAGTTAATTTTTAGACCAAATGGATTTTATGGATCCGTAAATATATGATGACTTGCTTGGTATCATACATCAGGAATATGTATTAACCCTTTACCAAACAATCCCTGGTTTTTACTAACCTTAGATAGAAGCCTTTTGAAAGCAATGTGGGAAAAGGAGAAAATGCTGCTAACCAGCATTTTCTCCATTTCCCACAATGTTTTCTACCCTGCTGGAAACATATTTCAATTTTTGGGTTTCGGTTAATTTGTTGTCTGCAAGTGCTTTCAATTTGGACCAGTCTATTATTTTGTCGTTTGGTAAAGAGTTAAACTACATTTTGCCAGAGCACGGTTCGTACATTATCTGAGATTTTTATTATCGCAAGAGCTATACAGTAATACTAATATCTTATTCAATTAGGACTTTTGCTTTGATAAAATTGATTGAGAAAAAAGTAAGGTGTTATCTTTGATTGCTCACAGTTTTAATTACCTTATTGCATTTAGTTACAAGACTTTCATAGAAAGAAGAGGTAAATAAAGAAAATTAATAAAAATTGTTAAACATTCAGCTTTCTGAGCCTTTATTCTAATTATAGCAATTTTACAGTTGATTAGATTGGTCTCTTACCTGCCTCATTCATGCAGAGACTGTGGAAGACTAAAAAGTCTGACTGCACAGCTTAAGAACCAGTCGAAATCTAGCAGCTCGTATAGTACTGAATGTAGGGACATATTTAACCCATAAGGTGCTAAGCATGACTCAATGACCTTTTGCGGACAGTGCAGATCAAGATCAGGCTGCACATAACTTGCAAGGTGATCTTGGAATTATATTCTCCGATAAAAAAACATAATTATTTTTCCCCAGAAAGTAACTCTGAAATAGCCAAATTTAGGTTTGTACTGTCGGCTTGAAAGTTTCATTACAGTTATTTATGAGGTTAAGGGTGAGGTAAAGTGAATACCTTGGTATATGGATAGGATCTGTCACGAGTAGGCATTTGAGGTATAATAATCTGGCCTGCAACACGGGAAAAAGGGACATTCGGACATTTGCGTAAAGTATTGTCTCGAGACGTCGCTTTATGACTACATTAGATAGTCCTACAGTAGACTTTTGCGAAACAGAAAACCACATTAGAACGGTAAGTGTCATTTCGGATTAGCTTGCGCCGACAGCCCAGGTTGATCCGAGATGGCACTTTACGCAAATGTCCGAATGCCCCTTTTCTCGTGTTGCAAGCCAATATGATCTGACATGAAAAGGCATTTGAGATATATAGGACCTGGCATAAGTAAGCATTTGAGGTATATAGGACCTGGCATAAGTAGGCATTTGAGGTATATAGGACCTGGCATAAGTAAGCATTTGAGGTATATAGGACCTGGCATAAGTAGGCATTTGATATATGTATGATCTGGCATTACTTGGTGTTTGAGATAAAAAAAAAATCATTACACACGTCTATAAAATAAAATTCAGCGAGTTCTTGGCGCGCTCAATAACATATTTTGGGACGAGTTTAATAAATTCTTACTTTAAAAGCAAACGAATGTCGGATTCTCTCCATCACATAAATGTGTCTAAATCATTGGCCTTCAGGCACATGAACCTTGCATATAACTGTTTAACCTCTAAAGATACTAAAATGTCTACCTTTTTCACGATCTTCATTTTTGACAGTTAATTTCAGGCAGGAATCTGGATCAGCAATGTTCAGAACTGAGGCGTGTAATTTAAGATTTGACCAAATAAGGCACTATTTTCTTGTATCAAACGCGTGTAAGATAAGACGATTCGTAATGGCAGCAATATATAGAAAACAAGGGGATTTATGTAATAAAAGATTCTTGGTGCTTGGTGTAATGACATAAATTAAAATATAATAAACTAACCGACGATACAGACGGCCATCAAAACTGCACAGCTGCGATAAAACACCATGATTTCCGCTTTGGTATACTCTCATTAATTAAGCATTTCGTATCATATATATATGATCTATAGAAATCTTGCAGCAAACAGTCTCCTGTTGACGACAGTGTATAATGGTTATTGTCATCAAAATCACAATGCTTTATGCAATCTGCACTTTGCATCTTACAGTAACAATGATGATGTAATCTGTGAGATAACCCTTAGGTTATTAACAGCAACTCTATGGCCTTCTGTGCACAGTGTAGATCTAGATCAAACTGGACAGAACGTGAAGTCTAATCTTGGACC
Source organism: Tridacna crocea (assembly GCA_943736015.1). Classification (NCBI taxonomy): domain Eukaryota; kingdom Metazoa; phylum Mollusca; class Bivalvia; order Cardiida; family Cardiidae; genus Tridacna; species Tridacna crocea. The sequence continues at coordinate 14,297,003 of OX031057.1, read as the reverse complement.
TACACTGTCCAAAAAAGGACATTTTTTTTCCCCACCAGATTACTTTCAAATGGCGACATTAAGGCTTTTTACTATTGGCTTGAAAGTTTCGTTTCACTTATTTAACAGGTTACAGATTTACCAGACGATAAATTTTAGACAGGTCTAAATTCATAGCATTTGCAGACGTCAAAATGTATGAGACATAAACATTAAAATTCGCTATGGAAAGGGTAGAAAAATTGTGGGAAAAATAGAAGATGCTGGTTACCAGCATTTTCTCCTTTGCCCATATTTTTTTCAAAAGCCTCTATCCTCAGGGTCGTTAAAGGTCGGGATCGTGTGATAAAGCGTTAAAGTTACACGAGCAAGGGGGAAAAGGGAAGAAAAACTTCCTTTCCGGCGACTTTTCCCTCTTACTTCTATTGTTCGTAACAATATTAGTCATTTGGTAGGAGAAAAATTTGTGTCAATACTAGTGAGAGAAAACCAAGAGAGATGAAGGTGCTCTGACCGGCGTGATACGACATTAGCTGTTTAGAAGCCGTTTAAAAATCCAAAACAAAAATAAAAACCCAAATATTCAATCATCTCTCACCGCTTATCATTGCTTAAACAGTGGCTATTTAGGCAAACTATTGTGCAGAAGACTAGTAAAAGAAACTCCAGAAAAGCATTAAAAAGTAAACTGGCTGCTCAGATATTAATGAAATGGTTTTCATAAAGATGTAAAACATACTACAAACAAACACACCGTATGGAAACTCTGTACGGGAAATTTCTTCGGTGTATTCAAGATGGCGGACACGTATTATTGACAAAGTAAGTGTCGTTTAATTTTGGTCCATATTTGTTTCAAATTGCATCCCCTACATTGAGTAAGGTACCAATCTAAAGGGTTTTGATTGAAAAATCAAGCGATAGTAGGTTATGAGAAAACGGGAGTGCCTCTTGTTCGTAATCCCGCGATGAACATGATGTTTTGATGAAGTTGAAAATCTAAGCGGGAGACCGGAAGAAAACTGGCTTTATTTCATCGAATAGAAAGCTAATGATAAAAGAATGTTCCTCGATCAGTGGGGAAATGTCATATTCTTACAACTGTACCAAAATACGTTGCTTATATTTACTGACTTAGCTGTTATTAAGTTTTGAAATTTTGCATGGTGAAAACGATTAAGGGGCGAAAAAAGGAAATGTACGAACAACCTACATGAAATTATAGAACGGGAAAATTTCGCTTAACGCGCTTTTAAAGGGTAAAACTTTGCAGTATTATAAATTCGTTGTACGGTCAGACGGCAGGGGACTTGGAAACTTGTTCACGGCTGTGGCTTTGGCTCGGGGCGACATGATTCTCGCTTTCGGCTCGGGGCGACATGGTTAACAACAGCCGTGAACAAGTTTCCAAGTCCCCTGCCACTTGACCGTACAACTAATACTGTATTTGTAGTAATAGATGTGCCCTTGGCGCGAATAAATAAAAAAAATGTACTTCTGTAAACTTTCTGCAACGAACATGAAAGTTCGAAACAAAAGCAAAGCTGAAATACAGACCACATCTGGCGGGAATCGAACCCATGGGCTTCAAATATCCTCGTTTTTCGAGGATTAAAAGAAAAAATACAGTAACCACTGAGCTTGAGCGCCATCAACCTAATGCAGTTGTTAGATATTGTATTTAAATCGGGACGAAGCCATGCATGAAGTAGTGATCTCCCGGAATAATACATATACCGGTATATTACCGTACTTTATCTTAAATAGAGCGATTACCTAGGTTTTATGGAAACCAATAGTAGAGTGTTAAGGCAAACCACTCCTATTTGCATGGCTACGTCCCGATTTAAATACAATGTCTAACAGCTGCCTTAGGGAGATATGTTTTTAACTGAGTAGTCATGGTATTGTTATTTTAAACTTCGAAAGCCGTGGATATTTGTCTACATGGGTTCGAATCTTGCCAGCTGCGGTTTGTATTTCACCAGTTTACGTCTAGTTAATATCCAAAGATTTAGCAGACAACACAATAGCGAATTTGTCTTAACCCTTTTCTCCATAGATACTCATTTCTACGCATTGCTCGTAGGAGCCTTTGGAAAATATTGTGGAAAAAGGTGAAATTGCTCGTGACGAGTAATTTCACCTTTTGCCACAATGTTTTCCATGCTATCAAAAAGTGTCATATACACATAAGAAACGGCTTCATCCTTGCTGTTATTTAGTGTCAATTAGAGATACCATAGAAGTACCTTATGGGGTAAAGGGTTAAAGAGAAAAGAAAACACTGCGTGAAAAGAAGAAAATGCCGGTTAAAAGTCTTCGGCCGAGCATGGTAGTTTAGTCGATAACGCAAAGACCTTGCAGTTGGGAATGACAGTTTTCAATTCAAAGCTCGACCGATTTCCGTAGATAAATAAATGTCATTGGACCGAATCAACTCCTCTATGAATTGTTTTTTGGACTGTGTTTAAGTGGGAAAGTAGCCAGTGGTCTTGAAAAAAAATTGTGCAAAGTAACCTTAAAAGAAAGCCTTGAAAAACATGAATAGGTACACTTGAATCAGCGTTATAACTGGTTTAATGGTTAAAAAAAACACATCACACTATATGAACAAAGAGTTGCCACAGCTGGCTCGTTAGATTACAGAGATGTTTGGTCAAATATTGATAAATCTTAGTGGCTGTTTCTAAGTAATCTTACCATCCCCATCATTAGTCCTTCCGTCTGTTATGTATAGATATTACAATCATTATCCGGCAAAGGACGTAACCCTTATCCTATTAAATAATTAAAATTAAATTTTCAATTCGGTAGTATTGTTCTGTGCAGTCTGATCTTGATCTACGCTCTCCGCAAAAGGTCAGTAAGTCGCGCTTAACAGCGTAATAGTCAAAAGAAAACTTTCAGTAACAAAACCCCAAATAATGTTTATTTTTCTTTTTTTGTAAAATAGCTCCTTATCGGAGGGTGTATATGAAGGATCAGACTGCACGTTCTGCGCAGTCTGATTTCGACCTACAACGCCCGCAAAAGATCTGTGAGTGGCACGAAGCAGCGTTACTTTTTTCATCGCTTAACCCATTACCACTCAATCCCTACTATTAACGACCCTAAGAAAGAAGCCTTTAGAAAACATCGTGGGAAAAGGAGAAAATGCTGGCAACCAGCATTTTCTCCTTTTCCCACAATGTTTCTACTCTTCACAAAACAAATTTCAAATTTTGAGTCAATTTTATTTTGTCGTCTGCAAATGCTTTCGATTCTGACAAACCTAAAATTTTGTCGTGTGGTAATGAGTTAAGACTTGTTTACATTTAACTCAAGACGTAAATCAAAATCTGCACAACATACGCAGTCTGATCTTACATCTACTCTGTCTGCTAGATCACGGTAAGGTATGATCAAAACTTCCTCTATTTGTGAAGGAATCTAACTGTGGCACCGCATGAGCGGCGGCACTATATTTTTATTCGCTTCTGAAAAGGACCTATGGGGGCAGCCATATTGTTTACTTCGCTTCCAGTCATTTCGTTATAAGATCATTTCGTACCTAGGCCATTTCGTTCAATTTTGGTGATTGTGATGTTTGCCGAATGACAACTGTTTTTGTGCTAAGCTCCACTTGAACTTGTTACATTTTGCCGAAGAATGGCTATGAATGGCCATTATGGCCTGTCTTTTTTAAGTTTTTCTTTTTTTCTTTTTGATTCTAAGGATTTTTTTTGGGCTTCTCAGTTCATTACTCACCTATTTCTACAAAAACTTACTTCAGACAATTTGAAATGCTTTAATGTGCCTTATTTCAACAACAACTGATTTGCGGCGCCATTGATGTGATGCATCAAAAATTTATTGCTATTCGCTTCTGAAAAGTACCTATGGAGGCAGCCAAATTGTTAACTCGGCTTCCATTCATTTTTGTAACTAGGTCATTTCGTGCCTACGCCATTTCGTACAATTATGGTCATTTCATACCTACCGATATTTTTTATTTAGGTCATTCCGTACTCACTTTGATCATTTCGTACCCACTTCAGTCATTTCATACCCAGTTGTAATATCAATTTGGTAATTTAGAACTTTGTTTTGATACTATTTTCTTGTGTTGTTTACCAAATGACAATTGCTTTTACAAGTACGTAGCTCCATTTGAAATTGTGTTAAATTTCTTCGAAAAATGGCGATGACTGTGACTTACCATTATTGTCTCTTTTCTTTTTTAAGTTTTTAGTTAATATTCCAAAACTTGCTTATGACTTCTAAGTTCATTTCTTACCGAGTTCTGCATAAATTTACTTTGGTCAATTAGAAATGCTGTAATGTGCCTTATTTGGGAAACAACTGATTTGCGGTGCCATTGATGTTATGTATCAATATTTTCTTGTTTATTTTTCATTTACTGTAATTGTTATACCATGTGACTTTTTTAGGGAGAGGATCTATATCAGCTTTGATGCTTTCGTTTCGATCCTTTTCGCAGTGTACTGTTGTAAATGATTGATACGTCTTATTACATTCAATAAAATCATTTTAAACTATTTGCAAAGAAACTGTGCTTTATGATATCAGAAGTCGAATACATACAATTGAGCAATGCTCCAACAAAAAGGGCCTTAGTGTATCTCCGTGATCCATGGTACTGGTACCAAACAATCCATAATATACTTAAGGATCAATAACAGCCATTTCTTTTTACGATCAACTTAATCATGAGGTAGACTGGTCCTTGCACATGCATAAAATTCACTAATAGCAAAAAAATATTCTGCGCAGACTGACCTGAATGGATACTTTTAGCAGATGCATTAAGCTCCCTATTGACAGAACACGACTCCCTTAATCAGCAAAAGAGTAAATGTATTAAAAACCTCTTTACCAACTTTACCAAACAACAAAATTTTAGACTTGTCCTGATCTATCGTGTTTGCAGAAGGGAAATTTAACCCTTTACCCAACAGTCTCTGGTTTTTACGACTCGGAGATAGAAGCCTTTTGCAAAAACGTTATGGGAAAAGGAGAAAAACGTTTATTTTGTCGTCTGCAAGTGCTTTCAATTTGGGCCAGTTTAAAGTTTTGTCGTATGGTAAAGAGTTAAGGGAAAAACTGTACTGGAAAGGATAACTGTATGATAAAGTATGATTCAAAATCAATTGTTTGTTCACTGAAAAACCACATCACTTGTCGCCAAACTATCAATGAGGAAGGTGAATTTAAAATACAACCTGTTATAACAGGATGAAATTATCTTTATCATAGTAAACAACATTTTCTCCTCCAACGGCAATGTTTTCTACCCTTTCAAAGGCATTTTCGTCGTTTGAGCGTAGTTCATCTAATAGTTTACAAATGCTTGTTAACTGGACGAAACGTTTATAAAAAAAAATAATGGTTAGGGAAAAAGATTATGGAAACGTATTTTCAAATTGACATGACATACATAAAAAGGACACAATTCTCCCTTTCTTTATTTCTTTCTTTCTAAAAAGAATCATTAATCAAAACCATTTTTTTTATTTTTTCGTTCACTGAGTGAGTGCGTGAGTAAGTGAGTAAGAGAGTGAGCAAGAGAGTTAGCGAAAAAGTGAGGGAGGAAGACATCGATTGAGGGAAGGAGTGAGTGAGCAACCAGCTAGTATTTTAATAGGAGTGCGTAAGGGAGTGAGTAAATGAGTGAGGAATTGAGGGAAGTAGTGAATGGTTTACAGATTGATTGACTGATTGATCGAACGATAGATTGATTGACTTATTGAGTTACCTCGCTCACCCACTCACTCAGTTAGTGAGTTAATTAGTAAAACGGTTTGTGAGTCAGTAAGCGAGGGAGAGATCTAGTTTCAAGGGACGTTATTAAGTGAGTAACAGAGTGAGTGAGTGATAGAGTTAAAGAGGGACAGATAGAAGGGGAAGAAAAGAATCAGTCAAAGTAATAGATAAAGCGAACTAGTTTTAAAAGTGATTCAGGGAGGGAGGAAGGGAGGGAATGCAGTAAGTCAGGGACGGGAGTTAGTGACAGAACGAGTGACTGACTGAGTGACAGAATGAGTGAGTGATGAAATGAGTAAGTGACGGAGCGAGTGAGTGATTGTATGAATGGGTGACTGTGTGAGTGACGGAGTGAGCAAGTTAGCCAGCCAGAAAGCTTGCAAGCCAATAAATCATTAGAAAGCCAGTCAGTTATTAGCTCCACTAGCCGAAGGCCAGCGAGCTATTGTCATGGCGTTGTGTCCGTCGTGCGTCTGTCCGTTCGTTCGTCTGTGCGTGCGTCCGTAAACTTTTTCTTTAAAAAACTTCTCCTCAGAAACTACTGACTGGATTTTTACCAAATTTCACAGGAATGTTCCTTAGGTGGTCCTCTTTCAAATTCCTTCAAATAATGGTGTTCCATGAAGAATTCTGGTTGCCATGGCAACCAAAGTAAAAAACCTTTAAAAATCTTCTCCTCCCCAACCGCTAATTGGATAGCATTATTATTTTGCAGGAATGTTCCGTAGGTAGAGGTTTACAGAATTCCTTTAAAAAAAAATGATCCGTCAAAAAAAATGGCTTTTATGGGAGACTCATTTTCCTTTTATAGTAGAAAGTAAAATCTTTGAAAAATTTCTTCTCTCAAACTATTTATTGGATTTCATTGTTGCTTTCACTGAGGGAAAAGGTGAAATTACTCATAATCAACCAAAGACAAGAAGTCTTTGGAAAACACTGTTGGAAAAGGAGAAAATGCTGGTAATCAGCTCACTGCATTTAAGATTGAAGTAAAACGGGTAACCAAGAATTGAACAACATGGATAAGAAGTACCATTTTCCGTAATGATTTTAGACGGTAAAAGAGTATGCACTTCATTTCTCCATAAGCAAAGGATTGAGAAAGTACCACCATGATGCTTAGATCAAACAATTCTAAACTGGCTCGAGGCCATTACAATGACGAATAAACTGGACGACTTATGTCATAAGTTAGTAACAGTGTATTTAGGAGTGATCAAAGTGTTGAAAACGCTGAAGTGGTATTTGTCAAGGAAACCCATTGTATGGAATTAATAGTTTGAAAGAAACAGAGACATATTGTTCAGATATTAGCTTAAAAGTCAACCCACTAAGCAAATAAATACCTTTTCGGTTGAATGGAGAGTATTCATGACAAAGTTTGGTTTATTTTTGTATAAGTGGTCTCCTTTTGATCATGAGGAAAAAGCAGGAGTAACGCCCATTGACAGTAATATGCATGACGAATAGAAAGAAAAATCCTGTTAATATATCGAACAAAATTAAGTTGGTTCCTGAAAACTATAATTTTGAAATATCTCTAGCCTTTTATATTCAATTTCCAACATTACAATCAATAGACGATAAGCGATATTTCCATTTTATCGTAAGCGGCGCCCCACTAGTATCACGTGATACCGGACAATCAAAGCATTATTTCAGTAACAAATGCCGTATGTCCCGTTCGCAAATCCTTTAAATCTGGATAAATTCATTACTGAAAAGAAAATGACATAGCAAGAAATCTATGGAAATCAATTCTAACACAATTCAAACATATTTCATGATATTGCCTTTGAAAAAGAAAATCACAAGAGACAAAATAATTATGCATTTTATAAAATCGTATTTAAATAAAGAGCGTGTAGAGACTAAGAATGGACTTAGCCTCTGAAACATGTATAAAATTTATAATCCAGACCATTAATGATCACCAAAGGGGTAAATTAATATGAAACAAAAGATAAGAAGAGTTAATTTAATGTGACACGTGTGTGCTAATCTGTAAGAAGCAAGTACATTACAGCTGTTCTAAAGGTCACCCACTCTGCAGTGCGATACCAAGATCAAAGGAACAGCGATTTAACCCTTCACCCATTTTTCTTTAAGTAAGACTTCATTAGATACATATTTTTTATACTCAAAATGAAGCTTAAAAGAAGTTATGGAAGGTCTGAAATTTGATCTGAAGCCACGTTTCTTTTGCTCATGATCTATAACATGAAGTTATTCGTCAATAGGTACATGCCTGAAAGTGCAACAAGGATGTTTGATAAAAGTACTTTAAAATCACTAAATGGACTGTCCCCGTCTTTCTGAAGACACTAAACAGCTAATCAACCAATTACCAAAGTATTTCGAGCGACCCGTGTAAAAACGGGGCAGACGTGCTGATTTGCCCCATTGTCTGTGATTTGTCTCACTTTCTCAACCTTAACACATCCCCCCCCATACACTTTCAAAAAACCGAAAACTGAAAGTAATCAATATGTAGTTCATAAACATCTGAAAAGACAAATTTTCAAAGTGTGAGAGAAAATATTTGAGGAAAAAGGGAAGGGCTTGCAACATGCATTTCCTCCTGTTTCAACAATAGTTTTTTTTAAACTTTTTCAAAGACAAATACAACCATTTGATCCACGTTTATTCAATCGTCTCCATATGCTAAGTATCTGGACGAGTCTAAAGTGTTGTCGTCGGGTGAAAACATTCGCAGTAACTATTTAAAACCCTTTGCCACATAACCCAAGATTTTTACGACCATGAGAAATATAGTTTTTTGAAAATGTTGTTGAAAAGGGTTAAACTTCTAGTAACCAACCTTTTCTCCTTTTCCCTTTCTATCCTTCCTAATAAAAAATTCATTTTTAAGCCACATTCAAATTGTTATCTGCAAAGACTTCCAATTTGGGCTAGTCTCAAATTTTTGTTTCGTAAAGAGTTGGTGAAAAATTCAGTATTATAAAAAATGGGGTGTGGGGGGGATAACATCAATATACCTGCAGTAGACCATTCCTTATTTTATATCTGATTATTCAACCAATGTTTGCGTCATTCTGTAGCTAAGTTTGTAACGTACAGGCTCGAAGTCCAGGAATCTGTGGTTTGATTTGTTTAAACTATTAATGTGATAATTTTTCCAAAGAATCGTTCCAGTATCTGCTAAAAGACAGAGACAGTCTACTAACAAAAAAACTGGGACATCAAACATTTTGAATTTATAGCAAAAATCTTAACTTTGAAATAACATTTTTAAAAATCTGTACAGTTTAATGTTTGCCATGTTCCTGTTTAAACTACCTTATAAGTTGACTATCGTAATAACAAAGTTTAATTCAAATTTCAAACCTTCCATTCCCTCTAGAAGAAAAGATGTTAGAGATTAATTTTCAGGAAGCGAATAGGTGCTATACTTGTTTTCATTGAAAAAGCTAGTCAAGGGTTAGCTGGGTGTACGTTTGATCTCGGTGTTTCACCGTCAAAGTGGATGATCTATATGAAAAGCTGTTGTGTTCTTTTTAGGCACCGACTAGTTAACACACACGTGTCATAATTAAGAGTTTATCCCGTTTAGTCTTATGATGATCACTTGTAAAGGTTTGGAATTGTTAAAAGCTGTGACGGAAGGTAAGTCTGTTCTAATTACTGGCGCCAAAAAATGCATTTTTCTTCCAGAACATTTTTTTTTTTTTTTTTCAAATGCATTATTATGTAACCTGTGTTAACAGGTCCTACTTTAAACGATATATTTGCACTGATTTCTTTAGGAATGGAGGGGGGTATTTGTTTATTTTAAGTTAAACCTTATCTTACAAAATAGATTGAATGCCACTTTTAAAGCCGATAGTAAAACCTCAAAAGTTATTTCAAAGGAATATCTCGAGGAAAAATATCTCCGTATCGGATAGTGTAGATAGGATCAGACTGCACGTTCTTTCTGGTCTGATCTGAATCTATATTGTCTGGAAAAGGTCGCACTTTGTAGCCAAAGGGTTAATGCAGTCTGCATACAAAAAGCTCTATCAACACGCACGGCAGGATACAGCGCTTATGATACCGCTTTACTCTCTGAAGTCTGCAGAAAAATTGATAAAACAACAATTCTTTTTTGTGTGTGTCTTCGAAAAAGATAATTGACGAAACTAACGGCTTAGCCGTTTTAGGTTGTTTATTTATCGCGTTTAGGATGTAATCCATTTAAAAAATATGACACTTTCACTATTCGGGTATATACAGGATTGGGAAAAATTGTCGGGTGGAAAGGGAAGTAACTCATGGTGACGCGTCAGTAACGGTATTTGGCAAATGGGCAATTACCTCGATCTATAAATATTGATGAGCAACCAAATGGAGTAGCGTGCAATCATAGGACGGAGAAGCCATGGAACGAATTGGTTTTGGAACGAAAAAGCCCAAGGTCAGTTGGCAAATTTGTATCATTTCGCCAATAAAAGGCTATGAGCGAGAGAAGCTAGTTTCAATCAAAATAAGTATCTCAACGATCGATGTATTTTAATATGCCATTTCAAATTACATATTTGAGTGCCACCGTAAAAGTCATTTGCCTGAGAAGAAATGAGTTTAACTGGGTTAATTTCCGTCGGTTTTGCACAAAATGGTTGAACTGAAATTCTACAAAGTTTGGGTACGCTCTCTCGGTATAGACTCTAAAGAGTTTTGGTACGCTATGACAAAATGGATACGCTGGCATATGTAGAAATATGTATCATGTAGAAGATCTGCAAATCAAGATTTAAATTGAAATGTCGTCCTAGATAGCTGCAAATTATGAAGAAAATGGCAATATTCATGTATTTAAATTGAGCTACTTTATGCCAAGTTTTATATTCTTGCGCTAAAGCCCGAGACCTTTCGAAGGTTGATTAATTTATCAGTGTCATTGACGACAGACTTTTTTTGAAAAGGACTGAGTTATTATACTTGAAATTACGTTTTTCAGCCCGTCTGGCTTTTTTTGCAATAAAAGAGCATATAATAATTGCTTTGTCTGTTTGTATGTGGTTAGGACAGAGAATGTAGTAATGATATTCCAAAGCGTTTGAAGCATTTTCAAGCTACAAACATCCAGGATATTCCGGCCAAAACTCAATCTCTTTCTACTGCTGTGTACCTAAACGCGATGGAGTATTGGATTCACGATACAAAATAAGATATATGGTTATCAAAATTCAATCTTAAACTCATAGTGGTATTGTCTTCGACAAATACCACAAAAACTAAGCTTAAATGTATACATCATCAGCTATATTTCCCAACAGAGATACAGAGATCTGTCTGTTTGCTGCCGGTGTAATGCAGAGAAATGACTTCCCCTACAAAATGACACATGAGTCATTATTCTACGTAAAGAAGTAACCCCAGGGTTATTATTCTATGTAGAGAAATGACCCCAGAGGTTTATTTCTATACGTAGGATGCATGATTTCGATGATAGTTCAGCTACCGATGACGTCAACGGAAATAATTCGTTGTTTTTATTCTGTTCCTTTGAAACACACTGATTTTTAGGCCAGGGAATCCCTCTCAAGGGATTCCCTTGCCTATAGGGATCGTAAACTACCTTTTCCGGACTACTTTCAGACTAAATGTTGAACGATGTGTCCACTCGAGATCGCTGAGTCCGCCAAAACAACTAGTTTCCCTCAAAGCTTTCATCTGCAAAGTGCCATGGAATTGCAAGGGTATTACGACCCTTAAATAACTGACGAGTGTGTGTTTTTTATCCCGTTTTCGTCATTAACATTGACCTAATAAGGGATAACCTAATAAACTTAGCTTTATCCGACAGTTGTGTATTCCTACGCGCTATACGGTTAATATAACGTTGTGTTGACATTTGAACATATGTTTCACAAAACGCGTCTTCGCTGAAATGCGGTTGTAAATAAAGCAAACTACATATAGAATATTGTTACGTTTATCACTTTTTCTTATGTATATCGACTAAATCTAGGGTACTTTGACTGTGCAGCTTTCTACACCGATAAAAATCTACTATTTCCCACTAGTGTGTCCACTTCTCTGCATACCATCCGCTGGTGTGATAGCAATTTCCGACCGCTGGAGAAATCGGCCCCTGAAAAATCGTCCCCAAACTGCTTGGAGACGATTTCTCCGAAGAAATCAGGTGAAATTGTTCCCAAATAAAATTTTAGAGAAATCGACCCCAACATCAAATTTCATCCATATCGTTATTAAAGTATCTATAAAAATTATTTTTGAAAGTTCGTTGTCTGTAGTACGTACATTATGTGTATTAGTTACCTTTATCCAAGAGTTATTTGGTAGTTTTGCCATTGTTTATAAATGCCTATTTCACACTGATAGGATGTATTTCACACCTTTTACACCTGTCACAAATAGATTACACCTGTGTAATTCTTAATATATCTATTTGATTGACTTTGATTTGAAACCAGATAAATGCTTATTTTTTTTTTCTGTAGTGGTTCGCTTGTCATTTAGTGTATTTTTTATATTCATATATGCCCATTATTTTGATTTATTGTATGAAGATTTTTTTTCATCCTCTCTCTCTCTCTCTCTCTCTCTCTCTCTCTCTCTCGAATATTTTCCTGCCCTAATTTCCATCACCCGATACAAGATTCATGTCCTGCCGTCGATCGTGAAGTCACCAGATCGATCCCATAAAGTGTGTTTAATTGAATCACATCCCTGGTTACTGTATATTGAAACCCTTTTCCACAAAAGCATTTCCTCCTTTTCCCACAATATTTTCTAGCATTTGAAAGACGAATGTTACTATTTTATTAACATTTGATTTGTCTTCTGCAACTGTTTTCAACCATTTTCCAGAAAAAAAAATGCCTTTTGTTTAAGGGAGATTTTTGAAAAAAAAGAAAAAAAAACTTATTTTACACAGATTCAAAGGACTTAGATTTCAGAGACATGTATGTTTAGTATGTGATAAGAGAGAATTGTACCCTATCACAATACCTATCATCAATCCGCAAAAGGAAATTGACAGAGCTTGTGGACTCTTAAAGTGTACTTCGCTATCAACTGAACTATATTCCACTGATAAAACCATCATTTTAGCAACACTTCAGTTGTCTGCAAGATACTTTCAATGTTGATAATTCTGAAAATGTGGGGATTGGAGGCATACTGACTAGTGCAAGCTACAAATATCTTTCAAACAACCTATTTTCTCTCTCTCTCAAAATTACGTTACACCAGCCAGGCTGATTTAAAAAGCGTGTTGTCCACAGAGCATCCTGATTTTGAGACAAAATCACAATGTTTTTCAAGGCTCTTTCGGCTAACACCATGTTAAATTTTGCTTCTGATGAAGCACCTTGATTTATCATCAGTAAAAGTTGCTTAAAAAACTCAGTTTTTAATTGTAATTATATTTTGGTTTTATAATCTCTCATGAAGTGATTACTAATTTCATGTGGGTCATCAATGGAAATTAAAAAGAGGTAGTTGATTTGGCAATTAAAATAGTGATAAAAAATGTTTAATACATGTATACAATCTACTGTGCGACGGAATTGACAATAAAGAAACTTGTCATTTGATTAGGATAAATTTTGGGGAAAAATATGCAACTTTTAATAGACGACTCATAAATGTGAAAAATAACGTCATTCAGGACATGTTTTCAGAGAATTCAGATAACCAAAGTTGGTATTGCACCGATTGAATAGTTCAATTTTGACTTGAGATTGTTTACAAGCACGACAAATTACTAAGTATTCTAAGCCGTTATTAAGCCCCCCATAACTGTGAGCACATGCCTAGCTCTGGCTTAATTAGTTTCTGGCTGGTGCTTTCTTGTATCGGTTCAAAATTTCCTGTTAAAACCAAGAATTCCAGGGGCTTAGTGGAATCCGCTTGTATCCCTGTCCGTCTACCTATTTGTATTAATTAAAATTGACCTCTTGTATTATTTCGTATCCTCAATATCCTGGCCTTCAGTACTGTCAGTACTTTGATTTAAATTACCGATAGTTATAATAAAGGTGAACTGTATGTTTTCTTGTAGGTATATCTGCAAAGTGTTTTACTTCAAATTTTGATGAGATGAACAGACAGCTGAAAGAAACGGAACTATTAGAAATAACAGAAAATAGAAAAATATCAGTCCACTGGCAAATAAGCAAAAGACCTACATCCCAAATATTGTAATACATGGCCCATTGGTTTCGAACTACAAGACTTACAAAGTCCTTTCTAGAAATTCTTACATAGGGGCAGACTCAAATTAACAAACTCAACTCATGGTTTTGAGATGGTTACTGAGTCTTTTAGCTTTCTTGAAACGTAAATTAAATAACAAACTCAATTTAAGTCAGAAACCGAGTCCTTTAGCGGCTTACAGCAAATAAATGGACTTGGATTTGAAACCAGTCTCAGAGCAAAGCCATTTTTAGCCCACAAAGCTACAATTACTTGAATCCTGGTAGTGGTCCACGAGATGAAGCCGCATATCAAGTAACATAAGTCAATAAACAAGATTTTCATAGTTTCCTCAATAAAAAGTAAAACAGGAGACGCCTGGCACAGGGCTCAATTAATTAGCCCTTGGTCTTATGGCTAGTAACAAGAACATTTCTTAACTTTTACTATATAAGCCCAATAAATAGTTCTGCCATATGACGTCACAATATGCTTGTCTCACAGGGGTTACGGCCAATAGTATAAGAAGAATCGTTGGCATTTATATATGTGACCCATCACGTAAAAGGGGACCTTCTCGGAACTGCAAAAAATGTCAACCCTGGTCAGACTGCGCGAATCGCTTTTATGACATTTTCTGTATAATAAGTGACTATTGTACCTTCTTATACAATTATTTTTTAATTATCAACTTAAACTGACCTACACTATCGTTGATCTGTTTTCATCTAATTGATGTACAGAATACCCAGATGGTCCCTTTTTGCGTGATGGGTCACATATAAAAAATGGGAGAAAAATCAATAAAAAAAAACTTCAGCACATTTTATTATCATTACTCTCAATATAATACATATGCAAATTTCACCTGATAATTCAAAAGACCCCTTGCATCTCTTACACATAAAATTGCGAATAAAAATAAGTACAAACAAAAATAGAATAAAGATTTTCGTAGTCGTTTTGTACAAGAAAAAAAGGTAATTAATATATGTACATAAATTCATGTAAGAGGTACATATTTTTTAGGTTTCAGAATCATTTTATTCCAGTCTTGTTGACGTAATTCGGTTCCTCAGCAATACCATGCGCAAGCTCATCGCAGGCTATAGGCGCTTCGAAGGACTTTTCAGGATACACGTGTTCTTTATGTTCTCTAAGCGCTTCGTAGGAACTTCTACTATACACGTGCTCTTTGCGAACTCCAAGTACTTCATAGGAGCTTTCAGGGTACAAATGCTCACTACGTTTTCCAAGTGCTTCGTAGGTATTTACCGCATTAACTGAAATGAAAACGAGACATTATTAGTTGTATGGTCAGGTGGCAGGCGACTTGGAAACTTATAGACGGCTGTGGTGAATCGTGTTGCCCCGAGCCGAAGGCGAGGTAGTACGTCACTGTCAACTGAAGTCATTAAAACCTTGGTAATACTTCCTAAAACGTGTAATCTTGACCGTCGCCGCCATTTTTGATGTTGTGTTGATAGTGTAATCGTGTATACTGGGAAAGGACGTTTGTTGTACGTTGGTTTTGCCAGTGTACATGATACATATGTTTGGGACATATTATCCAATCAGATCACGAGAAATTTCTTTGTAGTATGATAACATGTTTTATATTTTCTCGATCAATAGTGGTTTTACAATTTTAAAAGACATTTCGAAAAACAGAGAAACATTGAACGATATGCTTTGCTTTCAGTAAATTAATCAATCTTTATAAAGGTATTTAATTTTTTCTTAAATCACTTCTTTTTTTTTCCCAATTTATGTCGACTTAATTTCGATCTATTTTCTTAAAGGTCCTTTTATCAAACACTGCTTGAACGACCCGAGCAAAAATGCTTTTTTTTTTAATTTTAGTATGGAAAAAAATACTGGAAGCTATTAGTATTTCTTTTTTTCAACCTATATTCTCTACTCTCTATTACACCAAATTCCATCAATTATGCCCCATCTGATTTGTCGTCTACTTTGATGAAGAATTACTACAAGAGAGAACTCGTATGTATCATTTACTGTGATTGACTGTGTTTGTAAAGTTACAATAAATGTTGCTAATAAAGTGTAGATCGTGTTTTTTTGACAGAAACATATAGGTCAAACTACCATGTAGACTTCCGATGCTCCAAAGGGACTCCATTGTGGTACCGCGTTAACTCCTCTTATTTGGAAAACCGTAAAAAAAGGTGTTTTTCTTTCATTTTTTTTTTTAAATGATTTACCCGTGCCGTAGTTTTTGTTTCCGGCGAGGGTTATGAAGTCACAACAGACAACATTCACCTGTCAAACATGAATTATCGGCTGTATGAGGAAAAAAGGGTTATTATTTTCAAAACATGAAGGAATTTTTTTTTTATAATTGCGTCAGTGGAATATGCGTCATTAGAATATTGAAAGTAACTTATTAGACATTTCTGATATTTTTCTAACAGATGCGATACTAAAACACTTCTGCTTTCGATATGATGAAGTAAACAGTCCATAGGTGGCGCTACGTATGCAAATTAGATATTTTTTTCGGATTACCGCTGTATTATCGATAACATAGTTACTATACATCGATTAAAAGGGAACTTCTTTCAACTTATATTAATCTCTCTTAATTCTTCTTCCTGGGAATTACACTAGCCCTCACGCTGAATATGAAGGCAAATGAAGTATTCCAAAGTTGACACCCGCTCCCGTATATTAAGCACGGGACCTTTTTGTTACGAGGCCAACGTTCTAACTAACAGCCACTTACACAGTAAACGCCGCGTTCTATAGCCCTGATGCAGGCTTTAAACGTATTCCTTTTCCCGCAATATTTATCAAAAGTTAATGCCAAACTGATTTACTAATGCCATACTTAACTAGCCTGTAAGGGGTTTAAATACTGACAAAGCAAAAAATTTGTAGCACGGTTAAATGATTACATTTTGTATACTTACCAATATTACCAACATCCACACAGTCGTATGTCCCCGGAAGTGTCTGCATTTTTGTGTCTTGACTGGTTGTCCTTATTACCGAAGTGATGTTCTGATAAGTGTTGGTGTACGTCGTGTCAGCTTCCAAAGAGAATAAAGAAATGCCAGTTCATGACAGATAATGACACTTAGATTAGAAACAACAAGAGGCCGAGAAATAAATGAAAACAAAAGTTATAAGCAGATGCTGCATTAAGAATGTATTTCAGTTGTGCCCTTCAAAAAGGGTCTTTTTATGTGTATGAGCCCTGTCTGAGATCGGGGGGGGGGGGAGGGCTTACTGCAATTGCAAAAAGCATCCGTCTATGACAGCTTGCGCAGTCCGCACAGGCTGACCTGGGCCGAAACTTTCCACAATTGGTCAATTTTCTGTATTTTCAAGGACCAGTCTATCTCATGACTAAGTCGATTGTTGAAAAACAGTTGCAATTGTGTATCCATGATTATGTGATTGCTCGGTTGCTATAAAGCATCACGGAGATGCATTAAGCCCCCTTTGCCAGATCATGGCTCAAATATCTTTAGAATTATACAAAGCAAACTGTTGCATAATATGGATTTTGTTTTTCGTTGAAAAACGACTAAACGACTGGGTAGAACCGTACTTCACATGTGCCAAATTTGCCGATAGCCAACTCGTAAGTTTAAACTATGTTTATTTCTACTTTGAACAGTTTTCTATGTGTAACTATGTTCAACTACGTTTTATACGTTCAGCTACGGACATCTACGGTCGTTATCAACCACATTCAACTACGTAAGGTGTGACCACGGCCTTACAAAACATGATGATAAATTTACCAGGATTATTCAACGTAGAGTCTTTGTACTTGTTGGCCTTCATTCCTTCCCCGCTACTTCCGGGTTTATTAAGCAAAACGTTCTGTGCGTTGATTTCTATAAATTGTAAAGTCAATTTAAAACATTTTTATTCCCTGTACGTAAGTATGAAATTAACACATATTTGAAGGTATAAAATTAATATACGTTTTACCTGCTGTGGCTGCCATTTTCTTCACATAAGGACATAAATTTAGACTTGCACATGTTAAATGGTAGATTGATTGTATGGTGTCTAATGTCGTTTTCAACATTATTTCTGTTGCCAGTGCACCCATCTATGCATTTCCTGGAGTTTGCTTTGCCAGTACTATGCACAATATTCTCTCCGTGTCCACGGCTGCTTTCCCACATAACTTTTGTCGAAACAATCATTAACAGTAAGAGAGGAATTAATCCTGTCGCAATGACTATAATCAATCCTCGGAATTAAACTAGCCGAGCCGTCAGTCGTACCGGCGCCGCTCTGTTTTCTAGTTCTGTGTGGTACCAACTGAGCTATCGGGCCGTGGCTAGTCCATGCTAAAAACAATGGCAAGTTATAGGTGACTGAAATAATAATATTTAAGTTTTAAAGGATAGGAAACAAAATGCAAAGAAAAGTAACCAATATTCCGTCTCCTTCTCTCAACATGTTTTAAATATCCTCGTTTTATTCTAAGGGCGAACATGTTCAACAGATATGAAGTTAATAAGTACTATAGCACACCTTTGATAGAAAAAAATCAAGAGATGTCTGAATAGAAAATATTTCCACATGACAAATAAAATGAGATCGGACTGTTCGGATTTCTCTGTGAAAGGGTGGCAAAACGAATAAGGGCGCTATATGCGGCTTCCAATGTCTATCAGGTCAAAACCTTTCTGAGTTGAAGAACATTTTAGTCAGCCATTGAAAGTGGTCGGGTTATCAATTAGCGCAAAGTGTTAAGCAAGACTGTCATTATATGTCAACACGTGAAAAGGGGCGTTCGGACATTTTTGTAAAGTGTCTTCTTGGATCAGCCTGCCCAGTCTGAATTGGGTCACAATGGTTTAAAAAGTAGGTCACCGCGTCAATTCTTAGAAAATACTCTTATAATTTAGTCAGAATTTTTATCTTCATATTATCTAGAGCACTTTTGTAATCAGGTCACGGTTTGTCAAACAGTAAGTAACTTGATAAAATCTTAGAAAAACCTTGTGTGCACTCTAGAGGACATCTTTATAATTATACCTCATTTTAGATGCATTTTTTCAAATTCTTTTCTACGTTTTTTCCAAGGATATGAGCTTTGCTAAGGTTACTGTATCCAAATGATTTCATTGAGGGCAAGTATATTTATATATCACCAGGTAAACATTCAAACTGATAATTGATTTTCCCGAAATGTTTACAAAAGGGTTCTATCTCAAGGTCGTAAAAGCCAAGGATTGTTTGGTAAAGGGTTAAAAAGATAGAGAGTTTGTCCTGATGATTTTTGAACGATTTTAAATTCAGCCAAATTTGCTAAAGAATTAGGTCAATGGGAAAAACCTTAGAAAAAAGTTGTTTGCACTTAAAAGCCATATTTGATACTCGTATGAGTTGTATGAGTTGTTTTGAATCTTTATCTTGATATTATCTCTTACATGTCTGAAATTGGGTTAAATCGGTCCAAAAGTAGGCCAAATCTCAGGAAAAGAAGTTCTGCAGTCTAAAGGCAACATTTTAAGCCCGATACCTATATGGAGTGCAACACACGAAAAGGTGCATTCGGACATTTGCGTAAAGTGTCGTCCCGGATTACCCTGCGCAGTCCGCGCAGGCTAATCCGAGACGACACTTTACAACTACATTAGATTTTGTGCTACAGTAGACTTGCATAAAACAGAAAATCACATAAAATCGGAAAGTTTCATTTCGGATTAGCCTGTGCGGACTGCAAACGCTGATCCGAGACGACACTTTACGCAAATGTCCGAATAACCCTTTTCGCGTGTTGCAAGCCATATAACATGGTCCGAATTATGTTTTGATGATACACCTGACAAAGGCCACTAGTACTTATGCGTTTTACATCGTTACAACCAGGATCTCTTCAGCTTTATCCTCCTAGACGGCTTCACCAAGAAGAGCGTTTTAAGGCCAATGGCCTGTCTTATCTTCAGGGAACTTACAGAATCAAGTTGAACTCCTTTGTTTTACTGTCAACAGCGGAATTATTTTGTCAAGTATAATCCTGGCAAAAAACCTGCTAGAAACGAGAATTCTGGCCTAGATAAAGATAGTGGGCTTCGAAAACAAGAGTATACATGTAAATATGTTGTTGGACAAATGCCAGCGGGTATACCCAGTACCAAACAATATACTATTAGTCTTGAGTCTGGGCATTTTATCTCCAAAGACTGGCAGAGACTGCGAACCATCTGAAGTTTCTGGGTCGCACGTAGCGTCAGCTTCTTCATCTATTCATGTTTGATAACAGCCGTTTCTTTTATTTTTTTCATTTCTTAACAAGACTATCTCTGATGCATTAAAAAGGAAGCCAAGCTGCTTAAACGCTCTTGTCGTAACAGTCATTCTCTGATTTTCCAATATTATATACCTCGTTTTAGATGTATCTTTTCACATTCTTTTCTACGTTTTTTTTTTTTTTTTCTTTTTTTCAAAGGATATGAGCTTTGCTAAGGTTACTGTATCCAAATGCTTTCATTCAGGGCAAGTATATTTAGATATCAACGGGTAAACATTCAAATTGATAATTATTGTATTAGGCAATACACATGCACTTACCGTCCATTTCAAGACTGCCTGTATTAACGATGTTGTCTTTGTTATCTGGTTTGAAACATTTCCTGAGCACGGTAGAATAAGAAATAAATTGTAAGAAGTCTTATTAAATAGTCTACAACTTATAAAAAATCTTGTAATATCATAGCAATACGAAACTTTCAGATTACCTCTGACAAGATCAGTCATAGGATTTTCATAGAACAAGAAATGTCACGCGGAAAGTATATTTTGTCATGGAAAGCAATTATTTTTGTCCTGCATGTGAGTGACTGAGAAAAATAAATGCGTCATATATTACACGTAGGTCAACATGGCTGATAGGAGATGTAGGTAACTTTCCCTGGGTATATGTTGGTCTAACTTTCCTGTGACATCATATGGTGACTAACAATTTATTAATTGGCTAAGAAAAGAGCCAAATGACTTACAATGATACAAGCAAGGCTCAACCTATAAGTATACCAGGAAAATCACCTACTGGCCCATAATGTTCTAGATCAACTGAATATTATAGAAATACGGCAAAAGTCCGAAAAGTAATGAGACAAATCATTAGCATTCACATGTTTAGCAATTTAGACCAAATGTAGAATCGTCTGGTTTGTGAAAGAAATAATTGATATGACAATAACGACTCCAATATCAAAATATTTAAACACTTACCGCATTTCTTTGACAATTGTGTAATTTGGCTCAAAAGTAGACAAAAATATGGAATATTGAGTTACCATGACAACAATAACTATGGCTTTAAATACGTTTCGATATTGTATCTGATAATATGTCTTTCCTTAAAAAAATATATACCCTATATTACGATATTAATTATCTAAAAAACAAATTTGTTATGCACGAATGCTTTAAATATATATTGTTTAAGATACATGCATTGTCACTTTGTGTATAAAAATATTTATCGAGTAGAAATTCTATGTTGGGTATAGAATATTTTCATTGTGTAAAGATATTATTAATTGGGGTAAAAGATATATATTACGTATTAAGAATTTATTGTGTTACGAGTCGAACGTAACGAGAAAGAAAAACCAGCAATAAACTTTTAACAATTAACAATATTTATTAGTGAACAAGGACAAAAGAGTATAATAAGAGTTAAGTTTGAATGAAATTTTGACAATTCTTAACCCTAGAACAAGACATGGAATAAGTCCCTCAAAATTAGGAAAATTGTGTAGACTTCAAATAGAATAAAATTTCTCGTTCCTAAAACCTAAATTACAATAGTTTAACTTGCAAGTAGACATGAACAACCTGTCACAAAAATAAAGTTGTTCCAACTTACAGATGTATATCCCAAGTTAAATCCAACACGTCTCACTAATCCTGTATCCACAAAACCACAAGACTGTCTTCAAAATTCAAAAGGCACTCCTATTAATATCAGCTTGGAAAATTCTAGATTTTTTTTTTTCTGGAAAGATTATATCATGGGTTAGTAAACAGCTTGCCTATTAACAACCTGTTTCTAAAAATAACCACAATGGAAAAACAAATAAATGTTCCTCATGTATCTAAAATATTCTGAAAACAAGTCACTGTATATCCCATCTACATAACAATTGCGTATAAAATATTTATTGGGCAAAAAATATATACATCGAGTAGACGATGAATTCGTTGCGTATAAAAATAACATATTCATTGAGTGAAAAATATTTACGGTGTAAGAAATAAATTTATCATGTATAAAATTTAAATGATAAAAAAGTCACGACAATATTTTTTGTGCCAATTAAAATTCATTTACTAGGGAATAAAAGTATCAGGAGAGCTTGTACCCTAGAGAACTCGTACTCTTAGCTCGTTGGTAATGAGTTTTCGTGCGTCTTCCGATCTCAAGTCGAGCGGGCATCTGACTCGACCACATGGCCTGCAGTCTTAACATGCAAAATTGCAATTCAGAAAAAAAAAATGAAATGCTTTGCTAGGATCAGAATTTACTAATCATCAACAAAAACCTAGAGAAGAGTGTTGATTGATTATCACATGATGGTTTAACGCCGTTTAAAACAGTATTTGAGTTACTTCGCGGCGGACAGTTCATCTATTCGTGCTTGCCTGGAGTTTCTTCTTCTCAGTACTCCGCACGATATTCTTACCAAGCCATCAGCTGATTTCCCGAATAACCATCGTGGACACGTTGGTCAGTGGTGAGGGAGGAATGAATCCTGTTGCACACAGCAATCCTGGGAAATAAATTGGTTGAGCCGCAGATCCGACTTGTGACTTCTTTTTCTTCAGTCCTGTACGCTACCGAGAACCGAATAAACTACTGGGGCTCGGCTCCAAAGCCAGAAGGAGCAAGTCAGCAACTTCAAAATATATTAAGGCAAACAGATAATTTACCAAATAAGAGGAATTTCATTGTTTTTGACACACTTTCCTAAAAGCCCTTTTTTGCCTTCAGAATTTTTAATTTCCATGGTAAAAGCAAGTATTTTTGAGACACCCAATATTTCTGAAACACCTGACGAAACAATTTTGGACTTACCCAAATCCAAAGCATTGAAAGACTACATAGCAAATATGGTTCAAATTGTTGAATATATCTGAAATCATATTTGAACAGAAAACATAATTAAAAAACGGAAAAAGCTTCTGAGAACATATTTGGAAAAGATAAAATGATGGAAACAAGCATTTTCTCGTTTTCTAATTACGATTTCTATTCCAGATATGTACGTATGCTACAATTCTAGAGACGTGTTCTACAATTTGACTTTGTGACTCATGAGTTTAGACTGCAAGGATCTTTTGCTTACAACTGGCATATTACATCATCATCTGTAAGCCACGCAGGATCCAGTGCAGTTATAAACAATAACGATGAAGGACGAAAAATGCTACATCATATTTATTCATCCATTAGATTATAATAAATAAATGCCATCTATTCAGTATACTTTATAACAACTCTTGAAATACACATGAGTTGATATGTCAATAAATGCGGCACGCTCTGGCAAACGGGGGCTTAATACATCTCAAAAATACATGATGTCAAGTAAAGTTTTTTAAATAATTATAGTAATTACAACCAACAAAATCATGCGTTGTGATGATCCTCGGACGTGCTGAAAACTCCGATAACCACCATCTCTCCTTCTTCCACCGTTTAAAAGATAAATCTATCCTTAAACCAATTTGCCAACTGATATGGATTTATCATTTACAATGGTGGAATCATTTTATAATGCAAATGAAAATCTTTGTAAATGACAAAGTAAACGTGGCTCAAATTGACAGGAACTGTAATTAAAAGACAATAAGAACATCTCTCCTAAATAATACATTTTTAACTTGTCCAACTTTGAAGGAATCGCAGAGAATAGAGTAAATGAGACTGAAGAACTAAAAGTTGCTGGACATATAGAAAAATAGTAGGCTAAGGAAAGAAATGCTGGTTAACAATGTTTCAGCGGTCTGAGTCAGATGCCCATTCAACAGCAGATCAGAAGACGCACGAAAGCTCATTATCATCGAGCTTAGGGTTCTCCAGGGTACGAGTTCTAATGCCATATTTTTTTTCAGCAAACGAATTTCACTTTTGCGCAAAAATATTTTCGGGACTTTTGCACAATACATATATTTCAATTACAATGACTATTTTATGCGTAAATATATTCTTTCACTCGATAAATACTTTTTTAATACACAATATTTATTTCATACAAAAGGTATACTTTTTTACAAATAAATATTTTTATAACCAAATAAATATTTTTGTACACAGGGTATATCTTTTAGCAAAATAAGTATTTTTTCCACAATGAATATATCTCATACACAATAAATATTTTTTAAACAGAATCTATATCTTTTAACCCAATGAATATTTTTCCCACAAAAAATATATTTTATGCCCAATATACATGTAATTTTTTACCCAATGAATATTTTTATACACTATAGATATATCTTATACTCAGTAGACATAAATTCATACATGATGGATTCATTTTGTAGAAGATAAATATCTTAATATCTTAATATTGAATAGAATTCTTTTTTAATTATGGAAGACATACATTACCAGATACAATATTGCGAGGTATTTCATACCACAACAGTTTCAAAAATAGATAAATATTTCATACCTAGGTACCATGACAACAGCGACGACAGTAATACATAGGACTACACATGTTGCAATGCAAACAACAAATATGAGAATCATGGAATTGTTTAAAGGTAGTTTGGACTCGGCCTCTGAAAAAAAAGACAAAAGGCTAAGCTTCTTCTTTTACATTTTCCGAAATTTCTTCACTAAAAGATAATTTTAGACTGGTCCACCTAATGGTATTTGCAAATGACTGATAAACTTGACTCAAATGGTAGTATTTCTGTCTGGAAGGTGTGAAAATTGGTAGATAAATGAGATAAATACTAGTATTTTTCGTTTTCAAACAGTATTTTCAAAAGGCTTCTTCCTCAGGTCCCTTAAAACAAGAGAGAGATTGTGCGGTAAATAGGTAATGGGGAGGGAGGATAATAGAGTGTTCACACAAATGGATGAACGAGAAATCATTTGGACAACAGGAATATTTTTAGAGGTTGCACTAACTTAAAGACATTCAGGACTGTGTATGCAGAGACAAATAAATGGGCAGACCGCCAAAAATTAAAGACAGTTAAATGTACCAACCTTTTTCACAAAAAAGTCCAAAATGTGTAGATTTGCACCCCAAACAGTGTCCAGTGTTACTGTTACAATATCCGTTGAAACAGTTTTTACCACAAGCCCGGTTGCAGGTTTTACCCCATGTACCGTTTTCACAGCCATGGACACAATGTCCAGTTTCTATGTTACACAGCCGTCCTTCTGAACTTTGCACACAGCCAAGACTACAGTTAAATTGGCATACATGTCCGTAGTACCCATTCTTACACTGCTCGCAAATGTCATAATTCTTACAGGTAACACAGTTAATGTTACACCTTTTATCACAGTGAAACCCGAACCAACCAGTCTGGCAGCCATTTTTACAATATCCAGTCAATTGTTTACAATCCGACTGATCTTTGCAGTGCTTTGGGCATGGGCAACATCCTCGCGTGTATGTATACCACCCAGGTTGTTTACATTGGCGACAGGGTTCCACATTGGAATAAACCTCACATTCTCGTTCATCACACTTGCATAAACCAGCCTCTAATTTGGATTTAGAGTCATAAAACTGTAATCCACACTCGGTGCAGTTGTCATGTGACGAGCATGTTTTACAATTCTCCATACAAGAATCCTGACAAGTGTCGCCGTAATGGCCGTCGTAGCATTTCAAGCATCTAGCGTCTCTATCACAATTTAGACAATTCTGTGGACAACAGGTATTGTTACGAAGGGTGTAACCTGTATTACACACTATACAGATCGTTTCAGATATGCATGATACACAGTTATGAGGACATTCCTTTATACACGTACCATTAGTTCTAAAACATTCAAAGTTAACACAGCCGTTCCCAAATTCACGACAAGGTTTATCACAAAGTATACCATAATATCCTGCTTTACATCCTTGTGTACAGTATCCGTTCATCGTGCACACGAAGTCTTGACAATTTTTAGGACATCTATTGTTACATGAGTCACCATGGAAACCTGGCAGACACCCTTGTGAACAGGTCCCATGTATATCACATGTGCCTTTTTGGCAGTTATTTGGACATGTTTGTTCACAGTTAACACCAAATGCTCTTTCTTCGCATTCGGCACATTGTCCCGTTTCTAGGTCACAGCTTTCGTCCTTGCATTTATATAAACTGTTGTTTACATGCAAACAAGTTTCATTACATACTGAACCCCAGGAGCCAGGTTTACATTCTGTACAAGAATCATAGTTTGTACAATCACGGCACAGTGAGCTGCAAGCTTTACATCTACCGTTCTCGACGTAGAAGCCTTTCATACATACTGAACATTCATTGTTCTCGTCACTTTTATTGCAGTTGCCTAGGCATTCACAATTAACTTTCACTGTAAAAAAAAACAACAACAACAATACGAGTCATGCTCTGCGAAAAAGCTGCTTAATGCATCTGCAAAATGTATCGACTAAAGCCAGCCTGCGCAGTCCGCTCAGGCTGACCTGTATCGAAACTTTTTCCATCTGGTCAATTTTCTGAATGTCAAAGGAGCAGTGTGCCCCATGATTCAGTTAAGTGTTAGACCAAAAATGGATTTTATGGATCCGTAAATATATGTGATGACTTGCTTGGTATCATACATCACGAATATGTATTAACCCTTTCCCAGACAATCCCTGGTTTTTACGAATCTGAGATAGAAGCCTTTTGAAAACATTGTGGGAAAAGGAGAAAATGCTGGAAACCAGCATTTTCTCCATTTCCCACAATGTTTTCTACCCTGCTGGAAACATATTTCAATTTTTGGGTTTCGGTTAATTTGTTGTCTGCAAGTGCTTTCAATTTGGACCAGTCTATTATTTTGTCGTTTGGTAAAGCGTTAAACGCCATTTTGCCATAGCACGGCTCTATCTGAGATTTTTTTTATCGCAAGAGCTATAATACTAATAATATATAATATCTTATTCAATTAGGACTTTTGCCTTGGTAAAATAGATTGAGGAAAAAGTGATGGATTATCTTTGATTACTCACAGCTTTAGTTGCCCTATTGCATTTAGTGACAACTTTTTTTTTCCAAAAAAAGAAAGGTAAAAAAAGAAAATTAAAAAAAATTGTTAAACATTCAGCTTCCCGAGCCTTAATTAGTCGCCGCGCAGAAGCGCGCGACTATATTTTTAATAGTTTTTCGAGTTAGGACATGGATAGTGGGAATTTCGTTTTTATAGGGGTGTTAGGTTAACAAGGAATCTTTCTAACGTTACTTCGCCTTAAACTGGCTTTTTAATTCATTCTTAAACTACGAAATTGCAATACGATACGATTTTTGTTCTATTAATACTTACAACATCAAAAAACCGCCTAATTATTTCTTTTATTGTCGCTATTCGTGAGAAATGGACTCGTCCACATAAATGCCTTGTTTCCATTGGTCAAGGCTGTACAGGTTTCCAGTCATTTCGTACCTTGTTAATTTCGTACCTAGGTCATTTCGTACGATTTTGGTCATTTCGTACCTACTTATACTTTCTATTTTGGTCATTTCGTACCCCGTTGGTCATTTCGTACAAACTTCGTACACAGGTTTAATTATCATTTTGATTTTTTTTGTAGATAGTTTTTCCTACTATTTGTGTGTTTTTTGTTGAATGACCACTGCTAAAATTGTGCATTGCTGAAATTGTGCTAATTTCCGCCGAAGAACGGGTATGATGGTTATGATTGTATCTGACCATTATTGGTTACTTATCTCTAAGTTTAATTTTTAAAAACAAAGATAGTTTAGAACTCCTTTGTTTATTTCTCAACGAGCTCTGCATAAATTTAATTTGTGGAAAAAATCTGTAGAGAGGCCATTTTTTCGCTGTGTTGTTCATAATGATAAAGCGCGATGCAAAACCATGATTCTTTATGAACATTGTTCACCAAACACTATAGTCTTAGACTTGTTTAAATTGAAAGCATGCCTTGCAAACTTACGTCCTCTTGAATCATACTTTCCTTGGACAGCAACATTTTAGTAACTTAGCCCTGCTTTCACCACTTTCCCAAACAAACACGGGTTATCACATGTGTGCTATCAAATTCTTTTGTCAAAACATGTTGGATAAGGAGAAATTGCTCGTTATAAGCAATTTCTTCTTTATTAAATACTTTTCCCCCACTACTAGCGAATTTTCCACTATTTTTGCAGCTTTTTAAATTGTCATCTGCCAACTCTTTGAATTTGGAAGAGTCTGATATTTGTCGTTTGGAAAAGAGCTAAGAGAGCGCTGTGCTAGGGTATTAGATACTGTAACAGAAGACAAGTTTTGATATAGTTACTATTCACATAATTTCATAATGTCACGGTTAAAAAATCTGCTGATGAAAACTGACATTTACTTACTTGCCCTGGCTTTCTTGAAGCATTAAACAAATTTTTTTTGCGGCGACTTTGATGCTTTGCATCAACTTTTTCTTGTTCTAATTATAGAAATTTTACAGTTGATTAGATTGGTCACTTATCTGTCTCATTCATACAGAGACTGTGGAAGACTAAAAAGTATGACTGCACAGCTTAAGAACCAGTCAACATCTAGCAGCTCGTTTAGCACTGTATGTAGGGACATATTCAACCCATAGGCTGTTAAGAGTGACTCAATGACCTTTTGCGGGCAGTATAGATCAAGATCAGACTGCATAGAACTTGCAAGATGATCTTGGAACTATATTGTCTCATAAGGACATATTTTTCCAAAAAAAAGTAACTTTGAAAAAGGCAGATTTTAGTTTGTACTATCGGCTTGAAAGTTTCATTTTACTCATTTATAAGGTTAAGTATGAAGTAAAGTGAATACCGTGGTATATAGATAGGATCTATTATGAGCAGGCATTTGAGGTATATGGCCTGCAACACGGGAAAAGGGACATTCGGACATTTGCGTAAAGTGTCGTCTCGAATCAGTCTGTGCAGTCCGCACAGGCTAATCCGAGACGACACTTTACAACTACATTAGATATTGTCCTACAGTAGACTTTTGCGAAACAAAATCACATTAAGTGTCATTTCGGATTAGCTTGCACCGACAGCCCAGGTTGATCCGAGACGGCACTTTACGCAAATGTCCGAATGCCCTTTTCTCATGTTGCAGGCCAATATGATCTGACATGAGAAGGCATTTGAGATATATAGAACCTGACATGATTAGACATTTGATATATGTATGATCTGGAATGACTTGGTTTTTGAGATAAAAATTTCATTACAAGGGTCTATAAAATATTATTCAGAGAGTTCTTGGCGCGCTCAATAACATATTTTGGGACGAGTTTAATAAATTCTTACTTTAAAAGCAAACGAATGTCAGATTCTCTCCATCACATAAATATGTCTAAACCATTGGCCTTCAGGCACATGAACCTTGCATATAACTGTTTAACCTCTAAAGATACTGAAATGTCTACCTTTTTCCCGATCTTCATTTTTGACAGTTAATTTCAGGCAGGAATCTGGATCAGCAATGTTTAGAACTAAGGCGTGTAATTTAAGATTTGACCAGATACGGCACTATTTTCTTGTATCAATCGCGTGTAAGATAAGACGATTGGTAATGGTTGCAATATATAGAAAACAAGGGGATTTATGTAATAAAAGATTCTTGGTGCTTGGTGTAATGACAAAAATTAAAATATAATAAACTAACCGACGATACAGACGGCCATCAAAACTGCACAGCTGCGATAAAACACCATGATATCCGCTTTGGTATTCTCTCACAAAATTATGAATTCGTATCATATATATATGATCTATATAAATCTTGCAGCAAACAGTCTCCTGTTGACGACACTGTATAATGGTTATTGTCATCAAAATCACAATGCTTTATGCAATCTGCACTTTGCATCTTACAGTAACAATGATGATGTGATCAGTGAGATAACCCTTAGGCTATAAAGAGCAACGCATTGGCCTTTTGAGCGCAGTGTAGATCTAGATCAAACTGGACAGAACGTGCAGTCTAATCTTGGACCTACACTGTCCAAAAAAGGACATTTTTTTTCCACCAGATTACTTTCAAATGGCGACATTAAGGCTTTTTACTATTGGCATGAAAGTTTCGTTTCACTTATTTAACAGGTTAAAGATTTACCAGACGATAAAATTTTAGACAGGTCTAAATTCAAAGCATTTGCAGACGTCAAAATAGATGTGACAGAAAAAATAACATTTGCTACGGGAAGGGTAGAAAGCATTGTAGGAAAAGGAGACAATGCTGGTTACCAGCATTTTCTACTTTTCCCATAATGTCTTTAAAAGCCTCTTTCTTCAGGGCCATGAAAAGTCGGGATTGTGTGGTAAAGTGTTAAAGTTACACAAACAAGGGGGAAGAAGGAAGAAAAACTTCCTTTCCGGCGGCTTTTCCCTCTTACATCTGTTGTTCGTATTAATCTTAGTCATTTGCTAGGAGAAAAGTTTTTGTCAATACTGATGTGAGAAAGCCAAGAGAGACGAAGGTGCTCTGACCGGCGTGATAGCACATTAGCTGTTTAAAAGCGGTAAAAATCACCCCCCCCCCCAAAAACAAAAACAAAAAAAATATTCCATCATCTCTCACCGCTTATCATTGCTTAAACAGTGGTTATTTAGGAAAACTATTGTGCGGAAGACTGGTAAAAGAAACTCCAGAAAAGCATTAAAAGGTAAACTGGCTGCTCAGACATTAATGAAACGGTTTTCAAAACGATGTAAAACATACTACAAACAAACAGACAAACAAATTATTAACTGTACGTAGAAAAAAAAAAGTTTTGGGAAACATGGGAAAAGAATACTGTATTTGTAGTGATACATGTGCCCTTGGCGCGAATAAATAAAAAAATGTACTTCTGTAAACTTTCTGCAACGAACATGAAAGTTCGAAACAAAAGCAAAGCTGAAATACAGACCACATCTGGCGGGAATCGAACCCATGGGCTACAGATATCCTCGTTTATTCGAGGATTAAAAGAAAACATACCGTAACCACGGAGCTAGAGCGGCATCACCCTAATGCAGTTGTTAGATATTGTATTAAAAATTGGGACGAAGCCATACATGAAGTAGTGATCTTCCGGAACAATACATATACCGATATATTACCGTACTTTATCTTAAATAGAGCGATTACCTAGGTTTTATGGAAACCAATAGTAGAGTGTTAAGGCAAACCACTCCTATTTGCATGGCTACGTCCCTATTTAAATACAATGTCTAACAGCTGCCTTAGGGAGATATGTTTTTAACTGAGTAGTTATGGTATTGTTTTTTTTAACCTAGAAAAACGAGGATATTTGTCTGCATGGGTTCGAATCTTGCCAGCTGCGGTTTGTATTTCACCAGTTTACGTCTAGTTAATATCCAAAGATTTAGCAGACAACACAATAGCGGATTTGTCTTAACCCTTTACTCCATAGATACTCATTTCTACGCATTGCTCGTAGGAGCCTTTGGAAAACATTGTGGCAAAAGGTGAAATTGCTCGTGACAAGCAATTTCACCTTTTGCCACAATGTTTTCTATGCTATCAAAAGGTGTCATATACACATAAGAAACGGCTTCATCCTTTCTGTTATCTAGGGTCAATTAGAGATACCATAGAAGTACCTTATGGGGTAAAGGGTTATAGAGAAAAGAAATAACTGCGTGAAAAGAAGAAAATGCCGGTTAAAAGTCTTCGGCCAAGCATAGTAGTTTAGTCGATAACGCAGAGACATTGCAATTGGGAATGACAGTTTTTAATTCAAAGCTCGACCGATTTCTCAAGTTCCGTAGATAAATGAATGTCATTGAGACCGAATCAACTCCTCTATGAATTGTTGTTTGGACTGTGTTTAAGTGGGAAAGTAGCCAGTGGTCTTGAAAGAAATTTGTGCAAAGTAACTGTAAAAGAAAGCCTTGAAAAGCATGAATAGGTACACTTGCATCAGCGTTATAACTGGTTTAATGGTTAAAAAAAAACATATCACACTATATGAACAAAGAGTTGCCACCGCTGGCTCGTTAGATTACAGAGATGTTTGGTCAAATATTGATAAATCTTAGTGGCTGTTTCTAAGTAATCTTACCATCCCCAACATTAGTCCTTCCGTCTGTTATGTATAGATATTACAATCATTATCCGGCAAAGAAATTAACCTTATCCTATTAAATAATTAAAATTAAATTTTCAATTCGATAGTATTGTTCTGTGCAGTCTGATCTTGATCTACGCTCTCCGCAAAAGGTCAGTAAGTCGCGCTTAACAGCGTAATAGTCAAAAGGAAACTTTCAGTAACAAAACCCCAAATAATGTTTATTTTTCTTTTTTTGTAAAATAGCTCCTTATCGGATAGTGTATATGAAGGATCAGACTGCACGTTCTGTGCAGTCTGATCTAGATCTACAATGCCCACAAAAGATCTGTGAGTGGAACGAAGCAGCCTAAGAGCTGAAGAGTATTACTCTTTTCATCGCTTAAGATAACTTGTTTACATTTAACTCAAGACGTAAATCATAATCTGCACAACATACGCGATCTGATTTAGATCCACACTGTCTGCTGGATCATGGTAAGGTATGATCAAAACTTCCTCTATTTGCGAAGGAATCTAATTATGGCGCCGCATGAGCGGCGGCACTATATTTTTATTCGCTTCTGAAAATGTTTTTGTGCTTAGCTCCAATTGAACTTCTGTTAAATTTTGCCGAAGAATGGCTATGAATGGCCATTTTTGATTCTAAGGATTGTTTAGGGCTTCTCAGTTCATTACTCACCTATTTCTACAAAAACTTACTTCAGACAATTTGAAATGCTTCAATGTGCCTTATTTCAGAAACAACTGATTTGCGGCGCCATTGATGTGATGCATCAAAAATTTATTGTTATTCGCTTCTGAAAAGTACCTATGGAGGCAGCCAAATTGTTTACTCGGCTTCCATTCGTTTTTGTAACTAGGTCATTTCGTGCCTACGCCATTTCGTACAATTATGGTCATTTCATACGAACCGATACTTTTTATTTTGGTCATTCCGTACTCACTTTGATCATTTCGTACCCACTTTAGTCATTTCATACCCAGTTGTAACATCAATTTGGTAACTTAGAACCTTGTTTTGATACTATTTTCTTGTGTTGTTTACCAAATGACAATTGCTTTTACAAGTACGTAGCTCCAGTTGAAATTATGTTAAATTTCTTCGAAAAATGGCAATGACTGTGTCTTACCATTATTGTTTCTTTTCTTTTTTAAGTTTTTAGTTAACATTCCAAGGCTTGTTTATGACTTCTAAGTTCATTTCTTACCGAGTTCTGCATAAATTTACTTTGGTCAATTAGAAATGCTGTAATGTGCCTTATTTGGGAAACAACTGATTTGTGGTGCCATTGATGTTATGTATCAATATTTTCTTGTTTATTTTTCATTTACTGTAATTGTTATACCATGGGACTTTTTTTAGGGAGAGGATCTATATCAGCTTTGATGCTTTCGTTTCAATCCTTTTCGCAATGTGTTGTTGTAAATGATTGATACGTTTTATTACATTGAATAAAATCATTTCAAACTATTTGCAAAGAAACTGTGCTTTATGATATCAGGAGAAGTCGAATACATACAATTAAGCAATGCTCCAACAAAAGGGGCCTTAGTGTATCTCCGTGATCCATGGTACTGGTACCAAACAATCCATAATATACTTAAGGATCAAAAACAGCCATTTCTTTTTACGATCGACTTAATCATGAGGTAGACTGGTCCTTGCACATGCATAAAATTCACTAATAGCAAAAAAGATTCTGCGCAGACTGACCTGAATGGATACTTTTAGCAGATGCATTAAGCTCCCTATTGACAGAACACGACTCCCTTAATCAGCAAAAGAGTAAATGTATTAAAAACCTCTTTACCAACTTTACCACACAACAAAATTTTAGACTAGTCCTGATCTATCGTGTTTGCAGAAAGGAAATTTAACCCTTTACCCAACAGTCTCTGGTTTTTACGACTCGGAAGTCTCTGGTTTTTACGACTCGGAGGTAGAAGCCTTTTGCAAAAACGTTACGGGAAAAGGAGAAAACATTTATTTTGTCGTCTGCAAGTGTTTTCAATTTGGGCCAGTTTAAAATTTTGTCGTATGGTAAAGAGTTAAGGGAAAAACTGTATTGGAAAGGATGACTGTATGATAAAGTATGACTCAAAATCCATTGTTTTTTCACTGAAAAACCACATCACTTGTCGCCTAACGATCAATGAGGAAGGTGAATTTAAAATACAAACTGTTATAGCAGGATGAAATTATCTTTATCATAGTAAACAACATTTTCTCCTCCAACGGCAATGTTTTCTACCCTTTCAAAGGCATTTTCGTCGTTTGAGCGTAGTTCATCTAATAGTTTACAAATGCTTGTTAACTGGACGAAACGTTTATAAAAAAAAATAATGGTTAGGGAAAAAGATTACGGAAACGTATTTTCAAAATGACATGACATACATAAAAAGGACACAATTCTCTCTTTCTTTATTTCTTTCTTTCTAAAAAGAATCATCAATCAAAACCATTTTTTTTTATTTTTTCGTTTACTGAGTGAGTGCGTGAGTAAGTGAGTAAGAGAGTGAGCAAGAGAGTTAGCGAAAAAGTGAGGGAGGAAGACATCGATTGAGAAAAGGAGTGAGTGAGCAACCAGCTAGTATTTTAATAGGAGTGCGTAAGGGAGTGAGTAAATGAGTGAAGAATTGAGGGAAGTAGTCAATGGTTTACAGATTGATTGACTGATTGATCGAACGATTGATTGATTGACTTATTGAGTTACCTCGCTCACCCACTCACTCAGTTTGTGAGTTAATTAGTAAAACGGTTTGTGAGTCAGTAAGCGAGAGAGAGATCTAGTTTCAAGGGACGTTATTAAGTGAGTAACAGAGTGAGTGTGTGACAGAGTTAAAGAGGGACAGATAGAAGGGGAAGAAAAGAATCAGTCAAGGTAATAGATAAAGCGAACTAGTTTTAAAAGTGATTCAGGGAGGGAGGAAGGGAGGGAATGCAGTAAGTCAGGGACGGGAGTTAGTGACAGAACGAGTGACTGACTGAGTGACAGAATGAGTGAGTGATGAAATGAGTAAGTGACGGAGCGAGTGAGTGATTGTATGAATGAGTGACTGTGTGAGTGACGGAGTGAGCAAGTTAGCCAGCCAGAAAGCTTTCAAGCCAATTAATCAATTAGAAAGCCAGTCAGTTATTAGCTCCACTGGCCGAAAGCCAGCGAGCTATTGTCATGGCGTTGTGTCTGTCATGCGTCTGTCCGTCCGTACGTTCGTTCGTCCGTGCGTGCGTCCGTAAACTTTTTCTTTAAAAAACTTCTCCTCAGAAACTACTGGTTGGATTTTTACCAAATTTCACAGGAATGTTCCTTAGGTGGTCCTCTTTCAAATTCCTTCAAATAATGGTGTTCCATGAAGAATTCTGGTTGCCATGGCAACCAAAGTAAAAAACCTTTAAAAATCTTCTCCTCCCCAACCGCTAATTGGATAGCATTATTATTTTGCAGGAACGTTCCGTAGGTAGAGGTTTACAGAATTCCTTAAAAAAAAAATGATCCGTCAAAAAAAATGGCTTTTATGGGAGACTCATTTTCCTTTTATAGTATAAAGTAAAATCTTTGAAAAATTTCTTCTCTCAAACTATTCATTGGATTTCATTGTTGCTTTCACTGTGGGAAAAGGTGAAATTACTCATAATCAACCAAAGACAAGAAGTCTTTGGAAAACACTGTTGGAAAAAAAGAAAATGCTGGTAATCAGCTTACAGCTCACTGCATTTGAGATTGAAGTAAAACGGGTAACCAAGAATTGAACAACATGGATAAGAGGTACCATTTTCCGTAATGATTTTAGACGGTAAAAGAGTATGCACTTCATTTCTCCATAAGCAAAGGATTGAGAAAGTACCACCATGATGCTTAGATCAAACAATTCCAAACTGGCTCGAGGCCATTACAATGACGAATAAACTGGACGACTTATGTCATAAGTTAGTAACAGTGTATTTAGGAGTGATCAAAGCGTTGAAAACGCTGAAGTGGTATTTGTCAAGGAAACCCATTGTGTGGAATTAATAGTTTGAAAGAAACAGAGACATATTGTTCAGATATTAGCTTAAAAGTCAACCCACTAAGCAAATGAATACCTTTTCGGTTGAATGGAGAGTATTCATGACAAAGTTTGGTTTATTTTTGTATAAGTGGTCTCCTTTTAATCATGAGGAAAAAGCAGGAGTAACGCCCATTGACAGTAATATGCATGACGAATAGAAAGAAAAATCCTGTTAATATATCGAACAAAATTAAGTTGGTTCCTGAAAACTATAATTTTGAAATATCTCTAGCCTTTTACATTCAATTTCCAACATTACAATCAATAGACGATAAGCGATATTTACATTTTATCGTAAGCGGCGCACCACTAGTATCACGTGATACCGGACAATCAAAGCATTATTTCAGTAACAAATGCCGTATGTCCCGTTCGCAAATCCTTAAAATCTGGATAAATTCATAACTGAAAAGAAAATGACATAGCAAGAAATCTATGGAAATCAATTCTAAGACAATTCAAACATATTTCATGATATTGCCTTTGAAAAAGAAAATCACAAACAGACAAAATAATTATGCATTTTATAAAATCGTATTTAAATAAAGAGCGTGTAGAGACTAAGAACGGACTTAGCCTCTGAAACCTGTATAAAATTCATAATCCAGATCATTAATGATCACCAAAGGGGTCAATTAATATGAAACAAAAGATAAGAAGAGTTAATTTAATGTGACACGTGTGTGCTAATCTGTAAGAAGCAAGTACATTACAGCTGTTCTAAAGGTCACCCACTCTGCAGTGCGATACCAAGATCAAAGGAACACCGATTTAACCCTTCACCCATTTTTTTTAAGTAAGACTTCATTAGATACATATTTTTTATACTCAAAATGAAGCTTAAAAGAAGTTAAGTTAACAAAAAAACTGGGACATCAAACATTTTGAATTTATAGCAAAAATCTTAACTTTGAAATAACATTTTTAAAAATCTGTATAGTTTA
This sequence comes from Tridacna crocea, assembly GCA_943736015.1. Taxonomy (NCBI): domain Eukaryota; kingdom Metazoa; phylum Mollusca; class Bivalvia; order Cardiida; family Cardiidae; genus Tridacna; species Tridacna crocea. The sequence goes on along the minus strand of OX031057.1, from coordinate 14,259,826 downwards.
ATGTTTGCCATGTTCCTGTTTTAACTACCTTATAAGTTGACTATCGTAATAACAAAGTTTAATTCAAATTTCAAACCTTCCATTCCCTCTAGAAGAAGAGATGTTAGAGATTCATTTTCAGGAAGTGAATAGGTGCTATACTTGTTTTCATTGAAAAAGCTAGTCAAGGGTTAGCTGGGTGTACGTTTGATCTCGGTGTTTCACCGTCAAAGTGGATGATCTATATGAAAAGCTGTTGTGTTCTTTTTAGGCACTGACTAGTTAACACACACGTGTCATAATTAAGAGTTTATCCCGTTTAGTCTTATGATGATCACTTGTAAAGGTTTGGAATTGTTAAAAGCTGTGACGGAGGGTAAGTCTGTTCTAATTACTGGCGCCAAAAAATACATTTTTCTTCCCGAACATTTTTTTTTTTCAAATGCATTATTATGTAACCTAGGTTAACAGGTCCTACTTTAAACGGTATATTTGCACTGATTTCTCTAGGAATGGAGGGGGGTATTTGTTTATTTTAAGTTAAACCTTATCTTACAAAATAAATTAAATGCCACTTTTAAAGCCGATAGTAAAACCTCAAAAGTTATTTCAAAGGAATATCTCGAGGAAAAATATCTCCGTATCGGATAGTGTAGATCTAGGATCAGACTGCACGTTCTTCCTGGTCTGATCTGAATCTATATTGTCTGGAAAAGGTCGCACTTGGTAGCCAAAGGGTTAATGCAGTCTGCATACAAAAAGCTCTATCAACACGCAAGGCAGGATACAGCGCTTATGATACCGCTTTACTCTCTGAAGTCTGCAGAAAAATTGATAAAACAACAATTCTTTTTTGTGTGTGTCTTCGAACAAGATAATTAACGAAACTAACGGCACGGCCGTTTTAGGTTGTTTATTTATCGCGTTTAGGATGTAATCCATTTAAAAAATATGACACTTTCACTATTCGGGTATATACAGGATTGGGAAAAACTGTCGGGTGGAAAGGGAAGTAACTCATGGTGACGCGTCAGTAACGGTATTTGGCAAATGGGCTATTACCTCGATCTATAAATATTGATGAGCAACCAAATGGAGTAGCATGCAATCATAGGACGGAGAAGCCATGGAACGAATTGGTTTTGGAAGGAAAAAGCCCAAGGTCAGTTGGCAAATTTGTATCATTTCGCCAATAAAAGGCTATGAGCGAGAGAAGCTAGTTTCAATCAAAATCAGTATCTCAACGATCGATGGCCTCGCCCAATGTTTTTTAATATGCCATTTCAAATTACATATTTAAGTGCCACCGTAAAAGTCATTTGCCTGAGAAAAAATGAGTTTAACTGGGTTAATTTCCTTCGGTTTTGCACAAAATGGTTGAACTGAAACTCTACAAAGTTTGGGTACGCTCTCTCGGTATAGACTCTAAAGAGTTTTGGTACGCTATGACAAAATGGATACGCTGGCATATGTAGAAATATGTATCATATAGAAGATCTGCAAATCAAGATTTAAATTGAAATGTCGTCCTAGATAGCTGCAAATTATGAAGAAAATGGCAATATTCATGTATTTAAATTGAGCTACTTTATGCCAAGTTTTATATTCTTGCGCTAAAGCCCGAGACCTTTCGGAGGTTGATTAATTTATCAGTGTCATTGACGACCGACTTTTTTTGAAAAGGACTGAGTTATTATACTTGAAATTACGTTTTTCAACCCGTCTGGCTTTTTTTTGCAATAAAAGAGCATATAATCATTGCTTTGTCTGTTTGTATGTGGTTAGGACAGAGAATGTAGTAATGATATTCCAAAGCGTTTGAAGCATTTTTAAGCTACAAACATCCAGGATATTCCGGCAGAATTTAAGCCGGAACTACTTGAACTCAATCTCTTTCTACTGCTGTGTACCTAAATGCGATGGAGTATTGGATTCATGATACAAAATAAGATATATGGTTTTCAAAATTCAATCTTAAACTCATAGTGGTATTGTCTTCGATAAATACCACAAAAAACTAAACTTAAATGTATACATCATCAGCTATATTTCCCAACAGAGATACAGAGATCTGTCTGTTTGCTGCCGGTGTAATGCAGAGAAATGACTTCCCCTACAAAATGACACATGAGTCGTTATTCTACGTAGAAAAGTAACCCCAGGGTTATTATTCTATGTAGAGAAATAACCCCAGGGGTTTATTTCTATACGTAGGATGCATGATTTCGATGATAGTTAAGCTACCGAAGACGTCAATGAAAATAATTCGTTGTTTTTATTCTGTTCTTTTGAAACACACAGATTTTTAGGCCAGGGAATCCCTATCAAGGGATTCCTTTGCCTATAGGGATCGTAAACTACCTTTTCCGGACTACTTTCAGACTAAATGTTGAACGATGTGTCCACTCGATATCGCTGAGTCCGCCAAAACAACTAGTTTCCCTCAAAGCTTTCATCTGCAAAGTGCCATGGAATTGCAAGGGTATTACGACCCTTAAATACCTGACGAGCGTGTGTTTTTTATCCCGTTTTCGTCATTAATATTGACCTAATAAGGGATAACCTAATAAACTTAGCTTTATCCGGCAGTTGTTTATTCCTACGCGCTATACGGTTAATATGACGTTGTGGTGACATTTGAACATATGTTTCACAAAACGCGTCTCCGCTGAAATGCGGTTGTAAATAAAGCAAACTACATATAGAATAGTGGCCCGTGTTACGTTTATCACTTTTTCTAATGTATATCGACTAAATCTAGGGTACTTTGATTGTGCTGCTTTCTACACCGATAAAAATCTACTATTTCCCACTAGTGTGTCTCTTCTCTGCATACCACCCGCTGTTGTGATAGCAATTTTCGACTGCTGGAGAAATCGGCCCCTGAAAAATCGTTCCCAAACTGCTTGGAGACGATTTCTCCGGAGAAATCAGGTGAAATTGTCCCCAAATAAAATTTTAGAGAAATCGACCCCAACATCAAATTTCATCCATATCGTTATTAAAGTTATCTATAAAAATTATTTTTGAAAGTTCGTTGTCTGTAGTACGTACATTATGTGTATTAGTTACCTTTATCCAAGAGTTATTTGGTAGTTTTGCCATTGTTTATAACTGCCTATTTCACACTGATAGGATGTATTTCACACTTTTTACACCTGTCACAAATAGATTACACCTGTGTAATTCTTAAAATATCTATTTGACTGACTTTGATTTGAAACCAGATAAATACTTATATTTTTTTTTTCTGTAGTGGTTCGCTTGTCATTTAGTGTATTTTTTATATTCATATATGCCCATTATTTTGATTTATTGTATGAAGATTTTTTTTCATCCTCTCTCTCTCTCTCTCTCTCTCGTATATTTTCCTGCCCTTTCCTACTTGTACATTTTCCATCACCCAATACAAGATTCATGTCCAACCGTCGATCGTGAAGTCACCAGATCGATCCCATAAAGTGTGTTTTATTGAATCACATCTCTGGTTACTGTATATTGAAACCCTTTTCCACAAAAGCATTTCCTCCTTTTCCCACAATATTTTCTAGCATTTGAAAGGCGAATGTTACTTTTTTATTACCATTTGATTTGTCTTCTGCAACTGTTTTCAACTTTTTTCCAGAAAAAAAAATGCCTTTTGGTTAAGGCAGATTTTTGAAAAAAAGAAAAAAAAACTTATTTTACAGAGATTCAAAGGACTTAGATTTCAGAGACCTGTATGTTTAGTATGTGATAAGAGAGAATTGTACCATATCACAATACCTATCATCAATCCTCAATAGGAAATTGACAGAGCTTGTGGACTCTTAAAGTGTACTTCGCTACCAACTGAACTATATTCCACTGATAAAACCATCATTTTAGCAACACGTCAGTTGTCTGCAAGATACTTTCAATGTTGATAATTCTGAAAATGTGGGGATTGGAGGCATACTGACTAGTGCAAGCTACAAATATCTTTCAAACAGTCTATTTTCTCTCTCTCTCAAAATTACGTTACACCAGCCAGACTGATTTAAAAAGAGGTTGTCCACAGAGCATCCTGATTTTGAGACAAAATCACAATGTTTTTCAAGGCTCTTTCGGCTAACATCATGTTAAATTTTGCTTCTGATGAAGCACCTTGATTTATCATCAGTAAAAGTTGCTTATAAATCTCAGTTTTTAATTGTAATTATATTTTGGTTTTATAATCTCTCATGAAGTGATTACTAATTTCATGTGGGTCATCAATGGAAATTAAAAAGAGGTAGTTGATTTGGCAATTAAAATAGTGATAAATTTTTATTAATACATGTATACAATCTACTGTGCGACGGAATTGACAATAAAGAAACTTATCATTTGATTAGGATAAATTTTGGGGAAAAATATGCAACTTTTAATAGACGACTCATAAATGTGAAAAATAACGTCATTCAGGACTTCACATGTTTTCAGAGAATTCAGATAACCAAAGTTGGTATTGCACCGATTGAATAGTTCAATTTTGACTTGAGATTGTTTACAAGCACGACAAATTACTAAGTATTCTAAGCCATTATCAAGCCCCCCATAACTGTGAGCACATGCCTAGCTCTGGCTTAATTAGTTTCTGGCTGGTGCTTTCTTGTATCAGTTCAAAATTTCCTGTTAAAACCAAGAATTCCAGAATTCAAGAATTGTATCCCTGTCCGTCTACCTGTTTGTATTAATTAAAATTGACCTCTTGTATTATTTCGTATCCTCAATATCCTGGCCTTCAGTACTGTCAGTACTTTGATTTAAATTACCGATAGTTATAATTAAGGTGAACTGTATGTTTTCTTGTAGGTATATCTGCCAAGTGTTTTACTTCAAATTTTGATGAGATGAACAGACAGCTGAAAGAAACGGAACTATTAGAAATAACAGAAAATAGAAAAATATCAGTCCACTAGCAAATAAGCAAAAGACCTACATCCCAAATATTGTAATACATGGCCCATTGGTTTCGAACTACAAGACTTACAAAGTTCTTTCTAGAAATTCTTACATAGGGGCAGACTCAAATTAACAAACTCAACTCATGGTTTTGAGATCGTTACTGAGTCTTTTAGCTTTCTTGAAACGTAAATTAAATAACAAACTCAATTTAAGTCAGAAACCGAGTCCTTTAGCGGCTTACAGCAAATAAATGAACTTGGGTTTTTTCGTGAAACCAGTCTCAGAGCAAAGCCATTTTTAGCCCACAGAGCTACAATTACTTGAATCCTGGTAGTGGTCCACGAGATAAAGCCGCATATCAAGTAACATAAGTCAATAAACAAGATTTTCATAGTTTCCTCAACAAAAAGTAAAACAGGAGACCCCTGGCACAGGGCTCAATTAATTAGTCCTTGGTCTTATGGCTAGTAACAAGAACATTTCTTAACTTTTACTATATAAGCCCAATAAATAGTTCTGCCATACACATGTAACGTCACAATATGCTTGTCTCACAGGGGTAAAGGCTAATAGTATAAGAACAATCGTTGGCATTTATATATGTGACCCATCACGTAAAAGGGGACCTTTTCAGAACTGCAAAAAATGTCAACCCTGGTCAGACTGTGCGAATTGCGCAGGCTGGCCAGGGTTGACACTTTTCGATTTTATGACATTTTCTGTATGAAAAGGGGTCATTGTACCTTGTTATACAATCACTTTTAATTATCAATTTAAACAGACCTGCACTATCGTTGATCTGTTTTCATCTAATTGATGTACAGAATACCCAGATGGTCCCTTTTTGCGTGATGGGTCACATATAAAAGATGGGAGAAAAATCAATAAAAAAAACTTCAGCACATTTTATTATCATTACTCTCAATATAATTCATATGCAAATTTCCTGTGACAATTCAAAAGACCCCCTGCACCTGTCATACTTAACAGTATGAAGAAAATAAGTACAGAAAAAGAATAGAAATATTCGTAGTCGCTTTGTATAAGAAAAAAAAAGTAATTAATACATGTGCATAAATTCATGTACGAGGTACATGTTTTTAGGTATCAGAATCATTCTATTCAAGTCTTGTTGACGTAAGTTGGTTCCTCACCAGTACCATGCGCAAGCTCATCGCAGGCTCTATGCACTTCGTAGGACTTCTCAGAATACACGTGTTCGTTACGTGCTCCTAGCGCTTCGTAGGAACTTTTACTATACACATGCTCTTCGTGTGCCCCAAGTGCTTCATAGGAGCTTTCAGCGTACAACTGCTCATCACGTTTTCCAAGTGCTTCGTAGGTATTTAACGCATTAACTGAAATGAAAACGATACATTATTAGTTGTATGTTCAGGTGACAGGTGATTTGGAAACTTATTCACGGCTGTGGTGAATCATGTCACCTCGAGCCGGAGGCGAGGTAATGGGCCACTGGGAAGTGACGTCACCGCTAAAACGTATTATGTAACTGGGAACTGATGTCACGGCTAAAATGTGCAGCTTGGCCCATAATTTCATGTAAATCTTGACCGTCGCTGCTATGTTGGATGTTGTGTTGATAGTGTAGTCATCTATACGGGACTTCCGAAAGGGAAGCCACTTTTACCTTGGTTTTGCCAGTGTGCATGATTTATATGTTCGAGGCATATAATCTAATCCGGTTACGAGAAATTTCTTTGCAGTATAATTACCTGTTTTCTATTCTCTCGATCAATAGTAGTTTTACAATACTAAAAGACATTCCGAAAAAACTGAACTATTGAACGATATGCATTGCTTTCAGTAAATTAGTCAATCTCTATAAAGGTATTTAATCTTTCCTATATAACTGTTTTTTTTCATTTATGTCGACTTAATTTCGATATATTTTCTTAAAGGTCATTTTATCAAACACTTTTGAACGACCAGAACAAAAATGCTTTTGAAAATTTCAGTAGGAAATACTGAAAGCCAGTAGTATTTCCTTTTTTTAACCTATATTTTCTACTTTCTGTAACACTAAATTCCATCAATTATACCCCCGTCTGATTTGTCGTCCTCAAAGGCTTTTGGTCAGGTCTAAACTTTTGTCCTGTGGTAAAGTTTAGTTTGAGGATGGTCCCCGCTAGTACAGCGGGGCTTACTTTTGCTGAAAATTTACAACAAGAGAGAACTCGTATGTATCATTTGCCATACTTTGATTAACTTTTGCATGTATAGTTACAATTAATATTGCTGGTAAAGCGTAGACCGAGTTTTTTTTTTGTTTTTTTTTTTTTTTAACACTAACATCTAGGTCAAGCTACCATGTAGACCACCGATACTCCAAAGGGAGTCAACTATGGTACTGCGTTTAGTTCTTTTATTAGGAAAATTGTAAAAAAAAAAGAGTGTTTTTCTTTGATTTTTTTTTTAAAATGATTCAGGTGCCGTTGGTTTTGTTTCAGGCAAGGGTTAGAAATCGCAGCAGACAACATATCTATCATTAGCATACTGAAAGTAACTTATTAGTAACGTAGACATTTGTGATATTTTTCTAACAGATGCGATACTAAAACACTTCTGCGTTCGATGTGATGGAGTAAACAGTGGATAGGTGGCGCTACGTATGCAAATTAGATATAGCGGATATACATGTAGATATAGCAAATTAGATATAGCGGATTACCACTGTAATATCGATAACATAGTTACTTTACACCGATTAAAAGGCAGGTTCTTACAACTTCTATTAATCTCTCCTGATTCTTCTTCCTGAGATCCTCACCAGTGCTCACGCTGAATATGAAGGCAAATGAAATATTCCAAAGTTGACACCCACTCCCGTTTACCAAGCACGGGACCTTTTGGTTACGAGGCCGACGTTCTAACTAACAGCCACTTACACATTAAACGCCGCGTTCTATAGCCCTGATGCAGGCTTTAAACGTATTCCTTTTTCCGCAATATTTATGAACAGTCAATGCCAAACTAATTCACTAATGCCATACTTAATTCGCCTGTAAAAGCTTTAAACACTGACTAATCGAAAAATTTGTAGCACGGTTAAATGGTTACATTTTGTATACAATACTTACCAACATTACCAACATCCACATATTCGTATATCCCCGGAAGTGTCTGCATTTCTGTGTTTTGACTGGTTGTCCTTATTACCGATCTATTTCTAGAGCATGAAGTAATGTTCTGATAAGTATCGGGGTACGTTGCGTCAGTTTCTACAGAGAATAAAGTTCATGACAGATAATAACACTGAGAAACAACAAGAGGCCGAGAAATAAAGGCAAAAGTTATAAGCAGATGCTGAATTAACTCTTTACCATATGACAAAGTTTCAGATCGATCCAAATTGAAAGCACTTGCATACCACAAAATAAATGTAACTCAAACACTGAAATTTGTTTCAAGCAGGGTAGAGAACATTGTGGTAAGAGAAAAAAATGCGGGTTACCAGCATTTTCTCCTTTTCCAACAATGTTTGCAAAAGCTTTCTTTCTCAGGGTCCTCAAAAGTCGGGATTGTGTGGTAAATGGTTAAGAATGTATTTCATGTGCGATTTTCAAAACGGGGCTTTTTATGTGTATGAGCCCTGCTCTGTGATCAGGGGGGCTTACCAGCATTTTCTCCTTTTCCCACAATGTTTTCTAAAGGCTTCTTTCTCAGGGTCGTCAAAAGTAGGAATTGTGTGGTAATGGGTTAAGGTGTGAACACGGCTTTAATACGACAAAACATGATGAACAATTTACCAGGATTATTCAACTTAGTGTCTTTGTACTTGTTGGCCCTCACTCCTTCCTCGCTACTTCCGGGTTTATTAAGCAAAATGTTCTGGGCATTAATTTCTATAAATTGTAAAGTCAATTTAAAACGGTTTTTTCCTGTACGTACATGTAGGTATAAAATTAACACATATTTGAAGGTATAAAATTAACAAACGTTTTACCTGCTGTGACTGCCTTTTTCTTCATATAAGGACATGAGTTTATTCTCGTACATGTTAAATTGTAGATTGATTGTATGGTATCTCGTGTCATTTTCAACATTATTTCTGTTATATGGCGGCGGCCAGTGCACACATCTGTGCATTTCTTGGAGTTTCTTTTACTAGTACTATGAACAATATTCTTTTCATGTCCATGGCTGCTTTCCCACATAACCATTTTCGAAACAATGATTAACAGTGAGAGAAGAATAATTATTAATCCTGTCGCAATGACTATTATCAATCCTCGGAATTAAATTGGCCGAGTCGTCGATCGTACCGGCGCCGCTCTGTTTTCTAGTTCTCTGTGGTACCAACAGTTTCTGAGCTATCGGGCTGTGGCTAGTCCATGCTAAAAGCAATGGCAAGTTAAAGGTGACTGAAATTATAATATTTAAGTTTTGAAGGACAGGAAATAAAATGTAAAGAAAAGTAACCAATATTTCGTCCTCTTCTCTCACCATGTTTTAAATATCCTCGTTTTGTTCTGAGGGCGAACATGTTCAACAGATATGAAGTTAATAAGTACTATAGCACACCTTTGATAGAAGAAAAAAATTAAGAGATGTCTCAATAGAAAATATTTCCACATGACAAATAAAATGAGATCGGACTGTTCGGATTTCTCTATGAAAGGGTGGAAAAACTAACAAGGGCGCTGTATGCGGATTCCAATGTCTATCATGTCAAAACCTTTCTGAGTTGAAGAACATTTTAAGCCATTGAAAGCGGTCGGGTTATCAATTAGCGCAAAGTGTTAAGCACGATTGTTATTATATGTCTTGCAACACGGGAACAGAGGCATTCGGACATTTTTGTAAAGTGTCTTCTTGGATAAGCCTGCCCAGTCTGAATTGGTCACAATGGTTTAAAAAGTAGGTCACAGCGTCAATTTTTAGAAAATACTCTTATAACTTAGTCAGAATTTTTATCTTCATATTATCTAGAGCACTTTTGTAATCAGGTCACGATTTGTCAAACAGTAAGTAACTTGATAAAATCTTAGAAAAAACCTTGTGTGCACTCTAGAGGACATCCTTTTAGTCTGATACACATAAAACTTATTCTGAATCATTCTTATCCTAGACAAGAATGAAATTGGGTCACGTAGAGTCAAAAAGTTGGTGACTGTCAAATCTTAGAAAAACCTTTTGTACACTCTAAGGGTCACATTATCAGGGTGATTCTTAGTTTAAGCATATTTATTTTAGATCGATTGAGAAACAAGTTCTGAAAACTTATACTAATCTCTCTCGATTCTGCTTCCTGGGAACTACACCAGTACTCGCGCCGAAAGTGTGGGCCAATGAAAAATCCCAAAGTTGACACCCGCTCCCGGGTATCGAACTCAGGACCTTTCGGTTACGAGGCCGACGCTCTACCTCACGACCACGGACACCAAAGCAGATAACAATCACCAGTGTGATTTTTATTGACCCTTAACCAAGTGAACAAATTTTAGATTGGTCCAAGTTGAAAGCACTTGCAGAAGACAAAAGAAACGTAAACTAAAAAGTGAATATTTTTACAGAAGGGTAGAAAACATTGTGGGAAAAGGAGAAATACTGTTTACCAGCATTTTCTCCTTTTCCCGAAATGTTTACAAAAGGGTTCTATCTCAAGGTCGTAAAAGCCAGGGATTGTTTGGTAAAGGGTTAAAAAGATAGAGAGTTTGTCCTGATGATTTTTGAACGATTTTAAATTCCGCCAAATTTGCTAAAGAATTAGGTCAATGGGAAAAACCTTAGAAAAAAGTTGTTTGCATTCTAAAAGCCATATTTGATACTCGTATGAGTTGTACGAGTTGTTTTGAATCTTTGTCTTGATATTATCTCTTACATGTCTGAAATTGGGTTAAACCGGTCAGAAAGTAGGCCAAATCTCAGGGAAAGAAGTTCTGCAGTCTAAAGGCAACATTTTAGGCCCGATACCTATAAAGCATGGTCCGAATTATTTTTTGATGATACACCTGACAAAGGCAACTAGTACTTATGCATTTTACATCGTTACAACCAGGATCTCTTCAGCTTTATCCTCCTTACAGAATCAAGTTGAACTCCTTTGTTTTACTGTCAACGGTGGAAATATTTTGTCAAGTATATCCCGGCAAAAAACCTGCTAGAAACGAGAATTCTGGCCCAGATAAAGATAGTGGGCTTCGAAAACAAGAGTATACATGTAAATATGTTGTGGGACAAATGCCAGCGGGTATACCCACTACCAAACAATATACTATTTGTCTTGAGTATTTTAGCTCCAAGGAATGGCAAACACTGCGAACCATCTGAAGTTTCTGGGTCGCACGTAGCGTCAGCTTCTTCATCTATCCATGTTTGATAACAGCCGTTTTCTTTTTTTTCGTTTCTTAACAGGACTATCTCTGCTGCATTAAAAAGGGAGCTAAGCTGCTTAAACGCTCTTGTTGTAACAGTCATTCTCTGATTTTCCAATATTATATACCTCAATTTAAATGTATCTTTTCACATTTTTTTTCTTTTCTTTTTTTAAGGATATGAGCTTTGCTAAGGTTACTGTATCCAAATGCTTTCATTGAGGGCAAGTATATTAGATATCACCAGGTAAACATCCAAACTGATAATTATTGTATTAGGCAATGCATATGCACTTACCGTCCATTTCAAGACTGCCTGTATTAACGATGTTGTCTTTGTTATCTGCTTTGAAACATTTCCTGAGCACGGTAGAATAAGAAATAAATTGTAAGAAGTCTTATTAAATAGTCTACAACTTATAAAAAATCTTGTAATCATAGCAATACGAAACTTTCAGATTACCTCTAACATGATCAGTCATAGCATTTTCATAGAACAAGAAATGTCACGCGGAAAGTATATTTTGTCATTGAAAGCAATTATTTTTGTCCTGCATGTGAGTGACTGAGAAAAATAAATGCGTCATATATTAGGTCAACATGGCTGATAGGAGATGTAGGTAATTTTCCCTGGATATATGTCGGTCTAACTTTCCTGTGACATGGTGACTAACAATTTATTGATTGGCTAAGAAAGGAGCCAAATGACTTACAATGTTACAAGCAAGGCTCAAGCTATAAGTATACCAAGAAAATCAGCTACTGGCCCATAATGTTCTAGATGAACTGAATATTATAGAAATACGGCAAAAGTCCGAAAAATAATGAGACAAAGCATTAGCATTCACATGTTTAGCAATTTAGACAAATGTAGAATCGTCTGGTTTGTGAAAGAAATAATTGATATGACAATAACGACTCCAATATCAAAATATTTAAACACTTACCGCATTTCTTTGACAATTGTGTAATTGGCTCAAAAGTAGACAAAACTATGGTATATTGATTTACCATGACAACAATAACAATGGCTTTAAATACGTTTCGATATTGTATCTGATAATATGTCTTTCATTAAAAAGAATATATACCCTATACTAAGATATTAATCATCTAAAAAAACAAATTTATTATGCACGAATGCTTTAAATATACAGTATACTATTTAAGATACATGCATTGTGTATAAAAATATTTATCGAGTAGAAATTCTATGTTGGGTATAGAATATTTTCATTGTGCAAATATATTATTAATTGAGGTAAAAGATATATATTACGTATTAAGAATTTATTGTGTTACGAGTCGAACGTAACGAGAAGGAAAACCCAGCAATAAACCTTTAACAATTAACAATATTTATTAGTGAACAAGGACAAAAAAGTAAAATAAGAGTTAAGTTTGAATGAAATTTTAACAATTCTTAATCCTAGAACAAGACATGGAATAAGTCCCTCAAAATTAGGAAAAATGTAGACTTCAAAAAGAATAAAATTTTTCGTTCCTAAAACCTAAATTACAATAGTTTAACTTGCAAGTAGATATGAACAACCTGTCACAAAAATAAAGTTATTCCAACTTACAGATGTATATCCCAAGTTTAATCCAACAAGTCTCACTAATCCTGTATCCACAAAACCACAAGTCAGTCTTCAAAATTCAAAAGTCACTCCTATTTATATCAGCTTGGAAAATTCTAGATTTTTTTTCTGGAAAGATTATATCATGAGTTAGTAAACAGCTTGCCTATTAACAACCTTTTTCTAAAAATAACTACAATGGAAAGACAAATAAATGTTCCTCATGTATCTAGAATATTCTGAAAACAAGTCACTGTATATCCCATCTACATAACAATTGCGTATAAAATATTTATTGGGCAAAAAATATATACATCGAGAAGACGATGAATTCGTTGCGTATAAAAATAACATATTCATTGAGTGAAAACTATTTACGGTGTAAGAAATAAATTTATCATGTAAAAAATGTAAATGATAAAAAAGTCACGACAATATTTTTTGTGCCAATTAAATTTCATTTACTAGGGAATAAAAGTATCAGGAGAGCTTGTACCCTAGAGAACTCGTACTCTTAGCTCGTTGGTAATGAGTTTTCGTGCGTCTTCTGATCGCGGGCATATGACTCGACCGCATGGCCTGCAGTCTTAACATGCAAAATTGCAATTCAGAAAAAAAAATGAAATGCTTTGCTAGGATCAGAATTTACTACTCATCAACAAAAACCTAGAGAAGAGTGTTGATTGATTATCATATGATGGTTTAACGCCGTTTAAAACAGTATTTCAGTTACTTCGCGGCGGACAGTTCATCTATTCGTGCTTGCCTAGAATTTCTTCTTCTCAGTACTCCGCATGATATTCTTTCCAAGCCATCAGCTGATTTCTCGAATAACCATCGTGGACACGTTGGTCAGTGGTGAGGGAGGAATGAATCCTGTTGCACACAGCAATCCTGGGAAATAAATTGGTTGAGCCGCAGATCCGACTTGTGACTTATTTTTCTTCAGTCCTGTACGCTACCAAGAACCGGATAAACCACTGGGGCTCGGCTCCAAAGCCAGAAGGAGCAAGTCAGCAACTTCAAAATATATTATGGCAAACAGATAGTTTACCAAATAAGGGGAATTTCATTGTTTTTGACACACTTTCTTAAAAGTCCTTTTTTGCCTTAAGATTATTTAATTTCCAAGGTAAAAGCAAGTATTTTTGAGACATCCAATATTTCTGAAACACCTGACGAAACAATATTTTTGGACTTACCCAAATCCAAAGCATTTAAAGACTACAAAGCAAATATGGTTCAAATTGTTGAATATATCTGAAATCATATTTGAACAGAAATCATTATTAAAAAACGGAAAAACCTTCTGAGAACATATTTGGAAAAGATAAAATGATGGAAACAAGCATTTTCTCGTTTTCTAATTACGATTTCTATTCCAGAGATGTACGTATGCTACAATTCTAGAGACGTATTCTACAATTTGACTTTGTGACTCATGAGTTTAGACTGCAAGGATCTTTTACTTACAACTTGCATATTACATCGTCATCTGTAAGCCACGCAGGATCCAGTGCAGTTATAAACAATAACAATGAAGGACGAAAAATACTACATCATATGTATCCATCCATTAAATTATAATAAATAAATGCCATCTACTCAGTATACTTTATAACAACTCTTGAAATACACATGAGATGATATGTCAATAAATGCAGCACGCTCTAGCAAAAGGGGGCTTAATACGTCTCAAAAATACATGATGTCAAGTAAAGTCTTTTAAATAATTATAGTAATTACAACCAACAAAATCATGCGTTATGATGATCCTCGGACATGCTGAAAACTCCGATAACCACCATTTCTCCTTCTTCCACCGTTTAAAAGATAAATCTATCCTTAAACCAATTTGCAAACTGATATGGATTTATCATTCACAATGGTGGAATCATTTTATAATGCAAATGAAAATCTTTGTAAATGACAAAGTAAACGTGGCTCAAATTGACAGGAACTGTAATTAAAAGACAATAAGAACATCTTACCAAAATAATACATTTTTAACGTGTCCAACTTTGAAGGAATCGCAGAGAATAGAGTAAATGAGACTGAAGAACTAAAAGTTGCCGGACATATAGAAAACATAGTTGGCTAAGGAAAGAAATGCTGGTTAACAATGTTTTCAGCGGTATGAGTCAGATGCCCATTCAACAATAGATCAGAAGACGCACGAAAGCTCATTATCATCGAGCTTAGGGTTCTCCAGGGTACGAGTTCTCCTAATGCCATATTTTTTCTTTTTTTTTTTTTAGCAAACGAACTTCACTTTTGCGCAAAAATATTTTCGGTACTTTTGCACAATACATATATTTCAATTACAATGACTACTTTATGCGTAAATATATTCTTTCACTCCATAAATACTTTTTTAATACACAATATTTATTTCATACAAAACGTATACTTTTTTACAAATAAATATTTCTATAACCAAATAAATAATTTTGTACACAGGTTATATCTTTTAACAAAATAAGTACTTTTTCCACAATGAATATTATCTCATACACAATAAATATTTTTTAAACAGAATCTATATCTTTTAACCAAATGAATATTTTTCCCAGAAAAAATATATTTTATGCCCAATATACATATAATTTTTTACCTAATGAATAATTTTATACACTATAGATATATTTTATACTCAGTAGACATAAATTCATACATGATGGATTCATTTTGTAGAAGACAAATATCTTAATTTTGAATAGAATTCTTTTTTAATTATGGAAGACATACATTACCAGATACAATATTGCGAGGTATTTCATAACACAACAGTTTCAAAAATAGATAAATATAACTTACCTAGTTACCATGACAACAGCGATGACAGTAATACATAGGACTACACATGTTGCAATGCAAACAACAATTATGAGAATCATGGAATTGTTTAAAGGTAGTTTGGACTCGGCCTCTGAAAAAAAAAAGACGAAAAGCTAAGCTTGTTCTTTTACATTTTCCGAAATTTCTTCACCTAAAGATAATTTTAGACTGGTCCACCTAATGGTATTTGCAGATGACTGATAAACTTGACTCAAATGGTAGTATTTCTGTCTGGAAGGTATGAAAATTGGTAGATAAATGAGATAAATACTAGTATTTTTCGTTTTCAAACAATATTTTCAAAAGGCTTCTTCCTCAGGTCCCTTAAAACAAGAGAGAGATTGTGCGGTAAATAGGTAATGGGGAGGGAGGATAATAGAGTGTTCACACAAATGGATGACGAGAAATCATTTGGACAACAGGAATATTTTCAGAGGTTGCACTAACTTAAAGACATTCAGGACTGTGTATGCAGAGACAAATAGATGGGCAGACCGCCAAAAATTAAAGACAGTTAAATGTACTAACCTTTTTCACAAAAAAGTCCAAAATGTGTAGATTTGCACCCCAAACAGTGTCCAGTGTTACTGTTACAATATCCGTTGAAACAGTTTTTACCACAAGCCCGGTTGCAGGTTTTATCCCATGTACCGTTTTCACAGCCATGGACACAATGTCCAGTTTCTATGTTACACAGCCGTCCTTCTGAACTTTGCACACAGCCAAGACTACAGTTAAATTGGCATGCATGTCCGTAGTACCCATTCTTACACTGCTCGCAAATGTCATAATTCTTACAGGTAACACAGTTAATGTTACACCTTTTATCACAGTGAAACCCGAACCAACCTTTCTGGCAGCCATTTTTACAATATCCAGTAAATTGTTTACAATCCGACTGATCTTTGCAGTGCTTTGGGCATGGGCAACATCCTCGCGTGTATGTATACCACCCAGGTTGTTTACATTTGCGACAGGCTTCCATATTAGAATAAACCTCACATTCTCGTACATCACACGTGCATAAACCAGCCTCTAGTTCGGATTTAGAGTCATAAAAATGTAATCCACACTCGATGCAGTTGTCATGTGACGAGCATGTTTTACAATTCTCCATACAAGAATCCTGACAAGTGTCGCCGTAAAAGCCGTCGTAGCATTTCAAGCATCTAGCGTCTCTATCACAATTTAGACAATTCTGTGGACAACAGGTATTGTTACGAAAGGTGTAACCTGTATTACACACTATACAGATCGTTTCAGATATGCATGATACACAGTTATGAGGACATTCCTTTATACACGTACCATTAGTTCTAAAACATTCAAAGTTAACACAGCCGTTCCCAAATTCACGACAAAATTTATCACAAAGTATACCATAATATCCTGCTTTACATCCTTGTGTACAGTATCCGTTCATCGTGCACACGAAGTCTTGACAATTTTTAGGACATCTATTGTTACATGAGTTACCATGGAAACCTGGCAGACACCCTTGTGAACAGGTCCCATGTATATCACATGTGCCTTTTTGGCAGTTATTTGGACATGTTTGTTCACAGTTAACACCAAATGCTCTTTCTTCGCATTCGGCACATTGTCCCGTTTCTAGGTCACAGCTTTCGTCCTTGCATTTATATAAACTGTTGTTTACATGCAAACAAGTTTCATTACATACTGAACCCCAGGAGCCAGGTTTACATTCTGTACAAGAATCATAGTTTGTACAATCACGGCACAGTGAGCTGCAAGCTTTACATCTACCGTTCTCGACGTAGAAGCCTTTCATACATACTGAACATTCATTGTTATCGTCACATTTATTGCAGTTGCCTAGGCATTCACAATTAACTTTCACTGTAAAAAAAACAACAACAACAATACGAGTCATGCTCTGCGAAAAAGCTGCTTAATGCATCTGCAAAATGTATCGACTAAAGCCAACCTGCGCAGTCCGCTCAGGCTGACCTGTATCGAAACTTTTTCCATCTGGTCAATTTTCTGAATGTCAAAGGAGCAGTGTGCCCCATGATTCAGTTAAGTGTTAGACCAAAATGGATTTTATGGATCCGTAAATATATATGATGACTTGCTTGGTATCATACATCACGAATATGTTTTAACCCTTTTCCAGACAATCCCTGGTTTTTACGAACCTTAGATAGAAGCCTTTTGAAAACATTGTGGGAACAGGAGAAAATGCTGGTAACCAGCATTTTCTCCATTTCCCACAATGTTTTCTACCCTGCTGGAAACATATTTCAACTTTTGGGTTTCGGTTAATTTGTTGTCTGCAAGTGCTTTCAAGTTGGACCAGTCTATTATTTTGTCGTTTGGTAAAGCGTTAAACGCCATTTTGCCATAGCACGGCTCTATCTGAGATTTTATTATCGCAAGAGCTATAATACTAATAATATATAATATCTTATTCAATTAGGACTTTTGCCTTGGTAAAATAGATTGAGGAAAAAGTGATGGATTATCTTTGATTACTCACAGCTTTAGTTGCCCTATTGCATTTAGTGACAACTTTTTTTTCCAAAAAAAGAAAGGTAAAAAAAGAAAATTAAAAAAAATTGTTTAAACATTCAGCTTCCCGAGCCTTAATTAGTCGCCGCGCAGAAGCGCGCGACTATATTTTTAATAGTTTTTCGAGTTAGGACATGGATAGTGGGAATTTCGTTTTTATAGGGGTGTTAGGTTAACAAGGAATCTTTCTAACGTTAATTCGCCTTAAACTGGCTTTTTAATTCATTCTTAAACTACGAAATTGCAATACGATACTATTTTTGTTCTATTAATACTTACAACATCAAAAAACCGCCTAATTATTTCTTTTATTGTCGCTATTCGTGAGAAATGGACTCGTCCACATAAATGCCTTGTTTCCATTGGTCAAGGCTGTACAGGTTTCCAGTCATTTCGTACCTTGTTAATTTCGTACCTAGGTCATTTCGTACGATTTTGGTCATTTCGTACCTACTTATACTTTCTATTTTGGTCATTTCGTACCCCGTTGGTCATTTCGTACAAACTTCGTACACAGGTTTAATTATCATTTTGATTATTTTGTAGATAGTTTTTCCTACTATTTGTGTGTTTTTTGTTGAATGACCACTGCTAAAATTGTGCATTGCTGAAATTGTGCTAAATTCCGCCGAAGAACGGGTATGATGGTTATGATTGTATCTGACCATTATTGGTTACTTATCTCTAAGTTTAATTTTTAAAAACAAAGATAGTTTAGAACTCCTTTGTTTATTTCTCAACGAGCTCTGCATAAATTTAATTTGTGGAAAAAATCTGTAGAGAGGCCATTTTTTCGCTGTGTTGTTCATAATGATAAAGCGCGATGCAAAACCATGATTCTTTATGAACATTGTTCACCAAACACTATAGTCTTAGACTTGTTTAAATTGAAAGCATGCCTTGCAAACTTACGTCCTCTTGAATCATACTTTCCTAGGACAGCAACATTTTAGTAACTTAGCCCTGCTTTCACCACTTTCCCAAACAAACACGGGTTATCACATGTGTGCTATCAAATTCTTTTGTCAAAACATGTTGGATAAGGAGAAATTGCTCGTTATAAGCAATTTCTTCTTTATTAAATACTTTTTCCCCACTACTAGCGAATTTTCCACCATTTTTGCAGCTTTTTAAATTGTCATCTGCCAACTCTTTGAATTTGGAAGAGTCTGATATTTGTCGTTTGGAAAAGAGCTAAGAGAGCGCTGTGCTAGGGTATTAGATACTGTAACAGAAGACAAGTTTTGATATAGTTACTATTCACATAATTTCATAATGTCACGGTTAAAAAATCTGCTGATGAAAACTGACATTTACTTACTTGCCCTGGCTTTCTTGAAGCATTAAACAAATTTTTTTGCGGCGACTTTGATGCTTTGCATCAACTTTTTCTTGTTCTAATTATAGAAATTTTACAGTTGATTAGATTGGTCACTTATCTGTCTCATTCATACAGAGACTGTGGAAGACTAAAAAGTATGACTGCACAGCTTAAGAACCAGTCAACATCTAGCAGCTCGTTTAGCACTGTATGTAAGGACACATTCAACCCATAGGCTGTTAAGAGTGACTCAATGACCTTTTGCGGGCAGTATAGATCAAGATCAGACTGCATAGAACTTGCAAAATGATCTTGGAACTATATTGTCTCATAAGGACATAATTTTCCAAAAAAGGTAACTTTGAAAAAGGCAGATTTTAGTTTGTACTATCGGCTTGAAAGTTTCACTTTACTCATTTATAAGGTTAAGAATGAAGTAAAGTGAAGACCGTGGTATATAGATAGGATCTATTATGAGCAGGCATTTGAGGTATATGGCCTGCAACACGGGAAAAGGGACATTCGGACATTTGCGTAAAGTGTCGTCTCGAATCAGTCTGTGCAGTCCGCACAGGCTAATCCGAGACGGCACTTTACAACTACATTATATATTGTCCTACAGTAGACTTTTGCTAAACAAAATCACATTAGAACGGTAAGTGTCATTTCGGATTAGCTTGCACCGACAGCCCAGGTTGATCCGAGACGACACTTTACGCAAATGTCCGAATGCCCTTTTCTCATGTTGCAGGCCAATATGATCTGACATGAGAAGGCATTTGAGATATATAGAACCTGACATGATTAGACATTTGATATATGTATGATCTGGAATGACTTGGTTTTTGAGATAAAAATTTCATTACAAGGGTCTATAAAATATTATTCAGAGAGTTCTTGGCGCGCTCAATAACATATTTTGGGACGAGTTTAATAAAGTCTTACTTTAAAAGCAAACGAATGTCAGATTCTCTCCATCACATAAATATGTCTAAACCATTGGCCTTCAGGCACATGAACCTTGCATATAACTGTTTAACCTCTAAAGATACTGAAATGTCTACCTTTTTCACGATCTTCATTTTTGACAGTTAATTTCAGGCAGGAATCTGGATCAGCAATGTTTAGAACTAAGGCTTGTAATTTAAGATTTGACCAGATACGGCACTATTTTCTTGTATCAATCGCGTGTAAGATAAGACGATTCGTAACGGCAGCAATATATAGAAAACAAGGGGATTTATGTAATAAAAGATTCTTGGTGCTTGGTGTAATGACATAAAATATAATACACTAACCGACGATACAGACGGCCATCAAAACTGCACAGCTGCGATAAAACACCATGATATCCGCTTTGGTATACTCTCATTAATTAAGCAATTCGTATCATATATATATATATGATCTATATAAATCTTGCAGCAAACAGTCTCCTGTTGACGACACTGTATAATGGTTATTGTCATCAAAATCACAATGCTTTAGGTTATCTGCACTTTGCATCTTACAGTAACAATGATGATTGTGATCTGTGAGGTAACCCTTAGGTTATTAACAGCAACTCAATGGCCTTCTGTGCGCAGTGTAGATCTAGATCAAACTGGACAGAACGTGCAGTCTAATCTTGGACCGACACTACAAAAAAGGACATTTTTTCCACCAGATTACTTTCAAATGGCGACATTAAGGCTTTTTACTATTGGCATGAAAGTTTCGTTTCACTTATTTAACAGGTTAAAGATTTACCAGACGATAAAATTTTAGACAGGTCTAAATTCAAAGCATTTGCAGACGTCAAAATAGATGTGACAGAAAAAATAACATTTGCTACGGGAAGGGTAGAAAGCATTGTAGGAAAAGGAGAAAATGCTGGTTACCAGCATTTTCTACTTTTCCCATAATGTCTTTAAAAGCCTCTTTCTTCAGGGCCATGAAAAGTCGGGATTGTGTGGTAAAGTGTTAAAGTTACACAAACAAGGGGGAAGAAGGAAGAAAAACTTCCTTTCCGGCGGCTTTTCCCTCTTACATCTGTTGTTCGTATTAATCTTAGTCATTTGCTAGGAGAAAAGTTTTTGTCAATACTGATGTGAGAAAGCCAAGAGAGACGAAGGTGCTCTGACCGGCGTGATAGCACATTAGCTGTTTAAAAGCGGTAAAAATCACCCCCCCCAAAAAAAAAAAAATTATTCCATCATCTCTCACCGCTTATCATTGCTTAAACAGTGGTTATTTAGGAAAACTATTGTGCGGAAGACTGGTAAAAGAAACTCCAGAAAAGCATTAAAAGGTAAACTGGCTGCTCAGACATTAATGAAATGGTTTTCAAAACGATGTAAAACATACTACAAACAAACAGACAAACAAATTATTAACTGTACGTAGAAAAAAAAAGTTTTGGGAAACATGGGAAAAGAATACTGTATTTGTAGTGATACATGTGCCCTTGGCGCGAATAAATAAAAAAATGTACTTCTGTAAACTTTCTGCAACGAACATGAAAGTTCGAAACAAAAGCAAAGATGAAATACAGACCACATCTGGCGGGAATCGAACCCATGGGCTACAGATATCCTCGTTTATTCGAGGATTAAAAGAAAACATACCGTAACCACGGAGCTAGAGCGGCATCACCCTAATGCAGTTGTTAGATATTGTATTAAAAATCGGGACGAAGCCATACATGAAGTAGTGATCTTCCGGAACAATACATATACCGATATATTACCGTACTTTATCTTAAATAGAGCGATTACCTAGGTTTTATGGAAACCAATAGTAGAGTGTTAAGGCAAACCACTCCTATTTGCATGGCTACGTCCCTATTTAAATACAATGTCTAACAGCTGCCTTAGGGAGATATGTTTTTAACTGAGTAGTTATGGTATTGTTTTTTTTAACCTAGAAAAACGAGGATATTTGTCTGCATGGGTTCGAATCTTGCCAGCTGCGGTTTGTATTTCACCAGTTTACGTCTAGTTAATATCCAAAGATTTAGCAGACAACACAATAGCGGATTTGTCTTAACCCTTTACTCCATAGATACTCATTTCTACGCATTGCTCGTAGGAGCCTTTGGAAAACATTGTGGCAAAAGGTGAAATTGCTCGTGACAAGCAATTTCACCTTTTGCCACAATGTTTTCTATGCTATCAAAAGGTGTCATATACACATAAGAAACGGCTCCATCCTTTCTGTTATCTAGGGTCAATTAGAGATACCATAGAAGTACCTTATGGGGTAAAGGGTTATAGAGAAAAGAAATAACTGCGTGAAAAGAAGAAAATGCCGGTTAAAAGTCTTTGGCCAAGCATAGTAGTTTAGTCGATAACGCAGAGACATTGCAATTGGGAATGACAGTTTTTAATTCAAAGCTCGACCGATTTCTCAAGTTCCGTAGATAAATGAATGTCATTGAGACCGAATCAACTCCTCTATGAATTGTTGTTTGGACTGTGTTTAAGTGGGAAAGTAGCCAGTGGTCTTGAAAGAAATTTGTGCAAAGTAACTGTAAAAGAAAGCCTTGAAAAGCATGAATAGGTACACTTGCATCAGCGTTATAACTGGTTTAATGGTTAAAAAAAAACATATCACACTATATGAACAAAGAGTTGCCACCGCTGGCTCGTTAGATTACAGAGATGTTTGGTCAAATATTGATAAATCTTAGTGGCTGTTTCTAAGTAATCTTACCATCCCCAACATTAGTCCTTCCGTTTGTTATGTATAGATATTACAATCATTATCCGGCAAAGAAATTAACCTTATCCTATTAAATAATTAAAATTAAATTTTCAATTCGATAGTATTGTTCTGTGCAGTCTGATCTTGATCTACGCTCTCCGCAAAAGGTCAGTAAGTCGCGCTTAACAGCGTAATAGTCAAAAGGAAACTTTCAGTAACAAAACCCCAAATAATGTTTATTTTTCTTTTTTTGTAAAATAGCTCCTTATCGGATAGTGTATATGAAGGATCAGACTGCACGTTCTGTGCAGTCTGATCTAGATCTACAATGCCCACAAAAGATCTGTGAGTGGAACGAAGCAGCCTAAGAGCTGAAGAGTATTACTCTTTTCATCGCTTAAGATAACTTGTTTACATTTAACTCAAGACGTAAATCATAATCTGCACAACATACGCGATCTGATTTAGATCCACACTGTCTGCTGGATCATGGTAAGGTATGATCAAAACTTCCTCTATTTGCGAAGGAATCTAATTATGGCGCCGCATGAGCGGCGGCACTATATTTTTATTCGCTTCTGAAAATGTTTTTGTGCTTAGCTCCAATTGAACTTCTGTTAAATTTTGCCGAAGAATGGCTATGAATGGCCATTATGGTCTCTGTGTTTTTTAAGTTTTTTTTTTCTCTTTGATTCTAAGGATTGTTTAGGGCTTCTCAGTTCATTACTCACCTATTTCTACAAAAACTTACTTCAGACAATTTGAAATGCTTCAATGTGCCTTATTTCAGAAACAACTGATTTGCGGCGCCATTGATGTGATGCATCAAAAATTTATTGTTATTCGCTTCTGAAAAGTACCTATGGAGGCAGCCAAATTGTTTACTCGGCTTCCATTCGTTTTTGTAACTAGGTCATTTCGTGCCTACGCCATTTCGTACAATTATGGTCATTTCATACGAACCGATACTTTTTATTTTGGTCATTCCGTACTCACTTTGATCATTTCGTACCCACTTTAGTCATTTCATACCCAGTTGTAACATCAATTTGGTAACTTAGAACCTTGTTTTGATACTATTTTCTTGTGTTGTTTACCAAATGACAATTGCTTTTACAAGTACGTAGCTCCAGTTGAAATTATGTTAAATTTCTTCGAAAAATGGCAATGACTGTGTCTTACCATTATTGTTTCTTTTCTTTTTTAAGTTTTTAGTTAACATTCCAAGGCTTGTTTATGACTTCTAAGTTCATTTCTTACCGAGTTCTGCATAAATTTACTTTGGTCAATTAGAAATGCTGTAATGTGCCTTATTTGGGAAACAACTGATTTGCGGTGCCATTGATGTTATGTATCAATATTTTCTTGTTTATTTTTCATTTACTGTAATTGTTATACCATGGGACTTTTTTTAGGGAGAGGATCTATATCAGCTTTGATGCTTTCGTTTCAATCCTTTTCGCAATGTGTTGTTGTAAATGATTGATACGTTTTATCACATTGAATAAAATCATTTCAAACTATTTGCAAAGAAACTGTGCTTTATGATATCAGGAGAAGTCGAATACATACAATTAAGCAATGCTCCAACAAAAGGGGCCTTAGTGTATCTCCGTGATCCATGGTACTGGTACCAAACAATCCATAATATACTTAAGGATCAAAAACAGCCATTTCTTTTTACGATCGACTTAATCATGAGGTAGACTGGTCCTTGCACATGCATAAAATTCACTAATAGCAAAAAAGATTCTGCGCAGACTGACCTGAATGGATACTTTTAGCAGATGCATTAAGCTCCCTATTGACAGAACACGACTCCCTTAATCAGCAAAAGAGTAAATGTATTAAAAACCTCTTTACCAACTTTACCACACAACAAAATTTTAGACTAGTCCTGATCTATCGTGTTTGCAGAAAGGAAATTT
Source organism: Tridacna crocea (assembly GCA_943736015.1). Taxonomy (NCBI): domain Eukaryota; kingdom Metazoa; phylum Mollusca; class Bivalvia; order Cardiida; family Cardiidae; genus Tridacna; species Tridacna crocea. The sequence goes on along the minus strand of OX031057.1, from coordinate 14,234,721 downwards.
AACCCTTTACCCAACAGTCTCTGGTTTTTACGACTCGGAAGTCTCTGGTTTTTACGACTCGGAGGTAGAAGCCTTTTGCAAAAACGTTACGGGAAAAGGAGAAAACATTTATTTTGTCGTCTGCAAGTGTTTTCAATTTGGGCCAGTTTAAAATTTTGTCGTATGGTAAAGAGTTAAGGGAAAAACTGTATTGGAAAGGATGACTGTATGATAAAGTATGACTCAAAATCCATTGTTTTTTCACTGAAAAACCACATCACTTGTCGCCTAACGATCAATGAGGAAGGTGAATTTAAAATACAACCTGTTATAGCAGGATGAAATTATCTTTATCATAGTAAACAACATTTTCTCCTCCAACGGCAATGTTTTCTACCCTTTCAAAGGCATTTTCGTCGTTTGAGCGTAGTTCATCTAATAGTTTACAAATGCTTGTTAACTGGACGAAACGTTTATAAAAAAAATAATGGTTAGGGAAAAAGATTACGGAAACGTATTTTCAAAATGACATGACATACATAAAAAGGACACAATTCTCTCTTTCTTTATTTCTTTCTTTCTAAAAAGAATCATCAATCAAAACCATTTTTTTTTATTTTTTCGTTTACTGAGTGAGTGCGTGAGTAAGTGAGTAAGAGAGTGAGCAAGAGAGTTAGCGAAAAAGTGAGGGAGGAAGACATCGATTGAGAAAAGGAGTGAGTGAGCAACCAGCTAGTATTTTAATAGGAGTGCGTAAGGGAGTGAGTAAATGAGTGAAGAATTGAGGGAAGTAGTCAATGGTTTACAGATTGATTGACTGATTGATCGAACGATTGATTGATTGACTTATTGAGTTACCTCGCTCACCCACTCACTCAGTTTGTGAGTTAATTAGTAAAACGGTTTGTGAGTCAGTAAGCGAGAGAGAGATCTAGTTTCAAGGGACGTTATTAAGTGAGTAACAGAGTGAGTGTGTGACAGAGTTAAAGAGGGACAGATAGAAGGGGAAGAAAAGAATCAGTCAAGGTAATAGATAAAGCGAACTAGTTTTAAAAGTGATTCAGGGAGGGAGGAAGGGAGGGAATGCAGTAAGTCAGGGACGGGAGTTAGTGACAGAACGAGTGACTGACTGAGTGACAGAATGAGTGAGTGATGAAATGAGTAAGTGACGGAGCGAGTGAGTGATTGTATGAATGAGTGACTGTGTGAGTGACGGAGTGAGCAAGTTAGCCAGCCAGAAAGCTTTCAAGCCAATTAATCAATTAGAAAGCCAGTCAGTTATTAGCTCCACTGGCCGAAAGCCAGCGAGCTATTGTCATGGCGTTGTGTCTGTCATGCGTCTGTCCGTCCGTACGTTCGTTCGTCCGTGCGTGCGTCCGTAAACTTTTTCTTTAAAAAACTTCTCCTCAGAAACTACTGGTTGGATTTTTACCAAATTTCACAGGAATGTTCCTTAGGTGGTCCTCTTTCAAATTCCTTCAAATAATGGTGTTCCATGAAGAATTCTGGTTGCCATGGCAACCAAAGTAAAAAACCTTTAAAAATCTTCTCCTCCCCAACCGCTAATTGGATAGCATTATTATTTTGCAGGAACGTTCCGTAGGTAGAGGTTTACAGAATTCCTTAAAAAAAAAATGATCCGTCAAAAAAAATGGCTTTTATGGGAGACTCATTTTCCTTTTATAGTATAAAGTAAAATCTTTGAAAAATTTCTTCTCTCAAACTATTCATTGGATTTCATTGTTGCTTTCACTGTGGGAAAAGGTGAAATTACTCATAATCAACCAAAGACAAGAAGTCTTTGGAAAACACTGTTGGAAAAAAAGAAAATGCTGGTAATCAGCTTACAGCTCACTGCATTTGAGATTGAAGTAAAACGGGTAACCAAGAATTGAACAACATGGATAAGAGGTACCATTTTCCGTAATGATTTTAGACGGTAAAAGAGTATGCACTTCATTTCTCCATAAGCAAAGGATTGAGAAAGTACCACCATGATGCTTAGATCAAACAATTCCAAACTGGCTCGAGGCCATTACAATGACGAATAAACTGGACGACTTATGTCATAAGTTAGTAACAGTGTATTTAGGAGTGATCAAAGCGTTGAAAACGCTGAAGTGGTATTTGTCAAGGAAACCCATTGTGTGGAATTAATAGTTTGAAAGAAACAGAGACATATTGTTCAGATATTAGCTTAAAAGTCAACCCACTAAGCAAATGAATACCTTTTCGGTTGAATGGAGAGTATTCATGACAAAGTTTGGTTTATTTTTGTATAAGTGGTCTCCTTTTAATCATGAGGAAAAAGCAGGAGTAACGCCCATTGACAGTAATATGCATGACGAATAGAAAGAAAAATCCTGTTAATATATCGAACAAAATTAAGTTGGTTCCTGAAAACTATAATTTTGAAATATCTCTAGCCTTTTACATTCAATTTCCAACATTACAATCAATAGACGATAAGCGATATTTACATTTTATCGTAAGCGGCGCACCACTAGTATCACGTGATACCGGACAATCAAAGCATTATTTCAGTAACAAATGCCGTATGTCCCGTTCGCAAATCCTTAAAATCTGGATAAATTCATAACTGAAAAGAAAATGACATAGCAAGAAATCTATGGAAATCAATTCTAAGACAATTCAAACATATTTCATGATATTGCCTTTGAAAAAGAAAATCACAAACAGACAAAATAATTATGCATTTTATAAAATCGTATTTAAATAAAGAGCGTGTAGAGACTAAGAACGGACTTAGCCTCTGAAACCTGTATAAAATTCATAATCCAGATCATTAATGATCACCAAAGGGGTCAATTAATATGAAACAAAAGATAAGAAGAGTTAATTTAATGTGACACGTGTGTGCTAATCTGTAAGAAGCAAGTACATTACAGCTGTTCTAAAGGTCACCCACTCTGCAGTGCGATACCAAGATCAAAGGAACACCGATTTAACCCTTCACCCATTTTTTTTAAGTAAGACTTCATTAGATACATATTTTTTATACTCAAAATGAAGCTTAAAAGAAGTTAAGTTAACAAAAAAACTGGGACATCAAACATTTTGAATTTATAGCAAAAATCTTAACTTTGAAATAACATTTTTAAAAATCTGTATAGTTTAATGTTTGCCATGTTCCTGTTTTAACTACCTTATAAGTTGACTATCGTAATAACAAAGTTTAATTCAAATTTCAAACCTTCCATTCCCTCTAGAAGAAGAGATGTTAGAGATTCATTTTCAGGAAGTGAATAGGTGCTATACTTGTTTTCATTGAAAAAGCTAGTCAAGGGTTAGCTGGGTGTACGTTTGATCTCGGTGTTTCACCGTCAAAGTGGATGATCTATATGAAAAGCTGTTGTGTTCTTTTTAGGCACTGACTAGTTAACACACACGTGTCATAATTAAGAGTTTATCCCGTTTAGTCTTATGATGATCACTTGTAAAGGTTTGGAATTGTTAAAAGCTGTGACGGAGGGTAAGTCTGTTCTAATTACTGGCGCCAAAAAATACATTTTTCTTCCCGAACATTTTTTTTTTCAAATGCATTATTATGTAACCTAGGTTAACAGGTCCTACTTTAAACGGTATATTTGCACTGATTTCTCTAGGAATGGAGGGGGGTATTTGTTTATTTTAAGTTAAACCTTATCTTACAAAATAAATTAAATGCCACTTTTAAAGCCGATAGTAAAACCTCAAAAGTTATTTCAAAGGAATATCTCGAGGAAAAATATCTCCGTATCGGATAGTGTAGATCTAGGATCAGACTGCACGTTCTTCCTGGTCTGATCTGAATCTATATTGTCTGGAAAAGGTCGCACTTGGTAGCCAAAGGGTTAATGCAGTCTGCATACAAAAAGCTCTATCAACACGCAAGGCAGGATACAGCGCTTATGATACCGCTTTACTCTCTGAAGTCTGCAGAAAAATTGATAAAACAACAATTCTTTTTTGTGTGTGTCTTCGAACAAGATAATTAACGAAACTAACGGCACGGCCGTTTTAGGTTGTTTATTTATCGCGTTTAGGATGTAATCCATTTAAAAAATATGACACTTTCACTATTCGGGTATATACAGGATTGGGAAAAACTGTCGGGTGGAAAGGGAAGTAACTCATGGTGACGCGTCAGTAACGGTATTTGGCAAATGGGCTATTACCTCGATCTATAAATATTGATGAGCAACCAAATGGAGTAGCATGCAATCATAGGACGGAGAAGCCATGGAACGAATTGGTTTTGGAAGGAAAAAGCCCAAGGTCAGTTGGCAAATTTGTATCATTTCGCCAATAAAAGGCTATGAGCGAGAGAAGCTAGTTTCAATCAAAATCAGTATCTCAACGATCGATGGCCTCGCCCAATGTTTTTTAATATGCCATTTCAAATTACATATTTAAGTGCCACCGTAAAAGTCATTTGCCTGAGAAAAAATGAGTTTAACTGGGTTAATTTCCTTCGGTTTTGCACAAAATGGTTGAACTGAAACTCTACAAAGTTTGGGTACGCTCTCTCGGTATAGACTCTAAAGAGTTTTGGTACGCTATGACAAAATGGATACGCTGGCATATGTAGAAATATGTATCATATAGAAGATCTGCAAATCAAGATTTAAATTGAAATGTCGTCCTAGATAGCTGCAAATTATGAAGAAAATGGCAATATTCATGTATTTAAATTGAGCTACTTTATGCCAAGTTTTATATTCTTGCGCTAAAGCCCGAGACCTTTCGGAGGTTGATTAATTTATCAGTGTCATTGACGACCGACTTTTTTTGAAAAGGACTGAGTTATTATACTTGAAATTACGTTTTTCAACCCGTCTGGCTTTTTTTTGCAATAAAAGAGCATATAATCATTGCTTTGTCTGTTTGTATGTGGTTAGGACAGAGAATGTAGTAATGATATTCCAAAGCGTTTGAAGCATTTTTAAGCTACAAACATCCAGGATATTCCGGCAGAATTTAAGCCGGAACTACTTGAACTCAATCTCTTTCTACTGCTGTGTACCTAAATGCGATGGAGTATTGGATTCATGATACAAAATAAGATATATGGTTATTAAAATTCAATCTTAAACTCATAGTGGTATTGTCTTCGATAAATACCACAAAAAACTAAACTTAAATGTATACATCATCAGCTATATTTCCCAACAGAGATACAGAGATCTGTCTGTTTGCTGCCGGTGTAATGCAGAGAAATGACTTCCCCTACAAAATGACACATGAGTCGTTATTCTACGTAGAAAAGTAACCCCAGGGTTATTATTCTATGTAGAGAAATAACCCCAGGGGTTTATTTCTATACGTAGGATGCATGATTTCGATGATAGTTAAGCTACCGAAGACGTCAATGAAAATAATTCGTTGTTTTTATTCTGTTCTTTTGAAACACACTGATTTTTAGGCCAGGGAATCCCTATCAAGGGATTCCTTTGCCTATAGGGATCGTAAACTACCTTTTCCGGACTACTTTCAGACTAAATGTTGAACGATGTGTCCACTCGATATCGCTGAGTCCGCCAAAACAACTAGTTTCCCTCAAAGCTTTCATCTGCAAAGTGCCATGGAATTGCAAGGGTATTACGACCCTTAAATACCTGACGAGCGTGTGTTTTTTATCCCGTTTTCGTCATTAATATTGACCTAATAAGGGATAACCTAATAAACTTAGCTTTATCCGGCAGTTGTTTATTCCTACGCGCTATACGGTTAATATGACGTTGTGGTGACATTTGAACATATGTTTCACAAAACGCGTCTCCGCTGAAATGCGGTTGTAAATAAAGCAAACTACATATAGAATAGTGGCCCGTGTTACGTTTATCACTTTTTCTAATGTATATCGACTAAATCTAGGGTACTTTGATTGTGCTGCTTTCTACACCGATAAAAATCTACTATTTCCCACTAGTGTGTCTCTTCTCTGCATACCACCCGCTATTGTGATAGCAATTTTCGACTGCTGGAGAAATCGGCCCCTGAAAAATCGTTCCCAAACTGCTTGGAGACGATTTCTCCGGAGAAATCAGGTGAAATTGTCCCCAAATAAAATTTTAGAGAAATCGACCCCAACATCAAATTTCATCCATATCGTTATTAAAGTTATCTATAAAAATTATTTTTGAAAGTTCGTTGTCTGTAGTACGTACATTATGTGTATTAGTTACCTTTATCCAAGAGTTATTTGGTAGTTTTGCCATTGTTTATAACTGCCTATTTCACACTGATAGGATGTATTTCACACTTTTTACACCTGTCACAAATAGATTACACCTGTGTAATTCTTAAAATATCTATTTGACTGACTTTGATTTGAAACCAGATAAATACTTATATTTTTTTTTTCTGTAGTGGTTCGCTTGTCATTTAGTGTATTTTTTATATTCATATATGCCCATTATTTTGATTTATTGTATGAAGATTTTTTTTCATCCTCTCTCTCTCTCTCTCTCTCTCTCGTATATTTTCCTGCCCTTTCCTACTTGTACATTTTCCATCACCCAATACAAGATTCATGTCCAACCGTCGATCGTGAAGTCACCAGATCGATCCCATAAAGTGTGTTTTATTGAATCACATCTCTGGTTACTGTATATTGAAACCCTTTTCCACAAAAGCATTTCCTCCTTTTCCCACAATATTTTCTAGCATTTGAAAGGCGAATGTTACTTTTTTATTACCATTTGATTTGTCTTCTGCAACTGTTTTCAACTTTTTTCCAGAAAAAAAAATGCCTTTTGGTTAAGGCAGATTTTTGAAAAAAAGAAAAAAAACTTATTTTACAGAGATTCAAAGGACTTAGATTTCAGAGACCTGTATGTTTAGTATGTGATAAGAGAGAATTGTACCATATCACAATACCTATCATCAATCCTCAATAGGAAATTGACAGAGCTTGTGGACTCTTAAAGTGTACTTCGCTACCAACTGAACTATATTCCACTGATAAAACCATCATTTTAGCAACACGTCAGTTGTCTGCAAGATACTTTCAATGTTGATAATTCTGAAAATGTGGGGATTGGAGGCATACTGACTAGTGCAAGCTACAAATATCTTTCAAACAGTCTATTTTCTCTCTCTCTCAAAATTACGTTACACCAGCCAGACTGATTTAAAAAGAGGTTGTCCACAGAGCATCCTGATTTTGAGACAAAATCACAATGTTTTTCAAGGCTCTTTCGGCTAACATCATGTTAAATTTTGCTTCTGATGAAGCACCTTGATTTATCATCAGTAAAAGTTGCTTATAAATCTCAGTTTTTAATTGTAATTATATTTTGGTTTTATAATCTCTCATGAAGTGATTACTAATTTCATGTGGGTCATCAATGGAAATTAAAAAGAGGTAGTTGATTTGGCAATTAAAATAGTGATAAATTTTTATTAATACATGTATACAATCTACTGTGCGACGGAATTGACAATAAAGAAACTTATCATTTGATTAGGATAAATTTTGGGGAAAAATATGCAACTTTTAATAGACGACTCATAAATGTGAAAAATAACGTCATTCAGGACTTCACATGTTTTCAGAGAATTCAGATAACCAAAGTTGGTATTGCACCGATTGAATAGTTCAATTTTGACTTGAGATTGTTTACAAGCACGACAAATTACTAAGTATTCTAAGCCATTATCAAGCCCCCCATAACTGTGAGCACATGCCTAGCTCTGGCTTAATTAGTTTCTGGCTGGTGCTTTCTTGTATCAGTTCAAAATTTCCTGTTAAAACCAAGAATTCCAGAATTCAAGAATTGTATCCCTGTCCGTCTACCTGTTTGTATTAATTAAAATTGACCTCTTGTATTATTTCGTATCCTCAATATCCTGGCCTTCAGTACTGTCAGTACTTTGATTTAAATTACCGATAGTTATAATTAAGGTGAACTGTATGTTTTCTTGTAGGTATATCTGCCAAGTGTTTTACTTCAAATTTTGATGAGATGAACAGACAGCTGAAAGAAACGGAACTATTAGAAATAACAGAAAATAGAAAAATATCAGTCCACTAGCAAATAAGCAAAAGACCTACATCCCAAATATTGTAATACATGGCCCATTGGTTTCGAACTACAAGACTTACAAAGTTCTTTCTAGAAATTCTTACATAGGGGCAGACTCAAATTAACAAACTCAACTCATGGTTTTGAGATCGTTACTGAGTCTTTTAGCTTTCTTGAAACGTAAATTAAATAACAAACTCAATTTAAGTCAGAAACCGAGTCCTTTAGCGGCTTACAGCAAATAAATGAACTTGGGTTTTTTCGTGAAACCAGTCTCAGAGCAAAGCCATTTTTAGCCCACAGAGCTACAATTACTTGAATCCTGGTAGTGGTCCACGAGATAAAGCCGCATATCAAGTAACATAAGTCAATAAACAAGATTTTCATAGTTTCCTCAACAAAAAGTAAAACAGGAGACCCCTGGCACAGGGCTCAATTAATTAGTCCTTGGTCTTATGGCTAGTAACAAGAACATTTCTTAACTTTTACTATATAAGCCCAATAAATAGTTCTGCCATACACATGTAACGTCACAATATGCTTGTCTCACAGGGGTAAAGGCTAATAGTATAAGAACAATCGTTGGCATTTATATATGTGACCCATCACGTAAAAGGGGACCTTTTCAGAACTGCAAAAAATGTCAACCCTGGTCAGACTGTGCGAATTGCGCAGGCTGGCCAGGGTTGACACTTTTCGATTTTATGACATTTTCTGTATGAAAAGGGGTCATTGTACCTTGTTATACAATCACTTTTAATTATCAATTTAAACAGACCTGCACTATCGTTGATCTGTTTTCATCTAATTGATGTACAGAATACCCAGATGGTCCCTTTTTGCGTGATGGGTCACATATAAAAGATGGGAGAAAAATCAATAAAAAAAACTTCAGCACATTTTATTATCATTACTCTCAATATAATTCATATGCAAATTTCCTGTGACAATTCAAAAGACCCCCTGCACCTGTCATACTTAACAGTATGAAGAAAATTAGTACAGAAAAAGAATAGAAATATTCGTAGTCGCTTTGTATAAGAAAAAAAAAGTAATTAATACATGTGCATAAATTCATGTACGAGGTACATGTTTTTAGGTATCAGAATCATTCTATTCAAGTCTTGTTGACGTAAGTTGGTTCCTCACCAGTACCATGCGCAAGCTCATCGCAGGCTCTATGCACTTCGTAGGACTTCTCAGAATACACGTGTTCGTTACGTGCTCCTAGCGCTTCGTAGGAACTTTTACTATACACATGCTCTTCGTGTGCCCCAAGTGCTTCATAGGAGCTTTCAGCGTACAACTGCTCATCACGTTTTCCAAGTGCTTCGTAGGTATTTAACGCATTAACTGAAATGAAAACGATACATTATTAGTTGTATGTTCAGGTGACAGGTGATTTGGAAACTTATTCACGGCTGTGGTGAATCATGTCACCTCGAGCCGGAGGCGAGGTAATGGGCCACTGGGAAGTGACGTCGCCGCTAAAACGTATTATGTAACTGGGAACTGATGTCACGGCTAAAATGTGCAGCTTGGCCCATAATTTCATGTAAATCTTGACCGTCGCTGCTATGTTGGATGTTGTGTTGATAGTGTAGTCATCTATACGGGACTTCCGAAAGGGAAGCCACTTTTACCTTGGTTTTGCCAGTGTGCATGATTTATATGTTCGAGGCATATAATCTAATCCGGTTACGAGAAATTTCTTTGCAGTATAATTACCTGTTTTCTATTCTCTCGATCAATAGTAGTTTTACAATACTAAAAGACATTCCGAAAAAACTGAACTATTGAACGATATGCATTGCTTTCAGTAAATTAGTCAATCTCTATAAAGGTATTTAATCTTTCCTATATAACTGTTTTTTTTCATTTATGTCGACTTAATTTCGATATATTTTCTTAAAGGTCATTTTATCAAACACTTTTGAACGACCAGAACAAAAATGCTTTTGAAAATTTCAGTAGGAAATACTGAAAGCCAGTAGTATTTCCTTTTTTTAACCTATATTTTCTACTTTCTGTAACACTAAATTCCATCAATTATACCCCCGTCTGATTTGTCGTCCTCAAAGGCTTTTGGTCAGGTCTAAACTTTTGTCCTGTGGTAAAGTTTAGTTTGAGGATGGTCCCCGCTAGTACAGCGGGGCTTACTTTTGCTGAAAATTTACAACAAGAGAGAACTCGTATGTATCATTTGCCATACTTTGATTAACTTTTGCATGTATAGTTACAATTAATATTGCTGGTAAAGCGTAGACCGAGTTTTTTTTTTGTTTTTTTTTTTTTAACACTAACATCTAGGTCAAGCTACCATGTAGACCACCGATACTCCAAAGGGAGTCAACTATGGTACTGCGTTTAGTTCTTTTATTAGGAAAATTGTAAAAAAAAAAGAGTGTTTTTCTTTGATTTTTTTTTTAAAATGATTCAGGTGCCGTTGGTTTTGTTTCAGGCAAGGGTTAGAAATCGCAGCAGACAACATATCTATCATTAGCATACTGAAAGTAACTTATTAGTAACGTAGACATTTGTGATATTTTTCTAACAGATGCGATACTAAAACACTTCTGCGTTCGATGTGATGGAGTAAACAGTGGATAGGTGGCGCTACGTATGCAAATTAGATATAGCGGATATACATGTAGATATAGCAAATTAGATATAGCGGATTACCACTGTAATATCGATAACATAGTTACTTTACACCGATTAAAAGGCAGGTTCTTACAACTTCTATTAATCTCTCCTGATTCTTCTTCCTGAGATCCTCACCAGTGCTCACGCTGAATATGAAGGCAAATGAAATATTCCAAAGTTGACACCCACTCCCGTATACCAAGCACGGGACCTTTTGGTTACGAGGCCGACGTTCTAACTAACAGCCACTTACACATTAAACGCCGCGTTCTATAGCCCTGATGCAGGCTTTAAACGTATTCCTTTTTCCGCAATATTTATGAACAGTCAATGCCAAACTAATTCACTAATGCCATACTTAATTCGCCTGTAAAAGCTTTAAACACTGACTAATCGAAAAATTTGTAGCACGGTTAAATGGTTACATTTTGTATACAATACTTACCAACATTACCAACATCCACATATTCGTATATCCCCGGAAGTGTCTGCATTTCTGTGTTTTGACTGGTTGTCCTTATTACCGATCTATTTCTAGAGCATGAAGTAATGTTCTGATAAGTATCGGGGTACGTTGCGTCAGTTTCTACAGAGAATAAAGTTCATGACAGATAATAACACTGAGAAACAACAAGAGGCCGAGAAATAAAGGCAAAAGTTATAAGCAGATGCTGAATTAACTCTTTACCATATGACAAAGTTTCAGATCGATCCAAATTGAAAGCACTTGCATACCACAAAATAAATGTAACTCAAACACTGAAATTTGTTTCAAGCAGGGTAGAGAACATTGTGGTAAGAGAAAAAAATGCGGGTTACCAGCATTTTCTCCTTTTCCAACAATGTTTGCAAAAGCTTTCTTTCTCAGGGTCCTCAAAAGTCGGGATTGTGTGGTAAATGGTTAAGAATGTATTTCATGTGCGATTTTCAAAACGGGGCTTTTTATGTGTATGAGCCCTGCTCTGTGATCAGGGGGGCTTACCAGCATTTTCTCCTTTTCCCACAATGTTTTCTAAAGGCTTCTTTCTCAGGGTCGTCAAAAGTAGGAATTGTGTGGTAATGGGTTAAGGTGTGAACACGGCTTTAATACGACAAAACATGATGAACAATTTACCAGGATTATTCAACTTAGTGTCTTTGTACTTGTTGGCCCTCACTCCTTCCTCGCTACTTCCGGGTTTATTAAGCAAAATGTTCTGGGCATTAATTTCTATAAATTGTAAAGTCAATTTAAAACGGTTTTTTCCTGTACGTACATGTAGGTATAAAATTAACACATATTTGAAGGTATAAAATTAACAAACGTTTTACCTGCTGTGACTGCCTTTTTCTTCATATAAGGACATGAGTTTATTCTCGTACATGTTAAATTGTAGATTGATTGTATGGTATCTCGTGTCATTTTCAACATTATTTCTGTTATATGGCGGCGGCCAGTGCACACATCTGTGCATTTCTTGGAGTTTCTTTTACTAGTACTATGAACAATATTCTTTTCATGTCCATGGCTGCTTTCCCACATAACCATTTTCGAAACAATGATTAACAGTGAGAGAAGAATAATTATTAATCCTGTCGCAATGACTATTATCAATCCTCGGAATTAAATTGGCCGAGTCGTCGATCGTACCGGCGCCGCTCTGTTTTCTAGTTCTCTGTGGTACCAACAGTTTCTGAGCTATCGGGCTGTGGCTAGTCCATGCTAAAAGCAATGGCAAGTTAAAGGTGACTGAAATTATAATATTTAAGTTTTGAAGGACAGGAAATAAAATGTAAAGAAAAGTAACCAATATTTCGTCCTCTTCTCTCACCATGTTTTAAATATCCTCGTTTTGTTCTGAGGGCGAACATGTTCAACAGATATGAAGTTAATAAGTACTATAGCACACCTTTGATAGAAGAAAAAAATTAAGAGATGTCTCAATAGAAAATATTTCCACATGACAAATAAAATGAGATCGGACTGTTCGGATTTCTCTATGAAAGGGTGGAAAAACTAACAAGGGCGCTGTATGCGGATTCCAATGTCTATCATGTCAAAACCTTTCTGAGTTGAAGAACATTTTAAGCCATTGAAAGCGGTCGGGTTATCAATTAGCGCAAAGTGTTAAGCACGATTGTTATTATATGTCTTGCAACACGGGAACAGAGGCATTCGGACATTTTTGTAAAGTGTCTTCTTGGATAAGCCTGCCCAGTCTGAATTGGTCACAATGGTTTAAAAAGTAGGTCACAGCGTCAATTTTTAGAAAATACTCTTATAACTTAGTCAGAATTTTTATCTTCATATTATCTAGAGCACTTTTGTAATCAGGTCACGATTTGTCAAACAGTAAGTAACTTGATAAAATCTTAGAAAAAACCTTGTGTGCACTCTAGAGGACATCCTTTTAGTCTGATACACATAAAACTTATTCTGAATCATTCTTATCCTAGACAAGAATGAAATTGGGTCACGTAGAGTCAAAAAGTTGGTGACTGTCAAATCTTAGAAAAACCTTTTGTACACTCTAAGGGTCACATTATCAGGGTGATTCTTAGTTTAAGCATATTTATTTTAGATCGATTGAGAAACAAGTTCTGAAAACTTATACTAATCTCTCTCGATTCTGCTTCCTGGGAACTACACCAGTACTCGCGCCGAAAGTGTGGGCCAATGAAAAATCCCAAAGTTGACACCCGCTCCCGGGTATCGAACTCAGGACCTTTCGGTTACGAGGCCGACGCTCTACCTCACGACCACGGACACCAAAGCAGATAACAATCACCAGTGTGATTTTTATTGACCCTTAACCAAGTGAACAAATTTTAGATTGGTCCAAGTTGAAAGCACTTGCAGAAGACAAAAGAAACGTAAACTAAAAAGTGAATATTTTTACAGAAGGGTAGAAAACATTGTGGGAAAAGGAGAAATACTGTTTACCAGCATTTTCTCCTTTTCCCGAAATGTTTACAAAAGGGTTCTATCTCAAGGTCGTAAAAGCCAGGGATTGTTTGGTAAAGGGTTAAAAAGATAGAGAGTTTGTCCTGATGATTTTTGAACGATTTTAAATTCCGCCAAATTTGCTAAAGAATTAGGTCAATGGGAAAAACCTTAGAAAAAAGTTGTTTGCATTCTAAAAGCCATATTTGATACTCGTATGAGTTGTACGAGTTGTTTTGAATCTTTGTCTTGATATTATCTCTTACATGTCTGAAATTGGGTTAAACCGGTCAGAAAGTAGGCCAAATCTCAGGGAAAGAAGTTCTGCAGTCTAAAGGCAACATTTTAGGCCCGATACCTATAAAGCATGGTCCGAATTATTTTTTGATGATACACCTGACAAAGGCAACTAGTACTTATGCATTTTACATCGTTACAACCAGGATCTCTTCAGCTTTATCCTCCTTACAGAATCAAGTTGAACTCCTTTGTTTTACTGTCAACGGTGGAAATATTTTGTCAAGTATATCCCGGCAAAAAACCTGCTAGAAACGAGAATTCTGGCCCAGATAAAGATAGTGGGCTTCGAAAACAAGAGTATACATGTAAATATGTTGTGGGACAAATGCCAGCGGGTATACCCACTACCAAACAATATACTATTTGTCTTGAGTATTTTAGCTCCAAGGAATGGCAAACACTGCGAACCATCTGAAGTTTCTGGGTCGCACGTAGCGTCAGCTTCTTCATCTATCCATGTTTGATAACAGCCGTTTTCTTTTTTTTCGTTTCTTAACAGGACTATCTCTGCTGCATTAAAAAGGGAGCTAAGCTGCTTAAACGCTCTTGTTGTAACAGTCATTCTCTGATTTTCCAATATTATATACCTCAATTTAAATGTATCTTTTCACATTTTTTTTCTTTTCTTTTTTTAAGGATATGAGCTTTGCTAAGGTTACTGTATCCAAATGCTTTCATTGAGGGCAAGTATATTAGATATCACCAGGTAAACATCCAAACTGATAATTATTGTATTAGGCAATGCATATGCACTTACCGTCCATTTCAAGACTGCCTGTATTAACGATGTTGTCTTTGTTATCTGCTTTGAAACATTTCCTGAGCACGGTAGAATAAGAAATAAATTGTAAGAAGTCTTATTAAATAGTCTACAACTTATAAAAAATCTTGTAATCATAGCAATACGAAACTTTCAGATTACCTCTAACATGATCAGTCATAGCATTTTCATAGAACAAGAAATGTCACGCGGAAAGTATATTTTGTCATTGAAAGCAATTATTTTTGTCCTGCATGTGAGTGACTGAGAAAAATAAATGCGTCATATATTAGGTCAACATGGCTGATAGGAGATGTAGGTAATTTTCCCTGGATATATGTCGGTCTAACTTTCCTGTGACATGGTGACTAACAATTTATTGATTGGCTAAGAAAGGAGCCAAATGACTTACAATGTTACAAGCAAGGCTCAAGCTATAAGTATACCAAGAAAATCAGCTACTGGCCCATAATGTTCTAGATGAACTGAATATTATAGAAATACGGCAAAAGTCCGAAAAATAATGAGACAAAGCATTAGCATTCACATGTTTAGCAATTTAGACAAATGTAGAATCGTCTGGTTTGTGAAAGAAATAATTGATATGACAATAACGACTCCAATATCAAAATATTTAAACACTTACCGCATTTCTTTGACAATTGTGTAATTGGCTCAAAAGTAGACAAAACTATGGTATATTGATTTACCATGACAACAATAACAATGGCTTTAAATACGTTTCGATATTGTATCTGATAATATGTCTTTCATTAAAAAGAATATATACCCTATACTAAGATATTAATCATCTAAAAAAACAAATTTATTATGCACGAATGCTTTAAATATACAGTATACTATTTAAGATACATGCATTGTGTATAAAAATATTTATCGAGTAGAAATTCTATGTTGGGTATAGAATATTTTCATTGTGCAAATATATTATTAATTGAGGTAAAAGATATATATTACGTATTAAGAATTTATTATGTTACGAGTCGAACGTAACGAGAAGGAAAACCCAGCAATAAACCTTTAACAATTAACAATATTTATTAGTGAACAAGGACAAAAAAGTAAAATAAGAGTTAAGTTTGAATGAAATTTTAACAATTCTTAATCCTAGAACAAGACATGGAATAAGTCCCTCAAAATTAGGAAAAATGTAGACTTCAAAAAGAATAAAATTTTTCGTTCCTAAAACCTAAATTACAATAGTTTAACTTGCAAGTAGATATGAACAACCTGTCACAAAAATAAAGTTATTCCAACTTACAGATGTATATCCCAAGTTTAATCCAACAAGTCTCACTAATCCTGTATCCACAAAACCACAAGTCAGTCTTCAAAATTCAAAAGTCACTCCTATTTATATCAGCTTGGAAAATTCTAGATTTTTTTTCTGGAAAGATTATATCATGAGTTAGTAAACAGCTTGCCTATTAACAACCTTTTTCTAAAAATAACCACAATGGAAAGACAAATAAATGTTCCTCATGTATCTAGAATATTCTGAAAACAAGTCACTGTATATCCCATCTACATAACAATTGCGTATAAAATATTTATTGGGCAAAAAATATATACATCGAGAAGACGATGAATTCGTTGCGTATAAAAATAACATATTCATTGAGTGAAAACTATTTACGGTGTAAGAAATAAATTTATCATGTAAAAAATGTAAATGATAAAAAAGTCACGACAATATTTTTTGTGCCAATTAAATTTCATTTACTAGGGAATAAAAGTATCAGGAGAGCTTGTACCCTAGAGAACTCGTACTCTTAGCTCGTTGGTAATGAGTTTTCGTGCGTCTTCTGATCGCGGGCATATGACTCGACCGCATGGCCTGCAGTCTTAACATGCAAAATTGCAATTCAGAAAAAAAAATGAAATGCTTTGCTAGGATCAGAATTTACTACTCATCAACAAAAACCTAGAGAAGAGTGTTGATTGATTATCATATGATGGTTTAACGCCGTTTAAAACAGTATTTCAGTTACTTCGCGGCGGACAGTTCATCTATTCGTGCTTGCCTAGAATTTCTTCTTCTCAGTACTCCGCATGATATTCTTTCCAAGCCATCAGCTGATTTCTCGAATAACCATCGTGGACACGTTGGTCAGTGGTGAGGGAGGAATGAATCCTGTTGCACACAGCAATCCTGGGAAATAAATTGGTTGAGCCGCAGATCCGACTTGTGACTTATTTTTCTTCAGTCCTGTACGCTACCAAGAACCGAATAAACCACTGGGGCTCGGCTCCAAAGCCAGAAGGAGCAAGTCAGCAACTTCAAAATATATTATGGCAAACAGATAGTTTACCAAATAAGGGGAATTTCATTGTTTTTGACACACTTTCTTAAAAGTCCTTTTTTGCCTTAAGATTATTTAATTTCCAAGGTAAAAGCAAGTATTTTTGAGACATCCAATATTTCTGAAACACCTGACGAAACAATATTTTTGGACTTACCCAAATCCAAAGCATTTAAAGACTACAAAGCAAATATGGTTCAAATTGTTGAATATATCTGAAATCATATTTGAACAGAAATCATTATTAAAAAACGGAAAAACCTTCTGAGAACATATTTGGAAAAGATAAAATGATGGAAACAAGCATTTTCTCGTTTTCTAATTACGATTTCTATTCCAGAGATGTACGTATGCTACAATTCTAGAGACGTACCGGTATTCTACAATTTGACTTTGTGACTCATGAGTTTAGACTGCAAGGATCTTTTACTTACAACTTGCATATTACATCGTCATCTGTCAGCCACGCCGGATCCAGTGCAGTTATAAACAATATTCTAACATGACACGCGACTTTGGCTCTATAAACACAGTGCAAGGAAAACGTGGTAAAATCTGCGACAATCCATGTAGAGTGACGTCATCCTATGGCGAGTGACGTCATTCAATGAGTGAGTTATTCAGTGGAACATAATCTTTATCCGCGTTTTTACTCACAGTTTGAACATGTTTTCCTTTCATTACGAATTGTCCATGTTAGAATCGAAATAATCTTCTTTCTATCGTGGTATATCGTTCAATAAACCACGTTGTGAGTTATGAGGCGCAATAAATAACCCACTCGGGCTATCGCCCTCGTGGATTATTTATTGTGCCTCATAACTCACAACTGTGGTTTATTGAACGATATACCACGATAGAAAGAAGATTATTTCTTAAACAATGAAGGACGAAAAATACTACATCATATGTATCCATCCATTAAATTATAATAAATAAATGCCATCTACTCAGTATACTTTATAACAACTCTTGAAATACACATGAGATGATATGTCAATAAATGCAGCACGCTCTAGCAAAAGGGGGCTTAATACGTCTCAAAAATACATGATGTCAAGTAAAGTCTTTTAAATAATTATAGTAATTACAACCAACAAAATCATGCGTTATGATGATCCTCGGACATGCTGAAAACTCCGATAACCACCATTTCTCCTTCTTCCACCGTTTAAAAGATAAATCTATCCTTAAACCAATTTGCAAACTGATATGGATTTATCATTCACAATGGTGGAATCATTTTATAATGCAAATGAAAATCTTTGTAAATGACAAAGTAAACGTGGCTCAAATCGACAGGAACCGTAATTAAAAGACAATAAGAACATCTTACCAAAATAATACATTTTTAACTTGTCCAACTTTGAAGGAATCGCAGAGAATAGAGTAAATGAGACTGAAGAACTGAAAGTTGCTGGACATATAGAAAACAAAGTTGGCTAAGGAAAGAAATGCTGGTTAACAATGTTTCAGCGGTCTGAGTCAGATGCCCATTCAACAGCAGATCAGAAGACGCACGACAGCTCATTATCATCGAGCTTAGGGTTCTCCAGGGTACGAGTTCTCCTAATGCCATTTTTTTTCAGCAAACGAATTTCACTTTTGCGCAAAAATATTTTCGGGACTTTTGCACGATACATATATTTCAATTACAATGACTATTTTATGCGTAAATATATTCTTTCACTCCATAAATACTTTTTAATACACAATATTTATTTCATACAAAAGCTATACGTTTTTACAAATAAATATTTCTATAACCAAATAAATATTTTTGTACACAGGGTATATCTGTTAACAAAATAAGTACTTTTTCCACAATGAATATATCTCATACACAATAAATATTTTTTAAACAGAATCTATATCGTTTAACCCAATGAATATTTTTCCCAGAAAAAATATATTTTTTGCAAAATATACATATAATTTTTTACCCAATGAATATTTTTATACACTATACATATATCTTATACTCAGTAGACATAAATTCATACATGATGGATTCATTTTGTAGAAGATAAATATCTTAATATTGAATAGAATTCTTTTTTAATTATGGAAGACATACATTACCAGATACAATATTGCCAGGTATTTCATACCACAAGTTTCAAAAATAGATAAATATTTCATACCTAGTTATCATGACAACAGCGACGACAGTAATACACAGAACTACACATGTTGCAATGCAAACAACAATTATGAGAATCATGGAATTGTTTAAAGGTAGTTTGGACTCGGCCTCTGAAAAAAAAAGACAAAAGGCTAAGCTTGTTCTTTTACATTTTCCGAAATTTCTTCACCAAAAGATAATTTTAGACTGGTCCACCTAACGGTATTTGCAGATGACTGATAAACTTGACTCAAATGGTCGTATATCTGTCTGGAAGGTGTGAAAATTGGTAGATAAATGAGATAAATACTAGCGTTTCTCGTTTTCAAAAAATATTTTCAAAAGGTTTCTTCCTCAGGTCCCTTAAAACAAGAGAGAGATTGTGCGGTAAATAGGTAATGGAGAGGAAGGATGATAGAGGGTTCACACAAATGGATGAACGAGAAGTCATTTGGACATACGGGAATATTTTCAGAGGTTGCACTAACTTAAAGACATTCAGGACTGTGTATGCAGAGACAAATAGATGGGCAGACCGCCAAAAAGTAAAGACAGTTAAATGTACCAACCTTTTTCACAAAAAAGTCCAAAATGTGTAGATTTGCACCCCAAACAGTGTCCAGTGTTACTGTTACAATTTCCGTTGAAACAGTTTTTACCACAAGCCCGGTTGCAGATTTTACCCCATGTACCGTTTTCACAGCCATGAAGACAATGTCCAGTTTCTACGTTACACAGCGGTCCTTCTGCACTATGTACACAGCCTAGACTACAGTTATATTGACAAGCATGTCCGTAGTACTCATTCTCACACTGCTGGCAAGTATCATTTTTTTCACAGGTAACACAACGTGTAATGTTACACCTTTTATCACAGTGAAACCCGAACCAACCTGTCTGGCAGCCATTTTTACAATTTCCTGTAAATGGTTTACAATCCGACTGGTCTTTGCAGAACTTTGGGCATGGACAACATCCTCGCTTGTGTGTATACCATCCAGGTTGTTTACATTGGCGACAGGATTTTTCATTTGCAGTATTCTTACATTCTCGTACATCACACATACATAAACCAGCCTCTAATTGGGATTTAGAGTCATAAAAGTATAATCCACATTCGGTTCAAGTGTCATGTGATGAGCATGTTTTACAATTCTCCATACACGAATCCTGACAATTGTCGCCGTAAAAGCCGTCGTAGCATTTCAAGCATCTAGCGTCTCTATCACAATTTAGACAATTCTGCGGACAGCAGGTATTGTTACGAAGGGTGTAACCTGGCTTACATTTCGTACAACGGTTTGAACTGATATCACATGCCAAGCAAGATGTTCGGTCACAATCTAGTTGACACGTCAGTCCGTACCATCCATCCAAACATTTATCACATTGATCAAAAGAAGTGCAACTAAAATAGTTAGATCTGCATTGTTTGCACGATTCTCCGTCACCATACAAACCATCTCTACAACCATATATACATCCAGCTTTGCTACACCGCCCGTGTATGCAATCTTCGCAACTGTATTCGCATGAGTTTCCATAAAAACTAGTTTTACACGCTGTACAGATCGTTTCAGATACGCATGACCTGCAATTATGAGGGCACTGTTGGATACACGTACCATTGGTTTGAAAACATTCAAAGTTAACACAGATCGTCTGAGATTCACGACAAGGTTTATCACAAAATATTCCATAATATCCAGCTTTGCATCCTTGTGTACAATTTCTGTTCATCGCGCACACGTAGGCTTGACAAGTTTTAGGACATGTATTGCGGCATGTGTCACCATAGAAACCTGGCAGACACCCTTGAGAACAAGCCCCATTTATATCACAAATGTTTTTTTGACAGTTACTTGGACATAGATTTTCACACATAACACCAAATGTTCCTTTTTTACATTCGATACATTTTCCCGTTTCTTTATCACATTTTCCATTCGTGCAGATAGAATCACAAATGATTTTTCTTCTATAAGCTGACCTTCGAAAGCCCCAAGCAATGCTTAAAATCTAGCAATACCTCTCATTTCTCAAAAATGAAAAAAGCTTCCATATTTTCCGGATCGCCATGCGCTGACGTCACACGATTTGAAATCCTGCAGCGAATAACAATTTATTTTTCTTCAAATATAGATCGAAAATGTTTTTGCTTGTACATTGATGAAATTATTAAGTTAACATTTCGTCTGATGTAATTTTTATTTTCATCTAATTCAATTTCATGATTTTCATCTCCCATTTTACACATTTCAAATACGTTTTTATCATTCATTGGTCAAAAGCTTTGGCGCGCTTTTTGACGCGAGTTTTCATTCGCTGTGTCATGACGAATTATGTGACGTCAGCGCATGGCGATCTGGAAAATAAGGAAGCTTTTTATTTTTTTGGAGATGTGAGCTATAGCTTGATGTCAAGAAGCGTTTGGAACTTTCTAGGGTCAGCTTACAGAAGAAAATTAATATGTGATTCTATCTGCGCCGGTAACTAGGTTTATTTTCCATTTTCTGTTAAATACCATCTTAAAAAGGGGACGGGATTCAAATTTTGTTCGATTTCGTTGCACACCTTGTCTTATTAAATACAATACAGAGGGAATCCCCTATGTACTATTTATAGTAACAGTGTTAATGAAAGTTTGTAAATATATTCAGTGATATAGAGACGATGCACCAATGTGCTATGAAAGTTCGATGATCCGCCAAGGACAATTTTGTTGTTTTGTGATAGACCATTAGAGCTTCAAAGACCTGTGGTTATATAGATAGGGTGTGGTCATAAGTTAGCATTTGAGATATGTACATGTATATGACCTTACATGGGTAGGTATTTGAGATATATAGGACCTGGAGTGAGTAGGTATTTTGGGATATGTATAATCTGGTATTGCATGGTGTTTGAGACAAAATTTCATTACACTGGTCAGTAAAAAGTTATTTGGCGAGTTCTTGGCGAGCTCAACAACATTTTTTGGGACGAGTTTGATAAATTCTTACTTCAAAAGCAAACGAATATTAGATTCTTTCTATCACAAAATGTGTCTAAACCACTAGCCTTCAGGCACATGTGTTTTAAAATTAACATGAAGTCTGTTTGTTTCGTTGACATACATCACAGACAAAAATTAGTTCCAATGAAACTTCCATAATTATGACGGTTTAACATCTAACTTTTAGATACTAAGATTTGCATTTTTGTCACCATTTTCATTTTTGATAGTTAATTTCACGCGGGAATCCGGATCAGCAATGTTTCGAAATGAGGCGTATAATTACAGATTTGACCAAATAAGGCAATATTCTTTTATCTCAAACGCGTTTAAGATAAGACCATTCGCAATGGCCGCAATACACAGAAAACAAGGGTATTTATGTAATAAAAGATAGGTGCTTGGTGAAATGACATAAAATATAATAAACTAACCGATGGTACAGACGGCCATCAAAACTGCACATCTGCGATAAAACGCCATGATATCCATTTTGGTATACTCTCACTAAACAAGGAATTTGTATCATATAGATCTATAAAATCTTGTAGCAAACAGTCTCCTGTTATTGTCGTCAAAATCACAATGCTTTATGCAATCTGCATTTTGCATCTTATAGCAACAATGATGATGTGACCTGTGAGTTAACCCTTTTGTTGTTAAGCGCGACTCAATGTCCTTTTGTGCGCACACTAGATCTAGGTCAAACTCAACAGAATGTGCAGTCTACACTGTCCAAAAAAGGACACTTTCATTTTTTTCCCACCAGATTACTTTCAAATGGCGACATTAAGGTTTTTTACTATCGGCATGAAATTTTCATTTAACTTATTTAGCAGGTTAAAAGATTACACGGGCATGGGGGAAGGAAGGAAGAAAAACTTTCTTTTCCGGCGGTCTTTCCTTTCACTTCTGTTATACGTGACAAAAAATAATCTCCTGTCAATTCTTGTGTGAGGAAGCCAAGAGATACATGCGAAGGTGCTCTAACCGGCGTGATACGACATTAGCTGTTTAAAAGCCGTACAAATCCAAAAAATCAAACAAAATATTCAATCTTCTCTAACTGCTGATCACTGCTTCAACAGCTGCTTGAGGAAGACTGTTGTGTGGAAGACTGGTAGACGAAACTCCAGAAAAGCATTAAAAGGTGCACTGGCCGCTTAGATATAATTGAAATGATTTTCAAAAAGATGTAAAAGATAATAAGATAATACAAACAAACAAACAAATTATTAAATGTACTGAGAAAAAAATGTTTTGGTAAACATGGGAAACCTATTTTATAAAAACAAAACCTTTCAGCTGATAGTAAAACCCAGATATCATTATTTGAAAATTATTCTTGAAGAGAAGAATTATCTCCTTATCGGACGTAATACATCCAAGATCAGACTGTACGTTCTGTGCAGTCTGATCCTGATTGTACCCATAAAGCCCTTGAATCGGCCCTAGCAGGCGAAAAACTGGAACAGAAATGTTCTTATTTCAAAGTTATTTTTGGTGAATAAATATCTCCTCATAGGAAACTGTAAAGCACGTTCTGATAAGTCTGATCTTTATCTACGTTGTCTGCAAAAGGTTCTTTATCGAGCCTAGCAGCCAAAGAGTTAAAGGTGGCCCTTCAGATTTTGGGCCGAAAATTTTACAGGAATACAAAAAGATCATCCTTATACTCCAAAAGCCTTGTAATTTTCATTTATAAAACCCCAGTCGTCGAAAACCATCCGACAACAAGGAAAATTGGAGATTTACTACAGCCCAGGTCGACACCGACGGGAAACACGGCCTATTTGTACATGAGCAACTCCCTCATTTACACATCCGGAAATATACAGACGAAGCTTCAAACATAGCGTCCGAAGAAGACATGGAAAATAATTACATTCCCACAATGCTTTTTTTTTTTTTTTTGGTGGGCAATCTAAAAATAGCTTAAGAGACTACGTAGCCTTTTAGGGGAATACCATCAAAAAAATTATTTTTTGTAATTTTATGATTCTTAATTATTGACGATTTGTATTGTTTTTTTCATATAAATTTCAGTAATATAAATATTTTTTAATTTGGTGGGATTTGAAAATTCTAGATACCCACTTTTAAAACTTCGTCGCTTGTCCGCGATGCAAAATGTATACAAGTGCTTTCAAAAGGTGTCACACCAGTGTTTTTTATTTATTTATTTATTTTTTTTAATTGAAAATAGAGTGAAAAAGACCGTGTCTGGAGCTTCAAAGATCGCTTAATAGCAAAACTATGGCTTTGCCTTCTGTCACATTCATGAGTACTATAATAGGCCTGCAAATAAATGCAAAAAAACAACTACAGGTCAACCGATTACTTTTTTCACCAAATCCAAATTACACAAGCACCTTAGAATTTGTGTTTGAAGAAACACAGGTTCACGGCCATGACCCCATTTTTTTTTCTTACTTTACTTTCCCTCCTAATGCAAAATAGTCCCGTCAAAAGAGAAGAAAAACATAACTAATAGCCCCCACTGCCTAGATATAAATTAACTATACCACTAAGCACTCTCACCTCCATAAAATATTGCAATAAAAATGCTAATGCAAACATTTTCGCACGGGATTCTGTTCGACTACTTCGATCCGGAAGCAATCTCGCAGTGGACACCTGCTAACAAAGTCCGTAACAAAGAAACAAATAAATGCATAGCTCAAATACAAACTGCATCTGGCGGGATTCGAACCCTTGAAGGGACAAATATCCTCTTTTTTCGAGGATTAAAAGACCAAACCATAACCACTGAGCCAAAGAGATATCTCTCTGACGCAGTTATCAGGTACTGATATTATACGAGAAAGCTACACAGTAAGGACGGGGTGATCTCCCGTAACAGCAATCACTAACCAACCCTATGAACATTCTCAGTCTTATTCTACAGCATTCACTAACTAACCCTAAGAACATTCTCAGTCTTATTCTACAGAAAATTCTAAATTTGACAGCAAGACAAGTTCTGATTAGCTAAACCATTTGGTTCAAACAATCAGATGATGTATTACTTTTAAATGTTGAAAATATTGGAGAATAAGACAAAGAACGCTCTATAAAGTGGTTGGTTAATACGAATCCTGAAGAGAGGATTCCAACTTATCACATACAAGCTTTCACTCGATTTTTTCTATTCGAAGGTTGATTCACCGTTTACCTCACAATGCCGACTTTGAAAGACCCTAGGAAGAAGACTTTTGAAAATATTGTGGGAAAAGGAGAAAATGCTGGTAACCAGCATTTTCTCCTTTTCTCACAATATTTTCTACCTATCGAAGAAAAATTGCGCCATTTTAGCCACATCGAAATTGTCGTCTGGAAATGCTTTTAATTTGGACCAGTCTATATTCTTTTTTTGTCGTTTGGTAAAGAGTCAAGCGTATGGTGTGTAACGCCATTTCCATCATATCACTTGTATGATGGAAACAAGCATCACTTGTATCGCTGTAACCAGTCCAAATATCCTTGCTTTCCTAGGGTGTCTGAAACACGTATTTAACTCTTTACCAAACGACAAAATTTTAGACTTGTCCAAACTGAAAGCATATGCAGACGACAAAATAAACGTGACTCAAAAGTTAAAACTTGACTTTAGAAGAATAGAAAAATTTTTGGGAAAAGGAGAAAATGCTGGTAACCATTTCTCCTTTTCCCACAATGTTTTCAGACGGATTTTTTTCCTTTGAGTCGTAAAAACCAGGGATTGTTTGGTAAAGGGTTAACCCCTTTTGCAATAGCACGACCATCTGTTGGAGTACATCAGGAACAAGTTCAAGTTTACATGCAACCAGAAACCAGAAACTCTTTTTCAAACAATCTCGAGTTTAAAGGCGGCCCTTCAGATTTTGGGACGAAAGTTTTACAAAAATAAAAAGATAATTGTCCTTATACTCCCATTCGTAAAACCCCAGTAGTCGAAAACCATCCGACAACAAGAGAAATTAGAAATTTATTACGACCCAGGTCGACACCGACGGAAAGCACGGTCTGTCTTTACATGAGCTACTCGCTCATTTACATACCGGAAATACACAGACGAAGCTTGAAGCATAACGTCCGAAGACATTATTGAAAATTATTACGTTTGTTATCTTATGGTATTTAAGTGTCATTAGTCACGTGCCAATTATTTGACATTCAAACAATGTTGTTTTTTTTTCCTTCATTTTTTGCGTGAAATCTAAAAATACCTAAGAGGCTACGTAGCCTTTTAAGAGAACACCATAATACCATAAAAAATTGGGTGGATTTTATGATTCTTAATTATTGACGCTTTGTAATTTTTTTTTTCATATATAAATTTCAATGATTTTTTTTAATTTGGTGAGATGTGAACAATCTAAATACCTACCTTTGATACCTTGCATAGTAAGGCTTTTGAAAACATACTAGAAAAAGAAGAAAAGGCCGATAACCTGGTGATCCGGTAATATCAACCCCCCATCCTGCTAAATAACTTCAAGCAAAACATTTTAGTCGACAATAAAACCGCAAGATTTGCCTTTTCAAAAGCATTTTTGGAGGGAAAAAAAACCTCTCAATGGACAGTGTAGATCTATGATCAGACTGCACATTCTGTGCAGTCTGATCTTGATCTACATTGTCTGCATACGGTCAGTAATTCGCGATTAGTACCCTAAGGGTTAAGCATATCGATAGCGTTTTATCGAGCTTGTTACCGTTGTTCAACTTGCTACACGTCAACAAATGCAGAATGTTATGCTAGATACCAAATGAAATTAGGTGGAGATGACCAAATAAGATGTGGT
This sequence comes from Tridacna crocea, assembly GCA_943736015.1. Lineage (NCBI taxonomy): Eukaryota > Metazoa > Mollusca > Bivalvia > Cardiida > Cardiidae > Tridacna > Tridacna crocea. Next base: position 14,207,852 of record OX031057.1, on the reverse strand, counting down.
TGAAAAAAAAAAGGATTTTGTTTTTTAAAAAGGAAGAAAACATCGTGGGAAAAGGAGAAAATGTTGGTAACCAGCATTTTCTCCTTTTCTCACGATGTTTTCAAAAGCCTTCTTCTTCATGATCGCTAAAAGCGTGTGTGGTAAAAGGAATAAACCAAGGCCAATACACGACAATGCACGATAACAATCATTGATGTCGCCTCAAGGTCAAGATACACGTATGTCAACGGTGAAGCAGTAAAAATTGCCGAGGGGTACAAAACTCGACGCCGTCTTATTTTTATTTCACTTTTTCGTCTTTGCACCCTTTATGTGGTACTAAAACCTTTTCGAAGAATCCCCCTGGTTTTTCCAAAACTTGAGTACTAGGATGTTTAAAGCCAGTTCTTTTTCTCTCTATTTTTTGTAGTCATTATCTCCCGCTAGATGGCATTTTACAAATACTTATCTATCTAACTTGGGCATCCTGGGTACAGAACCGGACTACTTTTCTACGCGACAACCGTAATTTGATATTCAATAAAACGCCACCTGGTGCGATTCATTCAGCTATGATCAGCAGTTTAGAGATATCTTGGGCTAAAACAGGCCTGATTTTTCCTCAAATGTATTGACAAAAGCTATTTTCTCCATTGTTACTTTATAGCATGTTTTACTACAATCTCCCCATTATCGGGAAGAGTGATGCGTCATATAAGACAGGTCGAATATTCGAGGGATATGACATGCGCAGACAACGTTCCGAAGTTATTTCCTACCTATCGCTGAGTCCCGATGGCGCAGCCTCTAGAGTACAAGACTGAAGAACTTGGGTCACTGGTAGAATATCCCCGCTCCCGCCGATCTTTTTCCGAGAACTGATGATAGTCATTGCGACAGGATTCATTCCTCTCTTATTGCTGATCACTGTTTTGATGATCTTTTTGGGGGAAAGCAGCCTGTGGCTTGAAGAGAATATTGTGCGGAGTAGCCTAAAGGTAAAAGAAACTCCCGGAAAGCATGGGTAGGTGCACTGAAACAATAACTGAGTAAAAGTTGAAAATGGCGTTAATTATCAGACAATCAATCGCTTCAGTTTCTACCCTTTTAATCCATTACCACAAAATCCCTACTTTTGACGCCCCTGAAAAAGAAGCATTTAGAAAATATTGTGGGAAAAGGAGAAAATGCTGGTAACCAGCATTTTCTTCTTTTCCCAAATGTTTTCTACCCTTCACAAAACAAATTTCAAATTTTCAGTCACTTTAATTTTGTTGTCTGCAAATGCTTTCAATTCTAAAATATTGTCGTTTGGTAATGGGTTAAAAACTAACTATATATATGTTAGACATTCATTTTACTAAGACAAGGCTAAAAAAAATGTTGCACTCCAAAGATAGAAATATAACCCTTGACCTACTGAAATAGAACATACAGAGTGACCCAAAAACATACCAGAATCAACCAACTTCCTAACTACTACCACAAACACAAAACTATTATTCTAATTTTTTACACTTGAACTTCTGTCTGTGTATTTAGTTTAAACATATTTATTTTACATCGATCGAGAAACAAGTTCTAACAACTTATACAAATCTCTCTCGATTCTGAGGCAATGGTCTGTGTATGATTATGCTAAAAAGTTTCAATAGTCTGGGTTCTGTATACAAAAGTTATGATCTCTCCAAAACATAAATGTTTCAAATGACTCCTTACCACTGGAGTCAGGCTTGCATCTGTTATACAAAATTGTACTCGCACACACTCCTCTATGGGGATTTCCCTGTTTTTTTTTTTCCTGCAATTGCAGCCTTGAATTGTTTGAGAATTGTTCTGATACACATTGTCCTTCAGATACCACCACAGATACAAATCTGGGGCTTGGGGGGGGGTGGGGGTGGGGGGGGGGGGGGGAGGAGGGGAGGAGTTCAAGGCCAACGACTGAGGTGCCCATTGAACGTAACACTTTCTGTTGGTCAGCCTCTAAGAACGGAAAGCCATGCGGCAGTGGTGCGAAATCTCTTGACATCACCAAAACGACGCAGAGGGATTGATCGAGATGACGAGTAACTCTAGCAAGACAGGGCGACCCCCAAAACTGGCTGGGAGATCATTTTCCGTATTTATCGAAGTCATTACGGCGACAAGTCACTTTTTTATGTTTGTTACTAGTTCTAAGATACAGATACAGATATTCTAAGCAAGAGCTTAAAGGAGCTTTACTCAAGGGCATACAAACGGAATGTTCATTGTGTCTTTTGGGTATCGAACCTGGAAGTGCATCATCGCGAATCTTACTCCGTTACCAGTGAGCCATGTGGGATCCAATAGCTCTCACTTTGCTCATTATACATGTAGCATAGCACAGCATAACATAACATAACCATGGCAGAACCTAACATTGCCTAACATAACATGCTAGCTTACAATAGTTACGGAAGACAAATTCATGTCCACCTGTGCAAAAAACAAAGACCTACTCATATTGTTATTATCTCAGAAGTGAAATAGAAAGTATCTATAATTTGGGAAATTCATAATTTATTGCAGAAATACCAAAAGCGTCGTTTTGGGGGGTTAGATCAGACTATGTCATAACTAACCCATTCTCTAACTGAAGCAGATTTAATTTTACTATCCATGAAAGGCTAATAAAGTCGTAAGTAATAGTTTTTCGGTTCAGATTCCTCACAAGTTTGGTAAATTTGTTTTGATCAAGATGAAACCAACCTTCAAGAAAAGTCTTGCAAAACTCACCGTCTACGATCGGCTTGAAAGTTTAATTTAAATTATTTTGTAGGGTAAGAGTTGCATATGTCTTGCAACACGCGAAGAGGGGCATTCGGATATTTGCGTTTAAGTGCCGTCTCGGATCAGCCTGTGCAGTCCGCGCAGGCCAATCCAAGACGGCACTATTAGATATTGTGCTACAGTAGACTTATGCAAAACAGAAAATTTCACTAAAACGGAAAGTGTCGTCTCGGGTTAGCCTGCGCGGACTGCGCAGGCTGATCCGAGACGGCACTTTACGCAAACATCCAAATGTTCCTTTTCGCGTGTTGCAGGCCAATAGTGATGTTTGTGCCGTTGATTCTGTTTTGTTGTTTCCGTCGGCGTCGTTGTTGTTGTTGTTGTTGTGTGCACAAAGTGAATACACTCCTATGAAGTATGTACTGCTCTTTGGGCTGCTGTCAATGTTGACAAGGCAATTTACAATGTATGTTTCACAATGGCGTTCCGCGGACACACCTTTACAAGTTGACCTTTTATCCGACGCTCCAGAAGTTTATATCTTTACAAAAGACGTTTTTTGGACAAATACTATCAGAATACTGTTTAAGAGAATATTCTACTTTTTCCTCAGTGATAGATATCGTCTTTAATTACACATTTTATCGTATACTTAAATAATTAATTGGTACTTCTTTTTTTCAATACGGACAAGACTAAATATTTTGTAGTGGGGTGAAGAGTTATAAAACACGAGGCAATCTGTTGTGTCCCGTGTTTTGTTTCAGTGTGTGAGAGAATTTTATATAATTGACGTGGATACAGTCTGGATCTTTTCGGTTAATTAGCGTTTCGTAATTTTTTCGTACGGTGCTTTCGTTTTAAAAGTGAGAAAAACCCATCTTGGAAATTTAAGTGAAAATAGGTGGATATTAAAATTTGAAAAGGAAATATTCATTTATAAGTTTTTGAAAATTTCAACTGTAATAATTTTAGTACAATGTTTTTTTTTTATTGGGACTTTTTTTTATTTTTTTTCAAAAATTTAAAGATTTGACATGGAATCAATTTTTCTTTCATGGCTTCATACAATTGACACCATCAAGTACAAAATAATGAAACAAGGCACCAATAACAACAAAAGAGTTCCGGATAGAGGGAGTGTTTTGATTTCAAAATTGAAAATATGCATTATTCTCTTCTAATCCCTATGTTGTGAGCACTCATTAGAATCGTCTCGTCGACACAATTCTAATGAGTACCCACAACATAGGGTTTGGAAGATAAATAATGAATTTAGAATACCATCACTTCCTCTTTTCTGGAGCTCTGAACAAAAAAATAGATTTTGATTTTACAATATTTTTAATGGCTATCATGATATTTAATTACTATTTCGTAAAGAAGAAATTTTTTATCTAAGATTATTCAATCGTATATCTTTTACCGAAAAAAAGGACAGAAAAATGTCTACTGTCAACAACTTTTAACAAATGCTGCAAATAAGCAGAAGTTCTCTAAAATGCTAGTACACATTGTAGAAATAGGAGAACACGCTGGTTCTATGCATGTTCACCTTTTTCCACAGTATTTTCAGATGGCTTCTGTTATAGGGTCGTTAAAACATTAGACTGTTTATCAAAGATTAAATAAACAATCATCATGAAAGAAAATTAATCGATTTTTTTTTATTATCATTTTTCAAATTATATACATAACTAAGAACATTTGGTCTCAGGGCGAAATACTTTTTTAGCCTTCGAAAAAAAAGATGCTCTTGAAACTAGGGGAACACGTGGTTCGACGATGGTTAGGTGGAAAAGCATCAAGCCAATGAAATAGTGATATAAGAAACTCGAGTAAAGCATGGATAGGTGCACCTGCCGTAACGATGTTGCACAAATTATGCTGAATTCGCATCATTCAATCAAGCAAGCAATTAATCGATCAGATGCAAATCACAAAACTCAGGTTTTAAAAGTGTTTAAAGATACAAACGCTGTCTCATTACCAAACGACAAAATGTTAGGTTTGTCCAAATCGAAAGCATTTCCAGACGACAAAATAAAAGTGACTGAAAATTTTGAAATTTGTTTTGTGAAGAGCAGAAAAAATGTGGGAAAAAGGATAAAATGCTGGTCACCATAGATTCATAAAAACCATTTTGTCTAACAACTGTTAGTCTGTATTAATTAACCATTCTTAAGAACATTCTTGGTCTTATTCTTCAGAATTTTATCAATGTGAAAGTAACCGAACTTCTGATTGGCTAGACCAGCTGGTGTAGCCAATCTGAAGTTCTATTACTTTCACAATTAGAAAATCTTGATGAATAAGACAAAGAACGTTCTTTAGAATGGTTGGTGAATACGGTCCCTGCGGACTGATCGTGATGTTAGAAAACATGAAGAAAACTTAACAGTAGCAAACAGTTTCAAGCTAGGTCAGTCTGCGCGGACAGCGCAGGCCGGCCGGTTTTGATACTTTTTGCGGATACGTCAAACCCTCCTTTCAGAGAATATAGTTCATTTATGTGTGATCATTTGTTTTCCAAAGAGAGTCGCTGAAATGAGATACTGGTGATTTAGAACTTCAACAGAGTAAATAAATTACACACAGTAAAGTTAACTGTGTTGTGTATTGTGTTTGTGTTGGATTATCGAACCCACAACATCATCGGAAAAGTTAACCCAAACCAGGATGAGTATGTAATCTTCTACTACGTTTTACAGGTCTTGTAACCACGGGGTTGTTGGTTGGGTTTTACGGCTGGGCCAATTCTTTCTGAAAATTGATGATAGTCATTCCGACAGGATTCATTCTTCTACCATTGCTAAACATTGTGTCGACTGTCTTTATACAGAAAGCAGCCAATAGCTTGAGAATTTTGTGCCGGTAAAGGAAACTCAAGGAAAACATGGATAGGTGCGCTGGCTGCCGCGATATAACCAAAATAACGCCATAATAATAAATTTGTGTGTATTTGTAACAACAAAGGTGATGGGCTTGTATAACTATTTACCAAACGAATAAATTTTAGACAAGTCCAAGTTTGAAGCATTTGAAGACGAAATTAATGTCACTCAAAAATTGATTTTTTTCTTTGGAAGAGAGAAAAAACATTGTGGGGAAAAGGACAAAATGCTGGTTACCAGCACTTTCTCCTTTCCCCACAATGTTTTCAGAAGGCTTCCTTCTCAAGGTCTTGAAAAACCAGGGATGGTTTGGAAAAGTGTCAATAAGACGTAACATATTAAAAACTTGTTTAATGAGATCATCTCTCAAATAGCGATTCTGGTCCTAATTATTTCTATCACGCAAGGAAAAAATAAGTAGTTGCTTCGTAAATTTTAAGAAGGTTTTCACTTATATTATTGGCTCTGTTGTTTACCCCAGGTGCCATTCCAACAGAGACCCAGTTTCTCCGGGACCCAGAGGCCTGGATAGCCAGCCCGGGCTGTGTCTGCCGTTCTGCAGGTGTCGGTAAGTGTGATATATAGTTGATTTCTATGCGTGCAAACTTCTTTTGGTATTTTAAACGATCCTAATAAAGACCTGGCACAGTCCGGCATCAATGAGCAGTGCATTTGCCTTTTACAGAACGATTTTACGCGCACTGTGCAGACCGCAACCCGTTTTACTATTTTGTTGACTTTTTAAGAAAAGCTTTGGTGAGACAAGGGCTTCAGGCATTATCATGCCAAAGTAACACGTTATATCCCGACCGCAACAAGTTTTACGATTATGCCAGGGCGGGGTAAAACGTTCTGAAAACTAGTTTGGTGTGACGGAAGCCTTAGAAAGTCTTACCCCGGTCAACAAAATCGTAAAACGGGCTAAGGTCGAGATAGAACATACAATTTCGGTCGGTAAAATGCAAATTCGCTGCCATTTGATGTCCGACTGTACCGCATGTCTAGTAGGATCGACGGACGGCACTTCCGTTTGTAGTAGATCCATCTCGTTTTTTTTATATGACGGGCTGAACGTCTAAAACAAATTGAGCCGTTGTAATGCAAAGAAATGGCCCTCCCCTACAAAATGACCCGTGGCTCATTTTGTAGGGAGGGTCATTTCTCTGCATTACACCGGCCCAAAGTTCCAAAAAAACCTTCCTGAGCTAACCATTAAGTCCGAAAACAGATATTAAAAGGTTGATAATTTGTTCACTCCGTCTGAACACAGATAAAGTCCGTTTGGCAACAGTTTTCGAAACGGAGGAAGAACGAGTTTGGTGAGACAGAGGTATTAGTAAGATTTTTTAGAATAAGACAAAAAGGTTCTTACGAACGATTGGTGAATAGCTACCCAGATTCCCATTTCACTTTAAAGACCTGAGGCTGATAATGTTTATGGGAAAAAAAGGTGTTTGTGTCTGCCAGGTGTCATCTGTTTTTTCAGTGACTGTCGTTTTAAGTTTTAAGAGTAGACTGATTTGAGTTTTATGCATTATACCAAGCCAGTCATCACATATAAAATCTATAGATTCAGAAAATCTGTTTTGTCTAACAGCTAAGTGAATGATAACAAACTGTTAGATTTTGACATGCAGAAATTTGACCAACACGACACGCACAGGCTGATCTAGTTCAACAGTTTTAGCAGATGGAGAAAACCCCGGTTTCATTGATCATGGCTGATTTACAATAGGAAATTATCTGGACCCGTATTCACCAAACATTCTTGAGAATATTCTTAGTCTGATCCTCCAAGGTTTTCTAAATTTGTAAGTAACACAACTTCTGATTGGCTAAACCATTCGGTTTAGCATTGGCTAAACCATTCGGTTTAGCCAATCAAAAGTTGTGTTACTTACAAATGTAGAAAATTCTGGAGAACAAGACAAAGAACATTCTTAAGAATCGTTGATGAATATTAGCCCAGGAATTTTGTTTTTCTTTTAGGAATTGTACATGATGTGGAAAAGACACCAATGGTGTATGCAGCTGGAGCTGGCGGGGCACTTCCTGGGCTTACACCGGAAGAAACCGCCATCTTGGCCGGTGTGTTGACTGGTTTAGCGTTGTTCCTCTTTTTGCTGCTGCCCATCCTCTGTTGTTTGTGTCCAGCTTGCTGTGGTTTCGGAAAGAAGAAAGGGGCAGCGGGCGGGGGCCACAGAGAAGGAAATCTACAGAGGTATGTCACATCCAGTTACATGTCTTTACCTATTTCGTTCCATCCTTTACAGACAGACCTAGCTTTAAGTACATTTTTTGTCACGAATAAATTTCCACAGACAACTGAAACCGTCATTTTACTAATGACTCAGATATACATGTACCGATAAAGAAATTGTGTCTGTTCTTGTTCGAGCAAATTTTTTATAGATGCTGTATGTGGGGGTAAGGGATTGTGTGACAAAATGTGGAGGTTCTCAAAAAAATGCCTTTTCGCATGATGTCACAATTTTGTTAAACTTAATGGTCACTGCAGCCTGTACATTTATAAAATTTGAATGAGTTTTGGTCTGGATACATGTATGAAGCTTTTATATCGAGACCGTTGTGATATCAAATTTAAGCAAAAGCATTCTTATATCTATTTCCGCTTTGTTTGATTTCGTCCAGGTCGGAATCATTCTGGACTGCTGGTAATTGGGGCGGCGCAGGCGGAGACAAGATGGACTATGAGAACTTGTATGGCGTGTAAGTATATTGCTACTAAATAGGTTTTTACGAAACGTCGTTAGAGCCATCAAGTCATTGTACATTTATAAACGTAGCCTAAAAATAAATATTTGTGCTTCATGCTTCATGCATCACATAAATGTATTTCAGGACATTATAGATCAATATCAGCACCTATCCTGTGAAACAGGTAAAGTTAAACGTTCAAGCCGAAAATCCACGTTTGCTAGTTCAAAGGTTATTTTGGCCAGAAAGATATGTCGGATCGGACAGTGTAGATCCATTTATTTCTTTATCTGTTGATGTCAGGGTGTAAGCTTTTGAAAGGATCTACAATAAATAGAAACAATGTCTGGTTTTGTTGGGAAAAAAAAACGTATTCCCCCGTTACGGTGTTTGTGTACCATAACCCATAGACGTGAAGACTCACTTTCGTGATACCCGACCAAAAGCTTAAAAGAAGTATTTCCCCTTGAACTTGCATCTTTATGTACCAATAAAAAATGTTAATTTTGAACATACATATACTATGTAAACAGTAAAACTCACGTATTAGTTTTGTTGAATAAACTGTTAACTTATTTTTTTCATAATTTTACTATTTTCTTGAATTCAGCGACATGAAATTGCCACGACCCCTGGTGGATAACTCAAACGGGTAAGTAGCTGTTCATCTATTATGTCTAAAAGATGTGTGATCTATTTTCACCTTATCAATCTCTGCAGATACATGTAGCTATTGGGTCTATATTCACCAGCAATTTGTCCTATTCTCCAAATCTTTCTAAATTTGAAACTAACATAATATCTGATTGTTTAAATAAAACTGTTTAACCAATAACAAATTGTGTACCTTTCGAATTTTTGAAATAAAAGATCTGGAGAATAAAACTAAGATGGTTGTTAAGAAAAGTTTGTAAAAAGGCAACCTTACCTTTACAGCACTATTGCTATGCTTACACTCACATATTTATGTACTTTCTGAAGTGTATAAAAGTGTTTTTTATACACTGGATCTTATTTGCTGCAATGTATTATAGGATTTAACAAAGTGAATTTAGATGAAAGCTTTTGACAAGTTTGGACAAAACTGCGCATTCCATAAAAATGTTCGCAATAATTGTATCTTAACTAAGACAATAGATTTATTCACTGATAAAGCATTTCTAAATCAAGGAGACTTCTTCTGTTCCCGCAGTTTCGCATTTTTTGTGAAAATAATATATATCTGTAGACCAATAACTATTAAAATAAATATTTGTGTTCTTACATTTTATCACTTTTGAAAACATTATGGCTAAGAATATAGAACTGCGCTTAAATCATTTAAGTAACATTGGAAATCCTAACATAAATACAGTGTAACCACTGTGGCACTTAACACTTCATTAAAGATATGTATTAGCAAGACAATGAACTCCTTCATGTGAAGGTACTTTTTAGCTCCACTGGCCGAAGGCCAGCGGGCTTATGTCATGGCCCGGTGTCCGTCGTGCGTCCGTCCGTGCGTGCGTGCGTGCGTCCGTCCGTGTGTGCGTTAACTTTTATTTCAAACATCTTCTTCTCTGACACTAACCATCCAATTTTGATGAAACTTCACAGAAATGATCCTGCCATGGTCCTCTTCAGAATTTATTGAAAGAATTTTATTCCTTCAAAAACTCTGGTTGCTATGGCAACAAAACTGAAAAATATTGAAAAATTTTAAAAATCTTCTTCTCTGAAACCATAAGGCCTAGGGCTACCAACTTTAGCATGTAGCTTTATCTAGTGGACCTCTACCAAGTTCCTTCAAATAATAGGCCTGGGGTCAAAATTGGCCCCACCCCGGGGGTCACAATTTTTATATAGGCTTATATAGGGAAAACTTTAAAATCCTTTTGGTACCTAGCCATAGGGCCTAGGGCTACCAAATTTGGCATGTAGCTTTATCTAGTAGACCTCTACCCAGAGTGCCCAAATGATAGCCCAGAGGTCAAATTTGGCCCGGCGCTGGGGGTCACAAGTTTTATATGGGCTTATATTGTGAAAACTTTAAAAAATCTTTTCGTACCAAGCCATAAGGCCTAGGGCTACTCAATTTTGCATCTAGCTTTATCAAGTGGTTGTCTACCACAGGTGCCCAAATTGTAGCCCTGGGGTCAAATTTGGCCCTGTCCTGGGGATCACAAGTTTTACATGGGCTCATATTGGGAACTTTTTAAAAATCTACTTGTACCTAGCCATAAGGCCTAGGGCTACCAAATTTTGCATGTAGCTTTATCTAGTGGGCCTCTACCAGGAGGGCCCAAATTATAGCCTTAGGGTCAAGTTTGTCCCCACACCAGGGGGTCACAAGTTTTACATGGGCTTTTGTGGTGAAAACTTTCTAAGTCATCTTGTTACTAACCATAATAAAGACTAGGACCACTAAATTTAGCTCTGTCTCATGGACTTTATGTTTTACAGGGCCTTTTATTGAGAAAAATTTGAAAATCTTCTTGTTTATAACCACACATTCTAGACCTGTATTATTTGGTATGGGGCTTTATCTTGTAGAACTCCACCTGGATTCAAGTAATTATAGCTTTGTGGTCAAAATTGGATTTGCCCAGGGGTCACAACTTTTTTGTAGGTTTTTATGGAAAAAAATTGTATGCCCTCAAGTTTGAAACCAGTTGGCCAAATAATGTAATGTTTGGCTTGTAGTGTTTTTACGAATTAGCCAGTGGAGCGATACAGGGCCATCATGGCCCTCTTGTTTTTTAATCTGGCAGTTTGAGGCTTTTGAGGATATTGTGGCAAATAGTATCATTAAGGATACAAAGGTAACGTTTGAAAATATTGCATCCCAAGCTTACTATGATACTACACTTTTATTACTATTGGAAACATTTTGGCGAAAGCTAAAACAACAACAGTATCAGGAACACAAACAACGATAACAGCAAACCGGCTCGTATCAGCAACTAACCATGTATCATTTTTGATAGTCTTTGCATATCAGTCAAAAGGGGGCTTAATGAACCTTCATGACGCATGGTATCAAGCAAGTCGTACATAATTATGGATCTATAATGGCTACTTTAACAAAAATGACTTTAAAAAAATCTTGAGATAGACTGGTCTTTAGACATACAGAAAACTGACCGATAGAGAAAAGTTTCGGTCAAGGTCAGCTGGACTGCGCAGGCTGACCTAGGTCAATACTTTTGGCAGATGCACTTATTCCCCATTTCACAAAGTGTGGCTCATTTAATCGGCTCATAAAAAATGCTGTATTTACATCGTTATCATTTAAACTCTTTATCCCTTTGAAACAAAATTGCAGCAAAATGGTCTTTGAAACATCATAGCAAAACTATGTTTATAAGACTAGTATGAATAAAGTTTTACCACTTAGGTAAATGTGAAAACATCGTAATATAAGACGAAATTGCTCGTCACGAGCAATACGGTTTCGTAGCACAATGTTTTACGGATTAAGTTGTTGAAAAGCAAAAACAGCCGTCCATAGTAGATAACAAATAAAATGAAAAGTAAGAGACAAAGAAAAATGGCTCCTGGCTACCACTTTGGACGTTTTAAACACACCCAGTTTAGAGTACACGAAAACGCCATTATCGCTTGCATTTCGAACAACGAAGAGCCTCAAGGGTTCCGAAATTAATGATCCCATTCGTATTATCTCGGTATATCATGTTTATCATTTCCGTTTCAATGAGTAAGTGAAAGTCGCTTTCGGCAACCGTTACATATATATCTTTTTCGTGCTAGATTGTGGTGTTTGTTTGGGTCCCTTGTTGGTTAGTTGTTGGGCGTTGGATTCTTAAGTCAAAAGTTTCAAGTTCGATAGGAGGTCCTGCCTGGCTCAGTGTTGAAAAAATGTAGGGTTCGCGAGCCTGAGAGCCCAGATTCGAACCTCGCTCGTAGCGTTGTTTCCTTCTTTTGTAGAAGTCTCCTTGGGCAAGACGCCTGCTAGCCCATGCTCAGTATTGGTTTTCACAGTGGTGAAGCGTAAAACTCACATGATTGATAGAATATAAGTCGTGATAAACTTACATAATGTTAAAAGCGGGGTTAAACATAATTCAATCGATCAATCAGTGAATCAGTTAATCATTCTGTCAGCCGAGTTTCGTTCTTGCTTTTGTGCTAATGATCTTGTAATTATTCCTGTGCAAAGCAATGAAATACAAATAAAAGCCAGAAAATACTCAATAAAATGAGCTGTGGTTGTAATCTTTGACCTTTTACCAATCAATCCCTGGTTTTTACGACCATGAGATAGAAGCCTTTTGAAAACATTGTCGGAAAAGGAGAAAATGCTGGTAACCAGCATTTTCTCCCTTTCCCATAATGTTTTCTAAACTGTTGGAAACAAATTTCAATTTTTGAGCTACGTTTGTTTTGTCGTCTGCAAGTGCTTTCAATTCTGATCAGTCTAAAATTGTGCAGTTTGGTAAAGAGTTAATCACAAATACTGTAAAACCGACTTTTAAGGACTCGAAAGAAGCAATTGTGTCAGTCTGAAATTGTCATTTGCTGTCTACAAAAGTCGTTGTGTTAACTGATGATGAAGCTACCTTTAATAAATGGCTTGTTGCATTTTGGAAATTGGAAAGAAAGTGAGAAAGAAAATGAGAATGGAAGGAAGGAAGGAAGAAAGAAAAAAAGAAAGAAAGAAAGAAAGAAAGAAAGGAGGAAAAAAGAAAGAAAGAAAGAAAGAAAGAAAGAAAGAAAGAAAGAAAGAAAGAAAGAAAGAAAGAAAGAAAGGAGGAAGGAGAAAGGGAAGGAAACAAACAAACAAAAAGATAGAGAAGTAAGAAAGAGAGAGAAAGAGAGACATACAGAAAGAGAGAAAGAAAGAAAGAAAATAAGAAAGAAAGAAACAAAAATACAAGAGAGAGAGCGAGAGAGAGAGAGAGAGAGAGAGAGGGGACAAACGGATTTTAACCCTCGACTGCTAAGCGCTACTCAAGGACCATCTGCCGACAGTTTAGATCAAGATCAATCTGCACATAAAGTGCGTTCTGATCTTAGATGTACACTTCCCGATAAAGAGATATTTCCCCTCCGCCAAGAACATCTTTTGACATAGCAATATTATTTTATTCTCTCGACTTGAAAGTTTTTTTTAGTTGTATAGTTTAGCCCTTTCCCAAACAATCCCTGGTTTTTAGGGGTCTAGAAGCCTTTTGAAAACATTGTGGGAAAAGGAGTGTGGTAACCAGCATTTTTTTCCTTTTTCCACAATGTTTTCGATCCTATCATAGACAGAAATCATATGTTCAGCAAGAGTTGAATTGTCGCCTGCAAATGCTTTCAATTTGGTCTAGTCCAAAAGTTTGTCGTTTGGGAAAGGGTTAAGGGTTAAAGTAGATAGGAAAATATGTTAGGTAAGATAAAGTAAAACCATTAAAGCAGAGATATTAATCTAGAGTTATTAATGAGTTTATTCTTCTCTGACATAACTTGAACCTTTTCAGCGCGACAGGCTAGAAATTGGACGCGTTTGCCCACGTTATAGATCATGACAAGACTGCATAAAACATGCAGTCTAGTCTTAGAGATTCGTTCATCATAACCTTTAACCCATTACCACATAATCCCTACTTTTGACGCCCCTGAGAAAGAATCCTTTAGAAAACATTGTGGGAAAAGGAGAAAATGCTGGTAACCAGCATTTTCTCCTTTTCCCACAATATTTCTACCCTTTACAAAACAAATTTCAAATTTTCTGTCTTTTTTATTTTGTCGTCTGCAAATCCTTTCAATTTGGACCAGTCTAAAATATTGTCGTTTGGTAATGGGGTAACCCTTGTCCTGCTAAAAAACTAAAATTGAATTTCAATTCGGCAGTAAAAACCCAAATATTTGCCGTTTCAAACAGTGTAGACCCAAGATCAGACTGCACATTCTGTTCAGTCTGATCTTGATCTACACGTCCGCAAAAGGTCAGCAAATCGCGCTTTGCAGCCTACGGTTTAAGATAGAGAAAAAGTCAGTCACAGTTTCAGTAGATTATATTTTCCGCCATCAAGCCAGGTCGAAGTTCTGTATTTTGCGCCGAAACAGTCAAACCTTTCGATTTCAAACCCGTGTTTAACAATCCTCCAAAAAAGGGTGTTTAAAAACGTTGTGGAAAAAAGAGAAAATCATGCGACCTTTTTCACCCTTCAAGGACAAATCCTACTATTCAGCCAAACTTAATTTCTTGTCTGTAAACTCCTTCAATTTTAGACAGTTTACATCGTTTTTTTTTTTTAACTGGTAAAGGAGGAAACGAGGAAACAAAACTTAAAAACAATGCATCACAACCATTGACCAAAAGTCATTATTCAAGCAAGGAGAAAGAGTCGACCTTTGTGTTTTTTAACTTTTTACCCAACGACAAAATCTTAGACTGGTCCTAATCCAAAGCATTTCATATGCGGACGACAAAATAAACTTGATACAAAAATTGAAACTTGACTTTAAAAGAGTCGAAGACATTGGGGGTATAAAAGAAAATGCTGGTTACTTTTATCAGCATTCACTCCTTTTCCTACAGTGTTTTCAGAAAGCTTCTTCGTCAGGGTCATTAAAACCAGGTATTGTTTGGTAAAGGGTTAACCTAAGAAACAATGCTACAACAATAAACAAAAGAAACCTTTGATATCACTGCGAAGTGGCAGACACTAAATTACT
This sequence comes from Tridacna crocea, assembly GCA_943736015.1. Lineage (NCBI taxonomy): Eukaryota > Metazoa > Mollusca > Bivalvia > Cardiida > Cardiidae > Tridacna > Tridacna crocea. The sequence continues at coordinate 14,192,844 of OX031057.1, read as the reverse complement.
TACTTGAGCACATGCATGCTTTTTTTCACTCTCTCTTTCTCTCTCTCTCTGTCTCTTTCAGTTTTGTTGTCATTTTTGTCTCATTTCTGTTGTCATCCTTATCCGTATTTCGTTGTTGTCGCTGTCTTAACGACTTATATTACGAATTTTGCTAACGGATATTTTTTTTAACCCTTTCCCAAACGACAACTTTTTGGACTAACCAAATTGAAAGCAGACAACAATTCAACTCTTGCTGAAAGGATGATTTCTGTCTATGAAAACATTGTGGGAAAAGGAGAAAATGCTGGTTACCAGCATTTTCTCCTTTTCCCACAATGTTTTCAAAAGGCTACTATTCCAGACCCGTAAAAACCAGGGATTGTTTGGGAAAGGGTTAAACTTTGCACAGACAAAGCCCCTATCAGATACTAGTAATAGTAAGAACAAAAATGTCGGTCACCGAGCTAATTTCTGAGAAAATTTGGTTTTAAAAGTGGTTTATACAGCTCCGAAATTTAGCTTACATTAGATTTAAAGCACCTTTCTTCAATACCCAATGAGTTTAACAAGAAAATTGCAGGGAAAATAAATAACTTTGAGCGTGTTAAATGTACAAATATGAATGCTAAATATGGACCGTTGAGTTAGAAATGTAGGTCTTACAGCTTCAATACTTATAGTATTTATGATTCTAAACAATAAGAAAAAATGAAATTGGCACGTACTCGTTTTATTTTCTGCAGAAAACAAGATTGAAAGTCGTTGAGGAAGCTATTTTTTCAAGGAAAAATAGGATAAAAGCTCAACAGACATAGTGGGAAAGGGAAAATGCTCAAAAGGAGTAATTTCTCCTTTTCCAACAATACTTTTCAAAGTAGAATCAGCTATACTTCCACACCTTTAAGTTTCCTACCCTTGCCATTTGGTTTAGCTTAGATGTGTTACATTCAAGTTTAGAAAAACTACGACGATAAGATAAAGAACGTTCTTAAGAATGGTCGGTAAATACGGACCCAGGGCCCCTTTTCACTAAGATAGTTACGAACAAAATTTGCGTAAGTTTTACGTAACTATATATGGTATAGTGGCATTAATATGCCACTAGATACATGAAAACTATCTTGATATTGATATTGTAATGTTATTAATCAAGTGATTTCGTATTGGCCCAGTTACAGGTCCGAGGTCAGCCGTATCGGCCCGAGGCCGAAGGCCGAGGGCCAATACGGCTGACCTCGGACCTGTAACTGGGCCAATACGAAATCACTTTATTAATGACAATTTTGTTAATCAACCCTTTACCAAACAATCTCTGTTTTTTACGATCCTGAAAAAGAAGCCTTCTGAAAACATTGTGAGAAAAGGAGAAAATGCTGGTAACCAGCATTTTCTCCTTTTTCCCACAATGTTTTCTACCCAGCTGGAAACAAATATAAAATTTTGGGTTACGTTTACTTTGCCGCCTCCTTGAACGTGATTGGCTAAAAGTAAGTGCAGATGCTCACGCCACTGAACTTTTGACCAATCACGTTCAAGGATTTCTGTATTGGTCGCGGGTCATCAATATTGATACGAGGTCAACTGTATTGATCGGAGGTCAAGTCGTATTAAGCCGGGGTCACGACCTGTGTACTATATTACCCCGTCCTGGCATGATCGGAAAACAGGTTGCTGTCAGAGTAGAAGGTGTAATTTTGGCCTGATAATACCTGAAGTCCCTGTCTCACAAAACTTGTTCTTAGAAAATCTTACCTTCATCAACAAATCAGAAATGTGACTGGTATCGCGTGGACCGGTTTCCATGTATAACTTCTATATATCCAATAGTTAATTAATAATAATTTATATTAATGCCACTATACTATAGTTACGTAAAACTTACGCAAATTTTGTTCATAACTACTTAGGTGAAAGAGGGTTCTGGGTCAGTATTCACCAACCATTCTTAAGAACATTCTTAGTCTTATTCTTCAGAATTTAGTCAATATGAAAGTAACAAAACTTCTGATTGGCTAAACTGAATGATTTAGCCAATCAGAAGTTGTGTTTCTTTCACAATCAGAAAATCTTGAAGAATAAGACAAAGAATATTCTTAAGAATGGTTGGTGAATACGGACCCTCGTCTCTAATCTGGACTAAAAAAAATATCTGTATTTATAGGTTCAGTCCGAGACACTGTAGGTAGGGTAGGTAGAGATTTATCATTTTTTCCCAAAAACTTTTAACATGGAACATACACTAAAATCACACTCAACGGAATTTTTTTTTTCAATCATGGTGAAAAAAGTTATGGGTCAGCAGCATTTTCTAGGTAGGGTAGGGAAACCCTAAACACAGGTATTTTTTAGGCCTCATAGAAATGTTAGTTCCACTAAGTACTTTCTGTCTCTCGTACATACCAAAGTAGCTATAGCTTACGTCATAAACTGTGTTGAAACACGGTAAATAATGCACGATGACAATGTGTAAAGTTCTGTGTAAAACACATGTATTACATGTATCTCTGTCAAACTGTCTTCCTGTGACAACGTGCATCTTAACTCTTTACCAATCAATTAAATGCTAGACTTATTCAAATTGAAAGCTTTTTTTTTTTTCAGGAGAAAAAAATAAATGTTTCTCAAAATTTGCAATTCATTTTTGAAAGGTTAGAAAACAGTTCGTGGGAAAAACGGTAACACACATTTTATCTATTCCACAATTTTTCAGAAAGGCTTCTTCCTTAAGGTTACTAGGATTCTGGTTTGAAGGGTTAAGCTTAACCCATTACCATACAATCCCTACTTTTGACGCCCCTAACAAAGAAGCCTTTTGAAAACACTATGGGAAAAGGAGAAAATGCTGGTAACCAGCATTTTCTCCTTTTCCCACAGTGTTTTCTACCCTTCCCAGAACAAATTTCTAATGTTTAGTCACCTTTATTTTGTCTTCTGCAAATGCTTTCAATTTGGACCAGTCTAAAATTTTCTCGTTTGGTAAAGAGTTAAATTGCCTAAAGCAAGTATGTTTTTGCCTTTGTGAACTTTGTACATCCACAACCAGACCACAGTGACAGTATGATCTAAGATTTATTCTGTCCACTTCGTGGAAATCGCTGGTAACCAAACAATAAATCAATCAATCAATTGATTAATTAATTAATCATTCATTCAATTAATAAACAATCAATTTTTCAATGAATCAATCTATTAAAATAAATAGATAAATAAATAAATGAGAATTTAAGTAAATGATTAAGTGAATAAATTGCATTAGATCAGAATGATGAGATGTATCCTTACAAAAGCATTTTCTACGGCTTTAAAGTATTTTTGCACCGTTGCTTTTGTATCCAACTTTTGCCTTTTTGCCAACCTCTTGTCCTTAGATGTCAACTGGGTAAATCGTTAAATAACTGACATTTAAGGCACAACTTAGATAATGCAGTCTAAATTTTAATTAAAATCGCATTAAACTTGAATTATTTAAATTTTCAGGATATTTCTCCAGTTGCACCTAAGATAGAAAATTACAAAAAAAATCGGTTTAAACGAAAACTATCACTCAAATGACTGCCTTTTCAAATTAACTTAAGATCCGACTAAATATGCAGTCTGATCTTTGAGTGCACACTGTCTACTGTGCACAGTGGACAGTGTAAACTCAATGTCAGACTCCATGTTTGGTCTGATCTCAATCTGTATTCGCTGTCAAAGCAACTACAGTTCTGATAAAATTATCGATATTGCTATGAAAAAGAAAATCTATAAACTGTTGTTTTATTCTCTATATGTTTGGGCAAATCAAGTATTCTAGGAAGAGCTGACAGTGTTGATTCAACACCAGGCTTCTGTTCTTGTGCCACAAAGTAAATTACAGTTGTGACAAGCTTACTCGTTATAATATTGGTTTTGTTTCCTCTAATATTTCAGACATTTCGAGTCCAAAGTTCACGAACTCGAGGACGGTGGCTGGGAAGGGGTCGATATGACGAGGTAAATATTCCTTCTTTTTATTGGAACAGAACAGGGTGCCTACTCACCAACCATTCTGAGTACAATTTGTTGTCAGTTTTCGTCAATGTGAAAGAAACAGAACTTCTGATTGGCTAAACCATTTGGTTTAGCCAATCGAAGTTCTGTTACTTTCGCAGTCGGAAGATCTTGCAGAATAAGACAAAGAACGTTCTTTAGAATGGTTGGTGAATATGGACCCTGAGTTAAGAGACCATTTCCTTAACTCTTTACCAGATGACAAAATTAAAATTGAAAATATTAAGAGCCATGCTCTGTATAAAGGAGGGTTAAATATCTCTGCAAAAAATAGTGACCAAAATCAACCTGCTCCGTCCGCGCAGGCTCACCTAGAAAGAACTTTTTTCTTATCGGTTAACTTTCTGTATATCGAAGATCCAGTCTAATTCATGATACAATAGGTTGTAAGACAAAATGGATTTCACGCATCCATAATTATATGAGTACTTGTTTTTACCAGAACAATAATAATTGTCTTTCTGCGTTAAATAGAGAACAATGGGAAAAAAACAGTATAATTCAGTTTCTACAGCTAAAATGTCATGATTTATTAAATAATAGTGACACACCTTATCATCTCTTTCTGTGTTAAAATGTCTACCTAACTCAAGAGTATCGGTAGTCATTTTAAAGTTTACAATCTAATTGTGGTCGAAGTTACCACATTTATCTGTAAATGGACAGTTTTTTTCACCCAAGTTTTCTTAATGTCATCACGAACGGTTTTCCTCAGGGTTGTAAGTTCATTAAATTGTGTGTCTGGTAAAGGGAGATTATCTTCCACTCACAAGGAAAAATGATATCGTGCGACTTATGCACCATGATTATACTTAAACCACACACAATCTCGACCATTAATGGTTTTTGAACGGGCAACTATTGGAAACAATTCGAGAAGAGGAGGGAATGGCGGTATACTAGCACTTTCCCCTTTAACCTCAATGTTTTGAATCCTATCAAAGACAGAAATCATTATTTTGGCGACATTCAATTTGTTTTCTGTAAATGCTTTCCTGTCCAGAATTTTGTCGTCTGGTATTTTATGCTTAACGACCTATATCACAACTATTTGTGGGCATCTATACTCAGCCACGTAGGAAGCATTTCAAGATTGGGGGGGCTAACTTCGAAATACTGAGATTTTTTGCGTGGTAATTGCATTGTGCTAAAAACTCATATTTTAGTTACTATGATTTTCAAAATTATTGGGGGGGCTGAGCCCCCCCCTAGCCCCCCCTGTTCCTACGGGCCTGATACTGCACATGTGTTTTTGTCATCTATAGTTAATTCAAAGTTCACCTACGTATTTCTCGCATATATGGTAATACCATTGGTGCTCTAAAACAAGTAGCTCTTCTTCGCGCTTTATTAGTAAAGATAAAGAAAATGGATCTGAAAACAGTCACATGAAATTATCAAAATACTGTTGCTATGGCTTTACATACCCAGAAGGAAACAAAAGCAGGAAATTCAAAGCTGTGAAAAAAATATTTTTTTCCTCTTTGAAATTATTTCGAGCAATTTCTCCATTCTCAACTTTGTCTGATGAGCTTTTAAACCATTACCACACAATCCCTACTTTTGACGCCCCTGAGAAAGAAGCCTTTAGAAAACATTGTGGGAAAAGGAGAAAATGCTGGTAACCAGCATTTTCTCCTTTTCCCACAATGTTTTCTACCCTTTCAATTTTTGATTTACATTTATTTTGTCGTCTGCAAATGCTTTCAAATTGGACATGTCCAAAATTTTGTAAAATGGTAAAGAGTTAAACCATATTTTCCATTGAAAAAAAAATCATCATTTACCTTCATCCAAGTTTTCTGACGAAACAGGCACGGAAAGGTGCCATTTGTAATTTTTCTTATTGTTTAGAATGATAAATTGGATAATTGTTTGAATTTTAAGAAAATTCTGTCCATTGGAATATGTGTATTTATTAAAGATTAACCCATGATTGGGTTGAGTTATCTCCCTTTTTCAAAACTCAATGTATATAACATGTATCTTTGTACATTTAGTATGCTAAAACCCAGGTTTTTATACATTTTTGTGCAAAATTTAATGAATTTACATTAAGATTGAAATATATTTGTACATTTTTTTTAGTTATTTAGCTCCTTAACCGGCTATTTTAGGAAAGAATGTTAAATCAAATATAAGCTGAATTTTGGAAGTGCATATATCTTTTTCAAAGGCAAATTTCCTGATCGAGCACTGTAACCCATTTTATTACTGTAATCTCCTAGAAACATGATGGGGATTGTATGCGCAAAGTTTTTTAAAAATCTGTCTGTTAGAGAATATTGTGATATACTCACTAATCATCGTGGTTCAGTGAATAATCATAATAATGATAATCATAATGATGATAATAATGATGATAATTTTAAGAAATGTAAATGTAGATACAAGAAGTATTTTACTTACAGAAAAATCGTTACAGAAAGAGAGTATTCAAATGCTGTTAACCTTGATATTTTTATATACATGTATAATGTTTTATTGATGAAACCAGAAGGTCATATTGGAATTAAAACACCATTCTGTAATAGTCAGTCACACTGGAAGTTTACCAGAAGAATATGGAAATACAAATCATTTTGATGAAAATGCATTTAGTTTTGCACACAAAAGATATATCTATAAAAGCCTAGTTTTGAGCAAGAAAATTTACTAATTTTACACGTTTTATATAGACCATTGAGAAATAAAAGATAGCATTTAACCGAATGAAGCGTTAACCTTTCATAAAAACATACATGTACCTTCTGGCGGACAGATATTTCTCAACGTTTCCACCCTTTTAGATTTTGTAGTTATAAACAAGAAGGAAAAAAATAAAAATGGCACCTATTCAAGCTAATTTCGTCAGTAAACAAGGATGAAGGTCAGTGTGGAAGTTTTTTTTACGAGGAAAAGAAATAGCATAAAAGTACATCAGCCGTAACTTTTTCGACTATAATTTCCAAAGTGGAAACAGCTATACTGCTGCAGCTTTAGTTTTCCTGCTTGCGTTTGGCGTGTGATGCTGTGTAAATACTATTGTAATCATTTCACGAATATCTTGCAAAATAAAATATGTTCTGTTCAGTTCTGTCCTGATAAAATAATCAAGAAATCTCCAAAAACTTGTTTTTCTGTAGCTCTCACTGATCGATCTGTAGTCCATTTGGTTGGTGTGAAAACATACGTTTGGCTAATTTCTTTTACTTACCTGATTATTTTACAAAGCCAGGCGAGAGCGTAAAAAACCCTGAGAACTTTAAAATCTGGTTTTAATAGTTTTGTTGTTTAAGATAAGGGCTAATTTTGACATCTGTTGAATAAATAGAACAGCATGTTATCCCATCGTCTATTTGAAAATATTAGCAAGAAGCTTATTGAAATGCATGGTTCTATGATCTATTATGTTCTTTACGGCTGTTTTTGCAACAAGAAATTGTGTTACGAGCCAAGCGTAACGAGAAAGAAAACCCATCAACAAGCCTTTAGAAATTAACAATATTTATTAATGAACAAAGGCAAAAAAGTACAAAAAGAGTTATGACTGAATGAAATTTGACAATTTAATCTCAGAACAAGAAACATATTATGTCCTTCGGAATTAAAAATTATGTTTAAATCACAAAAAGAATGAAATTTCTGGTTCCTAAACCTAAATAAACAATAGTTTAACTAGCAGATAGATATGAGCAACCTGTTTAAATAAAAGATAATTCCAACTTACAGATGTATATCCCAAGTTAACCCCAACACTTTTCATTAATTCTGTATCCACAAAGTCACAAGTCTTAACTTCAAAATCCAAAATCACCAAGTACGCTTGTAAGTCACCCCTATATATATCACTCTGGAAGATTCTAGACTACTCTTTTCTAGACATATGACATCATTGATTAGTAAACAGCCTGTATATTAACAACCTGTTTCTAAAAGTAACCACAATGCAAAAGAAAAAACAATAAATGTTCTTCATGTTTCTAGAAAATTAAAAAAAAAACAGGTCACTGTATATCCTGTCTACATAACAGTTGACAGGGCCGTGTTCTTTTAAACTATGTTCATACTAAGTTGGTCTTTCAATTCAAATTACTTTTGTTTTAAGCAAAACCATCCTTTAAGATTATTTTAAAAATCATTGTTTTTAATCCTTGGCAGATTTTCATCAGATTATTTTATACGGATATCGTTCAATAATACAGTATGCCGTTGGCCATGTTCGAAATACTATGAGAAAAGATGTGACAAAGACAATCAATCTTTAACAATATTGATATCAACACTTTGGACCATAAACAAATAAATAATGATTGAATACATTAATAAACGACTCAGTCTTGCAGATTTGTTATTATTTCAACTCATAACATCTTTACTCAGTAGTTTTTCTTCCTATTTTGTTACACTGTGCGGTTTTGCATTAATTTTGTATATGATTTTTATAAGGGTTCGGAGAGATAATCATTTCTTAAATCCTCTGTCTGTATTCGCAATATTTTATATTCATAGAGACGAGATTGATGCGGCTGTTCGAGCCTCACACGGCGGTGGCGAGACCTTTGCACAGACAGGAGTGGTTGCCTATGGCGACCAAGGAACTTCCGGTACAGCCAACGGAAGTGCTCTCTACAGGTAAAGAATTTCGTAAAGTATTTAGAGTCCATGTGTTCTTTATTACTTCAGTTAAGGGAACGATTTTATGTGCTTGTATGCAAGGGGAGGGTAGGTGGTTATCTATTACAAGCAGAGCGTGTAGATATTTTACCATAGCTGATCCTCGTTGGACAGAATTTAGACACCATTTTGAACATGGATTCCTGGATATACTGTGTACATTTGTTACAGTATGTGCACCTTAATATATTAATATAATGCCAAATTGGATTATTTTCATTCATTCATCCTGGTAGCAATACACGTACAGATGAGGTTTTTTGGAATACCATAGAAATGAGAAAATAAAACCAAATGATGTTCTGTGTCTCTGGTATTATCCTTCCAGTGCTACTGTAGCGAGCCATATACTGGCAAAAGTGGGTCTAATGCACGTATTTAGTGTAATAAATCAACATTCATCATATGGCTTGCAACACACGAAAAGGGACATTCGGACATCTGCGTAAAGTGTCGTCTCGGATCAGCCTGCGCAGTCCGCGCAGGCTAATCCGAGACGGCACTTTACGACTACATTAGATTTTGTGCTACAGTAGACTTGCGTAAAACAGAAAATCACATAAAATCGGAGAGTGTCGTTTTGGATTAGCCTCTGCGGACTGCGCAGGCGGATCCGAGACGACACTTTACGCAAATGTCCGAATGCACCTTTTCGCGTGTTGCACTCCAATTATAGTTATACATCCTTAAAACCAGTTTGTCAAACAACAGCCTAAAACACGAGGTAAGCTGGTTTTTGTACATGCAGGAATTTCATTAGTACCTAAAAGCTTTAACCAAGCTTAGCCTGCGTGGACTGCGCAGGCTGACCTAGGATCATACAGTTTGCAGATGCAGTGAGCCCCTTTCACAGAGCATTGCTCGACTTATTTTATACATCCAATAAGTTCTGTAAACATTCATCCTTACATCATCGTTGAGGGACCATGGTAGTGTGTTTGCGTATTTACGTGGAACACAAATATGCCTATTTGTCCTGCTAACACTATAGAAATTAAAAGTTTTTACTGTAAAACTGGAAAACCAACTGTTAAGCCTATGTGTATCATCTCAATAGTGAAGACATGAAAGTTATAAAGGAGAGGGCGTTAAATGATTACCGTTCAAAACAACCATTGAAAAGTTAATCTCGCTGTACTTAAGTTTGTTGACCCGGAAGTTTAGAACATGTAAATTCTAACAGCACTGTATACAGGAACGGCAGGAAATTCCCAAGAAGTTAAACGACTTAAGCTTTTCATGCATACACTACGATAGATATAATGTGGTCTACAGAGATGTATGTATTTAGAAGGTTTTCTATAGAAAATCGTTATTCGTTTTCCCCTTTGAAAGTGTAGCCTTATAATTTAAAGAACAGCAAAGAGATGAATTTCCTGCATAATAATGTACCAGGTAGGTGCATATCAGCCATTCATCCATCGTGATGCAGCCAAGGACTTTCATCAGCGGATCCCTCGATGTTTTTATAATTAACATTGATGTAACCAATACAGAATTTACTTACAGTATTGCAGACTTGTAGTAGTGGTGTGACATAATTCCAGTGTAACCAACACATCCCAACAGTGTTATAGAAATTGTTGTAAAACCCAGAGCTTTATCCATATTTATCCTTACAGCACTGTGGACAGGAACCGTGGAGGCGGGGACGAGATAATCACAGAGTACACGACCACACGTCGCATGGACATGCACATCGGAGGGATGAGCCAGGCTGAAGCGGATGATTATTACGCACGGACATACGGACAGTAAGTAAAGCTTTTTAAGTGTCTTACTGCATTAATCTGTTATTATTAGCCTGTATATTTAAGTGTTGCTCAGGGCTCGTATTCACCAATCATTCTCAAGAACGTTCTTTGTCTTATTCTCCAGAATTTTCTAATTTGTAAATAACACAACTTCTAATTGGCTAAACCATTCTGTTTAGCCAATTAGAAGTTGTGTTACTTTACAAATTTAGAACTTCATGGAGAAAAAGACTAAGGATATTCTCAAGAATGGTTGGTGAATACGGGTCCTGGTAAAAAGGGGTTTAATGCACCTCTATGATGAATTATACCAAACAAGTCAAGACTGAATTTGGAAGCATATTAGTTCTCTGACATGCAGATAAATAACCAAAATAACAAAAAGTTTCGAGTCAGGTCAGCCTGTGCGATACCCACTCCTCCCCCCCGGTACTTTTTGGCAGATGCATTAAACCGCGTTTTCACAGAGCATGGCTCATTTATATCATATCAAAAAGATTTTATTTTCAAATCCAAATGACAGTTGTTATATTTTCAGTGAAACAAGTTTTTTTTTTTGGTTTGTTTGCATTATGTAGTCATCCAGGCTAATGGTGATGCTTAAAATAGACTTTTGCGAAGACTTTGTAAAGTCAGAAATCTGTTCACAGCCACTATAGCCTTTGCAAACAGTTTATACTGTAGGTACACAATACATAAAGTTCACTATCCCGTGCTGTGTGAAATCGCAACACTGTTGTCTTAATCATTAGTTTGAAATCGTGAAAATTATTTATTTGGCAAACGAACAGCGTTTGATTCCAACCAATAAGAAAAAATGAAACATACTTTATTTTGATTGTTTGTGGATATGTTACGAGAGGTTTTATTTTTACCACTGACGGAGATAAAGGCGCTTATAACGTATAGATCGAGAAATCAGGGCCCCGTTTCACTAAGGAAGTACGAACAGAATTTTCGTAAGTTTTATGTAACTATAGTATAGTGGCATTAATCTGCCACGATATACATGAAAGCTGTCATGATAGTTTTCAAGAATCTCCTGGCAGACTAATGCCACTATACTACAGTTACTTAAAACATACGCAAGTTTTGTCCGCAACTACCTTGGTGAAACGGGACACTTGTGTATAAAATTAACACCTGAATTTGACTTTACGTGCAAGCACATGAATATAGGCCAGCAAACTGTAGAAATAAAACATGTTAATAATCTAGATAGTGAAGTCAGTTCATATGTGTCATAATCACCATTATTAGTAAGTTTTTTTTTATTATTATGACAATCAGTATTAGCATTATTGTTTGCATCATTATAAGCATTAGTATTATACCCAATCAATTAAAAGACCCGATGGTGGCTAGATATAAACGATTCTGTGTATCAAATATAAATAAATTTCTTTTATCATCAAAAGTGGTGTTGTTATAGTTCTATAGTCACTGCCAGAATGATAAATATCAAAAGCAGAACTGTTTGCAATACACTTCTACTGTTGACATCTACTCGAATGGCTGGAACTTAGACCAACATACTTTAACAATTTGCCATATTTACGATAGCGAACTTTTACTTTCTGTAAATGAACTCAACTTTTATTTCACACACAGAGTTGTTTACGTTTTGCAACATATTTCCTATAAGACGGTGTAATTGAAGAACAATTGACTTTCCTACTGAATCTGATACTTAACGAAGACAACAATGTGTTTTGGACCTCTGTGGTATTCTTGTAAAAGGGTTGATTAGATATAAGTAAAACAAAATGCACATCGAAGGGTACAGACAAGTATTTTGCTTTACAAATATCCTGGCTTATCTTCGTTGGACTCAGAGTTTCAGAATGGAAATTAACCTTTCAATAAACGACAAAATATTTTACTCTCCCAGAATGATAGAACTTGAAGACAACTAGAGATTTTGCAAATTATGAGATTGCATTTGAAAGTTTAGAAAAAAAAAAGTGGGCAAAGGGTTAAAGGTAAAGGATTGAACTGACATTAAATCTACATCCCAGGTCCATGTTCCCGCGTTATAGACGGGCAGAACCAATTGAAACTATTCTGTTAGACGTGCATGGAGAAACGGAAGGATAGTTTGCATTGGGCATGTCTTTTGTCATTTAATTGGTAACACACAATGCACATCTTTATGCTTTGGTTTTTTACTTGCTGTAAATGTTATCATCCGGTAGTCTTACACCTTTCTGAATTTCCGTGCTTGTAAAGCTTTTTAGGACCTGTTTACAACTGACATCAGAGCTCCAGATAAGACGGTGTGATGGTATTTTAAAGTCATCAGTGCTCTTCCAAACCCTGTTTTTTTTAGGGTACTCATTAGAATCATCTCAATGGGACGATTCTAATGAGTAAGCGAAATATAGGGTTTAGTGGAGAATATTTACTATTTTCTATTTTGAAATCAAAATTATTCCCTCTTTATGGAGTTCTGGCTATCTATTTCTTTGATGATGCTTACCTCGTTTATTTGCAATGCTGCTCTTGTGTGTGTGTTTGTATAGCCACAGTATCTTATCATGTTCTACGCTTGAATATTCATGCACATACTATTTATATATGCTTGCTTACAAAAAACGTATGATTACCCACAACATAGGGTTTGGTGGAGAATAATTACTATTTTCAATTTTGAAATCAAAATCACTTCCTCTGTGTGGAGATATCTATTTCTTCGATGATATATACCTCGTTTATTTGCAATGCTGCTCTTGTGTGTGTATTTGCATAACCCCTATATCTTATCATACTCTATACTTTTATATTCGTGCACATACTATTTATATATGCTTGCTTACAGAAGACGAGGCTGGGTTAACCTAAGCAAGGGTAAATTCTAGAATTTATATGGTATATTTTCTCTTTTTCGACTTAACTCTTTACCAAACGACAATATTTTGGACTCGTCCAAACTGAAGGCCTTCGCGGACAACAAAATGATGTAACTCAGATTTCAAATTTATTGTGGAAAGGATAGAAAACAATGTGGTAAAAGGACAAAATGCTGGTTACCAGCATTTTCTCCTTTTCCCACAATGTTTTCAAAGAGCTTCTTTCTCAGGGTCGTAAAAATCTGGTATTACTTGGTAAAGGGTTAAGAATTACCCTATTGCCAGCACCCTTTTTCCAAGAAAATAAAATGTTTGACTTATAGCCCAGTACCAATAATATAATCCAGTGTCTTTTCTCTGGACTTGACTGTTCTTTACATTTTAGAATGAAGAAGTAGACGATGTAAATCGAGGATCAGACTAAATTTTTTTTCCGGTCTAATGAAGATTTATCTATACCGTCAACAGAGCTGCTTATTTTACTGGTGCTGGTGAAAGGGTTAACCCTTATCTAGCCCAAATTTAGCTATTTCTGTAGTATTTTGAAGAAAAGCAATATCCACATCGGACAATGTAGATCCACGAAAAGACCGCTTCTTCTTTGCAGTCTGATCTTGATCTATACGGTCTATAGAATGTCTTTGGGTCGCAGTTAGTAGCTTAAAAGTTAATGGTCCGTTACATTTTGTGTAAAGAAGATATTTTGTTCGGTTTGGTGAATAAGGTGCTGGGATAAACTATCAAAAAAAGTTTGGAATTGATTTTTACCATTGGATTTTCAATCGTTTTTTTTTTAACCACATGAAATTTCATTCGAGGGATAAACTATCAAAAAAAGTTTGGAATCGATTCTTGCCATTGGATTTTCAATCGTGTTTTTTTTAACCACATGAAATTTCATTCGAGTGACAGATTTTTAATATCACTTACGACCAGTTGAATATCCTCTACAGAATTAATAGACACATCAGGCTTCTGTGTTTCAATCGCATGCTGATAACATTTATCCTGACTGACATTATCCATAATCTGTAGGGTTTTACCTTTGTTACCACATCTTACGTTGCACTGATATTATTTCGATTAATATTTTCTTTATCTCTTTCACTGAAATGAGGTTTTTAGCTAGATGATAACTGTACCCTTTAACTCATTACCAAACGACAAAATTTTAGACTGGTCCAAATTGAAAGCATTTGCAGACGACAAAATAAATTTGACTGAAAAACTGAAATTTGTTCTGGGAAGGGTAGAAAACACTGTGGGAAAAGGAGAAAATGCTGGTTACCAGCATTTTCTCCTTTTCCTACAGTGTTTTCAAAAGGCTTCTTTCTCAGGGGCGTCAAAAGTAGGGATTGTGTGGTAATGGGTTAATTTCCTTTTATAGAATAAATCCTAAAAATTAATTCCAGGGTCAGCCATTGATTGGTGGGGGCCTTCTTTTTTCCTAGTCAATCCAATGGTTGGACATAAAACTGGATTTCGATGCGCACTAATCCTAATAGTTAACCTTTATGTGCGGCCTGATCTCGGTCTACACTGGCCACAAAAGCAAGTCTAGTTCTAAAAGGTGCTTAATGGGTCAAAAGATGCATTCTGATAACTGCATGTCTTACTTTGTAATTTTATTTTAAATTGAAAGAGGCATACTGGATTTTTTTGGCATGTATCTGTACTTCTGTCGAATTTGTAATTGTGATGTTTGTTCTGTGGATGGTTATTTCAGCTTTTTTCGTTAAAGAAATGTTCATAATTGTAATGCGGTTAAATTTGTTATCAAAATCTGCGATAAAGAAATTGTATTCAATTCGTGAACTTTACTAGGCTCTAGGTCGAACATCATACTGTACGATGAAAGAAAAAAAAGGACCTGTAGTTATAATTCAAACAAGCTTTGTAACTGTCAAATGGCAAACGGCAAAAATCTGTCTCTATAGTTTCTTACAACTATTTTTTAAAGTAAAACGATAGATAACATTGACAAGTGTACTTATTAGTCGTGCTTCTCAGTACTGTTACTATTGCCACGGTAGTTCTTTTTGTTTTTTTTTTTAACCATGCCAAACATGGTGACGCTTTTATTACTTGAGCCTTTCTTACATAATAGCTTTTTTCATTTCAGGGACCCGGAGATGTCAAAAGAGAATTTTATGAAAATATATTACGAGTACAAAAACGGGAGAAATGGAAATCCTGAGTGAACAAAAAAATCAACCATAAAATCTGAGATGATCAGAATGATCTGGATAATCGGACATATCGTTTGTTACTATTTATAGACTATTCTTGGCTTTAAACTCTGCCATGTTTTATACTATGGCGTTACAGGTATGCGTGTACCGTGCGAATGGAACTTTCTCTTAAAATGGAGGTCAAAATGAGATGCATTTCCTGTTAGATAAACTTTGTTGGCCTTTTTTAATAGATTTAATACCATTAGAGTTTTGTGAACCCTGAGTGATTTTTCTTTTTTAAGGACGGTCCAATCGTGAAAGCTGCTTTAATGTTTGAGAATGTTGACACATTGTAACGTTGAAAACAAAGAATAATATCGAAAAATCTTATCAATATATCAATTTCATGCAGTTTAACACAGTTAAAAGAGTATTTTTTTCTTTCAGACAACTATTAAAATCATACTATGGTCAAAGGGTATGTAAAACTGGTCAATAGATTCTGATCATGAAAATGGTGCCTGGTCATGTGATTTTCAAAAGGTAGTGCCAGTTTGTTTTTGTTAATTTCTGATACAGGAAAATAGGATGATAATGTTTAAAATAATAATCCAGTTCTTTATATATGAGAGAGAGAGAGAGAGAGAGGGGTATAAGTGTAGCAAACTTACTATGATACCCTGCTGTAAGGTCATTAGCCGTAACCTTAGCAAATTAACTTTGCAAAGGATTCTTATAATAAATTCGAGAGAAAGCTGTTATACTTACATGTACATGTTTGCATGATGCAAATATATCAGAGCCAAAAGGTTTTTTTTAACTTCCAAGTCGATTCATCAAAATGCAACGAATGGTAAAGAGTTGATTGAACTAGAATTCTTATATTTTTACATAATTCAAATGGTGGTGTCTATAGAAGAAACAGAAAGACTCTTTCCTGGACAACTTGACACAAAATAAATAAAACTTGTTTTTATGTGTATTTATGAGTACTTGCTATTGTTAATGTTGTAAATGAAGCTTTAGTTGTTCTGTAGAAAAATAGAATTGTATTACCTCCCAAGAGTACTTGTCACTTTTCTACACAATCTCCGTGCTAGCCTTGTTTGATATTTCTTCCATAACCACGCCATAACCACTAGTCTATCCTCTATTTGTGAATTAGGTGGTTTTGAGAGTAAATAAACAAATTGAACAAATATAACAAGCCACTAGCCATATATGAGAACCAAACCAGCTACCAAAAAAAGACTGGAACCTGCCAATAATGAACAAAAATAGCAAAAAGGCAAAATAGGGCCAAAGAGAAAAATTTAAAAAAGAACAGACCATATGACAAAAAAGGACAAAAGATCCGAACCGGAGAAAATGACAAAATGGAACAAAAGAAAAGAAAAAGGGGAATGGCTGAATATGACAATGAGGGCAACTGATCAAATATCTCAGCGAACAAAACCTGCCAAATGACAACAGTACAAACAGACGAAAGAGGACAACAAAACCAACCGACCAAATATAACAATGAAACCCAAATGACTAAATATAACAATAAAACTATCCGATCAAAAATGACCATGCAACAAGCCGATCAAATATGAAAACATGAGATTGAATGAATTTAAGAACACAGTCGACTTATGAAATTTGACGACAAATTGAACCAGACAAATATGACCACAAAAGTAATAGAACAAATCTTACCAATTATGACATTAAAACTATATGACTAGATATATGAACTCATCGAACTAGGTTGTGCTAAAGCTTCATCTATTAAATGTCGTCGGTGTACTTCAAAAACCTTATAATTACAACTTGTTACATGCTGTAGTTACGAGGTTTTCAAAGCAAAACGTCAATATATTTATCCACAACTTTTCCCGTTCAAATAGGCATTGCATGCCGATAGAATTAGAAACTTCAGAAACAGATGTTTGATACCGTGTCAAATACAGACCCAACTATGGTATGATAGGTTTTAAATCAAGCAGCTATAAGAAAGCTTTTCTGTGGCTATTTTTTATCCCGTACACAACCCAATTTATAATGATTAAGCATGTCTCAAGCTTTGCAATTACCACATATAGATACAAAAGCCGTACTCCGACAAAACAGGGCTCAATTATTCTCCAATGTGGATCCACAAAATGCATTTTGTCAAACAACTGGTTGAAGTGTGAAGAAGAATGGCATGCAGAAATTTTACCAAATGCAAAGAAAAAAGCTTTGATCCAGAGCAGCCTGCGCTGACTGCTTGGGTCGATACTTTTTGCAGCTCCATTAAGACCCCCCCAGTCCACAGAGCATGGCTTACCTGCAAGTGTCGGCATACTATGAATAATAATTCTTGAGATATAATTATCAGCTGTGAGAGAAGAATGAACCCTGACTTAACAACAATCATCAGTGCTTGGAAAGAAAGTTCGCCAAGCCGAGGATTCGAAACCGCAACCTTCCAACTATCAAGTACTGTACGCTACCGATTGGGCTACCAGGTTCGGCTCTAGAATGGTCTTCGGCATTCGACTGGATGATGTTTTACGGAGCTTTTAACATTATTTCAGTTATATCGTGGCAACGGCACACATACTCTTGTATTTCCTGAGCTTCATCATCACTAGGTTGGGGCTCTTAAGTATTCTGCCCAAGGGTACTCTCACCAAAAGCCCAGTGGATCCAGTGAACTTCGAACACGGGACCTCTGGGTTACGAGTCCTACATTTTACCATTAGCCACGCTGGATCCCTTGCACGATAAGCTTGTCCAAACTCAAGGCATTTGCAGTTGACAAATCAAAATGTTACTCAAATGATTTACTTTGTATTTGATAGGGTAGAAACCATTGTGTGAAAAGAAGAAAATCCTGGTGAACAACATTATTTTTTTTTTAAAGAAATTTTTCAAAAGCTTTTTTTTTTTATCAATATCGTTGAAAGTCGGAAAAGTGTGTTAGATTATTAAACAGAGAGCAGTTGGTTGATTGATTGATTAAAGCACACCAGAGCTTATCTCAAAACGTAGAATTAATACATCTTCATAGATTCAAAAATTTAATTGAAACCAGATACAATTATCTAAAACAACATCAAAACGTCTGCAGCATTTTATAATTTGATATACATACCTATATATACAACATTGAAATACATACATCTGACATCTCTCTCTCTCTCCCTCTTTCTCTCTCTGTCTGCAATTTTAAAACTTTGTGTTCACCTGTTCCATATTTTTTTTCAAATGAACGTTTTCAAAATCATCTAGAGTTGATTTGTTCCCTTGACATTTTAAGTGAGATTTTTGGAAAAAAGAATGTGATAAAGGTATAAAACCTTGCTCTTTATAGCTATACAAACTAACATTTTTACTCAATTTGAAAAATATATTACACTCATCTGCTGTTTTCAAAAGAATATTAGCAGGTAATTCTCATTTCCAACAATGTATCAAGTAATCGGTTATGGACATTTTGCCTACAGAACTGTTTGCCAATTGAAAACAACCGTTTGTTATTGGTAAACTTTTGGTAAAATTGGCGAACAGAAAAGTTTCCGAATTTTTCCAATTCGCGAAACTGCAAAATTCTACAGCGAAAATATTTCTACTTACACTGTATGTCTACTTTTTCTATCAATGAGAGAAATTTCTTCTATATTAAGACAGATTTACAAAACATGATATCCTCTTCTTGAGAAATGTAACTTTTAATCATAATAATGCACACGAGCAGGCATTGTATCACAGGATCACTCTAGAAGAAGGCGGTTGTACCGTCCAAAGCTCGTGTACATTATTAGACAGATTTATAACGAAAAAAAATCTTGATCAATTCCACATAAATACAAAACAGTTTCTGTACATAGGACGGTCATTAAAGGGTTGAATATTGCCTTTGCTGGATGTTATGTGGGGCATGGAGCTCTAGATATTGCATTCAATCCCCGATTAACGAAAAATAACTGGTTTTTCGTCTGTAATTTTCTATAACTGACATTAAATGTTGTTAATGTTTGTGCGAAAAAGTAGTTCCCTGCCAAATGGTTTTCACAAAAAGATCAACTGAATTCTTTTGTATTGCATGACAAGTTTTTAGATAAGTCAAAAACGACGTCTTGACATATTTTTTGTCACATCTCCTGAATTTTTGCCATTTAAAAAAATATCTTTGAAGTACTTTGCACAACTTTGATAGCCATTGCGGCTGGTGAAGATCAAGATTAGACTACACTGTCCGCTTTGCTAAAAATTACCGACAAAAAACTAACTATGATGTTGTATTTATTTGACTTGCTTTCAAACGAAAACTCTCTGTTTAGGTTCATTCGGCTTTCTTTGGGTTAACTCATTACCAGACGACAACATTTTAGGCTTGTCCAAATCGAAAGCATTTGCAGACGACAAAATAGAAAGGATTGAAAATTTGAAATTTGTTTTCGTGAAGTGTAGAAAACTTTGTGGGAAAAAGGAGAAAATGCTGGTTACTAGCATTTTCTGCTTTTTCCCCAATATTTTCCAAAGGCTTCTTTCAGAGGGTCTTCAAAAGTAGAGATAGTGTGGTAATTGGTTAAGAACAAATAATAAATTTCCTAAAACTAGGCTATAAACGTATTCTACTTTCTAAAATTACAGCTTTATATATATTCTAAAAAGGCTTATCAGCAGTCTATATCAACAGGATGACCACAATGTTTACAGAACATCCGAACTCCATTTGAGGCATCCTTAGTCTCCACCTTCTTCTTTTCTTGAACACGTGGCGCGATGATGACGTCATGATTCGGCGACAGATGGGGAGAACCGTCAGACTCCTCACTTTCAGTAAGGGCAGACAAATCCTGACATCTACAATGATAGTATTGCCTTATTAAAGTAATGTGTAGTTATCTTTAAAGATACGTTACCCGGTTCAGTACAGGTATAAAACAGGGGGATACGATTTACTCCATTCAAAACGACAAAACTTTACAACAAGTCCAAACCCAAAGCATTTGCAGGTGACAAAGTACATGTTACTGAAAAATCGTGGAAGGTAGAAAACTGTGTGAAGTTACCAGCATTTTTCCTTTTCCCACAATGTTTTTCAAAAGCCTTTTCCTTAAGGTCCTCAAAACCCGTGATTAAATAGTAAAAAGTTAATCTAAATATACAAGTAAAAGATAACGCATTATTTGCTTTCCTAGAGAATCGTTATAAATCATAAACTAGTCGCAAATGAAGCCTTTAAGTAGTATTATAGGGACAATATTAGCCGTATTAAGTGCTTAGAGCTTACCTTCCCCCATTTAGGGAGGGGCAATGAACCCCGCTGAGGTCTATTCAGGTGTTGACAAAAGGGAATCTATTTTTAGTATAATCCTCTACAAGCTTTTTTTGTTCGAATAGGAACCACGCTGGGTCGAGGGTAAAAGAAGGATTAAGGTCTTTTCAGATGTCAGTTATGACTAGATGAGATTTCTTTGTTAATTGAATGCTGGAATCCCACAATGTCGAGAATAAAAGATGGATTAAAGTCTATTCAGAAGTTTGCTTTGATGTAAATCGGTTTCTTTTGTTAGAGTTAATGGAAAAAAATGCCTTTTCTTCGATAACTGTCCTCAAAGGCGATGTCATTTTTTACTGATCACCTCTGGGTACAGAGACGGTCAAGACAAAACCACTATTGAATGTTCTGCACAGATTGTTTGCGCAAGTATGAACTCTCATAATTTCGCAAATAGAGCACAAAACTAGGATCTAAACATATTTGTTGCTTGTATTTAATAATCCTTCGTTTGAAATACAAATATTTTCAATTTAAATGCTGAATATAGGAGAAAACCGTGCACTTTGTCTGTTACTTGAGTTATATACATTCCCGAAAACACGCACGATAAATTTCGTCAGTGTTTTTCCCAAGATATATATGATATGAACGA
This sequence comes from Tridacna crocea, assembly GCA_943736015.1. Classification (NCBI taxonomy): domain Eukaryota; kingdom Metazoa; phylum Mollusca; class Bivalvia; order Cardiida; family Cardiidae; genus Tridacna; species Tridacna crocea. The sequence continues at coordinate 14,171,485 of OX031057.1, read as the reverse complement.
CTTCTACAAGCTTTTTAGGAAATGAAAGGTTTAATAAAAGTTTAATAATTTGTCTTTGGTCATGTTAGTTACTTAATTTTAATTGCATTTCGCTGCAATACAGATTAAACCGATGACACAGAAAGGCAGTATAGCACTTTAACTTTGCTACTGGAGAATTTACGATGGACTTGAAACGATACGGTGCATAATAAATGTCCAAATATGAAAAAAATCACCGTAGTGTCTTATTATTCAACCGGTTGTAGATGAAATGGATTGCTGGTATGCGACGACCTGACTGGGATTATGCATGACGAAGATATAATAAACTCCTTTTTCCCAAAGTACTGCTGATTTATTTATATCTAATAACTAATAAATACCATCAGCTTTAAGGAAAAGCAACCAAGAGTAGTATCACAGGGACGGTATTACCCGTATTAAGTGCTTAGTGCTTACCTTCCACCCATTTAGGGAGGGGCAATGAATCCTGCTGAGGTCTATTCAGGTGTTGACAAAAGGAAATCTACTTTAAGTAAAATCCTCTACAAGGTCCTTTTCTTCGAAGAGGAACCACGCTAGGTCGAGTGTAAAAGAAGGATTAAGGTCTATTTAGATGTCAGTTAAGACGAAATAAGATTTCTTTGTTAAAGTTAATTGAATGTTGGAATCCCACAGTGTCGAGAATAAAAGACGGATTAAAGTCAATCCAGAAGTTTGCCTTTGATGTATTTTCTTTTTCTTTTGTTAGAGTTAATTGAAAAGGGAGACCTGTTTAAAGTACATCGTGGAACAGGATTTAAGTAAACGAAAAAATATCTACCCAGATCCTATCCTGTTTATAAACGGTTCACCTATGCATATCTCTCAAATAGTGTAAACGTATACAGTTAGTAGAACTGATCTTATTGGTTAAAGCAAGATAATCATTTACAATATTAAGAACTATTCTTATTGGATTAAAGAAAAAGAGATAAGGCAAAAAATGTCTAGGGTTGTATTATCGTCAGTAGCGAGTATGGCTCAAAGACAACTGGACTTTGCTAACTGTGACATGGCAGAATTCAGTGAAGTGCTCATTGACGAGCATGAAGTGAGTTGACGACTTGACAAACGATTTTCTCTCATTGTGAAACGATCCAGTAGATTGTGCTTCTTAGAAGCGGAAGTAAATTTATAAAACTTCCATTTAAGGGTTTTAACACCATGTGCGATTTCGAAATTATTATGAATCTTTTGAAAGACACTCTGGAAAATAAGGAGGAAGACCATCAATGGTTGTGTATATATTGTGGCCTCCAATTTTACACAGTTACAAACGGTTCGAGGCATGAGCAACTACACAAAGTTTTTCCTGATTCTTAAAATTGTTAATTGGATTATAGTTTTTATGTGACGCTTAACACGAACTAGGGTGATTATTATCCCACATCATGACTACATCTTTGGATTTCTTTTTGAACTTTTTCTAAGCAGAAGAAATTTTAAACCGTCTGCCAGAGATTGTGCGTCGACATTGCGAAGGATGTCAGTTCGAGTCCCTCTCGCAAACACATCATTCTTTTAACTCGTGCAGCCCGCAAGAACAATTGATCACAACGTACCTGCAACGTCAACTAAGTCTTATGAAATGTGAAAGGACGGTATTCCAGGCCAATGGACAAAGAAAAAGAAAGACGAGCCAGACAAATGACATGCCTAATGTTACTTTTTTCCTGAACAATGTGTTGATTTTCTTTTTGGACGTGATTATTTAAAAGCAAAATAAAAAAGTAGTAGTATAAGGGATGTTCTATTAGCCTTTTTTAGTGTTTCATGTTTGCACCCAATGACCCCCCCCCATTTTGGGAGGGTAACAACTGCGAACACTGGGTTCATCAATTACGTTGACAGGTCTATTGTGCTGTCGCAAGTTGAAGTCTATTGAAAATATAATTTTTAATCTGAATACAAATAGGTTTCTTTTCATACACTCCACGTACCATTTGTCCTGTTGACAGGTCTAATGGGCTATCCAAGAGACCATTAAAGACGGTTTCTTCATGTACTCGATGTCTGTTTCATAGGTTTGACCTCTTAGGACTCTCTCGAGTATGATGGATCAGTCTGCGACTGTCTCCGGCACCCTCGCAGACTTTCAGAATCCCCGGAGCCAATAGAATTAAGCAAAGTTTCGACCTTTTGGGATCCTCGCGAGTTTTACCCATTGCTTTGCGAATCCCTGTCTCTGACACAGTAATTATGAACTGAGTTACGAAAACGAAAAGGAGTAGGTTGGCGGCGTGCGTGTTAATGGTGTAGGAGTGGTGAGGAGGTACAGGGAGAAATGAGAGGAGTCAGACAGTAGTGATGATCAGCTTGAGCCTTATAAGTCAGTACAAAAGGTTATGTTATCATTTTATGTATATCAGTGTTTAAACAACTGTTCTTGAACAGAACCAAAAAAATGAAGGTTTATGTACGCAATCCTTTAAAATGGGAGAGGTATTGCGAAAAGGTTATGAAGGGACAAATTCCACCTCGATGGTCGTATATAGCAAGCATTATACCCATCGAGGAAAAAAAATAGAGATCTGAAAAAAGTGAGTTGGTTACTGTAAAGGCTGTGAATCTGTGCAGAAGACTGATGAACAAGCCAAGAGTGAATTGTCCAGGCGAGGTTTCGTTCTTGAGAATACCATAAAAACACAGGCTCGAAAGAGAAAACGAGAAGACGACGACTTACCGGTTATGAACGAATTACAGCGACATGAGCAAGCTGATGCTGAAAAATCACCATTTCCACAAAAGCGTCACATCTAGCAAAGAGACAAATCTGGATTTCAGAGGTGACTCCTCCGCCTCCTCATCAATGTCACACAGACCGTCGATATGAACACATGCGATATATACAATAGACAGTTTAAACGGAGGGATAATATGCTTCGTCACAAAAGAGCGTTCACTGCCAGGACCAAGATTTGAACATGGAACATTCCGAGGATATGGAGCAACAGACTAATGAAAGCACTGACGAATCAGAGACTGACGAGCAAGTGGGCAAAATACGGATGGTCTCATACAAAAGGCAACTGAGCAATGTCAAATGGAATTTGGAGAGGCGGTTTCTAAACTTACCCAACACAATAGAGTAGGACTAACGGATGCACGGCACATGACATATGAAGATTTAAGGTCAACTTATCGGAAAACTCTGGTTAACGTCTTAACGAGCATGATGGTGTGGTTTAACGCGATGAGGCAGAATCCCAAATGTGGAGGGGGGGGTCATTGGGTGCAAACATGAAACACAAAATAAGGTTAATAGAACTTCTCTTATACTACTACTTTTTTTTCAAAAGTCACGTCCAAAAAGTCATCATATTGTTCATGAGCAAAGTAAGAATAGGCATGTCATTCGTCTATCTCGTCTTTCTTGATCGTTGTCCATGGGCCTGGAATACCGTCTTTCCACATTACATAAGACTTAGTTGACGTTGCAGGTACGTAGTGGTCTAATCCAAGTCTCACGCCTCCCACCATCTTCATGTAGAAGCAGTCTTTTCCGTGTTTATAATGTTCTAACCAGGGATCGTCGTCCTCCCTCCACCCTCACAGCTGAATGCTGCAAGCAAAATATGTCACCCTGTCACTCACGTTACTGTAAAACAATCCAGCGTGAGCTAACTTAAAATCCGTTTGAGTGAGTTGCGGAGGCAACAAGGAATAAGTGGCCAAACGATCCTTGAATAAGGCGTATTCCATATGAGATATTTGTTTTATATCCATGGTTTTTCTTTCAGGTTGCACTCCAAAATGAAGAGATAACCGCAGATTCAAGAGTATTTATCTTCTAATCACTTAACAAGAGGTATTATTCGCTTTTTCCAGTGTAGCGTTTTCATAGTCTGGCGCAAATCAGAACAACTGAACTTCAATTCGTACATAGTAACATATTCGGGGAATGTTACTTGAGAAGCAGCTTCTTCTATTTTCCTAATATGAGCAATTCGTCAATCCCTAAAATTACGTCTTAAAAATACATATTTAATTGTTCTTGCGGGCTGCGCGAGTCACAAGAATGATGTGTTTGCGAGAGGGACTCGAACTGACATCCTTCGCACTGTCGACGCACAATCTCTGGCAGACGGTTTAAAATTTCTTCTGCTTAGAAAAAGTTCAAAAAGAAAACCAAAGACGTAGTCATGATGTGGGATAATAATCACCCTAGTTCGTGTTAAATGTCATGTACAAACTATAATCCAATTCACAAGTTTAACAGCCAGGAAGCACTTTATGTTGTTGCTCATGCCTCGAACCGTTTGTAACTGTGTAAAATTGGAGGCCACAATATATACACAACCATCAATGGTCTTCCTCCTTACTTTCCAGAGTGTCTTTCAAAAGATTCATAGTAATTTGGAAATCGCACATGGTGTTAAAACCCTTAAATGGAAGTTTTATAAACTTACTTCCGCTCCTAAGAAGCACAATCCACTGGCTCGTTTCACAATGAGAGAAAATCGCAACGACCTGTTGTCTTTGAGCCATACTCGCTACTGACGATACTATAACCCTAGACATTCTGTACCTTATCTCTTTTCTGTAATCTATTATCCAATAGGAATAGTTCTTAATATTGTAAATGATTATCCTGCCTTAACTTACAGTTGTACCAACTGTACACATTTACCCTTTTGAGAGACATAGATAGGTGAACCGTTTGTAAACCTCACTAAACGCGATAGGATCTGGGTAGATATTTTTTCTTTTACTTAAATCCTCTTCCACGATGTACTTTAAACAGGTCTCCCTTTTCAATTAACTCTAACAAAAGAAAAAGAAAATACATCAAAGGCAAACTTCTGGATTGACTTTAATCCGTCTTTTATTCTCGACACTGCGGGATTCCAACATTCAATTAACTTTAACAAAGAAATCTCATTTAGTCTTAACTGACATCTGAAAAGACCTTAATCCTTCTTTTACACTCGACCTGGCGTGGTTCCTCTTCGAAGAAAAGGACCTTGTAGAGGATTTTACTTAAAGTAGATTTCCTTTTGTCAACACCTGAATAGACCTCAGCAGGATTCATTGCCCCTTCCTAAATGGGGGGAAGGTAAGCACTAAGCACTTAATACGAGTAATACCGTCCCTATGATACTACTCTTGGTTGCTTTTCCTTAAAGCTGATGGCTACTGTAGTTATTATATATACATAAATCAGCAGTACTTTGGGAAAAAGGAGCTTATTATATCTTCGTCATGCATAATCCCAATCAGGTCGTCACAGAGCAGCAATCCATTTCATCTACAATCAGTTGAACCTTGTCTCAATAATAAGACACTATTTTTTTTTTTTTTTCATATTTGGACATTTATTGTGCACCGTATCGTTTCAAGTCCATTGTAAATTTTCCAGTAGCAAAGTTAAAGCGCCATACTGCCTTTCTGTGTTATCGGTTTAATCTGTATTGCAGCGAAATGCAATTAAAATTAAGTAACTAACATGACCAAAGACAAATTATTAAACTTTTATTAAACCTTTCATTTCCTAAAAAGCTTGTAGAAGTCGTTTATATCATATATATCTTGGGAAAAACACTGACGAAATTTATCGTGCGTGTTTTCGGGAATGTAAATAACTCAAGTAACAAACGAAGTGCACGGTTTTCTCCTATATTTAGCATTTAAATTGAAAATATTTGTATTTCAACCGAAGAATTATCAAATACAAGCAACAAGTATGTTTAGATCCTAGTTTTGTGCTCTATTTGCGAAATTATGAGAGTTCATACTTGCGCAAACAAACTGTGCAGAATATTCAGCAGTGGTTTCGTCTTGATCGTCTCTGTACCCAGAGGCGTTTGAGGACAGTTATCTGTACTACGGTTGAAACATGCACTGGGGCGGTCTTTTCACGGGATGAATATTTACAAAAAGCTTCGACTGCAGTCCGCTCAGGCTGAAACTGGACAACACTTTTAGAGGTCTATTACACTATCTTTTGCGAGCATGAGACATAACTGTAATGAATAAAGTAAATTATTTACTTAATAGTGATGTTTCCATTGGAGTAAGTCTCCAAAATTTCTTCCACCTTGCTATCTAAAGATCCTTGCTTTGATACACCAAGATTACGATTGGCTGACAGCATTCCGATATCGAGGCTCTGTTGTTTTGATTGATCTCGTAGGTGGACACGCCTGCGTGGTGATAATCTTAGCGGTCTTCCTGTAGAATCCATTTTAGTTATTTCCTATTAAAAAATCCAAAATGAAATCGGGTTGATCATTTGAAATAGCTGAAGCAAAAGATCTGGACGGTGCATTGTTATGAATGTGAGAGTTTGTAATTTGTAGACAAATAAACCACGACTATCTTATGCCTAGCTATCATGGAAAAGAGACTTTGGTGTTCCTTGTTGTCCAAAAATCAATCTCATCTCTAATATATTCTCTTTAGCATGCAATGAAATTAAAAATCACCATGTACACTAAGATGAAACCAAATAATACAGATAAACAAATATTGCGTATGTAAACTTTGAGATTTTTTCATTTATAGAATGAAGAAACTATTCAGCACGTGCTCACTGTAGTCGAAGTCAACGCGACTGCGACGATAGTAAACAGGCACTTAATATCACAGTGCTGGTCATTAAAAGTATTGGACCAAATACGTTACCTTGGCAAACTCCACCATGTATTTGCTGTTCTCAAAAAAGGCCGCATAACTCCCGTTGATGAACTTTGGCGACATTGGAACATTGCTGAGAACCAGAGACATGCCATAATCGTTTCGAGTGGTTACTGCCTTGTCATTCTCTTTCACATTTTCAGTCTCGTGGTTTTCTTCAAACACTTCGTCGTCAAACGATTCTAAAAATAATTAGTAAAATTAGAAAAATTTCAGACCATTATACCATGATCATAACCCCTCTTCATACACAACTTCTTTCCTAATTCGCAGCACACAGCTTTCTAAATCATTGTTGCTCATACATCTCTGAGAACACAAAGAAAAGTTCACTGGATACTGGGATATGACTCAGCTGATGTCGAAAAACGCTGTGACACATCAGTTGACCAAACAAACGAACCGATAGGGTTGAATTCCAATGGCCCATGAGTTATAGAAAGGGGACTGAATGGATGTGCTATCGACTCATGTCAGCTTGCGCATACTGCGCAGGCTGGCATGAGTTGAAACTTTTGCTATTTGTCAATTTTTTGCATGTAAAAAAAAGACTCGTCTACAACATGATTCAGTTGGTTGTTAGACCCATAATTATATATTTGGTACAATACATGGCGGAGCACGCCTCAAGTAAAATATAACACTATCAAACTGAACTCATTACCTGAATCACGTTGAATCTTTGTATATGTGTCGCTAATAATCTTCCAGTCGCGGTCGATATCCTGCTCAGTCGTATATTGTGACGTCACGGTAAACCGGATAATGTACTTCCCTTTGATTGACGCTGGAACCATGTGCAATTTACCAGAACGGTTCAATCGCTTGAGAAGGATTTCAGTGCTAGTGTTATCTCCCTTTAACGGTAAAAAAAACAAATACGTTAGACCTTAAATTCACTTATTGTGTTTGTGCTAGCGAAGGAACCGCGTTGATTTTTCTGTGGACATTCTGAAAGGTTTCATTATTCTAACCGACAAACATTCAAGGAAAGGCATTTAGTTATGCCGCAAGTGTTAGGTGGGAACTCGTGGTAGCAGAGTTTTGAGGTAAAAAACAAAGTTGTATAAATCTAAAGACACATTATAAGTTAAATACATTCGTTGTAATATCACTTAAAAAATCAGCGCCTACCGATGTATAAAAGTAGGAAGCATCATAGAAAGAATCCTAACATTACGCTATTGTCAATGGTTTGTTTCCATTCTTTGTTCTGTCCTACACTCTTATCTCCCTGTATGCATAGATTCTCGTACGCAAATAAGATAAACCACCACAGATTGCTAGAAGAATTAGATGTTAATATATTAATTGTTGAATAACTTAACTTGCAATCACCTCAGACCAGAGCTCCAGATAGAGGGAGTGATTTTGATTTCAAAATTGAAAATCTCAATAATTCTGCACTAAACTCTGCGTTGAGAATACTCATTAGAATTGTCTCATTGGGATGAATCTAATGAGTACCTACAACATAGGATTTGGAAGAGAAAAAAATAATTCAGAATACCATCTTCCCTCTTATCTGGAGCTCTGATGCTCAGACTATTATTCATTTTCAATGATATCGGATTCAGTCGGTTTTCCCTTGAGCTCAGCACTTGGTCCAACAACTGAATTGAAAAAATTCTTTTACGGGGTAAAATCCTTGGTTTCCAGTAACTTCTTATTTGTCTCACATTGCTTCCGACTCTTCAATACAGATCTCAGATTTAGTCTGTCGCCTATAAATTCATATAGTATGGACTAGTATTAAGTCGTCTAAGGAACAGTTAACCCTTTACCACGCGATAGAATCTATACAAATTGAAAGCATTTGCAGACAACAATTTCAAGGTAGCTTAAATGGTGCAATTTTGCTTCGATAGAGAAGAAAACTTTGTGGGTAAAAGAGAAAATGCTGGTTACCAACATTTTCTCCTTTTCCCACAATGTGTTCGTAAGGCTTCTTCCTCAGGGTCGTTAAAAGTCGTTATTGTGTGGTAAATGGTTAGGGATCTGTAGTAACTTACTGTAACCCGAAACACGACCATGCCGAGTAGCCGTTCTGCCGGAATCTCGAACCGACTGTCATTTCTAACTTTCTCTTCGAAATATTTCGCCAGCCTTACACCCTGAAATATTAAATAAGTTGTCTTTCAATCATGAATTGTAGTCGAACAATCTGTTAGCTTAAGACAAGCCTCAAGATCTTTCAAGATGACTTTTCCAAAACACCTTAAAACACCTTATCTGTCAAAGCATTATGTCAAAAGGAAACTACTTTAATGATTAGCAGAATTCCAATCCGAGTTTTTTTTTCTATCGAATTAAAGTGCTGTTTACGATCTGACCTGATTCGGCACTTGAGATAAAACTTTATTAAACAAGTCTAGAAGAAAAATATCATTAAGGGAGCCTTCAGCGAGTTTTATAACATTTATTGTCAACGATTTTAATAAAATTCATACCTCAAAAGCCAACTGTTGTTAGATTCTTTCCACCACATCAGTTTATGTCGAAACATATAGGATCTGACATGGCTTTTGAGATAAGATTTTATTAAACAAGTCAAGGGAAATGTTATTGTAAATGAGCCTTTGACTCGCTTTATAACATTTTTCCTTGACGAGTTTAGACATCAAAGGAATTTCTGGTTGGTTAAAATTGTGCAAAAGTATTATATCTGTATAAATCCGTATTTATCAAGTTTCAAGAATCTTTATGCCTTGCTGCACTAGAAGTATTATGGGTCTACTACCTTAACTTGTGACTATGTTCCTAAATAAAGTTCAATTTTTGAGCAACATTATTTTGCTGTCTGCAAAATAGTGTACTGTCCACCCAATGTGAAATACTTTTAAATGTGAATAGAAACAAAAAATAACTACTTACTTCCCTTATATGTCTCTGCAGTCCGTCAACACCAAACGTTCTGATCACAAACCACAGTTTTAAAGCACGGAACCTTCGGCTTAGCGGTATTTGCCAGTGCTACAAGACGAAACAACGAGTTAAAACCCATGTTCTGCTTTACCAAACGGCATCATTTTAGACTTGTCCAAATTGAAAGCATTTGCAGCTGACAAAATAAACTTAACTTTAGAAGAGTATAAAACATTGTGGGAAAAGGGGAAAATGCTGGTTACCAGCATTTTCTCCTTTTCCCACAATGTTTTCAGAAGGCTTCGTTCTCTGGGTCGTAAAAACCAGGGATTGTTTGGTAAAGGGTTAACCCTTTTCTCTGATGCGTTATATGGCTTGCAACACGCGAAAAGGGGCATCCGGACAATTGCTTAAAGTGTCGTCTCGGATCAGCCTGCGCAATCCGCGCAGGCTAATCCGAGACGCCACTTTACGAATACAGTGGATTTTGTGCTACAGTAGACTTGCCCAAAACAGAAAATTACATAAAAACGAAAAGTGCCGTTTCGGATTAGCCTGCGCAGACTGCGCAGGCTGATTCGAAACGACAGTTTCCGTAAAGGTCCGAATGTCCCTCTTCGCATGTTGCAGGCCATATGAATATTATCAAGCAAGCATCCTATAATTAGAGATCCATAAAATTCATTTGTGTACAACCAGCAGAATCATAAGGTAGACTCGAGCATAAATCATTTGACACGCAGATAATTAATTAATAGAAAAAAGTATCGAATCCGCTAACCTTGCTCGACACTTATTTTGCAGGTACGTTAAGTTCCCTTCTCACTGAGCACATATTTACATGATCTGACTTTAGTTTACGTTTGACAATGTAATAAGTAAATGGGTCTAGGATGTTGCTATTTTACGGAGCCCCTAAAGTGCCATGCTCGATTTTTTTTTAAGTATGCAAATCTCTCAACTTATTTCGTTTTTACGAAATGTATTTCGTTTTAACGAAATAGTATTTCGTTTCGTAAAAACGAAATAGTATTTCTTAAATACGAAATATTATTTCATAAAAACGAAATCATTCGGGAAATTTGGATGTTAAAAAAGTCGAGCATGTCACTTTAGGGGTTCCGTAATATTCAGCGAGTTTTATGATATTTTCTCTGATATTTTCTTTGGTAACTTTTGCCCTAAGACTTTGGCGACTACTTTTTTTTAATCACATGACTGTGCCTGAAAATAAATAAAATAAATTTTGTAATAAGCAAACGACAGACATGTGCGTCTACAGCGTAAATTTACATATTAAGCGAGACCAGCCCACTTTGACAGGGAATTAACTTCCTAGGTTAAAAAGAATAATAGAATTCTATTTCCGATGTTATCTTATGTCCGAGGCTTCATTTCTAACAAGGCCTAGTTTTGTGATAAGACTAGATAAGACTGGATCCCAAGCCCTAACCGATACAGCTGATACAGATACAATGGTACCATTCTATTTACAAAAAAAAACTTATTACATACCATATAATCTATAGCAGCACCTGAAAATATAACAAATACAGAGAATAGACCGGTAGTAAACACAGACAGGTGACCATGGTAAAATTCAGCTATAATTCTTAATCGACAACCCTATACTTCTTTATACTCCTCAAAATTCTTCTTTTTAAATGAGCACTATATGTTATTGATCAAACAAAATGATATGGCTACTCAGAAATTATGTAAGATTTAAGTTTAAGGCTTTTTTTTTTTTCCTGTTGTCAACAATATTTTCAAATGAGGCGAAAATCATGTTACAACTGTGAAAAAGTATCGTGAAGCGAACTGTTGTAAATGTTTTTATTTTCAAAGACATGTGAGTATTACGCACCATACAAAAAATTGAGGTGGCTGCATTTTTATTGGCAGTAAAATATACTTAGAGGTCCAGATAAAGGGAATTATTCTGATTTCAAAATTGAAAACATAAATTATTCCGCACTAAACTCTATGTTATGGGTACTCATCAGAATCGTCTCATCGAGACGATTCTAATGAGTATCCACAACATAGGGTTTGGAAGAGAAATATCGGATTTAGAATACTATCACTCCTTCTTATCGCGAGCTCTGAATTACCAGTAACACTTTGATGGGGATTATTTAGATATTTCAATACGGGTATACATTACAAAAATACCATTTTCTCAAGCTCTGATACTTCTCACACTTTGATGGGGATCATTTAGATATTTCAATAGAGGTATACATTACAAAAATACCGTTATCTAGAGCTCTGATTTACTACTCACACTTTGACAGGGATTATTTAGATATTTCAATAGAGGTAAACATTACAAAATACCGTTATCTCGAGCTCTGATACTACTCACACTTTGTTGGGATCATTGAGATATTTCAATACAGAGTACATTACAAAAATACCTTTTTACTCAAAGAAGTCATTTCCTCAGAAGGTTTATTTCTTCCGTAGTACAATTTTGATAATTTTGAATATTGAAATAAAAACCGTTCCTGGTTCATTTTACACTGACATATCAGCTGAATCTAAGATGATGATCGCTAGCAAATTTTGAGTAGTATTAAATTAAGTCGGACCTAAATTCAATGACAAACACTGCAGGAAATATATTTCGTATTTGTGTTTATCTTTTGCTAAATCAACCAAAGAAAAAGTCTGCTTTGTAATATTTTAGAAAGATATATGATGATTCATTAAAGTAAGATTATAAATGACTTTCATGCTACAGACATGAACAAGGAAATGCCAATTAATGGCAATGGGCATTGTATTCGGACATTTACCGTTCGGATAGTATAAATCCACGTGATCATTAAATGACAATAAAGATCTCCACGAGACATACACCAGCCTCAGGCACCAGCCTTGACCCTTTGCTTAAAGACAGAGTTCTAGACTTGTCCTTATTAAAAGCATTTTTCCGAAGACAAATTTATTGTCGCTCTGATAATGGCATTGGTTTTCTACAGGGTAGAAAACATTGTCGGTAAAAGGAGAAAATGCTGGTAACCAGCATTTTCTCCTTTTACCTACAATGTTTCCAAAAGCTTTTCTTTTTAACGTGTTGTAAAGATACGAGAATGCCTGGTGAAGTGTTAATTACTTTAACTCATCTCTCATGATCTGTCTTTAATTGAACTTTCACCGCGATGACAAAAACACAAAAGCAAAAATGGCCCTACCCTGATCATTAAATAGCCGCCATAAATAGTTTTTAAAGACCTGGGTGAGTGACGTACAATGAGAAACGAATCACGTGTTACCAAAGCAACGAAATTGCATTCCGCGATACGATCTTCCTCCTATTTCCGTACTGCATAAAACGAAAATAAAGACGAATTATTTCACGATTTTTTTTCCACTATCGTCTTCATTCACACCTTTTTTTCTTTCTTTTTCAGCCTGGTAATGATGTGCTGGAATTTATTTGTCGTTGTATCCATCACCTCTTTATCAGATTGGATGAATGTTAGACACTTCCATTGTGAAAGTGTTAAAAAAGGACATATCACAATGTGGCCCAAATTATGGCATATGCATTTGAAGGGGTACAAAATGTTATGGTAAAAACGGAAAGTGCGTGCTGTAAGTATTTCCCCTTTTCACACAATGCTGAAAATCCTTTTCCCAAAGAATGTTAATCCCTAACCTGCTATGAAAATTAAATACTACAAGAGGATAGTAAAAACCAGAATAATTCTATATCAAACTTATTTTTGGAGAATATCTCTATATCGGACAGTGTAGATCCAAGATCAGACTGCACTGTGCAGTCTGATCTTGATCTACACTGTCCGCAGTGGGTCGGTGTGTCGCACTAAGCATCTTAAAGAGTTAAAGCACGGTATCATGTGTTACCAGGTCAAAACATAAGTCATGAGTACGACTTTAGGTGCTTCAGATACAGTGTGACACAATAAGAAATAGGAAGTTTTGTATCTGACCAAACTTTGCTACAGTCGGCCATATAAAACGATGTCAGAAAGTATATTTTGCGCTTGCATACCTTGTAAATTCGATATCAAATAACCATTTTGCCCTAGTGAGCATATTCTGTACTTGCCAACTGCCAATCGATATGAAAATGCAAATTCGGGCTGTCGGACCATGTACTAGTAAATCGATATCAAAGGGGTACAAAAGGACCACTTGGACGATTCTTGACCATGTTAATCGAAATCAAAGGTGAATTGGGCGATTTCTGACCATGTTAATCGATATCAAATGACAAATTGGGCGATTTCTGACTATGTTAATCGATATCGAATGACAAATTGGGCGATATCAAATGACAAATTGGGCGATTTCTGACTATGTTAATCGATATCAAAGGACAAATTGTGCGATTTCTGACTATGTTAATCGATATCAAAGGACAATTTGGGCGATTTCTGACTATGTTAGTAGAGATCAAAAGACAACCTGTGCGCTCTCCGTCGATACAAAATGGCATTCTGGGCGTTGTCTGCCCATGTAAATCGATATCGAAAATCAGTTTGTGCGATGTCTTACCATGTAAAGCGATATCGAAGGACAGTTTCTGCGTTACCATACCATGTAAATCTATATCAACGGTAGTTTGTGCGTTGTCTTACCATGTAAATTGATATCGAAGGGCAAATTGTAAACTTTCTGACCATTTAAATCGATACAATGTCTGACCATATGAATCGATAGCAAAGGGCACACTATATTAACCCTTTCCCAAACGACAAACTTTTGGACTAGACCAAATTGAAAGCATTTGCAGACGACAATTCAACTCTTGCCTAAAAGATGATTTCTGTCTATAATAGGGTAGAAAACAATGTGGGAAAAGGAGAAAATGCTGCTTACCAGCATTTTCTCCTTTTCCCACAATGTTTTCAAAAGGCTACTTTTCTAGACCCGTAAAAACCAGGGATTGTTTGGAAAAGGGTTAAAGACAAAATTGTAAAATTGTGCGCCGTTTGACTATGTAAATTAATGTTAAATGGCAAATTAAGCGCTGTATGACCATGTATGTCATTATTGAATTATGGAGTCCCCTTTCGTCACATCTTCGCAAGCCAAGGCTGACGATTCACTTCGTTACTCTACCCTTGGCGGATCGAGCTTGATTTTTACATTCCCCCGATACGCTTTTTCATTGGATGCAGCCAGCTCTAGCTGCAACAAATGAAATCGCTCGTAGCATTCCATCTTTGATAAAAATAGAACAAGGTCGTTACCTTTCGTATAGAAGGTAAACATGGAAATCCACGTGGATGTCTGCTTATCGCTTCATGTGTATTCGTAAGCGGTTTGTAAAACGATATTTCATTTGCTTTTAGAAATATGATGTAAAGGGGGATGATAACCAGTATCCAATAGAGGGCGCATCGCAGGAATCTTGAAGTCGGGCTCAGTCAACCAAGGTAAGATCCATGTAGTGAACGTATCCTTGGCTCGCGAAGATGCTTTCGCCACAGCATAGGCCAAATGATTTAATATATATGGGGACGTTGATGCAAAATGTTTAAATTTATTGCAATAAAACAAGATTACCTGAATTTTCGTGTTTTAAATATAAAGGGTCCACGTTAAAGGTGCGGTGTAGGCATCCACTGTTTTTCACCCTGAAATATGTTGAATTAATAAATAAATAAATAGATAAATTGATTAATCAATTTATTTATTTATAATATATTTATAAATAAATAAACTCTGAATAAATAAATAGATAAATAATTACATAAATAAATAAGTAAACAAATACAAAAATGAATGAATGAATGAATGAATGAATGAAGTACACAAACTCATAAATGCGCAGAAAGGTAAAAGGAAAATGAGTTCTGATCATCTGAATACTATTTCAGATCATAAAATATTTAAGCCTATATGATCTTTCTCTTTGTAACTATTGTCCGATCTTTTATGCACTTTAACTGAGCAATACCATATAGCAACTTTTTGCAAATTAGATCTAAAAAGCGATAGATTCTAGGATTCTGAACATAAGAAATAAACATGACTTCATACATTTCAAAAACCAATCTACCAGAATAGTCATTAGATATTGCATATCTCAGATCGCCACTCTTTGACCAAATATATACACAGGCCGGGAAACATTACTATTGTTGACCAATCTTCATTCGCAAACATAGAGGAATGTCTGCACTGTAAATTGTAGCGTCTTTAGATATACGCAAAAAATACTCAAGACGTTGACCTTTGATAACTAAGGCTTCTACCTTGATCTTTGTTATAATTTATAAAACTTGGGTCCTATGTAGTGCCTGTTCTGATTTTTGGTTTCAAAAAGTGTTATTTGGTCCATTATACAACTCGACTAATGTCCATTTAAATTTTAAATTATGGGACCAGACAGCTGATAGACTGTTCAGGAATCAGGACTCTGTGCCACATGCCTCTGAGTCAATATTACAAGACTTAAAGTCATGCTTAACGGAGTTTGAAATTAATTTCAATTTCTAAATCTTAAAAGACATTTTATTACGTGAGAAATGACTAAAGTATGAACAGAACCCGGGAGCCTTGACCAGTCCGTAGTGTGAAGGACTTAAAACCATGGATTTACTGGTTCGAATCCCAGTTCGGCTAGCTTCTTTCCCGTTATTGACGCTTCTAGTTCTTCCGACATTTTCAGAAAAAGCAAACAAGCTCTTTTTGAGAGTTTGGCTGTTACTGTACTTTACAAGTGGGTACGAAATCTTAACCCTTTACCAAATAATCCCTGTTTTTTACGACCTAGAGGAAGAAGCCTTCTGAAAACATTGTGGGGAAAAAGAGAAAATGCTGGCAATCAGCATTTTCTCCTTTTCCCACAATGTTTTCTACTTTTCTAAAGTCAAGTTTCAATTTTTGAGTCGCGTTTTATTTTGCCATCTGCAAGCGCTTCCAATATTGACAAGTCTAAAATGTTGTCGTTTGACAAAGAGTTAACCAAACGACAGAGTTTTGGGCTCAACCAAATTGAAAGTTTCTCCAGAAGATAAATTAAATGTGTCTTTAAGCGACTGTATGGTGAAAGTGTAGAAAATATTTATTCCAATGGTGGTAGAAATAAGCTGTATCTTTATAAAAGGTCATATGAGTGCATGAATATGTTTTATGTAGAACACGTCCGGTCTCTTAGCCTGTTAAATTAATTAACCCTTTACTCCATAGATACTCATTTCTACGCATTGCTTGTAGTAGCCTTTTAAAAAACATTGTGACAAACGGTGAAATTGCTCGTCACGAGCAATTTCACCTTTTGCCACAATGTTTTCAATGCTATCAAAAGGTGTCATATACACATAAGAAACAGCTTCATCTTTGCTGTTATTTAGAGTCAATTAGAGATACCATAGAAATGCCTTATGGGGTAAAGGGTTAAATGAAACTTTCAAGCCGATAGTGAAAAAAACAGAGTAAGGTCATTTTCAACTTATTTTTGGACAAAACAATATTTCTTAATTCGGACAGTGTATTCAAGATCAGACTGTACTTTCTGTGCTGTCTGATCTTGATCTACACTGTCCGCAAAAGGTCAGTGAGTTACGCTTAGCAGCTTTAACCTGAATATACTAATTGGTCTGGACATTCTTTCTGTATATTTTGCATAATTAGCTCTTCGTGTTATGTATATAATATTTGTTATTTGTACCGAGTTATTTGAGAGGTCATCAGACCACTCCAAAAGTGACCACTCCAAAAGTGGCGAGTTAAAAAGACAGACTTCCACAGAATTTGCTGTATAAATCCATATTTTTTTTTGCGAATTGATCTGATACACAGTCTGTTTCGTCATAAAATAAAAAAAAATGAAACAGGAAATTGACGTGAGTATTTCTATCTGACGAATTTCAGAAAAAGATTATATTAATTTGCCATTTGCCACTGTGGATGCAAGTGACCTTTCAAATAACTGTCATTTGTCTTTAAGCAAACAAATCTAAGTGGAGGAAACAATGAGAAGAATTTGATAAAATAAAATCAAAAAAGAGAAAGATGACCGCTGGATAAGATCATGCGACTTGGAAAGGCGGCAAGAACGTCAAACGACCGTCATATAAAGAGGTTTCTACTCGGCGGCTTTTTTACTTGTTTGTTTACATGTACCAAAAAATATTGGATTTAAAAGCCAATAAACTATTCGAATACACCGATGCTGACCTCTCCTGGCGTCTTTGATAAAGATGCCAACTTGTTTGAAGACTGTCTTTCTCATAAATGACGACGATAAATGTTCAAATAAATTCCCAAGTCCAGTCACGTTTTGTGTAGTACGATAATTAGTGGGAACGGAAATGTAATTTACGATTTCTACCTCCACGTACATAACAAATGAAGAGCTTTCGGCATTTTTCCTAAGTAGAAACAAATAGTGACTCTTATAGCGGATATGAATTAATTATAGATATTGATTGCTCTCTCTCTCTCTCTCTCTCTCTCTCTCTCTCTCTCTCTCTCTCTCTCTCTGTCTAGCCATGATATAACAGAAATGCTGATTAAAGGAGCCTTAATCAGAACATCCGGGGAAAAAATCTTAGTATTTCATACTTACCACATGGCACTGCAATCAAAATGGACCATCATCCATTTTGAAGGATTGAAAGCGAAAGACTGCGCATGCTCTACCCCGTTCATGTACTTCCGGAATTCAGGACATATAAAAGCAGTCCCAGCGTAGGCAGCATCAATGTGCATCCAAATACCTTCGTCCGTACCTGTAACAGTAAAAAACGAGTGTGATAGAATGCCAATAAAATTCTTAAAAGCAGAATCGATATCTAGAGCCATGTTTGATTCATGATTTGTGACAAAGGGATTAAATGCATGTGCAAAAAGTACCGACTCGGGTCAGCCTGCGCAGTCCGCGTGTCGAAACCTTTTGTTTATGGTAAATTTTCCGTATGTTAGGGGACTACTTTTCTTCAGGGTTTGGCTGGTTGTTAAATTTACATCAATGGATATTATGGATCGATAATAATGTAGCCACAGGGGACCCTTGGGTTGATAGGAGCGGTGGTAGTGTTTGTAATGGTTGTTGATGATGATGGTGACGATGATGGAATTGATGGACGTGAAGATAATGGCGGCGGTGTAAGTTATGCCACTGATTAAGTTTGAGGTGGTGGATGTACTGGCTTCGTATTTACCATCCAATCAAAAGAACATTGTAATCTTTATTCTCCGGAGTTTTCTAAATTTGGTTTAGCCAATCAAAAGTTGAGCTACATACAAATTTAGAAAATCTTAGAGAAAACGACTGAGAATATGCTTAGAGATGGTTGGTGAATATGGTCTATGGTGGTTTAATAATTGTTTATAGTCAACTCACAGACTTGGCCTAATTCTGCCAGGTTGTCGAATGCGCATGCGCCTGTAGTTCCGAGAGTTGCACACAACTGAAAAAAAAAAAACCAGGCGCCATGTTCACTGAGTATTCTAACTATTGTTGTTGGGATATTCCAAACTGGCCATCTCATTTACCGAGACATAATGTCTCAACCAATCAGATTTCATGCCCTTGAAATCGAAATAAGAATCAACTCGGAATGGCCTGAAAATTTTGCCCAAGGCTTCTTAATCCCTTTACCAGGCGACAAATTTGTAGACTTGTCCAAGTTGAAAGCAATTGCAGACGATAGTTTCAATGTGGCTCATATGGTGCTATTTTTTTTTTTTTTTTTTTGGATAATGTAGAAAGCATTGTAGGAAAAGGAGAAAATGCTCTCTCTCTCTCTCTCTCTCTCTCAGACGCATGTAACCCCCTTTTCACAAAAAATGGCAAATATGTTTTTAACCATAATGCTAGAACAATACAAAGCCAAAGCTAAAACCTGTCATTTCTTCCTGCGACAAATTGACAAATATTTTCAAAAACACTGACAATAATATTGGTTGTTTTTTCCGCTGTCTTTGCGTCTCTCTGTCCTGAAGATATTTGCCGAATATTTTGTGTTCACAATGAAGTCAAGATAAAGTTAATCAAATCTCGTAGCATTTAATTCCACTACATCCTGAAACAAGTTCAAAGGTGTTATACATAAATGAACGTGTAAAAACACTGTCGTAAATCGAGAAATTGATCGTATATTTTGTGTTCACAATGAAGTCAAGATAAAGTTTATCAAGTCTCGTAGTATATTAATTCCATTACCTACTAAAACAAGTTCACTAGCGACTTTGACAGGTATTATACATGAATATACGTGCAAAAACACTGTCGCAAATCGAGAAATTAATCGCACCTAAGCTATGCTCTGGCAAAAGGGGGCTTAATGCATCACATGCTTATGGATCCATAATGTCCTCTTTTTGTAAAGAAAAAACGAATCAATCATGAGGTAGACTGGTCCTTGGGCATACACAAAATTGATCATTAGCGAAAAGTTTCGGCCCAGGTCAGCCTGCGCGGACTGCGCAGGCTGACCTGGGTCGATACTTTTCGCAGATGCATTAAGCCCCCTTTTCAAATAACATGACTCATTCCTATTTTAGGCTCGGCGGAGTGGCTCAGTGGTGAGCGTGTTGGACTCATGACCTGGTGGTTGTGAGTTCGATACCCGGTTGAGGCGAACTTTCTTTCCGGCGTATTTTCGCCTCTCACCTCTGCTGAAGCATGTGAGAAAAGTAGTCGGTGGCTTTGGAAAGGAAGTTGTGTTAGTACTGGTGTGAGAAAGCCAGGAAACACATGTGCGTCATCGACCGCCATGATATGACCTTAGTTGTTAAAGTGGTGTTAAACCCCAATACAACCAACCAACCTATCATTACTATTTTATTTACATGATAAAATATTTTTAAAGATATACATTCACTCGCAGTGGTAAGGACTTGTACAAGTCCACATTTCAGATGTAAAGCAATCTTTCATTCTATGAACTTACATAAAATGGAATCAGCCCCGCCTTTATGTCTTCGTCTATGGCTGTTTTCAATGTTTCACCACGCAAACTTAGTTTCTCGTCACTCGATAAAAATCGCATCTTCACGAGCCCAATCAGTCCTGCCTTCTCAACGGAAGAATGCGCCTAAAAAATAAAGTGCATGCATACAAATTAGATTTTTACAAGAATGCGTCAACGAATAGAAGTACCAGTTTTGTATTTCAGTGCTGTATAATCAAGAAATTTGTGCACTGAGATTAAATACCTTTTGGAAGCTTTTTAAAAAAAACAAACGATTGCCAATTGCTCTAGACCATGTTAAAATAAAGCACAAACGATGTTATTGCCTTGTCTTCCGGTACAAGTATTGATGACAAGGGACGAGGTAAAGTGGCGCTTAATGCATTTAACAGCTTTTGAAAACTTTTTTAAAGAAAAAGGAGCACGTACCAAACGATTGTAAAAAGATCTACGCTCTATTACAAAGAGCACAAACGATAGTATTGCCTTGTCTTCCTGTACAAGTATTGAAAACTAGGGACGGGCCAAGCTCTGGCAAAAATGGAGCTTAACGTTTACCCGTGACGAATGATACCTAGCAAGTCAGTACATAATTATGTATCGAGAAAATCCGTTTGTATAGCAACCCAATCATGAAGTAAACAGATCCTTTGACATGCAGAAAATTGAACAATATCAAAAAGTATCGACTGGGGTCAGCCTGCGCACACTGCGCAGGCTGACCCCAGTCGATACTTTTTGCAGATGCATTTAGTACCCTTTTCATAGAGCATGCCTCAGATATTTGACTCATTTTTTTTTTTTTTTTTTTTAATTAATTCTTTGTATTTTCATGAGTTTTGAGAGTAGTCTTAAATTAAATAAATCACATAACAAGCCCTAATTACAAGTAGATAAATAGAATACAATTCATTATGAGGAGAAAGTATGGGCATTCGTCTCACGTTGGTCCACTGGCCAATCGCTTTCGTAATATTGAATTTTCAGTGTACTTAACTCTTTGCCAACAATGAGATTTCTTAAAAGTGACTTGAAAATTCAAATTTGTTTCAGAAAATGTCGAACAATTTTGCTGGAAAAAGTGAAAATGTCGATTATCAGCATTTTCTCCTCTGCCAACAATGTCTTCAAGGTTCATTTCAACTTTGGATTGTGTGGTAAAACTGAAAAAATGATTAATTGATTTTATGGTGTTTAACGCGATTTTCCACATTATTTCAGTTATATTGCGGCGGCCAGTGCAGCTTTCCGTGCTTTCCTGGAGGATCTTTTACAAATACTCCGCACAGTTTTCTTTTCCAAGCAACTGGCTCCCACATAACTATCGTCGAAACACTGGTCACCGGTTGGAGAGGAATAAATCCTGTCGCAATGACTGTCATCAATCCTCGTAAAGAGATTGGCCGGGCCACGGATCGAACCCACGTGTTCGAAAGTTCTGGACGCTACCGATTGAGCTCGGGAGAGTGAAACAAACAAGTCCATAAAATACCTGATCAGAACAATAGGCAACAAGTCTCGCATTAATCTCGGCATCTTCGAGATCTTTGTTGTCAATCTTGTATCTCCGGATCGCCTCGGATCTCGCCGCTAGGAGAGTCACAAATGTACATTCACTGGCAGTGCACTAGAGTACAATGAGAGGGGAAAGAAAACTTGTAAAAGTAAGTAAACGACATCAAAGATCACATGGTCTGCTATTTAACCCTTATCAATGTTGCAAATATTTAATTACAAGTTCGAGCGACTGTAGAAGCCAGACTGCATTAGCTACTGACATACAGTTGTGTTTGCCTGGTAGAAAAATGTATTAGCTCTCAGTTGTCGAAAGAATAAGAAGAAAAACTGTTAGCGTAGGTAATCGTAGGTGAGTAACGGTCTGTACAAAGTTAAATCTCTTGTTTACAATATTATAGTCTACTGCTGACAGAAGAACTACGGATGCTCACAACCAGATGGAAATATGATGTAGTTAATCTTACATCTCTCGCTCTTGACGTAGTATTGTAATGCATTGCTATGCAGAGGGTGAACGCCAAGGTGAATAATGGAAGAGAACTGTACTGGATTTAGAAAGGATTAAAAGCATGAAATAAATGAAATATTTATTCTTTTCGGTGAAAGATCAAAATCTATTTCATCGAGTGAACTGCACCACGAGTGAAAATGTTACTGATGATTTTCACGAGATTAAATGAATTTCGATCTTTCACGCCCCCCCCCCAACCTTCCAAAAAAAATCCTCTTATGTGACAAAATACATGTACTTTATCCTAAGAATCTAGAAAAGTATTACTCTGAACCCTCCAGCACCACAGGCGACAATAAGATCTGAGATCAACATCAAACTGCAGAGATCAGGATCAAGCTGCACAGAACATACTGACTGGTCATGGATCTGTACCATCCACTGGTATAGTTAACCATATTAGATAAAATTCTTTATGAATTTCAGATGATTATGTTTTCAGTCGTGGAAAGATGCTGAATGAATATATTTGGCGCCAAAATACTTTCTGCGTATTTTTTCATGAAAGACTCGCAATAGAAGCTTTTTTATATATGTTCTGTTCTGTTCTTTTATAATTTTTCTATTGTTGTTAAGTATTTGAACTAAAGTTTGTCGCACCAATTGAGCGCAGAGTGACGCAAAAAATATTACTGATGTGTGTGATCATTTTTACCAGAGAAATAAAGCTGTGCAAACAAGTAACATAACAATCTGAATCAGAGGTAATATAAACATTTCAAATCGAACAATTCTGTGGTAAAACTTTAAGCTGCTGAGCACGACTCGCTGACCTTTTGCGGACAGTGTAGATCAAGATCAGACTGCACAGAACGTGCAGTCTGATCTTTGATATACATTGTCCGGTTAGGAGATACTATTCCCCAAAACATAACTTTGAAACATCAATATTTAGGTTATTGATATCGAAATGAATATTTGATTTTAGATATGTAACAGGATAAGGGTTATCATAGTTTTTAAGGACCATTTGCCGTATATATTAAGTTATGTCGTTTTTGTACTTTAACGTCTACGGAGGCTTGACTGTGCCACCTGAAACTGCTGTAAAAATATGTGACCAGGTGAGCTACCAAAGTATTTACGCATGTACAAAAATAACCAATATTCTAAATCAGTGTGATGCTATTCAATCTTTGAAATTGACAGTTTTAAACAGATTAACGACCAATTTCTTAGAACAATCGATTGCCCCTTTTTCCTTTTACCAAACAATCCCTGGTTTTTACGACCCTGAGTTAGAAGCCTTTTGAAAACATTGGGGGAAAAGGAGAAAATGCTGGTAACCAGCATTTTCTCCTTTTCCCACAATGTTTTCTACCCTGATGGAAACAAATTTCAATTTTTGAGTTACGTTCATTTTGTGGTCTACAAGTGCTTTTAATTTGCACCAATCTAAAATATTGTTGTCTGGTAGAGTTATGCAATGCCTTCATAGTAAGGGGCGTAGCTGTGCACACGTTTCTGTTATCTACACCTTAAAGAAAATAAGAAAGACTGGTTTGGAAAAAAAAAACATACCAGATGCCACCAAATAGCTTCTAGAATTAAAAAAAATGCTGGGGGCACTTTGTGTCGCGTACGCTTTATTATGGCTAGGTATGACCCTGATAGTGTTAAACAATGATACTTTTATTTGTTTCAAACAGTAACTTGTGTCCTCCGCAATATATTTTTGAGCCCTCAGAATGTCGTATGACTTTACAATCAAAGTTACTACATTTCGCACTGGGAACCAAAAACGAGCATTTTTAAGAGTATGGGCTTCCGTAATATTCTAAATTACCAAACAATATGGCCTGTTTGATTTCTGTTACCAATAATGTATCGTTATGTCAGTTGAACGAGGGTACGTACCATTACGTTAGGAATAAAGTTCTATTATAAGCGAACCCTCAAACATCAATATAAGTTTAGCTTTTCCTTTCATATATAGAAACGAAATGTAATTTAAAGCACGTGTTTAGATAGAAATATTCTTACAGAGCATTCTTTTCTACGGATCGAAATATTTTTTGGTCATGTGTAAATCCAAATAAATGTTTAAATTCTATACACCTTGCTTTTACACTATGAAAAGGTATTGAGGAAAATTTGTTATGGCATTCCAGGGTGGGGGCATGGAATTTTATTGTTAAATTACTCCCCCGTTCTGGGATAATTAAATCGCGTTTTCTGTCAAACTTTTGACGAGACATTTTCATTATGAAGGTTTTAGAGACAAAATTGGTCTTCATCATAAATTCTAAACCGCACAGAGATTGACAGTGATACTTGATAACAATTTAGAAAATCGATAAATCGAAAAGAACAGTGTTTTAAGAAATGACAAATTGGAAAACAAAAAAATCTTCTTTTTGCGTGTTGCAAGTCATATCTAAAGCATTTGCACAAATCTGATGTAGCTAAAATGGTTGAGTTTGCTTTTGAAAGGTAGACCATGGGAGAAGGAAAGAACTAATGCTTCTTTACAGGTTTCTCTCTTATCCACATAATGTTTCAACAGTCATTTTCATGGAAAGACAAAAGAAAAATCTTAAAATCGGATCTCTTGAACAATGATTACTCAGATGATGAAATTGAATTTCTTTCTGTCATGAAAGCAACAGAGAAACAATATTTACAGAAGAAGTAAACCTACCAAGCAAATAAATAACATTTATTCAGTTTGAAATTTTATGCTCAATCAATTTTTGCTACACATACACACAAACAAGAAATAGTTTTTTTTTTTTTTTTTAAATATAGACTACGTAAAGTTGCCAGCACATAGGCAGGGCCCAAGAATAAAAACGTGTACAATTTTTACCAATCACAAATATAGACGACGTAAAGATGCCAGCACGTAGGCAGGGCCTAAAAACAACGCTTGTACATTTTTTACCGATCACAAATATAGACGATGTAGAATTGCCAGAACATAGGCAGGGCCCAGGAATAAAAACGTGTACAATTTTTTACCAGTCACAAATATAGAAGATGTAAAGTTGCCACCACGTAGACAGTGCCTAAGAAAAGAAAAGGTGTACAAGTTTTACCGGTCACAAATATAGACGACGTAATGTTGCCAGCACAAAGGTAGGGCCGAAGAATAAACACGTGTACAGTTTTTTACCAATCACAAATATAGACGGCTTAAAGTTGCCAGCACATAGGCAGGGCCTAAGAATAAACACGTGTACATTTTTTACCAATCACAAATATAGACTATGTAAGTTTGCCAGCACATGGGCAGGGCCTAAGAATAAACACGTGTACAATTTTTACCATTCACAAATATAGACTATGTAAATTTGCCAGCACATGGGCAGGGCCCAAGAAAAAAAACGTGTACATTTTTCACCAATCACAAAAATAGACGACGTAATGTTGACAGCACATAGGCAGGTCCCTAGAATAAAACTTGTACATTTTTTTACCAATCACAAATATAGACGATGTAGAGTTGCCAGCACATAGGCAGGGCCCAAGAATAAACACGTGTACATTTTATGTTACCAATCACATATTTCTATTAATTCATTTTTTATCAGTACCAAAAAGTATTTCAAAAACCAGATCATTCCGCTACGCCGAAAAAAACACACACATAACATATCATGAGTAATCATGAAGCCACCGGGACCGTAGTAAAAAAACACACACATAACATATCATGAGTAATCATGAAGCCACCGGGACCGTATTTTCCAAAGCAATGGAAAAAAATCTTACATACTGATGTCAAATGATTCAGCAAATCAGATATTATGTAACTTTCTAAATTTATATTTAGACAAAGAATGCTACGTAGATTGGTCGATAAATACGAAAGATACATTGACTCTCGGTACAGGTCTGAACCCTTTACCAGACGACAAAATTTTAGCCTTGTCGAAATTGAAAGCATTTGCAGACGACAATTTCGGTGTGGCACAGATGGTGTTTTTTTATTTATTTGTTTCTTTTTTTCTTTTTTTTTTTTTTTTTTTTTTTTGAAAGAGTAGAAAACGTTGTGGGAAAAGGAGAAAATGCTGGTTACCAGCATTTTCTTCTTTTCCAACAATGTTTTCAAAAGGCTTCTTTTCCAGGAGCGTCAAAAATCGGCAGTATGTGATAAGGGGTTAATTCAGCCTGCACGTTCCGAGCTGCATATCTTTGTTTGAAACCCGCAAAAACTACTAAGACGTCCACATCATGTCAGTAAGTTGCACAAAACAGATTGGAATGAAACACGCCTACCTGGATAACTCCACCTCCCATTGTTTGCTTGTTGCTATGGAGAAACTCAACCGGAAGTCCTATCATTTTACCCAACCAATCCATCACGATCGTCTCTAACTCGGTACACGCCGGACTTGATGCCTAGGAAGAAAAAATGAATGAATATTAGCAAGATTTTTTTTAACCAAATACGACACTAAAACCTGCTGTATGGACTCACTATAATTGTCTCGATTTTAGTTATTACCACAAACCTAGATTTTAGGGGACTGTCTTTTTTTAACTATTACAAAAGAGAATAAAAAAATGTTTTGTTATTTGTAAAAGGGGATTACATGCATAAAACTGAGGCCAGTAAAGGTGAACCAAATGTAAATACAACCTGCCACCAAAACTTAATTTGCGAAATGGATCTTTGGTTGCGCATGGCAGGATACGGGTAAACCTGACATAGACAATGCTATTTTAAAAGGCAGACTGCCACAGACTTTGCTGTCTAAATCCATTTTTCTTGCGAAATTTTTCTGATACACAATCTGATGTAGTTTATTTTAATGTGGCGAATTTCAGAAAATACTTGTTGTATGAATTTGCCACGTTTGCAAATGACTTCTCAAATAATTGTAAATTTTCAGTAAGGAAATATATCTACGCAGAGGGAAACATAAGAAAAATTCGATTAAAAAGGGAAAGAAGACGCTGGACAAGATCACGCGACTTGAAAACGCAGGAAGGTCACATGACTGCCATGTAAAGCATTAGATGTTTTTGCCTTACTTGTTTGTTTGCATGTACCAAAATTTATTGGAATTCAAAGCCCATTAAAAGCATTAGTGCTGACCTCTCCTGGTTTATAATTTTTAAAGAAGCCAACATGTTTAAAACAATATAGGGAAAAAACTGTAGTTTGTTAAGGACGTTTTCGGTAGTAATTTTTGCACATCACTTTGGCGATTTCAAGGGAGACAATAACAGACAGTAACTCTTCTCAAAGAAGGTACTTGTATATCGTTCGGACAATACCTTGAATTTCGGCTACGGTACGTTTCGAAGCGAAGAATGAGTCTACAATATCGACTTAGCGGACATTTTACAAAAAGATCTAAAGGGGAAAAGATCAGAAGAATACAGGAAAGTTTTCGGCGGTATCGACTTTCTCAGAGACTAGAGTCTACTGAACAGGACACTGCCGATCGGTCTGAGCGGCTAAACGGTTACTATGGAAACGGCCATTTTACAAAAAATCTAACTCGGCAACATATCTTTTTCTTTTCATTTTTGTACTTACCATTAAATTTTACTGGATATATCAAAAGATTAGAAAATTGTACGAAAGGAATTTTGCAAAATTTTGAATTCATTGAAGACTTTATGTTGATTTTGCTAATATTTTGGCGACTCAAGAAATAGGAAAAATATTTTTTTAAAAAGGAAATGAATTCAGATTATTATTTCATTCATACAGAATCAAGAAATAATATATTGGATATGGAAAATAATATTTGCATTGTATAATAAACTTTCTATCCCTGTATTACTGTCTTTTATGAAGATATAATCATTTTAGGTGCTTTGATACAAACGGTTACCATGGAAACAGCCATTTTGCAGAAAATCTAACTCGGCAACATGCCTTTTTCTTTTTATTTTTGAGTTTGCCATTGAATTTTACTCAACATATGAAAGAATTACAAAATTCTATGAAAGGATTAAATTTTCACAAAACTGTAGAAAACGTCTTTAAATACAGTTGCTCTTTTCTCTCGATATTTCAAGTAGTTTCTCCTTCGGGGACGACAAGAGTGAATTTATTTTGATTGAAATGGGATGTTCATATCAGGACTGGGCGTCCCATTCCCAATACATTGTACACTTTTTGATATCTTTTTCTGCCACAATATTTTCAAATGCTCAAAGGTTGTTAAAAGGAGCACGATAGCGTCTAAGATAAACCGAACTACTAAGTTAGTCGGAATTAAGGCCAAAAATAACCCGGAAAGGACTTGGTTTGATTCGATTAGCCGGTCGCCAATTCTCAAAGAACAACACGTGTTTATATTACCGGAAACCACATACACTACAATCAAACAGGCCTCACAAGTCCTGAATATCCAATCAAATTACGAGCAGGGGTCATTAACTCTTTCCCCTGACAGCAGAATGTTATACTCCCCCAAATTGAAGGAAATTGAAGATGACAAATTAGGCTTATCGTAAATTATCAGGAAATTTCTTCGAAAGAAAACATTCCTGAAAAAGGAAGGAAATCTTGGTACCAGCTTTTTCTCCTTTTTACACGATGTTATCAAAAGTTTTCTAATTCAAGACCGTAAAAACACGGGACTAAAGGACCAAATCTTTACTGTCGTTCCTCTCCCACAGTTGACCATTGTTTCGACGATGATCATGCGGGAAAGCAGCCAGTGGCTTGGAAAGAAGATTGTGCGAAATACTGGTAAAAGAAACTCTAGGAACGCATGGATAGGTGTACTGGCCGCCATGATATATGTAAAAAATGTTGAAACCAGCGTTAAACATCATAACTACAATCAATTAACTTTACTTTCTAAAGCATGAAAGCAAACGACTTTGAAAACAAGTATGTAAAAATGGGGGATAATCAATATGAAAGAGAACGAGCACATAGATCTATTGAAGTGGAAATAGAGTGAGAAAAGGGATACAATGCTCGTGACAAGCAATTCCGTCTCTCACCGCAATGTTTTTCAAACGCAGTTTACCGCAACAAGCAAAACGTCCGCTGTATGAGTCACGCATATGTGATCCATCACGCAAAAGAGGGACTTTCCGGGAACTGCGAAAAAGGGTCAACCCTGGTCAGACTGCGCGAATTGCGCAGGCTGACAAGGGTTGACACTTTTCGCTTTAATGACATTTTCAGTATGAAAAGTGGTCATTGTACTTTGTATACAATCATTTTTGAATTATCAACTTAAACTGACCTGCACTATCGGATCTGTTTTCATCTAATTGATGTACAGAATTCTCAGATGGTCCCTTTTTGAGTGATGGGTCACATATGTATTTTCTTTTCTCTCAGAGTATTTTCATGCAGTGACGAAAACTCCGTAACTATCGTAACTTAAAAATTGTTTTTACCCAAAATCTTCTTCAAAATATCGGACAGTGTAGATCAAGATCAGACTGCACGTTCTGTGCAGTCCGTAATAGTGCGTTTTAGCGCCCTTTGCATTCAGGCTAAGAGTCAATGACCATTTTCTCAGCAATATGTCAGGCGACATTTCGGCCCAACAATGGCCAGATTGTTTAGGAGCTGTCTTCAATTGATAAAGCAGATTAAAGCAAGGTTCGTTAAACTTGCGTTATATTTATTCGTCACCAAATGGACTATTTTTAGATCATTTCGATTCCCAAGTACAATCAAATGCCTTGAAGAAGTCAATTTCTTAACAAGGAGAAAAAAATAGAAGATCTTTATGGTAGATTCGAGTTTTCTTTACTGCAATAAGAGAAATTTACGAAAGAAAAATTCATTCTTTCAAAGATTTGTTATGTCAAAAGCCAACTCATGCCAGAACCTATTATATTTTGTCGATCGGCTTAAACCAAATTGTCTGTCTGTGAGTGCTGATTGATTTGTAATGATAACATCATCCCGTCATGAAATCTGAGCTGTGATGGCATAAACCGTACTTATCTCTTAACCCATTACCACACAATCCCTACTTTTGACGCCCCCTGAGAAAGAAGCCTTTTGAAAAACACTGTGGGAAAAGGAGAAAATGCTGGTAACCAGCATTTTCTCCTTTGCCCACAGTGTTTTCTACCCTTTCCAGAACAAATTTCATTTTTTCAGTCACGTTTCTTTTGTCGTCTGCAAATGCTTTCAATTTGGACCAGTCTAAAACTTTCTTGTGTGGTAAAGAGTTGACCAGACGAGAAACATTTCAACTCCACCAAATTAACCCTTTACAAAACGAAAAGGAAATTAAGACTGGTCCAAATTGAAACCACTTGCAGACGACAAAATAAGCCTGACTCAAAAATTGAAATCTGTTTATGAAGGGAAGAAAACATTGTGGAAAAAGGAGAAAATTCTTGTTACCAGCATTTTCTCCTGTTCCCACAAACTTTTCAAAAAGCGTAATTCTTTCAAATCGTCATGAAATCCAGGGATTGTTTGGTAAAGGGGTAGTTAACCCTTTACCAAATGATAAAATTTTAGACTGGTCCAAATTGAAAGCACTTGCAGACGCCAAAATGAATGTTACTCAAAAAGCAAAATTTTTATTCCAGGAGGGAGGAAAACATTGTGGGAAAAGGAGAAAATGCTGGTTACCAGCATTTTCTCCTTTTCCCACGATGTTTTATAAAGTCTTCTCTCTCAGGGCCGTAAAAATCAGGGATTGTTTGGTAAAGGGTTAAAAGCCTTTAATACATGTACACTTGCAGGTAAAACTTTTTGAAATGAATAAGAGTTACCTAGAGAGGGTGGAAAATAATACCAGAAAAAAAGCCTCATCAGTTGTTTAACCATTTACCACACAATGCTGACTTTTGACGACCTTGAAAAACAGGACTTTTGAAAACATTGTGGGAAAAGGAGAAAATGCTTGTTACCAGCATTTTCTTCTTTTCCCACAATGTTTTCAAAAGGTTTCTTTCACAGGGCTGTTAAAAGTAGGGATTGTGTGGTAAAGGGTTAACCCATTTACAGAGAAATGGGTGTTGTAAATGCCATTACATTAGATAACCTCTAAAAAACCAGATAATCACTCATTTTGGACAATTACTTCTTGTCCCATAAAACTCCTTTACAGACAGAGTTATAGTCATTTTGATTTCTGATAATCTAGCAGCAGTTTGACTATTTGGTGTCCTTTCTGGTGTGTGTGAGTGCTTTTTTTAGGAGAAAGCTGGGTGGTCGGTAAAAGTATCAGAGGTAAAAGTGTCAGAGGTAAAAAATAACAGAGGTAAAAATGTCAGAGCAAAAGTGGTAAATATGCCAGAGGTAATAACGCCATTGGTGAAAATGCCAAATGTATTAGCTGTTTCAAATATGTGGGGAAGCTAGCTCAGTTGCAGATACCATGTTGAAACACACCTATTTTAGCAAAAGGCATTGCCTCTGAACTCTCACACGATATGCGTACATCACACCATAGCATCTTCAATTGATAACAGATAACTTGATTCAACTGTTGTAAAATAAACTAGGAATATCTGAACAAAAGGAAAAATGGCTCATTATGGGCACATTATTGGCAATGTTTTGTTTACAGTGTTCTACAAGGTTCATCTGCTGCTAGACACAGAAAGACAGCTGTGTAAATAATAAACATGTAAATGAATTGAAGCAAAAAGATGTTTTTTTTTTCTTTTGTCATATTGTGTGATGATTTCTGTAAAAATGGTAGATGTCAGATATAAAATTTACATTCACGTCCTTGCTTTTCCTTTGATGTTTTCCGATAAAAATTCAACAAAAACAATGAGTTATCATTGAGGAAGATATTGTTCATGGATTAAGATAAATGTGTAATTCAAAGAAAGTCTCCTACATATATTTTTCCTGAAATCCTAAAAGAAAAATCAGTGAAAAAGTATCACACATTCCTTCTGTTTGTCTATAAACCTATTTTAATTTTGACTGTCTGCTTTCTCAGATGATTCAGAGGCCAGAAACAAGTGTGTTCCGACCAGGTTTCGAACCTACTACACCTTCATCAACTGAGCTAACATGAATTGCTACTGCTTTTTTCTCACATGTACTATTGTTAATATAGCTGGCACTTTTTCCTATGATATCATTAACCCTCCGACATTTTATCTCTTGTATTTTACCTCTGGCATTTTAGTATCTGGCATTTTACCTCTGACATTTTTACCTACATTTGTAGGCTGTACAATAATTGGTTTACCCTGTACCTCAGGACAAATTTAAACTCATTAAAATAGAAAGCAAGTAACCATTTTTAGACGAGAAAAAAATATGGCTCGAATAGAACGATTTCTCTTTAAAAGGGTAGAAAACAGGGTAAGGAAAATGCTGGTTAACCAAATTTGTCTCTTTTTTCCACAATGTTTTCATCAGCCCATTTCTTAAAGGTTGTAAAACATAGGATTGTTCGATAAAAATGTTAACCCTTAGGCTGCTACGCACTGCACACGGACCTTTTGCGGATAGTGTAGATTGAGATCAGACTGCGCAGAAGGTGCAGTCTGATCTTTGATCTAGACTGTCCGACGAGCAGATATTTTTCCCCCGAAAAGTGACTTTGAAATAGCAAATTTTGGGTATTTATTATGTTATTATTATTATGGCAAGCATTATTTAACAAATACATACATAGATAATAATAAGGATAAAGGAAAACAATGAAAATGAAAGAAAACGACAAACATGAAGAAAGATATCAAAAATATGAAGTATATGTCAGAAAGAGAATCAATGTACACCCAAACACCCAAAGATTCTTGCAATAATAAAAAATACGAAAATGCAAAAGCCCCTTCCCTGGTCAGACTGCGGGAGCACACTGTTTAAGTCTAAATTTACGAAAGAAAGTACAAAAGAAAATAATGAATCTGGTTGTAGATTTCATTTAACGTATTTAGCAGGTTAAAGAGTTGAAGAGCCACTTGTCAGTAATTTGATAGCAGAAAATCTGTCTGCAGCTTTATGCCAGTAAGTCTATAGTGCCATTTTTTGCGTCGCTTGCATTTTGTCGGCTGTTATTCTTTGTTCAATTTCATTACATTGGTGCAATTTATCAGACTTTCTTGAAATGTCGAGTTTGGCCTTACGTTTACATTCATTGCCTTTATTCTACCCATCACATTTTTATTAATTCGACGTTCATTTGAGTAAAAATCCTATCTCTTCTTCAGAAAAAAACATTGATCAATAAGTTTGACGTATCTATTCTACAGGATAATTCGTCAACTTTTGTTAAATGCAAGTCTGCAAACTATTGACAAATTATAAATTTTGTGGATCCGTATTCATCAACTGGTCTAAATTACACACTTCGTCCTTTACCTGGTTTAGAAATTAGCATACTTCCTGATAAGATAAACTTTCTAGCTTAGCCGATCAGAAACTGTGTTACTTTGACATGTAAACGTACTTTTTGTCTTGCTTTTAGGAAAAAAAATGTATTAGTTTTCACTTGTCATGTATAAATTCATGGATCAATGTTCAGTCATCATGTATCGGCTCATGTATCAAAGTTTTAATTTCCATGTATCGATTCTTGTATTTATTGTGAATTACTATTAACCGATTCTTGTATTTATTTCAATACCATGTATCGATTCATCACGGTTTTTATTTTCAATTACCACCTATCGATTCTTATATTTATTTCAAATTTCCATGTATCGATTCAAGGATCAAATGTTACTTGTTACGTACATATATCGGTTCATGTATCAGAAATATATAAATCTTTTTTATATTACCATATAACAATCTGTTAATCACTTCATGTATCAATTTTCAGTCATCAATAATTAGTTCATGAATTAGTTTTCAATTATCGTGTATCTTAAAATTCGTGGAGATTTCTCCATCATCATAACTATGTCATGTGATTGATTTGGCAGGAAATTATCATTGAAGCACGACACAGGTAGATAGATTGGCTTTACAGCCAAGTCACAGTAAAACTGACCCTGCCACATCAACATCGACAAAAATTGTCAATGGCCATTTACAAAATGATAGAATATGGCAAAGACAAACATATACCAATGCAAAAGCATCATAATTAATATATACAAAAAAATGTACAAAGTTCTTAAAGACTGCTAAAGTAATTGATTTAAGAAACAGCAAGAGTTGGAATGACTTCATCACGAATGGGATAACTTTCTGGTAGATATTTGTAACTAGAAAACAAAGTTGTAATTTTTGACGATGGCATTAATTTAACAAAATAATTAGTATTCGGACTTAATATACATCCAATGTGTTTTTATCTCAAATGCTCATATTTTGGACAGTAAAAGAAACAAAAATTAGTTTAATGTTCGTTAGACCAAGATCGTCAGTCACTGAATTGACCCTCTCGGCCCATCAATTTTTAGGAACATAATTACATTGTTCTATAAAAGCATCGTGTAGATTTGAATGACTTTCAGACATAACTTTGCAGCAAAACTTAAATGCACATTGCTTACACAGAGAAAGGTAGTCTACCAATTTCCCCAAAGATTGCACAAATTGGAGTTTGTTTTTTAACTCCCAATAAATTTCGTAGAAATTTCAAATGTAACTTGACTATGCTTTTAAAATTGTACACACTCCACACCTCTGCAGTATACAGTAAATTTGGATTTACCATCGAATCAAACAATGAAATATTTGTCTTAATATCAAGGGGATTTTTATCAAAGATTCTCAAAAGATTGTTAAATGCTCTTAAAGCTTGGTTATTCAAAGTTTTTACAGCTAAATTGAAGGTTCTTGTATTATTAAATCGAGACCCAGGTATGTAAAATTGTCAACAATTCAACTGCCGTTCCATTAATAAAAATAATATGCTATTTAAAAGATTTAAAAGATTTGGTTTTCTCAATATTTATACTAATTAGAATATCAGTTTTCCAATGTCATGTATCGATTCATGGATCGTTTTTTCTACCGTCATGTATACCTATCTATCCAAGGATCAACAATCAAGATTCATATTTCTTTTGATGAATCTATTTGCAGTTTTTATGCATCGATTTGTGCCCGAATATGCAATGTGCAAGTATCAGTTAACATAATGATTTTCGATCTGCATCTGTGAATTAAGTTTTTCTTTTTCATTTTCTGTATAGAAAACTTCATGAATTTTTTCGTGTATCATTACGTCTTAAATTCACTGTTCTTACACCTACACATTTTTTTTTTACGGAACACAAGTTCTAATGGCGAATACTAGTCGTACATGGTCATTTTTAAAACAAAATGAGAAAAATAATATATCTCGTGATATCGCAATAGATATACATGTACATACATGTATAAACAATTTAGATAACAAGTTACATTGACAATGGCTTAACACAAGATATATATAGACAATCAAAATTAGCTTGTATCAATAAATGTAGAGAATTCGATTAAGTTGAAGAACTCAGAAAGTTATTTCTTTGTTTTGTTGCATGGAAAATAAATTTGCCTAAATCAATCAAAACTAATTTTGTACGATGAAATTGTTTAATGAACTTTACTCTTAAATCTTGAAAAAAAAAACTTTTCAAATGAGAATAAAAAGAAAATCGTCTTCTATTTCCGGTTCGTTACAATTCATTTCTGCCGCATTCTATTCTAAGTTACTCGTAATTTGACGATGATATGATTATTTTATGGACAAGTTCTAAATTTTCTATTATATGGTAGACCAAGACAAGGGGCCATTTTAAAGGAACTGACTAAATGTAAATTATTAATTAAATTACTTACCCAAGTAAATCCAAGGCAGTTGATAGCATCAGCTAACATATCTCCAAGCAAGGACGGAAAACTGTTTAAAGCGGGGAAATACGCGTGCATATAAGGGCTCTGCCAGTGTGTGATCTGAAATTTAAATCAAAGTGATTTTCACTTGGTTATTTTTAGCACTTGACTCTTCAAACGAGAACATTTAGACTCGTTCAAAATGACAGGTAAATGCTGACCAAAATATTAGATGTGTTTTAAAACGAGTGTATCCGTCTTTCGAAGGATAGAAAACATTGTGTGTAGAGAAAAAACTGCATAAGCATTTCGCCTTTCCTGCAGTGCTTTCAGTAATCTTCTTACTAAAGGTCGTTAATTTTTTTTTTAGTGAACAAGTAAGGTAGTCGATCCACAACACTTCTAGTGCAACATGAAACAAAAATGTGTGATGGTTGATAAATACGGATTTAACAGATATACCGTGATACTTGCACATTTTAACCGACCAGAAATTCCTTTGATGTCTACCTTGAAATTATTTGTTGATACTTTTGTTAATTTCCTGAAAAGGGAGGTAATTATTATCTCCCTTTGTAATGAGAATATGGTGGTTTTAGATTTATAAGGGGCTCGGTTGATATAGTATAATAATACTCATTTTAATCTTACTGCGGCAAATTCTGCAGGAAAATATCATTCTGGAAATAGCTGTTTACTACTATGGAACCACTGCCTTAAACGTAGTTGTAACAAATACAATATTACTTCCTCGAAAGTTTGACGACCCTGAGAAATTAGCCTTTAGAAAACATTGTGGGAACCAGCAATTTCTCCTTTTCCCATAATGTTTTCTACTTTTAACATAACAAATATCAAATTTTCAGTCACTTTTATGTTATCATCTGCAAATGCTTTCGATTTGGACAAGCCTAATATTTAAATTTGTCGTTCGGTAATGAGTTTCTACTTGTTCAAAGTAAAAGCACTTGAAGATGACAAATTCAGTGTCGCTTGAAAAACCATTTCTATCTTTGAAATGGGAGAAACCGCAATGAGAAAAAGAGAAAATGCTGGCTACCAGCATTTTCTCCTTTTCCCCCAATGTTTTCAAAGGCATTTTCTGTCAGAGTTGTTAAACTCGGGACGGTGAGGTAAAGGGTTAAAAAATATCCTTAAGTTTAAGACGCTCTTGATACGTACCCCTGGCATAATAACTCGCTCAACATCGTCCATGATGACATTCCAGTCTTCTCCCTTTTGAGGGGCGGAGTCAGGGATCATGTGACGCATGTAGCCTGGCAACACATTCGGGAGGACTCGGCGGTTGCGGATGTTCTTCAAGTAATCCGCAATGTAGTCCACCATTTCTTTGCCTGAAAAGAAGAGTCATGATGACCTTCGGGAAAACCTTTTCCACCAATTTAGAATCTTCCAACCTCATCAAAATCTAATGTACACATAAATGATTGTTTAACTCATTACCAAACGACAAAATTTTAGGTTTGTCCAAATTGAAAGCATTTGCAGACGACAAAATAAAATTGTCTGAAAATTGTTTAGTGAAGGATAGAAAACATAATTTGAAAAAGAGAAAATGATAGTTGCCATTTAAAAGTTACTTTAGGGAGAAAATTTTCCCTTAAAGGACATCACAGATCCAAGATCAGACAGCGCGTTTTGTCCGCTGAAGGTCTTTTCCTTGCGCTTACCTGCCAGACGGTTTAACTCATTACGACAAAAGTTTTGGCTTGTCCAAATCGAAAGAATTGGCAGATGACAAAATAAAAATGACTAGAAATTTGAAATTTGTTTTGTGAAGGGTAGAAAACATTGTGGGAAAGGCGAATATGCTGGTAACCAGCATTTTCTCCTTTTCTGACAATGTTTTTTATAGGCTTCTTTCTCAAGGTCGTCAAAAGTAGGGATTGTGCAGTGGCAGACGACAAAATAAAAGTGACTAAAAATTTGAAATTTGTTTTGTGAAGGGTAGAAAACTTTGTGGGAAAAGTAGCAAATGCTGGTAACTTGCATTTTCTCCTTTTCTGACAATGTTTTCTATAGGCTTCTTTCTCAAGGTTGTCAAAAGTAGGGATTGTGACTTTGTGTGGTAATGGATTAAGTCTAATAGAAAGAAACCACAAGTTTCTCTATTTGTTTGAAGAGAACCAAATACGGGTGTCTAAGTCTTGAATTATTCTGATTAAAGAATGTCTGTAAAATGTACAAAAAATCTATACCTTGAGGTCTTTACAAGTATGTTTACCCTTCACCACACAATCCCGTCTTTTAACCCTTATCCTGCTATTTAACTAAAATTGAATTTTTAATTCGATACTATAATAACCCAAATATTGCTGTTTCAAACTTAGGTATTGGGGAATGGTGTCCAATTTGTTACTGAGGTTCATCAAAGATGCTATTTATATTCGTAGAAACACCCCAAGCCTATATGTCTAAAGCACTTTCTTTTTATGTCTGTTTGCTTCGTTTAATTTTTTTTTTGTATACCTACTGTTCCGTAGACAAATATATGTGTAGCACTGTCAAGTAAATTTTAAATTATATCAAACATATCTTTTGACTTTGCGAAAAGTGCTACAAACATATATTGTATAATGTGGATCCTTTTACCGTCTGTCATACTCTCTGGATTTCGTATTATTTCATCTTTGTAAATTATACTTTTTGAGACTATGTACAACTATGTACTGCTATTGTAATAAACTTCTGTTCTTTTTCATATTACTCACTAGATGCCGGGATCTGTATTGAAAATGGTGTCAACCACCGTAAATGGAACAAACATTTATTTAGTTGGACAAGTTTACCCCTATTCGATCAGTAATGTACCACGTTATGTGCTAGTAATGACTAATGTAGCTTTGTTGACAGTACCAAACAAATAGAAACCCTATTAAACTGGACATGTCGATAAATTGCATATGTAACAATGTGTACAAATAAATACTGCTTTGTTTGATTCTTTCATTACGTTCTAAAGTAAAAAAAAATGGGTGGCATGAATTAAGATCAGACGGCAGAGATCGTGCGCTCTGTAACTGAATCTATACTGTCTACTTGTTAAGCCAGGACTATGAGGTAATTGTCTTTTTTGAATTTCAGTAAAATGTTTTTAAGCCTTCGAAAGAAGGCAAGGTTATTCATGTATACTGATAGAGTTAAAATTTATTTCACTGTTCAGTTATAACCCATCATGCAAAAAGGGACCTTCTGGGAACTGTAAAAAGTGCCAACCCTGGTCAGACTGCGCGAATTGCGCAATCTGAACAAGGTTGACACTTTTCGCTTTTATGATATTTTCTGTATGAAAAGTGGTCATTGTACCTTGTTATACAATCGTTTTTGAATCATCAACTTAAACTGACCTACACTATCGGTGATCTGTTTTCATCTAAATAACATACAGAATTAATACACAGAATTCCTAGATGGTCCCTTTTTGCGTGATGGGTCACATATTATTTTCATGATATTATGTGGTAGTCGTTGGTTTCAGTAAATTGTTTTCTGAAAACTCGTCTCAAAACCATTGGCACAAAAGATATGATATTTTCTATACGGAAAGTCGTCATTTTACCTGATTATACAATCATTTTTGAACTATCAACTTAAACTGACCTGCACTATCGTTGATCTGGCTTCACCTAAATAACGTACAGAATTTCCAGATGGTCCTTTTTTTCGTGATGGGTCACATATTATTTTCATAATATTATGTGGTAGTCGTTTGATTCGGTAACTTATTTTCTGAAAGCTCGTCTCATAACCACTGGCACAAAAGATATGAGGTATACTGTGGAAAAAAGGACATGTTTGAAATGACATTATCCGTGTTTTATTATCGGCTTGAAAATTTCATTTAATTAATCTAGCCAGAGAAAGATTAACGAAGAAACAGATTAACCCTTTCCCAAACAATTCCTGGTTTTACGGGTCTGGAATAGTAGCCTTTTGAAAACATTGTGGGAAAAGGAGAAAATGCTGGTAACCAGCATTTTCTCCTTTTCCCACAATGTTTTATACCTTACCATAGACAGAAATCATCTTTTCAGCAAGAGTTGAATTGTTGTCTGCAAATTCTTTCAATCTGGTCTAGTCCAAAAGTTTGTTGTTTGGGAAAGGGTTAATATGGACAAAAAAACTTACCATGTTTCTTGTACTGCTCGAAATCCATAGTTATAGTATTTTGTCCACACTCTTTCTTCCAATATTCAATTACAACAGAAGACAAGTCTGTAGTTTAGTGTCCTTTGAAAACTTTTATTAGAATGACATAAATCTTCAAAAGTTGTTTTTCGTGTAGATTCCGTGTCCCAAGTCAACGGTAGGTCTTTTGACATAGATTCCGTAACGTTTTTCTGCAAAAAGTGTCTTTTGTTCACACACACACACACAAAAATCCTGTTTCAGTTGTTCGAAAATCTTATGGACATTGTAGTCTGTAATACAGTTCTTCATACAATCTTTTTATGCATCGAATTCGTATCCCAATGTTTTACAAGATCTTTTTAACATCGATTCCGATACACAAGTTTTGTTAAAAGGTCTTCTTTGCATAGAATTCTTGTCCAAAGCTTCTACGAATTTTCTTCACATAGCTTTGGTGAGTACATCTATATTCTGGAAATAACC
Organism: Tridacna crocea; assembly: GCA_943736015.1. Lineage (NCBI taxonomy): Eukaryota > Metazoa > Mollusca > Bivalvia > Cardiida > Cardiidae > Tridacna > Tridacna crocea. Next base: position 14,130,756 of record OX031057.1, on the reverse strand, counting down.
TTATCTGCAAAGTTTTGTACACTGAAAAAAGAGAATGAATTAAAATTTCATGATATGTAGGAAGTGAAAAATGAAACTCTTTCTGCTGTAAAAATGTACCGTTGAATTTCGAACGTCATTTTAGTTCCAGTATTACATAAAGCATAGCGTCGGTTTACTTCAAAAACCTCGTAACTACAGCTTGTTACAAGCTGTAGTTACGAGGTTTAAAAATATTATTATTCAAGATAAAAAGGCATTTTGTGTACGCTAAGTTGGGTCTTATTTTTAATTTATATTTTCCAGAAAAAAAAACAAAGAACGTTTCTAAACGCTTATCGTTTAATTACTAGTAAATGGATTGTTGTAAACTTTGTATTGTATAGGAAAGGTCGTTGTTTGTGTTTCATTGTTTGGTACTCAAACGAACGAGATGGAGGAAGTGAGGCCGGTGTAATGAAGAGAACCGATCCTCCCTACAAAATCACCCATGGCTCATTATTCTACATAGGGAAATGGCCCAAGAGGGTTATTTCTCTGCGTAGAATAATGACACATGGGTGATTTCTCTACGTAGTGAAATGACACATGGGTGATTTCTCTACGTAGTGAAATGACAATGACCCATGGGTAATTTTGTACGGGAGGGTCATTTCTCTACATTACACCGGCCGGACGAACGGACGGACACACGAACTTGTCAATGCATGAATGAATTGTGTTTGTATCTCAAGATTTAAATGGATATTCTATTCCAAGTGTACATATACTTGTGTCCCCTTTAAAATTTTGCCACTTGTTAAAGATAATTAAAAGCTGTTTTCCACGCCTCTTCGTAGTCTGAATGAATTTTAGATAATTATTTGTAAACTTGAGTTAGTTGTATTGAAACCTGACAAATAAATGCATGTCTTTTTCTGCTTTTAGAATTAAACACAAGGTTGAATAAACGTCAGTACGGAATCTTCTTTAAAGAAAGGTTACAGAATGGAACGGTCGGCCTTGAAAAAACCCGAATCATTTGATTTGGCAATAAAGAGACAACAGCGATACTTGGCAATGTGGCGACGGATTATTAGATTTAAGACGACCTTTATTTAGTACGCAAGGTCTTTTAACCCATTACCATACAATCACTAATTTTGACGACCCTGAGAAAGAAGCCTATAGAAAACATTGTGGGAAAAAGAATAAAATGCTGGTAACCAGCATTTTCTCCTTTTCTCACAATGTTTTCTACCCTTCGTAAAAGAATTTTTTTTTTTGTCACTTTTATTTTGTCGTCTGCAAATGCTTTCGATTTGGACAAGCCAAAAATGTTGCCGTTTGGTAAAGAGTTTCTGGTTGTGATTGTTGGAACGTGGTCTCCAGGAACTGTTTTAGGTGACTATGATGGGCTTGAGATGAGTAACCTGAGATATCTATTGTCAATTGTCCATCCTTCCGTCCGTCCGTCAGTCTGTCAAAAACTTTAATCCTTTACCCCAAAAAATACCAATTTTTAACAAACATATAGAAGAAGACTTTTAAAAAAGTTGTGGAAAAAAGAAATACTGATAGCCAATGACTTTATCCTTTTGTCACAGTTTTCTTCCCTTCGGAGGCAAAGTCTATCATTTAATCAACAGTGCCGTTGGAAAATAATTTCAAGTTGGAGAAAGCCAAAGTTTTGTCTGTCGGTTAAAGGTTTCACAAGTCATGAACGATCAGGCTCAGGTTAGAGCGTTTATATGTTTTATAAAATGAAAATTGTTTAGATATTTTCATTCGAAATCGTAAGTCCTTGAGGCATGAATTTTCCTATTATAAAAAACTATAAAATTTACCGTGAAAAAAAACCTTTAAACTTGAGTTAGAATATATTATTTGAACACGTAGATTTTTTTTTATATTATTGAGAAACGATTTTCTAGCTTATTTATTTATCTATCTATCTATTTATTTTTTTATTTATCTGTTTGAAAAAACATGAATAAATATATAAATAAGTTGAATGTGAAAGAAATAACTGAATATAATAATGTTTGTGACGTATGTCTATTCAAAGTTTCGATGACAGATTATTTTTAAACACTCGAGCTTCTAATCATCATATTCTAACAAACCGTTCTAAACCGTCCTTTATGAGCTCTTGAATGAAATATTTGCAACAACTTGGTGTCATGATTAAAGAGAAAAATGGTCATTATTCAGTAACTTATTCATTTTCTTAGCAACTGAATAAACAAATGAAATACCGCCTCATAGAGATAAAGAATAATGACAAAGGTATGATATTAAAATAAGTTACCTTTCTTTCTTCCTTGTCGCTTTCTTCTAGTCCAAAAAACTAGATATGATTAATTTGTAATTCCAGTTATCTCATTCACGTGAATTGTCTCTTCTTATTTTTCGGCCAGACCGGAATTTTTTTCACGCGCGAAACGCTATTAGACGGCGTCACTCAAAGTTTGCGCGTTTAAATACTGGCTCGAAGGCGAAGATTTATTTAAGAAAACCAGTCTGTAGAAATGGCCGAACGATTTTTACGGAGTTGACCGGAAATTGGCGATTTACTACATTCGTGCAGGGTTGTTAGAGACAGGTGGTTTTTAAATGAGAGAGAATGATTAAATTCTTTGTTAAAGATCTTTTAATTCCAGGTTTAGCTGGATTTATTTCTGGACGATACTAAGGCAGTGAATTTATCCGATATTTAGTCCACACCCTAGGCTTCTGACAGCGACCCAAGGACCTTTTGTGGACAGTGTAGATTAAGATCAGACTGCACAGAACCTGCAGTCTGATCTTGGACCTACACTGTCCTACAAGAAGATATTTCTCCCTTGAAAAATACCACTGAAGTAGCAAAATTTGTGTTTATTCTCGTCTTAAAGGTATCACACAACTAAATTTGCAGGATAAGTATCAAACCCTCAGTCGCGAACTTGAAAGTTATATGAACATTTCATCCATTAGAAAATACCTATTCTAAAAAGATTCCAATTCTGTTTCCTCCATAAAATGTTCTAAATATTTTACAGTGTATATTAAGATCGGACTACGCAGAATGTGCGTCCGATCTTAATTAACGCTGTCCCTTATTTCATTTGAAGTTTTACAAAGCAAGCTAAGTTAGCACAGAAGGACAGTTTCTTTCGGGTATCTTTAACTGCGATTTGATGTCGTGTGTATTTGGTATTAGGATGAAATTTTCGCACAATAAAAGACAAAATTAGTAGACATGGGTCATGTCTGACGATCATTACGGTCTAAATTTAGAAACAAATTCATAGTTTTTTTGTTTAAGAATGGCCAAGTGAAAACGATTTGTTGGAATTGATTATTTTGGTATTCGTCGATGTGTCAAATATTTTTCAGACCCTCTTTCTCTCTGTCTCCCTTAGGCTGTCTCTCTCACTCCCTCTGTCCGTCTCTCTGTCTTTGTCTATGTCTCTCTGTCTGTCTGTCTGTCTGTCTGTCTGTCTGTCTCTCTCTCTCTCTCTCCTTCCCAGGGCGGTTTTGATACATGTTTTTTGGAAACATTAAATGAAAAGCAATATTTCCCTATTGACCACAATGTTCTCATATACAGGTTGGTTAAAACCTTGTTTACTGGTTCGATTTTCAGCTAATTAATTTCAAAGTATCGATGATAGTTATTGCGACACTTTTCATTCCTTTCTCACTCCCGAAAATTATTCGAGAATATTTGTGTGGCAGACCATGGTTGACCTTTTTCGCTTTAATGATATTTTCTGTATGAAAAGTGTTCATTGTACCTTGTTATACAATCTTTTTTTGAATTATCAACTTAAACTGACCTGCACCATCGTTGATCTGTTTTCATCTAACTGATGTACAGAATTCTCAGATGGTGGCGCACCACCGTGAGATTGCTTTCGGGTCGTGGTCAAAAGTAGTCTTATGTGAAATTTTGCAGTAGCACATTTGTTGCACTGTTACACGGCGCCGAGATGGCTTGGAGGTATATGATTTAGGTTTGCTTGAAATTTAGGCAATGGGGGACCACTTAGATGCGTTTTTATTGTGCAGTGACAGGACTGCTTTGTATCAGAGGAGGAACAAAAACTTGGGGTCATGGCGGTGAATAGGTGTTCCTGAGAGGATAAAATTTAGGGTGCCTGTGTTGGTTGGAAATTAGCGAAAAACGCAATCGGTTGACATGTTGGAGGTTTCTTTTTGGAATTTTTTGCTGGCCTATGGTGGCACTTTTCGGAGTAAGGAAGGTACAGCCCATAATTTTGCCGTCAAGCAATACGCGAAGCTTCAAATAAGGTCAATTTTCTTCTATTTTTAATAAGAGAAAACCCACAGGTGTGGCTCCAGATGGTCCCTTTTTACCGTGATGGGTCACAGTTTTTACTTTGGTAATGCGCATTTTCCGAAATGACTGTTTTTCTTTAACCTTTTACCCCATAAGGCATTTCTATAGTATCTCTAATTGACCCTAAATAACAGCAAGGATGAAGCTGTTTCTTATGCGTATATGACACCTTTTGATAGCATAGAAAACATTGTGGCAAAAGGTGAAATTGCTCGTCACGAGCAATTTCACCTTTTGCCACAATGTTTTCCAAAGGCTCATACTAGCAATGCGTAGAAATGAGTATCTATGGAGTAAAGGGTTAACTGTTCATACAGTAATAGTAGAACCTGATCTTGATAAAACCACATACAACGAGCCTTTACGAAAACGGCCGAGAGAAAATTTATCCCAGAGAAATTTTGTCTTCGTTCATTAATGCCACGCTATAACGAAGAATCAATCAAAGTAACTGTGGATTGTGTCTGCTGCCATTCTACTGGTGCCTCTAATAGAAACAATTATAACGATTAGAAACGTTTAAGAAATCCCTGGGGACGACCGCTATCAGTGGCGACTGACAGTAAATAAGCAATAATGGCGGACCTCGCCGCCACTCAACAAATATATCACAAATGCTAATAGATATCAGTCTTTAGTTAAATAACTTTGTCTTGACCACCGTCTTCAACAAACTTTTCAATTACATAACGGCGGAGGGTGCACCTAGCGATGAGTTCCTCAGTGTTTCATCATCATCATCATTGTCATCGTCATCTCATTATTATTATTATTTGATACACGGTTGCGGAGAGCTTTCTTTCCAGCGCTTTTTTGGCCCTTACCTCTGATACATTGGAAAGAGAGTTGTGTCAGCACTAGTGTTAAAAAGCCAGGAAACACATGGGAGCGTTATAGACTGATGTGGCTTGAACTGTTAGAATGGCGTTAAATTCCATTATTATTATTATCACAATGAAAATTTATTTTCGACCATCGCTACACATACATATAGCTTTCATTTCCAGTAAGCAGTTGGGTCCATGGCTTTCAGGTAGAGCAGAGGCCTCGTAACTATGTGGTCCCGATTTCGATACCAGGAAGCAGGTGTCGCTGGTGTAGTTCCCAGGAAGCAGAATCGAGAGAGGTCATAAAATACTCGGTAAAACTACGCGCTTTCTGGATGGATAACGCTCTGTACTTTGAAGCTTCGAGTTATCTTTGCATGCGAAGGAAAATTGGTAGTCTTTCTTTAGATTTTCATAAAACATTACGAAAACCTACTTGGTTCAAAGCCCGTTAAAAATAACAATTAATAGGTAAAAAACTGTTGATTAACTCTTTACCACACAGTTCCGAGTTTTAACGACACCTAAGGAAGCAGTCCTTTTGAAAATATTGTGGTAAAAGAAGAAAATGCTGGTAACCAGCATTTTCTTCTTTTCCCGCAATATTTTCTTCCATATCAGAAGAATGAATTTTTACTTTATGGTCACATTTAAGTTGTTATCTACAAATGTTTTCATTCTGGATAAGAACTTTGAGTTAATCTGGACAAAACCTGGACTATTTAAATAGATATAGAAGAACCTCGCAATAGACTCTTGCATCGCGTTTTTAAACAGCGATTACGTGATCGCTGTTTTGATAATATTGGTTTTATACTGTTTGGATTTTTTTCGATGCGTCACATGATAAGCACCCCCTGGCAACAAAAAGTCACTGTCCACCCCTGTTTTCGAAATCTAAATTTAGCGGATGTGCATGTACTTTTGTTTATCGATATATCACCTGCCTCGGTACTTTAATTTCTTTTTCTATTTGGGAAAAAATTATTTCATTTATTAAGATCTGTAATTGATTGATTGATTGCACGGTGTTTAACGCCATTTTTCAACATTATTTCAGTTATATCGCAGAGTTCAGTGCAACTATCCAAGCGTTCCCAGACTTGATTTTACCAGTACTTCGCACAATTTTTTTCCAAGCCAATGGCTGCTTTCCCACATGATCATCGTGGAAAAAGTATTCAGCAGTGGCAGAGGAATGAATCCTGTCGCAATGACTATCATCAATCCTCGGAAGGAAATTGGCCGAGCCAGGGATCGAACCTTGAACCCCGTTTTCTCAAGTTCTGCAAGCTACCGACAGGACTACCGGGCCTCGGCCTAAATCTGTAAAGAATTACACGTAAATCACATAAAGAATTCAATACAAGAAAAGCCACCATTACTATAGCATCTCATATGGCATAATCCTGTACTCAAACACGGATTGAGATCGGTCGAGTACTGATAGAGGATGATAAATGTTCACTTTAACCCTTTCGACTTAATTAAGGTAATGAGAGACTGTTTGCAGACGACGTAAACCAAGATCTGATTGCATACAACATGTAGTCGGATCTTCATATACGCCGTCCTATACCAGACTCAAAACCACGACTTAAATTGCTTTTATTCATCGGTCGAATCTTATTCTTTTAACCCTTTCCCAAACGACAAATTTTGGATGCTTCCAAACCAAAAGAGTTGGCAGACGACTATTTCAGATTTGGAGAAAAAACCAGAAAGTTCTCAAAAATGGTAGAAAACACTGTGGGAAAAGGAGAAATTGCTCGTCACGAGCAATTTCTCCTTTTCCCACAGTGTTTTCAAAAGACTTACTGCAGACAGGGTTTGTTTGGGATAGGGTTAAACCATAGAAAAAGTTAAAAGTCATACGAAAATCAGATAAAGTGTGAAGTGTATCAGGTTTTATTTCTACAGAAATTACATGGAATGAGCCCCTTTACAGTGCCTAATTAACCTAACGGGACTTTCAATTGTAGAAATAGGGCCATTCTAAGCGCTATTTCAGAATTGCTATTGTATAGATTGTCTCACCAAAGCGGACCTTGTAGGTCAAAGATCAGACTGCACCTTTTGTGCAGTCTGATCTTTGACCTACAGAGGTCACATGAGCAGCTAAACCGGTAAGAGAGGCTATAAGGGTAAACGGAATTGGATCCTACTTGACGAAGGGCTTTACTGAATTAGTCTGACCCCCGGGCGAACTCTGATGGAACTTTTAAACCCATCAATGCCGAGTCCAGGGAAGGTCAGCTCAAACGTAACATGAGGGACCTAGTGGCCAATCGGTTGCGAGTGCGATGGCCGAAACTTCGCAAAATGGCTGCTTTAAAGGTGGGTATTTAGATTTTTCACATCTCACCAAATTAAAAATATATATATATATCACTGAGATTTATATGAGAAAAAATCGTCAATAATTCAGAATCACAAAATTACAAAAAAAAAAAAACAAACAATGGTGTTGTTCCCTTAAAAGGCAAGGTAGCCTCTCATGTTATTTTTAGATTTCTCGCCAGAAATCAAAAAGGCATTGTGAGAATGTCACTGGCACATGGCTAATGACGCTTAAATTCCATACAAACATATAATTATTTTGTATAAAGTCTTCTTCGGACGCTATGTTTGAAGCTACGTCTGTGAATTTCCGGTATGTAAATGAGCGAGTTGCTCATGTAAAAATAGACCGTATTTCTCGTCGGTGTTGACCTGGGCAATAGTAAATCTCTAATTTCTCTTGTTGTCGGATGGTTTTCGGCTACTGGGGTTTATATGCCCATACACTTATCACTGAGCTATTCGGCCGGGCTCCATCCAATCATTTCTCCAACAATCTTGTTCACAACACACATCCACTTATTTATCTTATACCTACCTATACATTCATCCTTGAATTCATTCATTCTACAACCGCCGATAATATTCAGTACATTGGTCCATCTAACCGACCTTTTTTTCTAAGCGACAAGCGTTACTTTGAATTTCAAACTGAAATAGATGTTTACTCAATAAAACGCTATCTGACGCGATTCATTCAACTATGATCAGGAGTTTAGGGAATTCTGGAGCTAAAACAGGCATGATCTCTCCTCATACGTATTGGTTAAAGCCATTTTTCCATTGCTACTTTATAGCGCGTATTACTACAATTCCCCCCCTCAAAAAAAAAAAAACAATGGGGAATAGTGATGCGTTATAGCAGACACGTCGAATCTTCGAAGAATATGACATGCGCAGACAACACTAATACAGGTCAAATCCATTACCTACATGAAGGAGTAAACTGTAACAGTGATATACTGAAATACTGTTTGAAAGAGGCCAATGTGTTGTCTGCGCATGTCATATTCTTCTAAGATTCGACCTGTCTTATATGACGCATCACTCTCCCCGCTATCGGGGAGACTGTAATATTACGCGCTGTAAAGTAGCAAGGGAGAAATTGGCTTTTATCAATACGTTTGAGGAAAGATTATGCCTGTTTTAGCTCCAGATTTCTCTAAAACTGCTGATCATAGCTGAGTGAATCGCACTAGGTAGCATTTTATTGAGTATAAGTTTATTTTAGTTTGAAATTCAAAGTAACGGTTGTCGCATAGAAACGTGGTCCGGTTCTGTGCACCCAGGATGCCCAAATTAGATAGACGAGTATTTGTAGAATGCCATCTAGCGGGAGATAATGGAGGCAAATGACGCCATTCAGCCAATCGATTTTGAGATTAGACAAGGACGTTTGTTTTCAGACAACTGGTTAGTTGATTGAATGGGGAGACTCGAACCAGGAACCTCCAGGTCACAAGTCCTGCACTTTACCACTGCACAACGCAGGAGCCCTCTACAAAGACAAGAGCGTTGTCTGCGCATGTCATATTCTTCGTGTATTTGTAGAATACCATCTAGCGGGAGACCATGAGACAAGAAAAGAAGGAAAAGAAACACGTGGTAATCTTTAAATCTTTTTCTACAGGCCCGCGTGATAGATAAAGTTTAATTAATATGAAAACAATTACTTGATCCTCTTATACGTGATGAAAAATTCATTTCTTTTCAGGATCGTTCAGATGCTTAATTTCACCCTTTTCTTTTTGTTCAGATTAATGTCTCATGCATCACGACGTGGACTGTTGTTGAAGACATTGCGGTAAAAGGAGATATTGCTCAGAATGAGCAATTTCTCCTTTTGTCACAATGTTTTCTTAACTTACTTAAAGTAATTAAGTTTTTTGTTGCCATTTAGAAAGTTAATTATCCGACTTAGACAGATATCCGGAATAACGACTAATCCGGTTATTGGTTTTGTAGCTCGCACTAAGAGATAGGGGATTGTTGCGAGCCATTTTGAGATAAGGCGGAAGAAATTAGCGCCCATTGTCTTTTGGGCTGTTTCATTAACTTTCTCGTTGTCTAAGCATTCACTTCTCTTTTTGTGGAAAAGCAGCCAGATGATTGGAGCCCCCGCCTTTTATAAAACAATTACTTATAAAGACTAAAATTTTGGACAGGTCAAAATTGAAAGCAATTGCAGACGTCAAGAAATACATGAATGGAATGATGGGATTTATCGTGGAACTAGTCGAAAGCATCATGAAAAAAAACAAAACATTAGGACCATGATGGTCCTATATCGCTCACTAATACTAAGCAGTATAGGTCTACAATGAAGAAAAATACCAAATATCAAAGTTCAAGGTCAAATAATTCTGACAGGGTATGTAACTGTGCAAAATGCATCTTTTACTTTTAGAAAGGAAGATTTTTAAAGTTTTCCTTCTTTGTTCCTGTATTTCAAACTTGTGACCCCCGGGGCCGGGCCTGTTTTGACCCCAGGGGCATCATATGAACATTCTTGGTAGAGATCCACTAAGAGTTGCTACATACAAAATATCAAAACTCTGCATCTTCCAGTTACAGAGGAGAAGAATTTTAAAATGTTCCTTCTTTGTTCCTATGTTTCAAACCTGTGACCCCAGGGGCGGGACCAGTTTTGACCCCAGGGGCATCATATGAACAATCTTGGTAGAGGTCTACTAGGAGATGCTACATACCAAATATCAAAGCTCTGCACCTTCTAGGTTCAGAGGAGAAGAATTTTAAAGTTTTCCTTCTTTGTTCCTATGTTTCAAACTTGTGACCCCGGGACGGAGCCAGTTTTGACCCAAGGGGCATCATATGAACAATCTTGGTAGAACTCCACAAGAAGATGCTACATACCAAATATCAAAGCTCTGCATCTTCTAGTTTCAGAGAAGAAGATTTTTAAAGTTTTCCTTCTTTGTGCCTATGTTTCAAACTTGTGACCCCCGGGGCGGGGCCAGTTTTGACCCCAGGGGCATCATATGAACAATCTTTGTAGAGGTCTACTAGGAGACGCTACATACTAAATTTCAAAGCCCTGCACTCTCTAATTTTCCTTCTTTGTTCCTGTGCTTACAACTTGTGACCCCCGGGGCGAGGCAAGTTTTAACCCCAGGGGCATAATATGAACAATCTTGGTAGAGGTCCACTAGGAGATGCTACATACCAAATATCAAAGCTCTACACCTTCTAATTTCAGATAAGATTTTCAAAGATTTTGCTGTTTCTTTTCCTTCTGGTTGCCATGGCAACCAGAGTTATCGCTTGAATTCAATCTCTTGAACAACTTTGGTAGAGCTTCACCCAAGGAACATCCCTGCCAAGTTTCATCAAGATCGGACCAGTAGTTTAGGAGGAGATGATTAAAGAAATTGTGGACGACGGACGACGGACGAAGGACATTGGGCGATCACAAAAGCTCACCATGAGCACTTTGTGCTCAGGTTAGCTAAAAACAAGAGGGACATGATGGCCTTGTATCGCTCCACTGGCTTTTTAAACCTTTTCCACACAAATTGAAGTGTTCACGACCCTGAAAAAGTGGGGCTTCGAAAACAATGAACATTGTCAGGCAATACAAGCAGGTTAATTCATTGGCATGAAAGGTTCTTGGAAAAAAACTGTATGATAGAAACCTTTAATATTCCACTCATGTGAGCATAACTATTTGCATCAAAATGAATCACTCTCCCTGAAAACAGAATATTTTCTATCAAAAACCTTAAAATCTAGCACCAATTATATATGACAGCAGTTTGATAATCAAGGGAGGTAAAACAGTAACAAACTTTATTCTTTGTAAACAGTTATTTCCCCTGTTTAATGTTTAAATTGAAGTGACAATATTTTGAAGTCCATGTAAAACTTGTGATCCCTGGAGTGCAGCCGATTTTAACCCGAGGACTATAATATGAAGAAACTTGTTAAAGATCCATTTGGTAAAACTATATACCGAATTCAGTAGCCCTGAGCCTTGTGATGTCAGAGAAGAAGATTTTTAACAAGAGAACCATGATGGTCCTACATAGCTCACCTGAGTACAAAGCAGTAAAGGTCTACAATGAAGACAAATACCAAATATCAAAGCTCAAGGTCAAAAAATTCTGATAGGGTATGTAACTGGGCAAAACGCATCTTCCACTTTTGGAGAAGAAGATTTTTAAAGTTTACCGTCTTTGTTCCTATGTTTCAAACTTGTGACCCCCGGGGCCGGGCCAGTTTTGACCCCAGGGGCAAAGTCCTGGTAGGGGTCCACTAGGAGATGCTACATACCAAATAGCAAAGCTCTGCACCTTCTAGTTTCAGAGAGGAAGATTTTTAAAGTTTTCCTTCTTTGTTCCTATGTTTCAAACTAGTGACCCCCGGGGCGGGATCATTTGTGACCCCAGGGGCATCATATGACCAATCTTGGTAGAGGTCCACTAGGAAATGCTACATACCAAATATCAAAGCTCTGCACCTTCTTATTTCACAGAAGAAGATTTTTAAAGTTTTCTTTCTTTGTTCCTATGTTTCAAAGTTGTGACCCCCGCGGCAGGGCTAGTTTTGACCTAAGGGGCATCATATGAACAATCTTGGTAGAGGTCTACCAGGAGATGCTACATACCAATTATCAAAGCTCTGCACTTTCTAGTGTCAGAGAAGAAGATTCTTAAAATTTTCCTTCTTTGTTCCTCTATTTCAAACTTGTGACCCCGGGACGGGGCCAGTTTTGACCCCAGGGCATCATATGAACAATCTTGGTAGATGTCCACTAGAAGATGCTTTAAACCAAATATCAAAGCTCTGCATCTTCTAATTTCAGAGAAGAAGAATATTAAAGTTTTCCTTCGTTATTCCTATGTTTCAAACTAGTGACCCCCGGCGCCGGGCCAGTTTTGACCCCAGGGGCATAATATGAACAATCTTGGTAGAGGTCCACCAAGAGATGCTAAATACCAAATATCAAAGCTCTACGCCTTCTAGTGTCAGAGAAGAAGATTTTAAAGATTTTGCTGTGTTTTTTTTTTTTTTTTTTTTTTTTTTCCTTTTAGTTGCCATGGCAACCAGAGTTATGGCTGGAATTCAATCTCTTGAGCAACTTTAGTAGAGCTTCACCCAAGGAACATTCCTGCAAAGTATTATCAAGATCGGCCCAATGGTTTAGGAGGAGATGTTTAAAGAAATTGTGGACGACGGACGACGCACGACGGACGACGGACATTTGGCGATCACAAAAGCTCACCATGAGGACTTCGTGCTCAGGTGAGCTAAAAGTGTTATGTTTTTTTAGTTTTGTTGCCATGGCAACCAGAGTTTTTGAAGGAATCAAATTCTTTCAAGAAATTCTGAAGAGGACCTGGGTAGGATTATTTCTGTGAAGTTTCATCAAATTTGGATGTGTAGTTTCAGAGATGTTTGAAATAGAAGTTAACGCACGCACAGACGGACGACGGGCCACGACATAAGCCCGCTGGCTTTCGGCCAGTGGAGCTAAAAACGACAAAATGCTGATTATCAGCATTTTTTCTGCTTTACCCCACGTTTTTAACTCTTTAACTCACAATCCCCGAGTCTTGACGATCCTTGGAAAGATGGCATTTGCAAAACAAGAGGGCCAAGATGACTCTGGATCACTCACGTGATTTTTTCAGAGGACCATAGCCAATCTTTTCAAAATCTGCTCACCATTTCAGATAATAAGAATTTTTAAGAATTTCTTCATGTCTGTATAGTGTAGAGTCCACAGCCATCAGAGCCATGTTTCTTGATGGACCAAAATTTCTAGAACAATTTCTGAAAAGAGTCAGCCAAGAAACATTTCTGTGAAATTATTTCAAAATCTGACCAGCCTTTTCAGAGAAGAAGAATTATAAGATCGCTCACCTGAATTTTTGAGATGACCATAGCCTATTTTTTTCTGAGGTATTGAAACATTGGAACCAAAATTATTATTTTGCCGAGCAACTTTCAAAAGGTCACCTGTTAAAGTCATTTCAAAATCTGACCATCAGTTTCAGAAAGAAGAATTTTTAAGAATTCTTCATTTCCATTAAGTGCAAGTAGCTCCCATTCACGCGAGCCATGTTTCTCGACGGATCAGAATTTTACGAACAAGATTTGAAAAGGGTCATCCATGGATCATTGCTGACAAATTCTTTTAAAATCTGACCAGGGGTTTCAAAGAAAGAAGAGTTTTCAAGAATTTCTTCATTTCTGTATAGTGTAAGTAGCACCCATTCACCAGAGCCATGTTTCTTGACAGATCACAATTTCGCGAATAGGTTTTGAAAAGGGTCACCCAAGGAACATCTCTGTGAAACTAGAGCTATCACTCAACGCGATCATACCCCCCACCAGCTCCTTGCCACCAAACAGGTCTTTGTCACAGAATGCAGAATGGTTGAGTACAAAAGTAAGAGTTGAACATGAGCGGCAAATTGTCACAAGATACGCCCGTCTTACCCCAAGTTGTTAAGCTGGGGCATACACCGGACCAAATTCAAGTATGAAAAACAACAAAGGGCAATAACTCAAAAATTAAGCTAGCAAGAGTTATGATTCTTATACACTGCACTCCCCCTTGATGAGATCTATCCACCCATGAAATTTCATAACCCTAGCTAGTATAGTTTTGGAGATATTCACCGGACCAAATTCAAATATTAGAAACGACAAAGGGCAATAACTCAAAAAATAAGTGAGCAGGAGTTATGATTCCTGTGCACTGCACTCCCTCTTGGTGAGATCTATCCAGCCATAAATTTCATAACCCTAGCTAGTATAGTTTTGGAGATATGCTCCGGACCAAATTCAAGTATTAAAAACGACAAAGGGTAATAACTCAATAATTAAGCAAGCAAGAGTTATAATTCCTATGCACTGCACTCCCCCTTGGTGAGATCTATCCACCCATGAAATTTCATAACCCTAGCTAGTATAGTTTTGGAGATATGCTCCGGACAAAATTCAAGTATGAAAAAGAAATTTGTCCAGAATCATTAAAGGGCTATTACACCATGAAACCTACATAAACCATAACCAAAATAGGACATGCACATCTCTGCTTTATACTGAGTCTATCTGTGTAGTTTGAACCAAATCTGTCCAATAGTTGATGAGAAAAAGAGCGGACACGAAATTTCATGAAAGGGCCATAACTCAGTGAAAAATCAATGAACCATAACCAACATTTCATATGCACATCTCTGCTTGATACTGAGTTTACCTGTGAAGTTTGAATAAAATTCGTTCAGTAGTTTATGAGAAATAGAGCAGACAAAAAGCTACAGACCGACCGACGGACGGACGGACCGATGGACGGACCGACCGACAAGCTGACTCCTATATACCCCCCAAACAGAGTTTTGGGGGGTATAATTATTTCAAAATCTGACCAACCGTTTCAGAGAAGAAGAATTTTTAAGAATTTCTTCATTTCCAAATAGTGCAAGTAGCCCCCATTCACCATGTTTCTTAAAGGATGAGAATTTTCGAAATTTAACATCTGGAATATCTCTGTAAAATTACTTGAAAATCTGACCGGCCGTTTCAGAAATGAATAAATCTGAAGAATTTCTTCATTTCCATAAAATGCAAGTAGCCCCCATGCACCAAAACCATGTTTCTTGACGGATCAAAATTTCGCGAACACTTTTTGAAAAGTGTCACCCAAAGAACATCCCTGGGAAATTATTTCAAAATCTGACCAACGGTTTCTGAGAATTTTAAGAGTTTCTTCATTTGATGGAATCAAGTTCTGTGAACATTTTTTAAAGAGGATCTCCAAAGGAACATTCCAGCCAAGTTTGGTCCAGATTGCCCAACGTTATGGGAGGAGTTGATGTTTGAAGAATTGTTGACGACGGACGTCGCACGACGGACACCGGGTGATCCTCAAAGCTCTCCTTGAGCACGCTGTGCTCAGGTGAGCTAACAATCTGACCAGCGGTTTTAGAGAAGAAGAATTTTTCAGACTTTCTTCATTTCCATATAGTGCAAGAAGCCCAGAGCCATGTTTCTTGACCTATCAAAATTTCACAAATAACTTTTAAACAAGAGGGCCATGATGGCCCTGAAATCGCTCACCTGAGTTTATTGACCAAACATGCACCATCTAGTTTCCCAGTGACCTAGTTTTTTATCAGACATTACCCATCATCAAACACTTTTGAGATATCAATAAGACAAACATTCTGGCTAAGTTTCATGAGTATTGGACTGAAAATGTGGCCTCTACAGTGTACAAAAGGTTTTTCTAAGATTTCATCAAGTGACCTAGTTTTGGACCCGACAAATACCCATTATCAAACTCTTTTGAGACATCACCAAAACAAACATTCTGACCAAGTCTGAAGAGTATCAGGCAGAAAATGTAGCCTCTGGAGTGTACACAAGGTTTTTCTAATATTTGACCCATTGACCTAGTTTTTGACTCCACATGACCCATTTTCAAACTCATTCAAGGTATCATCAGGACAAATATTATGAACAAGTTTTAGGAGTATCAGACTGGAAATGTGTCCTCCAGAGCATACAAAAGGTGTTTATAACATTTGACCTATTGACCCAGTTCTTGACCCAACATGACCCATTTTCAAACTCATCCAAGATATTATAAAGGCAAACATTCTGACTAATTTTCAAGAGTGTTGGACTGAAAATGTGGCATCCAGAGCATATACAAGGTTTTTCTAAGATTTGACCTGGTGACCTAGTTTTAAACCCTCAATGACCCATTTTCAAACTCATCCGAGATATCATCCAGACAAACATCCTGACCAACTTTCATGAGTATCCGACTGAAAATGTGGCCTCTAGAGCGTACACAAGGTTTTTCTAAGATTTGACCTGGTGACCTAGTTTTTGACCCCACGTGACCCATTTTCGAACGCGTCCGAGATATCATCCAGACAAACATCCTGACCAACTTGCATGAGTATCCAACTGAAAATGCGGCCTCTAGAGCGTACACAAGGTTTTTCTAACATTTGACCCCACGTGACCCATTTTCGAACTCGTCCGAGATATCATCGAGACAAACATCCTGACCAACTTTCATGAGTATCGGACTCAAAATGCGGCCTCTAGAGCGTACACAAGGTTTTTCTAAGATTTGACCTAGTGACCTAGTTTTTGACCCCACATGACCCATTTTCAAACTCGTCCGAGATATCATCGAGACAAACATCCTGACCAACTTTCATGAGTATCCGACTCAAAATGTGGCCTCTAGAGCGTACACAAGGTTTTTCTAAGATTTGACCTAGTGACCTAGTTTTTGACCCCATATGACCCATTTTCGAACTCGTCCGAGATTTCATTGAGACAAACATCCTGACCAACTTTCATGAGTATCCGACCAAAACTGTGGCCTCTAGAGCGTACACAAGGTAAAAAGTTGACGACGGACGACGCACGACGGACGACGGACGCCGGACACAGCACGATCACAATAGCTCACCATGAGCACTTCGTGCTCAGGTGAGCTAAAAAGGGGGCCATTGGACAGACGCCGGACATAGGGCGATCACAATAGCCCACCTTTAGCACTTTGTGCTAAGGTGAGCTAACAAATATCAAACCTCTACGCCTTCCAGTTTCAAATAGGAATTTTATTTTTTTCTTCTTTGTTCCTATGTTCGAACTTGTGATCCCCGGGGCTGGGCCAGGTTTCACTAAAGCAGCATCCTTGGAACAAACTTAGCAGAGGTCCACTCAAATAATTATGCTACATACAAAATATCGAAGCTCAACACGTTCCCGTTTAAGAGAAAAAGAAATTCAAAGTTTTCTTTCTTTGTTCCTACTTGTGACCTCCGGGGCGTGGCCAGTTTTGACGCCAGGGACATCATATTGACCAAACTTGGTAGAGGTCCACCAGAAGATTCTGCATACCAAATATGAAAACTCTGCACCTTCAAGTTTCAGAGAAGAAACTTTGTAAAGTTTTCTTTCTTTGTAGCTATGTTCGAACCTGTGACCCCCGGGGCAGGGCCAGTTTTGACCCCAAGGCATAATATGAACGAACTTGGAAGAGGTTCACTAGGAATGGCTACGTGCCAAATATCGAAGGTCTATGCCTTCTAGTTTTAAAGAAAAAGCATTTTAAAATTGTCTTTCTTTGTTCCTATATATGAACTTGTGATCCCCAGGGCAGGGCCAGTTTTGACCCTAGGGCTATCATATGAATGAACTTGGTAGAGACACACTAGAAGATATTACATACCAATTATCAAAGCTCTACGCGTACATGTTTCAGAGAAGTAAGTTTTTAAAGTTTCCTTCTTTGTTACTGTGTTCGAAATTATGACCCCCCCCCCCCACGGGGCTGGGCCAGTATTGACCCCAAGGGCATCATATGAACAACCTTAGAGGTCCACTAGCCTAGTGATTATTCTAGACGAGAAAAAAGGGCAGGAAGGCAGGAAAATGGGACAGGGAGGAATGACTCCTCGTATCAGACAAAGGCAAAACAGTGTCTTTTACTCTTTTCGAAACAAGTTCAAGTATACAGATATAATACGTTTTTTACATATTTTTAACCAACCAGAAATTCCTTTGATATCTATCTTGAAATTTTCAGAAAAGGGAGGTAATTATAAATCTGCCTTGTAGTGAGAATGCAGTGGTTTTGGATTGTGGCTCGGTTAAAGTAGTACAATAATACTCATTTTAGCAAATTTTGAGGGATAATATTTATATTGTGGAAATAGCTGCTTCCTATTACAGGTCCACTACCTAACATCTCATCAGATAACAAACAAGAGGACCATGATGGTCCTATATCGCTCACCTGAGTACTAAGCAGTAAAGGTCTACAATGACATTTCTTCTTTTCCGAAAAGATCATCGTATCGTATTTGGTAGAGGTCCACTAAAAGATGCTACATAATGAAATATGAAAGCTCCATGATTTCCAGTTTTAGAGAAAATATTTCTTAAGTTTTCCTTCTTTGTTCCTGTTTCAAACTTGTGACCCCCGAAGCAGGGCCAGTTTGGACCCCTGGGACATCATGTGAACAAACTTGGTAGAGGTTCAACTAGCAGATGCTTCATACCAAATATCAAAGCTCTACTCCTTTTTGTTTCAGAGAAGACGATTTTTAAAGTTTTCCTTCTTTGTTCCTATGTTTCGAACTTGTGACCCCCGAGGCGAAGCCAGTTTTGACCCCAGGGCCATCATATGAACAATCTTGGTAGAGGTCTACTAGAAGATGCTACATACCAAATATCGAAGCTCTACTCCTTCTTGTTTCAGAGAAGAAGATTTTTAGAGTTTTCCTTCTCTGTTCCCATGTTTCAAACCTGTGACCCCCGGGGCAGGGCCAGTTTTGACCCAAGGGCCTTCATATGAACAATCTTGGTAGAGGTCTACTAGAAGATGCTACATACCAAATACCAAAGCTCTACTCCTTCTTGTTTCAGAGAAGAAGATTTTTAAAGTTTTCCTTCTTTGTTCCCATGTTTCAAACTTGTGACCCCCGGGGCGGGGCCAGTTTTGACCCCAGGGCCATCATATGAACAATCTTGGTAGAGGTCCATTAGGAAATAGTACATACCAAATATCAAAGCTCTGCCCCTTCTAGTTTCAGAGAAAAAGGTTTTTTAAAGTTTTCCCTCTTTGTTCCCATGTTTCAAAATTGTGACCCTCCGGGCAGGGCCATTTTGGACCCTACTGGCATCATACGAACAATCTTGGTAGAGGTCCACTAGGAGATGCTACATACCAAATATCAAAGCTCTGTCCCATCTAGTTTCAGAGAAGAAGATTTTTAAAATTTTCCTTCTTTGTTGCTGTTTCGAACTGTGACCCCCGAGGCTGGGCCAGTTTGTACCCCAGGGACATCTTGTGAACAAACTTGGTAGAGGTCAACTAGTAGATGCTTCATATTAAATATCAAAGCTCTACTCCTTCTTGTTTCAGAGGAGAAGAATTTTAAAGTTTTCCTTCTAGGTTCCTATGTTTCAAACTTGTGAAACCCGGGCTGGGCCAGTTTTTACCCAAAGGTCATCATATGAACAATCTTGGTAGATGTCAACTAGCAGATGCTTCATACCAAATAACAAAGCTCTACTCTTCTTGTTTTAGAGAAGATTTTTAAAGTTTTCCTTCTTTGTTCCTATGTTTCAAACTTGTGAAACCCGGGTCGGGGTCATTTTTGACCTCAGGGCCATCATATGAACAAACTTGGTAGATGTCCACTAGGACATCTGCCCCATCTAGTTTCAGAAAGGAAGATTTTTAAAGTTTTCCTTTTTTTGTTCCCATGTTTCAAACTTGTGACCCCCGGGGCGGGGTCAGTTTTCAATCTAGGGGCATCATACGAAAAATTTTGGTAGAGGTTCACTAGAAGATGCTACAGTCCAATTATCAAAGCTCTGCACCTTCTAATTTCAGTGAAGAATAATATTAAAGTTTCCTTCTTTGTTCCTATGTTTCAAACTTGTGATCCCCGGACCAGGGCTAGTTTTGACCCAAGGGCCATCATATGCACAATCTTGGTAGAGGTCCACTATGTGATGCTGCATACCAAATATCAAAGCTCTACACCTTCTAGTTTCAGAGCAGAAGATTTTCAAAGATTCTGCTATTTTTTTTCCTTTCGGATGCCATGGCAACCAGAGTTATGACTGGAATTCAATCTCTTGAACAACTTTGATAGAGCTTCACCAAAGGAACATCTCTGCCACTAGAAGACGCCACATACCAAATAGCAAAGCTCTACGCTTTCAAATTTCAGAGGAGAAGATTTTTGAAGTTTTCTTTCTTTGTTCCTATGCTCGAACTTGTGACCCCCAGGGTGGGGCCAGTTTTGACCCCAGGGGCATAATTTGAACAAACTTGATATAGGTCAACTAAGAAATGCCACATACTAAATATCAAAGCTATACGCCTTCAAGTTTCGTCGGAGATGATTTTTAAGTTTTCTTTCTTTGTTCCTATGCTCAAACTTGTGACCACCGGGGTGGGGCCAGTTTTGACCGCAGGGGCATAATTTAAACAAACTTGGTAGAGGTCCACTAGGAGATGCCACATACTAAATATCAAAACTCCGAGCCTTCAAGTTTAAGAAAAGAAGATTTTTAAAGTTTTCCTTATTTGTTCCTATGCTCAAACTTGTGACCCCAGGGGCGTAATTTGAACAAACTTGGTTAAGGTCCACTAGGAGATGCTACATACTAAATATCAACGCTCTACACCTTCAAGTTTCAGAAGAGAAGATTTTCAGAGTTTTCCTTCTTTGTTCCTATGCTCAAACTAGTTATCCCCCGGGGGGGGGTCAGTTTTGACCCTATGGGCATAATTTGAACAAACTTGGTAGAGGTCCATTAGGAGATGCTACATACCAAATGTCAAAGCTCTACGCCTACTAATTTCAGAGAAGAAGATTTTCAAAGATTTTGTTTTTTTTCTTTTTGTTGCCATGGAAACCAGAGTTATGGGTGGAATTAAATTCTTTGAACAATTTTCGAAGAGCTTCGTCAAAGTTTCATGAAGATTGGCCCCGTGGTTTGGGAGAAGATGTTTAAAGAAATTGACGACGGACGACGGATATAGGGTGATCACAATAGCTCACCTTTAGCACTTTGTGCTAAGGTGAGCTAAAAATTCATGTCTGTATAGTGTAAATACCTCACAGCTATCAGAGCCATGTTTCTTGATGGATCAACATTTCTATAGCAATTTTCGAAAAGGGTCGGCCATGTGAACAGTTCTGTGAAAATGTTCAAAATCTGATCAGCTGTTTCAGACAAAAGGTTTTTCTTCATGACCAAATAGTGCAAATACCTCCCATTCATCAGAGCCATGTTTCTAGATAAACCAGCATTTTGCGATCAATTTTTGAAAAAGCTTACCAAAGGAATAGTTCTGTGAGATTATTTCAAAATCTGATTAGCCGTTTCAGAGAAGAATTTAAAGAATTTATTCATGGCCATATAGTGCAAGACGCCCCCATTAAGCAGAGCCATGTTTCTTGATGGATCAAAATTTCCCACACAATTTTTGAAAAGGGTCATCCAAGGAACATTCCTGTGAAAG
Source organism: Tridacna crocea (assembly GCA_943736015.1). Lineage (NCBI taxonomy): Eukaryota > Metazoa > Mollusca > Bivalvia > Cardiida > Cardiidae > Tridacna > Tridacna crocea. Next base: position 14,109,242 of record OX031057.1, on the reverse strand, counting down.
ATTTCAAAATTTGACCAGCAGTTTCAGAGGAGAAATTTTAAGAAATCCTTTATTTCCGTATAGTACAAGTAGCCCCCATTCACCTGAGCCATATTTCATGACGGATCAAAATTTCGCGAACAACATTTAGAAAGGGTCATCCAAGGAACATCTCTGTCAAAGTATTTCAAATTCTGACCAGCAGTTTCAGAGAAGAAGAATTTTAAGAATTTCTTAGTTTCCGTATAGTGCACGTAGCCCCAATTCACCAGGGCCATGTTTCTTGACAGATCAAAATTTCATGAACAAGTTTTGAAATGGGCCACCCAAGGAGCATCTCTATGAAATTATTTCAAAATCTGACCAGCCGATTCAGAGAAGAATTTTTTATTGTTCCTTCATTTCTATATAGTGCAAGTAGCCCCCATTCACCAGTGCCACATTTTTGACAGATCAAAATTTCACGAACTATTTTTGAAAAGGGTCACCTAAGGAACATACATGTATCTGAAATTATTTCAAAATCAGAGGAAAAGATTTTTAAAGAATTTCCTAGAAATTCCATTTGGTTACCATAACAACCAGAGTTTTTTTATGGAATCAAATTCTGTGAATAATTTTAAAGAGGACCTCCCAAGGAACATTTAAGCCGAGTTTGGTCCAAATTGGTCCACCGCTTTAGGAGTTGCTGTTTAAAGAATTGTTGACGACGCACTGACGGACGACGGACACCGGGTGATCCTAAAAGCTCCCCTTGAGCACGTTGTGCTAGAATGAGCTAAAAAAGGGTCACCCAACGAACAACCCTGTGAAATCATTCCAAAATATGACCAGCCATTCGAGAGAAGAAGAACTTTTTAAAAAATATCTTCATTTCCCTATAGTGTAAGTAGCCCCCATTCAGCAGAGCCATGTTTCTTGATGGATCAAAATTTCACGAACAGTTTTTGAAAAGTCACCAAAGTAATATCTCTGTTAAATTTATTTAAAAATCTGACCAGTGGTTTCAGAAAAGAATATTTTTTTAAGAATTTCCTCATTTCTATATAGTGCAAGTAGCCCATATTGACCAGAGCCATGTTTCTTGACGGATCAAAATTTCGCGAAAAAAATTTTATCAAAAGGGTCACCCAAGGAACATCTCTGTGAAATTATTTTAAAATCTGGCCAGCGAATTCAGAGAAGATTTTAAAGAATTTCTTCGAAAATCCCATTTGGTTGGCATGGCATCCATAGTCTTTGACGGCACCATATTCCATTAACAAGTTTTAAAGAGGACCTCCCAAGGAACATACCAGCCAAGTCTGGTCCAAATTGGCCCAGCGGTTTAGGAAGAGTTGATGTTTAATGGAATTGTTGACGATGGACGACGGCCACCGGGTAGTCCTAAAAGCTCCACTTGAGCACGTTGTGCTAAGGTGAGCTAAAACTGGGAAATGAGAACAAGATGATGGACCTGGATCACTCACCTGAATTTTTGAGAGGACCATAGCCTTTTTTTTTTTTGAGGTATTGAAATATTGTAAACAAAATTATTACTATGCCAAGCAATTTTCGAAAGGACACCTGTAAAAGTAATTTTAAAATCTAACCATCACTATTAGAAAAGAAGAATTTTCAAGAGTTTCTTCATTTCCATATAGTGCAAGTAGCCCCCATTCACCAGTGCCGTGTTTCTTGACGGATCAAAATTTCAAGAACAAATTTTGAAAAGGTTCAGACAAGGAACATAGTTGTGAAATTATCTGACAATTATCTAATAATCTGACAAGCCATTTCATCAGAGAATTTTCAAGAATTTCTTTATTTCTGTATAGTGCAAGTAGCCCCCATTAACAACAGCCATGTTTCTTGACGTATCAAAATTTCTCGAACAATTTTTGAAATGGGTCACCCCAAAACAAATCCACGGGAAATTATTTCAAAATCTGACCAGAGAAGAATTTTTAAAAATTTCTTCATTTACATGTACGTATAGTGCAAGTAGCCCCCATTCACCAGAGCCATGTTTCTTGGTGGATCAAAATTTCGCAAACAATTTTTGAAAAGGTTCACCCAAGGAACATCTCTGTGAAATTATTTAACAATCTGACCAGCGGTTTCACTCAGAGAAGATTTTTAAAGAATTTCTTTGAAAATTCCATTTGGTTACCATGGCAACCAGGGTTTGTGATGGAATCAAATTCTGTGAACAATTTTTAACGAAGACCTCCCAAAATACCTTCCAGCCAAGTTTGGTCCAAATTGGTCCAGCGGTTTTGGAGTTGATATTTAAAGAATTGATGACCATTGACGATGGACACCGGGTGATCTTAAACGCTTCCATTGAGCATGTTGTGCTTAAAAGCTGGTTTTTAGACTTCCTTCGTAGGACACACTGTTTTCTATCCTATCAAGAGATATTTAGCATCTTTGCATCAATGTAGAATTTGTCGTATGTACTTCCTTGGAATTTGAAAGTCAACAATTTGTTTCATGTGGGAGAGGGTTAAAACTGTTTATCTTCCCTTTCTATTTTACACTCGAGACTATTTGTAACAGGATAAAATAAGAATCAACAAAACTTGAAAAAAGAAATAAAACTTCATTTTTTTCTATCAAAACTTAAGCACATGTTGATATTTTTTTGTAGCATGAATCGTGAACGTGTGATGACAATGAGAAAATGAGCAAGTAGTCTAATGAGAAAATTGACAAATAAAACAATCATAAAATCTTGTAGAAAATTTGAACCCCATGAAAGGCATTGGTGGTGGTAACAGAAGTGTTGAAATGTTTGTTTGTATTGGAGTTTAAAGCCTTTTAACCCATTACCACACAATCCCTACTTTTGACACCCCTGAGAAAGAAGCCTTTTGAAAACACTGTGGGAAAAGGAGAAAATGCTGGTAACCAGCATTTTCTCCTTTTCCCACAGTGTTTTCTCTCCTTCCCAGAACAAATTTCAATTTTTCAGTCACCTTTACTTTGTCGTCTGCAAATGCTTTCAATTTGGACCAGTCTAAAATTTTCTCGTGTGGTAAAGAGTTAAAGCCTAACACTTTTAACCATTTTACTGCACAAAGCCGACTTTTAACCACCCTTGGAGAAACAGCCTTTTGAAAACATGGTGGGATGGAGAAAATACTGGTATTAACCAGCATTTTCTCCATTTCATACTGTTTTCTATCCTTTCCCAATTAATTTTGATCACGTTCGTCAAATTGAATTTTAGGACAAAATAAAAGTGACTGAAAATTTGAAGCATGTTTTGTGAAGGGTAGAACAGACATAGTGATTATTTTCAGAGCTTATTTTCATCCCTGCTTTTTTTTTTAAATAAAAAAAAAAAACATTCCAAGTTATTAATGTGTTTTCATAAATTTAAACAAAAGGGAGGTCATTACAAAGATAATTGGAATGTGTCCTAAAAACATTGCATAAACAATAGTAAAACATTATACGGCTTCTTTTTCTTCAAGCAGACACTGGATTTTTTAGTTTCCTCTTCAAGTTTTCAAATAAATGCTTAAAAACGTTGGTATAGTTGGACAAACTGTGTGTGCAAGATTTCATCCTTGAACGACTACTTTTCTCTTATTGACATCCTCAATTTTCAGTTATTGATGATTCAAACAAACTGTACAAGCTGCAATTACATCGAGCACCAGTGTGGTACACTGTTCTGGGCCCATTCTCCAAGATTTTCTAAATTTGAAAGTGACACTTCTGATTGGCTTAACCAATTGGTTTAGCCAATCAGATGTTGCGTTATTTACAAATATAGAAAATTCTGGAGTCTGAGACCAAGAATGTTGGCAATAGTATTCACCAAGAATGGTTGGTGAATATGGGCCCTGGTCTTTGGCCATTGAATTTAAAAATACATGTATAAAGCATAAAAATACTATGTACATAATGCAATATGAATAATGCAGTATATCCTATAAGCTATAACTTTTAACCATTTTGCTTCAGAAAGCCGACTTTTAACCACCCTTGAAAAAAAAAGCCTTTTAACAAGAGGGCCATTGGCCCTGGAACGCTCACCTTAGACTATAGCTTATGAGTGAAATTCAATTCTTTGAGCAACTTTGGTAGGGCTTCACCCAAGGAACATCCCTGCCAAGTTGCATCAAGATTGGCCCAGTGGGTTAGGAGAAGATGTTTAAAGAAATTGTTGATGGGCGACAGACGCCGGACATAGGGCAATCAAATATCATAAAGCTCTACACCTTCCAGTTTCAAAGAAGAATTTTACATTTTCCTTTTTTGTCCTATGTTCGAACTTGTGGTCCCCGGGGCTAGGTCAGTTTTAACCAAAGCAGCATCCTTGGAACAAACTTGGTAGAGGTCCACTCAAAGATGCTACATACCAAGTATCAAGGCTCTACACCTTCCCGTTAAAGAGAAAAAGAAATTTAAAATTTTCCTTCTTTGTTCCTATGTTCCAAACTGTGACCTCCAGGGCAGGGCCGGTTTAAACGCCAGGGACATCATATGACCAAACTTGGTAGAGGTCCACTAGAAGATTCTGCACACCAAATATCAAAGCTCTGCACCTTCAAGTTTCAGAGAAGATTTCTAAAGTTTTCCTTCTTTGTTGCTATGTTCGAACCTGTGACCTCCCAAGGCAGGGCCAGTTTTGACCCCAAGGACACAATATGAACAAACTAGGTAGAGATCCACTAGGAATTGCTAAATGCCAAATATCATAGCTCTATGCCTTCTAGTTTTAGAGAAGAAGAATCTTAAAATGTTCTTTCATTGTTCCTATGTTCTAATTTGTGACCCCACAGGCATGATTTGAACAAACTTGGTAGAGGTCCACTAGGAGATGCCACATACCAAATATCAAAGCTCTATGCCATCTAGTTTCAGAGAAGAAGAAATTTAAAGTTTTCCTTCTTTGTTCCTATGCTCAAACTAGTGACCCCCCTGGGTGGGGCCAGATTGGACCCAAGGGATATTATTTGAATAAACTTGGTAGAGGTCCACTAGGAGATACAACAGACCAAATATCAAAGCTCTATGCGTTCTAGTTTCTGAGGAAAAGAATTTTAAAGTTTTCCTTCTTTGTTCCTATGCTCAAAATTGTGACCCCCGGGGTGGGGCCAGTTTTGACCCCAGGGGCATAATTTGAACAAACTTGGTAGAGGTCCACTAGGAGATGTCACATACTAAATATCAAAGTTCTACGCCTTCAAGTTTCAGAGGAGAAGATTTTTAAAGTTTTCCTTCTTTGTTCCTATGCTCAAACTTGTGACCCCTGGGATGGGGCCAGTTTTGACCCCAGGGACATAATTTGAACAAACTTGGTAGAGGTCCACTTAGAGATGCTACATACCAAATATCAAAGCTCTACCCCTTCAGATTTCAGAGGAGAAGATTTTTAAAGTTTTCCTTCTTTGTTCCTATGCTCAAACGCGCTGAAACGCATTATCCCCCAGGGACGGGGCCAGTTTTGACCCTAGGGGCATAATTTGAACAAGCTTGGTAGAGGTCCATTGGGAGATGCTACATACCAAATATCAAAGCTCTACCCCTTCTAGTTTCAGAAAAGAATCTTTTTCAAAGATTTCGGGTTTTTTTTTTTCGTTTTGTTGCCATGGCAACCAGAGTTATGAGTGGAATTAAATTCTTTGAACAATTTTGGTAGAGCTTCACCCAAGGAAAACTCCTGCAAAGTTTCATGAAGATTGGCCCAGTGGTTTAGGAGGAGAAGATGTTTAAAGAAATTGTTGACAGACAACGGACGACGTACGCCGGACATTGGGCAATCACAATAGCTCACCTTTAGCACTTTGTGCTAAGGTGAGCTAAAAACATGATGGGATGGAGAAAATACTGGTAACCACCATTTTCTCCAGTTCATACTGTTTTCTGTCCTTTGCAAATTACTTTTACTCGCTTTGGTCCCATTGAAATGTTGGACAAAATAAAAGTGACTGAAATTTTTGAAATTTGTTTTGTGAAGGGTAGAAAACATTGTGGGAAAATTAACCAGCATTTTCTCCTTTTCCCACAATGTTTTCTACCCTTCCAAATACAAATTTCAAATTTTCAGTCTCTTATTTTGCCGTCTGCAAATGCTTTCGATTTGGACAAACCTAAATTTTGTCTTTTGGTAACGAGTCGAAAAATGTTTTCTAACGGCTTCTTTCTCAGGACTGTCAAAAATAGAGATTGTGTGGTATGTGTTAAACCTGTGCAAATTGCATAACAATTGGAACAAGCAATTTCGTTGAAATGATCCCCTCCCTCCTTTTGCCCCCCCCCCACATTTTCCGTGGCACAACATTTCATTACATAAAAAAATATATACAAAGTCCCCTCCCTCCTTCCCCCCCCTCCCCCATTTTCCATGGCACAACATTTCATTACATAAAAAAATATATACAAAGTCCATAACAGGATTATCCTTTTCCCAGAGATTGGCATTTCATGAAATGAAAACAAATAAAGAAAATACACATTAAGCCCACTTTTTCCATGACACATCATTATACAAAAAGAAAAAAAATTGTATCAACGGACTATTCAATGGAAAACATGCATGAAGTTTCATCAAGTTTTGTGAAGGACTTGAGAAGATAGCCCTCTAACAATATACGCCTAAACATTCCTGCCATTTCAAGCAGCTAGCTAGAGACTACAGTACTGGAATTTCTAGCACCTGCCTGGGTAGCTCAATGGATATATTGTATTACTTGTGATCTAAAGGGGTTACTAATAGACTGACGGATGGACAGATGAATGGACAGACGGATGAATTATGGACTCATCAATCAACCAATAAAAATTTGAAGTTTCATGAAACTATGTGCACAAGTTGGAGATACATGGATAAAAAATAAATTTGACATGAAGCCCTCTTTTCCATGATACAGTGATAAATTGCAAAACCCTAAAAACACACGCTAAGGTCAAAAGATCTGTGAAAATCTCATTCTGTTGAGATATGTCCAGTAATTAAAGAGATATTGGGGAAAAATGAAATATAACATAAAGCCCCCTTATTCCATGATGCAGTAACAAATCCCAAAACCTTGACATTATGTGTTAGGTCACATTGCACCAAAATCTGCCAAGAAATGTGGAAGGCATTGCATTCACAAGAAATAGAGTGAAAAAAAAAAACATGAAGCCCCCTTTTTCTACGATGCAGCTACAAATAGCAAAACCTTAAAAATATGCGATAGGTCACATGACGAGAAATATTCTGAGAAATTCTATTAAAATTCGTCTAAGAGATGTTGGAGGAGTTGCAATCACAAGATTAATGGAATGAAAACAAAAACAAAAAAAAAAAACATGAAGCCCCCTTGTTCTATGGCGCAGCTACAAATCGCAAAACAATGACAATATATGATAGGGCACGTGACGAGGAACATTCTGTGAGGAACATTATTCAAATCCGTCTAGAAATGTGGGAGGATTATTGTGTTCGCAAGAAGTGGAATGAAATATAACATGAAGCCCCGTTTTTCCATGATGCAGCTAGTAATTGCAAAAAGATTAACAGAATTGCAAGGTCAAACTGGGTCAAACTTTTTTCCCTTCATTTCCTAATGGTGGTAGATAGATGTGACAAGTTGAATGTAAAAATCCTGTATAGTTTTCAAGTTAAGACTGAAAACATTAAAAGTGCACTGAATCACGTAACTTAAAAATTGCTCCCAGTTGGCCATTTTGCATTCAATCAAAAAATGTGTCTCGGGAGAATGGGGTTATTGTACACATGTATAAAGTTTCACAAAATTCCGTCCAATGGAAATGGAGATATTTGACGGGACGGACACAAGGACAACGCTAAAACTACATCCCTCCGCCTTTGGCAAGAGAACCATGGTGGCCTTATATCCCTTACCTGAACCTACATACTTTAGAGTGAATAGTAATATATTTACATCAAAGCAATTTGTAAACTTTCTGAGTCTCTTGATATGAAGAGAAAATGTGGCCTCTGGAATATCATCAAGATCTTTCTGTGATTTGATTCATTGTCCTACTTCTGATCCAAGGTGAGCCATGTTTAATATTATTTTAAAAAAACCCTAAAAATCCTAACCTTCCTTGCAAATTACAATGAAACAAAGTCTCTAGCTCCACACGATGTTTTTACCATATATAACCTTCTAATGAATGAATGAATAGTGTTTTATGGCCCGTCGACAACTTAGGTCATATTGGGCGCACTTACTTAGTAAACAATAATGCGAGGTGAAAATAACATACATGTGCAACAACATAACACAAACATGATAAATGAGGAATGGATGTATATAACCTTCTTACCTGTATTTTCATCACCCCAGAAAACCCATGTTGTCTAGGATATTGAGAAAACACATACTTCCATTTTGTTGAATTTAACACTGGGCAGGAAATATAGGCTCTATAGTGCAAACAATATTTTTTTTTCCTAGGACTTTACATGGTGACATTTTTTTTGTCCAACTATGAGCTTGTTGAAGACATTATCGAGAAAAAAAAACTCTGAATAAATGGCATGAATATTTGGATACAATTTAAATCATCATAAGGCTTAAAACTTAATCCTAGGTAACACATTATGAGCCTCTTGTTACCAAACAACATAAAATGTAGACTTGTCCTTCTTGCAAACATTTGCAATTCACAAATTAAAGTGGCTCTTATGATGGAATACGTCATTGACTGGGTAGAAAACACTGAGGAAAAAGGAGAAAATGCTTGATACCAGCATTATCTCGTTTTCCATCTATGTTTTCAACTGGCTTCTTCTTGATGGGTCTTTAACACTCAGGACTGTGTTGTGAAGAGCTACTACTGACAATGAACACAGAGGGATCACATAAAGGCACACCTTCAGGACTGTGTTCTCAAGTGAGCTAAATGGAAGCGGTTACATTATGGTCACAATGTGAAACTGCCGCCTGTCGATTTTTAGATATCGGTAGATTCTTAAAATTACATGCCGCCAGCCGATTTTTTGCAAATCGGTGACAGTGGTAATAAATAACTGCCAGTTAAAGGCCGCCTGGCGGGTTCCGGGCGGCGGCAGGCAGTTTCTTAAGTTCAAGGGGTGTGGGGCGTCATCAGGGTGTCGGCCGGTGGCAGTTAGGCGACAGGCCGGCAGCCGTCGGATTTTACCTGCCACTGCCCGGCGACCTGGCGGACACCAACCATTTACACCCGACACCGACCAGCCATCGGGCGTTCAAACTGCCACCGCCAGGCTGGTTTACGGGGGATATATAATTCTAGATTGCTCTCGTATCACTACAAAGTGTTCATTATTATTATCAACCACAAGATAAATAGATCTAATTCTTAAGAAATTTTTTCCTTCCAACAAGTTGCCCCCTAAAGGCAAGGGGCAGGACAAGGCGCCAGCACCCAAGCGCAAGAGACCAGAACCCAACCCAGCAATATGCAAGTCTCTGAGTCGCTATGGTGTCGTTAGAATCGCCATGACATTTTATTATTGAGAATAGCCTCAGATTTATTCAGGGGCCAAGGAGTCTGCACTCTGCAGATCACCATCCTGCCACCTACCAACACCACCAGTCGCCATCCATCTGCTTTTCAATCTCCTCCCTGCCGCCGGCAGATATTTTGAAATCGCACGGTGGCCTATAGGTAGCATGACGGTAGCAGGCTGGATGCTGGAGAGTGGCAGTTAGTCGCAACCAATCGCCGACTACGAAATGTGCCCGCCCGGCGGCCGGTGGCAGACAGAATTTTAACTTTTTCTTTAAACTTAAGCGGTGTCCTGGCAGCGTCTAAAATGCTGCCTGCCGATTGTGCCTGCAACCGAGCTGCCATCAAGCTGCCACCGGCCGAATTTGAGTGGAAACTGGCAGTTACCACGCTGGAAGGCGGCATTTACTGATTTGTGACCGTACTATTACAAATAAATGTTTTTTTTGCATATTTACACACAGACTGATGCAGAATATTGTCACATGATATATATTCTTCTTTGGTGAACTTTATACAATTATGAACCATGCTCAAAGGAAAGTGGGCTTAACTCTTTACCAAAGGACAAAATTTTAGACTGGTCCAAATTGGAAGCATTTGCAGACAACAAACGTAATGCAACTCAAAAATTGAAGTTTGTTTTGGGATAGGGAGAAAACATTGTGGGAAAAGGAGAAAATGCTGGTTATCAGCATTTTCTCCTTTTCCCCCAGTGTTTTCAAAGGCTTCTATCTCAAGGTTGTAAAACAAGGGACTGTTTGGTAAAGGGTTCAACATCCTTTTTTTCAAAGCATGTCTCATATTTACATGCTTTGTATTTCAGGAGACTGTTCCCCATCTATGAATGTATGTATATGACAGCACCTTTGACAGTAGACAGTTACTCTTCCAACCAATACTCTCCCGCACCCACAAACATACACATACTTTGTACAAGAGATAGGGTAGATTCGGCAAAAGTCGGACAAAAATCATTGGTGCTCACATAAACCATCGCTTAGAGCTTGAACTTGAAGCAAATCATCGTCGGGTGACCTCCCTTGATAATTCTTTCATTATAGTTTCATATTTTATAACTGGAACAACAATAAAGTCAAAATTATCCCGAAAAATCAAAGAAAATGCGCTCTTGTGCTAAACAGCAAAAAGGTGTCCGTTTTCTATTGAATTCACTTTTTTACCCTGTCAAACTTTTAACGACTTATCAAAAGATTGTCAATCTTTGGACACTTCAATTTTTTCCCTAATATTTCTTCTGTCACTTCTTCTTTTAATGACGTTTACCAGATCTCGAAGTAGCATTTAATATTTTAGATTTTTTTGTATAATGCATGGGTGAAAGTTGAAAATCCTGAAAAGCCTGAACTTAATGCTGGGGGCCGCTAGGGCCCCCGGTGGGTCCAGGGCTCCCGAGTTTTAGTGTTTTTTTTTATGGGGAATTAAGGCTTCTCCTAGATGATAATATGAACATTTAGTTGCATGAAAAATATCTATCTCATAGCAAATTGATTGGATTTTGGTAACTTAAATGACCAACATTCAAAGTATGTTCAAAGGACATGTATAATTATGTACTTAAGGTATTACCATCCTAATGCTTCTAATGCAATGTGAGACAAAATTTCTTATCAGTTGATAAATAAGGATTTATTTTTGCACATTTCTAACAGACCTGAAATTCATTTGTTGTCTATCTTGAAATCATATGATAATATTTTTGTTAGTTTTCTGAAAAGGAAGATAATTAGTATCTCCTTATGTGTTGAGAATAGTGGCTTTAGATTTATAAATGACAATTCTAAGGTGGAAAAAATGGCTTGGTCAAAGCATTACAATAAAACTCATTTTCAACAACAGCAAATTTTTTACAGCAATAATATTGTAGAAATAATTGTTTCTCATTACCTTAACAGTAAATGTCTTGAATTTCTACTAAGCCCTTAATCCAGTGATACTGTTGCTGTGCACAGAGGTTGGTATATTATACACCAACAAACACACAAATTAATAGGCATTAAAGAAAATAAACAACCTTTTTATTTCAGGATCAACCACTAGTGACAAACATAATATTATGACAGTTTTCACATTTTATTGATGATAAGGGTCGTCCGAATGCTTTTTCGACGCCTTCTTTCAACTCGATCCATACTTAATCGTTTTATTGCAACACTCGCATTGCAACGCCGGCAACATCAGGTTTACGAAGCTAGTTACTAGTGGTGGGCCGATGATCGACTATAGTCGAAAGTCAGTTGGTTTAGGCGTCTGATTCCGATAATCGATTGAGAAATCCCGGAATCGATTGTAGTCGGTTGCTAAGCTGGCTTGATGCCAAAACTTGAATTTTGGTTTTTAGCACTTGGTTTTGTGGCTATTATTAATCACAATCTTGGATTTTAAACAGACTGAATAACAAACACGAAAATTGGCTGTAAAATGGGGAACAAATCTTTGTCCATGAATGTCTTGACAAAAGTTGACGACTCGGCAAGCTTCCCTGAGCCCGGGTTTTGACATTTGAAAATTTGAAATGGCCGGTCTTTGACGATGAAAGATATCTGCCTAAATGTCAACCTGAGGCATGAAATTATAGTCTAGAACTAACTACAACCTAGCTTGCGTGCATCCGGTAGAAATATGGGTTAAACACGATCAGTATAGAATGCGAAGGATACCCGGATGATAATGAAGCTGGCCAGTCATTTATGACAGAGTAACGAAGGAGTTATTCCTCTTATCTTATTCTCAGTCAAATGAAGTCTAAACCGAATGTACTATCGATAGCTATTTGGTTTGCTCTTCCGATTACAAAGCGATAATCGATTGAGATTTTAAACCGATTGCCCAACACTACTAGTTACCTAGTTTACTACTACGGGTTTCAAGCTGTGATAGCCATTCCTATCGCCACATGTTTTTCAGCGACTTCCAAATTTCTTTAGTATTTATCCCCGTGGAAGAGACTTCATTCTAACGTGTGTTAGCTTTGTAATCAGTAGCGAAATTGACAGAATTTGTCGCGACAGTCGCCATTTTTAAACAACTGCCCATCGCATTATGAAAGGAACAATTTGATCGGCTGTTACCAATGAGCGGAAACCAATCAAATGCGACCTTATGAACTCACTGTTGAATTATGGGAGCTGACCTCAGTTGGGGTCAAAACTTCACAATCGGCACTCATCTGGATTAACGTACATAATTAGCGAGAACGCGTGAAAGCAATGTGATTTCAGGCTTCCTCGATCTGTGGATTTTATTACGTCTGCGAAATTTTGTCATGACCGCTTACCCCCCTAAACCCCCTCTAAAATTTTCTCAATGGACTTTTGCGATTCAGAAAAATAGTCCTTTCCCGCACTTAAAAGCCGGAAAGTCCAGCATATGCCGGAAAACTTTCACCCATGATAATATTCCAAATAACCACATAAAAGTCCTGCATATACCTCGTGTTGGCAAGACTCGGTCGTTGGAAGTTTCTGTTTGCGTCAGAAAGAACGTAATCGGTGCTATGTTAGACTCTGTATCTACGAGATTTGCTTAATAATCGGTGTAGGAGTCAACGAAACTACTCTTTGAGAAGAATCCAGCTGTGAAAAGCCCACAACATCTCATTTTTCCCCGACTGACGCTGTCTGACTTTTGGCCGATTTACCCTATGTGTGTTTATAACTAAGACACCAGAAGCCCTATGACTCTGTGTCACATTACAAAATTATGAACATGTCCAAATCCAAAGTACAAGCCTAAAATATTGTCGTTTGGTAATGAGTTTAAACTCGGGTTCCTTTGGTAACGGGTAAAAGCTCGTCTCTGCTCATCCCAAAACAGGTTCTGATGTGGATCAATCACCAAAAATAGTAAAATATTATCCTCTCTCCCCTTTATCAATACTATGTCCTTTCTGAACAGTCTTACAGATTTTTTTAACTAATTACCAAATGACAAATTTATAGACTGATCCAAATTGAAAGCATTTGCAGATGACAAAATAAATGTGACTGAAAAATTGTTGAACGAGTTACCAGCATTTTCTCCTTTTCCCACAATGTTTTCAAAAAGGCTTTTTTCACAAGAGTCTTTATAAGTCAGGATTGAGTCGAAAAGAGTTAATCAGCAATGTCGTCCATTTCTGTTTGTTCATTTTCTTTCTCAGAAGCAAGATCTTTTTTCTCTTCCTGTTGGTCTTCATCCTCAGCTTCATCCTCACTGCCATTTTTTTCTGGAACCTATCAAAGTGGAAAGAAACTATCTGAGTAATGCTTTGTGAAAAGGGCGCTAAATGCTTCTGTGAAAGGTCTGTATTGACCAACCATTCTAAGAAGTCTTTGTCTTACTCTTACAGATTTTCTGATTGTGAAAGTAACAAAGCTTTTCTGATTGGCTAAACAGAGTGGTTTAGCCAATCAGAAGTCTTGTTACTTTCACATTGACAAAGTTCTGAAGAACAAGACTAAGAATGTTCTTAAGAATAGTTGGTGAATATGGACCCAGGTTAGCCTGCACACTGCTTGCAGGCTGACCTCTGCCAAAATGTTTTGCTACTGGTCATTTTTCTTTAAGTCAAAGGACCAATCGAAGCTGCTACACAAAACTGATGTTATACCGTATAACGGGTTTTTTTTAAATGCTGCCAATTTTTATTAATTTTTACGCACCAAAAAGATTCGTAAAAATTCAATGCATAAATAATTACAGCGTAAAACCGTAGCATTGTATTGATATGAAATAAAGGGTTATCACTATGTAATACCTGTACACTAAAAACATGCAATATATGTGTTCCGATTACTTGTGATATGACTTCTCTCAATCAGTCATCCCTATTTGGATACTTTAGGCCACGGCTTCCGTGCCCAAATAGAAAACTAACAGAGAATTCCAATCCATACTATTCAGGTTAAAAATGCTTTGACACCACGTAAACAAGGCACCTTCATGATACTCGACACTTTGATTATGGTGGTGATGAGAATTTGACTCGGCATTGGGCCGCTTCAAAAATGTCACGAATGGGTCTTGTGAAAAGATGTGGCTTTACAACTGCAAAACCCGAGGCTTAAAAAATTTGGAAGAGCTAAAGGAGGGCTTTCTAAACAGAGTGAAAAAATTAATGATAGATGACAGTGTGCCTCCACAGTTAGTTACCAATTATGACCATACAGGTATCTGTTAAAACAGTTATTCACCCAACAACAAATTCGCGTTTTTTCGCACGCCAATCAAACAGTGACACTTTTCTTTCAACCTGCATTTAAAACAAACAATACACTTATATTCTTAAATGAAAGAGTGGACAATGCACTGATATTCTTAATGCGCTAATTTTTTACGCATGTTTAGAATTAGTAAAATATAAAATTGTAAAAATTTAAATCACGTATTTTTAGCTCAAATTCGTAAACTTTTACAGCAGTAAAAAAAACCTGTTATAGGGTAGATCCATAAATAATTACTTAAATGACCCTGAGGACATGTTTGTATGATATTTACCACAGTTTTCAACATTGTTTCAGTTATACTGAGGCAGCCAGTGCACAAATCCAGTGTTCCCACTAGTTTTTTATTTCAAGGGTACACTTACCCCCGGGCCGAAAATCTGGGGGAAAGTTTTCATAATAGAGGGTTCGACATTGGTGGTTCCCAAACTAGAGGTAAAGCAATATTGATGATTTGCAGCAAAGAAGTCTGCTTTATTCAGATATCTATGTAAATATACTACTTCAAGTCATTAACAATTGGCAAGGCAGTCTGAAGCGACTCTGAACAAACAATGTCAAGGAGCCATTTCATTGTGTCATGTTTTTCCATGTTTATTCCATCAATCACTTTTTCATGTCTGGTAATTTCTGGATAGGCATTTCTGCATAATTTGACATAAATTTGTCCATAAGGATATCAAGTAACTTCAAAACCTGTCATTTTACACAAGATAGGCGAATAATGGTCTTTTTTGTCTGTTTTGTCCTCTTACGTGAGGTCTCGCATGTAACCAATATTTGCTACGTGAATTTCATTTCTGTAACATGATTTACGTAATAATTTGCGCCAGTGGGAACACTGCAGATCCATGCTTTTTTGGCGTTTCTTTAGTGGTACATTCCACTACATTCTTTCCAACCAACAGGCTGCTTTCCTGCATAGACAATATAAAACCAGTGTCAAATCAAACTATGAGTTTCAAGCTCTCAGGCCTACAAATGACCAACTGAATTTAATGACTCTAAAATGACCCTTATTAAACACCTTTTCAAACATATTGTTGGAACAGAAAAAAACTAGATTTGTCACTGAATGTGACTTACTACACCAACTAGCACTTTGACAGAAACAGGCAAATTAGTAGTATTTTGTACACAGACGAACACACACAAGGATAGACAGGCTGATTCCAGTATACCCCCCGAAAATATTCGTTCTCTGCGGGGATACATAAATGCTTGTAGGTAACATTATAGACAGATTTGTGACCTTCCCATGTTTTCAATAAGGATAACTCGTACTAGCTGTCATCTGTTCAGACTTCGAAAATAAGGCTTTAGATACCTAGTGCCTAAATTCTGTGTTTATAGCATGCTCACAGTATTTGACACGTGATTTGTAAATATTCATCAAAAACATCTATAGTAAATCATCTGTTTACTTCAAAAACCTCATAACTACAGCTTGTTACAAGCTGTAGTTACGAGGTTTTTTAAGTAAACCGATGAAATATTCCTTATGTGTACGAGTCTTACTATGTGATATTGGGAGTTTCACGCATCCGCAAAAGGTATCAGTGCAGGTCGGTCAGCACAGTCTTGATACCAGCCAATATAGCTCAGTAGGTAGAGCGTAGGACTCCTGAACACAATGTTTCAGGTCACTACAGGTTGTGGGTTCAAATCTCCGGCTGGCCAACTAAAATTACTAATAGTCTTTCAGGTGAGATATTAAACCGAGTTCCCGTGTGACGGTGCTATACGATGAGCATGTTAAAGAACCAGGCGAAGCTCTCAGCAGTTTCGACCTGTATCCTTGCACTATCCCCCGTAACAATTAACTGTCTTTTAGGGGCATCACTCATATGGGCAACCAGTAGTGACGATACATAAAGGGAAATAACCAAACTAAGCACAGTCTGCCCAGTCTTATCTGTGTTGGAAACTGTGAAGAGAGAACAATTCTACCTCCGGACTCAGCATGTTATCAGACAAAATACAACTTACGGATCCATAATTATTTGACAAACTACTAGGCCTAATGCATTAACCTTTCCCCAAACAAGTCCTGGTTTTTATGACCCTGAGATAGAAGCCTTTTGAAACATTGAGGGAATAGGAGAAAATGCTGGTAACCAGCATTTTCTCCTTTTCCCACAATGTTTTCTACCCTGCTGACACAAATTTCAATTTTTGAGTTATGTTTATTTTGTCGTCTGCAAGTGCTCTTAATCTAAAATTTTGTTGGTTGGTAAAGAGTTAAACTCACTTCAGCAAAGGCATCTCTAATATTCAATGTTCCGTGTAGGTTTGGAATTTGTACATAGTTGAGATTATTCCCTGTGAAACCATTTTCAAATAGAAAAATTCCATTGATATACGAATTCTTACCTCAGTGCTCAGTCTTCTCTTCTCATTGTTGTTGGCTTCATCCATGTTTGTTGCCTGTAACTAAAGTTATAAACTACACTAATACTTGTCTGGGAGACAGTTGGGCTAGGGGTAAAGCACCAGGGCTTACAGCCTTGAATCCCAAGGTGAGCTAGGTCAACCTTTGAGACTACACACTATAAGTCGAAAGTACTGGTAAAGACTGCAAGGAAGCAATCATTTAGAGTAACTGTTGTAAGTTCTAGAACTTGTTTTATGACTGATGTCAGTTGAAAAATACTAAATCCCAATACCAGGCAATAGGGTCAAATAATAACACTATTTGCAAAGACCAGCTGATTCATTTGCTTATAAAAACCTTACCTCTTAACCTATACCATTATTTTCCAAGTTTTGAAACATTTATTTCAAGCCCTCTAAAACATTCTGGGAAAAGGAAAAAGTACTGGTTTCCACAATGTTTTCTACCCTACAAAAGAAAAAGTTCGTCATTTGAGCCACATTTAAATTGTCGTCTACAAATGCTTTCAATTTAAACAAGTCAAGAATTCTGATGTTAGATAAAGAATTAACCCATTACCAAACGACAATATTCTGGACTGGTCCAATTTGAAAGCATTTGCAAGTGACTAAAAATAAAAGTGACTAAAAATTTGAAATTTGTTTTGTGAAGGGTAGAAAACATTGTGGGAAAAGGAGAAAATGCTGGTCACCAGCATTTTCTCCTTTTCCCACAATGTTTTCTAAAGGCTTCTTTGTTAGGGGCGTCAAAAGTAGGGATTGAGTGGTAATGGGTTAACTAACCCTGTATCCTGGGTAATGATTAAATTTACCATTTTCTTTCAGTTTTTTAACTCTTTACCAAGCGACAAAATCGTAGGTCAGTCCAAATTTGAAAGCATTTATAGACGACTAAATAAACATAACTCAAAAATTTAAACTTGACTTCAGAAGGATAAAAAATATTGTGGGAAAAGGAAGAAATGCTGGTTACCAACATTTTCTCCTTTTCTCACAATGTTTTCCAGATGGCTTCTTCCTCTGGGTCGTAAAACCCAGGGATTGTTTGGTAAAGGGTTAAAAATGTAATACTGACTCAAACCAAAAAAGGGTTAAAAATGTAATACTGACTCAAACCAAAGACAACAATACATTACAATGAATGCACAAATCAAGCTAGTCTCCCATCTTACCTCTGTGAATTCCCATGGAGGTGGTGCCTGGTCATCCAATCGTTTTAAGGCAAACTTCCAAACACCAAAACCTGAGAGACCAGTTGTGAACCAGGCTTTTTCAACTGTATATAATCCTGTAGTGAAGTTAAGAACCTACTTACTTTCACCATTACCATAATTTTTCAATATTGCCATATTTCTACATTACCATATTTCATCATTATCATATTTCATCATTGCAATATTTTGGTATTACAATACTCAGCAATACCATATTGCAGAATTATTGTAGCCTTGCCATAATTTCAGCTTAACAATATTTCACCAATACAATACTTCCACATTAACATAATTTCATCATTACCATATTTTATGTTAGCAATGCTTCAGCATTACCATATTTCACCATTACAATCCTTGATCATTCCTTATTTTACCATTACAATGCTTCAGCATTACCATATTTCACCATTACAACGCTTCAGCATTACCATTTTTCCAAATAACAATGCTTCAGCATTACCATATTTCACCATTAAAATGCTTCAGGATTACAATACTTTATCATTGCAATGCTTCAGCATTACCATATTTCACCACTACAACGCTTCAGCATTACCATTTTTCCAAATAACAATGCTTCAGCATTACCATATTTCACCATTAAAATGCTTCAGGATTACAATACTTCATCATTACAATGCTTCAGCATTACCATATTTCACCATTACAACGCTTGATCATTCCATATTTTACCATAACAACGCTTCAGCATTACCATATTTCACCATTACAACGCTTCAGCATTACCATTTTTCCAAATAACAATGCTTCAGCATTACCATATTTCACCATTAAAATGCTTCAGGATTTTAATACATCATCATTGCAATGCCTCTGCATTACCATATTTCCCTACTACACTGCATCAGCATTACCATTATTTATGATAGCTGTTTCAGCATTACAATATTTCACCATTAAAATGCTTCAGCATTACCATATTTCACAATTACAGTGCTTCAGCATTACAATATTTTATGATAGCAATGCTTGAATATTACCATTTTTCACCATTAAAATGCTTCAGCATAACCGTATTTCACCATTACAACCCATTTAGCATTACCGTATTTTATGATAGCAATGCTTACATATTTCACATTACAATGCTTCAGCATCTCCGTATTTCACCATTACAATCCTTCATCGGTATGTATCTCACATTACAATACTTCAGTATTACCATATTTCACCATTACAATGCTTCATCATTCCATATTTTACCATTACAATACTTAATTATCCAGCCTGCCCCGCAGGATCAGTGGTGAGCGCATTGGACTCATGATCTGGTGGTTGCGAGTTCAATACCCTGTTGAGGCGAACTTTCTTTCCGGCGTATTTTTGCCTCTCACCTCTGCTGAACCATGTGAGAAAAGTAGTCTGTGGCTTCGGAAAGAAAGTTGTGTTAGTACTGGTGTGAGAAAGCCAGGACACACATGTGCGTCACCGACCGCCATGATATGACCATAGCTGATAAAGTGGCATTAAACCTCAATACAACCAACCAACCAACTTCATTATCCATATTTTACCTTTGCAATGCTTCCGAATTACCATATTTCAGACCTAACATACCTCAGTGTTTCGTTCAAACAAAGACTGATTTATTATGCAATACATTTGCTCCTAAAAGGATAGACTAAAAACACTTTCTTTTTAACCCTTTCCCAAACAAGACCTGGTTTTTACGGGTCTGGAATAGTAGCCTTTTGAAAACATTGTGGGAAAAGGAGAAAATGCTGGTAACCAGCATTTTCACCTTTTCCCACAATGTTTTCTACCCTATCATAGACAGAAATCACCTTTTCAGCAAGAGCTGAATTGTCGTCTGCAAATGCTTTCAATTTGGTCTAGTCCAAAAATTTGTCGCTTGGGAAAGGGTTAAAGATTAAGCCCCTTTCTTATGAGCAATTTCTTCTTTTACCATATTTCTTACATTCTTTCTTGCATGACAAGAAATGCTTTCAAACTGTAAAACAGTTGGTAAATAAGGATAAAGAAGGAACATACCATCATATCTATAGCCTTCCTCTGGGGCAAAGGGGCTGTTCAGTTTATATCCCCTGATCACACGGACCGGATTTCCCGTCTCCACATTCTTACTCAGCGCCAGGTTTCCGCGGGTCAGAGTCTGGTCTTTTGACTGTGGGGCCATTCGTAGATTCTGAAATATTTTAACACTCTCTCTGTATTTCCACTGTTTTCTACCCTATCATCAAATCTATCTAAAGTGCCCTATCAGTTCATTTGTTTAACACTTTACCACTCATGCAAAATGTGGACTTGTCCAAATTGTAAGCATTTACAGAAAACAAGTAAAAAGAGGCTTAAATAATGGAATCTCTGTGCTTAGGTTAAAAACATGTTGAGAAAAGGAGAAAATGCTATTTACCTTTTTCCCAAAATGTTTCAAAAGGTTTTTCATCGGGGTAATTAAAACTCTGGATCATGTGGTATGGGGTTAAATCTTTAACTTGTTGTCTGCATGTGCTTTCAATATGAGCTAAACATTTTGGAAAGAATAAGTCCTTTTCAATAAACACCAAGATTTTCCTAATAGTATTTTTTGTAAGTCATATCATAAACACCAGTATTTCTAAGTACAACCAAACCTGTTTTGAATAACTACAGACGGGAAGGAACAAATGGCATGTAGATGTAAGAATAATTCAAGTAATTTAGCAAGGGATACAAAACCAAAATGGTTTGATACAGGTGACCCCTAAGACTGGTCAAAGTGTACACTGCAGTTTTGCCTGTTTAAGAAACCACTCAATTCTTTACTACGAAAGTTTCAGTTTTAACCACCCCATGGAAGAAGAAAACGACCTTTGAAATTATTGTGGGAAGGGCAGAAAATGCTGAAACCAGCACTTACTCCTTTTTCCACAATGTTTTCTACCCCATCAATGATAGATATCCTCTAAACTACATTTAGTTTGTTTTCTGCAAATGCTTTCAATTTGGTCCAGTTGTTGGGTTTATTTGCAGACGACAATTTCAAATTTGCTTAAATGGTGCAATTTTGGTTAACAGCATTTTCTTCTTTTCCCACAATGTTTTCAAAAGGCTTCTTCCTCTGGGTAGTTAAAAGTCATCATTGTGTGGTAAATCGTTAACCTTACTTTTCAAAACTTGTACACAAAATTCTTACTTTACCTTTGGTTTATTTGGTGTGCCTTTTAGATCTCTCCCACCTACAAGCGAAAAAGAAAGAAGAAAAACATTGCCTTGAACTTTGTACATGGGGCTATGTTAAAATACAGTATATTTTTATTGTATTTTTAATAATTTCTGCCTTTCAAAGTTTGCAGAAACCAGACCAATAACAGCCAAATTGAAAATACAATTTCCATAGATTTTCCTAAATGGAGTTCATTATTCATTTTATCCCTTTCAATTGAATAGAAGAGGGCAGATATTTACTCTTTAGGGGACAATCAGGAAACTTTTGAGTCCAAAATCAAAGAAACAGGGTGTGAGAGAAAACCTTGGTCAAAGACTTTTATTTTATTTCTATAGGGAAAAAATTTAAGGCTGCCTATCATTTGAACCCGTTATAATACAATCCTGAGGTTTAACGATCCTTCAGAACAAATTGTGGGAAAAAGGAGAAAATGCTAGTAACAAACATTTTCTACATTCTCCCGTGATGTTTTTTACCTTTCAACAAACAAATTTTAATAACTGAATCTTTTCAACATTTAAACTGTTGAGGAGGCAGGTCTGTCTTGTTTAAGCACACATTCCATTTACTTTCCATCTTTCCTTACTCCCAAACATCAAATTGAAATGAGCCATGCTCTGTGAAAAGAAGGCTTGATGCATCTGCTAAAAGTATCGACCCAGGTCTGCCAAAAATTTTGGGTCCCCCAAAAATTCTAAATGGTTGCCTCAACTCTTTAACAAACAATCATGACTTTTAACACGCCTGTATAAGAAACCTTTAGAAAACATTGTGGGAAAAGGAGAAAATGCTGGTAACCAGCATTTTCTCCTTTTCCCACAATGTTTTCTTCCCCATCCAGAACAAAAATCATTATTTCAGTTACATTTAATTTGTTGTCTGCAAATCCTTTAAATTTAGACCAGTCTAATTTTCTTTTGTTTGGTAAGAGCTAAATTCATTTGAAAAGCTGTCAAATAACCCCCAACAGACAAAGTCCAGGGAAAGCTCAAAATATAACACACCTTCTCCTGTATATGTGAAACACTCCCCCCAGTCTACATTGTCATCATAGCCCCCTGACAGGGCAATGGAGTAAGCTCCTTCTTGTCCTGCATGTATACCAGCTACTGTAGGTCTGTAGAAATACAACAGATAGTGTCTATCCAAAACTGAAAGTTATGGGAGATATTTTTGGACAAGGAAGGAGTAAAAGCATATACTGGTATGTCCTAGAATAGACCATACTTACAGTTGGCAAGGTGTCAGTACAGATCAATTCATTATCTACGATGTAGTTACTACACACAGCTCCAGATAAGAGAAAGTGATGGTGTTCTAACTCCATTATTTCTCTTTCAAACCCTATGTTGTGGGTACTCATTAGAATCGTCTCGTTGAGACGATTTTAATGAGTACCCATAACATAGGGTTTGGTGCAGAAAAATTGATATCTTTAATTTTAAAACGAAAATCACTCCCTCTATCTGAAGCTCTGACTTAAGGTCTACATACAGCAGAAGAGCTTTTTCTAATGCTATCGTTGGAATTGTTTATACTCTTCCACATAATCCCAAGTTTAAAAGACCTTGAGGAAGGTGTGTTAAGGGAGACCACTCCTCCATACATGGCTTTGTCCCGATTTAAATACAATACCTAACAACTGCCTATGGTATTGGTCTTTTAATCCTCTCAAAAAGAGGATAATTGTCCTTCATGGGTTTGAATACCACCAGATGCGGTTTGTAATCGAGCTGTGCATTTGTTTATTTAATTCTTTGTTACAGACTTTGTTCGGAAGAGATGGCTTTTGAAAACATTGTTAGAAAAGGAGAAAATACTACTAGCCAGTAATTTTTTTTCCCTTTTCATATAGTTCTTTCAATCCTTTCAAAGATGACTTCCATCATATCAGCCAAATTTGATTTGTCATCTGTAACTTTCAACTTTAACTAGTATAAAATATTGTCATTGCTTAACTCTCTACCACTGAATTTTAGACCGGTCCAACTTAAAAGCATTTGCAGACGATAAAATGACTGCGACTGAAAAATTGAAATTTGGTTTGGGAAGGGTGCGTCACAGAGAGAGGTTAGATATATAAGCACTTGAAACCTGCCTTGCTGTTGAGCTAGCTTTTACAGTGATGTGGTTTGGTGTATTTCTCTCTCTGATAGTTAAGCAACATGCATTAGGTTAGTACCTGGATGGGTGACCAGGTCGTTGCATGTTGCATTTGGTGGCAGAGGTGGGATAATGACAACTGCCGGACTCGAGTTGCCTTACCCATGTATATTCTCCTGGTGTTTCTGTATATACATGCTTGTATATAGGTCCCGGGGTCGAGACTTCTCAAAGAGGGGAGTAATGTCACAGAGAGAGGTTAGATATATAAGCACTTGAAACCTGTGTTGCTGTTGAGCTAGCTTTTACAGCAATGCGGTTTGGTGTATTTCTCTCCATGACAGTTAAGCAACATGCATCAGGTTAGTACTTGGATGGGTGACCAGGTCGTTGCACGTTACAGGTGGAAAACTTTGTGCGAAAAGGAGAAAATGCTGGTTATCGCCATTTTCTCCTTTCCCAACAATGTTTATCAAAAGGCTTTTTCTCTCAGGTTTGTTGAAAGTCGGACATGTGTGGTAATGGGTTAAGGATGTAAACAAATCCAAGGTTCATTTACCTGTGAACACCATCTCTACAACATTCCATTCTTGTCAGCCATATTGTGCCCACTTCAACACCTGAAAATTGGAGGTTAAAAAAGGTTACAGTTCATTCTTTTAGCACAAAAGGTAATTTTCAGTTGCAGTTTTAGGCACTGTAGATCAAGAGCAGACTGCACACAGTATCCAATATATAGATCTACACTGTCAGATATTTGTCTAGAATATTGTGATGAATAAATTTTCTCTTGATTGGAATAGATATCATACTCATTAGAAAAATATCCCAATAAAAATTTTTATCTGGTTACCAGCATTTTCTCCTTTTCCTACAATGTTTTCAAAAAGGTTCTATCTCAGGGTCGTAAAAACAAGGGATTGTATGGTAAAGGTTTAAGGATTGGAACAGTAATCCGAACTGGTATCATTGGACAAGAACTCAGAAGTCGGGCATAAACATTTTGAACTTTTCACCAGACGATAATGTGCAGGGGTGTGGGATTCCTATGCCTGACTTGCCCAACTTGGGACTTTTTGCCTGCGGACAAGTGAATATTTCCAGAGCACTTGTCCAA
This sequence comes from Tridacna crocea, assembly GCA_943736015.1. Taxonomy (NCBI): domain Eukaryota; kingdom Metazoa; phylum Mollusca; class Bivalvia; order Cardiida; family Cardiidae; genus Tridacna; species Tridacna crocea. The sequence goes on along the minus strand of OX031057.1, from coordinate 14,084,573 downwards.
GTGAATTTTTGAGCCAAACCAGATAAGGAAATGTAATATTTACATCAAATGAAGATCCTGAAATGCTCCATTTATTCCAAGTTTTGGATAACCTGTGTTGAAGTAAATACCTTCAGGGTACAAACTAAATGTATTGACCCCGTTTGAGGCCACTCACTACATGCAATTGCTATGGCGGGAAAAGGACATGCGGACAAATAGGAAATTCAGTCCAATTTCATTGTGGGCAAGTGGGAAAATTCCAAAATTGCACACCCCTGATGTGCAGACTTCAATAAAAATGTAGATAATACAGTTTCTGGCCGAGATAAAACACCGGTGTAAAATCTTTATATTAACCCATTACCACATAATCCCTACTTTTGACGACCCTGAGAAAGAAGCCTTTAGAAAACATTTTGGAAAAAAGGAGAAAATGCTGGAAACCAGCATTTTTCTCCTTTTCCCACCATGTTTTCTACCCTTCACAGAACAAATTCCAAATTTTCAGTTGCTTTTACATTGTCATCTACAAATGCTTTCAGTTTGGACAAGCCTAAAATATCGTTGTTTGGTAATGAGTTCAGTAATTGTTTTACCTTCGACAGCACCATAAAAATTGGGACGATTCTTCTCCACTTTGACATGACTGTATTTTATTTTGTATGTTGGTTGTTTAGACTTCCTTTTAGTTTTTTCCTCCCCATCCCATTCTTCATCATCTTCATCATCAGGCAGATAGTCTGGATCTTCTCTTTTAGGTGTTGTCTGTAAATGTTGTAACAGTTCAACCCTTTATTACATAATTCTGACATTTAACGATCCCTAGTAAGAGGTATTTTGATAGCATTGTAGGAAAAGGAGAAAGTGCTTCATCTAGCCCAGTCAGTGAGAAATTCCAAGGTTCCATCTATAATTGAAGCCAGTATTGGGGGACTTCCCAATTGTAAAAAGCACCATTTTTTCCCAATTATGGAAAAAGAATTTTCCAAGTTTGCTGAAAGAATTTCCTAATTTTGCAGGAAGAATTTCTAATAACATGATGCTGAAATTCCCAGTAAAATAAAATTTCTCAAAAGCTATTTCATGACCATACACAAAACTTCCATTATTTTGCATCGACTAAAACCAGAAGAAGGCTTTCTATTGATTTGTCCTGTGATGTCTCAACTAGCTAAGCTGCAGTACGGCCTAAATGATGCGTTTTCTTGGCACCATATGGTTTGTTTAACTCTTTACAACACAAGAAAATTTTAGACTGCTCCAAATTGAAAGCATTTGCAGACAACAAAGGTGACTGAAAAAATTGAAATTTGTTCTGGGATGGGTAGAAAACACTATGGGAAAAGGAGAAAATGCTGGCTACCAGCATTTTCTCCTTTTCCCATAGTGTTTTCAAAAGGCTTCTTTCTCAGGGTTGTTAAAAGTTGGGACTGTGTGGTAAAGAGTTAATGGAGGTATCCTTAAACAAACAGTTATTTTTTTCGCATTATAACAGTGCAGTTAGACTGAACACAGTTGTCATTCCCAATCATTAAATATCAAATTCTTTGACATGTTGTATAATTATTTGTCTTTCGTAAAAACTTACAGCTGACAAAAGAAGTTTTCTTTAGCACTGTGGAGCATTTTACTCATTTGAAGTCAAAAGTCAAAAAACAAACATGCTTTATCCAAGTAAAACATGTCAAGAACCGGGAAACATTACAAAAAGTTTGTTTTAAGGACTTTAGACGAAAAAGGCCAGTGCAGCCTTTTTACTTTCATTATGCACCTTCAAATTCTTTGCTGATCAATCTGCAGGTAATACAATCTCCGCATACCGAGTCTCAATCTGCAGTGGTGGTTCTGTTGGGCATCGCCAATTTCCCTTTGTCTGAAGACTAGACAATTAATATCACTGTACATGATGCAGGGCTTTTTTTTCAAAAAATTGGGAAGGGGCCTTAGCCTTTCACTTTGGGAAATTCAAGCACAATTTTGGCCAAATTGGGAAAAATCAGGCTGAATTTCAAGACACATCAAATAAAATAAATTAATGGCAGTGTACATACATAAGTAAACAGAAAGGTGTAGCAATTTAGTAAGTGAAACAAATTCAACAGTCACAAAACTGCTTCAACTATGGCCAAATATCTCACAGCATTTGCACATATAGGCTTACAGCCCTTTTAACCACTACTATGGTACACCCATGGGTGTCAGAATTAATACTTTCGAAGAAGACTTAGTGCTTTCTGGCCATCATTATGATACAAGGGAATCATTATCTGTGGAATTTACAAGGCTAGGCTTGGATATTATAACTGGAGATGTAGAGTTTGCATCATGTGCAGTGATAATAATTGTCTAGTCTTCAGACAGAGGGAAATTGGCGATGCCCGACAGAACCGGCACTTCAGATTGACACTCTGTATTCGGGGATTTTAATACCTGTAGATTGATCAGCAAAGAATGTAGACATTTCAAGCTGAGAGTAAAAAGGCTGCGGTGGCCTTTGTCATCTGCAGCCCTTTTAACAAACTTTTTGTAATGTTTCCGGGTTCTTGACATGTTTTACATCGATACAGGGCGTCTTTTTTTTTTTTAAATATAATGACTGCAACTAAGTAAGAAAGTGTTCCACAGTGTTAAGTTAAAGAAAACTTCTTTAGTCAGCGGTAAGTTTTTATGAAAGACAAATGATTATATAATATGTCAAAGGATTCAATATTGAATGATAGGGAAATGACAATAACGTTCAGTCCATGTGCGGTGTTAAAATGCGCAAAAAATAACCGAATAATGACTCCATTAAACAAACCAAATTGCGCTAAAAAATCGCAACATTGAACGGTCCAGTATGGCTTAAGTTTAAATTTAACAAGTTAAAGTACTTTAAGGGGGTGCATCAGTTATATGCATAAGGATGCCACCCATCCCCTGCAGTTTTTCATTAGAACAATAGGCACTTGGTTTTCCGATCTTTTAACAAGTTGCCAATTTTTAGGACTGCATATACAGTACCCTACACACGTTTTTGCAGCTGCCTTTTTTTCAGTTTACACTGTCATCATGTTTGTCGTCATGTTTGGGCTGTGCCAAATTCTAATAATAAGGGTACCAAGGATGTCGGAAACCATGATAGAAATGAACGCAGCCCAAACATGGAGTCGGTATAAATCCGTTGCTGGTCCAGTATGGCTTAAGTTTAGAGTTTCCTTGTTTGATGGGGGATTTCCATATTCACAAAAGTCAAATATCTTTTCTTTAAAAAGGAATGCACTCAAATACTTTTATTACTTACATCTAGAAAAATCTTTAGTATCATGTGATGTCCATAAACATCTTAAAAACGAAAAAAATAATAGTAATAAGTAATATGAAAATACGCTTCCTGGCTCTTCTTGTGACATCAGCGAATGGTGTCCCAGACAAATCAAAATTTTCTGATAAAGTTATAAAACATGACGGATATCTCCGGTTGAAAGGTGTCTACTGAGGTATCGCCGGATGTCGCAGGTACATTATTGTGTTGTCTATCGCTAGGCTAAAGGAGATTATGATCAATGTTTGTTTCGTGGGTGATTTTGGTTGGGAAAGGCTGTCGGGTGCTAGCGCCAGCAATCGAGACGTTGCATTCCTTGTGTTTATATTATATAGGGGAAATTTTTTTTCATATTTTATCATTTATTTTGGTTATAGAATGTCAAATTCCTGTGGTTTCACTTATCAAATTACTGCACCTTTCTATTATTAAGTACACTGCCATCAATTTGCTTTATTGATGTATTGTGAAAGTCAGCCTGATTTTTCCCAATTTGGCCATGATTGCTCTTGAATTTCCCAAAATGAAGGGCTTAGGCCCCTTCCCAAGTTTTGGAAAAAAAGCCCTGGGTCTGTACTCACCAACATTCTTGAGAACATTCTTAGTCTTATTCTCCTTGATTTTCTAAATTTGTAAGTAACACAACTTCTGATTGGCTAAACCGAATGATTTAGCCAATCAGAAATTCTGTTACTTTCAAATATAGAAAATTCTGGAGAATAAGCCAAAGAGCCTTCTTAAGAATGGTTGGTGAATACGAGCCCTGGATATCTAACACAATTTTACAGAAACCAACACAAACCTGTCCTTGAAGTCGAGCAGATTTCCTGCGCGTGCCAGTGATAGATCCTTGGGTTGATGTGTCAATATTCAATTCCAACAGAGGGCGCTTTGGTTTCCTTGCAGGTTCAGACTTTCTCCTGATGGTAGTCTTTTTGCAGTTCAGTTTGGAGTTATCTCTAAACTTTAAAAGAAACGCCGAGTTATTTTCAATCTGATGTGTGCTAAATGCTTTCAATGAGGAAAAATCAACATTTCTTTGTCTGGTATACAGTTAACTCTTTACCAGACGACCAAAATTTTAGAACAGACTAATCTGAAAGCATTTGCACAACAAATAGCCCTATCAAAAGTATCTGTGTTTTAGGGCTGTAACGATACAGGAGGTCACGAATACGAATACACATCACGATACAGGGGCACGAATACGAATATTTATTCATGAATATAAATTTTTTCCAGGCACAAAATGATTTTTTTTTTTCAATACTTTGGATTTAAAAAATGTCTTATCAATATTAATAAAGTAATGAAGAAAACCTTACCTGGCTTAAATACTGATTTAACCCTTTCCCAAATGACATATTTTAGACTTCCAAACTGAAAGATTTTGCAGAAGACAATTTCAAATTTGATATAAATGGCAGAAAGTTCTTCAAATGGGTAGAAAACACTGTGGGAAAAGGAGAATTTGCTGGTAACCAGCATTTTTTTCTTTGCCCACAACATTTTCTGCTCTATCAAAGACATAAATCATCAATTTAGCAACATTCATTTTGTCTTGTGCAAATGCTTTTAATTTGGACAAGTCTAAAATTTTGTCATTGGGTAATGGGTTAATCAACTCTACAGCTTGATACTATGAATTTGTTTAAATGTGTAGGAAACATCTCACACATACTTCATGCACACTCTTAATCATTTAAATCTGTAATCCTAAACATTGATATACCAATCATTTGTCATCTTCATACAAGCTGGCCTCCAAATTAGTCTTAGAAAAAATATAAATAAATATCAAAGAAATATCTTTATAAGTACATATATTTGAAAAATTATACTCTAAAAGGGCCAAATTGCCCATTTCTGGACTTAACAGGTTATAATTTTCATTTAAGGACGGTGCTGATTTGACTTCTTGTCATGTACGTTTAACAGACCGAGGCCGTTTTGACTAGGGGCCGACTTCATATTTGGTCAATTTGACCTATTAAAATTGATTGATATTTATCTTGATATACTTTATGCCATGATTGCATAGTCTGTACACTGTCGAGATTTCTATTTTTATGACCTTGTCCCACTCCTTTGTTCGTGGAAACCCAAAATATTTCCACACGGGGAACTTGAATTTTGCCGGTGGACTAACAAGCTCGTCTGACATTTTGCGGGAAATACGAGCGACTCCTTTACAGCATGTTGCTGTATTAAATGTTAAACCTGTACACAATGACGATAAATAGATAAAAACTTTTATTTCTTAAATTCTTATAATTAATATTTAGAATAAAAAACCTATTTTCAATAGTTTTCAATTCCATTTCGTGTAGTTTACGACATATTGTGCCATAAAGCGTCATACAAACCTCTCGGAGTTGTTTCTCTTTTAATCATTGTTTACATCTACATAAAATTGCCGAGATTTGTTCTTCAGGCAAAACTTTGTCGAATTTGATCGAGCTGTAAGCATTCCGGATTATTTATGAATGTTGTATTCGCCAATATTCGGTTCTCGGACAGACGAATACGATACGTATTCGCCGGGAAAAAAATATTCGGTGCACCGAATATTCGAGTGTATCGTTACAGCTCTACTGTGTTTAGAGTTGCCCAACCAAACTATGACAATGCTGCTGACCCTTACTTTTGCATGCTATGATTAAAAAAAGAAATCTGTCAGGTGTAGGGCTCCGTACCAGTACATGATATATATCGAAAACCGGTATTTTACATTCGATAGATATATCGGATCGAACGTTTCTGTATCGAATAAAATATCGATCATCAAAAGAAAATAAAAGTAAAGCATATAAATACCCAGTTAAGTTGTTTTTAACGGGTCCTACTAAACACTGCAAAAGACATGCAAAGACAAACAAAGACATGCAAAGACACACAAAGACATGCAAAGACATTCATTTAGTGTATTTTATATTGTTTTTGAATAAAAGAGATCATTTATGCAATGGCTTATTACCCGTCCATCCGTCAGCAATTTTAATCCAATCCATTTTAAACAAAAATAGACACAAAGAAGGTAACAAGTTAACCCTTTTACGAACAATTCCGTGATTTAACGACACTGACAAAGAGAGTTTTGTTTGTATCAGAGTTAAACACCTTTAAACAGCGTAATTCATATTACGGTGGTTAGTGTACCTATGCATGTGTTTCCCGTCTTTCTAATAGCGTTTTGTCTGCTTCCACGATATTGTATCCACAAACAAACTAAATGTTATTAAATATCACAAAAAAATGTCTTCTTACGTCTTTGTGGTGTCTTTGCATGTCTTTGTGGTGTCTTTGCATGTCTTTGCGTGTCTTTGTGGTGTCTTTGCGTGTCTTTGTGTGTCTTTGCATGTCTTTTGCAGTGTTTAGTAGGACCGTTCTTAACGGCGAAATTCATTACGAGTTTACTTTAGGTAATCTCTGAAGTCGAGCAGTCGTAGAGGTAGGTGTGGCTACCTGGGAAAATTACAACCAATCGAAATGCGTCATTCTTTATTACTCGCCCTGTACCCATTACACAATGGATGACAATTAGCTAATACCCCTATTCTCGTTCCCCCGTCATGTTGTTTGAAATCTGCAGATTATGCATCAATCAGCAGATTGCAGACAAATTTACACTGATAATTGGTCAATATAGTTGATTAAAGAAAGGTAATGAACATCTCGTGATGTGATCGAGAGGTAGCGATGGAAATAATTAAAGCCGTGACCTTTCCACCTTCCTAAGATTTTATTTGGTCGATCTTTTAATATTGCCGAAAAATGTGGCTCGAAAATCAAATCTCTTTTTCCATTAGATTATCTGGAATCAGTGTTCTGACTCGCATAAATTATTGTGTAAATCATTTTATAGACTTGAAATTTGCATAACAAATGTTAATCACACGCGAGACCTCACGTAAGAAAAAACATGGACAAAAAAGGCCATTATCTGTTTATCGTGAGTAAAATAACAGGTTTTGATGCTAGTTCTAATCCTTATTGAGAAATCTATGTCGAATCATGCGAACATACCTATCCAGAAATTAACACGCATGAAAAATTGTTCGGTAAAAAAAAAAAACACGGAAACCCATGACAGAACAAAATGTCTCCTTGACATTGTCCGATCAGAGTCCTCTTTGACCGTCTTTTCAGCTTTTTAATGAGTAGTAAATGTAGATCTAGTTAGAATTCGTACTAATTTAGGCCTACATAATTATGAAATTTCAATACAATCTAGAAGTGTTAAATTTGCGGTATTTTGTTTTTCAGGTATGCTGAAAAAAGAACAAACACAATTTTCGCATTTTTTTCTGTCTTTTCTTGAAAATTGAAATATCATATGATATATCGAATATCGATCATTTTGTATCGATACAAATATCGTATCGATCAAACTGACCGATACGGAGCCCTAGTCCGGTGTGATTTTGGTTCATGGTCCATGGAAAAAAAAGTCTGCAAAAAAATTCCCTACTTATCCTATTTACAGCATTTGACCCCAAGGATATCCTAAGAAAAAACTTGGTAGAGGTCCACTAGGAGATGCTACTTACAAAAATTTCAAAGCTCTACACCTTCTAGTCTCAGAGAAGTAGAATTTTAAAGTTTTCCTTCTTTGTTCCAATGTTTCAAACTTGTGAACCCTGGGGCATCGTATGAAGAAACTTTGTAGAAGTCCACTAAGAGATGCTACATGCCAAATATCAAAGCTCTATTACGCCTTCTAGTTTCAGAGAAGAAAAATTTTTAAACTTTTCCTTCTTCGTTCCTATGTTTCGAACTTGGGATCCTAGGGCCAGGGCAAGTTTTGACCCCCAAGGACATAATATGAACAAACATTGTAGAAGTCCACTAGAAGATATCAAAGCTCTACATCATCTAGTTTCAGAGAAGAAGAATTTTAAAGTTTTCCTTCTTTTTTTCTATGTTTTAAACTTGTGACCCTCGGGGCAGGGCCACTTTTGACCCCAGAGACATCATATGAACAATCTTGGTAGAGGTCCACTAGGAGATGCTACATACCAAATATCAAAGCTCTACACCTTATTGTTTCAGAGCAGAAGAATTTTAAAGTTTTCCTTCTTTGTTCCAATGTTTCAAACCTGTGACCCCCAGGGCGGGACCAGTTTTGACCCCATGGGCATCATAAAAAAATCTCGCAGGGTTTTCCTTGACGCACAATTTTGAGCGTTTTGACGCACTTTTAAGGAAAATGTTGCACATTTTTTTCAGTAATGCGTCTTGGTGGACGCACAAATACGATCTGAGGTACTAATGATCGTTTATACCTTCCGACACTCTTACAAATTGCTATTAGATGAAAATTCTGGAGTACGAAGGGAAAATGGGACGAAAGAGTGGACTGTGTATCGATTTTACTAAAGTCCCGTCGGTCTTTAAACAAATCTAAACTAAACCAGTCGATCTCTAATGAAAACAATATGGCTCTGTCAAAATCGACGTCATTCTTGCTGTCTGCAAGGAAGAAGAGCCCCTACACAAAGATCAGACAATACAACGCCTGATAAGAGCACCCAGAATCACATTTCAAGGTCTCGAGAATTTATCAAAGATACACTTGGTTATTCCTTTAAAACAGTGGCATGAACGCGACCCGCGTGTCGAAACACAAGAATCGGCCATTTAATTGGTGATACTATTTTATTTCCGGCCGAAATGGATAATCTTTATCAAGAAAAACAACAGAGACTTTCTACTCCAGCCCACAACAAGCTTTCTTCACCAACGAAATGATCAATTCCTGTTATATAACCCTTAACAATAGAGAAAGGCTACACAAACTTCGAAAATCAACCCTTTTGCAGCATCAAAACACTAGTAATCATGACAATACCCTTAACCCATTACCACACGAGAAAAATTTAGACTGGTCCAAATTGAAAGCATTTGCAGACAACAAAATAAAGGTGACTGAAAAATTGAAATTTGTTCTGGGAAGGGTAGAAAACACTGTGGGAAAAGGAGAAAATGCTGGTTACCAGCATTTTCTCCTTTTCCCACAGGGTTTTCAAAAGGCTTTTTTCTCAGGGGCGTCAAAAGTAGGGATTGTGTGGTAATGGGTTAAAGCATTAAAATTACTTACAGATACGACAGCTTGTCTGAAGGTAGAGCATATTTGCTCGTTAATAACAGGCTTTATAAAGCAGACTCCAGATAGTCTTTATGAAAAAGGTGCCATCTAAGCCCCCTCTATATATAGAGAGTCTCTGGTATTATTATGTATATCACCATGAAACAATTCATATATAGACTATAATAGATAAACAAAGATTTACAGTGAATAGAAAACATGACAAAAACACATACTTTCACGAATAGTAGCTTTATTTTAGCAAATTTCATTATGTTGTGACCCCCACAAATTCCAAAATGACCCCTATTATTTTTGACTAGGGGGTCACAATGACCCCCTATTTTTGTGGCCGAGGGAAAAACCCTGATAGAGGTTCACTAGAGGATGCTACATACCAAATATCAAAGCTCTGCACCTTCTAGTTTCAGAGAAGAAGAATTTTAAAGTTTTCCTTCTTTATTTCTGTGTTTTAAAATTGTGACCCCCAGGACAGGGCCAGTTTTGACCCCAGGGACATCATATGAACAATCTTGGTAGAGGTTCACTAGGAGATGCTACATACCAAATATCAAAGCTCTGCACCTTCTAGTTTCAGAGAAGAAGAATTTTAAAGTTTTCCTTCTTTGTTCCTATGTTTCAAACTTGTGACCCCCGGGGCAGGGCAAGTTTTGACTCCAGGGATATCATATGAACAATCTTGGTAGAGGTCCACTAGGAGATGCTACATACCAAATATCAAAGCTCTGCACCTTCTAGTTTCAGAGAAGAAGAATTTTAAAGTTTTCCTTCTGTGTTCCTATGTTCAAACCTGTGACCCCTGGGGCAGGGGCCAGTTTTGACCCCAGGGACATCATATGTACAATATTGGTAGAGATTCACTAGAAGATGCAACATACCAAATATCAGAGCTCTACACGTTTTAGTTTCAGAGAAGAAGAATTTTAAAATTTTCTTCCTTTATTTCTATGTTTTAAACTTGTGACCCCTGGGGTGGGGCCAGTTTTGACCCCAGGGACATCACATGAACAATCTTGGTAGAGGTCCGCTAGGAGATGCTACACATCAAATTTCAAAGCTCTGCGCCTTCTAGTTTCAGAGAAGAATATTTTCAAAGATTTTGCTATTTTTTCCTTTTGGTTGCCATGGCAACCAGAATGGGCAACCAGACTTATGAGTGGAATTCAATTTCTTGAACAGCTTTGGTAGAGCTTCACCCAAGGAACATCCCTGCAAAGTTTCATCAAGATTGGCTCAGTGCTTTAGGAGGAGGAGATGTTTAAAGAAATTGTGGACAACGCACGACGGACGACAGACACTGGGCGATCACAAAAGCTCACCATGAGCACTTCATGCTCAGGTGAGCTAAAAACCCAGTGCTTCCAGTGAGCCTCAAACCTCAAGCCTACAGAAACAAATCCTATCCTTTACCACTAAGCCTAAATCACCCAAACAAATATTAGACTGACCATAGCTTGATTGGTGCACTGCTTTTACTCTTTACTAAACGACATAATTTCAGACTAGTCCAAATTGAAAGCTTGTGCAGACAAGAAATCAGGCTTTCCAAAATCTAAATCATATACGAACTTGAATAAAGCGTCATAAATCCAAGTCTTTTCTTCCTTCAATGTCAGAGAAACACCTTTCTTGTTTTAACTACAGGGTTTGTTTTAAATGAAAGTGGTTTTCTGGGAATACATTTATAGAATAAGACTGGTTTACGCATTATTACAGTAAAGTATGATGGACATATGTAGTAAATATGGGCTCAGTTGAACTATTGGTTTGGATCTATGAATTTCAGAGCATATTCTATACCACTTCCAGTATATAAGGCTCACACGACTAGCCGAAATACCGGAATACCGCCGAAACACCGGAATACCCCAAAGATCGATAATCATTGTTACGTTTGCAGGCCGGGCCGGAATACTGATATCTACTGATATTTCAGCGTGAATTTCTTTTAAAGGTGATGATGTTAACAATATCGAGTCAAAATCAGAGAGAAGTGGGAAAAAAATTAAGTTACCGGGATCATTTCGAGACCATGATTTGTTTATACTTGGTTTTCACGCGAAAGTTCTTCTGTCGGTCTTGTTAATGTCATAATGTTTACTATTTCAAAACAAAACATGGTAAAGATCGGGAAAATGTGAAGTATCTAGAAGAATTTTGCAACGTAAATTCTCCATTCTTAACAAAACAAAACACACAAATCGCTTCTAGTACAAGACATTCGCCACCATGTCATCTTCTAAAACGCCGGAATAGCCCCCATCATTGAGAAATGTACAGAACGCTGAAGTCGAGCCGGAATACCCGTAGGTCCACGCCAGATGTATTAACTTTTTCATTTATTAAACTATGAATTCGGTCGTTTTCCGATTATTCTGACTTTTTTTATGCAAAAAGAAAAACATTGAGTGTGTGTGATTCTCTCTTTCCCCATTCCCCTTTTCAGTTTTCAGAAAGTTCTTTAGTCAGCCTCTCATCGAGAGAAAAATGGTGAAAAGGTCGAGAATAGTATGATGTAGTTATGCCCGTAATCAGTTTGCAAACAAAGTTGTCTCTCCTCAATAATAAATAATAGAAATTGCACTTTATAAAAGTAAATCGCAACCACGTCAACTTCAAAAACACCTGAATAGCCCCTAAATCAATACATGTACAGTACGTTGAAGTCGGGCCGGAATACCCGTAGACCCTCACCTTTCTTGTGTATTTGTAACATTTTGATTTTCATTGTAAGGTGATACGCCATGTCTTTTCTATTTTGTTTTAAATTCTTATTTTGTTTTATGCTTTTTTGACAAATTGCTGCTCTAAATTGTAATGGAATGCGCGGATTATTTTTGTGTAACAAATTAACCAAGATGGACGCGAGTATAATTCATAGACGTAGAGCGCAAAATCAAGAGGCGAAGGTAAGTAATTTTGGTTTTTCAGTTTCTAACTATTCCCTTTTCCTTTTAAGTTATTGAAAAAAGAAAATGGAAATGTTGTTTGATCATCAATCTTGTAAAACCTGATATGTCTGCAAGCCGGCCGGAATACCGCTACTGCTTGTAATTTTAGTATACAGTGTTCCTACATGTGAACGGTTCCTATGCTAGTTTCGAATATGCCTTCGTTTCTTCGATATCGAGTTGAAATTGGGAATATGTAAATTCCCCGAGATCGACTCCATTCTCGAATTCTCTCTCTTTCCGCACATTATTCACATGCGAAAGTTCTACAATAAGCCTTGAAATTGTCGAGACAAAATCGTGAAAAGATCGGGGATGGTACGCAGTACTTGTCATCAGCATGGAAACAAAATTCTTCTCGAAAATTCTCTCTTCCAAATAAAAAAAAACGCACCGATTGAAGGACATACGCAACCACGTTATCTTTAAAAACACTGGAATAGACCCTCAATGGTACGGTGAAGTCTGACCGGAATACCCATAGTTACACCTTGTTAAATTGTACAGATTTTTTCACTTTTTCATGGAATGTCGGGGACAACTGCTATTACTATGGGTTGATTATATTTATTGTCTGCAAGTGCTTTCACTTTGGAAAAGTGTATACTTTTGTACTATGATGAGGATACAATCCTAATTGAGAATTTTACAAGAAATTTCACACTTTTTTTTCCGTGCATATAAGAAAAGTCAGTCATGATCTCAAGAATTTACACATCCAGTATCCACAGGGCCATAAACCTATGAGAGACCTGTTGACTTCGGGCACACGCTTCGTTACGCTATGTTATTACATGTGTTCTAATCATGTCTCCCAATTACCATGACAGGAAAGGGGTATAAACATCATACGCTAATTAGATAAGTAGAGCACAACATATTAACGACGTTTGGTATAAATGTTTACGCGCATCCATACTGCGCATGTGTATTTCTCACAGAAAGTAAAACTATCAGCGCTATTGTGTACTTTTCGCACATATGGCAATAGTAACAGCGGACCGAACATTCTACGGATAGTACTAGCACGGTTGCAATAGCCATGGTATTCTATGGTCAAAATAAAAAGGGGAAGTTTTCATCAAAACGAATGCTTATTTGTCGTGGAAAAAGAAAATTTTTTACACAATGTCAGCCATCCAACACTGAAAATGATACAGCTTCTGACGTTTTCCTGACACTGGCAGGCCAGTTGTCATGCTATCCTTTCAGGATGAAGGTGATAGCATCAAAACTGGCCTGCCAGTGTAAGGATGATATGACTGGTAAAGAACTAGCTGGAAAAAAAAGTCCAGTTACACGGCAAACAATGAAACAGGCAGAAAATTGAAGCTGTTGAAGTATACATATTTCTGGAAGTATGGCTATTTCCTCTTTGAAAAATACTTTGGGAAAAGGAGAAATTTCTTCTACTGAATAATTTTTCCTTTTTCCATTGTGTCTGCCGAGCTTTTATCCCATTTTTTCCAGAGACGTTTCTTTTTTTTTTTTGCATTTCTATGAGTCGTAATCATGTATGCAAATTTTAAAAAAAAACAAACATGTAGATAATGAAGGGTTTGGTATGAATTTGAGGTATATAGGCTTTGAAGGAATATAGGTTCCAAAATTAATGTGGGAAAAGGAGAAATGGCTTTTAATGAGCATGAGCAATTTCTTCTTTCCCACTATGTCTGCTGAGCTTCTATTATATAGTTTTCCTTGGAAAAAATTAACGTCCAACGTGACCTTCATCCCTGTTTCCCGGGGAAAGAAGCACAGGTAGGTGCCATTTTTATTTTTTCTTATTGTCAAGATTTAGAAGTACTATGATTGTGGAAATTAAAAAAAAAAAATCTATCTGTTAGAAAGTATGTTTTTATTGAAAATTAACCCTTAACCCGGTCAAATTATCTCCCTTTTTAACTCAATGGTCTTTAAATAAAACGCATATTGGTACATTTACCATGCTCAGAACCAGGCTTTCATATGTTTTTTGTGCAAAACTGAATTATTTTTCTTTAAAGTGATGTATATTTGAGCGCGGATCTGGGAAAAGGTGCCTTATGGCCAAAATTTTCGATTTTTGTTTTTTTGCATTTTATTAAAGGGAATTCATTTCTGTCTGATGTGTTTATCATTTTTCATTGATATGATGTGTAGTTTTGGAGATATGCATGTTTAAATACAGGCACCCTCCACAGTGCGTTTTGTTTACGAACGTCACGTCAGCGACGTCAATTCTAAAATGCAGTAAAATGCGTACATTTTTGTCAGTGGGTGTGATACGTCAATGTAAAACCACATCTCTACATGTTTTTCTTGAGTTTGTTCCTTGATTTAATCGAAGGATTGAACAACAACGATACGCTGTTTAGCTACCTGATTACTTAGGCAGTTTGCCATGCATTTGGGGGAAAAAAAAAAAAACAGGACAGAAAAGTAACACACAAACAACATATTCGTTGTTACTGAATGTAATGTTAAAAACAATGAGCATATTCATATGACATATTCGTCATTCGGAATGATTTAAATCATATTCAATAAAGAAACTACCAAACAGCAATTGCTATTTACGTGATATAAAGGAATAAATACGGAATATAATGTTGTATTGACTTTCTTTGTGTTTGTAATTAATTTGTGCAGCATAAGAAAATTTGACGTCAAATTTTCTTACGCTGAGAGAAGTAAATACAAGCACCATGCATGAAAGTTACTACAACGCAATATTCCTTTTATTATATACCTACAACTTTCAACAAGATTTGCAGTTATTGACAGTTTATTTGAAAACGGCAGATAGAATGAGAAAATCAATCAACGCGGATGGTAGTAACTCTTGTCTTCGTGAATGGCGGATTAATATTACGTCCTCATACCATATTTGGGACCGTATTCATTGCGTGTAGATTTTTTTTTCTGTCGTGTGTGTTATTCAATTCGATTCAACGCTTGTATTAGATCCAGAAAAAATTACTGGTAATAAACGTAGATCTACTTAAAAACAGAAGTTGCTCTCTGGTAAAAGGTTGTTTGATGCATCTACAAGGAGAATCGACGAAGACCAACCTGCACAAAGTGTGGAAAATTAACTGCGTCGACCTCTCGAGTTTTTTTTTTTAGAATTTTTAGCATGTTCAATGACTATTCTACCTCAGGATTATTGAGCCACTTCTATGATGATATGGGCTGTATAGATCCCTAATTTTGTGTTGATACGCATCAGACCCGCTTTTGCCAGAGTATGGTGCAGTTTAAAATTCTTAAGATCAGTTTCAGCAAGAACTCTTAGCGTATAGTAGGTATGTTCTGCGCAAAGTAGGAATCAGGACAATTCCGGAATTGTCCTGCGCAAAGTAGGAATTCTCACTTTGTCGGGCGAAGTAAGAATTCCTACCTGGCACAGTTCAATTCCGGAATTGTCCCTGCGCAAAGTAGGAATTGGGACAAAGTGAGAATCTATTGTTTCTCTGTGCGAAGTAGGAATAGCAAACAATTTTTTCTTTTTCATTGTTCATAATTTTCTTAACTGTATTATTGATGTTAGTCCATTAGTACAGAGAGACTATTAGTTGACAGGGTTTAATATTCATGATATTTTGAAGTAAGTTCAAACTGAAATACCGTTGAAAGGCACCATAACATGCAGTGCTCGCGCTGCCAATCAACATTATCGACATTTGTCGATTTTTTAATTCAGATGTCGATTAATTCTTCCAGTAGTCGATAAAAATTGTCGATTAATTTATTCCCCAAAAAGTCGGGTAAAATTTCCTTTGCATGCCTGGATCACAGGTTAATTTGCGCCAGAAATGTGTGGTAATCGTTTGTTTCACACCTCGGTGGACGCAGACTTGGGCAATCAACGGGTCACAATGGGCTGGTATATTAGACAACACGTGTCATATTACTCTAAGCCGTTAATTGGCCATTATTGTTTGTTTCTTCTTAAATTTTGATTGACCAAGTTAACTGATGCAGTGATAAAAGGGAACCAATCAGATATTACTACGCTGACATTATAGAATTGAAATTCATGTAACAAATTTTGGTTACACGCGAGTCCTCACTAAGAAAAAACAAACAAAAAAACATTATCCGCTTATCTTTTGTAAAATGACAAGATTTGAAGTTACTTGCTACCCTTATTGATAATTTCAGTCAAATCACGCGGAAATACCTATCCACAAATCAACACACGTGAAAAAATGCTCGATGCAAAAAACACGGAAACCCATGACACAACAAAATCTTCCTTGTGACATTGCCCGATCAGTGTCACTTTATACTGTCTTTTCACCTTTTAAATGCCTTTAAGCAGTAAATTTCCATAAGTATCTTACTTTAACAGAGTTTTGTGCAGCAAATCATCAATATTGACAACTAACCTCTAACAGAGAACAAATGTTGTCATAGCATATTTTGACATCTTACCCCTAGATTTATAGCTCCAGGGGTAAGTGTACCATTGAAACAAAAACAGCTACTCGGATAAATGTTCACTTATATAAGTCTACCTCTGTTTATATACTATTGAGTGAATAACTTTTTGTCTACAAAGTCTAACTCGCCTGCCACACTGACTTAATTTGAGAATAATTGAGGTTAAAATATAATAAAGGGAGGTAATCATGTAAAATAAAATTTTCTCCAGTCACTTGTGCATATCATTTATTATGATAATAAAAGAATGTTGCTTGGTACAGAAGTACTCTCAAAAGTCCTTATGCTTTTATGCAATAATGTGGTAAAAAGAGCACTGTCCCAGGAAGTAGCACTTAACAAATTTTCCTTTTTCACCCTCTGTATTTTCTGCATTGTAAGATTAAAACAAAATTGTGTTATATGTTAAAAAAAGTAACCATTCATCAAGGGAAACCAAGAAATCAGTCTGTGCTTTTATGCAAATCTTGTGGGAAAATGAGCACTATCCCAGGAAATGGTATAGAGCAAATGCTCCTTTTCCCCCAATATTTCTATAAAATAAGATTAAATATATAGATGATTTATTATTATTGACATAATCATGTGAATGAAAGTTTGAAACTATGAGTTAACAGTAAAGTTTGTTCAATGCTACATGTGCATATTTATTCATTTTTTTTAAACCAACTTCACACGCTTATTTTGTCTATTATTTTTTGTAAGAAAAAGTTGTTGGCCATTATTTTACTTGGGCCAGAGCTAGCACTGAACATGCAAAAGCTGGAATAGCTACGTTAATAATAAACCATGTGCCTAGCATCGTATTTTTGAATTTTGGTGCCAAGCCCAAAAGCTCATTCGGTAGCGTACAGGACTTGAGAACTGGGAATTGATGGTTCGATTCCCGGCTGGGCCAATTACTTTCCGAGGACTGGTGATAATCATTGCGACAGGATTTATTCCTTTCTTACCGCTGATCATTGTGTCGACGATGGCTTTGTGGGAAAGCAGCCTGTGACTTGCGCACTGACCATATCTGACCATTATACATATATCTCCCTTGCGCAATTCTGGAATTGTCCGGTACAATTCCGGAATCGGCGGACAAAGTAGGAATTCCTACTTTGCGCAGGACAATTCCGGAATTGTCCTGATTCTTACATTGCGCAGAACAGGTATACTAGAAAACACGGTCAAACTATTCCTTTCTTTCTAAAACAGTTTGCACAGTATAGCACAGTATATATCTTTCTTTGAAGTCTTATCTTGATCTTTAATGTTAGCAAAAACTGTTAGGTTTATAGTAGACTGAATCACGTAAAATACACGTATAAACTTATCGATCTATTTATAATGCTGTTAAAACTCTACCACACAACCCGTAGTTTTAACGACTCCCAAAGAAACAGACTTCTGAAACTGGAAAAAATGAGAAAATGGTAGTAACCGGTGTGTTTTCCTTTTCTCACAATAGTTTCTACCCTTGCAAAGAGAGTCTTTATTTATTTGTCCTCTGCAAATGATTTCATTTTGAACCAGTCTGAAATTTTATCTTTCGGTAAAAAAAAATTGTCGGAATGCCGTGCTCATAGCATGCATATAATTGCAGCCTGATCTTGGTCTACAAATGGGAACCAAAGCGCAAATCCATCTTTTTTTCAAGCACATCAAAGAATGTTAAAACGTCTCTCTAACAAACCCTTCTATTGTGTGTTCCGTAAAAATGTATAAAGATTGATACATGTATATTAAAGTATGGATGTATTAAATACACATAAGAGAAAACATATCAGCATCCCTAAAATATTGATGTCCTATCTTTTGGTCATTCAAAGCTAGCATCTGCTAGATAACATGAACATCTAAAGATCGGTTGTTAAAACTATCAAAATAAACACAAATACATGTAATACGAACTTTTAAAAAGTCTTTAGAGAAGATTCAGGCCAAAGAGCTTGCTAAATATTTATCTGTAAAGTCATGTACATATCAAGTGACAATATTTTAGACTGTACCAAATTGAAAGCGTTTTCAGACGACAAACTGAATATATCCCGAATGATGAGATTTGTCATTAAAAGGACATACAAGGTCGTTGGAAAAGGAGAAAATACTGGTCATAAGTATTTTCTCCATTGGCTACATTTTTTTTAAACAGTCTAACCCATGGTCGTCAAAATTTTGCATAGAAAAACTCGACAAACGATGTAGGGTTAAATTTTGTTAACTATGTGTGCCATATAAATTATCTAAACTAGTCTAATATGCCCCTTTGTTTCTGGAGTACACAATGTAAACGGAACTGGACGCATCAGTTACAAAGAGAACAGGAAAAAAATGTGTTCAAGTCTTTTGGTGTTGTTGTACGAATGTGTGGCACGCAGCTCCGCCATATCTTTGTAGATGTGGAGTACTGAATACAGCGTGCATTTTCAGAGAGGGAATCTACATACTCCTTATGCACTGACTTTCTGGTTTTCTCACAGTGAAGATAATTATATGAGTAGAGTATTATCAGTACCCCGAGGTGCAGCTGGCTGAGGAAGACCATACACGTTCGTATAGTTCACAGTGAACTGAATAGATGCTCTAATGTCTTCAAACACTATGGGGATGTGGACTCTTTTTCCAGTGTTTCCGTGTGTTCGCACACCAGGTCCATTTTTGTCCATGTGCTCAGCTGCATTAAATTTTTGAGTTGCCTTTGTCCAATGGCAAACACAACCATAAAAAATGTCCTACACAAGCATTTCCCCAAAACATAAACTTCTTCATATTTCTCTTCCTTTTCTCTCCTTTTGTTTGTTTTTCTATATCAAAATCCATCAAAGTTCGCATTACATACACGTCTTTTTCATTTTTCTCCATTTCGCGCATATTTTATATGTGGTCGATCATGCCTGTCTTCGTGAATTTTGACGGACAGTTCAATTACATTTACACCATCTCTCTTCAAACTCCTCATCTTCATTAAAAAATCTCAATCGTGACCCTGATCTAAGATCTGTTGACTGTTGTTATGGCAGTCTGATCACCTTTCTCTGAATCTCCATTTCTTCCGTCTTTTTGGTCACTCATTGATTGATTGCTTGTAGTGTTTTTAACGCCGTTTTCAAAATTATTTGAGACGGAAAGAAACTGGCCAAGCCGTTGGTCGAACTCACGACTCCCTGTCCTCAGGTCCTGTACGCTACCGACTGGGTTACCGCTGCTCGGCTCCTGGTCACTTAGGTCTCAATATTAGCCTCAGTACAATCATATTGACCTAGTTCTTGGATAAACTGTAGAACCCGTCCATTGATCTTGATGGAAGGATCTTCGTCATCTTCCCCATCGGAACTGTCAATAGCACACGATAATGAGCCATCTTAGGAACCAAACGGTGTGTTGATTGGTGTCTGTCCAAAGTACCTCTCTATGTCCTGAAGGAAGAAATAAACAACAGGGTTGAAATAATGGGTTGGATCAGAATACCACAAACAAAATATTGTCGAGGGAAAAATGTAAATAACATTTTTACATAGAAAAAAAAAGGAGACCAGAAGAAGAAAATGTAACTGGTAATGGATGCGCCTCGATCTTACAGTCCGATCTCATTAAGTTAAAAGAATGAATTTAAGTAGGCAGCGTAACCGACTGCGCTACCCACGCTTCATCTGGTGACGTAAAGTTTAAGGTACATGTAGTTTATTTTGATAATTCAGTTCTTAACATCGCCCACGTTATATTAGACTCCCAAGAAAAACATAAATAGCAGGTACATCTTCCATATATTAGGGTTTAAACTACCTAACATCAACATTTGCGGGATTTGTTTTCTAATAACTACCTTTTTTTCGCATTTCGTAGTGATCACTTGTTGATGCGGCCATAGATCTACGAAGTTGCATTTAAGGTTGAGAATAAAAATAAACTGATATGGAAACAAAGCTAGGTTTGCAACATTGTGTTTTGAAAACATCTTTGAAATCAGAAATGCAACTTAGGCTTTATATCGATAAGAGTAAACTTACCTCCATTACGATGCCTTTCTCGGAAGGTGTGGGTTTACATAAATTTCCTCTCCAGATTTATGGCTTCACATGCAAATAACTCGTATCAAAAAGAAATTTAATAACATTGGTCATTCAAACAAACGATAACTTCTTATATTAAATAAATTTTCAGTGGAAACAGATGTTTTTTTACATCAAAATTCAAGATTTTTCGCGAACACTCTTATCGACTATTTTTAGGGAAACGTGTGACGATCACAAAATTGATGACGTAACTTTGAACCGCAATATCTCTACGTCACAACTCGACGCCTTAAGGCACCTTTTCCCAGATCCGCGCTCATTTGTATATTCTTCTGGCAATTTTCCTGTTTAATTGACTATTAAAGGAAAGTGCGTTAAATCCAGTATATGCTGAATATTGGAACGGTATATTCCTTTTTCAAAAGCGAATTTCTCAGAAACGAGCACGGGAACCCCCTGTTTCTATTATCATAATCTACAAGAGACATGATGGGCTTTGTATGTGCAAAGTTTAAAAAAAATCTGTCCGATGGAAGAATTTGTCATAAACGTCTTTAAGTAAAACATACTGTAATACTTGCCGGTCAATGACATCAAGACTCGTATTCTTTTTGTTTTGCTTCTTCTCCGTAACTGTATTTTTTTCTGGGCTCTTGAAATGTTCTTAGGAACACAATATAATGCTGAAATGCGTAACAAAAGTTACTTGACATGGAAAAAAAACATGATAATCCATACAATGTCCAAGCAAGTTCCAAACTGGCATTTTCAATCAGATCTTTCAGAATGTCTTTGGATTTTCCCCCATTCTTAACGACTTTCCCAGCCGACTTACATGTAAGGTAAACGTTATACAACTTGTAAGTCACAATGCGAGAGCTAAATCTGTACAATTTAACAGTGTGTAACTATGGGTATTCCGGTCAAACTTCACCGTGCCACTGAGGGTCTATTCCGATGTTTTTAAAGATAACGTGGTTGCGTATGTCCTTCAATCGGTGCGTTTTTTTTTATTTGGAAGAGAGAATTTTCAAGAAGGATTTTGTTTCCATGCTGATGACAAGTACTTCGTACCATCCCCGATCTTTTCACGATTTTGTCTCGATAATTTCAAGGCCTACTGCAGAACTTTCCCATGTGAATGATGTGCGGAAAAAGAGAGAGAATTCGAGAATCGAGTCGATCTCAGGGAATTTATATATTCCCAATTTCAACTCGATATCGAAGAAACGAAGGCATATTCGAAACTAGCATAGGAACCATTCACATGTAGAAACACTGTATACTAAAATTACAAGCAGTAGCGGTATTCCGGCCGGCTTGCAAACATATCAAGTTTTACAAGATTGATGATCAAACAACATTTCCATTTTCTTTTTTCAATAACTTAAAAGGAAAAGGGAATAGTTAGAAACTGAAAAACCAAAATTACTTACCTTTTGCCTCTTGATTTTGCGCTCTGCGTCTATGAATTATACTCGCGTCCATCTCGGTTAATTTGTTACACAAAAATAATCCGCGCATTCCATTACAATTTAGAGCAGCAATTTGTCAAAAAAGCATAAAACAAAATAAGAATTTAAAACAAAAAAGAAAATACATGGCGTATCACCCTACAATGAAAATCAAAATGTTACAAATACACAAGAAAGGTGAGGGTCTACGGGTATTCCGGCCCGACTTCAACGTACTGTACATGTATTGATTTAGGGGCTATTCAGGTGTTTTTGAAGTTGACGTGGTTGCGATTTACTTTTATAAAGTGCAATTTCTATTATTTATTATTGAGGAGAGACAACTTTGTTTGCAAACTGATTACGGGCATAACTACATCATACTATTCTCGATCTTTTCACCCATGATTTTCTCTCGATATTTGCAAGGCTGATTAAAGAACTTTCTGAAACCTGAAAGGGGGAGGGGTGGAAGAGAGAATCACACATTCTCATTTTTTTTTAAACAAAGTCAGAATAATCGGAAAACGACCGAATTCATAGTTTAATAAATGAAAAAGTAAATACATGTGGCATAGATCTACGGGTAATTCCAGCTCGACTTCAGCGTTCTGTACATTTCTCGATGATGGGGGCTATTCCGGCGTTTTAGAAGATGACATGGTGGCGAATGTCTTGTACTAGAAACGATTTGTGTGTTTTGTTTTGTTAAGAATGGAGAATTTACGTCGCAAAATTCTTCTAGATACTTCACATTTTCCCGATCTTTACCATGTTTTGTTTTGAAATAGTAAACATTATGACATTAACAAGACCGACAGAAGAACTTTCGCATGAAAATCTAGTACAAACAAATCGTGGTCTCGAAATGATCCCGCTAACTTCATTTTTTCCCACTTCTCTCTGATTTTGACTCGATATTGTTAACATCATCACCTTTAAAAGAATTTCACGCTGAAATATCGGTAAATATCTGTATTCCGGCCCGGCCTTGCAAATGTAACAGGGATTATCGATTTTTGGGTACTCCGGTGTTTCAGCGGTATTCCGGTATTTCGGCTAGTCGTGTGACCGGTATATAAAAGTGCACATTACCAGTCTGTGCCGTTTGCAGAAAAAATGTCACAACAACGAAAATTGTAGCATTCTTCTATCGTCTGCTGCCTACAACTGCCAATCAAGCCACGTCAAGCCACAATTCAGATGAAAATGTTTGGTGTCCAAAAGTGAAATCAACCTTTCCGTCAGAAATGACTGACCAACTTTTCTATCTTGAAGTTTAAAGGTGAAATGCATTGTAAATCGTGCTCAAGTTGATGACGAAAAGATCCGTTTATTTTGACCCCCTAAATTAACGAAATGACCCTTAACTAATGAGGAACCGGGTCACAATGAACCCCAATTTATAAAGTAGAGGGGAAACTCTACAAAGGTGACCGAAATGAGAAAACTTGTCCCCGATATGGTAGAAAACATTGTACCAGCATTTTCTCCTTTTCCCACAATGTTTTTCAAAAGCCTTGTGTCCCAGGGTTGATAAAGGTATACCTTCAGTCTGAAGGTGTCTGCTCCGATGCTATTTTTGTGACTGGTCTTCGCATTCACCTTCAGACCAATGTTCATTAAATGTATCGGGAACAAATACGATTTTACCCGCATCTTTTCGAACAGCTCTATGCGACAGAATTTCCAATGACAACTAATAAAATGGGCATGGATCCATAGATAAATGATTAATCTTTACAAAAAGACTGATGTTTGTTAATATCCAAATCTTACCATTGTGCAAATCTGTACTTTTCAACATAAATAACCACTGACCTACATCACCAGAAATCAAAACATGGTGATATCATCAACGCGCATGTCTCGGCGAAAATCGCAGTATCTCTGACAGGCTACAGGACGGTTTAGTTGCGAATTACGCTTATGACAGAGGAACCGTGAGCGAACATGTTTGTTTGGGTTAGGGACGTTGAGTGCGCATGCCTGTTTAACGGAAATCGCTGTGTTACTTGTCTACAAATTACACTAGATTTATTTAAGTTGGGAAAAAAGGTAAATTTCTATTGATTTAATTGGTATTTCGTAGCACAGTTTGTGTGATGGTAAAGATTAATCATTTATCTAATGATCCATGCCCATTTTATAAGCTGTCATTGGAAATTTTGTCGCATAGAGCCGTTTGAAAAGATGCGGGTAAAATCATATTTATTCCAGATGGGTTTAATGAATGGCAGATATGACGGTGTATGCGAAGAACAGTAACAAAAATAGCATCGGAGCAGACACCTTCAGACTGAAGGTAATAAAGGTAGGGATCGTGTGGTCAAGGGTTACACGTTATTTCAGTCATAGCATCGCAACAGCTCAAATGTATACTATATCCTTAATTTTCAGTATTAGGCTAGGGCTCTTTTCAAAGTCACTTGCCCATGGATATCCTGCTATAAACCCAGTGCTTTGAGTAAGAATTAAACCAAGACTTAAGAGTCACCTTGTTTCATATCCTACACTTTACCTCTGAGACACGCAGGACCTCGAGTACCTGTCTACATAAATGCATTTAAATCTAAGGCCTTTTCCCACATGGTCGTTAGATAAATCTTTTATGTCCTGATAACCTGCTTGTTTTACTGCCCGAGCACATGGCTCGAGGACATGTACAGTATCTCCGACTTAAAG
Organism: Tridacna crocea; assembly: GCA_943736015.1. NCBI lineage: Eukaryota > Metazoa > Mollusca > Bivalvia > Cardiida > Cardiidae > Tridacna > Tridacna crocea. The sequence goes on along the minus strand of OX031057.1, from coordinate 14,059,659 downwards.
AGCCTTATCAACTAAGAGAGAAATAAAAATATTCTCACTGGATTCAAAAGCCCAATTTCAGCAAGTATTCTTTTATTATCCGCGAGATTTCTTCGCCGCCGCTCATCATATGAAATGTCCATCTTGATTACCGTTTACCAATGCAACGATATCATCGACTCTGTAAAAATTCCCGCGAAAAAGTCACATGGCCACTTATTGTTTACAGTTGATACGCTTCCGGATTTGTTCCGTAGTTCGTTCCACACCTTTTTCGTTCCTTTACCTCATTTGAATATTTGTACATATTGTTACGGGAGACCACTCCTTCCTGCATGGCATACTCCCGATTTAAATACAATACCTGGCTACTGCGTCAGAGAGATATCTCTTTGGCTCAGTGGTTAGGGTATTGGCTTTCCGTCCGGGAGTTCGGACTTCGAATCCCGCTCCGATCCTTATTTCTGCCATGCATTTATTCATTTGTTTCTTTGTTACGGACTTCGTTTGTAAGATGGGGGCTCGTCCGGGATTGGCCATTGAGCCATTAATCTCATTTGTTGTCCAAAATTGGACTTCCTGCCTAATAAGGCTTTGAGTCATCAATAAATGATGACTGATTTCTTCTCTCTATCCAATGTATTGATTTCGACTTTCAAACGAAAAATTAAAAATAATAATGTTAATAAGGTGTATAATAAATAGAATAATCAACTGGTTATTTTTGATATGAAAAATATCTCACTCGGATGCGTCGTAAGGCGTTAAAAAAAACTCATGCTGCGCACTCGTTTTTCCAAAGCCTAACAATGCATCCTCGTGAGATATTTTTCATATCAAAAATAACCAGTTGATTATCCGCTATATATTCTCATAACAATATATTCTCATTACAAAGGCAAATAGCAATAACCTCCCTTTTCACTAAAATAACCAGTTGATTATCCGCTATATATTCTCATAACAATATATTCTCATTACAAAGGCAGATAGCAATAACCTCCCTTTTTATTAAACTAGCAAAAATATCAACAAATAATTTCAAGATAAACATCAAAGGAATTTCTGGTTGGTTAAAAATGTGGAAAAGTATTATACTAGTAGCAGTGTAAATCCTTATTCAATCAACAAGAAATTTTATTCCATGTTGCACTAGAAACCTTAGGGGTCTAAAGCTTAAATCTTATTTGTCGTCAGCAACACGGATCATATACGATACCTGTCTGCGCGTGCTTTCAGTTTCAACAAGTATTACATTTTATTGTTTAGAAGAGAACTAATTAATTAACCAGCACATAGATAGGCCACTGTGACTTCAAAATAATCAGTATAAATAAGTTGTGCGGTCTACCAATTACATTCTTCCACATATACCTCTAGGTTAGCACTGTAAGTACAGTCTGTGTCCTGAAAGTGGATTGATCACTATAAAACGTGTACACCTATAGGCAGACAATAACAATAATAATAATTATAATAATCCATCAAAACAGTGTTGAAAAACTGCCTAATTCTATTGACCAAGTATGTGCAAACCTGCCCCCTTACACTCTTTGTCAAGTCTCTCAGGGTCTGAAGGCAACCCTTTCTGTTTTACTTTTGATTCCCGTAGCTACCTAGACTACTTTTCAGTCTTTCTGATGTCCGTATGGCCATGTACACAGTCGTCATAAAAGCCACAGATTTTGAGAATCGTTTGCTGTTTTTGAGGCTCTTTTTTTACTTACTTGGCGATTCTAAGCGATAGTTTCTGTTATAGGATTTCTGTCCTCTTAACCTGACTCCTTATCCTCCTCCCATATTATGTCTGATTTACCATTTCTTATTTGTTGTTCAGTGTTGCATAACAGTTCCTGATCATGCCAATATTTGTCCAGTCTATTTCTTAACACTTAGGCTGCTAAGCGCGACTCGATGACCCTTTGCCGACATTATAGATCAAGATCAGACTGCACAGAACGTGCAGTCTGATCTAAGTTGATCTACACTGTCCGATAAGTAGTATATAATTCCCCAAAACGTAACTTTGAAATAGCTATAATTGGGTTTTTAATATCGAATTGAAAATTTTATTGCAGCTATTCGGCAACATAAGGGTTAAAAGCATTTTTAGATGGAGCTGTCACTATCTCTTCTGGTAGGTTATTCCAAATCCTTGCAGACCGTAATATGAAATAGTTTATCCGTACTTCAGAGCTGCTATACTGAGTGTATATTTTCAATGATTCTCCCCTTTTTCTGATCAATACATTTTTCCAGAGGGTTAAGGTCCGTTTATACAGAGCGCGAACGCGAACGTGGTTTTTCGTCCTGGAATATTTTAGTCATTTGTAGAGGAACCGTTCAAATAGAGTGCGAGCGCGAACGCGAACAAATATTTGTTCGCGCGAACGACCGCCTTGATTGCCCCCAGAGCGAATTTTCTGAGAAGGTCGCGCGACGTTTTTGCTATCAACCAATCAGCAGGTACTTCCCTTGCATCATTTCCATAAATATAAACTTGTACGCCTGACCGTCCCAAGAAAAAGCTAGGCACTAGCGTCAGTCTACTTTGCTTGTGAAGTTTGGAGAAGAATGGACAAGACAATGGACAAGACAGAAGCCATGATTCTTGAAACTGAGAAGAATCATGTACTGTATGACAATTTCGTGCACTGACACATGCCTCTTTCTCTTCCTCCGTTGTTTTGCGTACAAGTACAGTACTATGATCCCCTCCGTGTCTGACTCTCCCTGCGCCATGATTCCAAATGACCAAATTTTATTTCTCACAGCAAGAAAAAGACGAGCTGCCTCGAAAGCCGTCGACGGTTTTCCGCATTCGGATTCCTGCTCTATTTGAATGGCAAAACTGCTCAAAAGTCGCGTTCGCGTTCGTGTTCGCGTTGGACGTGTTCGCATTCGCGCTCTGTATAAACGGACCTTTAAGGTCCGTTTACACACAGCGCGAACGCGAAAGCGAACGCAGTTTTTTCGTCCTGGAATATTTTAGTCATTTGTAGAGGAACCGTTCAAATTGAGTGCGAACGCGAACGCGAACAAATATTTGTTAGTGCGAACGACCGCCTTGATTGCCCACAGAGCCAATTAGAAGGTCGCGCGGCTTTTTTGCTATCAACCAATCAGCAGGTACTTCCCTTGCATCATTTCCACAAATAGAAACTTGTACGCCTGACAGTCCCAAGAAAAAGCTAGGCACTGGCGTCAGTCTACTTTGCTTGTGAAGTTTGGAGAAGAATGGACAAGACAATGGACAAGACAGAAGCCATATGATTCTTGAAATTGAGAAGAATCATGTACTGTAGGACAATTTCGTGCACTAACACAAGCCTCTTTCTCTTCCTCCGTTGTTTTGCGTACAAATACAGTACTATGATCTCCTCCGTGTCTGACTCTCCCTGCGCCATGATTCCAAATGACCAAATTTTATCTCTCACAGCAAGAAAAAGACGAGCCGCCTCGAAAGCCGTCGACAGTTTTCCGCGTTCGGGTTCCTGCTCTATTTGAATAGCAAAACTGCTCTTGAAAAAGTCGCGTTCGCTTTGGACGCGTGCGCATTCGCGCTCTGTATAAACGGACCTTTATATTATTACTTGATTTTGGATCATTATGTTCATGGATTATTTTGTATATTTCTAACATGTCTCCTCTAATCCTTTTATCCATGTGTTGGTAATTTCAGCTTTCAGGGTCTTTCCGGGTAGCTTAAACCTTTAAGACTAGAAATTTGTTTTGTGGCTCTTCTTTGGACTCCTTCTATTTTCTCTATATATACTCAGTGAAAAGTCACCAGGTACTAAAGTTGAATAATTTTCATCTTGCCACAAGAGAGAAATTTTCAATTACGTCATTTACCAACTTAAAATTTTTGACATGAGAATGCCACTATGCTTTTGTGATTCACGTTGAAACTGTAATAATGTGTTGGAAAAAATATAACTATTTCAGGATTTATGCCCTTTCATCAATCCAGAGTAAATTTTGATTGACTACCTGCATGGTGATTTTCTTTGACGATGAGTATATTTCATTTTGTACGTGGACCATATAGATCTTGTAAAGTCAAGGTGGGTTCGGTACGGAATCCTGTTTCCGCCATCCACTTTTCGACCTACGAGTAACTCGAAAAGTAGAAATTAGGCACACTAACTTCCACTTTTCTAGCAAAAAAGTTACCTCGAAAAGTCGAAAAGTTGAAGTTTTTGACCTGACAATTGTTATAAAACTTTCCACTTTTCGACCTCACGTTTGTCTACAAAAGTAGAAATTAGGAAGCACTAACTTCCACTTTTCGCGTTAAAATGCTAGGTCGAAAAGTAGAAAAGTGGAAGTTTTTCACATGACAATTGTCAATAAAACTTCCACTTTTCGACCTAGAAAAGACAAAGTCGAAAAGTTGAAAAGTCGAAAAGTTGAAAAGTAGAACAGTCGAAAAGTGGAAGTTAGCCGATTAAAACTTCCACTTTTCTAGTTAGGACTAATTTTTCGCAGGATAACTTGGCCGCGTTATTATTTCAAATGTACACCGGTCAAAGGAAGATGGCGGGAGCGAATGGTAGAGGTTAAATGTACACCGAATAAGTCTGATGTCAGCCATAATACGGCAACTCCCTAGTTTTCATTTTAAACCCGCCCTTATCGCATTGCTACATCCTTCAGGGAACAGACTTTAACGGTGTACACATTATTAGATGTATTGAAACCATGTGGCCTGCAACACGCGAAAAGGGGCATTCGGACATTTGCTTAAAGTGTCGCTTCGTATCAGCCCGCGTTATTCGACACTTTCCGTTTTATGTAATTTTCAATTTAGCGCAAGTCTACTGTGGCACAAAATCTAATGTGGTCTTAAAGTGCCTTGTCGGATCAGCCTGTGCGATCTACGCAGGCTGATCCGAGACGACCCATTATGGAAATATCGGAATGCCCTTTTTCGCATATTGCAAGCCATATATACATGTAGTTCATACTTTGGACACTGATTAGTCTTTGAAGTTTAAAGGACCCATTTCACCGAAAAATATTCCCTGAAGATTGAGTTGCGATCTCAAAATGTGGCTTGATCGCCGCTGATCGCAAGTAATCGGCGGTTGAACGCACCTTGGTCTTCTGTAGTCGCACAAGGTCGAGGGAAAGTATTCCAAAAAAAGATCGAAACCGTGAGGTTTTTGACATGTCAAAAAACTAAACTGCGACCTGTGCGATCTGGAAAATCTCAGATAGATTGCCAAAAGATCGTCCGTTAAACCATTTTTTTTAAAGGGATCTTATCCAATTCAGATTTACTTTGAGAAAACCTGCTATAGGCGAAATTTTTCAGCATGGTTAGCCTGCACAATTCCTGCAATCTGACCAGATCGAGATGGTCCCTTTTCATGCGACGAGTTGCATATCATGAAATGATACTACTAGACATTACTCTACCGAAATACCAACGCGGCAGATTCGGGGAGGTCATATTGATGTTAATGTAACAATGGGGGAAACATCGAGTTCCGAGGACAGAAATCCGTAATCGAGTTCGGAGAACATAAATTCATAATCGACTCCGATCAGCATCATAGATAGGCCTACATCGACATTTTTATTAACCTTGCAAAGACTATGAAGGATCCCGGTGCCACGCCAAGCCAGTGTTCGAACCAGCGACCCAGATGTTGACAAGTCACACATTTTAACCCATTACCACTTGATTCCTGTTTTTGACACCTTTGCAAAATATTATTTCGGAAAACATTATTCGAAAAGGAGAAATAGCTTTTTACAAACTATTTCTCTCACAATGTTGTCTACTCAATATTACACTTAGATTTCAATACACACTTTGGATTGTCGTCTTCAGTTTCTTTAAATTTGGACAGTCTTTTATTTCTTGTCATCTCGTAATGGGTTGAACGTGGTTTGAAAATGTCAAATTGGGCGCACGCTTAACGCGCAGTTCCTGACTAGATTTGTGTTACTGTAAACTCAGCCCATAGGCGGTATCGGATAAAGATAGACGTCCGTCTTAAACAGTGTACATGTATACTTATTCGGTAGACGTTTAGCCTTCACCGAGACAAAATAGGTGACATGAACTGGCCACCGTTGTATACCGTGTATTACAACAGGCACAAGCTAATCGTACCATGCCCTGTGATTGGATAATTGATACGGCCAATGAAACGGCTCGATACATATATCGAGTAACCTGACAATGTGCTCAGTTGACTTTATTTCATTCTTATTTTGATTATTATGTTATTAATAAATAATAGAATACAGGTATTCATAGAGCATAATTTATAACTTTCAGATAAAAGGACCTTTTTTTTTAAATAAAAAGGAGAGGGAAATCTGAACATTTCATTGTGAGAAAAGGAGAAACTACTTGTAACAAGCAATTTCTCCTTTTCTCACAAATTTTTCTTCCCTATATGGTACTTATTTTCAATTTAAATGCTCTTTAAAATGTCGTCTGCAATTTGTTTCAATTTGGACTAGTCTAAAATTTGGTCGTCTGGTAATGGGTTAATTAGATACTTTTATTTCAAATCCTCTCTGAATTTTTTATTCATTTAATTTTTTGACTATTAGACATCTGAACAGCTGAGTAATACATAAATATTCGGCAAGCAATTTTCCCCTCTTTTAATTTTTTCCCCCAAACACTTGTTAGTAAATGTTGAAACATGCTTCTTTATTCCTTACAAAACAAAGAAATTAAATGTTAAGGGAAAATTAAATGATAATTAGACACCACATGTGTTTTATTGCCCCTAGGCTGATCTCTGCAGGCTTCTTCAAAGGGACAACAGACTTTAATCTTTGAGAATTGCAACCTACAATTCAATTTATAAGATAATTTATTATCTTATTACCCTTTCTGCTTTATCAAGTACAAATTTGTGCATTATATTTGTTATTTCGATGTTAATTTTTTTAGTAAAAATTCAACGTCAGCACTTGAAAATTTTTCATGTATTCATTAATTTAGCATTTATTATCATTAACATTTTTTTTTTCTATCAAATTTTAGACATTCAGCTATTGTTTGTTGAAATGATTCCATGCATAAGTAATTATATTATGCTCACAAAACAATCACTTTAAAAGACAGTAGTATTGAAAATTATTTTCATAGCTATTGCTTTTTACACCCATCAAAAACAAACACACAAAAATCAAGAGACGCTACTCTAAGTTACTACTTGCACAGTTACCTCGCCTAATACGGGCAGAATTCGCCCCGTATCGATTAGCCTGTACCGGTCCCTATACACGTAGTAGTATCAGGGGCGTGAACTGGCCACCGTTGTATACCGTGTATTACAACAGGCACAAGCTAATCGTACCGTGCCCTGTGATTGGATAATTGATACGGCCAATGAAACGGCTCGATACACATATCGAGTAACCTGACAATGTGCTCTGTTGACTTTATTTCATTCTTATTTTGATTATTATGTTATTAATAAATAATAGAATACAGGTATTCATAGAGCATAATTTATAACTTTCAGATAAAAGGACCTTTTCCATCTAGAATGATCATTTTTTTTTAAATAAAAAGGAGAGGGAAATCTGAACATTCCATTGTGAGAAAAGGAGAAAATACTTATAACAAGCAATTTCTCCTTTTCTCACAAATTTTTCTACCCTATTTAGTACTTATTTTCAATTTAAATGCTCTTTAAAATGTCGTCTGCAATTTGTTTCAATTTGGACTAGTCTAAAATTTGGTCGTCTGGTAATTGGTTAATTAGATACTTTTATTTAAAATTCTCTCTAAATTCTTTATTCATTTAATTGTTTGACTATTAGACATCTGAACAACTGAGTAATACATAAATTTCGGCAAGTAATTTTCCCCCCTTTTAATTTTTTCCCCCCAAACACTTGTTAGTAAATGTTGAAACATGCTTCTTTATTCCTTACAAAACAAAGAAATTAAATGTTAAGGGAGAATTAAATGATAATTAGACACAACATGTGTTTTATTGCCCCTAGGCTTATCTCTGTAGGCTTCTTCAAAGGAACAACAAACTCTTTAATCTTAGAGAATTGCAACCTACAATTCAATTTATAAGATAATTGATTATCTTATTACCCTTTCTGCTTTATCAAGTACAAACTTGTGCATTATATTTGTTATTTTGATGTTAATCTTTTTGGTAAAAATTCAACGTCAGCACTCGAAAATTTTTCATGTATTCATTAATTTAGCTTTTATTATAAACTTAAAAATCAAATAATACTCTTATAATCATTAACATTTTTTTTTCTATCAAATTTTAGACATTCAGCTATTGTTTGTTGAAATGATACCATGAATAAGTAATTATATTATGATCACAAAACAATCACTTTAAAAGACAGTAATATTGAAAGTTATTTTCATAGCTATTGCTCTTTACACCCACCAGAAACATACACACAAAAATCAAGAGACGCTACTCTAAGTTACTATTTGCACAGTTACCTCGCCTAATACGGGCAGAATTCGCCCCGTTTCGATTAGCCTGTACCGGTCCCTATACACGTAGTGTATCAGGGGCGGTAGCCAGTCTACAGGGGCGGTAACCAGTCTATAGGTGACACAGGAATTTTTACTCCTACACCGGCTCCAAGATTATTCGGTGCTGATAAACAAACATCCCGTGATAACCAGTCCTAACTAGAAAAGTGGAAGTTTTAACCTAACTTCCACTTTTCAACTTTTCGACTTTTCAACTTTTCGACTTTTCTACTTTTCAACTTTGTCTTTTCTAGGTCGAAAAGTTGAAGTGTTATTGACAATTGTCATGTGAAAAACTTCCACTTTTCTACTTTTCGACCTAGCATTTTAATGCGAAAAGTGGAAGTTAGTGCTTCCTAATTGCTACTTTTCTAGACAAACGTGAGGTCGAAAAGTGGAAAGTTTTATGACAATTGTCAGGTCAAAAACTTCAACTTTTCGACTTTTCGAGGTAACTTTTTTGCTAGAAAAGTGGAAGTTAGAGAGCTTAATTTCCACTTTTCGAGTTACTCGTAGGTCGAAAAGTGGATGGCGGAAACATGTTATCTCGACTTAACGCAAGGCCTGCACACCAAGTTTCATTAGTCAGGGCTTATCACTTTCTGTTTAATGACGTCTTTCCATAATGTGCTCAAAATGAGCCCCTCGGCGCTGGCGGCACACTTGAACACGACGCGCGAAATTCTCAATGACTCAATATCTATAGGAATAATCCCCAAAACATTCACGAGTTGAAGGAGGCCATAACTGCTAAGATTCGTGAGATTCCAAAGGAGGAGTGCATTCGTGTCATTGAGAATTTCGCGTGTCGTGTTCAAGTGTGCCGCCATTGCCGAGGGGCTCATTTTGAGCACATTATGGAAAGACGTCATTAAACAGAAAGTGATAAGCTCTGACTAATGAAACTTGGTTTGCAGACCTTGCATTAAGTTGAGATAACATGTGTGATGTTTGGTTTCTGTAGCCTGAAAATTAAAGTTTTCATTAACATGTTCATGGGTCTCATTTTTTTTGGGTCACCCTGTATGTGTGTTGTGATTGGTTATCCGATAAATTTTCGAGTTATAAACGGTGAAAAATACCTCTTTTTGGACTTTACAGGGGCTTTAAGTTGTTGTCTATCGTTACACTTATATCATTTTCTTTATCTGCTATTTGTAGAGTGTTTTCCTTAACATGGTATCTATATTCTGGCGTATGCATTCTTTTTCTGATGTTCATGTGTTTAAAATCGTATGGGTGAAATTTTATCTAGGTCAAGTATAACTCCATTCTGACATGGCATTGAGGTCTTAAAGATTTCTGTAATCCTCTTCTTGTGATATTACTCAAAAAATTTTGGTATCATCGGCAAAATGGTATATTTCCGAACTGACGTTATCAGGGAGATAATTTACGAATGTAATGAAGAGTACTGATTCCAGAACTGATCCCTGCCGGATACCTGATGTTACCTATTTCCATCTGGAATGAACACCATTCATTGACATTCTTTGTTTTTTTCTTACAAGCAGAAAGCTTTCAATCTGAAGTAAAACAAGGGAGAAAAATGTGCCCGACACGGGACTCGAACCCACCACCCCCGGAACACTAGTACCATAGCTCTACCAACTGACCTAGCCCGGCATCTGGTCGTGAGTCCATCCAACTTCCCCCCCCCCCATCCCCGTCATGGACTGCCGGTGTCGCATCCCGCGTTCGCCAATTTACCTCGTCACCAATGAAGTAAATCAAGGAAAAGTGTGCCCAACATGGGACTCGAACCCACAACCACCGGAACATTACTACCGCAGCTCTACCAATTGAGCTAGCATCTGAGTCCATCCAACGTCATATATCACAACAAATCCATGAGACCACTTCTCTGCTTAGACCAGTATTGGTGAGACTATTTTTTTCCCAACCGATATACAGCGGCGAACAAGCCAGGGCGAAAAAATCAAGGAACGAAAAAGGTTAGGGACGAACTGGATACTTTTTTTTTTTCTTCACTTTAAGCCCGGCACCAGTACTACGCACCTGCTTACTTTTAGAAACGAAATTTTTACGAAAACATTTTCTTAAAGGTCTAAATATTTCTTTATTTCTTCTTCCGTCTAACAGTGTTTTTCATACCCCAAATTAAAACCACAATATATATACTTGCACGAAGACAAACCTGACGATAAAAATCTAAATTTATATGATTTCTCCTATCCTTTTTCCGGTAACTTATCATGCTATAGGTGAAATGTTCCTTAGCAACTTTCAGCTTCAAAATGGCCGACTTACTATGAACCTAAAATGTAAACAATGGAAAGTTGACATATTTTCAGGTATTTTTTTAAAGTAAATTACCTGTATATACTTTTTAATTCTTCAACATTGAAATATATAAGGAGGTAATAGAACACAGAACATTCTGCACCATGATTTAAATAAAAAGAAACATTTTCAAATGCACATGACTGATGTTTCTGAAATCTACTGAGTACAGTAGGCCTATCGCAGATAAAGACTGTACTGTCTGATAATTCCATATCAGATCAATTCAAACACTACAGACAAATAGATTTTTGTGAATAACTAGAAAGAAAGGAATTGCCTGATATCTTTTTGCAAAGTGTAACTTTTGACAGGCGATAAAACCTTAGACTTGACAAATTCAGTAGCTCGATGTTGTGTGACTGAAGAAAACCAAGGGAGAGAAATGTGCCCGACGCTGGACTCGAACCCACAACCCCCGGAACACTAGTACCACAGCTGTTGAAACTGAGCTAGCTGAGCATCTGGTTGTGGGTCTACCCAACATCACATATCACAACACTTCTCCCGCTCCTGATTTTTGGGAGTAACCCACTCCTCCCTTCAGTCCCCATGGACCGCTGGTGCCACATCCCATTTTCACCAATTTACCTTGTCGCCAATAAAGTAAATCAAGGGAGAAAAGTGTGCCCTACGTAGGACTTGAACCCACATCGGCCACACTTTTCTTCCTTACTTCAACTCAGCATCTACTCAATATCATATATCACAACATGACTGATATTGGAATTTGTCTGTGAAATTCAGATACAAGCCAATATTTGTGTCCATTTTGATGTCTACTTACTGTTTTTCTGTGCATTTCTATAATGCAAACATTTTCCCATAAAAATTACCTCCATAGTTATAATATACAAATGTAAACATATCTGAAACTCTTCATCTGCTAATCTTTACATTGTCTGACTGAAATCATGTGACAAAACAAATTTCTCTTAGTCCAAGCACATGTTTATAGATAGATTTTGGTCACACTGGTGTTAAATGATATTTGCTTTCTCTATTTTAATTAAAGCCCAACTCATGAAAGATAAAAACAAAAACAAAAATATTCCCATGTTGCACTTCAGAAAGCTTACCAAGAATTTCTACGCTTTAGAGCTGAACATGTCAGTAAAGAGGGATGCTAAATATTTGATACACCTCGCAAACATTGGAGAGTAAAGAGAGTTTGTTTCACTACTCCTTCACAATGTTAAAACTGTTTGTTTCAGGTTAAGACAGACATAGCTTCAGCAACGTCGAGAATGTCACGAAAAAACTCCAGCCCAGCTCGCTCATCAAAGGCAGAGTTGGAAGGCCTAGGATCAAAGATGGGACTGGATTCTAGCAGGACTCCAGACAAACCTGATAAAATAGAAAAGTAAGTCTAACGGTAAATCTCATACTTAACCCATTACCAAACGACAATATTTTAGACTGGTCCAAATTAAAAGCATTTGCAGATGACAAAATAAAAGTTACTGAAAATTTGAAATTTGTTTTGTGAAAGGTAGAAAACATTTTGGGAAAAGGAGAAAGTGCTGGTTACCAGCATTTTCTCTTTTTCCCACAATGTTTTCTAAAGGCTTCTTTCTCATGGGCGTCAAAAGTAGGGATTGTGTGGTAATGGGTTAATACATACTCAAATTTTATCTCTTTACCAAACAATAAATTTTAGACTGTTCCAAATTGAAAGCATTAATTAGCAGATCACAAAATTAAAGTGACTCAAAAATTGAAATTTGTTTTGGAAAGGGTAGAAAACATTACTGGAAAGTAAGAAAATGCTGATTACCTACATTTTCTCGTTTTCCCACAGTGCTTTCATAAGGCTTCTTTCACAGACTCTTGAAAACTAGGGATTGTTTGGAATAGTTAATCATTTACCAAACAGCACCCAGTTTTAATGATCCCAGTGAAACAGGCTTTAGAAAATGTAATGGGAAAAGGACAACAGTATTTTCTCCATTTCAACAATGCTATCAGTTTTGCACAGTTCATAAATAAAAGAAAAACAATGTTTTTTGTCATCTGCAAAAAAAAGTGCTTTCAATCTGGACAAGTCTAAAAAATTTTATTTTTGGTACAGAGTGTTAAAAGTGTGATTTAACCATTTACAGCTTTCTTTTACAGACATGGAAAAAAAACCTGTTATAGGTAGCATTATCATTGAATATGAAAGTAGGGAAAATGATTATTGTAAGAAAGGGAAAGGAGAATTTGCTTGTTTGAAGGAATCAAGCCTTAAACATTTCATTTTTGCATACCAATTTATCTAACATTTGGTTTATTTGCCTAGTTTGATTATGTTCTGTTCAATAAAATGTTATAATTGCTTCTTTCCTATGCATTATTTTATAATTAGAAGACAGTCGTCATCTGAGGTAGTTTTTCAACCTAGACGGATGACTTTATCAAAAGGGTGAGATTTCTGCACCTGTATGCCCAATTCCCAATGGTGGAAGTGGTAATCGTGCACAGTTTAACTCTTTACCAAACGACAAAAAATTAAACTGGTCCAAATTATGTAACTGAAATGATGATTATTGTTTTGGATGGGGAAGAAAACATTGAGGGAAAAGGAGAAAATGCTGGTAACCAGCATTTTCTCCTTTTCCCACAATGTTTTCTAAAGGCTTCTCTCGCAGGGTCGTCAGAAGTAGGGATTACGTGGTAATGGGTTAATTCTATACCAAATAGTAACACTTTAGATTGGTCCAAATTTACAGGATTTGCAGCTAACAGAGGAGTCATTCTCTGTGAAAAGGAGTTTATTGCATTTACGAAAAGTACCGTATAACGGGTTTTTTTTACTGCTGTAAAAGTTTACGAATTTGAGCTAAAAACATGTGATTTAAATTTTTACGATTTTATTTTTTACTAATTCTAAACATGCAGGGTTTTCCCCTCGGCTTTGAAAATTGGGGGTCATTGTGACCCCCTTCCTCATTAGTTGCGGGTCATTTCATTAATTTTGGGGGTCAAAAATATGGATTTCCTCGTCATCACTTTCAAACACGATTTATAATGCATTTTACCTTTTAAACGTCTACTTCCAAGATTGAAAAGTCGGTCGATTATTTCTGACGGAAACGCCGATGTCACTTTTTCACAGACCAAACATTTTCGTCTGAATCGCTGCTTGACGTGGCTTGATCGGCAGTTGTAGGAAGCAGACGATAGAAGAATGCTACAGTTTTCTTCGTCATGACATTATTTTTCCGCTAACAGCACAGACTGGTAATGCGTACTTTTATATACCGGAAGTCGTGTAAAATATACTATTGAAATACAGAGAACCCAACCACGACTTTGACTGGGCCCATATTTACGACACGTGTCCAATATACATTTCGGCAATAATGCGTAAACCAGTCTTATTCTATAAATAGATTACCGGAAAACCACTTTTATCTAAAATAAACCCTGTAGTTAAAAAAAGAACGGTGTTCGTCTGACATTGAAGCAAGAACACACTTGGAATTATGACGCTTCATTCAACTTCGTACATTATTTAGATTTTGGAAAGTTGCGTCACCGATGACACACTGTCATTTATTTTGGGGGTCATTTGAATTAAAATTGCGTCAATGACGCAGGATTTGTGCGTCATGGAAAACCCTGCATGCGTAAAAAATTACAGCATTAAAAATATCAGTGCATTGTCCACTCTTTCATTTAAGTTTATAAGTTTATTATTTTAAATACAAGTTGAAAGAAAAGTGTCACTCTTTGTTTGCCGCGCGAATAGCGGTAATTGTTTTGACGTGCGAATAACTGTTTAACAGGTACCTGTATGGTCATAATTGATAACTAATTGTGGAGGCACATTGTCATCCATCATTACTTTTTTCACTCTGTTTAGAAAGCCCTCCTTTAGCTCATCGAAATTTTAAAACCTCGGGTTTTGCAATTGTCCAGCCACGTCTTTTCACAAGACCCATTCATGACATTTTTGAAGCAGCCCAATGCAGAGTCAAATTCTCATCACCGCGATAATCAACCTGTCAAGTATCACGAAGGTGCCTCGTTTACGTGGTGTCAAAGTATTTTTAACCTGAATATTCAATTCACGTATAGTATGGATTGGAATTCTCTGTTAGTTTTCTATTTGGGCACGGAAGCCGTGGCTTAAAATATCCAAATAGAGATGACTGATTGAGAGAAGTCATATCACACATAATCAGAACACAAGTGAAAAAATTCGTATATTGCGTGTATTTACTGCACAGGTATTACATACTGATAACCCTTTATTTCATATCGATACAATACTACGGTTTTACGCTGTGATTATTTACGCGTCGAATTTTTACGAATCTTTTTGATGCGTAAAAATTAGTAAAAATTGGCAGCACGTAAAGAAACCCCGTTATACGGTATTAACTCAGCTCAGCTTATTCAGTCTGCACTGGCTGACTTGAGTGAAATCTTTTGCTATTTGTCAATTTATGCATGTAAAAGGACCATTGTACCTCATCATTCAGAAGTTAACAAGAAGAAAATATTGAATTAACTCTTTACCACACAAGCCCAACTGTTAACGACTCTGAGAAAGAAAGCTTTTGGAAACATTGTAGGAAAAGGAGAAAATGCTGGTAACCAGCATTTTCTCCTTTTCCCACAATGTTTTCTACCCTTCACAAAACAAATTTCAATTTTTGAGACACAATTATTTTGTCATCTGCAAATGCTTACAATTTGGACCGGTCTACAATTTTGTCATTTGGTAAAGAGTTAATGGATCCATCCTAATATGATGGCTTGCTTGGTATAATGCCCCACTCTTTACCAAACGACAAAATGTTGGAACAATCCAAATTGAAAGCAGTTGCAGACGACAATTTTGATGTGGCTAATATGGAGAAAATTGTCTTAAAAAAGGGTAGAAAGCATCGTCAGCAAAGGGGAATATGCTGGTTACCAGCATTTTTTCCCTTTCCCACAATGTTTTCTATAGGTTTCTTTCTCAGGGTCGTTAAAGTTGGGATTGTGTGGTAAACAGTTAACCCTTTACCACACAGTGAGGACTTTTAACACCCCTGAAAGAGAAGGTGTTTGAAAACATTTTGGGAAAAGGAGACAGTGCTGGTTACCAGCATTTTCTCCTTTTCTCCCTATGTTTCCTACCCATTGAAAGAAAAATAATTCCATATGAGCCAACTTGAAACTGTCATCAGCAAATGCTTTCAATTAGGACTGGTCTAAAATTTTGTTGTGCAGTGAAAGGTTAAGGAGTTGCAATAAACCCTCTTTTGCCAGAATGGCGCTTTTGTTAAACATGGCTAAGCTCATCATATTTCAAAAAGTAAAAAACTGTTTTTTCATTGATTTTTGCAAACGGTTTCCTCTTGAAGAACAATCAAAACTGAAAATGTTCGGGAAAGGTTTTAACTTTGTATATCATTTTTGAAGCAGATGATTATAAAAAAAAAATCTACGAGGGGCAGTCCAGAATTAACAGCACTGATGCTCTACATGAAATACTTATTTGAATTCTAGTAACCAGCATTTTCTCCTTTTCCCACACTGTTTTTAAAAGGCTTCATTTCCGGGGTCGTTAAAAGTTGGGATTGTGTGTTAAAGATTAAAAACAAATTACGATTAAATGGATATCTAAAATGCTTAGTACTAACTTACATGCCCTGTGGTTTATCCAATAACTATTTTATTGTCTTCACACTGACTTATGGTAGGTTCAACAAGGAGGATAGCTTAACCTTTTATTCAACTATCCTGTGCTTTAACCCTTTACCACACAACCCGGACTGGGGTTCAAAACATGGTGGGAAAAAAATTTTAAAACATTGTGGGACAAGAAGAAAACTTTTATGAATTAATAGAAACAAGTGAATCTGTATTACAAACTTTTACAGTGAGACTTTGAACACACTTAGTACAAACATAGTACAAACTCTTATCATATGTACCTGAAAATTCATCTGCCATTCATAAAAACAAAGAAGTTATGGACTACAAGACCATTATTTGTTTTATTTGTTTACTGTTTTCAAATAAAATGTCAAAAATAATCATGCAACATTTTGTCGTATGGTGTAGGTATAAGTGTAAATAAATCCTTTACAAAATGACAGATTTTAGACTCATCTATATTCAAAGCACCTGCAGAAGACAATTCAAAACTTGTTCTTGCATATTGTGGTTCTATGATTGTGTAGAAAACATTGTGGAAAAAGGAGAAATTGCTTGTTACAGTCAATTTCTCCCTTCCCCTCAATATTTTTATGAGCCTTGTGCCTTGTTAATTGAAATCAATTGTACATATTTATATGGGTATAGTGCTTTAAACTATTTACAAGACCAAAACAACTGATCTGATCCAAATTGAAAGTATTTGCAGACGACAAATAATTGACTTACATTAAAGGAATTTATCATGTAGAAAACATTGTAGGAAAAGTAAAATATTCAGTTAAAGCATTGCCTGCTTTCCACATTTCATGGTCATATAACTAGGGTCTATTTGGTTAAAGGTCGAGGGATATATGCATTTATTATTATTATCATTTTCTCCTTCTTCTTCTTCTTCAGCTTCCTCCTTTCTTTCCCATCATATGTGAATTTATTTTGACTATATCATTGAGAAATGTATATACTGATTCAGACTATGACACTAAAACATTGATCTGGTCCAGATTGAAAGTATTTGCAGGCGACAAATTAACTGTGGCTGAAACGAAGGGAAATAATCCTGTAGAAAACATTCATGTAGGAAAAGCTAAATGATCAGAAACAACACTCAGGGCCATACAGTCAGGGTTTATTTGGTAAATAGGAGATTTGTGTATATTTTCCATGTAAAATGTAAGTTTGCATATGTAACGATAACTATGTTTAAATATTGTACACTTTGTATATATGTATAATGGGCCGGTGGCCTGAACATACTAATAAATCTATCTATCTATCTATCAGGGTTGTAAAAACTAGGGGTAAATGATTAAAAGGAATATTATGCTGTTGTGAATTTCCTAGCATTAGTTCTTGTCATTATGCAAGAAAATATTGACATCTTTCTTGACCTGTGGTCTTGGGCAAAATCATTTTTTTAATGCAGCTTCATCTAATACAAACACAGGAAAGTCACTACAACATACTATTCTGTATTTAATTTCCTTAGAAACACAGCTTTTGAGAATATAGAGGGAAAGCTGGTTTTTCTGTCATAAAAAGAATGTTTCATTTTTTCAAAGTATATGTTCAATACTATCCAAAAAAGTTAGTTCCCTCCTTAGTTTGGTTTCTCCTTGTTTTTCTTGCACTGGTACTTGTTCAGTTAAAAATTCCACATAGTTTTGCAGGCCCAATGGTGTTTAGGTATGAATATAATTTGAACTTTTGAGCAAATGACAAAAATTGAGACTTGTCTTATTAAAAGCGTTTTCAGACAAATGAAATGTGACTCAAATAATGTAATATGTCTTTTAACCCTTTACCACACAATCCTGACTATTAACACCTCTGTGAAAGACACCTTTTGAAAACATTGTTGGACAAGGAGAAAATGCTGGTAAACAGCATTTTCTCCTTTTCCACAGTGTTTTCTACCATATCAGGGTCAAATTTCATTATTTGAGTTACATTTAAATTGTTTTCTGCAAATGCTTTCAATTTGTACAATGTTAAAATTTTGTCATCTGGTTAGGAGTTAACTCTTTACCTAACAACAAAATTTTAGAATGAAAGCATTAATTAATTTTGCAGATGACAAAAGTGACTCTACAACTTAACCTTGACTTGAGAGGAGTAGAAAATATTGTGGAAAAAGAGAAATGCTGTTTGGGGTTGTTAAAAGTCGAGATTGTATGATAAAGAGTTAAAGGATTAGAAACATTGTTGGAAAAGGAGAAAATGTTTGAACCCAACATACTTTTCCCGTGATGTATAATAGTTTTTTCTTCCCTTAATCTTTACTGTTGAAAGAAAAGAAAAAAAACGTATCATTTGGAAATGGATAAGAAGATGTTATCAATCTGAAGTCATAGATTATGGTACATCTGTTATTTGACTGATAAAGATCAGTTTGATTAAGCCAATTAATCTACATGAATAGTGATTAATCAGGCATGAAAACTGGGTTCAAGTTTCATGCTAGTTAATGATTTCATAAATTTTGTGTATTTATTATTACAAAAATAATATCCCAATAGCACAAATTTGAGTTTTGTAAACAGTGGAGAACTTTATCGAAATCAGATCTCACAGAACTTATAATATTTTGGTCTGATCTTCTCTGTAGATTGTGCAGTATTTTATGATAATATCCTGTCTTAACCTGTTACCATATAATGACAACTATTAACGACCCTGAGGAAGAAGCCTTTTGAAAACGTTGTGGGTAAAGGAGAAAATGCTGGTAGCCAGCATTTTCTCTTTTTCCCACAATCTTTTAAAACCTGTTTCATTTAAGCCACAGTGAAAGTCTCATTTGCAAATACTTTCAATTTGGATAGATCTAAAAGTTTGTTGTTTAGGAAAGAGTTAATATTAATGATCTTCAAACTGCAACATTAACGGTTATGAAATGATTGCAAATGCTTATCTCATTACCAAACAACACAGTTTTAGGTTTGTCCAAATGGAAAGCATTTGCAGACGACGAAATAAAAGTGACTGAAAATTTGAAATTTGTTTTGTGAAGGGTAGAAATATTGTGGGAAAAGGAGAAAATGCTGGTTACCTGTAACCAGCATTTTCTCCTTTTCCCAAAATGTTTTCTAAAGGCTTCTTTCTCATGGTCGTCAAAAGTAGGGATTGTGTGGTAATTGGTTAAAGCTTTACCACACAACCCAAAATTTAAACAACCCAGAAGGAGAGGGCTTTTGAAAACATGGTTGGCAAAAGTGAAAATGCTGGTTACCAGTATTTACTACTTTACCCACAATTTTTTTTACCTTCTATTTTTGTGCAACACTTTATATTTATTTTACCAAATGACAAAATGTAAGACTCATCCATATTGAAAGCATTTGTAGGTGATAAATGAAATATGACTGAAATTATGAAACTTGTCTTTGAGTAGAAAAGATTGTGGAAAAGGAGAAAATGCTGGTCAGCAGAATCTTCTTCAATTTCCACAGTGTTTCCAAAGGCCTGTTAAACTTGGGATTGTTTGGTAACGGGATAATAATTCTAAAATAACATGGTCTTAACTCTTTTATTACCACACAACCCTGACTTTTAACAACCACGAGAAAGAAAGATTTTGAAAAACATTGTCGGAAAAGGAGAAAATGCTGGTAACCAGCATTTTTTTTATTTTCCCACAATGTTTTCTACCCGTTCCAAATCAGATTTCAATTTTTGAGATTTTCACATCTATTTTGTCGTCTGTAAATGCTTTCAATTTGGACTGGCCCAAAATGTTGTCATTTGGTAAAGAGTTAAAAAAAGATTTTATTGGTAATGGTAGTACAAATTTGCTGTGTGTGAAGTACTCCATGTAAACACCAGTTTCAGTTGCTATAGTGGTCAGTGAGGATTAAGATTAGGTTGCACAGAAGAAGCATTGGAATCTTTGATCTACAGTTTTCATCATCCTTAACCCTTTACCAGACGACGGAATTCTAGCCTTGTCCAAATTGAAAGCATTTGCAGACGACAATTTCAGTGTGGCTCAGACGGTGTAATTTTTCTTTGGTAGAGTAGAAAACATCGTGGGAAAGGGAGAAAATGCTGGTTACCAGCATTTTCTTCTTTTCCCACAATGTTTTTGAAAGTCTTCTTTTTCAGGTGCATCAAATGTCAGCATTCTTTGGTAAAGGGTTAATATTGTCGAAAGAGCTTCATTTTTAACAGTGGAATTGTAACATTGATTCTGGGAAGGATTTTTATTTTGCTTTTGGGAAAGAAGTTTGGCCTGCCAGGTCCTATGTTCATCAACCACTCTAAATTGCATTGGTTATTCTGGATTGAGAAAGAATTGTAAATGTACTGGTGAGATATCAGTAATGCTCTTTCACAATTTAGAATTTTTTTTGAGAATTAGAATCTAAATCCAAAGTGGTTGCTGACCATGGACCAAAGTTTTAAGCTATTTGCTGTTAAATGAATTGGTTAACTACTTACAAAACAAGTTTTTTTGGATTTGACCAAAGTCAAAGCATCTGCAGAAAACAAATTAGATCTTGTTAATTTGATGATTTCTGACTTAAATAGGGTAGAAAATACTGTGGGAAAACAAGAAAATGCTGGTTATCAGCATTTTCTCCTTTTCCCACAATGTTTTCTTTCAGCTTCTTTCTCAGGGTTGTTAACAGGTGGGATTGTGTGGTAAAGAGTTAACTCTTAATCAAAGTACAAACTTTTAGACTCGTCCAGATTGAAAGGAATTGTTGGAGACTGAATAAATCTGGCTCAAAAATTGAAGTTTGTTCTGGGAAGGGTAGAAAAGATTGTTGGAAAAGGAGAAAATGCAGGATACCAGCATTTTCTCCTTTTCTCATAATGTTTTTTCAAAGGGCTTCTTTCTCAGGGTCATTAAAACTCAGTTTTGTGTGGTAAAGGGTTAAAAAAGGTTGTGGGACATTGACAAGGAACACTAAAGATGGAGACATACATATTTAAGGATATAGAATTTCCACCAGAATCTTCCATAAACAGTGCTTCAACACTGAGGTAATTCATTTCTTTGATTAATCTCTACCTAGCTTTTGTTCAGATTGACAAATTAATATTGTTCTCATTCAAGTTGTAAATTTTGTTGACAAGAAATTGATAGGACTAATCTTTGAAAGTCTTAAAAAATTTGTTTGAAAAGGAAAAAATGCTGATTAATAGCATTTTCACCTTTTCCCACAATGTTTTCAATACAAAAAAATTGTGTATAGTAAATATATACATTGAATTTCTACCAAAATTCTAGAAAGAAATGAATAGGGGTAACAGCTGCAATTACACACCCAGACATTGTTGAAAATTTGTTTGGAAAGGAAAAAATGCTGGTTAATAGCATTTTCACCTTTTCCCACAATGTTTTCAATACAAAAAAATTGTGTATAGTAAATATATACATTGTATTTCTACCAAAATTCTAGAAACAAATGAATAGGGGTAACAGCTGCAATTACACACCCAGACATTGTTGAACCCAGTGTTAAACACCAAAAGGACTTGCATTCACTGTATACATGGATACATACATATATGTATGTATATGGGTGTAGAAAAATTTGCAAACTACCAATTACAGACATTTTTGGTATGGAAAGTTTTGCAAACTCAAAACACTCATTATTTGTTGGTATACTAATGGTAAAACACCATCCTCGGAACCAAGGTTTAACTCTTTACCACACGACAAAATTTTAGACTGGTTCAAATTGAAAGCATTTGCAGACGACAAAATAAAGGTGACTGAAAAATTGAAATTTGTTCTCAGAAGGGTAGAAAAAACTGTGGTAAAAGGAGAAAATGCTGGTTACCAGCATTCTCTCCTTTTCCTACAATGTTTTCAAAAGTCTTCTTTCTCAGGGGCGTCAAAAGTAGGGATATAGAGGATATTTGTTTTTTTCGGTGAAAGATAAAAATTTATTTCATCTCATGAACACCATCGGTAATATTTTCACGAGTGGCTGCACCACTCATGAAAATATTACCGATGGTGTACACGAGATGAAATAAATTTTGATCTTTCACCAAAAAAAACAAATATTCTATTTATTTCATGCTTTTAACCCTTTCTGTGAGGAGCTTTATCAAAATTCAGTACAGTTCTTTTCCCTTATTCCCCTAGCGTACCCCTCCCGCATAGCAACGTTACGTCAAGTGCGAGAAATGTAAGGTATATGACGTCATATTTCCCATCTGGTTGTTAAGCACGCGCAATTTACCTAGGCAACAAGAACGTGAAAATTGGTATTTTCACTGGTGGTACCAGTGTAAGATCGAAAAATATTTTCACTGCTATTTCTCCATATCCTACCGGAAAGCATGAAATAATGTGTGGTAATGGGTTAAGCATTACGTTACTGTCCATGCATTGCCCCAGGGAAAATTGACTAGCAAATCTTTGTTTCCTATGAATATTCATATAGTCGGAAAGTACCCTAACAGCCAATCGAAAGATCTGTAAAATATTCATTCTCTCTTGTAGGGAGGGCAATCATCTCATTTTGTCAGTTACTAAAAATAGAAATGATGCATATTTGTGATAAAAATAGTTTAAACTTTCTCAAAGGATTGAAATGAGATTACCAATCAAAATGCTTCATGAATAATTCATGAGGACAAAAAAATGCTAGCGAAATAACCTAGGGTCGATTACAGTATGAATTGAAACTGGGTCAAAGAGGATGGTAAAATACATGAACAGAAAAGTTTGCGAGTTTTTCAAAATCTTAGAATCACAAAAAATTCCACATATACAGTAAATTTATTTCATTTCAGAAAACTGGTTGGAGTGGATGTAAAGATTGAAAATAGACTGAACATGAAAGATTTGGATCGACTGCAAGAGGCATTTATGGTATGTTTTTATCTTGGGTTCACCAGTAAAGTACATTGAAGTATGGTACCTATAGAATTATGCTACACTTACTTACTTAAAACAGTATGATTCTGCCAAAAAGTGTAAGTTTTAATATAATGCATTATAACTTTTAAATTGTGATGTTTTGTACTAACTGAAGCAAATGATGTGAAAGTATTTGCTTTGATAGGTTTGCAACATGCCAAAAGGGGCATTCAGACACTTTTGTTAAATGTTGTCTTGGATCAGCTTGTGCAGTCAAATTCAAGACGGCACTTTACGACTACATCAGATTTTGTCCCACTGTAGACTTGCTCAAAATAGAATATTATATAAAAGACAAAAGTGTTGTTGCCTGGGCAGACTGTGCAGGCTGATCCGAGACAACATTTGATGCAAAATTTTTGTCGGAATGCCCCTTTTTGCATGTTGCCAGCCATATGGAGTTTGAACTGTAAAAATTCCTAACAGATGAATGGTATCAAAAATAGTACCAGTATTCCCTTTCCAAACCATTGGGTTTTAGGGTTTTGCAGTTAGATAAAGACTGAATAAAAACTTCTTTTGCTTGTAAAATACTAGTAGTTGATTTAAGCCTTTACCAGTTACTTTTTGTTTGTAAAAAAAAAACATGATAAAAAAACATTTTGAAAGCACTGCAAAAGAAGAAGGAAATACATCTACCAGCATTTTGTCCTAGTCCAACATCAGCCAGACTGAGTTTTTTGTCTGCAAATGGTTTTGTTTTAGACGAATCTGATGTTTTGTTTTTTGGTAGATGGTTAAGGCTGAACATGCAAGTCTTTGTCTCAAAGATATATATGTTGAAATGATAAATTATAATTGTTTACATAAATACAGCTTGATAGATATGTACATGTAAGTATGAATTTACGCAAAGGCAGCAATAATTACTTCAAGCCTTAACTCATAACTTCATTTGACATGTTTCACAAACTCTCTTCAAATGTTTTTGGAGCAAGAGTCCAAAAGATTTTTATGCTTTGGCTATGTAATGCAAAAAAGGCAGCTTATATCATGGTAAGATTACTGTAGGAGGCACTGTCGAGAATGTGCTGTGAGCACATGGATAGTTGAACTGACCAATGTGATATATAACTGATAAAACAGGAAACCACCAATCATAGCATTCTCCCATATTGCTTTATCTAACAGATTGGTTTTGTTTCATGCTGCATGAATGCTTAAACTGCAGTATTTATGCATGACTGTCATTGTTCGGTCTAAGGTTTTATGAATGATGATCAACTTTGTCATTATTATAAGGATATAAGCTTGTTTCATTGTCAGACTGTGTATATATATAATTGGCCTGCAACACATGTAAAGGGGCATTGGGACATTTGCATAAAGTGTCCTCTCAGATCAGTCTGCACTGACCAAGCAGGCTAATACGAAAAGACACTTTCCATTTTTATGTAATTTACTACTTTGCACAAGTCTACTGTAGCACAAAAGCCTGTGCAGACTGCACAGGCTGATCCAAGATGACACATGATTCAAGTGTCCGAATGCCCCTTTTCACATCTTGCAAGCCATATATGAGCCATGCTCTGACAAAAATGGGGCGTAACCCATTACCACACAATCCCTACTTTTGACGACTCTGAGAAAGAAGCCCTTAGAAAACATTGTGGGAAATGGAGAAAATGCTGGTAACCAGCATTTTCTCCATTTCCCACAATGTTTTCTACCCTTCACAAAACAAATTACAAATTTTCTGTCACTTTTATATTGTCGTCTGCAAATGCTTTTGATTTGGACAAGCCTAAAATATTGTCATTTGGGAATGAGTTAATCAATCACTAATGGTACCAAGCAGATCATCAAATGATCGTAGATCCATAAAATCCATTTTGAGGCACACTGTCCTTAGACATGCTGAAAACTGACCAATAGCAAAAAGTTTTGGCTCAGATCAGCCTGCATGGACTGTGCAGGCTGGCCTGGGTCAATACTTTTTGCACACTTAGTAAGCCCTCTCTTCACAGAGTATGGCCCATATAATTTTGGATCATGAAATTTGAAGCCCAGGTTACAGAAATGTATTTATAGGTTAGTTTAACAGTACTGTAAATGCAAATTCTGGCCCATCAAAAAATTGCTATTAAGATTGACAACATATAGCACTATATACATGAATATATGTGTGATGAAACTTTTGCGAATTACAGGTCATCGACATTTTGCTTACTGAAATGATTGCAAATTCAAGCGACATTTTATTTGATAGTATTCTTGTAAAATATGCCAACAGAAAAAGTTTGCGAATTATCCAGATTTGCAAAATTGCAAAAATCTTGACATTGTATAAATTTCCACGTACCGCTACATGGTATGACAAGATTCCTTACTGGTACCAGTGTTGCACTAGTGTTTGTAATTTTTTTTATTGGAGAAAAGCAGCCAGAGGCTTGGAAATAGTCTTGTGCATGGCATTTATAGGTGATAAAGAAGTTCAGGAACATAATGGAAAGGTACATTGGCTAATGAGATGTAAATAAAGTTTTCTTGAAACTCGCTTAAACTAAAAATTGGTTAACAGCATTTTCTCCTTTTCCCACAATGTTTTCAAAAAGCTTCTTCCTAAACAACAGGCATTATTTGGTAAAGGTTAACCACACAATCCCATGTTTTAATGTCCCTGAAGAAAAAAGGCTTTTTCAACAAGATGTAGGGAAAGGAGAAAATACTGCTAACCAGCATTTTCTCCTTTTCCAACAGTGTTTTCTACCCTGTCCAAAGGAGCAATCAATCTACATGAGCTACATTGATTATTGGGCCTCCCCAAAAGGAGTTAACCCAGTGTAGAAAAGAGTTAGCCCTTTACCTTACCATCTCGACTTTTGACAACCCTGAGAAAGAAGCCTTTTGAAAACACTGTTGGAAAAGGAGAAAATGCTGGTAAACAGCATTTTCTCCTTTTCCCACAGCGTTTTCTACCTATCCCAGCCCAGATTTTAACTTTTCAGCCACCTTTATTTTGTCGTCTGCAAATGCTTTAGATTTGGACCGGTCTAAAATTTTGTTGTGTGGTAAAGAGTTAACCTGGTTTTGCCTGAGCTTGGCTCAGACTTGTTTGTTTTAATTATGGAAATTTGTTCCTCTTTAATGATAGACAAAGACGCCAGATATAAAAAATGAATTAGTGTATTGGGTAAGATTGTTTAGATATCATTCTTATTTATGATACTGTATTAATCTTTGTCTCTTCTTTCTGGCTCATATAAAGTGTGAGGTATGTGTAGTTACTTCCCCTGGTAAAAACAGGTTATTTCCCTTCCCACAATATTAAGTTGATGTTCGACCTACTGCTGTATCATCCGGGGTCTGCATTCAGTAACCATTCATAGGGACATTCTTAGTCCTATTCCCCATTTGGCTCAGCCAATTAGAAGTTGTATTACATTCAAATTAAAAAAGTAATCCTCGGAACCCAGGTTTGAAGCTGTACATTACTCTCCATGCATCACCCCTGGGAAAATTGACAAGCAAATCGTCATTTCTTGTGTATATTCATATGGTCATGTAGTACGTACCCTCATAGCCAATGGAAACATTGGTAGGATAATGCAGCTTTCTTGTAAGGAGGACAATTTCATTTCTCCCACTACTAAAAATCACCCTGGAAAAAACTCGAGGTTGTCAACAAATATTGGGGTCATTGGCATGCTTGTCTCCTGTGAGATATGCCATTCTGCAATACAGGGGTGACTTTTTTTATTTTTATGTATGATTTTAACGGACAATCTTTCGGTTTTATACCAAAAAATCTCTTTTAACCCTTAACCGCACAATCCCAACTTTTAACTACCCAGTTAAGAGAAGCATTTTGAAAACACTGTGGGAAAAGGAGAAAATGCTGGTAACCAGCATTTTTGCCTATTCCCACAATGTTTTCTTCCCTTCCTAAAACAAATTTGAGTTTTTTAGTAATATTTATTTAGTCGTCTGCAAATGCATTCAATTTGGATCGGTCTAAAATTGTCTCCTTTAGTAAAGAGTTAAAGGTGGCCCTTCAGATTTTGGGATGAAAATTTAACAAGAATACAAAAAAATCATCCTTATACTCCAAAAGCCTTATAATTTTCATTCATAACACCCCAGCAATCGAAAACCATTCGATAACGTGAGAAATTAGAGATTTACTACAGCCCAGTTCGATACCGACGGGAAACACGGTCTATTTTTAGATAAGCAACTCGCTCATTTACACACCAAAAATATACAAATGAAGCTTCAAACATAGCGTCCAAAGAAGACATTATGGAAAATAATTACATGTTTGTCATTTTATGGAATTTTAGAGTCACTAATCATGTGCAAGTCACTTAACATTCCCACAATGCTTTTTTTTTATTTTTGGCGGGAAATCTAAAAATAGCTTAAGAGGCTACGTAGCCTTTTAAGGGAATACCATCAAAAAATTTTTTTCTAATTTTATGATTCTTAATTATTGATGATTTGTATTGTTTTTCCATATAGATTTCAGTGATATACATATTTTTTTATTTGGTGGGATGTGAAAATTCTAGATACCCACCTTTGAGGGCCTCTCGATTGTGTTGATGATGGGCATTGCCATGTTTAAAGTATTGCTGAGCTTTATTTGATTAGATATCAGCAAGTAAAAAATAGAACTGATTGCCTATTTGTGATAAAAAGTTTAAATTTTCTCAAAGAAAAACTGAGATCACCAATTAAAATGCTTCAAGAATAATTCACGAGAGCTAGGAAATGTAAGTGAGGTAACCCAGGGGCATTACAGAATGAATTGAACCTGTGTCACCAAGGATGGGAGAATGAGGCTAAGATTGTTCTTAAGAATGGTTGGTGAATATGTACCCAGGAATGTATTTGCTGAACTTATATATCTTGAAAATAATGCAGCTGCAGTTCTATTTGCTTCTGACAGAAAGAAAAACTGCCATTGCTGTATTGTTTTCAAAGTAAAACTGCAGCTATTTGGCACCTTACACCTTTATAATCTGATAAAAAAAATATGTGGTATCTCTGTAGGAGAATATTTCTAGTTCAATTAGAATAGCTTTTGAGTTTGCATTAGAGGTATTGTTATTAATTTATACTTTTGAACAACAAAAAAGAAAATGACAATTCTTCGTTTTGTATGAAATACTAGTATCCTTTTCTCATATTTAATAAACAATTCTGTGAGGATAACAGCTAAGCTTAAATTTTGTGGGAAAGGATACATTTTTGGTAACCGGCTCTTTCTTTCTTCCTCACAATGTTTTCAGGCAAACTTCAACTGAGCCATATTTAAAACATTTTTTCAAAAAGGATGACTGACGAACAATGCTGCGTGATGAAGAGTTGATTCTGTTTAGGAATGTTCTTTATAAACCCAGCAGTGAACCTCTTACATGCTTATTGGCTGTACCCTTACCATTTCTCAGAAAAATACTAGTTTTTTTTTTTCTCTAGACTATAATTGACCTTTCTGACCAACTAATTTAAATACTTCAGAAAACATCTCATTTGGTGAAAAGTCTAGAATAAATAACATTATACTTACTGCTATATTGGTGGTTTGTGAAGGTAGAATTTAACTTACTAATTTCTTAACCCTGTATCACACAAACCCAACTTTTAACTACCATATGCAAGAAGCCTTTTGAACACATTGTGGGAAAAGGAGAAAATGCTGGTGACCAGCATTTTCTCCTTTTTCCACAATGCTTTCTACTTTTTCAAATACAAATCTTAATTCTTGAGTCACATGCCATAGATTTGGACAAGCGAAAGACATTCATATAATTATGGCAAAGAGTTAACCTAAAGGGTATCAAATAAATCCAACAGGCTTCCAGTCTAAAACAAAACCCCAAATATATGCAAGTTCATTGTTGATTTTCTCTATGTTGTTTCAGCAGAGCCCGCCCGGGTGGCTCAATGGTGAGCATGTTGGACTCATGATCTGGTGCTTGTGAGTTCGATAGGGGTTGAGGCAAACTTTCTTTCTGGCATTTTTTCTTCTCACACCTCTGCTGAAGCATGTGAGAAAAGTAGTGGGTGGCTTTGGAAAGAAAGTTGTGTTAGTACTGGTATGAGAAAGCCAGGAAACACATGTGCATCACCAACCGCCATGATATGACCTAAGTGGTGATAAACACATATACAACCAACAACCAATGTTTCAGCAGAGTGGACAGTATACATTTAGTGCAGTCTGATCTTGATCTACACTGAATGTAAAGGCATTTAAAGTTGTGATAGGAAGTTTAGGGTAAGACCTGTGTAATGGAAAACAGCTATTTCCACTAAAATATCATCCTGCAAAATTAGCTATAATTAAAAATGAGTACTATTGAACTACTTTCACCAAATCATTTTTTCCTTCTTTGAATTATCATTTATAAATCTAAAACCACTATATTCTCAATTCAAAAGGAGATAATAATTACCTTCCTTTTCAAAAGTATCAAAAAATAATTTCAAGATAGACATAAACAGAATTTCTGATCCATTAGAAATGTGCAAAAATATTATTTCTGCATAAATCCTAATTTATCCTTATTTATCAACCAATTTGAATTTTTGCCCCATGTTCACAGGAAGTGCATTACACAGGTCTTACCTTAAGGGATTAAATTTGCTTCCAAGTTTAATTGCTCCTGCATGTTTGTTCTAGGATTTGATAAGTTCAGTAAAATCTTTATTCCAGAATGAAGGAGACGGCTATGACAATAAGCTCAGTTTGAACAAAGAACAGTTTTGTGAGGCTCTCAGTATTTTACTGAATAAAGGGACAAGAGAGGAGGTATGGAACTTTATTCATCTTGTACTTAACCCATTACCACACAGTCCCTACTTTTAACGCCCCAGAGAAAGAGGCCTTTTGAAAACACTGTGGGAAAAGGAGAAAATGCTGGTAACCAGCATTTTCTCCTTTTCCCACAGTGTTTTCTATCCTTCCCAGAACAAATTTCGATTTTTCTGTCACCTTTATTTTGTCGTCTGCAAATGCTTTCAATTTGGACCAGTCTAAAATTTTCTTGTGTGGTAAAGAGTTAAGGATCCTGACTTCTAATTACCCTGAAGAAAATGGCTTTTGAAGACAGTTGTTGGAAAAAGAGAAAATGATGACAATCTGGGGTCGGTATTCACCAGCGATTCTTAAGAACATTCTTTTTCTTATTCTTCAAGATTGTCTGACTGTGAAAATAACAGAACTTCTGACTGGCTAAACGAAGAAGGCTTTTGAAAACATGGTGGAATAAGGGGAAAATGCTGGTAACCATCATTTTCTCCCATATCCACAATGTTTACTACCATATCAAGGATAACTCTTGTGATTCAAGCCAACTTTAATTTGTTGTCCACAAGTTTTCAATACAGACATGGTTTAAAAAAGAAGAAACATTGTTAAAATGTTATGGGAAGAGGAGAAAAAGTTGGTAAACAGCATTTTGTACTTTTTCCCACAGTAATTTCTATCCTATTACAGACAAATCATAACATTTGATCAAAATTTAATATGTCATCTGCAAACTTAATGTTTTCAATTTGGACCAGTCTAAAATTTGTTGTTTGATGAAGAGTTAAGACACAGGGTTATGTTGAAAAGTATGAACTACTAGTACATTTTGCTATTATGAAGTATGCAGAGCTGTTTGACAAGATTGATGTGACAAGAGAGGGGACTGTAGACTGGGACAAGTTTGCCTCCCACATGTTACTGGAGTTTTATGAGAAAGATGATAAAGTAAGATCAACACAGGTGCCTCAGTGGAAGGATCTTAAACCACTGCCAAGGTGAGTGTTAAATTGTTGAATGGATTGGTGAGTAAGTGGGTGAAGAAATGGGTAGTTGATAAACGGACAGACTGATGGACCTACGGATGGATGGGCTGATGGATGCATAGATGGATGGATGGATGGTGGAATGATGTATTAGATTGGTGAATAGGTGGATGTGGATGGATAGATAGATGAATCAGTGAATGTATTAATTGATTTTGGTTGATTATGGATTGATATGTTAGACTATGGAAGGATAGATGGATGGATTCGGGATTAATGTTCCACAACTGTGTAAGAATGTAGATGTATGTTGGATAGATGTGCTAGATTATGGACAGAATTGTAGGATTTTGAAAGTTAAATATGAATTTATTTATTGTAAAGACAATGAGATAGATAGGGAAGTCTGTGGAGATTTTATGTTTTATTTAACATTATATTTTAGTCCACATAAAGATGTCATACAAAGGGTTGCCTTCTTGAAGAATACAAACAGATATTTGGCAGTTAGTAAGGTAAAATCTTTACTTAAATCCTTTTACAGGTAACTTTATTTCAGAAGAGGCCATACTTAAAGTTTTTGCAGATCACAAACTGTATATCTTTGTCATGGGCTAGGGACTCGGATAAGAAACTGTGCTTTGTGGCATCTGATCTGGATCAGCAATATTTTAAATTCTTCTCTCTCAGAGACAACAAGCATAAATGTATTAATTTTTCTCACAAAGTAGTCCATATGGCTTTTTTGTGGGGGTGATGTAGTTGCCTCTCAAATCTGAGGTTCTAGACTTAAATTTGATGATCAGGGACCATATTCACCAACCATTCTTTAGACCATTCTTAGTCTTATTGTTCAAAATTTTGTCAGTTTGAAAGTGATGAAAATTCTGATTGGCTAAATCATTTAGTTTAGCCAACCAGAAGTTTTGTTTCTTTAACAGTCAAGAATGTTGAAGAATAATACAAAGAATGTTCTTAAGAATGGTTGGTGAATACAGACTCAGGAGTCTCAACCCTTCGAACTGCCCCTGTAATAGAGCTCATACATGTTGCCTTAGAAGCAATTAGCCAGATTGATAATACAAGTTGAAGACAAGTTGATGACATATTTTCACAATTAATGGAAAATGGTAGTGCAGATTTCTGTTGAAATGTTTTCTTTTTTGTGTTCTGTTCTTATCATGTTTTTGAATAGTGAATTATCATATTTTCTGTTTGACATATTTCAATCTGAAATCAACTTCCTTCATTTCAATTTGAAAACCATATTGGGAATTGGCAAAAATTAGCTTGAAAACTGGGATAAATTTGAGAAAATTGCAACATAATGAAAAAAGAATCAATCCTTTCAAACATTCATCACTGAAACAAGGTTGTAGGCAACTGTAATACTAACAGTTAAAGATTATTTTGTTGATCTTTTAAATAGGAAGGAACAATCTCAAGTTGGGATATCAATTTAAAACTACAACGTTCGCTGAAGACTGGAACTGACTCCTGTAAAGCCAGAGATCTGTGGGTCACCTACTTTGTTGTTTTACACAATGTGAACAAGGTAGCCTTGTCATTTACAAGTAAAGAGATTGGTGAGTAGACTATTGAACTCTCATAATAAGCTCCATTACTGGTACATTTTAAAAATATTTGAATCTTCTTGAGCCATAGTTACTAGGTCAGTCTTATTCTCCAAGGTTCTAACTGAGAAAGTAACATAAAGTCAAGTTGGCTAAACCAAATGATTTAGCCAGCCACAAGTTGGGTTATCATCAAATTTAGAAAAAAATTTCTGGAGAATAAGACTAAGTATGTTCTTAAGAATGGTTGGTGAATACCAACCCTTGCATCACATGAATCTCACCCATATTATATTACTTATATATCTAAAAAAGTGGGAACAAGAATCCCCCCATTTATCACTTTAATGTTAACTATAGAAAAAAAATTTGTATAAAGTAAGAAAGCGCACTTCACAGTAGTGTAAACCATGGCAAAGATTTGCAAATAGCATGAGATCTCACATAAATCTGAACCATTTCCTCTGGTGTTACATAACTCTCAACCATGCCTACTGGTGTCACATAAATCTGACGCCCTTTGGTGTCATGTAAATCTCAAACATAACCTCTAGTGTCATGTAAACTCAACCAATGCTCTCTGGTGTCACATAAATATCAAACTTTCCCCATGCTGTCACATACAAGTCAACAACACCATCTTGTGTCATGTTAATCTCAGCCATGCCCTCTGGTGTCATTTTAATCTCAACAATACCCCCTGGTGTAACATAAATCTCAACCATTCCATCTGGTGTCATGTAAATCCCAACCAATGCCCATTGGTGTCACATAAATCTCAACCAAGCCCTTTGGTGTCATGTTAATCTCAGCCATGACTTCTTGTGTCATGTTAATCTCATCAGTGTCCTCTTGTGTTACATAAATTTCAACCATGCCCTCTGGTATCATATAAATCACAACTATTCTCTCTGGTGTCATGTTTATCTCAACCACATCCTCACATCTCAACCATGCCCTCTGGTGTCAAATACAATTCAACCATACCCTATGGTGTCACGTAAATCTCAACCCTACCCTCTGGTGTCACGTAAGTCTCAACCATACCATTTGGTATTAACTATCGATAAAAGATTTGTATAAAGTAATAGCATTAGATCTCTCATAAATCTCAACCATATCCCGTTGTGTCACATAAATCTAAACCATGCCCACTGGTGATACATAAATCTTAACCACGCCATCTTGTGTCATGTAAATCTCAACCATTTCCTCTGATGTCATGTAAATCTCAACCAATGCTCATTGGTCTCGCATAAATCTCAACCATGCCCTTTGGTGTCATGTTAATGTCAGCAATGATTTCTTTTGTGATGTTAATCTCATCAATGTCCACTTGTGTCACATAAATCTCAACCATGCCCTCTAGTGTCATGTAAATCTCAACCACATCCTCTGTTGTCTCATAAATCTTACCTGTGCCCTCTGGTGTCACATCATCTCGTCCATGCCCTCTGGTGTCATGTAAATCTCAACCATTCCCTCTTGTGTCATGTAAATCTTTACCACGTCTTCTGGTGTCACATAAATCTCAACCATGCCCTCTGGTGTCACATACAATTCAACCATGCCCTATGGTACCCAATTTTGTAGTATGTGGCGTCTGCTGACTCATATTTCTTTACCAAGCAGATTGATGTAAAATTGAGATCTTTGATGTCACATAGATCTCAAAGCTTGTAAAATACATTTGTACATTGCAGGAAATCTCCA
Source organism: Tridacna crocea (assembly GCA_943736015.1). Taxonomy (NCBI): domain Eukaryota; kingdom Metazoa; phylum Mollusca; class Bivalvia; order Cardiida; family Cardiidae; genus Tridacna; species Tridacna crocea. The sequence continues at coordinate 14,025,335 of OX031057.1, read as the reverse complement.
GCATCACATAAATCTTAACCATGTAAGTTTCCCTCAAACTTGAGACCTGTGGTGTTTTATAAATGTTGACCATGAATTGTAAGTTTGCTATTACTTGAGGCATTTGGTGTCACATGAATTATGACCTTAGAATGTAAATTTGCCTCAATTCTTGAGACCTCTTGTGTCACATAAATGTTGACCATGTAATGTAAGTATACCTCAATTTTGAGACCGCTGGTGTCACATAAATGTTGACAATGGAATGTAAGTTTGTCTCAATTTTGATACCTCTAGTGCCATATAAATCTTAACTATGTTGTCAAATCATACTACAAACCTCTTAACCCTTTACCCCATAAGGCATTTCTGTGGTATCTCTAATTGACCCTAAATAACAGCAAGGATGAAGCCGTTTCTCATGTGCACATGACACCTTTTGATAGCATAGAAAACATTGTGACAAAAGGTGAAATTGCTCGTCACGAGCAATTTCACCTTTTGCCACAATGTTTTCCAAAGGCTCCTACAAGCAATGTGTAGAAATGAGTATCTATGGAGTAAAGGGTTAAGTTACATGAATCTTGTCTGTTAAAAGTAGATTTACCATTTATGAGTTATGGTTACCAGCATTGTGACCAGCAATATCACAGACATGCATAATTTGCCCCTTTTGCAGATAGCTGAATAAAGTTACTTTATTTCAAGTAGATATCTACTGGAAGATAATTTTGATTGTAGTTTTTTCATCAGATACAATGTACTGGATAGGTATTGGACAGTGTAAAGGCAAGATCAGATGGAAATAAAATGGTATTTTAAAGCTGGTTAAGTCCTTACTACACAATCCTGACTTTTAAAAACCCTGACAGAGACAGCAGAGAAAACATTATGGGAAAAAAAATGCTGATAACAAGCATTTTCTCCCTTCCCTATAATGTTTTCTATCCTATCAAAGATAGTTTGCATCATTTGAGTAAAGTTTGATTTTTTGTCAGCAGTTACTTTCAATTTGGTCTTGTCAAAAATTTTGTTGTCTTTTAAAGGGTTTACTCATTATGAATGTATCATGCTGTGTTGGATGTATGTATCCTAGGTCACATTTCACATTTGCTGTCTGAATTTTAATATGCTTAATGATACACTGTGTACAGAAGAACCTAAACTTTCTCATACTTTTGAAATAGCATTCTTACTGATTCCAGATTTGTTCATAAATTTATCTGTCTGATTTCAGCCATCTATGACCTGAGTTCTAAAGTGGAGTTTACTTGTCAGTATAAAGTACAGGGCCTTGCTTTCACACCTTTGTGTTTGGACTACTGGTAAGGAGTTTAGTAATTGTTCCCCTTCCATAGACAAATCCAGTGATTCAACAATTTACAAAAGAAGCTGTTGAAATTCTTGTGGAAAAAAGGGAAAATGCTAGTTACTAGTATTTTGTCCTTTTTTCTCCTTGTTTTTCTTTCAAAAACAAACATGTGTCAGATTTATGTACTGTCTCAATAATAAGTAAACACAGATTAGCTCAGTTCAGATATTCATCACGAAGTTTAAACAGTTGCCATTGATATTTAAGTCAACAAGTATAAGGTCAAGGTGAAAGTCACCTTCAATTTAAAATGAATTGCTCTCAAACTTTTTAGCTTTACATCCATCTTGAAACAAATTCCTACAAATCAGATGAATCATTCTGGTGGATGAGTACCTGCTTCTAAAACCACTGCTTTTTTTTTTTGCACAATAAATTCAGAGTCTCCATGATCTGTTTGCAAAAGGGTTAACATTTATGTACTGTATTCCTTACAGGTATAATCCAATGAACCCAAATGAGGCATGTCTTGTGTTTGGTGATGTTGGTGGCTATGTCAACGCCCTATTTTTTAACTCTGCCCAGATTGCTTTGTTTGAACGTCCTCCTGCCCCAGCTGGTGAAAAGCAAGGTAACATCAGTCTAATTTGTTTTACTTATTGTCACAATCATAATCTATCATAAATAAATGATGCCTTACATGTTTTTATGCTTTGTTTGATGTGATACTTGTGTTGCAAGAGTGAACTTAATCATTATTTGAAATAAATCATGCCCTGTAAAAAGGTGGCTCGATACATCTGCAATAAGCATTGGTCCAGGTAAGGCTGTGCAATCAGAGCATACTGACCTGGGTCAAACCTTTTTGCTTTTAGTAAATTTCCTGCATGTCAAAGGATCAGTGTATCTGATAATTTATTGGATGTTATATAAAATGAGTCTTACAGATCAATAATACTGCAATGACTTGTTTGGTATCTTGGTTCATGGAGATGCATTAACCCTTTACCACATAACAAAATTTTAGACCAGTCCGAATTGAAAGCATTTGCAGATGACAGTTTCATTGCAGCTCATATCAAATGATTTTTCTTCGATGGGGTAGAAAACTTTGTGGGAAAAGTAGAAAATGCTGGTAACCAGCATTTTCTCCTTTTCCCACAATGTTTTCAAAATCACTCTCTTTCAGGGATTTTAAAAGTTGTCATTGTGTGGTAGAGGGTTAAACCTCTTTTGTCAGAGCATGAGGCAATGTGTTTGTGTGTTGCAGTCTGCAAGATAACTTATGCACAGAAAATGACATGAAATGAATCGTGGCAATTGCAAATGCTATTCAAGCTAATCACATCTACCTAGCAGCTGTCTTCAGCCAGTCAAAATGACAGTTGACTGTGCATGCTGTGAGATACATGATCAAATTTAGCAGGTTGTGAGACATATTCCACAAGTTAACCTATATCCATTTAGGTATTGAGAAAGAACAAAGGTTCATATTCCTTACATTCAAAACATATATCAATTTTTTTATTTATTTTTTCCCTAATCGGATGAATTTGCCTATGAAATTTGGTCGAATCAGACTCTGCATACAGATTTTCATATATTCTTATGAGGGAATTTGAGGAGCGAGAAACCACCCATGGAATAATTGTGAATCGAAGCACTTTTGAAATTCAAGTTTTTGGTTTTGTTGTTTTCAAAGAAACATTTGAGGTATTGTCTCAGCCCTATTGTCATCAGAAGCATCATCTGCATTGGTAGTGACTACATCTCCATACAAAAAAACTTAGACATTTTATATTTGCAATCACTTGAGATGTCCTTTCAAATTTAGACAAGTTGTTAACTATCAGATGGGTAACACATACATAGGGACAAGTAACCATTAGAAAATATTTTTATACCACTTTTTTTTTACTTATAGTTTCTTATACGACTTTTTTTTTTACTTATAGTTTCACTTAAAGTCAATCAATTTCTGAAAGGCAACGTCAGCAGAGCCATGGCATTGGCATGTGGTGCTTTTGTTTAACTCTTTACCAAACAACAAAATTTTCCACTGATACAAATCACAGATATTTGCAGATGACAAATCAAAGGTTGCCCATATGACCTGGTTTGTTTTTGATGCTGTAGAAAAGAGTGTAGGAAAAGGAGAAAATGCTGGTTACCAGCATTTTCTCCTTTTCCCACAAAGGTATCAAAAGCTTTCTTTTTCAAGGTTGTTAAAAGTAGGGTTTGTGTGGTAAAGGGTTAGACTAATTGTAAAAGCTTTGGGCAACTTGGTGATATTTTTAATGGATAAATCCAATGTGGAGCATGACTTTTACTCCTTTATAAAAGTTTCTATAGCAAAATGTAAAATATAAATAAATATGTATAATTCACCTATTGGTGGTTCACAAATTTCATTTAAGTCTTTCAGATTTAGCATTCAGTGAGATTTTGGCATTGTCTACTTTAAAAGCATTTACAGATGACAAATAAAATGCGGATTAGATGATATTGATTGCCTGTGAAACAGTTAAAACAATTTGGGAGAAGAAAAAACTTCTGATAAACACCATCTTTTCCTTTCTCTTACAATATTTTTATCACACTGTCACGCTTTCTTGCGGTTATTAAGAGTTAGGAATATTTAGTTGAAAAATATTATGTTAGGAAAATATGCTATTTCCTTTGCCTTGTATGTTTTTAACATGTGTGTTGCATGACATGTCACCTGTATTAACCCATGCTGTGCTTTGTTTTATTCACCCTCTCTTCTGATTGGCTAACAAATGACCTTTCACCCTGGTGACTGACCCTCTCTCACCTTTGACCCTCTTACCAGTGTGGCAAGGTAGGTAACTCTGCTTTATGTCTTTCATACCAGATTCTACTCTCTTCTAGATCCCTTAATTTGTAGTTATCCTTACCCTTCGAATCCTTATCACTGAGGTTACTTCTGCAGATGTTGTAGAACAAGATCAGACTACACAAAATGTGCAGTCTGATCTTGACTTTACACTGTTTGCCATGTAGAAAAATCCTGGTTAAATACAACTTTGAATTAGCAAGTTGGTATCTTTAATCTGGACTTGTAATGCCAAGTTTATTTTAATCCTTTACAGAGCAGTCCTGGATTTTGAAATTGGAAAACAATGTAGCTGATATGCCAATTGCTTGTCAGATCAAATTTTATCATTTTTCACTATGTTTTAAAAGTTTGTTGCAGAGGCAATGAGGTAAAGGTCTATCATCAGCTTTATGCATAAACAAGTTTGAAACTTTAGAATACCTCGGTCTGTTTTAAATGTTTTTTTCTGGACTCTGTGAATTGAGATTAGGTCCTGGAGAACATACAATGTGACCTTTCATTTACAGTATCTAGTATTTTTTGTAAACACGGTAAATACCTTATGAAACCATCCATAGAAGAGTTGTACTCTTTCTACTCCCTGAAAAATATCTACTTATTTATTTTGATATCTTAAAGATCACATTCTATTTGTTTATTTTGATATCTTACAGAATACATTCTATGTACATTGCATGAAAAGAGACTTCATTTCTTATGCATCATTGTATACATATGAGCTGTTCTTTGGCAAAAGGGGGTTAATGATGCCTCACACCAAGCAAATCATCATATAATTTGGGATCTGTAAAATCAGTTTTGTTTAAGATCCTACCTACCCAAATGGGGTTTAATGGTCCTCTTATACATGCAATGAATTGAAAAATAGCTTAAAGTTTCAACTCGGGTCAGATTAAACAGGCTGACCTCCATTAAAACTTTTTGTAGATTCACCAGTCCCCCTTTTCACAGAGTGTGGGCCATATATGGCCTGCAACACGCAATAAGGGACATTCCGACATTTGCGTAAAGTGTGGTTTCTAATCAGCCTGCGCAGACCGCGCAGGCTAATCAGAAATGACACTTTCAGTTTTTATGTATTTTTCTGTTTTGCGCAAGTCTACTGTAGCACAAAATCTAATGAAGTCGTGAAGTGTCTTCTCAGATAAGCGTGCCTGCATTGCGCAGGCTGATCCGAGATGACACTTGACGCAATTGTCCGAATGCCCCTTTTCGCATCTTGCAAGCCATAATTTTACATTTTTGCTTTCTTTACCTGCCTGTCATATTTCTAAATATTTCGTTGAGTGACTAGATCTGTCCCAAAGATAGGAAGGATAATTCATGAAATTTACATTCCTATAGATTATTCCTCTTTCTTGTTGGTTTTAAGTAAGACGATTCTTCAGAGAGCCAACAACATGCTGAAACAACTTAATTTTTTTGTATAAGGATGCATGTGTTGTATATAAAATTAATACCCTGCTTTGAATTATAATTTCAAAACAAGTATGTGGTTTTGATTTCGGTTACTTTCAAACCTGGACTTTTCAATGGTTTACAGAAAATTTTTCATGCATGTAATAGCATAAAAAGTTCCTGCAAAATTGTATCTTACCCTTACTTATCTAAGTATATGTGTTGTATTGTAAATATATGTTTTGATTGTAATTCGAAAACATACACTGATTGTATCAGGGTAATGTATACCCACAAAGTTTTTATTTTACCTTACTTATCTTGATTTATTTGTTCTGTTATAAGTATATATTTTAATTGCAATTTCATAGCAGAAATACACATGCTAGGTGTAACATTTTTTAAGTTGTGGCATATATATGCTGTAAATAATGCATCTAAACAAACTTAACATGACAAGCATCATTCTCTCTTAAGATAACAATGACTTCATAGACATTAGTGAGTGATTCTGTTTGCCTGAAATTTTTAATGTCCCCCTTTTTGCTTACCTTATCAAGAAGATTCCAACTAATATTTAACATGAGACAGTCTCCAAACTCAATGAAAAATTCTGAATAAAGAATTATTTCTGTTCTAGAAACCTGTCTAAATGTGGACCTGAAGGATATTGCCATCAAGAAGTATAAAAATGTCACATACACCAAATATCTTGCTCATGATAGAGAATGGGTCAGACAAGGTAGGTAACAACCGTCTTTCTTTCACTACTAATTGAGCCATGCTCAGGAAAAAAGGGGGATTAATGCATTTCCCTGAAACAATATACCTATTTTGTCCACAAAAGCTTATAGAGTAAGGAAAGAGTAACCGTTTGCAAGCTAGGTGAAGCATTAAATGCTGACAAATACAGTTTAGATGATTATCTTATTGTTGACTGATCTGTACGACAAAGATGTTGAGATGTACCTGTATAAAGCAAGAATTTGTTGTATGCATGCACATTTTTTTTATCCTTTAATGGATTCTCAATGCAAGTTGGCTTGTGATTCTGTTTTATTTCCCAATTTTCCAAAAATGTATGCAACTTTTAAATGACAAACACAAATCCCATTGTTTAAGCTACATCAAACTTACAGTTTGCATATACATGTACTTACAATTTGCATGTGTCTCAATGTTTCCCCATTGTTAGTAAATATCCACAAAATCTGCTACAATGTTATTTTCAGTGAAATACTCCCATTACTTGGAATGTTTCATCAGCTGTGCAACCAGCACCAATAAGTCTGTTGTGATTGGTTGGATGGAGAAGCATACCTCTGTGAACCAGTCTGCCAAGCAGTAAGTTTGAACCTTTCTCTTGTACTTTTTGTGGGGCCCAGGAAAAGAAGCCTTTCAAAGACATTGTGGGAACAGGAAAAAATACTGATAACCTGCATTTTCTCCTTTTCTCACCATGTTTTCTCCCCATCAAAGAAAATTACTGTATTTGAGCCAGAATAAAATTGTCGACTGAAAACACTTTCAATTTGGACAAGACTACACTTTTGCTGTCTAGTAAAGGGTTAACGTTTAACATTAATGGCAATATTTACTTTTGTTGTCTTGATTTATACATTTTATTATGTTTCTTAACAAATTCTGTTAGGAATTATATGCATGAACATGGTAGTTATTGCTGGAATGATTTTTTGTAAGATTAAATATTGTGAAAAATGGGCATGGTATTTCAGACTTCATTTGGCTTTACATGTTTTTGGTATTGGTTAATATGAACATGTATGTTTTGGTAGTATGTTTAAAACCAAAAAAAGGGTTTGCATATTGGACCACCATTGGTTAATACTGTACAAGTAATTTAACCCATTACCACACAATCCCTACTTTTAACACCCCTGAGAAAGAAAAATAAAAAATATTGTTGTTTGGTAATGGTTTAATTATTAAAAGCTACTGAAGTATTGCTGTTTCAGTTGGCTTTGTGTTGGTTTGGTTTTCAATATTTTTTTTACCTCTGACACTGTAATTGCATTTTGAAATATGTTCTTGCTACTTTTAAAGCATCAATTATGCTACAATCAGTATTTTGTTTATCTGCTACTGTTATTGCTGTTCTGTGGCATACAGGTGACAAGTACAATTTAACTCTGTACTAAACAATCCACTATGACATATGTGGGCAAGGTTTGTAGACAACATTTAGAATAAAAAGGAGAACAATGCTTACAACTAGTTTTTCACTATTTCAAGTACAAGTGTTTATCAGACTATCACTTCAAATACTTTCATCATGGCCAAGTCTTAAATTTGGATGTCTGCTAAATAGAAAATCCTAATTTTTGGAGGGATTTAAAAGCCTATTTTAGAGACATGGTTGATGCACAGAAGATATACATTTCGTTCTAACATTAGGTGTAGATTAAATATCATTCTGTATGAATATGGCGTGTGTGCACATGTGTGTGTGTGTGTGTGTAAATGTTTTTGTTCTCTCTCTCTCTTTAAATAAGCTGCTGTTTGTATTATAGATGTTTTTTGTTCTCTCTCTCTCTTTCTCTCTTTCTCTCTCTTTAAGTAAGCTGCTGTTTGTATTATAGATTCCTTTTTAGGGTTATTTAGAAAAAAATGTTTATCAGATATTTGTTTGTTTTAGCAAATGGCGCTATATACCTGGGTATGTGAATACACATATAAGTGGGTGCACATAGAATACCATTTGAATCCCCCAATAATTGGTTTTTGTATGAAGTATAATATTGAATCATTACAGGCTGAATATATTTTGGTAATCCCAATAGAAATGATAACATGTCAACTCTTCAAGCTAATTTTAACGTGTATTTTGTTTTAAGAACATTTTTCTAGAAACTTGAAAATTGTAGCATGATGTGAAATCACATGGATATGGCTCTTAATGCTAAATGATAAGAATGAACAAACATATTCAAATATACAGCATCAAAATTCCAGGGTTCCCATTGGGCTCTTTGACTAGGATGTTGTTTAATTTGTACAGATGCTTTAAATTCAATATATACTGGTACTGCAGATGCTGCTTTGTAGGATTGTTTGATGACATGGCACAGTGGAAACCCAGCATAGCACTGGGTGACTCTGGAAACACATGAATAAGTGAAGTATGGCTTTGATTACAACAGAAATAAAAATTCTCAGTGAAACACGATTCAATCGATCAAATACATGTAATATGTGTGTTCTATATTTATCAATACAATTTACTATGGAAATAGGTTAGAGCTGCACATGGTGATGGTTGTTTATATTAACCTATCTGGTGAAAAGCATACTTTTTTCATATGTTGCTGTTGTAAGTAGCATAGATCAAGGTCAGGCTGCACCAAAGAAACAGTGTGAACATTGATCTATGCTTGCCATTTAGTGTTTGGTATTTTTGTCCAAAACTGCCTAAGTCGCAATATTTTTATTGTTTCACTGACAAAAAAATCCTGTTTTATATATTGAACAAAGAAACATTTGACCTTGAATAGATCATCTGTAATAAGCTTTGAGCTTTATAGAAAATCATTTAGTACTCATAATTCAAGATCAGACTGCAGGAAATATGCAACTTGACTTTTGGGCTACGCTGAAATGTACTTCGAATGAAATTCTAATGTAAACAGTCATGAAGAATGAAAAAGTTCCTGTGATGAAAAGTACCATCACTGGCAAAGCAAACAGAACTTAACAATAATTCATCTAGCAACTAGTATGTTCATAGCTTTCAATATCCAATACTAATCTATGCAAGGTATGAATATTTTATAAAATCAACATTATATTCTCTTTGTTTATGTACATTGAAGTCAGTGAATCCATTTCCAAACTGTCCTGGGCTTTAGGAAACCTTATTTGAAGAGGAGATAAAATTCTAGTAACGAGCATGTCTTACCTTTTCCCACAATGATTCTACCTTTCCCAAGATAAATTCCACCGATTGGTTGACTGCATATGTCTCAATTGAGACCAATTTAAAAAACTCATTTGTGGAGGAGTGAGGGTGTTTGATTTGTGATCTGAGTGAACCTAAGACATGCTTATTGTAACTGTGTGTCTGTATCAAATAGAGAATATGGTATTTGTATAATCTTCGATAAAACCATTTTATCCTCTTACCATCCTGGGTAATATTGAAACAGGGTAGAAAGATGTTTTTATTTTTTGTTGGTGAAAGAGATCCTTCTGGAAACCAACATATTTTGCTGTTCAAAAAACGATGTTTAGCCCCAAAGACACATCAAATCATTTAAGCTGTATGTAATTTGTTACATGATTATGCTTTTAATGTGTAATCTAAAATTATGACATTGTTTTAGAAAAAAAAATATGGAGTTATTGTTGTAGCGCTGGAGTTTTTTGTTATCATTGTTTTTATTGGTGTGGCTTTTACATTTTGTATTATATCTGTCAGTACTAAGATTTAACTCTTTACCGCACCAAAAAAATTAAACTTGTCCCTTTTTAAATCATTTGCAGCCAAAATTGATGTCGTTGAAAAAAATCAAAAAGGGTCGAAAGCATTGTGGGAAATGGAAAAAATGCTGGTCTACAGCGTTTTCTCCTTTTCCTACAACATTTTCAAAAGGCCTTTTTCCTGGGGTCGTTAAAAGTCAGGACTGTGTGGTAACAGGATAAACTTCAAACTTACACAATTCCTTAGCTATCAAAAGGGAAATCTATACAGTTGGGACAGGTAACCATTGAAATAGTTTTGACACACTTTTTGATTTGGAATGTTCACTAGAAGCAACTGCAGCCAAGTATTCAGCACCTTCATAACATGCTTGTTTTACTGAATGTATACAAACAGAAATTCAGTTGCTTTTATCAGCTTCTAATGGTGATTTTGATCCATGGCAACTTGATACATATACCCTTTTGATTTAAATATAGATTTGTCAAAAAGTATTTCAGCCACTTTCCTGTACTACCTGCAGATGATCCTTGTAGCATGGATATTTGTACTGTAGTTGCAGTGTAATTAAAAAGCTATTTGAAATGTCATACTCTAATTAATTGAATCATTTTTATGTATACTTTCTTAATTTGCAGGAGTGCATCTTCAAAAAAGGAAATTCAGCGGTCTTCTTCCTTTATGATACAACAAGGTGTCAATGCATTTGACTTCAGTGATCAACTTAACCTGATCGGTAAGCCTGTTCTTGCAAATGCCAACTAACCACTTTTTATTCAGGTTTTAAAATGATAGTTTGTTGGAATTACCCTATGCTGTAACGTAAGTTTAAAAAAACGTTGGAATTGAGATAGAAATATCTTCTTTGTCTTGGAGTTTCAAAAAAAGTATACCGCAATGTAAATAAACATTAACTTTGTCTGTTTTCAGCCACCGCTGGTGTAAATCATCATGTTTGTTTGTGGAACCCCTATGTTGTCTCCAAACCTAATGGAGTAAGTCTTTACTAAAAATCTAATAATGACTAGATTACCCAATAATTCAATTAGTGAATTAGTTCAATATAGATTGAATCACATATAGGTCATTTTTTAGGGATTCTAATACCCATTGTAGTTTATGTTTTCTCATACTTCTGGACCTTGCCCGTGGAATAATTGTGTGGGAAAGAAGCGAAAGAGATTCAGAAACACCAGATATGCATAGATAGTTAGTCTAGCAATTTGATTCAGTGTTATAAACTGCATTATGCAACTAACAAACACTTGCCCTTTGTTAGCTTGATTCTCTGTTGCATTACAAAATTTTAGACCAAAAGTGAAAGCATTTGCGGACAACAATTTCAATCTGGCTCATAATTTCTTTTCCTTTGATTAATCATTGTGAGAAAAGGTTGCTTACCAGCATTTTCTCATTTTCCCTTAATGTTTTCAAAAGACTTGTCAGCATTGTGAAGTAAAGGATTAAAGACAGGGTACAGGATTGCTGTGTATAAAGTCAATAAATTTACTGGCAACCTGAGGCCTTTTTGGCTAGAATAAGTGGCAAATAATCAAACACACTGTTGGAAAAGATTTAATGTCATCTGCTACATTAAAATGATAGATTTTTGTCATGATACAAATTCATCTGAAGGTAATAATTAATGACAAGAAGATATAAAATGAAATACTTGTTGTTGTGTCTTTTTAAAGATATTACGAGGACACATGGCTAGTGTAGTACAAGTCCAGTTTATAAGAAGTCGAGGTCAGCTAATTAGTTTTTCTAAGGACAAGGTACTGCGTATCTGGGATGTCCAGTTACAAGTGTGTATACAGCGACTAGCTGGCATGTTTCCTAAGGGACCTGAAGGTTTGTTTGTTTGTATGCTACTCTGTACAGTGCCTGGAAGGAGGTCACCAATACTTGGCTGTATTGTAGGGCTAGAATGGAAGTTGCCCACTTTTATAAAAGACTTTTCTGCCATTTACTTGATAGACTGAATTTCGGTTTCAGACTCAATAATACTCATACTTTTAAACGGTATGAATTTTTGAAAATAGGTCTGCATTTTAACTCCCATTTTGCTTACTTTTGGTGGTTAATATGCCTTATAGAAACCCAATCAGCATCTCTGCAGTGTGACCCTCATATGTACTGCTGTTAGTGCCTTCCCATAGCTGAAGTCTTCTTTATTTTCTATACTAGTGATATACATCAGCCTTGTATAATTTTTTCACACTTGGAAAATAACCTGTCCATCACTGTGCCATCATCACTGCCAAAGGTCCTATTTAGTATTTACCTACATGTATATTGATATCTTTATTGAAAGTAAGATGAAAACATCCTGATGGGTGATGCCATTAGTTTTTCTACTAGATGAAATTTCTAATTACAGTTTGCTTTAATAAGATAGCTGTGAAAACCCTTTTATCTTGATTGTTTGCAGTTAGAAATGGCAATAACAAATGAAAATACTTATCTATGGGAACAGAAATTTTGGTTCAGTCAACCAAAACTGGTAAGAAAATTAATGTGAGGGACATCTCTGTTGGGTTAGATAAATAGTTATACAAGGGCTGAGCAAATATTTTTGTGGACTTTATGGGATGTCATTAATGTTGTGTTTGTGCTCTCTATTGCATTGAATTTTAAACCAGTTTTTGAATCTGCACATACAACTTCTTTTGATAAATCAAATGTTTTAGTGGGACTATCGCCTCAGTTTAAGCCTTCAGAATTTTATTGCTGGTGAGTATCAACAACTTCAAAAACCACCATTTCCCTCCTAATTTATCTTTCTATGAGGCCATCCATTAAAATGACACAATTTCAGGAGATTTGAGTCATACAAGTGTAAAATAGGATCAGCTCAAATCATGACATGACAACACCAATTTTCTTGCTGTTCCAGGGCAATACACCTTGCTGTTTAAGAGTGAAAAAAAGTATATCGAAGGTAGAGTCAGAATTGTGTGTTTTTTTACCTGGAAACTGGAATAAGACCATGAATACACAAATGAAACCTTGAACACAATTGGACATCAAATAAAAAAGCTATGGAGAAATTACAGTTACATTTTGCTCAACTCTCATAAAACAACAGACTTGTGTTTTCTTTTCTAGTGTACAGTGCTTTATTCTTTGATGAGGGAAAAGATAGAAATGGTACAGAAAGAAATCGTTTGTTTATCACATTTAACTATCAGCTCACTCTAATGGAAATGAAACTTGAGATTAAAGACAGAATCATGTCTCATGAGAAACCAGTGGTAGCAGCTTTGTATAATTCCGTTTATAATCAGGTTGGTACATGTAAATATTCAAGAATGTCTTGCAAGGATTTTCATTGGTAACAAAGTTGTTCAGTACTCTGTCCCTGTACATGATGTTTTTTAGGCAAATTATGTTAGCCTTAAGGGCATTTATTTTTTACATTCTCTATTATTCCCATGTAGCTGTGACAACACTATCCATAGATACTGTATCTTTAACCTTTCCCCATACTTGATTGACAGCTTTTTTATGCTTTTCATAAAATGTAGATTAAAATAGGACTTTATGGAGTACTCTGTCTTCTTAAAAAAGGACATCTTAGTGCTTTTGTCTTATTTTAATGAAAGCTCTAGTTTCTTATGACTTATTAAGGCTTTTTTTGTAACAGTATTTGATGCAACTAACTGCTAAGAGGTCTTCCATGATTGCATTATTTATATTGGTATTATGCCTCAAGCCAGTCTATCTCAAAGACTAAGTTTTATGTCTTTTGTTGGAATATTTACTATTGCCTGTAATGTTTCTGAATGCCACAGGTGATAAGTATTTGTCAAGGTGGAGCCATGATCATGTGGATGATTGACACAGGTCAAAAAGTGAAACAGTTCAATGGTTGCCATGGAAATGCAGAGGTCACATGTCTAGGTCAAGATCCCACAGAGACTAGACTTTTTACAGGCAGCACAGATGGGACAGTCAAGGTAAGGTTTGTTTCCATATAAATACATAAGATCCTGCCTGAATACAGTGTGTAAGGTGTTGCAGTTGGTCTGTACTAGCTACTTTTGATTGATTTTGTTAGATTGTTTATGGCCAAAACACTGCAGAGCCCAAGCTTATTACAGATTAACACTGGGAAGAAATAGAAATAGTTAAGCTGTGAAAATACTGACCTTGCAAAGAATTTTTCTGGTAGAATATTAGATGAATAACTGGTTAACACTTAACCATTTAAGACAAATGCCTTCCATTTATTTTAATAGCCTCATGTTATGCCAGTGTATTATCAGAAGATTTTGTGGCGTATGTAATAGTATTTTTTTTTCTTTGTGATGCATTTAACACCTCCTGTTCTGTCTATGTAGATAATAATCTTTAACCATTGTATTGGCCAGTGTGATACCCCGTTTTCACTTATAAAGTGAGTGGACTATGTCATGTTAGCATATGTAAAATTCTTAACTTTCCATCTTAAAATGCAGGACTTTTAAGTGTCTTATTGGCCATCAATAAGCCCTTTTTTCCCCAAAGTAGCTGTGACATTTTACTGTTAACGAAGGGTCTTGCAATAGTTCTGTTTTTTTTTTATGCCCGTGAATACAGAACTTTGTTATCATAGTCCTGAAAGGCCTGTATTTAACTATGTAGATATTTGGCTCAAAGTGTAATTTTTGACCATTTGTTAAAGTAGGTTTAATTTACATTGATTGAAAACAAGTTCTTTCAACATGTACTTAACTCTGTCGATTCTGCTTCCTGGAATCTACACTATTATTGGTGTAAAATGTGTCGGCCAGTGGACAGTCCTAAAGTTGACACATACTTTTTGTTGGTATTGTACTGAGAACTGTATGATTTTTATGCTGATGCTACCTCAAAACCAAGGACAATACAGGAAATAGCATTGATTTCCCTTTGTAGATATCCTACTTGAATAGTTTTGTTGATCTTATTAATAATGATATTCTTTCTTTGGCCAATTTGTTAAGCGAATCCACATACTTTGATCAAGGAACCAAATACATATGTGTACCATCTTTTGCTTTTAAATAGATGGTCTGTGCCATGTTATCCGTTTGACAAGAACCAAATTCTGTCATACATGTTTGTGCTATACTCACTCTACTCTTCATTTTTAGCTAGTACATGCTGCCCTTGTTTTTGTTACTGTAGTCACTACCATGTACAGAGCCCTACAAATGTTAATAATAAGTCCCCAAATCTTATACCAGCAGAAAACCATGTGAGCCTGATTGATCTTATCGTTATTCCTTGATTAGCAATAAAATAACTGTTGCTGCATGTCCTGCCTTGCAGACAAACTTCGATTTTCCTTGCCTTTGCTAACTCCATTAACTATTTTGAAATATATTTATGCACTTCATTTTTTCAGTGAATATTGGACTTGAACTATCATATTGGACCTAACAAGAACCACAATTTTCTCATTGTACTTTTAACAGTTATGTTGGCCTTTGTCATATCCATTGATCTGTAGAAAGATAGGTAACTTCAGGATTCAGGTTGACCTTTGTTATGTTGCCAATATATGTCTATTTTTCTCTCTGTAGATGTAAAATTATTGTGTTCATTATTGGCACTTACTATATGCTATACCCTGTAATTTTATTTCTCTGTAGATATGGGACTTCAATGGTCATTGTGCTCACACTCTTGACTGTTCAGGTGGTCAACCAGCTGATGTTGGTCAGATACTTAATCTGAAGAGAAGTGTGGTGGTTTTAGGCTGGGTAAAGTATGTATACAAACTTGTTCAATAGCTTTTACAAACTTTCGACTCTGAGAACTAGCCTGATACTAGTAAAATACATAATACAATTGAATGAGCAAGCCTTCACCATTATAGAACTAAAATACCTAAGTATTTTTTTTAAAAAAAAGTCTTGTTTTAGTAAAGGTGAGATCATGATGAATGATAATGGACTAAATTTACATAAATACAGATTGAACCGATTTTAATTTGCATTAGTTAAAACATACTTATTTTACATAGATTGAGAAACTGGAAACCACACCAGTACTTGCGCCAAATGTGTGGGCTATTGAACAGTCCAAAAGTTGACCCGTATATCAAATTCAGATAGTGGTTATGAGGCTTATACTGTTCAACAAACAACGTTAAATAGCAATACCAAAAAATTAAAAAAAAAGAACAAGTCTAGCATTTCAGGTATATAAATGTTTTCTGCTATACAGTCTTTTCGAATACCTGTATTCTGTATCACAATTTGTAATGTTTCAGATACATCACTGTCTTTCGCAATGCAAGTTTTCGGGAGTTTCACGTACAGCCGGCTGACTGGAAAGGTGGTCAAGAACATGCTGAAGATATCTTGTGTGGAACTTTTCAACCCCCAAACTTACTGGCTACAGGTTTGAGTTTTCATAGTCGCTTAGTGTGCCAATAACAGGTTTTGTTTATCCTGAAGAAAGTATACTTTTGTTTTTTGACATCAAGTTGCAAAGACATGTTAGAAATTCTGACCAACATTGCCATATCTTTGTCTGTTATTAAATGAAAATGTTTTTTAGTTCGTGGTATGTAAACCTTGTGGTGTTCAACGTAAATTTCCTTACATTGGTATAGAACCACATTGATCAAAGAACACACACACTCAAATGCTTGTTTCTTTCTCTCAGTTTTCTTGTTTTTATTGAATTTCAGTATTGTATTATTCAGAAAAATTTGGTGATAGTAATGGGTTTAAAAATATATAAAGATTTATCTGTACCAGTAACCTATGTTGCATTTAGACTTAGATCAGCCTTCACGATATATAAAGTCTGGTTTTGGAGATTTATATCAGGCTTCACAACATATCAAGTTTGATTTTGGATCCAATAATATTATTTTTAAAAGACATTTGACTTAAATAGCCAACACTTTCATTCATTTATCAACATCGTTTTTGGTGTCAAAACCCTTTCTTTTAAGCATAAACTCAAACTCTAAGGGGTGATAATGTATATATATATATATATATATATATATACAACATAAATTTACCACCATCTTCATTTTCCACCATTTACCAAACAATCATGACTTTTAAAGACCCTGAAGAAAAAAGGCTTTTGAAAACATTAAGAAAAAGGGGAAAAAATCGTGGAAACCAGCATTTTCTGACCCTTTTCCCATGATGTTTTCTACCCTGTGATAGACAGATTGCAGATTGTGAGTCATTGTGTAGTCTGTAAACATCTTTAATTTGAATAGGTCTAAAATTTTGTTGTGTTTGAAAGCAAAAATCTCATTATTTGAACCACTTCCTTCATTGTCTGCTCTGTTTTTGTTTTCAATATGGTCAAGTGTAATATTTATCAATATTGCATGGTGATTAGATTTATGTACTCCTTAGGATGGCTGTGATAAAAAAAAATGTAATTACAGGATCCTACGATGGCGAAATCGTCATTTGGAATACTAATTCAGAAGCTGCATCCAGACATTTAACACAGAGAATGAAAAAACGTAGCAAGTCTCGGAGTAGTACTTTTGTAACTAAAACTAGAGAGGTAATTTATGTATTTTCCAATTTCATTCTTATTTCATGAAAATACATTACATGTATATTATGCAATATTTAGCTCTTTTTATTTCTATAAGGACATAAAATGAATTGTTGATAATTGGTAATTAGTAATCTTATTACTAAATGCAAGAATCATTATATACTACCACTTTGAAGGGCACATACATGTACATGAGTGCATGTGCCATTGTTTGTCTATTTCTGACTACTGACTGTCCATACCCTTAACCCTTGCAGTGGACTTGTGTTTTACCGTGTAAAAGACCAGCTCTGATTACTTGCATTTTGGTATGTTTAATCTTTAACATTTTCTACCAATCAGAATACCAGTTTGTCCGTCAGTTCCCGATCTCGTGCACACTCCAGAATCAGCTTGAACAGTCGTGGAAGCACAACGGATGAGGTATACACTTAATTATTTAGCCCATAGGCTGCTAATGAACTGACCTTTTGCGCACCATGTAGATCAAGATTAATCTACACTGAATGTGCAGTTTGATCTTTGATCTACACTGTTGGATAATGAGGACATAATTTTCCCTAAGAAATACCTTTGAAATAGCAAATTTACAAATTTTGGCATTTACCATCGGTTTAAAAGTTTTATTTCACTTATGTTGCAGGATAAAGGTCAAATAAATTGTTTACAAACACTTTTAAAGAAAGACTGTAGTCTATTATCAACTATTATTTATTGGCATAATATAGTATATTGAAGTTGTTAGAAGAAAGAAATCAGTACTCTTTTTCTTTCATATTTCTGTTATACTGCCATATTTCTGTCATACTGGAATTTCTATTGTAATATATTAAACGCAAAAAAATATAATATGCTTAATGAGTCAAGTGTTTGGCTTAGTAGCACCCGTGTTCTGTTTGTGCAATGCAAAAAGTGGAGGATTTTATAAACAGTAAATGTTTCTGCTCTATGACAATTGCATCAGACATTACTTAACTCTTTACCAAACGACAAAATTTTAGGTTTTTCTGAATCAAAAGCATTTGCAGACGACAAAATAAAAGTGATTGAAAAGTTAAAATTTGTTTTGTGAAGGGTAGAAAACATTGTGGGAAAGGGAGAAAATACTGGTCACCAGCATTTTCTCCTTTTCCCACAATGTTTTCTAAAGGCTTCTTTCTCAGGGGCGTCAAAAGTAGCGATTGTGTGGTAATGGGTTAAGCCTCGCAAGTAGAAAAGGAACCTTGGGAAAAGTAATTGGAAAAGGAGAAAAAAACATAAAAACCTGGTAATCAGCATTTTCTCCTTTTCCTAAAATGTTTTTCTACCTTTTCAAAGTCAAGTCTGATAACCTGGGCCAAACTTGATCTGTCAGTTTTTTTTTTTTTTGTTTATTTATTTTAACAAGTCTAGAATTGTGTTGTCTTGTAAAGGACTACATGCATATTGAAAATTGAATGACCTGTTAATTGTTTATATGTGTATGTGCATGTTGGTGTATTACCAGAACCCTTAAAATCGTAAACTTACTTGATAAAATAATACCTTCAATTTACATGTTTTATATATATACGTCTAAAATAGAACAGTGAGGAAGAAGTAGAAGATGAACTTCAGGATGAGGTATATGACCTTGACCAAAAGGGTTGCACACGTGGGTCTGTGCAAGAAGAGAATTTTGTCTCTCAGGATGCTTTAAGAATACAATTTGATTGATTGAATAAATGAAATAAGACTATTATTTTATGTCTGTTATTCATGGCATCTTTTTGTACTCAAATAAACATCAGGTTTTTTTTACAAAACACTAGTTTGTTGCAGCAAGGTTAGGTAATTCACAAACTTTCTGTCTTATTATGGTAAAAATTGCCTTGTTTTATGTATGTATTTTGGCCGTGTATAGCCTTAAACTCAGAAATGTCTGTTATTACGTTTTTAAAAAGTTCCGTTGTATTTATTTGGTATCATTATTCAAAGATATATCTTAAAAAGTAATTTATTACCTTCTGAAAAACCACCAGTCTTACTTTGAGAATCATACATTTTCTGACAAAGATTTACAAATATGTCAGTTTTCAGATGACTGCAGAAAGAAGCAATTTCTCATAAAAATTTCCCCTTATTGCATGTTGTATTAAGTATCCTTTAAATAAGGCATTAGAAAAAGAAAAAAAACTGTTACCAGGTCAGTCTTTTGTGTTTTTATGTTTTTAAATAATTACTATCATGAAAGCATGCTCTGAGACAAAAGTTAGGTTTTCTTTTTTAATTCCTTTATCATTTTGATCTTATTTTTCTCGTTTCTTTTGGTCAAAGCTGATACCCAAACTAGGCTCACCCTAGGTGATTCATTAAATACTAGAAAGTTTACTTCACTGCTAATCAGTTTTTTTCTCCATGGTATTTTTACAATATAAATAACTCAGTACCTTTATGTTTATTGTCGTTTTCAACATTATTTTAGTCATGTCACCATGGCAGCACCTATCATTATATCACTGTTGATTTCCTCCTAATTGCTAGAACAATACTTTCCCAGGGTACTGGCTGCTTTTCCTTTAGACTCATACAATAACACTCTGGAAAAGCAAAAGAAAATCATTTCTTCAATAATGACTTTTATTAATTCCTTTAATTATTACTCACAACTTCCGGTCTATCAGCACTTTGAATATTGAAGGGAATGGGTATTTTTTTTTTCTTTTTTGGTTATTTCTCTTTTGGTATTTTTATAATGACGTTCTAATTCTGAAAAAAGATTTATTTCTTATAAAGTATTTGAAGCTGCTTTTATCAGACCTTACACACTAACACTTGCTGCATTTCTCTTTTGATTGATCTCCAAAGAACCAATATACCAATATACTTAATAATCAGATGACGTATATTACAATTTTTTTTAACTCACAGATGTTTTTTAAAACTTGCACTTAGAGCGCTTATCATGTCTCTAGCAGATTACAGTAAAAAAGATATGTGAGTCAACATGCTCGTTTCTGAGAAACTGGCCTTTTAAAAAGATATATACAGTTCCAAAATTCAGCTAAAATTGGATTTAAAGCGCCTTTCATCAAAAGTTGGTGAAACAGGGAAATTACTGGAAAAATCTACAAACACACATGTACATCAATTTAATAAAAAATCATATTATTTGCGAAAAAATCGCTGCTTTCATCAAAAAAACAAGGTAGAAGGTCACTGTGGAAGTTATTTTTTTCAAGGAAAGTTTCGGATGATGAAAGCTCAGCAGACATAGCGGGAAAAGCAGAAATCGTTCAATATGAGAGATTTCTACTTTCCAACAATCAGTGGAACTGTGAGAGAGTAAGACAATCACTTAGCATACTTTCTGCATTCCAGTACCATAATCACAATTATAATTGTTGCATAATAAGACTTAAGATTCATTTGGAATGATGGCTGCATAAAAGTTACAGAAATACAAGAACTTGTGTTTGCATACGAGTTAGAGTACCACTGAAAATGAAGACTGCATAAAAATGTGAGTAAAATTTTAAATTAAAGCTTGGACAGACTGAAAAGAATGAATAAGAACATACTAGCATTGGTACTTCCAAAGAACATAAAAGCAGAAAAGATACGTTTTCAGTTTCAAAAAAGGAATAAGTCATTAGGCCTCAGCCTCTGCAAGGATTGATGAAAACAATTGTAAGTTAGACAAATAAGTATTTGCAAGTTGTTAGCTGTTAATAGAATTATTTATAATTAATTGGATGAATTTTTAATGTGAATATTTGATAAACATCTTTAAATTTGATTAAAGCTTTCAGAAAATAAATATAAAAATGCAATACAGTGTTATTCAACATTTCAGTATATATCCATGTTGAAACCAGTTTGAATACACACATCCTCATTTTGATTTGTGGATTCATGCAAAAGATTTTTTTTTTTTCATTTTCAGAATGAATACAGCTGGGCCATTTCTAAGTTGCTCTTTTTAGAAGCAAGAAAAAGTAACTCTGCTGGAGGTGGGGCCAATCTTGTGTCCTGTGGAGGAAATGGTGTTGTCAGGTTTTGGAACACAACTCATAGTTCTTTGTTGGCAGAGTTTACGGCACATACACATGGTAATATAGCTCTTTTAACAACTCTTTTGGTGTCCAAAAACATTCAAAAATTTCATATCAGGTAGACCTGTTCAAGCTTATATGTGTTGATATTTTTTGCAGATAGATTGAACTTGCTTTTCACAAAACATCGCTCCTGTGTTGTTTGTTTTATTTCAGCTGGCAGTATAATAATGGGAACAGATAAAAACAATCAGTACCTTGTGACTGGAGATGTTGATGGTGTAGTTAAGGTCTGGGAGATTATTGAGTATGCTGTACATGCTGTCGATGAACCTATTAAAACTGCACCACGTCAGTATATCTATTATGTATAGTTTTCCTGGAACAAAAGTGCAAAGCCATATATTGATAATCTTTTTTTCACTGTTTCTTAATCAAATAAATTGTAATGACAAGAATGCATGAATATGAGATGGGCTGAATATTTCATTTTTTTGTTAAGTTAAGCTCGGTTTACTTTTTACATACAAAATTAGTAATTGCTGTTACCTAATTCTGTTAAGCTTCCACAGATGTAGTGCAGGGACACAAAAGAAAATAACTGATAGAAACGGAGAAAGAACTTTTGTTAGAGTTTACCATATAACCATAACGGAAAAGGAGATTTTGCTTGAAGTAAACAGTAGATTTTCTTCCTTACGTTTCCAAAGGCTATCTACCTGAAAGGCAATGTGGTTGTCAGATTTACACTTTCTATGACATGCAATAGAATCAGTTTTTTTTTCATCTGATTATACATTTCATTAAAGGATTTCTCATCCTTTCTAAAAATACAGCTCTTAGAACCCAGTTCCAGCCCCATCAGGACATGATCAACACACTGGAGTTGTGTGAGAGAAACGAACGACTCATCATTGTTTCAGCCTCGTCTGATTGCAGTGTGGCGTTATGGGATGTCCATGGGAACAAAATTGGCGTATTTGGACAGGTGCAGTAGAACCTTTTCCATTGGGCACCGCTTTTGTGCAAGCAACTTGTACCAGGAAAACATATACTGTATATGTACTGAGTTCCCAATCAAGGCAGATATGTTTTACAATTACCTTTGTTAATTCAGCACTTTTCTCCTACAAGAGCATTTTAAATGCCCTATAGGTCTTGCTTAAATCAGATTAAATTATATCGAAGCACATATAAAGCTAAAAGCTGAATGATTTGTAGAAAGCACCACATGAACAGCATGTGGAATCAGTTGACTCGGCTTGCATACTGACTTGTAATACATTTTGCACCTGAGGCAAGGGCCAGATTCAACTGAGGATGCTATGAGCCATGCTCTCTGAAAAGGGATTTGCCTTTCAGCCTGACCTGGGCTGAAATTCTTTGCTTTTGTTCAATTTTCTGCATGTTAAGGGACAAGTGTACCTAATGGTTCAGTTGGTTGTATAGAGAAAGTGAAATCTATTGACCCACAGTTTTATGATGACTTGCTTGGTATTATGGATCGCGGAGATGCATTAAGCCCTCTTTCAGTAGAGTATGGCTCATATAGATTATTTAAATATCAGGGATTGTACTAAGCATCATTATGTAGTTCACTTATTATTCTTGATTTCACAAGTAGCCAGCTGGCATCATTTCACAGGGTGCCGCGGTCTTACCTAAAGCTACAGACATGCACTTTTATAGTGGGAGATATAATGGCTGTGTATGCTTCTAAATTTCAACATACCGGTCTTATTTGATTTATGCTCTATGAAAAAGTTACCTAAAGCATCTGGAAAATGTATCGACCTACATTCAACGTAGGATGACATAGGTCGAATCTTTTTGTTCTTGGTATATTTTTTCTTATGTTAAGAACCGGTCTACATGTGCCTCATGATTCAGTTGGATCTTAGACAAAATAAATTTTATGAATCTATTTTTATGTGACCACCAGCATGGTATTATGCATTGCGGAGATGATTAAACTTCTTTTATAAACTTTGCTCGTTTATATTGTAGGAGGAGCACTGGAAGATTGAGCCTTACAGACCTATTGAGGAATTGGAGGAGACAGAAATACATGAGGTATTTGTTTTGTTGATATTAGACATGCGGCAGCGAAACCGTAGTAATTTGAACTAGCACTTAATTATGCTATAAATACTTTCTTAATATGAAGAAAATGTGTCTGACAGATATGAGGTTAAAGCAAAAAGCAGAACTCTTAAGTGTGCTTCCTGGCAATCTGGCTTCCTCCCTCCAACAAAAAAAGGAAAAAACAAATAGATAAAAGATATCTCTATAAAAAGTAGTGACAGTTTGAATCATATACTCCCTGAAGGGTAGGATAATGTATTAAAATCTTCGAAACCACTGGAATCACCAAAGAATTTATGAATTCACGATTTTGTTGACGCTAAACAAAGTGCATTAATGTACATGATGGTTACAATGTGCTGTAAAAATTTTAGAACATTTTTAAGCAGAAAAAGGCCAAAAAATCAATCGTTAGATTATATCTACAGTTGAAATAACATGCCACTCCAAATACCAAAATAACCTATGAGAATAGAGAAATCACCATTTCATTGAGCAAAACTGAAGTTATTTCTTTTTATCATTTTTGACAGAAAGGGACAATATGTTTACTTTGTAATGCAAGCAAGATGTAAAATCAAGAAATTGTCCCGGTTCTCTGCAAATTATGTTGTCAGCAAAATAACTCCTCGTCCAAGCTCAGATATGACAACGTCATCTTGTAGATCAATGAAATCACCTTTTCATTTACAGAAAAAAGCAGTGTTTTATGTTCAATGCGTGATCATAATATGATGCATAGGTCTAGTTACTTAGTTCATGTGTTTTAATAAATGGAAAAAAAATGTTTAAAAAAATGTCCAGTTTACATGTTTTTTTAGCTCACCTTAGCACAAAGTGCTAAAGGTGAGCTATTGTGATCGCCCAATGTCCGTCGTCCGTCGTCCATCAACAATTTCTTTAAACATCTTCTCCTCCTAAACCACTGGGCCAATCTTCATGAAACTTGGCAGGAATGTTCCTTGGGTGAAGCTCTACCAAAATTGTTCAAAGAATTTAATTCCACTCATAACTCTGGTTGCCATGGCAACAAAAAAAAAAAAAAAAAAAAAAAAACGAAATCTTTGAAAATCTTCTCCTCTGAAACTAGAAGGGGTAGATCTTTGATATTTGGTATGTAGCATCTCCCAATGGACCTCTACCAAGTTTGTTCAAATTATGCCCCTAGGGTCAAAACTGGCCCTGCCCTGGGGGATAACGCGTTTGAGCACATTTGAGCATAGGAACAAAGAAGGAAAACTTTAAAAATCTTCTCCTCTGAAACCTGAAGGGGTAGAGCTTTGATATTTGGTATGTAGCATCTCCTAGTGGACCTCTACCAAGTTTGTTCAAATTATATCCCTTGGGTCAAAACTGGCCCCACCCCAGGGGTCACAAGTTTGAGTATAGGAACAAAGGAGGTAAAATTTAAAAATCTTCTCCTTTGAAACTTGAAGGCGTAGAGCTTTGATATTTAGTATGTGACATCTCCTGGTGGACCTCTACCAAGTTTATTCAAATTATGCCCCTGGGGTCAAAACTGGCCCCATCCCGGGGGTCACAAGTTTGAGCATAGGAACAAAGAAGGAAAACTTTAAAAATCTTCTCCTCTGAAACTTGAAGGCATAGAGCTTTGATATTTAGTATGTGGCATCTCCTAGTGGACCTCTACCAAGTTTGTTCAAATTATGTCCCAGGGGTCAAAACTGGCCCCACCCCGGGGATTACAAATATGAGCATAGGAACAAAGAAGGAAAACTTTAAAATTCTTTTCCTCAGAAACTAGAAAGCATAAAGCTTTGATATTTGGTCTGTTGTATCTCCTAGTGGACCTCTACCAAGTTCATTCAAATAATGTCCCTGGGGTCAAAACTGGCCCCACCCCGGGGGTCACTAGTTTGAGCATAGGAACAAAGAAGGAAAACTTTAAATTTCTTCTTCTCTGAAACTAGATGGCGTAGAGCTTTGATATTTGGTATGTTCCCCTAGTGGACCTCTACCAAGTTTGTTTTAATCATGCCCGTGGGGTCAAAACTGGCCCCGCCCCGGGGGTCACAAGCTCGAACATAGGAACAATGAAAAAAAATCTTAAGATTCTTCTTCTCTATAGCTAGAAGGCATAGAGCTATGGTAATTGGCATGTAGCAATTTCTAGTGGATCTCTACCAAGTTTGTTCATATTGTGCCCTTGGGGTTAAAACTGGCCCTGACTCGGGAGGTCACAGGTTCGAACATACCAACAAAGAAGGTAAACTTTAGAAATCTTCTCTGAAACTTGAAGGTGCAGAGCTTGATATTTGGTATGCAGAATCTTCTAGTGGACCTCTACCAAGTTTGGTCATATGATGTCCCTGGCGTTTAAACCGGCCCTGCCCTGGAGGTCACAGATTGGAACATAGGAACAAAGAAGGAAAAATTTAAATTTCTTTTTCTCTTAAACGGGAAGGTGTAGAGCTTTGATACTTGGTATGTAGCATCTTTGAGTGGACCTCTACCAAGTTTGTTCCAAGGATGCTGCTTTGGTTAAAACTGACCCAGCCCCAGGGACCACAAGTTCGAACATAGGACAAAAAAGGAAAATGTAAAATTCTTCTTTGAAACTGGAAGGTGTAGAGCTTTGATTTTTGATTGCCCTATGTTCGGCATCTGTCGCCCGTCAACAATTTCTTTAACATCTTCTTCTCCTAACCCACTGGGCCAATCTTGATGCAACTTGGCAGGGATGTTCCTTGAGTGAAGCTTTACCAAAGTTGCTCAAAGAATTGAATTTCACTCATAAGCTATAGTCTAAGATGAGCGTTCCAGGGCCAATGGCCCTCTTGTTTTATTTCATGAAATCACTTCGAGAAATTAAGGGAATCACCTACAGGTGTGTGATAAAGTGAAATAACTAACTGGATCATGTCTTTCAAAGTGGAATTAAGTTGGTTATGAATGCTGTGAGTTCTGAAGTAACTATTAGCCAAAAAGGACAAAAAATATAATGTCTTGTTAACTGTAACATAAACTTGTTCCTTAATGCATCAGGAAGAAATTGAAAACAACCAATATGATTGATAAAATCACATTTTTAATGATTTAAGACAATGTTGAATCATTTATTTTCGACACTCAATAAAATGTAGGGGTCAAGACGTAGTTTACTTATTCAAGTAAGAGAAATTTTGGGATCATTTCCGCACATATTTGGTAGCTTTGATTGAGCAAATACACCAAATAAATCATTAAAACCATCTTAGAAATTTCAATTTTCTAGAAAAAGTACTTAGTATATGGTCTAGGTAATTTCTGCCTGTATTTTCTTCTTATATTCCATACAAAAGTGAATCGCTTGAGCCCTTCATTTATATAATGTTAAAGATAAAGAGGAATTTAAAGTTGTCCTAAGACCATCAAGAAAATGATTTCACCAATCTATTAGATGATTTTTTATATTTTTCCTAAGGGGGGGGGGGTTTACAAATTTAAGTCCAAATGTAAAAAACCTATCTATGAAATATAAGCAAATTTCATATTTACCAAGTAAAGACATGGTGATTGTTATGACTTTAACGATACGTACAGGTGTATTTCTTAAAAGTGCCAGTCAATCACAGAAAAAAGAATTCTGAAACTAGAACAGATCCTACCATATCACATTATCTGTTTGTTTACATCGATGATCGCCAACAATTAGCCGATTTGTCGTTATAAATATCCATAATGACGTAATCGTAACATAAACAGCACGTGATAATTCAATGCATCTAAAAACTTTCATTCACTTGATCAATTTGTCCACATTCTAGGCTTGAAAAAACTACATGCTTCGACGTTGTAAACAGAAACATTGCCTCGGGCTGATGTCGCTTGTTTGTTTATCATATACACAGGAAGAGTTTACTACATCAAAAATAAGAAAACCGGTTCAGAATGAGCAAACTTACTCTCCGATGACATAATTGGAAGTGTAAGTTATAGGCCTGTATACTACATCATAGAACAATGAGATACAATGTTATCACATGACTTTCTCGAAGACCTAGTTCGAATATACGTGAACAATAAAAAAACAGAGGTTGTCCCGACCAATGGCATGACTGAAATCTACGGGCATCTTCATGCATTTTTGCACACATATGTAATGTCAACTAATGTTGTAACTGACATGTTCGTCTTGTATCTGATTTTATATACATGTACATGTACATGTATGTGTGTTGTGATGGGTTATCTGTTATATTTTCAAGTCATAAACAGTGAAAATTACCTCACGTAAAAGTTTACTATTCAATATTAACGGTCTTTTTCTGATTATAATTACTTGAAATGGTTATGACCAAATCATTACAATCGCAATTAATGTAATTCCACTTTGGAAGAAATGATCCAATTGTCGTTTTCACTAAATTCATTATTTGGTGATTCCTTTAATTTGTCTTTGAAATGTTTACACTGAATCAAAAACTCATAGAGTCATAATGCAGAGAGATGATCCTCTCCTACAAAATGACCCATGGGTCATTTCACTACGTAGAGAAATGATCCGGGTCATTATTCTGTGTAGAGAAATAACCCTCTTGGATCAATTGTCTACGTAGAATAATGACCCGGGTCATTTTATAGGGAGGGTCATTTCTCTGCATTATACGGGCATTACACGGGCAATTTTTTTCACACTTGTTTTTTCCTAATCATAATAGGAAATGAACAAAGTAGTCAAATCTATGCATCGTAATGATGATTATGCATTGAACATACATAAAAAACGCTGTGTATTTTTTCTGTAAAAGAAAGACAGGTGTTTTCACTGATGAATGGGATAATTTTGTTTTATTTGAGCCTGGGCGACTAGTGATTTTGCTGATAACATGTTTGGCAGAAAAAACAGAGACAATTTTTGGATTTTACTTCTGATATTCATTAAAAAATGAAACACTTGACCCCTTCTGTCAAAAATTAATATAAAATTACTTTAGCTCAGTTAAATGGTTTTTGCATTAATCTAATGTTTGATATTCTTTTACTTGAGATGGCAGGTGAATTGAAATTTAAAAGCCCTTTAAAGTCAAAAATAGGTAATTTTCACCGTGTATAACTAGAAAATATAACGGATAACTCATCACAACATACATATAAAAGATCGGAGAAAACCTGAATGTGTCAATGATTGCATTGGTCGCCATGATGTACGTCTGCGAAAATGCATGGAGAAGCCCATTGATGTCAGGGACGCCATTGATTGGGACAACCTTGGTTATAGTTTGTGTAAATTTGAAGTAGGTCTTCGAGAACGTCACATGATAACATTTCATCTCATTAATTGTGACTGTAATGATTTGGTAAGTTAACAACATTCCCAAGTAATTGAAATCAGAAAACAACCTTTAAAATTGAATAGCAAACTTTTATGTAAAGCCTTTGTAAAGTAAAAAAAAAAAGAAAGGTAATTTTCACCGTTTTTGATTTGAAAATAAAAGATAACCCATCACAATACACATTTACAAGATCGGAGATATTGCGAACATGTCAGTCACTACATTGGTTGCCATTATATAAGTTTGCGAAAATGCATGAAGAAGCTCGTAGATTTCAGTGATGTCATTGATCGGGACAACCTTTGTTATTGTTCACGTAAATTCGAACTAGGTCTTCGAGAAAGTCATGTGATAACATTGTATCTCACTTGTGCTATGACGTAGTGCACAGGTCTATAATTTACTATTCCAATATAATGTCAACGGAGAGTAAGATTGCTCACTCTGAACCTGCTTCCTTAGTTCGATGTAGTCAACTCTTCCTGTATTTATGATAAACAAATAAGCGACAATCAGCCTTTGGCATTGTTTCTGTTTACAATGTTGATGAACTTAGTTTTTCAAGCCTAGAATGGGGACAAAACGGTCAGGTAGACTAAGGGTTTGTTTCACTGCATTTAATTATCACATGGTATTTGTGTCACTATTACGTCACTGTGAAAACTTTCGACGAAAAGTCGGCTAATCGTTGTGATCATCAATGTAAACAAACAGAGAGTGTGACATGGTAGGATCTGTTCTAGCATCAAAATTCTTTTTCCTACCAGTAACTGAAATTTTTTCGAACTGCACCTTTACGTATCGTTAAAGTCACACTAATCGCCATATTTTTACTTTATAAATATAAAATTTACCTTTATTTCATAAACAGGCCTTTTTACATTTGGACTTGACTGTGTGTAGAAAGTTACAGTCAGATTTAATTTTGGGTCTTATATTTGCTTAAAGTCCCCTTAAAGTTGTTTCTTATATTCTACATCATAATTATCAAATCAAATATATATAAATTTGTTACAGGTCAATAAAATGAAGATTTCACTTTTTTTGTGTGTGGTGATTTCGGTGATTGTGGTGATTTCACTTAATCATCCCACCGCTCTCTGAACACTTGCTTATCTTTAAGAAAGTTCGATGGACCAAATGTATTCATTTTGTTTTTTCAATGGCATTATTTATTAGTATTTATTTTTTATTTGCTGTATCCTTTTCCCAATAATAGTTGATTAAATTTTTTTTGTTCTCCGTCACTGCATTATTTTGAATATCAGTTTAGTGCAAAATATTTTTATACAGGATTTATCGATTCTATTGAGAAATTTGATCAGTGCAGCAAGGGTCTGCTATGGGATTGTGATTCATGAGATGGTTTCGTATTCCAACGTTTCTGTATTCAATCCTAAATGGCTTCGCCATTCCATTGGAGTGTCCTTTCTGCATACACGGTAGAACTACAGCCTACTACTGATAAAACGTATGAAAACATAAGGAAGTTGCAGTAATTACATGTAATTCAAATATTATTCTCACTGGAATAAAGCACAGTTCAAACAAACATTTGACAAATTTACAGGAAGAAGAAGAAGAACCTAAGACAGAGTACAACAGCGAGGATGAGTCTGAGTGGGAGCCAGATCCCCAAGCTATAGAAAACCCAACAGAATACAGGATAGATACTTGGGAATCTACTGTACTTGGTAAGTGAAATAATTAGCAACTTTCTTAGGCTTGACTCCAAATGAGAAAACTGACAAGAGTACAATTCTGACGCTATGGAATTTATCGTATTGTATAAAAGAACCTAAGGACTTAGTTCATTATACTACCACTCTTTAATCTTTATGCATGGCTCATACTATGGAAATAAGCTTAATCACAGACCATTAATGTGATTAAGTGAAAGTTGATAATGATATAGCTCTTCAATATGTAAGACCTTTTGTAGGGTAATTGGTATATTTTGCAGCACAAAAAAAACCCTGTGAAAATACTAGTAAGCCTGATAGTCTTTCATCCCCAGTATGCATACATTATTTAATTTGACAGACACTGAGCTAGGCCCTAATTAAACCACAAAATTTAACAAGGTTCTTATTCCAAACTCAGAGTACTACCATCAAGATGACAAATGCTAATTACTTGGCCAGTTTGATTGCAAGTAAAAAAATCTGAGAAAAAGAAAAGAAAAAAACAGAATGCTCACTAAATATCACACTGATTGAAAATGATATTTTTGGTAATGAATATAGGTAAGGATTATCAAGAAAGTAGAAGGAGAAAGAGAGAAAGAAGACAGCCAGGAACCATCCCAGATCTTGCCTATTTGCACTGGGAAAGAACAGGTCAGGCACCAGCCGGTCCCTACTCAGTAAGTTTTATCTTTAGATACAATAGCCTTAAAATTGCACCTGGGTCCTTGATACAGTCTACAGATGTCCTTTTCATTTATAGAGCATTTCAAGGTTTTCTTTCAGACTGCACAATAATGAAAAAGACATCAGACAGTTACAACCTTTGTCATGTCTAACGTAGGGAGTATATTAAAGCATCAAATAATGTCAGCAATGTTTAAAAGTTGTCTTGCTCTTTCTTCTGGGATAATTCAGGGTATTTGCATAGCTTTTTTGACCTTTGAGTTTTACATTCATGAAGCACTAAAGGGAATGAAACAATGAGCTAGTGCTGTAAGAGGAGAGGGTAGAGAAGCGCTTTTGGAGGACCTTGCCAAGAGAAATCAAGATGTTGACAACACTAATTCTCATGTAGTCTTAGACTATTTCGCTTTTGGTATTAGTTTTTATCGGTATTGACTGAGCTAAGTACCAGTTTAGCCAGAGAGACTGCAGAAAATAGTTGTCATTAAAAAGTTAATTCTTGCTGTAAATTTGAATTCTTCTTTTAGATAATCATTTTTTTTTTATTTTTCCAGGCCTTGGATATCCCATCTCTCAGTGATATTGAACAGCCTACAAAGCCTGATCCAGATAAATACTTTTATGAACGTCCTTCAAGTACGGATAAAAAGTTGCCCAAATTACCAGCACTTGCTGATAGTAAGACATTTCTTGTTTCTGTTTTTTTCACTCTGATTGTTGGCTCAAGACATGAAGCAAAGTTGTACACTTACTGAAAGCATTTGCAGACAACAATTTCAGTATGGTTTATGTGATGAGATAACATTGACTCAAATACCATCTTCCACAGTGTTTATCTCTAAGCACAACATTTACAAATACTAGTTATTATATACCATAAAGGCTTGCAGATACACATGCTTCTACTATCCATGATCATAGGTAAGAAACTTCATGTTCAGAGCCAGTAGCTCTGACTAGAAAATGGTATTTTTTAGGCTTGAAGCTCCTGAAAGAATCTTCTCAAAACAACTAAAAACAGCTAAGCTTGTCATTTTTTGTACTAATGTGTTCTCATGTCTTTGTATTTCGAAAAAGGAGAATGTCGTGCAATGCTCTGGTCTTTCAGTATGTTTTCTACACCATGGAAAGTTTTAGAACGTGAACAGTGTTTTCTGAATTACTGTGTCTTTTGTCACGTCTCATAAAAATATGTTTACTTTCACTTTTGGATGAAGGACATTAAATGGAGTACAGAGCAAGCTAACAACTAAAATCTCAAAGGAAGACCTTATCTATCGGGGCTGATTAACACATGGAGAGCCGGTTCACATATTCAGAACCATTGTTTATGTAGATCAATTTTGTGTTAGTTCTTATCAAGCATGGAGCAGAAGAGTTCAAGATAATTATTCACGTATTTAGGACTGGATATCTCTCTTATATAGCTAATTTTGTGACAAATTCAGTCTGATATTAGGTCATTCACGTACTATTTTTTCTGCTACGGTCAACCTACGTCACAATGATTCAGACAATATAGTTCACATATTACTACTTTCCATGGTGTAGAAAAAGGAGTGAAAGACCAGAACATGTATGGCATTCTCCATTTTATTAAATTTAATCATAAGAACAGAGAATGACAAGCATAGCTGTTTTTCAGTTGTTTTTGAGCTTATACCCTCGGGACCGGAAGACAAACATAAAATTTTCTTGTCAGAGCCATTGGCTCTGAATATGAAGTTTTGTATCCGTGTGATCTCACTGCATGAAAAGCTGCAGTGATCCTTTCCCAGCACTTTAACTACAGTCAAGTTTTTTAACGTTCTGTGCTTTGAATACAACATCAAGCAGAGAGTCATGCCATCTAAGTGACCACTTTCCCTTCCAAAGATTTCTGTCCGAAGAAGCTTGCTTTCCCCTTATTCTATGCCAAAGGCGGATCTGTAATCTCATGAGACACGTGAAAATTCGGACACACACTTAAGGTTGTTTCTACCAAAGCCTGACTTGGCATCCCATGACCCAAAAGATCCATGTGCAAGTTGAGGTAAGCTCAACTCTTCACACCAACAACACACACTATTACTCTTCGCTCTCATGCAAGATTTAAACATTCAATCCAGGAAATGTACACAACAACTCTATCTACCCTATGGTACATGCACACGCTTTACCCATTACTCTCAAACTATGCTTTTAAAGTGAAACTCTGAGCTACATAAACTTGACCTACCAGGAGGAACTTTAAGTTATCTGAATTTCTTACTTTGACATGAATAGTTTTCAAAGGAATGTTTCCTAGGTTTGTTAAAGCAACTACTAACGGGCTGCTTTGTTAAGGATTAAACTGGAACAGCTATCATATAATATCCCTCTTTGAAAAGGAAAAAAATGTTGAAAACGTTTTCTTTTTACATTTTAATTTAAAAAAAGAGAATTATTAGTTTCTATACCTGCCACTGTGTTTTCTGAATACACACATCATAATTATAAATGAAACTTTAGCTTAATTACGCATGCACATCGTAAAGAATCATGAGAACCGTGCTTTTAGAGAAGGACGGCGATCTTCATAATACTAGTACAGATCTAAGATCAGATACCATGATTCCAGCATTCTGAGCTTAAGCTGCATTATCAAGAAATATATTTTAAGTTGGTTGACATTACTTAAAGGTAAATATAACGTCTTACCACATAATACTAGTACAAATCTAAGATTATACTGCATGGTTCCCGCATTCTGAACTTAAACTGTATTAGAAAGCAGTTTTATCAAGAGATGCATTCTAAGTAGATTGGTCATAGGTTGACCTTACTGAAAGGTATACTTAACATAACGTTTGACCATTTTTGTCTCATTCAGCTCTGAAGGCAGCCTATGATGAGAAATCTCTGTTTCCTGCATATATACGTGAGTTTGAGATGAAAATGAAGGCTTATCATCAACAGATACTGAACAATCAACAGCAGGTAAATGAATGACTTTAAGTTGATAATGACGTTTAGAGATAGTGTTTCGAGAAATCTATTTAGTAGTATCACAATATGAAAGATATGCATGAACAGGTCCAACATTTTAAAGACAAATGTCCAAATCGATTTAGAAAAATTCAGTGGAGCTGATGGTCAGTAGAAAAGGATTTCTCACGAGGATTTTGTTATTTACAAACACTTAATAATCCTTCTCCTGAACATTTTGTATGTTTAAATAATCACATTTTTAACTACAGTATATTTAAGTCAATTTTAGTGTTGAAAAACCATCTAAAAATTAAAGTTATAATTTTTACAGTAACCTTGGATTATCATATTAACCCTTTACCACACAATGATGCCTTTTAACGACCCTGAGGAAGAAACCTTTTGAAAACATTGTGGGAAAAGGAGAAAATGCTGGTAACCAGCATTTTCTCCTTTACCCACAAAGTTTTCTACCACATCAAATGGAAATTGCATCAATTCAGCCACTATGAAATCGTCAGCAACTTATGCTTTCAATTTGGATAAGTCAAAATTTTTGCCATGTGGTAAAGGGTTAAAGCATGCAACTGCTTTTTTTAGGACACAAGATTGAGGACCAGGCTAAGTTATCAGGTATGGTATATAAATAATCCGTGAAAACCTGAAAAGTCCTGCTCATATCGATGAGTGTTATTGAAAACGTCTTTCACATTTTTTTCCAGCAACCTAAGCAGACTGGCAGTATGAAGACAAGACCCAGTTTACAAAACATAGGATTACAGTTAGGAGCTCAGATGCAGAAAGGCTCTCCAAAGTCAGGGACACAGTCTGTCAGGCAGCGGGGACTGGCAGGGCTCAGACTCAAACCTATTGGAGTACAGTCCAGGAGGAGCTCTGTTACCACAGAGTCCTAAATTGTAAAACTCTGCTACTGTGATGCAAAAGCTTTTGATCTGTGATTGGGAAAAACGGGGGTATTTTGACTGTTTAGGTAAAATTACTCCTAACCTGCCAGATACGCTACAACCACTTGTGAATTGAAAGTATTTTCAGACAAATCGAATGTGGCTGAAATGTTATGCAATGTTTTTGAAAGGGTAAAAGTTATAACGGCAAAAGAAATAATGTTTACCAGCATGTTTTTCCTTTTCCACACCGTCTTTCTCAGAGTCACTAAATCAGAGGATTGTTAAAATGAATTTTTAATTTACATACAACACGACTGTTTTTAGTCAAACGCATAAATTTGACTGGATGTGGGTGAAAGAGATGAATCTTTGAGCTTTGGGTCTGTATCTTCAGTACCAATATGTTCGCCTCCCCCTTTCCAACTTCCATGGCTGAGTGAGGTATATTTAGGATTCTCCGTCGTTCAGTCTACCTTCTATACAAATGTATGCCTTTTTCTGAAGGGAATGTACATGCAGTAACTTGTTGTATTTGGTACATGTG
Source organism: Tridacna crocea (assembly GCA_943736015.1). Lineage (NCBI taxonomy): Eukaryota > Metazoa > Mollusca > Bivalvia > Cardiida > Cardiidae > Tridacna > Tridacna crocea. The sequence continues at coordinate 13,989,686 of OX031057.1, read as the reverse complement.
CCTTTTCAAATTAATATGTACATTAGTAAAAAAGCTATTATGTTACTGTCTTGGAAACACAGTGTCCATTGTATTAGTTTTGAATGTGGGAAAGTAGTTACTGCTATACCATACAGGCTACTAGTATATTTAGACTTTACAACACATTTGATATTGTAATACATCTGTTTTTCTGATTTTGCATTTGTATTTAGTATTTAATTTTTGTTCCTGTAGTATGATTATACACATGTTAAAATTTCAGCACAACAAGAACTGCGTTATATCGAGGATCTGAGATGTGATCTGTTTTGGAACTTCTGCATTTGATTATGCTCATGCGGCACTGAATGTAGTTATGCTTATCTAGTATGCCATGTAAATATCTGTCAGTGTATAATGAGTAATCTGGCTATGATATCATTGATTAGGCCATACCGATATTGATCAGGCTGTACAAGTATTGAACAGAACAAACTGATACTGATTAGGGCTAAGTTCACCAACTATTATTAGCTTCAATCCTAGACCACTTAGGAAGTAACAACTTTCTGATTGACTGAAATAGACAGTAAAAAGCTTTGTTACTTACTTATTTAGAAAATTCTACTTATTTAGAAAATTCTTGAGAGTAACACTCAGATTGTTCTTAAGAATGGTTGGTAAAAACGGTCAAAGGATGTAAAGATATTAATTATAAGGCAGTACAGATGATATGATAAAGCTACACTGAATTTAACAGAATTACACAGAAATTGACCAGGCTGCCGATACTGGTCAGGCTGCACTGATAATTAAAAGACTGCATCAATATATACAATGCCAGTAAGGCTTTAATGATATTCATTTGGCTGTACTTACATTGATGGACACTGCAGTACGTATATTTAGAAGTCTTACAAATAACGTCAATGATGTACTCGTAATGATATTGATAAGGCTGTGCCAATCTCATTGATTTTGAGACTGAATTTCTCATAACTTCTCGTACTCTTCTGTTTTAAATATGTTTGCCTTGGCATTCAATCAGATATGGACATCTCTTGGTAGAAAAAAAAAAAGTCTAATGCTTAATTTTGCACAGATATGTGGGCTGGGCTGTGGCAAAAATAGGTTTAATGCATCTCTGTGATGAATTGAAGCAAGCATGTCATCAGATAATCATGAGTTGGAAAAACCATTTTGTTTTTGAAAAAGGGGGACACTTGCCCTCTAATATCAGAAAATTTACCAGTAGCGAAACTTTTCAACTCCGGTCAGCGTGCGTGGACTGCGCAGGCTGACATGAGTCGATTCTTTTCTGCAGATGATTTTCACAGAGTAGGGCTCATATGTATTTGAACGTTATCGTTTCTGTGATTTTTATTTATTATGATATATTTTTTGATATCTTTTTCTTTCCGTTTAGGAATAAATTGATTCGTTTTTGTTTCGACTTCATGATTCTTTTATTGCCTCGTTTACTGAAGATGTGCTTGTTCCATAGTTTTGCTGCTCCCTATAACAAAGTATATGATAAAGGTGGCTTTGAAAATGAAAGGGGTCATGCATGGCTCAGTGGTAAAGTGTAAACTGTTATCTAGAGGCCTTGGATATAAGCCTCACTGGAAACATTGGGCTTACCGTGGAAGTTTCATTGGACCTCCAAGACCCCTTGTCTACTACTGGTGAAACTCAGAACATGTACATGTATGTTGGCGCCTTTGTATAAGTGAAACAGCGTTGAAAGCGATGTAAAAAACACCATTCAATCACTTAATCTGTCAAAAACGGAAAATTAAAGTTGGCATAGATACTGGATAAAGTACGAATTAGCTTCTCGCGAGTGTCTATATAATTTAGTCCTTTATTGTTAACACTGCTGTTTATGAAGTTATTGTTGTTGTTCATTGTTGTACATAGCCCTGTCGTCGTTTCGTCTCGTCTGTGTCGTGCAAAAACTGACACTTTATAATATCTCTGTTATCACTGAACTTTACTTCAAAGTTGTTAACTATTAGTATCAACCCCTTATCCTGCTAAATAAATCAAACAATGTATTCAAGCCGATATTAACCCATTACCCCATAAGGCATTTCTATGGTATCTCTAACTGACCCTAAATAACAGCAAGGATGAAGGCATTTCTTATGTGTATATGACACCTTTTGATAGTGTAGAAAACATTGTGGTAAAAGGTGAAATTGCTCGTCACGAGCAATTTCACCTTTTGCCACAATGTTTTCCAAAGGCTCCTACAAGCTATGCGTAGAAATAAGTATCTTTGGAGTAAAAGGTTAAAACCCCGAATAGTGTCCTTCTTTGGAGATAAATACCTCTTTATTGGACAGTCCAAAGAAGAGCACTATTCGGGGTTTTAACCCTTTACTCCAAAGATACTCATTTCTACGCATTGCTTGTAGGAGCTTTTGGAAAACATTGTGGCAAAAGGTGAAATTACTCGTGACGAGCAATTTCACCTTTTACCACAATGTTTTCTACACTATCAAAAGATCAGATCTTGATGTACACTGTCCGCAAAAGGTCAGTGAGTCGCGTTTAGTAGCTTAAATGTTAAAAGGAGAAACCACACAACAAGAGCAGGCAAACATCTTAGTATTTTTAACAGAGTTACATGTATATACCTTTTTCAGCTGGAGTTTTCACTGAAAGTCAAGCTGCTCTTGTTTCAGAAATGTATGTTACAGTTTTTGTCTAAAATTCAACTCTATCACAGCGACAGTTCAATTAAGCATTTCCTATGATGTAGAAGTCTTAGTTGTGGTTTCTACTGTGACTTGTCCAAGGACACTTTCATGCTATAAGTGCTTCTTGATCACAAGTCAGTCGACACCAATCCCGGAATTACAAAATATATGATGATAGAAGCATGATCTTGTGGGCAAACAGAGTTCCAGAAAGAGGGAGTGATTTTGATTTAAAAATTAGAAATATCAATAATTCTACACTAAACCCTATGTTATGGGTACTCATTAGAATCGTCTCATCGAAACAATTCTAATGCGTACCCAAAACATAGGGTTTGGAAGAGCTCTGTGCAGACAATACAACACATTAGCTCCACAACAATACTATTTCAAGTTTTAATGATATTGAAAGAGAATGGTGCCGTCCGATGAAGAGTTACCGCATTACAAACTGAATACAACAATGTTTTCACTTGAGTTCGTGTTCAGGAAACCCTTTTTTCCCCCTTATCAAAAAGATATTTTTAGAGTCTGTAAGGAATTGCATAAAGATAGAAATAACAGTGGTCTATAATAGCCTTCGAAATAGATATTTTGAATAAACATCAAAGTAACATTGATCTATAACTCTAGTTATAGATTGAAAGTCAGCTGTAAAAAATAACAAGTTTTGATCCCATTTATCTCTAATATACAAGGGTGGCAACCTACATCATAAGAGAGGTGTCGGAATAGCCGCCATTTTGTGCACCAAGTGCGGATTAATTACTTTAAAAAGATATGTGTACCTAAAATTTACTTGGAATACCTACTTCATCTGGTAACGGTAAATACATTTGTCCTATTCGTGAAATCAAAATGTTGTAGCTCTAAACACTTCAACACAATTATTCTTAACGGCATTGTATACAACATCTATTTTCAAATTGCAAATTTAAATGTGATACGGGCTTCGAAAATTGTGCGGAGGTAATTGCTAAAGTCTGTTAAACTAATGAACAAAATATTAATGTATACTAACGAAGAAAATTGTCAGGTACCATATGCACTGCTTTGTCTGGACAGATCTTCAATAACAATAATGTACAAGCTGAAAAACTTAGCTTTTTAAAACGAAAATGGCCGATTTAAAATATCTCCGGTGACGTATGCTATGACGTAGGTTGTTACACCTGAATGTAGTTCTTGTTTTTCCATACAATCTTTCACAAAGTTTCCGTAGAATAGTGTAAGATTTTTAAATGGAAACTGATAGAAAAATTTCCCTATCCCATATCATACAGTCACGCCATTAACATCGATTATGGCTATTCCTTCCATTTATCAAATCTTGCTAGCTTCATCTCATTGCTAGGGTTATTTATGCTCTATGATGTCGTTGGTTTCTACCAGAAGGGCACTGTGTGTGGGAGTGTTTTAGGCGAGTCACTCTTGCACAGGGCTCTGCGAAATGTCCATGCGCAGTAGTGTGACTCCTGGAACGGAGGAGACCAGAACACCGTGGTCCAGAAGGTACATCTCTTTCAACCGGCTTCAAATAACCTGTGTTCTATTCTTGAATATATTTAGGATTCAGTTATTTTAACTGAGAGTCATATTATAGACTGCCGTTGGCAGAATGAGCATTTTAGTGGTGATTGCATTGTCAATGGTTGGTTGGTTGTATAGGTGTTTAACGCCACTTTAACAGATAAGGTCATATCATGGCGGTCGGTGACGCACATGTGTTTCTTGGCTTTCTCACACCGGTACTTACACTACTTTATTTCCAAAGCCACCGACTACTTTTCTCACATGCTTCAGCAGAGGTGAGAGGCGAAGATACGCCGGAAAGAAAGTTCGCCTAAACCAGGTATCGAATTCACAACCACCAGGTCATGAGTTCGACATGCTCACCACTGAGCCACCCGGGCGGGCTTGCATTGTCAAGCATGACAAACAAGTTGGTCAGTCATTTCATTTATGAGCTGGGCCTGCTACTTTATATAATGCAAGGAATAGCCATACTCGATATTAAACATGTGACTCTTTGATTTCGGGGTAACGATTTATTAAAATCCTTTTCCCGTTGAAAATCTTACACCATTGTAAAGAAACTTTTAGAAATCATTCCATGGAATGACAATGAATGTCATTAGTAACTTTGTTCGAAGAGGTAACTTTGTTCGAAACCTCTGCTCTTCCGGCTGATTTTTAACCTACAAAAATTGCAGCTAGTGTTGCGTTTTTAACTCTTTAGGATGCTAAGCCCGACTCACTGATCACCTGCGGACAGTGTAGATCAAGATCAAACTTCACAGAATGTGCAGTTTGATCTTAGACCTACTCTGTCCGATAAGGAGATTTTTTTTCTCCAAGACATAATTTTAAAATAGCAAAATTTGGGGTTTTATTATCGATTTGAAAGTTTCGTTTCGGTTGTTTAACAGTATAAAGGTTAATGTACTGAGTGTCACTTTCAATGAAATAAACTCTTGAAATGAAAATTTTCTCCAAGGAAGTGAACAATGAATTATGGCTTATCAATTTAAGGAAGTACTCGTTGTGAATTGAGAAATTACTGTCATTCGAATGTTCATTTGAATCACGTGACTTAGATAATAGATAAGGACACCAGGTGACATCGAAACTTAAATAACTAGAACAAAATATTCATTGAGTGCAAGGTAAAAAGGTTCTGTAGGTCTTTAACTGATGACCTCCAGAAACTGGGAGATATAAGGAACTCCACGACAGAAAGAATTCAGATTATAAAGAACTCAGATTGCAGGAAGAAGTGATATTTTTTAGATACAAGGTAAAACTGCTGAAAGGTTTTTATTACATAACCCGATGAAGCACATTTGCAATTATTTGCAGCAAGTGACATTGAAATCATTTATTCAATAACATGATGAGCAATGATAAAGGGTTTGAAACCTAGATAAGTTAAAACTTTATGATTTATTTGCAGATCTCTTTTTGTTCTAGTATTTTTTTTGCATGAATCTAACGTCATCTGTCTGAAGTTATATGTAAAATTTGGTCTCGTTTCTTTACTAGGCATGGCAATGATCGAATGTCATAGCGACGAATGCTAGCTGGCAAGCAAAGCTCCTTTGATCAAACCATGTCAATTTCCTACATTTATTTATGTGTAAAGCATGAAATTAATTCTCATTGTTGGCAATAATATTAACGCTTTGATTAAATCCAACATAGTGAATTGAGCTAAGTCAGGGCTAACCCACCATAACACTAACATATAAAGTTAAGGTAAGATCTGTGTAATGGAAAACAGCTATTTTCACTAAAATATCATCCTGCAAAATTAGCTATAATTAAAAAATGAGCATTATTGGACTACTTTCACGGGTTCATTTTTCCCCAGTTTTTTCCTTCTTTGAATTTTCATTTATAAATCTAAAACCACTATATTCTCAATTCAAAATGAGATAGTAATTACCTCCATTTTCAGAAAACTAAAAGAAGTATCAAAAAATGATTTCGAAAGTTCTGATTCATTAGAAATGTGCAAAAATATTATTTCTGCATAAATTCTTATTTATCCTTATTTATCAGTCAATTAGAATTTTTGCCTCATGTTCACCGAAAGTGCATTACACAGGTCTTACCTTAAATTTCCAAGGGGAGAAAAAACACCATGCACTATCAAAGATAGATTTAGCTTATAAGATGTATCTCCACGATCGTACTGAACCATGTTATGTGAGATGTTGGGCTTAAGTTATCTCCAAAAGTATCGATCCAGGTCGATACCATATACTATTGGTGAATTTTATACATATCAAAGAATCATTCGATAGGTGGGTACTATTCTAAGTGCCTGTACATTGTACAGGCACTTAGAATAGTGCTGCCCTCACCTATCGCATTGTACCTTACGGATTTAGTCTGTGGTAATACAAAATTGATTTTATCATTGGAGAGGTCATCAGACCTCTCCAACAGTGTTGAGTTTAAAAGGCAGACTGCCTCAGAAATTGCTGTCTAAATCCAATCTTTGTAGGGAATTGTTCCGATACACAGTCTGTTTCGTCAGGATTTTATAAAGAAATCGAAGTCTAAAAACTGAAATAGGAAATAGACGTGGTTTGTTTCTATATCACGAATTTCAACAAAATTGTAAGGATTTAATTGCATATTCCCTTTCCAACAATTTTAATTTTGTATTACAATATTAAATCTTAACAAAAAGAAGAAAAAGAAAAAAGAATTTCGTTAAAAATAGAAACGAACACAGCGGAAAAAATCACGTGACCTTAAAACGCGGGAAGAAGGTCGTGTGACTTACATAAATTACAAGGACGGATGAATACGGAATCCTGTTTTTGCCATCCACTTTGATGAATGTGTATTTACAACTGAACAGATTTCAACTACCCGTTTATTGTCTTGCTTGTTTCTTTACATGTACCTAGATATATTTAACCTAAAAGCATAAAAAGTATTTGAAAAAAAAGATGTCGACCTCTCCTGGCTTCTTTTTTAAAGAAGCCACTTGTTTTATTTAGTGTTGACTTGCTTAGTATCAACCATTGTCTGCGCATGTCATATTCTTCGAAGATTCGACCTGTATTACATGACGCATCACTAGCCCCAAAAGCGGGCAGACTGTAATATTTCGCGCTATAAAGTAGCAATGGAGAAAATGGTTTTCATCAATACGTTTTAGGAAAAATCGGGCCTGTTTTAGCCTCAGATTTCTCTAAACTGCTTATCAGAGCTGAGTGAATCGCACGAGGTATTTAAGTCTTGATTGAGTAAACGTTTATTTTAGTTTGGAATTCAAAGTAACGGTTGTCGCTTAGGAAAGTGGTTCGGTTCTGTACCCAGGATGCCCAAATTAGACAAATGAGTATTTATAGAATGCCACCTAGCGGGAGATAATGAGTATCACACATCATGGAGATGTATTTAGCCCCATTTTCCAAGGGAATGGCTCAATATATTTAGTTTCAATTACAAAGCAGTTTCTCCTATTTACATAAAAGTTTGAATCTTCGATAGAGAAAAAAAAATTTCTTCATATGTGCACTGTGTAAATCATGGACGTTTGAATAAAACTTTCTAAGACAAAAAAGCTGGTTGAAAATGTCGTTTAACTCGCTTCAAAATGACCGAATTCTAGACTTGTACAAATTGGAAAAAATTGCAGAGAACACATTAACTGTGACTCAAACCTAAAATTTGTCTTTGGAATGGTAGAAAAGTCTAACCAGCATGTTCTCTTGTTGTTATGATTTTTAAAATGCCTTTTGTCTTGTTTTACAGAATGAAGACGCCGAATATACTCATCGTACTGTACACCATTCTACCACAATTTCAAGGTCATTATCATCACTTTTACTCCTTGTATACTGCAAATAGGTATTTTTTAGGACATGTCTATTGCCTGTTTTTCTGTACAGAATACAGTTGAAATCGTTTGAAACAATAAGAAATTACTTGCGATGAACAATTCTCCCCTTTTCCAAATATTTCACATGTTTTAAGTCATTTAACTTTCTCAATAAGTTCGTCTTTTCGTTGATATAAAACAAAAAAATATTTCTTTACAAACAGTTTTCTTGGCGGCCTATTATGAACTTTTTTACCAGATTTGATTCCTTTTTGTTCTCTTCTAGGTGAGCTGTTGTGTCTTTCGTGTAAAAACGTGGCGTCCCCTGCACAGTGTTTTAATATTGCTAAATGTGGGAATTTCGATGTGAGTACATATAACATTTTATTTCATACTTTCCGGTAGAATATCGAGAAGTACCTGTGATGTTTTTTTCCATATTTCATGGTTATAACCAGAGGAAAATACCTATTTTTATATTCTAACTCTTCAACTGAAGGCGGAAAAAGTTGTTCCCGCGTACTAATTACATTGGTAAAATGTGCGTGCCTCACAACCAGATGGAAATGTGACGTAATTTACCTTACATTTCTTGCGCACGCTTGACGTAATATTGTATTGCGTTGCTATGCGGAGGGGGACGCAACAGGCAATAACCGCAAAGAACTGTATTAGATTTTGATCAAATTCCCGCCAGGGATAAAAGCATGTTATAAATAGAATATTTGCCTTTTTCGATGAGAGATCGAAATTCATTTTATCTCGTAAACATCATCGATAATATTTTCACAAGTGGCGCAGGGTGACGTTCACGAGATGAAATAAATTTCGATCTTTCAAAAAAAAAAAGAATAAAAAAATCCTCTATGTAAATTGATGTCTGTGAAAAGAAAGAAAACCTTTACAAAGTTTATTTCTTTCTTTTTACTATCGGTTTGAGAGCTTCATTTCACGTGTGTTTGAGAGCTTCATTTCACCTTTTTAACACGTTAAGGATTAAAAATGTGGCATTGTTATCCTAAAATAATATGGAAATCTTTTACTCCAGGAATGTTATGTTGAAGCCTTTGTTAATTCACTTGGATCCTTGCGATATGACTTCGGATGCAAAGATTCACAGGTAGGTTACTTGGAAATGTCTAGCTCCGAATCTTGAGAAAATTCTTGGTCTTATTCTCCAAGATTTTCTGAATTTTGAGAATAACACAACTTCTGTTTGGCTAAAACATTTGGTTAACGCTTTACCACACAATGACGACTTTTAACGATCCTGAGGAAGAAACCTTTTGAAAACACTGTGGGAAAAGGAGAAAATGCTGGTAAACAGCATTTTCTCCTTTTTCCACAAAGTTTTCTAACCTATTAAAGAAAACTTGTACCATTTGAGTCACTTTGAAATTGTCGTCTGCAAATGCTTTCAATTTGGATTGGTCTGAAATTTTGCCGTGGGGTAAAGGATTAAGGTAATAAAGAGTTTTGTTATTTTCAAATTCACAAAATCTTTGAAAATAACACACATGTTGTTCTTAAACGCGGTTGGTGGGTATTGATCCTGCTCTAGCAAAAGATAGTCTAATTCAGATTTACGGTATACAACTGTGTATACATAAAATCAGCTTTCTTCCATACTGTTTTGTTTCAGGCTGAATCTTGGGTCCGTATTCACCAACCATTCTTAAGACCATTCCCAGTCTTATTCTTCAGAATTTCGTAAATGTGAAAGTAACAGAACTTCTGATTGGCTAAACCATTTGGTTTAGCCAATCAGAAGTTCTGTTACTTTCACAGTCAGAAAGTCTGGCAGAATAAGACAAAGAACGTTTTTAAGAATGGTTAGTGAATACGGACCCTGCTGAAATTGAGTGGTCCTTGGCCATGCAAAAAGTTGAACAATAGCAAAAATTTTCAACTTAGGTCAGCCTGCGCGGTCCGCATACTTCTTGCATATGGATTAAACCCCATTTAAATGTAGTATACTGGTCAATCCCACAGGTAGATGTAAAGGTATAGCTTGTATTGGTATAAGGGGACACTTATACTAACACAAGCTATACCTTTGCATCTATCTGTGGGATAGACCAATGTACTACGTACCTAGCTCTATAGCAAGGCTGTATAAGTGTCCCCTTATACCAACACAAGCTATACATTTGCATCTATCTGTGGGATAGACCAGTATACTACGTACCTAGCTCTATAGCAAGGCAGTATAAGTGTCCCCTTATACCAACACAAGCTATACCTTTACATCTATCTGTGATAGACCAGTATACTTCATAAACATAGCATGGTTCAAATTGGTATAAGATCACATCATTATTCCAATGGCAGATTACCTAAAAAAAAAAATTTTTTTTTTTTTGGATTGCCACTTGATATCCTATGCAATAACCATACTAAATCGAAAAGCTCGATTCTTTATTAGAAAAAAATGCATGTCACTCTGAGGTCAAGGTAGGGTACTTAAGAATGTTAAAAAGCACTAGTTCACTAGCATTAATTGTTACAAGCATACGCCTCAATCTCGGTAAGTTTATTCCATGAAAATCAAGAAATGGCCAAGAGCAGTCATGAAGAATATCTAAAGGACTGTTACAGACTGTAACAGATAGACGCAAGTACACTAACATGATTACATACAAAAATGCTATTTTCCCCGACAGATTTGCACCAGGTTAGGGGCAGGTCCTCCAATGGCAGGCAAAAGACAGGCTAATCATGTGTATATATGTGCCCAGTGCTGTAACAACACCATGTGTAACCTTGCAGGTTGTGGATATAACGGTAAATTGTTTGATAAATGCTACAGCTACACACATACTTATTATACAGAAAAAAAAAATTCCCGATCTGATTGGATAATATGTACCGAACATAAATATCAAGTGCACTGGTAAAACCAACTTAATGGCAGTTTCCCTTTCGGGAGCCCCGAATACATGACTACTATATCAACAGAACTGCAAAATTGGCGGTTCGATCAAGATTTACAATAAAAGTTACTCTCTTTAAACTTTTTAATTAGCGGTTTAGCTTGGTCACTAGGTCGACAAAAGTGATTAATCTTTAGCTATAAATTCTTTCGATTTATCTAGATCTCAGCAAATGTTGATTACGCTTTACTTGCCATTACAACAGTTAACTGTTATCAATTGGTGAACAAAGCATACTGAAGTTTTTTTCCGACTCTTTACTGTGGTCACTGCGTTCATGAAAGTCACTAATATTATAATTGGAATCCATACGGTTACCTTTGGGCAATGCTTAAACGAAGAACTCTGTAAGTCACACTTGGCATTCCAACTGTCAACTATTGTCATTGTGTCAAAAAAAAAGGTTACCTGCGTTATACTCGGCATTCTCACGATGAAGTGGTGTCACTGCATCAACAAAAGCTACAAATGTTATAGTTGACATTCTAATGGTTATGTACACAAGAATGACTTGAATTGTCTCTCTTCCCTCCGACGTTGTGTTAATTTAACAATATTTGCAATACAATTCCTTGGCATTTTGATGTTTAATTGAATGCATACCTAATTTTTGCATGAGCGAATTAAGTTTTCCTATTTGCTCTAACAGTTACTGAAATACATGTGTCATCAAGTGTGTCTGAAATTATCTTTGACAGTTTTACGAGTACTTGTCTGCATAAAAGCCTCAGTAGTAATAAATGTTATCATTAGTTTTGTAATCATCTGTTAATACTGGTGTTAGCAAAGTAACACCAGCTATGGAATAGTATTTCTGTTGCAGGTTTTCCACCACGTCCCTCGAGAGGCCCGCTGTGTTTTTCGTGTGACTCACAGTATACAATCGATGGATGTCCGGAATTTAAAGTTTGTAATAGAGGAGAGGTAACCTCATTTTCACACATCACTTCATGAAACCAATTCACGTGAACAGCTCTGAAAATGAAAAGTCTTTGTAAAATAGGAATTATAAAACACCTCTCTCTCTCTCTCTCTCTCTCTCTCTCTCTCTCATCAACTGATAAGAAAAAAAATCAAACATACAACAACACTTGTACGATAAGCTTTTGTTCATTAACAGGTCTGTGTGTTGGAGGAAAAGCCCTCACCAACTTCCGGTGAAATAACTTACGTAACGGATTGTATGCAGGCCCAAGTATGTAAACCATTTCTATACTAATGTATTACCTTCTGAAAGCAGTCGGCAGCAAGCGACCTTCCATCGGTTTTTTTTTTTTTCACTAATGTTGGTACGAACAGATAGTCATAGCCGACTAAAGCGGATACTTACAGCCATCCGTCCAGAACACTGAGTACAGAAAATGGAATAATGCATCGACGGACTTCCAAACGGTGTACTAATTTGTCATTTGCATAACGAGAAAATGTACATTTACGAAGTAGAAATGGGCAGAGGTTTCATCAACTCTTATAAACAAGAAAAGTAGCATATATTCTAACAAGGAGACCGTCCAAGAGAAAAGGATCATCTTCAGAATGTAGAAAAATTATCTGTACTAAAGAAATTGTCGATTAGATGTGACTGGATACAATTATTTAACATAATAAACTAAATCCAACAACTGTACGTTCTGCAATCTTTTTTGAACCTAAACCATGATCTTACTAAAACAAATTCCTGAATATATCTTGCCAAATTTAAAGAAAAAATACGATTTCAAAACTATTGCCACCGTATGTCTCTGCGTGAGACAGAACATATTTCGATCAGAAAGCGTGTTGGTAGCAGTCTGTAAATTTACTGTCTGTAAATCCACCGCTACAAATGTTTTGTTTTTCAAAATGTTCAGCTTTGTTGCAGACGTGTGAGTCAGCCTATCAAAGACTAAGTATGTACGCCTCTGTGGTGGGTAAAAGAAACGTTGATCACTCTGTTAGCATTGGTAAGTAATGGGTACTTTTTCTTCCTAACTTACTGGGTCATAGCTCCTTCGATATCCATTAACGTTTACAAATTAGCCGCACATTGGAAAAGGAGTTTAGATTATTAAGTATTTTCTTGATGCGCTATACTAATCCGATCAACACATAGCAATAGGTCCCACTGAACCATGGGGTAAAATAGTCTTGGACATCCAGAAAACTGACATATGGCTTGCAAGACCGGAAAAGAGGCATTCCGACATTTGCGTAAAGTATCGTTTCGGATCAGCCTGCAGTCCGCCCAGACTAATCCGAAACGACACTTTCCGTTGTTGTGTAATTTTCTGCTTTGCGCAAGTCTAATGTATCACAAAATCTAATGTGGTCGTAAAGTGCCGTCTCGGTTTAGCCAGGAGAAAATGCTGGTAACCAGTATTTTCTCCTCTTCCAACAAAGTTTTATAGACTATCTGATACATGTCTTTTCAATTGTGTAATATATATTGTCGTCTGTAAGCGCTTTCAAATTCGCCTTATCTAAAGTATTGTTGTTTCGGGAAAGAGTTTATCATTTACATTATCCATTTTAATTCAAATGATCTATTTGACTCGGAGGTAAGGACATCCTCGATGGCTCAGTTTTGATTTATTCTGTTACCGCCACCGGGTTATCTCGCTGGCGTTTCCTCGTTTTATTAAATCATGCATGAAGCATTTTGATTGGTGATCCCAGTTTTTCTTTGAGAAAATGTAAACATTTTTTATCAATAATACGCCGTCATTTCTTTTTTTACTTGTCGATATCCAATCGCAGCAATTAGGCTTAGCGATTCTTTAAATACGGCTGCGCTCATTAACACCGCAATCGAGAAGCGTTGAAAAAAAGATTTTCGGTGTAATACCGAACGATTGTCGGTTAAAATCGTACACAAATACCGATAGCGTCGTCCCTTTATTGCAGAATGGCACAAATGTATCTCGCATGAGACAAGCATGCCGATGGCTGCCATATTTGTTAGCAATCTCGGGGTTTTTTTCCAGGGTTAGTTTTAGTAAAGGAAGTAATGAAATTATCCTTAATACAAGATAGTATCATTATGTTATCGATCTTTTGAATTGCTATTAGGGTACTTTCCGACCATATGAATATTCATAAGAAACGACAAATTGCATGCAAATTTTCCCAGGGATGATGCATGGAGAGTAACGTAATGCTTCAAACCTGGACTCCGAGGATGAGGTAAGGAATGCTCAGATAAACTTACGCGCTTATAATGACAGCTTTTAGAGAAATCTTTTAAAAAGACATTTTGGTACAGTGGTGGTACCATTCTTGGAATGACGATGGGCATTTCTGTTTATGAACTTTAGCTGTCTTTTAGAATAAATGCTAAAAGGCATCCGATATGTTTCATTTGTACGACCTGACTACATTACATGTTAATAAAAGCTGTATCGACTTGTCTCTAGGGAACGAGTGCAAGATAGAATGTTGTGACGGTGACTTGTGTAACCGAGCTTGTAATGTAACGAATCAGCGTGTCAGCACAAGTATGACGTCATCAAAACCAACATCTAAGGCAACAAAAGCCTTTACATCATCGAGCACTATTTCCACAACGCCAACTACAACAGTTACCGTAACAACCTCAATGAAGACAGTGTCATCTACACGGCATGCTTACACAAGTATATCACAACATTTGTACATTGTATTCAAATAATGATTTGATCATGAAGGTTTCCGGCCACAAAGAATTCAGCCTATTCGTTTGTACATTGACAGGACTTTTAAGAGGGATTTTTTTTTTCCAAATGGTGTAGATTTGACAAACTGTAGGCCTACTTGGCCCTATCGTTTTTGATAGCAATTGATACCATAAAGTTCTCTGTTTTTAAGTACTTTTCTCTTCACTCTGTGTTTTATGTGATCAGTTTCTTTGCTGCTGATTTTCCTACATCTCTCTTTCTCTGTCTCTTACTTGCTTTATAGTGCAACAAAGCAACCATCTCTTTGATATGAGGTTGTGCGAAACAAAAGTAGAAGAGATTTCAAGAAAAACGAGGACAGAAACACTAGTCACCGCATAATAACTGGAATGATATTGTGAAAACCTCGTTAAACAACATACATACAAGCGAAAAGGAAAGCTTTAGATCTTCCACTTTTTTGAAGCAACAAGCCATGCATTTTCCGCTTATCATTTTTTCAAACTTCATTTTCGGTCGCTTGTACTGTTGTTCTCACTTATATGTCCTGTCACCGTGGAAATGGTTTCTAGAAGGCTTTTGTAACACAAACTGTCGTTTGAATCGTCAAAGAACATTCTTCAAACCGAATCTTCCTCCCTCTCTCTCTCTCTCTCTCTCTCTCTCTCTCTCAGAGATAGATTTTCTATGGAATATTTCAGGCCCAAACACAGCATGCACAGACAAATTACCAGACTGTAGTAAACCCGACTTTCTTCTCTCGGTATGCCCGGTCCGACATCTAGCGCATTACTGTAGAAAATCATGTGGTCATTGTGGTGAGTATTTCAATTACGTAGATCGAATCAAAGGTTATTTGTAGGAATACAATTTTAGAGTTCATTGGTTTTATCGTTGCCTGCGACAACGGTTGAGTCAGAGCTCCAGATAAGTGAGAGTGATAGTGTTCTAAATTCATTACTTCTTTTTCAAACCCTATGTTACAGGTACTCATTAGAATCGTCTCTCTGAGACGATTCTAACGAGTACCCATAACATAGGGGTTTTTTTCAGAATAATTTATATCTGTTTTAAAATCAAAATCACTCCCTTTTTCTGGAGCTTTGTAAATGTTGCTTGGGCAAGGCATTTAAAAGCATCAGCCTTGTAAAGCTGAGACTAATGAAAACAATACATGCTTGTTTGTGATAGGAAAGAAAAAACCATGAATTCGGCGGCGACTCTTTTAAAAAACAATCCCGTGTGAAATTATCAAAAGAAAGGATAAACAATTTTCGTTTTTCAATTGATTTCATTTTCGGCTGTCGAACAAGATTCAGTTTATATATTTTTCTTAATTTCTTTTAAGTTTTTGAAGTCAATAATACCCAATTTTCTGAAACATCTTCATTTACTTTGTTTTTCAGTACCAGTTCTGACAAATGGATAACAGAAGCAAAGTCAAAGCTGTTTTGTTTTGGACAATGTTGATTTTATATCCCTATTCTTTTTTAGAAGTAAAGTATCAATTCAACAACTCTACATAATCAATTTCCATAAGATTAGTATGTTATACTTTTTTCACACCCTTCTTGCTGAGCCTGAGCCATCCACGTGACCAGAAATGCCCACGTGACCGGAAAGGGGCATCACCATCTTGGATGACCTTGACCAGTGCCATTTTGTATGTTCTTCACGTGATGTTATTACTAAAATTTGGGGCTAATAACTGGTCAAAGCTTGTTTTCGTTGTGTCATTACTAAAATAGGTCTAATCAGAAACAGGTAGATGCATTATTTCGTTCGAGGATATTGTGGGTAAAAGGAGAACATACTGGCTACATTGGAATGAGTCATACGTGATTGGGTGGACATGTGTCAGTATTAAACGTCTGCTCCTTTCAAATTTAGCGCTCATTTTGTAGCTTGTGTATAAGCCCATGTCGTGTGTACAATACCGTGACACTTATCTACAGTTGTTTTAACACTGACATACGTACATACAATAATAAACACAACCTTTTGTACTGACTAATAAGGCTCAGGTTGGCCATCACCTAGTGTGTGGCTCCTCTCACCTCTCCCTGTACCTCCTCGCCAGTCCTACACTATACACATGCACTCCGCCAACCTCATCCAAGATGGCAATGCCCATTTCCGGTCACGTGGTCATTTCCGGTCACGTGGATGTCTCAGGCTCTGCAAGAAGGGTGTAAAAAAAGTATAACATACTACTCAGAAGGCTGCAAAAACGCAACATCGGGTTTTGATTATTTTTCCCGGTTTGTCTAGGTGACCAAAAGTTTACAACCCAAACTGTTTGTGGCGGCAAGTGTTAATTGAAACCCTAGTTACAGTTAAACAAATATCTGATCGCAGTAACAAAGACCTCTTCGGGGTCGCATAAGACCTAAAACTATCCTTATTCTAAATTTTTAAAAAATAGCAAATTCAACTAAAAGAAAACATCAATTCAGCTAAGTCTGTCAGAAATCTCATTGCTTATTTGTTTAGAAATTCCTATCCTTTAGAGTGCAATTCAGGATCTCTTTGTGAATACAGGTCCTAGCCCTGTCCTACTGAAAACAATTCCTAGATGGTGATATGTCGAATTTACTATCGTTTGATTCTTTTTACTCAATATTTTTTCAAAAACCCGTCATGGGCTCGTCATGAGTACATGTACTGTGTTGTTAAATGCTTGACAAAAGTACTTTGTCCTTTGATAGGTTTGCCATGAATACTCTGTCCTGGTAGGCCTATAGGCTTGATTTGATACCTTGTCCGTTGGTAAGCTCGTCATGCGTATTCTGTCTGATTAGTTGATTCATTATGAGCACTCTATCCTTTGGAGGAATCGTTATAAATACTCTCTCCTCTAGTGACCTTATCATGAGCTTTTTGGCCTTTGTGGTACTCGTCACAACATACCGGTATTTCAAATATTACAACTTTTTTCAGATAAACACAAGTACGTCCGAACTACACATGGTGAAATTCTTAGGCCGTACCCTATCAAAAGGACGCTAATTGAAACTGCAAAAAGTATTGTCCAAGATCAGCGTACGCAGTCCGGTTAGGCTGTCCTGTGTCTGAATTCTTTGTCGTCTGTAAATTTTCTGCATGTACAAGTGCTACTCTAGCTCACAATTGATAGAAAAAAATAGATTTTATGGATCCTTGATTATGTGGTGGTTTGTGTAGTTTAATGCTTCACGTGTATGCCTTCACATGTATGATACGGTGTATAGCCAGTTGGGCCTCATCTTCGCAAGCCAAGACCGACGGGTCACTACGTTACTCTACCCTTGGCGGATCGAGCTTGATTTTTACGTTCACCCGATATGCTTTTTCATTGGATGCAGCCAGCTCTAGCTGCAACGAATGAAATCGCTCGTAGCATTTCATCTTTGATAAAAATTGAACAAGGTCTCTACCATTCGAATAAAAAAGTAAAACACGGAAACCCACGTGGATATCTGCTTATCGCTTCATGTGTATTCGTAAGCGGTTTGTAAATTGATATTTCATTTGCTTTTAGAAACATGATGTAAAGGGGAGTAATAACCAGCATCCAATAGAGGGCGCATCGCAGGAATCTCGAAATCGGGTTCAATCAGCCAAGGTAAGATCCACGTAGTGATCGTAAACTTGGCTCGCGAAGATGGTTGGGTCTAGCCTAATCAAGCTATATATATCGTCAGTTTACTACGAAAACCTTGTAGCTACAGCTTGTTACATACACAGAAAGGTAAATTATTTTATTCGGGGAAACCCCACGAAACATTTCCGTGACCATTTGAGATATGTGCCGAAGAAAGCCCCGTGCGATGCCAAGGATAAAGAGAGATTCTAAGTCATGTAAATGATGTTGACCAAGGACAAGTTGTTACGGGAGACCACTCCTTCCTGCATGGCTTTGTCCCGATTGAAATACAATACCTGACTACTGTGTCAGGGAGATATTTCTTTGTCTCGGTGGTTAAGGAATTGGCCTTTCGTCAGGGAGTTCTAGGGTTCGAATCACACCCGGTCCCTTATTTCTGCTATGCATTTTCTCAATTGTTTCTTTGTTACGGACTTTCTTCGTAAGATGGGGCCTCTTCTGGGATTGGCCAGTGAGCCATTAATCCCATTTGTTGTCCAAAAACGGACTTTCTGCCTAATAAGGCTTTGGCTTCTTTTCCTTAATCTAACGCCATTCATGGGTGTACTAACTCTTCTTCTCATCAAAGTTGCACGGAAAACCTACCTTTCTCAATTATTTTAAAATTTGACCATTTTCAATTGGAAACAAACTGTTTACAGGTGCCTAATTGATCGGACGCCGGTTCCCCGTATCGTTTACGGATCAGCCGAGTCTTTGCCGAAAGTGTACGATTTTAGGCGAAGAAAGGCGATATTACAGGAATCCCATTAGGGTTTCCCATTTTAAATGAAGTAGGCAATACACGAATGTATGCGACCTACACACGCCGAATTCAATTTTGTCACGGTTCAATCCGTAATATAAATAGTATAAACATCGTAATTATTGTATTGGTAGATTTTGGACTGTAACCTGCCGTTTATAAGATTTATCTATGTTTTAACTTAGATTTTATGTGCGCAATCCGCGCAGGCTGACCTGGACCGAAACTTTTCGCTATTGGTCATTTTTCTATGTGTTCAAGAACCACTGTACTTGATAACTACATGTAAACAGGTTTTTTAACCAAATAGTGTCCATTACGGATCAATACCCATGTGTCCGTGATTTTTGGGTAGAGCGTCGGCCTCATAACCATAAGGTCCCGAGTTCGATATCCGGGAGCGGGTGTCAACTTTGGGATTTTTCATTGGCCCACACACTCGGCGCGAGTACTGGTGTAGTTCCCAGGAAACAGAATCGAGAGAGATTAGTATAAGATGTAGGAACTTGTTTCTCAATCGATGTTAAACAAATACCTTTAAACTAATATACCCAAGTGGTGGGTTGCTTAGTATATATATATATACTACTCAACTTTTGCTAGGGATCAAAACAAAAAATGAATATTTTTTTCCAATTTTAATCTATTCTAACAAAAACAAGTTCATTTCATCTATGGCCATAGTAAAGAAAACTAATATCAAATAAACAGAATAAAGTTCTTTCAAACATCGTGGAAGACGAAAAAAAAAACGGATTTGCCCATTCTAAAAAGTAAACAATATTTGGTTTTGATCCCAAGCAAAAGTTGAGTAGTATATAATACATTACGAATATGCTTAAACTCCCTTTTGTCAGAGCATGGTTCAATTTGATTTTGATTTAACCCTTTACCATGTTACATACTATCCCCGCTGTGTTCCAGAATATTAAAAGAAAAAAACTTTGCTCTGAAAAAAGGGAGTTAAATGCGACTGCAAAAAGTTGATTGATTGTGCGGTGTTTAACGCTGTTTTCAACATTATTTCAGTTACGTCGCGGCTGCCAGTGCACCTATCTATGCGTTGCTAGAGTTTCTTTCACGAGTACTTCGCATAATTTTCTTTCCTAGCCACTGACTGATTTCTCCCATGGTCATCGTCGAAACAATGGCCAGCGGTAGGAGAGGAATGAATCCTGTTTCTGTGACTATCAACAATCCTTGGAAAGAAATTGGCCGAGCCAGGGGCGTTACCAGAGATCGAACTCTGGACTCCATGTCCTCAAGTCCTGCTCGCTACTGTCTGAGCTATTATGGCTCGGCATCTAGTATCTCGAAGAAGTATATAACCCTCTTTTGTCAGAGAGCACCTCAAAATAAGATTTTTCTCAATGATTGTTTAGCGCAGCGTATCGGATATTTTATTCCTGTCCCTATACTTAGTACGGTTTAATATTTGAGTGCAAATTTTGGATAGATTTTTTGTGATTTTGAAATGTTATCACGTAATTCTTGTTTACTGTGGATCTTAAACTGTTTATCTAAAGATAAAACATATTGAAATGGACATTGTTGACATGCACTTGCAGACGACAAATTAGATACAGTCGAACGTCCTTAGCTCGAACGTCCCTTAGTCGAACTTATCCCTACGTCGAAGTTTTTTTCAGGTCCCGATCTCATTGCTCTTTATTTCAATATAATTCAACCTCCATACGTCGTTATCCGTACGTCGAAATTTATCCATACGTCGAATGAATTTCAAGGTCCAATCACCATTGTTTGAACGTATTCACACATCTTTACCACGAAGTAAATTTGTAAAGGACGACGTTTGCTGTCAATCAGGTTTTTGCACACCTTTCGACTTGTCAACTCCGGTAATTAACAAGTGTATTACAGTATTGATTATCGATTGTTTGTTTGATTTTGGATTGACTGTTTGACTGTGAGATTAAAACTTCAAAGTTTGAGTGATTTGAGTGAAAGGGTCGGAAAAGTTTTTTTAGTGTTACATTTGTAATTCACATTGACGAGTGAAGAACCCAATGCTAATTCCATACAGAACTTGTTTGGTGAAGGACCCGGTCAATGTGCAATTTTTATGTTTATTGTTCATAGTAGTTGTAGAATTTGTATAAAAACAATGTTTCTTAATGAATAAATAAATAATAATAATAATAATAAAACTTATTTCATCTTATTTTTGTATTCGATTTTATCTTATTTTATATTCGATTAGTCGAATAAAGACAAATCAAATGATGCCACTATTTACTTCCGGTATTTCGCCATCTATCTAATTCGTACCCAGTTTCGAGAACTCCGATGATCTACACGTCGAACTTTCTATAACTCGAAGTTTTTGCGAGTGTCCCCCGAACTTCGAGGTATAGAGATTCGACTGTAATTATGGTTCAAACTATGGGACAGGCCGTCTTTGAAAGGTTAGAAAACATTAGAGGAACAAGAAAAAATGATAGTTATCATTTTTTCCCCACAATCTTTAATATTCAAACCGTATCATCTCGAGGGTCATTAAAGCACATGATTATATGTAACTGGGCATATCGTCGGTGTACTTCAAAAACCTCGTAACTACAGCTTGAAACAAGCTCTAGTTACGAGGTTTTTGAAGTAAACCGACGATATGGAATTGCAATTTAGGTCGCACAAACTGACATGAAATAAATGACCTTTTATACCATATATTACACGCTTGAATTATTGTCCGAACTTTGCTTCGGCTAATGTCGTCTGCATACGGAACTATGTAAACGTTTTTAACTCTTTAGGCGGATAATAGATTTTTAGTGTCTATAAAGAACACTTTAAAGCCCCAATAGCGCTCATATAGAGGTATTTTTGTGCGTGAAAATAGTCGGAATAAAGACACGAATCTGCTAATTATACTCTAATTTTGTCAACAAGAGGATAGAAGCGTTCATTGCAACATCGGCTCCTGCTACAGAACCATTTGCATTTTTTCATTATCAACTCTCCCAACTCCAAAAAGACGTTGCTACATCTATTCGGAATGATTCTGATGTCCTATATTTGGGCATCACGTGATTGATAATGATGACGTATATCCACAGACGCTATGTGCTTACTCTACATGAAACCTACTGCGAAACCTCGGTAAGATTTTAATTTTCTTGAGATTAGGACTGCGTTCCTTGTATGTTGATTGGTAAATCGGAGTTGCGCTTTCATCATTCTGATCAGGACATGAATAAACACCGTTTTTTCTCTTGTCAGAGCTGTACTGGTAGAAACTTCGCGTCTCGGCCCATAAAACTTTCGGTCCATTACTATTTCGTCCAATAAGACATTCGGCGTTTATACATACAAAGTCGAATGTGTAGGGTACACAGGGTTGTAATATGGACCAGGGAAACCTAGTTAAACACATTGTGGTTGTTTTGTAGTGAAGATCGGACTTTATATTAGGTGCGTTCGGATCTTGGTCGTAGGTAGTGAATGAGTTTAGAAGTTTGTTTTGTGAAAAAATAATTGATGAATTTTGATCCGAGTTTAACATCAGGTGGTAGACGTTTTATATTAAATGTCAGAATTCTTACCAGGTATATTCTGGTCTTGACTAACGTTACAATGTCAAACCAGCATATTTTAAGTCTCAATTTTGAAGAGTTTGGTTTAACTCATTACCAAATGACAATATTTAAAGCTTACAAGTCCAAATCGAAAGCGTTTGCAAACGACAAAATCGAAGTGACTGAAAATTTGAAATTTGTTTTGTGAAGGGTAGAAAACATTGTGTGAAATTGAGAAAATGCTGGTTACCACATTTTCTCCTTTTCTCACAATGTTTTCTAAAGGCTTCTTGCTCAGGGGCGTCAAAAGTAGGGATTGTGCGGTAATGGGTTAACTTGCAGTTTACAGATATCTTTTCAGTCAGTTTTTAAGAAAAAATTGGTGTTATTTCATCAATTAAGTCATTGCATACAGATGAACCCTACAGATGCAAGACAGTTGAAGACCATCAGCAGTAGTACACTTTACTCAAATAGATCTAAAGCATTGTGATTGAGAATCATGTTTTTCATGTCTTTTTTACTGATCACTTTCCTTTCTAATCTAACAACAATGTATCTTTTTAGGTAGGCAGAGAGACCAAGATGTTTTTAAACTGATGATTAGATACCCCAGTCTGGTGTTATATCCCATCTGAAAGGATTCCTTTTTTTACAGATTTCAACAACATGTCAACAGGTATTTCAATGATATTTATGTCTGGATCTAAAATACATTAATGTTAGAACTTGTGTCTTTTGTATTCGGAGCTTAAATACTTGACCAGACAAAGGTTCAGCTTTGTACATCCATACCATAGACTGCATGTGCACTAATTAATTTTTGGAAAGAATCAAGTTTTGGAAAGAAGCAATTGTATGTAACAAGCAAATATTCCTTTCTTTATTTATGACTCAAAGCCTTATTAGGCAGGAAGTCCGATTTTGGACAACAAATGGGATTAATGGCCAATCCCGGACGAGCCCCCATCTTACGAACAAAGAAACAAATGAATAAATGCATGGCAGATGTAAGGGACCGAGCGGGATTCGAACCCCGGAACTCCCGGATGCAAGGCCAATACCTTAACCACTGAGCCAGAGATATCTCCCTGACGCAGAAGCCAGGTATTGTATTTAAATCGGGAGAATGCCATGCAGGAAGGTGTGGTCTCTCGTAACATTATGGATCCATAAAACCCAATTTGTATAACAGTGGACTTGAACTGATGGTAGAATGGTACTTTGACATGCAGAAAATTTGTAAAGTGCAAAAAGAGTCATCCCATGTCAGCCTACACACACTTTTGACAGAGCATGGCTCCTATATTACAGTACAGTATTTAGCAAGAAACTTATAATCTTGTCATTTCAGTGTCTCCTTTTGCACAAAGCCGGCCCAGTAAAGCCAGGTTACAAGGACATGAATGAACTGGAGTCTGCGTTTGATGGGCCATCAACATTGGAAGTCGTGATTGGCACAAAGTTGGGAAATGGTAGTGTGATAACAAAATTAGAATTAAAAAGAGAAAATGAAAAAAAAGAGACTTTTTGAAAGAATTGTAATTTAGTTACGGTGAACAATGTAGGTACATGTAGCTTTAAATGTCAGATAACCATTTTAAAGGCAAACAGTATCAATATAGTATACTGAAAAGAAAATCTTATTATTCACTCTTTATCATAAGACAAAAATGCAGACTTGTTAAAATTTAAAGCATTTGCAGTTGATTTTTAACCCTTTACCACACAATCTGGAGTATTCATGACCCCGAGAAAGGACCCTTTTGAAAATATTGTGGGAAAAGGAGAAAATGCTGGTAATCAGCATTTTTTCCTTTCCCACAATGTTTTCTACCCTTCCCATGACAAATTTTAAATTTTCAGTCACTTTTATTTTGGTATCTTCAAATGTTTTTAATTGGGTCCAGTCTAAAATGTTTTCCTTTGGTAAAGAGTTAATTCTTTACCACACAATCCCTACTTTTGACGACCCTAAGAAAGAAAGCCTTTGAAAACACTGTGGGAAAAGGAGAAAATGCTTACCATACAATCCCTACTTTTGATGACCCTCAGAAAGAAAGCCTTTGAAAACATTGTGAGAAAAGGAGAAAAAGCTGGTACCCAGCATTTTTTTTCTTTTCCCACAATGTTTTCTACCCTTTCCAAATCAATTAACAATTTTCGATTCACATTTATTTTACCTCCTTTTGACGATCCTAAGAAAGACAGCCTTTGAAAACATTGTGGGAATAGGAGAAAATGCTGGTACCCAGCATTTTCTTCTTTCCCACAATGTTTCCTACCCTTTCCAAATCAATTTACAATTTTCGATTCACATTTATTTTGTCGTCTGCTTTCAATTTGGGCAAGTCCAAAATTTAGTCGTTTGGTAAAGAGTTAACCCATTACCAGACAATCCCTACTTTTGACGCCCCTGAGAAAGAAGCCTTTAGAAAACATTGTGTGAAAAGGAGAAAATGCTGGTAACCAGCATTTTCTCCTTTTCCCACAATGTTTTCTACCCTTCACAAAACAAATTTCAAATTTTCAGTCACTTTTATTTTGTCGTCTGCAAATGCTCTCAATTTGGACAAGTCTAAATTTTTGTCGTTTGGTAATGGGTTAAACAAGAATCAAAGGATGAAATTTGTTTTTGAAGGTAAATTAATCTGTTCTAAGACATGTATTCTTTATCAGTTTTTTTGGGGGGGTTTAATAATACTATTTGAGTTACTAGTATATCACACTGCCCATTGCAACTATCCCAACTGTCAGAGCTTGTTTGATCCGTGTTCCATACACACCATACACATTATTGCTAAGCCAAGTAAGTTCAGACCATGTTTGGGAAGGGAGAAAAATGAATTTTGTTTCAGTGGCTATCATCAATCTGCAGAGAGAATTTGTATGGTTTATTGACATCCTTTATGGTATTCAATAGCTTGAATCAGTTTGAAAAAGCATAAAGGTCTAAAGTATACAGGAGATCACTCGTTTATCCCAAGCTAGACTGATTTTTATCCAAGG
This sequence comes from Tridacna crocea, assembly GCA_943736015.1. NCBI lineage: Eukaryota > Metazoa > Mollusca > Bivalvia > Cardiida > Cardiidae > Tridacna > Tridacna crocea. The sequence continues at coordinate 13,964,178 of OX031057.1, read as the reverse complement.
ATTGATGATAGTCATTGTGACAGGATTCATTTCTCTCTCACTGCTGACAATTTTTCAACAATAAGCAGCCAGTGGCTTGGAAAGAATATTGGTAAAAGTACTGGTAAAAGGAACTCCAGGAAAGCATGGATAGGTGCACTGGCCACAGTGATGATTAATTGATTTTATGGTTGGTGTTTTAAGCTGCTTTCACCATTTTCAACAGTCATATCACAGCAAAAGCCCACATATTCATATCTTTCTGGATTTTACCAGTACTAGGCTCTGAAGTGTGACTGTGTCGTGCCAAATGACACTCACGAAAAACAAAACAACTGAAAAAATGGTGTTACAATACCATACAATCCAATCATTAAGTAGCTTGTACCATAATATCAACATTGAACTCTTTACAGGCTACAAAATTTCAACTTTCCAAAACAAATTTCCATACTAAACATGTACTATTTTTCATCTGTAAATACTTTCAAGTCTAAAATTTTGTTGTATGTAAAGAGTTTATAAATCATAATACAGAAATAGGTTGAATAACAGATGACAGGTTTTGGATTTGTGTATGAAATGACAGAAAGCATACAGGGAAGAGAAAAAAATGCTAGTTATCAACATTTTCTACTCCTCCCACAAAGCTTCTAGAGCTTTCTTCTTCAGGGTCGTTGAAATACAGGATTGTTATCTACAGGGCTATAAAAAGCTTGAAAATGTTTATTAAAACAACTGCAGTTTGCTCAAACATGCTTTTTATTGGTCTTGAACTTTTTGTAAGATATGTTTTTGTTGCTAAATTCTAGAACTTTAAACTGGGTGTAGAGTTAGATATACATGAATAATTGTCACTTTTGTATCACACATAGTCATGCAAATATACAACACAATGATCATGTCTTATATCATTGTTCAGCCTTGTTGTCTATGGACTTTGGACTTTCCATCATTAAGCACCTAAGGTAGAAAGAGAAAGAGAAACAAGTAAATATATTTCATTGACTTGTGGTGCAATGCAATAACTCTATTTTCAACAGTATTTCAACTGTATAGGAGGAGCAGAACACTTACTCATGTTTACTTGGTCAGTTACAGATATTTTTGGCAAAAGAGTTAGAGGAGGTTACATATTCATTGAAACTACATGTACCTCTTTAGCTCCAGCTACAGTTTATATTTAGAACAATATTTAAAACATCAAATTAACCAAAAGGCTATGGCGGATGTACATGCACCGTCACATCCTCGGTTTTTTTCAATTTACTGCCAATGTATATTAAGTGTCATTGGAAAAGGAATCGACCCTCTGTAACTCTTGAACACAATTTGGATTTTGTTCATGGGGCAGGGTGGAAAAACCTGAAAATTTTAAAGACTTTGCAAAGGATACTAGTAAACGAAACAGATGTAAAAGAAACATCATTTTAACCCTTTTGAAAACAATATAAGTTTTAACAACCTGGAGAAAGACCCTCTATGCAAACATTGACAAAATGTTGGTCAAATGCAGCCTGTGGGAAAAGGAGAAAATGTTGGTAGCCAGCATTTTCGTCTTATTCCTTTCTACCCTTTTAAAGAGACTTTTATTATCTCAGTTACTTTTTCATCAGCAAAAAATTTCAATTTAGAAAAGACTTGACCCTTTCCCAAACAAGCCCTTATTTCTACATGTCTGCATTAAAAGTCTTATGAAAACACTGGGAATTCCGGAAAGGAGAAATTGCCCGTAACAAGCAATTTCTCCTTTTCCCAGAGTTTTCTACCCTTTTTGAGAATTTTCTGCCATTTTCTCCAAATCTAAAATTGTCGTCTGCAAACTCTTTTGGTTTGGAAGAGTCCAGACTCTGTCATTTGGGAAAGAGTTAATTGTTGTTCTCCAGTAAATATTTGATTTTTGTTTGTCGGAGCATTTTGTACCACTTGAAACATTATTAGTTCTACGGTCAGAGCATGTTTCCAAGTTCCCTACCACCTGACCGCAAAACAAATTTATTAGACTGCAAAGTTTTATCATTCTGACGTTTGTTAACTCTTTACCACATAAGCAAAATAATAGACCTGTCCAAATTGAAAGCATTTGCAGACAACAATTGAAAAATGGTTCAAATGATGAAATTTGTCATTAATAGAGTAGAAAATGTGGGAAAAGGTAAAAATGCTGGTTACCAGCATTTTCTCCTTTTTCCACAATGTTATCAAAAAGCTGTAAAAGTTCGGAATTGATAACATTTGCAGATGAAAAATTAGACATAGCTGAAATGATATGATTTTTTTTCTGAAAGAGATGTTAATGTTTTGAAAAAGGGAAAAGAAATATTGGTTACCAGCAATTCTTCCATTTGCAAAAATGCCTTGAAATCATTTTCATTATTAGAATTACTAAATAATTCTTAACATGGAAAACTTTGATGTTTGGGTTAAGAGCTGACAACAGGCAACACCCTTTAACATCGCTGTATGTATAAATGTATTTTATTTTTTGTCTACGAATTTTTATTGTGATTATATAATGTATTTAAAATTATAAACTAATATTTACACCTTATTGCCTTGCTTATTGCATGAAACATATCTGTCCTTGTATGAACTGTCATCTAAAGTGGCCAGTTATATATTGTAACAAGCATACGGAAGGCCAAATATTCCTATGCTACATATTCTTCAGCAACACCACAGAATAGGTCTTTGGAAATTTGATTGTTCTGCTGTATACCCTAAAAATAAAAAAAAAAAATCATAATCTCTTTTTCAATTCATCTCAATCTGAAAATCTGGGGAAGAAAAAAAATGGAATTATTGAAATGGGTGTTTTTATACTCCACTTCATTCCATTTGACTACAGAATAACCTCCAGCATAATATCCAGCATAATTATAATTGGACTGTTGGATTGTTGGTGCATCTCCAACCCTTTACTAATTTACTTCACATATTGTTTGTACTAGCAAGGAGTTGGGGTATGTCATAGTGCCCCAATGGCAGCAAAAGTACACGAAGTAGGTCTTAAAATGCATCTAAATTTGAATAATAACAGAAGTATGGAAATTATGGAAGGTGACAATCTGTTATTTTGCAGCCTGTGTAAGTGTTAGTTAATGGCAGAAAATGGAGTTTAAAAGTAGGTCAAAAGTTGCCATGTCCCTCAGTCCTTTGGTTTCTTTTACCTGATTTCAAAAAACCGGGGTTTTTTGCCATCAAATTGCACTTGCATTGATCATAAAACCAAGATATTGTCATCTTCACAATACTTTCCATACATTATTTAACCCTTTCCCAAACAAGCCCTGGTTTTTACATGTCTGCAGTAAAAGTCTTTAAAAAACTGTGGGAAAAGGAGAAATTGCTCGTAACGAGCAATTTCTCTTTTTCCACAGTGTTTTCTACCCTTTTTGAGAACTTTCTGCCATTTTCTCAAAATCTAAAATTGTCGTCTGCAAACTCTTTCAGTTTGGAAGAGTCCAAAATTTGTCGTTTGGAACAGGGTTAAAGTCAAAACTGGCTTTGTTCAACCCATTACCACACACTCCCTACTTTTGACAACCCTGAGACAGATGCCTTTAGAAAACATTGTGGGAAAAGGAGAAAATGCTGGTAACCAGCATTTTCTCCTTTTCCCACCATGTTTTCTACCCTATAAAGGACAATTTTCATAGTCTGAGCTACCTTTAATTAACAATGTAATGCATCATCTTTCACTAAAATCGACGACACTTTTGTAAATGAAGCCAGGCTTGACTGAATGAGTGATGCATTTGTGTAACTTTCAACATGATATCAGTCATACCAATTTGATAAACTATAATATTCTTAATTTCTGGAGTTTTTACTTTTACCAATATCTGAAGTAACATGCACATGGACATCCCAACAAAACCCAGAGAGAACTGATTTGTAGTCATGGATTACTTGTATTATGCATTAAATTAACCACTGAGTCATGAAGTAATCCTGAAGCCCTTTATAGCTGTTCAGCTGAATAAAAATCAGGACATTACTAATGTCACATGGTATAGAAGGACTGTATAGCCCTAGGTGACAATACCAAATTCAGTCACACAAGAACAGCAGTACTTATCTCAATTGTCTACTTTGTCCTACAGAACATTTTTAAGAATTCCACTCCATTTTTAGCTCCACTGGCCGAAGGCCAGCGGGCTATTGTCATGGCGTTGTGTCCGTCGTGCGTCCGTCCGTCCGTCCGTCCGTTCGTCCGTTCGTCCGTTCGTCCGTGCGTGCGTCCGTAAACTTTTTCTTTAAAAAACTTCTCCTCAGAAACTATTGACTGGATTTTTACCAAATTTCACAGGAATGTTCCTTAGGTGGTCCTCTTTCAAATTCCTTCAAATAATTGTGTTCCATGAATAATTCTGGTTGCCATGGCAACCAAAGTAAAAAACCTTTAAAAATCTTCTCCTCCCAAACCACTAATTGGATAGCATTATTTTTTTGCAGGAATGTTCCTTAGATATAGGTCTACAGAATTCCTTAAAAAAAAAAAGATCCGTCAAAAAACATGGCTTTTATGGGAGACTCATTTTCCTTTTATGGTATAAAGTAAAATCTTTGAAAAATGTCTTCTCTCAAACTACTTGTTTTGATTTCATTGTTGTATTGAAGGTTAGTTCCAATGGTGGTAAGTCTTTACCATACAATCCTGACTTTTAAGGACCCTAAAGAAGAAGTCTTTGGAAAACACTCTTGGAAAAGGAGAAAATGCTGGTAATCAGCATTTTCTCCTTTTACCTCAGTGTTTTCTACTCTATGAAAGAGAGAAATCATCATTTCATCAATGTTTAATTTGTTGTCTGCAAATGCTCTCAGTTTGGTCACATCCCAAGTTTTGTCGTTTTGGTAAAGAGTTAAAGATGGTTGCTTTACATAATCTGTAATCCTTTTCATATAAAGCAAGGGAAACTCTGCACTTTGATTAGTTCTGGTAAAGGTTTGTTGACCTCCTGGTGACCTGGTAGAAAGAGGGACAGGGCTTTACTGTTGTGATAAGGCATTTTGTTCTCCAATCAAACTGATCACTGACAAAGAAGAGTTTAGAAAACATTGTGGGAAAAAGAGAAAATGCTGGTAACCTTTTCCCACAATGTTATCTACCCTTCACAAAACAACTGTCAAATTTTCAGTCACTTTTATTTTTTCATCTACAAATGCTTTCCATTTGGACAACCATAGAATGTTGTGATTTGGTAATGAGTTAACTAAACTAGAAGACAACATTTTTATAACTGGCCATAATTGAAAGATGTTGCAGACAACATAATAAATCTTCAAATTAGTAAAACTTGTATCAAAAAGGGTAGAAATTATTGTGTCAAACTAAGAAAATGCAGGTAACTTTTATTTTCTTCTTTTCTCACAATGATTTTCATAGCCTTTTTTCTTTAGTGACCTAAAATGCAGGAATGAATGGTAATTGTAAAAAGACTTCTCTTCACCGGTACAGAAAAATCAGGCCTGTGGAGCGATACAGGCGCTCAAGCGCCTCTAGTTAACCCAGTCTATAATGATGGGTTCATTCAAGATCAAGATGAGACAGCAAAATCTTTTTACAGTATACCAGTAATCTTGTATCTACAATGGTTCTCTGGGTAGATGGCTTGTGAGTTTGGGTAGAGGTGAACCACTGAAACGGTAATACATACATTCAATTTTCACTAACCAGTCACGTAAATAAAAATATGGCTTTTGAAATAAAATCTGTTTTACCTAATCAAAGCTGTCGATGCGCCATAAAACAACATTCATTCATTCATTCATTCATTCATTCATTCATTATGTTTTACCTAATTAAGTTACCTGAAAGCAGATGGCCAAATTCTGTGTCTACTGGAATGGAATGATGAAAGAGTCAGAAACCAAGGCTAATCTGCATCTTCATAGTATGATTCTGTTTGTGTATCACTCTGTCGGAGGATCCATTCGCATTGGCCAGAGAATTGCAAAATAGTTCCCTCTGTACTCTGAAATATCAATTACAAAACAAGTGAGAGCTCCAAATATTGTTTAACCCTTTACCAAACGACAAAAATTTTAGACTGGTTCAAACTGAAAGCACTTGCAGACGACAAAGTAAACGCTTCTCAAGAATTGAAATTTGCTTCCATCAGGTTAGAAAACATTGCAGGAAAAGGAGAAAATGCTGGTTACCAGCATTTTCTCCTTTTCCAGCAATGTTTTCAAAATTTTTCTTTCTCAGGGTCGTTAAAAGTAGGGTTTGTATGGTAAAGGGTTAAACATTTTATGAAGGTTAAACTCTTTGGTTACATGAAAATGACTGGGGAAATGAAAGTGACCTACACATCAGTTTTTAGAGGTGTTTCTTAAGAGTTCTTCCACATTAGAAGAGGCCCGCCCGGGTGGCTCGGTGGTGTGACCTGGTGGTTGTGAATTCGATACCCGGTTGAGGCAAACTTTCTTTCTGGCGTACTTTCGCCTCTCACCTCTGCTGAAGCATGTGAGAAAAGTAGTCAGTGGCTTTGGAAAGAAAGTAGTGTTAGTAGTGGTATGAGAAAGCCAGGAAACACATGTGCATCACCGACCACCATAATATGACCTTAGCTGTTAAAGTGGTGTTAAACTCCAATACAACCAACCAACATTAGAGGACGTATAGACTTTACATTTCATTAAAATTAGATACATGTAGGTCTACAACCTCCAACACAATCAAACAGTGGCTGTATCTCTGGTTCAGATGAAAAATAAAATCATAAGGGCCATACTACATGTACCACATGTATTAAGGAGTCCTTCAGTAGTCCCACCTAACGTTATGTGTACAAATCGTTATGAAAATTACATACATACATTATTTCTGCAAGGACAATAGTTGAAAATTGTCCAAGAAGAGCCCTTAACAAATCTGAGAGTAATTATGGACAAACCAGCAACCTGATTCTAGTCTTTCCCCTTGTCATTATCATGGGTATGCCTAGTGACTTAGTAATATACAGTGCTAAAAGCTTGGAAGTGTTTCTGTTCCATCAAACCGACCCACAGTAGCTTAGTCAGTAGCATGCAGCACTTGAGAAAGAGCGGGTCGTGGGTTCAATCCCAAGCTCAGAAAATTTCTTTCGGTGGATTGATGATAGTCCCTTGTGACAGGATTCATTCTTCTCCCACCTCTGACCATAGTCTTGACAATGGCTATATGGGATAACAGCCAGTGGCCTGGAAAGAAAATTGTGCAGACAACTTGTAAAAGAGACTCCTGGAAAGCATGGACAAGTGCACTGGCTGTCACAATATAACTGAAATAATGTTGGAAAAAGTGTTAAATAGCATACAATCAATCAATCTTTTCCCTCAATTTTCATCTATAAAATTTGCATTGGTATGTATCCCATAGCTTGCAAGAAGTAATGTATGCAATGTACATAAGAATATAATCCTGCTCAAAATTTTCCAAAGCCATTTCTCAGTGGCGTTAGAACTAGGCATTAGACTAGATTTAGATCTATAATTAACCCATTACCACTCAATCACTACTTTTGACGCCCCTGGAAAAGAAGCCTTTTAAAAACATTGCAGAAAAAGTGAAAATGCTGGTAACCAGCATTTTCTCATTCTCCCACAATGTTTTCTACCTAATCAATTGAGCCACACTGAAATTGTTGTTTGCAAATGCTTTAAATTTGGACAGAGCTCAAATTTTGTCGTCTGGTAAAGAGTTCAACCCTCAATAAACATGTTTTGAGTATAACCGAACCCTCTGAACTCAGGTTTAAGCATTACGTTACTATCTATGCATTAGAATCAATCGAAACTGGGTCAACGAGGCTGGAATATCCGAGGATCAGACATAATTATGCACATTTAATCTTTGCAATACCTGCACAGTAAATGGGTCAATCGAGTGCTGAATAATGCATAAAAATGATCATTTTTATCAAACCATCCCATATTCATGGATCGAAAAGTTCTTCATGTTCTATAACAATAGTAAATGGAGCCTTGGAGGTGACTTACCGATCGTGAACAGGTTTCCGTGCGAACTGTAATCCGCATCTGTTTTCCGGCTTTTCGCTCATTCTTTTTATTTGCATGGGGTTTTTAGTCGAAAGCAATTTCTAAAATAGACGCCCGTTTGTTCTGCTGTATTGCCCTTTGCAAGACTTCAGCGAATTCGGTTAATAAACTTGCTCCCCTGTCGAATTTGAACCTTCACGGTCCTCCATTTTGTATTTTCGTTTACCTTAGTTTCAGGCTGTCACGTGATCATTACGTCATGGTCATCGATGTAAACAAAAATTTAGTCGGCTTGGTTGGACTTGTACTAGATTTAAATTTAATTCTTCTGTCAGCGAATGGAACTTTGACCAATCGCACATTTAAAGAGTGTCAACCTCATATTAATTTACATACTTTTATATGGTGTAATATGAATTCACTGCTTTTGAACGGCTCCCACTGTTTACATTTGGACGCTATTGTTACTTTAAATAATTGAAAAAAAAAAAAACACATTATTTTGTTAGTTTAAATCGGTAATACGTGGCGGATGACTTAGATCTAAGATGCACTTTCTGAAACTTGATCCAATTGCCTTTGTTTCCAGCAGGGTAGAAAACATTGTGGAAAAGGAGAAAATGCTGGTTACCAGCATTTTCTCCTTTTCCCACAATGTTTCCAAAAGGCTTTTATCTCAAGGTCGTAAAAACCAGGGATTGTTTAGGAAAAGGTTGACAGAAATTCCCTACCGTCCGATCATACCCGATGATATAAAGATTCTCTCTTTAATTAATCTTTGCATAAAGGTCAATTTCAGATCAATAAATTCGAGCAATTACAGTGTTAATTTCTTTACATGAGAACATTTTAGACACGTCTGGAATTGCAAGTATCTGCAGGCGAAAAATGATACAATTTGTATCTCGAAGGATAGAAAGATTCAAAGTATAGGGGGAAAAAGGTGTTTATTCAAATTTACTCCTTTTTTACCACAATACAGTGGAGAAAAAAATCTGCGTCAAAGCGGTGAAAGAAATACGGGTTTGTTAGATAAACAGTGATTAGTCACGAACGAGAACGGATGCATTATACTATTGTTGTCATTCCACCCTTTTTCACTCAATCTGGATTTTGAAATGAACCTTTATAAAAGTTTCAATTCATTGTGTGAAAAGAAAAAAAAACCAGTAACCAGCATTTTCCCCCTTTCTACGATATTTTCAAACCTTTTCATGGCGAATTCCATTGTTTGTCACAATAAATTTGACCGCTGCAAATACTGTGAATTTGGACTGATCTAAGACTCTGTGTGCTAAAATATTTTAGATACAGACATTGATATTTGTGACAAATCTATCCATTTGGTACATTGTGTTCAAACGTTGTCTCCTCGACTCTTTATTTAACTTAACAACACCGGATCTTAACGATCCTGATAAATAAAAGGCCTTTGAAAACATTGTGGAAAAAGGAGAAAATGCTGGTAACCAGCATTTTCTCCTTTTCCCACCATGTTTTCTACCCTATCAGAGACAAGTCCACGTATATCAGTACAATTCCATGTTTAATATCTCGTCTGCAGATTCTTTCAATTTGACTTATTGGACAAAAAAAAGCGTTTGGTAAAGGGTTAGCTGTATTCAGCCTATTCAAGGTATGGTCTGATAAAGACGAGTACAAAAAAAAATCGGTTCAAAACATAAAGTGAGTCCCCTGGATTTAAATCTCGTCAACAGTTGAATTAACATAGAGGTGAGTTTTCCACTTATATATATATATACACACGTAGACTATATGTTTTTTTTTTAATTTTATTTCTGTGTAACTAAACACAATGACGTTTAACAATACAATTTAATACAAAACATGTTATTTGCTCCAATGTAAACAATGTACACTTTGCAAGATAGCAATTATTAGACAATATATAGTTGTCAACGTAACTTTTGATTTACTTTACGAGGAGTGATGTAATTATTCAAAGAGTGAAGAAGCTATTCTTTAACCTACTTCTCAGTGTAGATATACTCGAATGATTACATAGTAATTTGCAATTAATTGGTTAAAATTTGTGGACATGTTAATTCCGCGTGCCCCTACAGTCTTGTTTTCGGACACGTTTGTGACATCAATTTATGTATCAATCGTCATAACTCGGCCGATTCCGTACCTATATATAAACTCGTCCGTATCACAGTCCTTTCCATTTCAACAGAGAATCACTTGATTCTATATATAGCGTGCCACTGACAGTCGTTTAGCAACGACATAAACAACCTCGGTGAAGTTATTCACATCTAACTATTTGTCGGTGAAAACTTCAATCGGAATTGATAAACCACGTTAAAAGATATAGAAAGAAAGATTTCGATAGAAAATTAACATTCGGGTTTTCTTATGTAAGAGGAGCCTTACAATTTTTAGAACGGTAAACCGGCTTTTCGGGGCGATGAATGTATCGATCTGCTACATATCAATCCACGCGTTACAGCCGAGGAATTTGATGGCTCCCGTCACTCGAATGTATATGTATAAGCCATAATCTGCGAACATGAGGTTAATGCATCTGCGTAAAGTATCCACCCATGTCAGCCTGCGCAGTCCGCGCAGGCTGACATGGGTGGAAACTTTTCGCTTTTGATCAACTTTCTGTAATTCCGAGGACATGTGTACCTAATGAGCAAGTTGGTTGTTAAAAAAAAAGTGGCCATTAAGGATCCATAAAATTGTGATGTCTTGGCTTGCATCATGCATCTCAGCACATGCAAGCTGACCTGGGCCGAAACTTTTTGCTATTAGTCAATGTTCTGTGTCGAAAGACCAGTCTACCTGATGATTGAATCGATTATTTAACCCTTTCCCAAACAGCAAATTTTGGACCAGACCAAATTGAAAGCATTTTGCAGATGACAAATTAAAAGTTGCTAAAAAGATGATTTTACTATATGATAAAGTAGAAAACATTGTGGGAAAAGGAGAAAATGCTGGTTACCAGCATTTTCTCCTTTTCCCACAATGTTTTCAAAAGGCTTCTATTCCTGACCCGTAAAAACCAGGGATTATTTGGGAAAGGGTTAAAAAATCCAAAAGGGGAATAGTAGCTGTTCTGGATCCATGATCACCTGATGGCTTTCTTGGTATCTCTTTTTAACATAAACCCGGTTTACTTTCATACTATTTTTTACATATTTTAAGCTTAAAATTCTGCTTTAATAGTCATTTAATAGAAAGATTTCGATGCACCAGAAAACAACATTCGTTTACTTCTCAACAATTCTATTGCTCTTTCGATTTCATTTTTTGTCTGTTATAGATTTCTTGGTCACTCTGTCAGCGTTAAAATAACTGCTCAACACACACGAAAAAGACAAAAGTGCATCACTGTAAAAAATGGTAACGCGTGACGCGTTTCGAATGTGTTCCATAGCGAAACACTGCCGTTTCGAGGTGTGCAATACCGAAACACATGACGTTCACTAATTAAACAGCCGTTTCAAACTGAAACGGTTGTGTTCCGTAATGAAACGCGTGTGTTTATTTCAGAACGCCAGCGTACAGATTTTAAACACCAGTGCTTTGGGCTAAAGTTTACAAAATGTGAAGTAAATCATAGTAACTCAACTCCTGATTAATTATATTGAAATCTCATTGTAATAGATAGCTTCGAGTAAGTTCTGATGACTTCAAACACAAAACTCTGTAAAGGGTGTTTCATTATGAAACGCTGGTGTTCTCTTGTCAGCGAATTATGCACACTTAGGCGTTTCAATTGAGAGTTACCATTTACTCAGAGAGGAAAAAAAACACCATGAACTCACGATTCATACTATAATTGTATAGACATTAAATATAGAATCAAACAGGAACATTCGAAAGTTTCGATTTATGCATCAAACAAGAGTCCCACTACAAATGACTGACAATGATGTTTAGACTTTGGATTTATTTTGTATGGGGCGAATTTGTTATGGGCCGAAATTCGTATTGGGCGATTTATCCTAGGACGAAACAACAACCGCCATTTTGAAGCCGAAAGAGACAGATGCGGGTAAGTTTGAAAAAAAAAATCTTTTATTTAAGTATGCATAGAATCTACACAAAGAACACGGTGTAAAGACATTTTCAACAAAATAGTATTGTTGTAGATCTACAGGAATTAGCGATATTTAAAAAGTGGATGCAGATCCACAAATGAAAAGTGCAGTTTCTTTTAGGCGCCTTTCTACAGTGCGTAGCCATAATGATGTAGGTATCTAGAGTCTACGCAACGTCAGAGTTAACTGTCTGAGAAAAAATAATGTCTTGCAATTTGTGTTTATTTCATTGTTATCTGTCTCCCTTCAACAGAGAATAAACCGTTTCATAGTAAAGTCTAAACTTGTAACTGCAAATAGTTTTGCCTATATAATATTGATGATGTCAGATGACGTCATGTTTGACGTCATCTAAAATATGTCTGTCAGAGGTCGTAATTTGACAACCGAACATAAACAAACAATCATAAATCTACGTGAAAAATAACTAAGTTATCTGGGAAAAGCTGTAGACTCTGAAACAAGTTCAAACATTACAGACATTTTTGAAAAGATTTTTGGAGCGTCGAAATACCGAAAATCTTGAGCGAACTGGGAGGAAATGAAAATCCTAGCTGATAGTCTGCTGTTTTTTATTCTTTTTTCTTCAATTTAATGCCATGTATTGAAAAAGGGGGGCTTGATTTAAATTCCAATTAATATGTAGATCTACCAACATCTCTTTAAATAAGTACAAGGCAAATTTCATGAAACTTTATATTGATGTTGTTGATAATGAGCAACATGCAATCACTATCTGTTTTTTTTTTTTTTTTTTTTCATTTGATTAAAAGGCCATTTCATGGAAAAGGGTGGCTTTATGTAAAATTTTCCGATGGACCAATAACAAAAAGGCCATGTGTACATGCAAAATACAATACTACTCATACGTTTCTATAAAAAGAGGTCTATGTTTCTGTCAGAAGAGGTCTTTTTTGGAATGGGATTTCATTTCAATTAAATAACTCTTTCTACATGATTTTAATTTAATACTGTTAGGATTGTTACCATCAATATGTTTTTTTTTTTCTGTATCGCAGTAGATATATAGCTTCTTTGGAATAAAAAATAAATATCTGTTTAGTTTTGAGCTTATTCTTGGAATCATATTTCACTCAAGCAAATTTTAAAAAATGTGACAGCCAACGAAGGACAAAGTGGTCGCAGGAAATGTTGATTCTCATCAAATTTTACAGATTTTGGCTGAAGTACAATGCTTGCTCGTACTGAAAGAGGATAAAATCCAGTAACCCACAACTAGTTATGAAGTGGTTTGAGACCCTATTTGAAGCAGATACAAGATTGAGAAACATGGTAAATGTGAGTAAACTAAATTTTGTTTGGTTTCTGTAAAATACATCAAGGGTTTTATCTGACTTTCTCAAGCAGGGGTCATTTGATCCTATTTACATGACTGAAAGAAGGAAAACAATTAAATTTTAGGGGATAGATCTATATTATAGAAAATTTGAGGGTACCAATTAAAAAGAATAAGGAGTCCGAGTAGGGGAAAACCCTGATACATGTAGATTGTGTGGGTTTGACACTTTTTTTTTCAAGTTACAGGATATGGCAGAAGCAAGTTTAACCGCAGAAGCTTTCTTTTATACCTTTCATGCTTCATTTAATTGGCCCATTGTTTAGAAGTGTAAATAAGAAATTGAATTGGAGTATTCAAGAATTAGAATTTGATTTTTTTGTTTCAGATCATTTAGTCTCATTGCTGTCTAGTTGTGTTTTGAGTATGAAGATTGAGCATAGAGGTTACATTGTTTTTGGTACATATAGCTAAAGATTACATTGCTGTTTACCATTAAATTTGCAATCCACAATTTTCTGTAGGTAAGAATCTAAATTGCTATCACAAGTTTCAACAGCCCTGCAAAAAAAACTTTTAAAACATTGGAAAAGGAAAAAATGCTGGTAACAGAATATTCTCCTTTTCCCACAATGTTTTCTTTCTTCACAAATAAAATCATCATTGAGCTACTTTTAATTTGTGGCCTGCAGATGCTTTCAATTCAGACCAGTTTGGTAATCAGTTAATTCTTTACCAAACGACAAAATTTTAGACTAGAGTGGTCCAAATTAAAAGCATTTACAGATGACAACATAAAAGTAACTGAAAATTTGATATTTGTTTTGTAAAGGGTAGAAAACACTGTGGAAAAAGGAGAAAATGCTGGTAACCATCCATGATGCCTTCCAAAGGCTTCTTTCTCAGCGTCGTTAAAATTAGTCATTGTGTGGTAAAGGTTTAAGTCTGTAAACCATTTGATAAAATGTAGGATTTCCCAGAATGTAAAGCATCTGCACAGGACAAATTAGATGAATTTCAAATGATGTGGCTACAAAAGATAGATGAATGGGTTACAAAAGATTGTGGGAAAAGTGGTAGCTATAATTTATCCTTTTCCCATATCTTTTATGGTTTTCTTCCCCAGGTGAAAACAACAGGTTATTTGACGAATGGATAATGATGCACCTTGTATAGGATAAGTGGATAACACTGAGTGGATAACACTAATTGTTTGGCTGTGCTGATCAACCAATTGAGTCTGAAGCTGCCTATGTACAGGGAAATTGTTAGAAGACAAAACCTTTTGCTAAGGTAGCAAGGTATGTGCTGTATTCTAATTTATCAAACCATTTTACAGCCAGGCTGCATAAAGTTTAAGCATTGTAATACACGTTCCTATGTTGGTATTAAACTATTGGCAGGGACAGCACTTTATAATCTACCTCCAAACTTTTGAAGCACATATCAATTGTTCATTTGCCATTAAGATTGAAGAAAAATGTGGTGCAAAATTTGTGGTAGTTGAACTCTTCAACCAAAAGCTCAGACTTTTTGTTGACCCTCATAGAGAAAGCTTTTGAAAACACTGTGGGAAAAGGATAAAATGCTGGTATCAGTCATTTTATCCTTTCTCACAGAGGTTTTTTTGATTTTGAAAATCATATGTAATTATTTGAGGCCAAATGATTATTTTTCTTAGCCTTTAAATGATTTCAATTTCAACCAGAGTGCAATTCAGTAAGGAGTTAGGAATCATCTATTTGCTGTTATTTTGTTATTTAAGGTACCTCTCAAAATAAAAATTGCTATAAAGCCCGAAATTCACCTGAGCGGAAAGTGTTCAATATGCTTGATTTTTGTCAGATTGCTTGAATTGTTGAGTTCCTTTAATTAGTATCTAGCTACCAGAGCTAATTTCAGGAATCTTAACCCTTTACTACAAACCTAAACTTCTAACCGCCATGGGAAAGAAGCCTTTTCAAAAAATAGTGGATGAAGGAGAAAATACTGGTAGCTAGCATGTTTGTCCTTTTCCTATGATGCTTTCTCTCCCTCATAACCAATTTTTGAATCTCGTTTATTTTGTTTTTTTCGGTGGGGGGGGGGGGGGGGGCAGGGGGGTGGGGCGATGTCTGTGAAATTGAATACTTTTAATTTAGACATGTCTAGAATTTTGTTGTTGTTGTTTTTCAGCTAAAATATTATCAGACGTTGCTTGGGTGATGTTGCTACATCAAAATTGTCAGAATAGTTGAGCTTTGCGTACAGTAACACAATTTTCTTTCTGGTTGTTACAGATTTAAGAACTGAGGAAACTTGAGCAGATTTTGAAATCTTCACTAGTCCCTACTGTGGGCACCCAGTTTGATAGTTGAAGAGAAATAAGTGCAGATTGAGAACACGGCAGTTGCTTTTGACAGTCAGTGTTGGCTGTGGCTATTTTGATGGGGTTTTATTATTTAACTGGTGTAGAATATCCTAATAATTTTGTACAGTAGACAGTGCTTCAAAAACATTTTGATAACTAATTACAGTAATGGTAATGGTTTGATTTGGTGAATAACTGATTTTATTTGTAAGACATATCTTTAATAAATGGGGGAACAATTTTAATCGTTCTATATTACTGATCTCACCCTTTTATATTCAGGCCAAAGACGCAGCCCTGGTATTGAAACACATGAAGTGTTCATCCTGCATCTGCAGAGGACTTTAATAGGGTGTTGTAAAACGGCACACTATTTGTGTGAAACACGTTACGTGTTTCAATTTTGAAACATGTGACATGTTTAAAAGTGGAACATTAATGTTTTCCTGCATGAACGCCATGTGTTTCAAAAGGGAACGGACGTGTTTACCCGAAGTGTTCATGTGTTTAAAAAGTGTAACAGGGGATGTGTTTCGCTTTGAAACGCGTCACATGTTTCAGTTTTAAACATATGAAGTGTTTAAAGCTGGAACACTAGTGTTTTCCCGTCTGAACGCCATGTGTTTCAGAAGTGAACATATGACACGTTCTATATTAATGTGTTTAAAAAGTGTAACAGAAAAAGTGTTTCATTATGTGTGCAAATGTGAAACATCTGTTTTTACAGTGTGTGCACTTGGCTACTGATATTTTTTTTTACATATAGATGCATGTTTTAAAACGTTTTCTGTTCTTTCCATTTCTTGAGAAGAAAACAGTGTGTGAAAAGAAGAACATGCTAAATGCAAGGTGCTAAAATGGTAACCAGCATTTTCTCCTTCCCAAAAAAAGTTTTCCGTTCTTTGAAAGACAATTTTCGATTTTTTCAGAAGGTTATAATCGATTCCTTTTAAATGCTTTCACCAGAATCGAGTTACCCTGCTTGCCAGTCTGATCATTTCTGTTCTATATTTGTACTTTCCTTTGTCAAAAATAACGTCAGTTTTACAAAGTAACGTCAACTCCAAATTCAAAAATGGAAAAAAAAAATGATTGGACTAGCTAGGGACGAGTCAATAGTTTTAACTTTTTTTACAAACAGTTAAAGCCGCAAGCGTTTATCCCATTACCACACAATCCCTACTTTTGACGCCCCTGAGAAAGAAGCCTTTAGAAAACATTGTGGGAAAAGGAGAAAATGCTGGTAACCAGCATTTTCTCCTTTTCCTACAATGATTTCTACCCTCACAAAACAAATCTCAAATTTTCATTCACTTTTATTTTGTCATCTGCAAATGCTTTCAATTTGGACCAGTCTAAAATATTGTCGTTTGGTAATGGGTTAAAGGATGATTAGATGTTCGAGCGTAAATACGATAAAACACATTATTATTTCGTGGTGTATAATTACAAAGTAAACATAAATTTGAACAATGTTCCGTCACAAGGGGGCCTATTGCATCTCAATGATCTCTTGTACCAAGCAGCCCATTACAAAGTTTATGATCAGTAAAATCCACTTTTTTTAATAACGAACAATTTAATCATGATATAGACTGGTCCTTGAGCATACAAAAATTTATCAATAGGGAAAAGTTTCGGCCCAGGTCAGCCTGCGCGGCTTGCGCAGGCTGACCTGGGCGATACTTTTCGCATATGCATAAAGACCCCTTTACAGAGAGCACGGTTCATTTATATTCGTTTGTCAGATCAATACAACAAAACACAGCGTTATTTCGTGGTACAGTTACTCTTTAAACAGTAATTTGATATCTGTACACGTTTACATTTTTATTCCGGGTAGTTAGCTTTATCTGCTCATTGTCTGAGCATGTCATATTCTTCGAAGATTCGACCCGTCTTATATGACGCATCGCTTTACCCGATATGGGGCAGACTGTAGTTATACGCGCTATAAAGTAGCAATGGAGAAAATGGCTTTTATCAATACGTTTGAGGAAAAATCTGGCTTGTTTTAGCCCCAGATTTCTCTAAACTGTTGATCATAGCTGAGTGAATCGCATGAGGTAGCGTTTTATTCAGTAAAAAGTTTATTTTCGTTTAAAATTCAAAGTAACGGTTATCGCGTTGGAAAGTGGTTCGGTTCTGTACCCAGGATGCCCATATTAGACAGATATGTATTTATAGAATGCCATCTAGCGGGAGATAATGCTATCTGCTTGATCGATTTTAAAAAGAAAGGTAATTGCATATTCCAATACTTAAACCTTAGACTGCTAAGGGCGACACAATGACCCTTTGGAGACAGAATAGATCCAGATGAGACTGTATAGAACGTGCAGTCTGATCTTGGATAGATATACGCTGACTGGTAAGGAAGATATTATTCTCCGAAAAGAAGTTTCAAAAATAAACGTAATAATATTTAAAATATTATTATACTATCGGCTTGAAAGTGTAACTATTTTAAGCAGGATGAGTGTTAAACTTCACTACAGTGTCACTCGTGTAAACAAAAACATTCAAAAACAATAACACCATATACATGAGCTATGCTCTGGAAAAAGGGGGCTTAATGTATTTCGTCTATGCATGATACATGTCAAGCCATCATCTGGCCTGCAACACGCAAAAAGGGGCATTCGGACATTTGCGTAAAGTGTCGTCTCGGATTAGCCTGCGCAGTCCGTGCAGGCTAATCCGAGACGGCACTTTACGACAACATTGTATTTTGACCAACAGAAGACTTGCACAAAACAAAAAATTACATTAAAACGTAAAGTGCCGTCTTGGATCAGTCTGCGCGGACTGCGCAGGCTGATCCAAGATCCACTTTACGCAAATATCTGAATGTCCCATTTCGCTTGTTGAAGGCCATATATAGTTATGGATTCATATCAGCCACCTTTTCTTAAAAACTGACGTAATCATGAGGTAGTCTGGTCCTATGATTTACTGAAAATTGACCAGCCTTTGGCTCGGGGCGACATGATTCTAGACAGTCTTGGACAAGTTTCCAAGTCCCCTGCCATCTGAGTGTACAACAATTTATTATACTGCATAGTTTTACCATTCCAACGTTTGTTAAGCGAATTTTACCTCAGTACCTGATTTAATTTTTGGCTTAAAAATAACTGAGTACGCTGACGAAGTAGAATTTTCCTTCTGAGAGCCCCAATTCAATGAAAACTAACGTCACTGGGAATTGACGTCACTGAAACCTTGTTAATACGTGCTAAAACGTGCAGATTGGCGCATAATCTTGATGTTAATCTCGAACACCGCCGCCATCTTGGATGTTGTGTTGATGGTGTAGTTATGTATAGGGGGCTCCCAAAAGGAAAACTGCTTTTACATGGGTTTTGCCAGTGTACATGATATATGCTAGTTCCTATATATGTTCCGGGTATATTATCCAATCAGATCACGAAAAACTTCTATTCAGAATGATAATTGATTTTGTCCTACAGTAGAACTGCATGAAACAGAAAATCACACACGACCAGAAAATATCGTCTCGGATCAGTTTTCGCAGACTGCGCAGGTAGATTCGGGACGATTCTTTACGTAAATGTCCTAAAGTCCCTTTTGGCGTGCTGCAGGCCAATTTAGGTACAAAAAAAGGATCACCCCCTCTTTATTTTCAGTAGCTGAAGCGTAATTAACCCTTTACCAAATAATCCCAGGATTTTACGGCCCTGAGAGAGAACCCCTTTGAAAACATTGTGGGAAAAGGAGAAAATGCTGGTATCCAGCATTTTCTCCTTTTCCCACAATGTTTTCTTCCCTGCTGGGAACAAATTTTGCTTTTTTAATAACATTAATTTTGTCGTCTGCAAGTGCTTTCAATTTGGACCAGTCTAAAATTTTGTCGTTTGGGAAAGGGTTAAACACCGCTGAGTATTGATTAACTCTTTCAGCGCATAACAAATAAGCTCGACCTCTTTCCGTGGCTATAAATACAATCCATTGAAACTTACACAGGTTTTTATTGTTTAGTCTTTATTAAAAAAGCTGACAGTACAGATCAAAGATCAGACTGCACGTTTTGTGCAGTCTGATCTTGATCTATACCGTCTGCAAAAGTCATAGTTTTAGCCCATGGCGCCGAAAGGTTAACTGTACAAATCCACGTATACAGGTGTCGTCAATGGGCCGTCGGGTCGGCCCGTAGAATAAACGTATATGTATCTTCAAATTTAACCAATTGGAAATTACTATTTATTCATTCGATTCTAGTAACAGGAAGTAGGTAAACTGCTAGCTTATTCGGCCACGCAGAAAAAAAAGTTTTAACTCTTTGCGTCTTTGCCACACGATCACGAATAAATAAAAAACTTTTGAAAACATTGTGCGAAAAGCAGAGAATGCTGGTGACCAGTATTGCATCTTTTTACCCAAAAATGTGTTCTATCTTATCAAAAAAAATACTTCCACGAATTAAGCGTCATTTGTTTTGTTGTTTGTTAAGATTGTGCAAGTTTGAAATCTGCTCTTCTTGTAAGAAGTTACTCCTTTTCTTAGATTCCTACAACACTGCCGGATAAACGGCTTTGTCAGCAATGGCTTTTAACCCTTTCCCAAACAATCCCTGGTTTTTACGGGTCTAGAATAGTAGCCTTTTGAAAACGTTGTGGGAAAAGGAGAAAATGCTGGTAACCAGCATTTTCTCCTTTTCCCACAATGTTTTCTACCCTATCATAGACAGAAATCATCTTTACAGCAAGAGTTAATTGTCGTCTGCAAATGCTTTCAATTTGGTCTAATCCAAAAGTTTGCCGTTTAGGAAAGGGTTAAGTGGAAGGGTTATGGGATCGAACTCCGCCCCCGACATATTCTTTGCAGAGACTTGGAAAAGTCTCTCACGGGGACAGGATTCATTTCTTTCTAAGCAAGAGACAGTTTTTTGTTCGTTGTATCTGAAATAAACAGCGAGATAAGTTGAAAGAGCCACTTTGTAAAACCCGGGGTACGATTATGATGGATAGATGCTTTGATTGCCGTGGTCTGACTGATTGATTGAAAATTGTTTATCGCCTTTCTCAACTTTATTTCAGTTATATCGCGGCGGCCAGCGCACCTATCCATGCGTTCCTGGAGTCCCTTTTACCAGTACTTTGAACAATTTGCTTGAAGCAAGCTGTAGTTACGAAATTTTTTAAGTAAACCGACGATAATGCATTAACATAGTGCGTTTATACTTTCTAGAGTAACGAAGCAGCTTGACATAACTCAGAGTGAGGATAACTGGAAACTAGTACAACTATAGTTCAGAGGTTGCTGAAAATGCGCTTGATAGAAGATGAAGAGATAGTAAAAATGAAAAGAGAAATGGAAGAATTAAGAGAGGAAGAAGCGAGACTGACGAGGCAGATTGAGAAAGACAGATTGAACAGAGAGATTGACCTTCAGAGACAGAAAGTTCGATCCTTACGAGGTAAAAGCTATATATTCAGACGGGTCTTTAACATTTCACTCTTTGTCTGCGCATGTCATTGTCTTCCAAGATTCGACCTGTCTGCAATGCCGGATCAATACCCCCCCTCCCCACCATTTTGCAGGGAATTGTAGAAATACGCGCTATACAGTAGCAATGGAGAAAATGGCTTTTATTAATACGTTTTAAGAGAAATTGGGCCTGTTGTAGCTTTAAACTGCTGATCATAGCTGATTGAATCGTACCAGAAAGCGTTTTATTCAGTAACCGTTGATTTTAGTTTGAAATTCAAAGTAAAGGTTGTTGCTTAGAAAAGTAGTCCGATTCTGTACCTAAAATGCCCAAATTAGACAGTTATGTATTTGTAGAATGCCATCTAGCGGGAGATAATGTTTAAGTGTGATAAATATAGGAAAATGCGCGTAAATAACGTCATATATCTGTCTAGGGCACGGTTACTTCTGTTTTCATCTTCAATTGAGGCGTTATTAATTACGAAATCAGTATTTTTCACTGGTCGTAACAATGAAATATCAAGCCATAATCCATCATTAATTCTTGATGAAATATTGAAAGGCATGAAATACATGCCGGTCCTTTAAAAAGTAATAGGTTGGTAAAATTTTGCCCATGTGCGAGTAAGAGTGTTTGCAAAAAATTGATTATTGTATCTTTCTTTCTCATCATATCCTACTGCTCTTCATAAACGTTTTCCGTTGCAGTCTAGCCTCTGAAATAATAGCTATTTTTGTTTTCTTTTTTTTATCTTTTATTAAGATTTCTTTTATTTCTGATTAGCAACTATATGGTTAAACACGCTTTCCTATTAATCTGTCACTTAATATATTGATATGTACGTATACACGCTGGTAATAGTATTCATTGAAAACTTTACATTTCGCCCAAAACATTTACCATGTGTATGTCTGAATAAAAATAGAGGATATTTTGATTTTTTTCGGTGAAAGATCGTAATTTATTTTATCGAGTGAACATCACCGGTAATATTTTCACGAGTGGCATAGCCACGAGTGAAAATATTACCGATTTGTGTTCACGAGATGAAATAAATTTCATTTTTTCAACAAAAAATCCCCCAAATATTCTATTTATTTCATGATTTTAACCCTTTCTGGCAGGAACTTTATCAAAATTAGGTACAGTTCTTTTCAGTTATACCCCGTGGCGTACCCCTTCCACATAGCAACGCATTGCAATAATACATAAAGTGAAAAAAAATATAAGGTAAATGACGTCATATTTCCATCTGGTTGTGAATCACGCGCATTTTACCTACGTAACTGGAATATAAAAATTGGTATTTCCACTGGTCGTAAAATATCGAAAAATATATTTCACAGATATTTCTCAATAACCTACCTGAAAGCAGTTCCCACAAGGTCCCCTTTTGCATTTCCCAGAAGGTCCCTTTTTGCGTGATGGGTCACATTTATCTGCACATATATACAAAGACCAACAAAGAACTATCTAGCTATAGTATATTTATCAGATTTTTCGTTTTCTGCAACTCTGATCTAAAGTTTACCTGCAATTTCAACTTGTAAATGAGGATCTTGAATTTTGTGATGTAAATATAAGATGTTTATTGCAGGTGAGTTGGGAATTGGTTCTATGGACAACATGCCAAAGATAGAAAGTCGGGGTAGGTTAGGATTTCTATAGAAACCATGTGTTATGTAGAAACACACATGTGCTAGTTTGTTGAACCACAGGCCTTTGAATTTCCATTGATCCATCACAGAATAATGAAATCTTCCTTGGTTGATTACTGAACACATACAAAAGCATATTGGTGCATCGCCGGTATGTATTATGGAATAGTGGAATTTTCAACACCGTTACTATAAATAGCACAGTGGCAACTGCCTCTTCCCTGTATATACATGTAATAAGAATATATAACAATTAAAGAGGGACTCACCAATGTGCTATTTATAGTAACGGTGTCAGATAATGAAAAATTCTTTAATCTCGTGATAGACCAATGAAAAATTCTTTATCCCGTAATAGACCAATGGAATTTCAGATGCCTGAGGTTGAACTACAGTGAGTTTTTGCAAGTAAAAAAATCAACCAGGTAGAAATGGTTGTCTGATGCTCTGTAAAATAATGGATGGTAATGTTCCTTTGCTATCTCCCCACTCACTCACTCTTGCTCCAAGACATTTTAATGTATTTATTTTATTCGTGATATCCAAAGCAATTGCAGACAACAGGTTAAAATTTGGTTAAAATTGTAGGTTTTGTTTATAAAAAAGAATGGAAATTTTGCGAATAAAAGAGAAGATGCTGATTACCAACACTCTCTCTTAATTTTACAATGATTTCAAGCTCTCTTTCGCTGGATTGTGTTGTAAAGGGTGGAAGAATATACAATTCTAATAACCATAAGATGGAACTGTTTAAAAAAGAACGAAATTAAAAGACATGGAGAAAAATATGATTTTGTTAAAAATGACAAAGAATAAATACATGCATGTACACATACATGTTAGACAAATTATTATGGCCAGTGGGAAATTAAGGTTTGAAGGTCATATGTGTCCATAATCCTTTAACACACAATGACGACTTTTAACACCCCTGAAGGAGAAGGCTTTTGAAAACATTGTGGAAAAAGGAGAAAATGCTGGTAAACAGCATTTTCTGCTTTTCCCAAAATGTTTTCTACCCTCCTGGAAAAAAAAAATGTGAGTTACTTTTAATTTGTCGTCTGCAAGTGCATTCAATTTGGACTAGTCTAAATTTGGTAAAGAGTTCAGCTATCCAGAAACGTTGCATATCCCTGTCCACAGATGTCTCCCTGACTGACACTTTAAAAAAAAAATTGTGGCTGTAAGGCTGACAAAGAAAACCTATTTTTTACAGTTACTTTAACAATCTTATCTCTAACATATTAGAAATGCGATTATAACGTATGGTACTTTGAGCTACCGTAGGTAACTGACCAGGCACTAGAACTTAATCAAATATCTCCAATATGTGCTTTTTTAAAACAGCGATTACATAATCGCTGTTTTTTTTATAATATTGGTTTTGAACTGTTTGGATTTTTTTCGATGCGCCTTTTGATAAGCATACACTGGCGACAAAAAAAAAATCACTATCTACCTCAGTAAAATCCAATTTTACTCAGTGTGTGTTATTTTCGGTTTATGGTTCATGGCACCTTGTCAGGTATTTTGATACAATTTTTCTCCTCAATTCATCCGTTATGCGACAAATTGTTTCTATAAAACATGATCAATAGCAAAAATTTTGACCCACTTAACCTTCGAATCCTACGGAAACAGCTCCCACAGTAATCTCCCTGTGATGTTTATAATAATTATTATCGAAGTACAGTGAAACAGATTCCGATCCTTTAAACCTTAAACCAAACCTTCGAAATTAAGATTATAAAAAACATTTAAGAGTTAAGTTCGATTTACGACAGGGTATTGAATTTGAAAGGTACAACATGTAAATTTTAGGAGATAAGCAATAACATTTATCTTCAAAAGATACCACTTATAAAAATTGATCATTTGATACCAAAGCGCTTTGATCTAGTTTACATTGTATTTCAGGGTTCAAAGCACGATTTAGCGCATTCTGTAAAATGAAGAGGACGAAAACGGGAACCAAAGTGATTCTCCTCCTGTTGATTCTCGGCGTTTGCCTTCAGTCATTGTCGTTTTTGCGTGTATATTGGGTACCAAAAAGAAAACTCTATGTATCTGTAGGAAGATCAAGCTTTGGAACCCTCAGAAGTCCTGATGTAACATGTGCCACGGTAAGTATCTCTGTAACATTTTCTTGTATTGTGGTAATGCTGTGGTTGGTTAATTTACCTTTGAGCCTAACAATTCCAAGCTTAACGATTCTGAGAAAGACGGCTTGAGAAAATATGCTAATAGTAGGAAAACATAAGTACTTTTTTTCCCATATAGTGTTTTCAAATCTTAAGGACAAATTCGTTTATTTATTATAAACGAACAAACAAAAAATGAAATAAATAAATTTTCTTTATAACTGTACTAGTAGACTACCAATATCTTTTTTTTTTTTTTTTTATTGAGGGAAAAGTGACATTGTGGAAGTTTAGTCTGAAACGCCAAAATACAGCTCAAGTAGCAGTTTGAGCCCTGCATAATTACATGAAATGAAATATATCGTCGATTTGCTTCCAAAACCTCGTAATTACAGCTTGTTTCAGCTGTAGTTACGAGGTTTTGGAAGCAAACCGACGATATTTTCATTTGATGATACGGATTTTCATTTATTGTGAATGACCATCTTACCGGCAACGTTGCAGCTTATATATAACACACTCTTTTCACACATTTCTAATTACTAATTTAAAGAAAATGTTCTTTACAGTTATATAGTTTTATAGAAAGCATCAAGCAAAGCATATGCGTAATTGCTCGAGTATTCTTTTCATCGGTACAATCTTTTCAAACCCATTTAAGAGTAACAATATCTAGAATTACATGAAAAAAAAAAATGAATAATCGTAAAAAAATGACTTTCTTGTTCAAGGCTTCCATCCAATCCAACCTAGACAAACTTCTCGTAATTCTAAAAGATCCGAATGACCGCCACGCATGCGCATGGATAAGAAGGCGAGTGACCCGAATGTGGCCAAAATGGATGAAGTATATGATGACTCTGTCGAGAAAACAAGACATGACAAAACGATCTCGTAGGAAGGTCAATATTGTGGTTAAATATCAATGATTACTTTCTCACTCTCACTCTCTCTCTCTCTCTCTCTCTCTCTCTCTCTCTCTCTCGCCTATACTCACATTCATATTATTCTTCTTTATTTAGTATTACATAATTAGTCATAAACAATGAAGTTGATAAAATATAACTACCATTATTATTATACGTATTGTTATGATAGTTATTGACCATGTCATTATAATTGCTGCCTTCTGGTTACTAATGATGTTGTTTTAATTTTAGGTTTTACTGTACCTTGGATTCTTAACAAAGAAAATTGGTTGGGGATTTGCAGAAAATCAGTTTACAGGTGAAAAGAAATGTTATCTATGATACGAAATACTATTCATGTATTACTAATTATTCGATCAGATAATTTTATTGTTAAAGACAACGTTCTTACCGTCTGTTCATTGCAGTTTGTAAATCCCTTTTTTTTCAAAATAATTTTATGTCAATAACCAAATCTTCCTGTATAATGAGTATCAAAAATAACCCCAGTAATTTGGAAGCCTCTTTTGGATGTCAATGCACAGGAATTTCCTCCTTTTTCGATCAGTTGTTTTCTATCAACAGGTGCTCCTTTAGGAGAGTATGTGGTGTGGTCAGATCTAATAGCAAGTTTGTATCTTCTTGGTCATCATATCACTGTGCTTACAGAGTTTGAGGACCTGAATCAGTGAGTATTCACATGTGTTGTAACATGTACTTCGCCTTGGCCACACGGCTACTATTATTATACTTCAAAGAAATTTCTAATGATATGATTGGATAATATGTCGAGAACATATATATTATGTACACTGGCAAAACCCACGTAAAAGCAGTATCCATTTTTGGAGCTCTGTATATGAGTATGCTTTCATCACATCACCCAACTGGCAGTACGTTTTACCTAGAATAAAAATTGTCAAAATTTCATTCAAACTCAACTCTTTTTGTACTATCTTATCTTTATTGATTGATAAATTTTGTTAATTGTTAAAGATTTTTGCTGATTTCCTTCCCGTTACGTTTTTTCTTGTAACAGTATTCGTTGACACACATCCTGTCCATTTTAATTGGTCATGACGTAAAAGCGACTACAGAGTTTTTAGACCTGAACCCGTGTGTATTCATTGATATGTTTTTGCTTATAGTCTGATAGTTAGTTCTTTCACACTCAATGCCGAGTTTTGACGACCTTAAAAAAATACAATTTTTGAAAAACATGTTGGGAAAACGAGCAAATGTTCCTTCCCAAAATGTTTTCTACCCGTCCAAAGATATATTTCAAGTACGAATCATAATTGATTTGTTATCCGGAAATGCCTAGGACTCAGACAAGTAAAAAATGTTGTCGTTTGATGAAGAGTTCAATTATATCATTGTGTTGATAGTCATGCAGTCATTATGCCGAGAAGATTTGAGAATCTGAATCAGTGAGCCAGCTTATATCACTCTAAACAGTATTTCACTTGTGTTAGGGCGACGAAGGGTGAAACTAGGGTGTTAGAACCGTAACAATCCCCGAATCAAGACAATGGTTTTATTCTTACACGTTGGCTTTAAATGAATGATAAGAAATTTCAACAATTGAAAGAAATGGTATTTCAGGGATTGGCATTGTTTGAACATGATGCTGATAGCAAAACTCTATGACTTGGCTCATAATGTCATAGTGACGAAAGCTTTAGGAACTTTAAGCGGTGACCACGAGCTATTTCTATTTTGTTATATGTGTTTGGTCATGACAACAGATTGCATCATACCTGTATTACATTGTTGTCATATAATATACGTTGTTATAGTGTAATGTTGCTATTGCGAAATTTCGTATGTTGCTCTCGTTTGGAATAAGATTCTGCAACATCATTAGATTCTTATTTGACGTCATTGACATGTGATTATACTCCTGTCTGCTTGTTTTCCAAAGCATGTTAGATAAACTTTCCCTGGCGAACAAATGTCAGGACTTACATGTATGTAAGTGGTAAAGCTCAGGGTTGCTTTATTGTAAGATTTAACTCTTCGTAGACCTCATTCATGAATATGCTGATTAAGAATAACTTTATAATCAACATACATGTTATTCTGGAGAAACTGGTGTGTGACAAGAAAAAAATCACGGACATTCGTTGGCATTTGAGATGAAATTTCATTAAACGTGTCTTAGTCTAGAAGAAATCCTTTTGAACACACCTCAGCTTTGCTTAATAATATTTTGTAGACTCGTTTAAACCTTTACTAAATAATCCCTGGTTTTCACGACCCTGGAAACAAATTTCAATTTTTTATTTACATATATTTTGGCGTCTGCAATTGCTTTCAATTTTGACCATTCTAAAATTTTATCGTTTGGTAAAGAGTTAACATAACTTTAACTGAAACGCCAACTTACACCAGATGATATAATTATGTCTTTATTTTCCAGGCATTCGGAGTTTTTTATGCCCAATGTGACGTTAATGAACGATACATGTACAGAGAAGGAACCACTCATATACACAGATATAGTCGGAGTTTTACATATGAAGGACATTAAGTCTATACCATATGAGATTTATAAGTAAGCATTGATTATTTACCTTTGAACCCTTACCAAAGACCCCACCTTTTTATTGCTCTGAGGAAGAAAAATATTGAAAAAGATGTGGAAAAAGAAGCAAATGCTGCTTTTCATACCCCGTAAAAACAAATTTAATAATTTAAGGCATACGTTATTAAACCACATTTTAATTTTTTTTTTTTTCCAACAATTTTGAATTGGACAAGTCTCGAATAATTGTGTAGTCCTTTGATGATTAAAATCTTTACGAACCCGAGTTCAGATGACCTCCAATGAAAAGGCCTTTTGGAAACAAAGGAGGGAAAGGAGAAAATGCCAGTAATCAACATATTCCGTTTTCCTGTCATGCTTTCTACCATTTGAAAGAAAAAGGTCACCATTCGACTATGAATGAGTTTGTCGTATACAAGTGCTTGTAACTTGAACAAGTATAGAATTCGACTCTAACTTTTCCTCCAAAAAAGTTTAACCTTGTCATACACTATGCCATTTTTTTCATTCAGATGCCATTTTTCATACACTATACCATTTTTTTCATACAATATGCCATTTTTTTTCATACAGATGCCAGTTACGGGTGCTTGATTCATTTGGCACGCATGCAGCTTTTAATCACAAGGATTTTGCCAAAAAGTCAAACCGAGAGACGATTTGGGGAGGTCTAGATTTGAAACTGCAGCAGTTTTATAACATGTTTCGTGAGTATTATTCACATTTTTGGCTGTAGTGTTTTATTCTTGCACTCTATCTTCATTTTTGCAGTACTACAACGGCAAGGGTTCGCATTTCTATTTCACAGGTTTATAGAATTCCTAAGTGGCTCAGTGAAGAAGAATAGGATTCGAAAAGCTGAGACGTTTCTTTTGAATCTGGCTCAAAGTGCTGAGTTTTTCAGGAAAATGTCTTAAAGCAACACATTTAAGAATCTTGGCCTGGTAATGGTGAAACCAAGGACATACATGAATAACTTGCCTTTAACCATAATATGAAATAGTTTAGAATAATGATAACACCAATGTTAAAAAAATTTTCATCCACTTAAGTAATGAGGCGTAGAATTTTATAAAAAAGGAATTCAACATTGTTTCATTTTGTGTTGTCAGTATAAATCTTTTGAGCGGCTGAATATCTTTTCAAACAGTTTTTATTTAGGCTACTCCAGAAAGTGGCATCAAAAGTCCCAACAATGTAAAAAATGTTTGAAATGTCCAGGTACATTAGTCCCAGTAATGTCAAAGACAGTTAGCTCATAAAAATGTAAAAGGAAGTGAGTCGCAACAGTTTCCTAAACAGTGGCTCTAAACAATGTCCAGAAAAGTAATTCAAAACAATTTCCGTGAAAGTTATTCAAAAATTGTTACAGGGAGTAAGTCTCAAAATTGTCCTTGGCAGTGCATCCAAACAACATCCTTAAAAATGAGTCCACACAATCTCTTCGAACGTACCTCAAAAACCATATTCTGGAAAGAGAGGGTCCAAACGATGTCATTGTAAAGGGTTCCCAGAAATTTACAGAACAAAGTAAGCCAAACTGAATCCGAAAAATGCCATAAAAAACGAAAATCTAAACATCTTACTCAAAGACGAACCCTAGCAACTTCCTTAAAACTGAACCCCCACTAAATCCTTGAAAAAAGACTAAACGGTATTCAGGAAGCAACCGAAGTGAGTCTAGAAAGTACATTCGAACGATATCTGCGAATGAGCATCTCATTTAACATCCTTAAAACTAAGCCATGAAATTGGTTTTGTCCTTGAATGTGGGTCCCGACAATGTCCTTGAAAGCAAGTCCTAACAATGTCCTTAAAAATGGGTTCCAAGGGAAGTTTTTCAAAGTGGGTCCCAAATATGTCCTTGAAATTTAGTCCCAAACATGTCCTTGAAGGTAGGTCCCAACGATGTCTTTGAAACCAGGTCCCAACAATGGCATTGAAAATAGTTCATAACAATACCCTTGAAAATGGGTCAATATCCTCGAAAATGGGTCTAAACAATGGCCTTGAAAGTGGTGTCTAACAAAGACCTTGAAAGTAGGTTTCAGTGTTTTTTAAAGCGGGTTTGAACAATGTTCGTGAAATTTAGTCTCAACAATGTCCTTAACCCATTACCACACAATCCCTACTTTTGACGCCCCTGAGAAAGAAGCCTTTTGAAAACACTGTAGGAAAAGGAGAAAATGCTGGTAACCAGCAATTTCTCCTTTTCCCACAGTGTTTTCTACCCTTCCCAGAACCAATTTAAATTTTTCAGTCAACTTTATATTGTCGTGTGCAAATGCTGTCATTTTTAACCAGTCTAAAATGTTGTCGTGAGGTAAAGAGTTAAAAGTGATTATAAACAATGTTCTTGAAAGTTTATCATAACGATATTCATAAAAGTTAGTCTCAACAGTGGTCTTGAAAATAGGTCCTAACAATATCCCTGAAAGTGACTGCTAACAAAGTCAAAGAAAGTATTTTTAATCAATGTCCTTGAAAATGAGTTCCATCTATGTCCAGGAGCGTATAAAAGATAAGTCTGATCAGTGTCCAGTTAGGCAAGTGTGGACCCTGTCCAGGCAGATAAGTCCCAACAATGCCCTAGACAGCTGTTCAAACAAAGTCCCAAATATGTCCAGGTATGTCCTCCAAATGTGTGTAAAAGTGAGTCTCACCAAGTCCAGGAATGTACAACGCAATCCCTTTTTCAAGGTAGTATACACCTTAAAATCGAATTGGAACTGTGGAGGAATTCTCTCAAATGATACACGTAACTGCTCGTCGAACGTGTTGCTTCAATACGTATAATTCTTCTTGCTAAAAGTTGTTAATATTAGCGATGCATGCAGCTTTTTTTTATAAATTTTAATGGCCATTTAAGTTTGAAAAAACGATTCCAGTCTCTCCTATAAAGATCAAGATTTTTTACTTTTATTACAGCTCATACACCGGACAATACATTTCTAGGTTTTGTAATGGGGATGAATGATACTGGTGCAGCACCTTTGAAAAAAGAAAATATTGCTGTAGTCTACGGAAAAGTTGTTAACCTTTGGAAGGTAAGTGTAGTTTCTGTTTTCAACCCTTGGAGCGTTAAGTGCAATTTTCTTACTTGCTTCTGCAAATATTGCTGCAAATATCAAGTGATCTATTGCAGTCAGTGTGGATCAAAATCAGGATGCTCAGAACACGCAGTGTGATCTTTGATCCCCACTGTCTGTTTATCTGTGAACAATATGTATTTTGGCAATCACACTATTTGGTAGATGTTTTGACCTGTCGTGCTGGATGAGATAGTTCATTTCACGCTGTTAGTGCCTTCAAGGTTAACAGTCCTTTTGATTTGACCCTTGTATACTTTTGTAGGCAAATATCCTGTATTACATTTGCAATCTATCACGTTTCTTTTACAAAGATTTTGAATTTGAATCCTGACATCAGCGAGCAATTTTTTAATGAGATACAAAGTTGTGAAACGAATAAATTGCTAAAATATGTCAAGAAAAGTGAATCCCCCAAAAATTCTGGAAAATATGTCCGAAAACTGTCCAGCAGAGAAGATCTAGATAGTGTCCAGAAAAGTAGGTCCTCACAATGTCAAGGAAAATGAGTCCCAAAAGAGCTGTAAAGTGAGTCTGAAACAATGCTTTGAAAAGAAAGTTTAAGCATTGTTCAACAGAGTAAGTCCTAACAATCTAAATGAAAAAAGCTAGCTAAAACTCGAGATTTAGTGGTAAAGGGTTAAATAACGAATTTATAATAAAAGTGTTTCGCAACCTGGCCTTGATCTATACTGTGCCTTAACTCATTAGGTGCCATATTTAGATACTCAACTTTTTCAAACGGCAGAAAATATTAGCCTCTGGAATTAAGAAAGATTTAGATTTAACTCTTTACCAAATGACAAAATTTTTGACTAGTCCGAATTGGAAACATTTGCAGACGACGAAATA
This sequence comes from Tridacna crocea, assembly GCA_943736015.1. NCBI lineage: Eukaryota > Metazoa > Mollusca > Bivalvia > Cardiida > Cardiidae > Tridacna > Tridacna crocea. The sequence continues at coordinate 13,931,842 of OX031057.1, read as the reverse complement.
GATGTGATTCAAAAAATTAATTATGATATGGGAAGGGTAAAAAACTTTGCGAGAAAATGCTAGTTACCAGCATTTTCTCCATTCCATACATGTTTATAAAAGCTTTCTTTCTCATGGTCGTTAAAAAATCGGGATTGTGTGTTAAAGGGTTGATAGGCTAGACTGAAGAAGTAGATGGAATAGATCCAAAGTCAGAATGCACGTTTCTTGCCGTCTGATCTTGATCTACGCCAAGCACAAAAAGCACCTGTTTTCTCCTCTGGTGCTCTGGGATTAGCATGTTTCAATTTCAGGGTAAGGCTGACTATCTGAAGCAGTTTCACGACGCTGGCTTTGAAATACACGGTACTGTACATACAGACGGCTTGTCGTGGGAGGATCTCAGTGCAATACCAAACTTCGTCACAAACCACGGACTTTTAAAAGCTGAGGAGTTCCATGATCTTCTACTCCGAGCCAAGGTATCTACTGTGTACATGCACTGACAGTACTTTTTAGTGAGTCTCTTCAAGGTAAAGGCGTATTTAGAACGGCAACCGGGACCATCCGTACACAATTTAACCTTTAACACGCTAGATAACCTCAAACTTTCAAATCGATAGTAAAAATCCAATTGTTGCTACTTTAACCCATTACCACACACAATCACGACCTTTAACTACCCTAAAGAAAATGGCTAATGTGTGGTCAGCAAATGCTTTCAATTTGGACAAGTCTAAGATTTTGACATTTGGTAAAGAGTTCAAGTTGGTTTTGGAAAAATGTCTCCTTAACGGACCGTGTAGATTTACGACCAGACTGCACCTTCAGTGCAATCACTTGCAGCAATCTGTACTAACAGAGGCATATTTTATTGCAATGCAATGTATAGAATGTAAATATGTAGTTAGACTGTCATCTCTCATTATCTTTTCAGTTATTCATTGGCTTAGGGGAGCCTCATGAAGGTCCAGCCGCGCTGGAAGCCATAGCACATGGGTGTGTGTTCATAAATCCAGCTTTACAGTCTCCACTTAACTATAGACATATCGGTAAACCCACAGAGAGAGTGGTAAGTAAACATGATGAGGATAATGATGGTGGTGCTTTTTATATCATTGACCCTTTATATCATTGACCCTTTCCCAAACAAGCCCTGGTTTTTACGAGTCTGCATTGTAAGTCTTTTGAAAACACTGTGGGAAAAGGAGAAATTGCTCGTAACGAGCAATTTCTCCTCTTCCCATAGTGCTTTCTACCCATTTGGAAAACTTTCTGCCATTTTTATCAAATTTTAAATTGCTGTCTGCAAACTCTTTGAGTTTGGAAAAGTCTAAAATTTGTCGTTTGGGAAAGGGTTAATATCATCCAAATGATTATTATTTTGACGATACTTGAGTGGGAAAGCAGCCCGGTTTTTTTTATCAAGTATTGGTAAAATTAACAGCAGAAAGTATGGATATGTGCACTAGCTACTGCTACTGAAAATAAAGTTGAAAACGAGGTTAACGCCATATAACTTCTCACTGTATTGGCTAAAGAGTTTGCAATTCGTTGTGACAGAAATTAATCATCTACTGTAGTCTTGCTGTTTTTCACTTTTGTGTGAAACACCTCTCTATATTCAGTAAATACTTCGTTCTGTTGATACTGTCTGAATTTTTGTTTTCAACTCCTCTTCCTCCCAATTCCTTGCCCACTATCTCTTGTTTCAATCTTTATCTCATTTCTGCCTCTATACTTTTTCGCTTGACTCACCTTCCTCTCTTAGACTGTAGTTCTTTCTGCTATTACACTAAATATTGAGATATTTCTCGTCTCCTCTTCGGAATTTTCTTCTCATTTCTTACCTCCTTACATATTATCATTTGTGTTACTATTTATGATAATTTTCTATTTTAATAAACAGATCAGAACGCAGAATCCTTATATAGAACATTTTGTCCACGAGCCATATGCCTACTCTGTGGAAACCTTTAACGTTACTGCAGTTAAACAGGCAATAGATAAACTACAACAATATAACAAGGTTAGTTTCAGCTCTGTCAAAACTTATCTCCATTCAATGGCGTCAAACTACTTTTGCAAACGGCATACTTTCGGTTATTATCACACAACCTCCCTTGTTTTCAGTGTAATATACCCGTTACGAATTTCTTTATCTTACACACGTTTGATATCACGTTTGTGTGACGTCATTTTTGACGTCATTTTGTATGTAATTCATACAAATGAATTGGTCTTATGGATAATACCACGGTGCATTTATGAATGTTTTTGCTGATCTATATTTGGGAAATATCGTTATGTGATGAAAGGAATCTGATATTCATGGACTTTTGTGATAAGATTTTGTTAAACTCGTGAAGGAAAATGTTATTAAGCTCGCCAAAGGCTCGCTTAATAAAATTTCCATAAACTCGTTTAATAAAATCTTATCTCAAAAGCCCACTTATGTCAGCTATATATAGCTTATGAATATATTGTGGAAAAAAGCTATTTCTTTCAGTTAATTAAAGAAATTTAATACAGAATAAGAATAAGATAACGAAGATTGTTTTCAGCACTGTCACAGTGATCTTCTTTCCATTGCAACCCAATTTAATACTCACACGAGTCCTTAGATTACCAGCATTTACTCCTTTCTTCATTATGTTTTCAAAGACTCCCTTCGGTCAATTGACCCTTTCTTAGTGCGGTAAAGGGTAAAAAAAATAGGAAGGTAATACAGATGATATTTTTGGTAAATTTTTCTGTAACTTTGATTAATTTTTCTTTAACTTTCATAATTTTTTCAGTAACTTTCGTCAATTTTTCTGTAGATTTGATCATTTTTTTCTATAACTTTCGTCAAACTTTCCGTAACTTTCGTCAATTTTTCCGTAACTTTGGTCAATTTTTCAGTAACTTTCGTCAATTTTTCCGTAACTTTGGTCAATTTTTCTGAAATTTTGGTCAATTTCTTCTGTAACTGTCGTCAACTTTTCTGTAGCTTTGGTCATTTTTCTATGACTTTGGTTAATTTCTTCTGAAATTGTCGTCAATTTTTCTGTAAATTTGGTCAATTTTTCCGTGATTTTGGTCAATTTCTTCTGTAACTTTTGTCAGTTTTTCCGTAACTTTGGTCAATTTTCCATACCTTTGTCAATTTTTCCGTAACTTTAGTCAATTTTTCCGTAACTTTGGCCAATTTTTCCGTTACTTTGGTCAATTTCCTCGGTAACTTTCATCAATTTTTCTGTAAATTTAGTCAATTTTTCTGTAATTTTGGTCAATTTTTCCATAATCTTTTACAAATTTTCTTTAACTTTTGTCAATTTTTCCGGAACTTTCTTCTTTTTCTGAAAAATTCATCATTTGTTTTGTAACTTTCGTTAATTTCCATTGGAACTTTGGTCAATTTTTTTGTAACTTTTGACAATTTTTCTGTAACTTTGGTCAAATTTTCCGCAACTTTCGTCAATTTTTCGGTAACTTTGGTCAATTTTTCCATAACTTTGGTCAATTTCTTCTTTAACTTTCGTCAATTTTTCCGTAACTTTGGTCAATTTTTCTGTAACTTTCATAATTTTTCCATAAATTTGGTCAATTTTTCAGTGACTTTCGTCAATTTGTTTTGTAACTTTTGTCAATTTTTCAGTAGTGTAACTTTAGTCAATTTTTCTATAATTTTGGTCAATTTTTCCATAATCTTTTTCAAATTTTCCATAACTTTGGTCAAGCTTTCCGTAACTATGGTCAATTTTTCAGTAACTTTGGTCAATTGGTCATTTTTTCTGTAACTTTCATAAATTGTTTCATAACTTAGGTCAATTTTTGTGTAACTTTGGTCAATTTCTTCGGTTACTTTCGTCAATTTTTCCATAACTTCCATCAATTTTTCAGTAATTTTAGTCAATATTTCTATTATTTTGGTCAATTTTTCCATAATTTTTTTTTAAATTTTCTGTAACTTTCTTCATTCTTTCTGTAACTTTTGTCATTCTTTCTGTAACTTTCGTTACTTTCCTACGGAACTTTGGTAATTTTTTCCGTAATTTTGGTAAATTTTTCCCTAACTTTCTTCAATTTTTCTGTAACTTTCTTCAATTGTTTTGTAGCTTTCGTCAATTTCCTTCGGAACTTTGGTCAATTTTTCTGTAACTTTTGTCAATTTTTCTGTAACTTTGGTCAATTTTTCTGTAACTTTCTTCATTTTCCTCCGGACCTTTTCTCAATTTTTCCGTTACTTTTTTCAATTTGTCCGTAATGTTGGCCAATTTTTCCGAATTTATTGTCAATTTTCCTAAAATTTTTCTGTAACTTTCATCAATATTTCTGTAATTTTCGTCATTTTCCTCCGGAACTTTGGTCAATTTTTCTGTAACTTTGGATAATTGTCCTGTAACTTTGGTCAATTTTTCTGTAAATTTCCTCAATATCTTTCATGACTTTTTTCGTCATTTCACATCGGAACTTTGGTAAATTTTTCCTTAACTTTTGTCATTTTTTCTGTAACTTTCCTCAATTTTCAAAACCTTTCATCAATTTTTCCGAAATTTTCGTCAATTTGTATGTAGCTGTGGTCATTTTTTCCGTAACTTTGGTCAGTTTTTCTGTTACTTACATCAATTTTTCTGTAACTTTTGTCAATTTCCTCTGGAACATTTGTCAATGTCCTCCAGAACTTTGGTCAATTTTTCTGTAACTTCTTTCATTTTCATTTGGTCAATTTTTCCGTAACTTTGGTAAATTTTTCCGGAAACTTCGTCAATTTTTCTGTGACTTTGGTTCTTTCGGATTTTTTTTTTTTTGTAAATTTCGTCAATTCTTCTGTAATTTTTGTCAGTTTCTTCTGTAACTTTCGTCAATAACTTAAGTCAATTTTTTCTATACTTTTGGTCAATTTTTCTATAATCTTTTTCAAATGTTCTGTTTCTTCGTCGGTTTTTCTGAAACTTTGATCAATTTTCTCGTAACCTCATTCGTTTGTTCCGTACTTATGTCAATTTTTCTGTAACTTTGGTCAGTTTTCCGTAACATTGGTCAATATTTCTTTAACTTACATCAATTTTTCTGTAATTTTCGTCCATTTCCTCCGGAATTTCAGTCAATTTTTTTCTAGTTTTCTTCAATTTTTCTCTAACTTTTGTCATTTTGGTCAATATTTTAGTCAATATATCCATAACTTTGGTCAAATTTCCCTGATTTTGGTCAATATTTCCATAACTTTGGGCAATTTTTGCATAACATTCGTCAATTTCCTATGTAACTTTGGTAAATTTTTCTGTAACTTTAGTAAATTTTTCTGTAACTTTCATCAATTTTTCTGTAATTTTCGCCAATTTCCTCCGGAACTTTGGTCAGTTTTTCGTTAAATTTAGACAGTATTTCTATAATTTTGGTCAATATTTTTTATAATCTTTATCAAATTTTCAGAAACTTTGGTCATTTTTTCTGTAATTTCGTCAATTTTTCCGAATTTTTTTTTACTTTGGTGAATTATTCTGCAGCTTTTGTCAATACTTCTGTAACTTTGTCCTCCGGAACTTTGGTCAATTTTTGTGTAACTTTACCCGATTTTTGCGTAACTTTGGTCAATTTTTTTGTAACTTTGGTCAATTTTTTGATAACTTCCGTCAATTCTTCCATAACTTTTTTCCGTCTATTTAACTGTAACTTTGGTCATTTTCCTTCGGAACTTTGGTCAATTTTTCCGTAACTTTGGTCAATCTTTTAATAGCTTTCGTCAACTTTTTAATAACTTTGTCAATTTTATCGTAATTTTCATAAATTTTACTGTAACTGTGGTTAATTTCCTCTGGAACTTTGGTCAATTTTTCCGTAACTTTCGTCAATTTTTTTGTAACTTTCGTCAATTTTTCTGTAACTTTCGTCAATTTTTTCGTACTTTTCGTCATTTCTTCCATAATTTCTTTGGTCAATTTTTCTGTAACTTTTGTCAAATTTTCCATAACTTTGGTCAATTTTTCGGTTATGTTTGGCAATTTTTCCTTAACTTTGGCCAATTTTTCCGTCACTTTCGTCAATTCTTCAGTAACTTTTGTCAAATTTTCTGTAACTTTTGTCAATTCCCTCTGGAACTTTAATAAACTTTTCTGTAATTTTCATAAATTTTTCTGTAACTTTAGTAACTTTGGTCAATTTTTCTGTAACTTTGGTCATTTTTTCCAAAACTTTTGTCAATTTTTCCTGAACCTTCGTCAATTTTTCTGTAACTTTGCTCAATATTCTCCGGAACTTTAGTCAATTTTTCCATAACTTTCGTCAATTCTTCCATAACTTTGGTCATTTTTTCCATAACATCCGTCAGTTTTTCCATACCTTTCGCCAATTTTTCTGCAATTTTGTCAGTTTTCCATAATTTTAAGTTTGGTCAGTTTTTCTGTACCTTTCTTCAATATTTCTGTAACTTTCGTCAATTTCCTCTGGAACTTTGGTCAATTTTTCCGTAACTTTCGTCAATTCTTCCATAACTTTTAGCCGTTTTTCCGTAATTTTCATCAATTCTTCCGTAACTTTTGTCAATTCCTCCCTTACTTTTGTCAATTTTTCGTAATTCTAATTGTAATTTTAGTCAACTTTTCTGTGACTTTGGTCAATTTTTCTTCAACTTTCATCAATATTTCTTAAACTTTGGTAAGTTTCCTCCGGAACTTTGGTCAATTTCCTCCAGTACTTTTCGTCATTTCTTCCGTAATTTCCGTCAATTTTTCCCTAACTTTTGTCAATTTTTTCCCGTAACTTTCGTCAATTTTGCCATAATTTGGGTCAATTTTTCGGTAACTTTTGTCAATTTTTCCTTAATGTTGGTCAATTTGTCCATAACTTTCGTCAAGTTTTCTGTAGCTTTGGTCAATTTCTCTGTAATTTTTATCAATTTATTCCGTAACTTTGGTCAATTTGTCTGTAACTTTCTTCAATTTTTCCATAACTTTTGTCATTTTTTCTGTAATTTGGTCAATTTGTCTATAACTTTCGTCATTTTTCCTGTAACTTTCGTCAATTTTTCCATTACTTTGGTCAATTTCTTTGTAACTTTGGTCAATTGTTCCATCATTTTGGTCAATCTTTCTGTAACTTGGTCAATTTGTCTGTAACATTTCGTCAATTTTTCTGTAACTTTCGTCAATTTTTCTTTAATTTTCGTCAATTTTTTCGTTACTTTTGTCGATTTCTTTCGAAACTTTGGTAAATTTGCTCTACTTTTCCATGACTTTTGTCAATTTCTTCTATAACTGTGGTCAATTTCTTCTCAAAATTTGGTCAATTTTCCCTCTTTTTGGTCAATTTTTCTGTATCTTTGGTCAGTTTTTCTGTAACTTTCGTCAATCTTTCCGTAACTTTGGTCAATTTTTCCGTAGCTTTGGTCAATTTCTTCTGTAACATTTGTCACTTTTTCTGTACTTTTGGTCTATTTTTCTGTAAATTTCGTCAATTTTTCTGTAATTTTGGTCAATTTCCTCGGGAACTTTGGTCAATTTCTCTGTAACTTTGCCCAACTTTTGCATAACTTTGGTCAATTTCTTCTATAATTTTCATCCATTTCTTCTGTAACTTTGGTGAATTTTTCTGTAACTTGGTAAAATTTTCTGTAACGTGGGTCAATTTTTCTATAACTTTGGTCATTTTTTTCCGTAACTTTGGTTTATTTTCTTTGAAATTTGGTCAATTCTTTTGCAAGTATATCATTAATATTGCAATCCATACACTTTTTACCAAGTGACAAAATGATGACATTGTTTAAAAGCGAAGTGTGCTTTATGTAACAAGATTTGTCTATAAAGGGCCAGAAAACATTATGGCTAAAGGAGAAAAATACTGGTCACCACTATTTTCTCCTTTTTCCCACAATGTTTTGAAAAGCCTTCTTCTTCTCCAAGATCATCAGATCTCAGGATTATGTGGTAAAAGGCTGATGATAATATCATTGTCTCATATAATTTAATTGTTTTGATTCAGTTTGAGCCATTTTTGCCTTACGAATATACAGAAGAAGGCTATTTACAAAGACTAAACTACCATCTTGAACATCAAGACTTTTGTCAACCTGAACAACCGGACTGGCCGCCGGTTGACAAGGTTCAGATTTTGCTTGGAACAGCTGGGAAATCTTGTGAGGAAGTTTGTTGGAATAAAGGTGAGGATACATGTTTAAAATCTGATGTGAAAATCGATTTTAACTCTTTAACAGACGTTATCTAATGTTAGCCCAAATTAAAATAATTTGCAAATGATAATTCAGTGTAGCTCTAAAATGAGATTTGTCTTTGAAAGGACAGTGAGCATTGTTGTCGTTAGGAAAAATATTCCGTTGGCTTGACATGACTGAAATAATGTTAGGAAATGGTAAAATACTCAATTAAATAAGTCTCTACTTTTCTTTTCAGATTTAATCTGTGAGCCAAGTCATTTTCATCGTCTGAACAGCTTCCGAAATTTTTCAAGCCGCGGTATTAAGTGTGGTTCCATCAAATACGAACCAGATATATATTGGCCAGGGTTCGATACTGTTACAAACGCTTGTGTACTACAGACTGATTCCCTCTTGTACAGCTGTGCAGGGAGCCAAACTAATAGCAGTAGACTCTGTCCCTGTAGATCTTACATCCGTTTCCAGTCTGCACTATGTCATGGCTGTGATATTTGACCAGATTGAAAAGGAGCTCTTTTTTAAAAAAAAAAATAGCAATACTTTCTACACATACAGGTGTGTGCAAAGGTACGGCTTATAACCACAGATCACTGAAGTTCCATTAGTCTATCAAGAAACTCTAAAATCTCATTGCTCGTTCAGAAGACACCTTTATTTGAAATAGCACACTGGAACAGAGCGGAGCCTTTATATCGTAAATAGTTTGTATTTGTATTGAAGTTAAACGCCATTGTAACAGCTTTGGTCATATCATGGCAGTCAGTGATGCACCCATGTGTTTCCTGGCTTTCTCACACCAGTACTTACACAACTTTCTTTCCAAAGCCACCGACTACTTTTCTCACTTTCATCCCAGGTGAGGGGCAAAAACATAGCCGAAAAGAAAGTATCAAACCCGGAACCTCCAAGTCAAGAGTCAGGTACGATAACCACTGTGTTACCCGGCCGGTACAGTATATTCTTAATATAAAAACTATAATTTATAATTTATGTTATTATGAGAGAAAATGGGCGTGCTCTCCGTGCAAAGTCGGTTATCTCGGATGGCTTACAGTATTAAAGCCGATAACCGATGCGAAAGTATGAATGAAAGGCAAGTTGAATTTTCTTTGCTGATACTAAACGCCGTGGGGCGATCCCCAGTTATGCTATTTTTAGTAACGGTGTCCAGTGAGCGAGAAATTAGAATTTTGGAGTAGGTGAGACCAATGGAGCTTCGAAAGCCTGTGATATAGAAATGAAAGGTAAATCACATGGATAACGAAATCTCTGTATACATGAATCGACATATAAATATATCAAATGACTGAAATATTGAAAGTGCTAAAAAACAAAACTCGAACAAACAAATTAAACAAAGAAATTATTTTTCACCAAAACAGTCACATGTATATTAACAGCTGTATATATAAAACAAGGAATTCTCATAACTTATTCTTTCCATGCAAAAGCCTAACTCTGTTACCAACATCAAAATATTTAAACTAGTCCAAAATGAAAGCATTTGCAGACGACAAAATAAATGTGACTAAAGAATTGTAATTTGTTTTAGGATGGGAAGAAAACATTGTGGGGAAAAAAGGAGAAAATGCTGGTTACCAGCATTTTCTCCTTTTCCAACAATGTTTTCTAAAGGATTCTTTAACAGGGCTGCTGAAAGTCGGAATTGTGTGGTAAAGGGTTAATAGGAGATATATATGCATTAAAGAATCTGACATTTGTTGGCATTTGAGTTAAGATTTTTCTTTTAAACTCGTCAAGGAAAATGTAACTGAGCTCGCCAAAGGCTCGCTTAATGATATTTCCCTAAACTCGTTTGATAAAACCTTACCTCAATAGCCAACTCATGTCAGATCCTAAATATCTGACATTAAGTTTAAATGATAAGACAGAGAGGACAGAATAGTCTATTGAAATTTTATGCACACGGCACAACAAAGTCTTAGACAATCCAGATGAACTTTGCTGAAAGTTACACAAAGCATTGCGTATTCCTGTGTAGAGCTACATGTATAGTGTCTATAGCCAGGTTGAATCGCGGGCTTCAAGTTTAATTATCGGAGCATAAAAAACCCACGAAATACCCACTTCCAATCTGGAAAAGAGGCCATGTAATCTCAGTTTGACAAATCTTTTTACAAGAAACTAGAAACTTAATTGCAGACAATATGATGCAAAGAATCAGACTTAACACTTTCAGCTTTCGGCTTGAGATCAGCGAAATAGAAAATGGACAACAACATTGACTGATGAGAATCAAATCAGGCGAGAAATTATTGTCATAAGAATAAGTGTCCACGCAGACGCAATGATGTAACTTCCGGTACACGTGGTACAGACGTTCGAGTTTATGATGTCATCATAAAATGTTGACCAAACATCTAGATGTTCTGATGTGGTACAAGACGCTCTTAACAGTACTTCGAAAGCCGTGTATTTCAAGGTTACGATAAGCCTGAAAGTAAAAGAAAACTGGATAGAGTGTACTTTGGCTGTACCAAACGATAAAACTGTGTGAGCATATGCAGACGACATTCAAATGTCGCTCAAGTGATTGGATATGACTTTGTAAGGGTAGAAAACACTATGGGAAAGTGCTGGTAACCAGAATGAAAGTCTACATGCCGATAAAGTTTACATGGTGATGAATTGCAGTTTGGAAATGACACAAAAGTGTTGTCATTTATAAGTCTTTGTTTTTGCGCTTGGTAACTTACCCACAAAGTTCCACAAAAGTTGCAGCGTCCGGAAGCGCGTCCACAGACGATATGAAAGAGCTTTCGGCGGTTATGTAGGTGCTAACTGGAGTAATCGTGGACATACAGGCGTGGGCGTCGGCTGAAAAATAACGATGTTGAACATTCCATCTAGTAACCATAGATTCATATATTGTATTCCATGTGTCTATTTTTAGAAATATTATGCCAGGTAAGGAGATGTCGTGATTAAAGCTAAGGGGAATTATTTCCCCGTCACTGTGAATATTTTCCTCCTGCCGAAAATCTGGAACTACTTTTTTTGTTCTACTTTGCTAAAAATTGAGATCACCAGTTTTAAAAGTGGCATTCGTTGACAAAATAATCAGAGGAAATATAATAATGATTTATTTCATCAGCTTGTGGTTAAAATGGGGAAATATTTGCCTCATAGGCGAAAAAAGGAGCTTTTGTGGACGGCATATATCAAGATCAGACTGCATAAAATGTGCAATCTGATCTTTGATCTATGTCATGCGCTTGTTTTCTCAAGCCTATGATTTAAAGGTCTTTCTTAGTTTCAATGGATGTTTTTTTAGCAGTCGGAGGAGGTGAGTCTCCGTATTCACTAACCATTCTTCAGAACGCTCTTTGTCTTATTTTTCAAGATTGTCTAACTGTGAAAGTAACAGACCTTCTGATTGGCTAAACCAAATGGTTTAGCCAATCAGAAGGTCTGTTACTTTAAAAATACCAAAATATTCTGAAGAATAAGACAAAGAATGCTCCCGAGAATGGTTGGTGAACACGGGCCCAGGTTTATATATCTGGCGCTGAAACGGTTTAGTAGATTAGTAGATGAACCCATTACCACACAATCCCTACTTTTGACACCCCTGAGAAAGAAGCCTTTTGAAAACACTGTGGGAAAAGGAGAAAATGCTGGTAACCAGCATTTTCTCCTTTTCCCACAGTGTTTTCTACCCTTCCCAGAACAAATTTCAATTTTTACAGTCACCTTTATTTTGTCGTCTGCAAATGCTTTCAGTTTGGACCAGTCTAAATTTTTCTTGTGTGGTAAAGAGTTAAGGACTAAGCGTCTTACTTATTAAACTGTTGGAACACAATTTGCTGTATGCTGTTATAAGGTTGGTACCATTCGTCCCGAACGTTTTGGTGACCTTAGCATGGGACATACAGGGCCACAGCACACCTTGTACACATGTGGTCAAGTTGGCCTGAACATCTGCCCTTCAATGGAAATTGGATTTAAACATTTCAGAATCCATGTTTCAACAACACCGTGAAATACGCCGTTTTGAAAACTGTTGACCAACTAAAAAGTTCTGGTAATAAATATTTTCTCCTTTTTTTTGTTAATTCTCAATCACATAATTGTAATGTATAAAGAAGAGTCACTCGTCACAACTCGGTCGATTCCGTACCTACATCTAATCTCGTCCGTATAACGGACGTTTCCATTTTAACTGCCAATCACGTTATCTTTTTATATGGCGGCACTACTGTCAGTCGCTTAGCAAGGACATAAACAACCTCGATGATGTTATTCATATCTATCTATCTGTCGGTGAAAAAACTTCATTCGAAATTGATATACCACGTTAAATCAAAGCGTTGAGAACACTGAAGTGGTATTTGTCAAGGAAGTCATTGTGTGGAATTGATAATTTGAAAAAGAGAAATATTATTGAAATATTAGCTTGAAAGTCAACCTTCAAAGGCATGAATACCTTTTAGGTTGAAGGTAGAGTACTCATAACAAAGTTAGGATTATTTGTGTGTTTGTGGTATCCCTTTGATCATTAGGAGGAATCATGAGTAACGGCCCTTGAAAGTAAGATGCATGATAGATAGAGAAACGATGTGAATATATCGAATAAATTTAGTTTGTACCTGAGAACTATGATTTTGAAATATCTTTGGTCGTTAACATTTAATTCCCAATATAACAATTAATTATTTCGATCTATAAATATTCGTGCCCTATCAAATAGAGTAGCGCTCAATAATGGGATGAACAAGCCATCGAACAAACTTGTTTTGGAACGAAAAAGCCCAGGACCAAGCAATCAGTAGACAAATTTTGTAGCATTACGCCAAAAGAAGACTGTGAACGATTGAAGCTAATTTCAATCAGAAATTAGTATTTCTATATTCGATGGCCTCACCCAGTGTATTTTAACTTACCATTTTGAATTATATATCGGAGTACTACCGAGAAATTCATTTGCCTGAGAAAGAAATGAGTTTAACTGGGTTTATTTCCTTCGGCTTTGCACAAAATACGATACATAGTCTTCAAATTCAATACTAAACTCATAGTGGTATTGTCTTCGACATATACCACAAAAATCGAACTGTTTGTCAACTGAAATATAGTTAGAAAGATTTCGATAGAAAAATCAGATTTAAGTTTTCCTTTTTACTAGGAACCTTACAATTTTCAGAACGGTAACCCTACATACACTGTATTTCCGGCGGAGAAATGTAGTGTGTAGGTGTATATCAAGCTACCAGATACTGTAACAGCCGAATGATTTGATGGCCCCCATCATCGGAGGTATGACGAATGGAAGATTAGTGTATATTTCTGCTTATCCCAACCGAGGTCACTACTTACTGACAGAAGGTTGCTTGTTGCGCTGTACTACCATACGGGAACATCCATCTTGTATTACTTGTACCAGAAGCCACTGACGTGCACGTATTTAGTGAAGAGGAAATGCTGGAATAGGTACACGCCTGAATCACGTGATTGGTTTGTATGGTGATCACTTAAAGAAAAATATCAGCGGCTATTAGCTTCATTTATACCTAACGATAACTCTAGATAGAGGTAGCCATTTTGATTTTGTAATTAAAACTATTAGATATTCTCCACCAAACACTATGTTACGGGTACTTTATCGGGGTCATCTCAACAAGACAATTCTAATGAGTATCCATAACATTAGGCTTGAAAGAGAAACGATGGATTTAGAATACCGTCATCCCCCTTATCTTGAGCTCGGCCTGTACTAAATAGAGTGATTGTTCTTTTTCTTTTTGTTGGAAAAGGAGAAAATGCAGATGTTACTCGGTTGCGAATGAAAAAAAAAATGTAATGATAGAATTAGCCATGATCTGTGAAAATGGGGCTAAATGCATCTGCAAAAAATTATCGACTTGGGTCAGCCTGCGCAGACTGACATGAGCCAAAACTTTTCGCCATTGGTCAATCATCTGTATGTCCAAGGACCAGACTATCTCATGATTAAGTTGGTTCTATATAAAAGTGGTTGTTGTGAATTCATAAGTATGTGATGGCTTGCTAAGTATGATGGATTATATAGAGGATATTTGGTTTTGTTTTTTTTTCGGTGAAAGATTGAAATTTATTTCATCGAGTTAACACCTTCGGTAATATTTTCACGAGTGGCGCAGCCACGAGTGAAAATATTACCGATGGTGTCATTGAGATGAAATAAATTTCGATCTTTCACTGAAAAAAAAAACAAAAAAACAAATATTCTATTCATTTCATGCTTTTAACCCTTTCTAGGAGGAGCTTTATCAAAATCCAGTACAGTTTTTTTCCGTTATTCCCCGTGGCGTACCCCTCCGGCATAGCAACGCATTACAATATTACGTCAAGCGCGAGAAATGTAAGGTATATGACGTCATATTTCCCATCTGGTTGTTAGGCACGCGCAATTTACCTAGGCAACAAGAACATGAAAAACGGTACTTTCACTGGTGGTACCAGTGTAAGATCGAAAAATATTTTCACTGCTATTTCTCGATATCCTACGGGGAAGGATGAAATAAAGAGATGCATTAAGTTCCTTTTCGCCAGAGCAAAGCTTACCTATATTAGCCCTTCACGCTCTCCCTGACCACAGAATGATACATTCATCCATAATAGTAAAATCATTTGTGAAACGTGGCACAAATGATGAACTTTTTCTTTGAAAGAGTAGAGAACATTGTGGGAATAGGACAAATTGCTTGTTATTAGCATTTTCTTCCTTCACCAGGCTGTTTTTAAAAACGTTCTTTCTCATTGTCGTTGAAATAGGGGATAGTTTAATAGAGATTTAAACTGCTATATGTGTTAAATTAATATTTTTTCGCTAATTATCTCTTTACCACATTATCCCGACTTTAACGACCCTGGGGAAAAAAAGCCTATAGAAAACATTGTGGGAATATGAGAAAATGCTGGTTACCAGCATTTACTCCTTTTCCCACAATATTTTCTCCTATAGAAAACATGGTGGGAAAAGGAGAAAATGCTGGTAACCAGCATTTTCTCCTTTTCTCACAATATTTTCTACCCTATCAAAATTGGAAATCATCCTATTAACAAGATTTGATTTGTTGTCTGCAGGTGCTTTGAATTTGGTCCTGTCCAATAGTTTGTCGTTTGATAAAAAGTTAAAGAATTAAGCTTTGATGCTATATTTCTCTCAAAAAGTCTCCTTTTATCGGACAGTGTCGATTTAAGATCAGACAGTAAATTCTGTGCATTCTAATCTTTGATCTACACTGTCCGCCAATGTTTCATTGAGTCTGGCATAGCAATTTAACCCCTTCCCAAACAATCCCTGGATTATTCGGGTCAGGAATCAAGGCCTTTTGAAAACATTGTGGGAAAAGGAGAAAATGCTGGTAACCAGCATTTTCTCCTTTTCCCACAATGTTTTCGACCCTACAATTTAGAAAAATCATCTTTTTAGCAACTGTTAATTTGTCATTTGCAAAATGCTTTCAATTTGGTCTGGTCCAAAATTTGCTGTTTGGGAAAGGGTTATTAAGATATTAAAAGAAACGACTGAGATATTTAGAATACTAAAATATTTAAAAACCATGCCCAAACAAACGGTTACTTTACCTGCTATAAAGACGCCAAGAGCTCTGAAGTTGTGTTTATCCATCTCATGTCGCGTTGAAATATATTTTGTCACGTGAAACTTTTTGTAAAATTTAAAGAATTTCTATTTATTATTAATCTTATTTGAGTAATTATATCAATCTGTTTAAAAACTTTCCTTTACTTCGTCATTTCCTTATTGAAATAAGAACTGTCACACGCGTCATACACAAATGACGTCTTTCAAAACAGAGACAGAAATAAATGACTACATGAATGTTTGAATGTTGTTTTACGCTATTTTCAACATTCACTCGGTCATATCACAGCGTTTAACCAGATCGAGGCTAAGGGTATGAAGTATACTGCCCAAGGAAGCGGAGAAGGTGGGCTCGGTCTATTTCTATTCGGCCAGGATGGGTTTGTTACAAGCTGCGTAATTTTAATTGTACATTGGGCCATGGGCTTTCTGTAACAAAAACATTTAGTGTTGCGTAGTATTGTTTGTAAAGCATACCTAAATCTTGCCTTGGATGCTTTTTCAAGATGAAATTTCAAACATGTCAGTCTAAAGCTGCTGTGAGATTAATTAGCCCCCTCCCCTTTTCAGTATCTTTCTTCCATGAATTTCTTTTCAACTGAAAGACTAATGAGGTTACTTCAGTCGGGTATTTTTTTGTCTGCAAACTCTTAGTTAAGTCGAAATTTGTAGTCTTTTTATGAATGAATGAATGAATCGGTTGATCCATAGATAGATTACAGTTATATAAGGATTACAGTTCACCAAACTCTTTACCAAACAACAAATTTTAGACAGGCCGACATTGAAAGCAGTTGCAAACGACAAATTAAACCTATTTTGAAAATTAAAATTTGTTTCCAGCGGGGTAGAAAACACAGTGGGAAAAGGAGAAAATGCTGGTTACCAGCATTTTCTCCTTTTCCCACAATGTTTTCTAAAGGCTTCTATCTTAATGTCGTAATAACCAGGGATTGTTTGGTAAAGGGTTAAACATGTTCACAGGGCTACGCTGTTTCGTGATAAACCATTGGAGCTGTTGCCAATGCTTGTAAAGTGACCGAGGGCTACAGTTTTACATGCCGTGAAGTTCAACCCAGTTTTGAACAGAATTTTAGAACAATGAAAGTATGAAAGTAGTTCATACAATTTATTCGAACCCCTCTTCGCAACAATGAGTTTTAAAAGAAAGCATTACATTTGATCCCTTTACTTCACAGTCAAGTGTTTTAATGACCAAGAAGAAGCCAGCTTTTGAAAATATTATGGAAAAAAGAGAAAATGCTGGTACCCAGCATTTTCTCATTTTTCCACAATATTTTCATTCTTACAAAAAAATCGTCACTTTTTTTTATCATTTACCGGAGTAAAATTAATCGACTTTAAACGCTTTGTATTTGGGTAAATCCGAAATTTTGTCGTTTACTAGAGAATTAACGTACTGATTTCCTCGTTACCTCTTCCACAGACGATTAGATATTTAGACTTGTACAAGCTGGAAGCATTTGCACATCCTCGGATACCCCGGGGTCTCCCTATTTGCTACGCTACATCGACACCCTGGGACAATTAGTTGAATTTCCCTCGCTTTACCGCTGGCCGAATGCTGGCTTTTCATTGGTTCCATCATCATTTTGTGATGGGCGAGTGGACTGTACGCTATGACGTTTCGTATCGATTTTCGGCGGCTGATTCAAAGTTTTATTAGTCAATTGTCCCAGGGGTCGATGTAGCGTAGCAAATAGGGAGACTCCGGGGTATCCGAGGATGGCATTTGCAGGCGACAAAATAAAAGTGTGTAAGATGGTTGGATGTATCTTTATGGGTAGAAAAAACACTGCGGGGAAAAAAAGAGAAAATGCCGGATCGCCTCCTTGTCAAAACCTTGTAACCTTGTCCCTTGTCATCGATATCGTTACAATTTGGGATTGTTTTTGTTTTTTTTTTTAATGATTGATTGATTGATTGATTGAAAAGTGATTAATTGATTGACTGGAAGACACTTCAGAGCTCTAGCCCAGTACAAAGGAAACCTAGAACATATGAACAATTGAGCTGTCACCGTGATTATGCCTGAAATAATGTAGAATATGGTATAGAACACCATTCCTTCCATCCAACTATCCATCAGATAGCAATATAAACCTGTCAAGACATTTTCATCCAAGAAATACGACCCAAATAATTCCGCTTTCATGGTTGATTTTGTAAACAATGTTCCAGCCATACGGACAGTGTAGATAAAGGATCAAGCTGTACGCTTTGTGCAGCCTGATCTTGATCTGCACTGTCCGATAAGGCAACTTTAGTCGAAAAAGACTTTATGGGCTATAAAAGTCAATGAACAAAAGTGGATCTGAGCAGGGAAGCCCGGATGTTCTTATCAATTGAACGAGTTGCATTCTGAGTATCCAACCTTTGGTCCTGTTTAACTTCGGTATCAAAGTACAAAATGTTGGACTGGACCAAAGCACAAGACAAAACTGAAAGCATTAGCAGACGACAAAATAAATGTTGCTTAACCTTTACCAAACAACCCTTTTTTTCGACCTTAAGGTAAAACCTGTGTAATGGAAAACAGCTATTTCCACTAAAATATCATCCTGCAAAATTAGCTATAATTAAAAATGAGTATTATTGAACTACTTTCACCTTTTCATTTTTTGCTTCTTTGAATGATCATTTATAAATCTAAAACCGCTATATTCTCAATTGAAAAGATATCATAATTACCTCCCTTTTTAAAAAAACAAACAAAAGTATTAAAAAAAAAAGTTTCAAGATAGACATAAACGGAATTTCTGATCCGTTAGAAACGTGCAAAAATATTATTTTTGCATAAATCCTTATTTATCCTTATTTAACAACCAATTAGAATTTTTGCCCAATGTTCACCGGAAGTGCACTGCACAGGTCTTACCTTTAGATAAAAGCCTTTTGAAAAAATTGTGGGAGGAGAAAATGCTAGTAACTAGCGAAATTCCTCCCTTTCCACAATGTTTTTTTACCCTGCTGGAAAAAAATTTCCATTCTTGAATTACGTTTATTTTGTCGTCTGCAAGTGCCTTTCTTTTGAATTATTCTAAAATTTTGTTGTTTGGAAAATCATGCTTCATTAGTTTCTTTGGATAAAAAACATTGTGGGAAAAGGAGAAAATGCTGCAGCTGGTTACCAGCATTTTCTCCTTTTTCCACAATGTCGTCAAAGGTTTTCTACGGGCCCGTTAATACTTGAGATTGTATGCTAAAAGTATTAACACTTGGGGCCCTGTCTAGCTCAATAGTCAAGACGGGTCATATTGTAATTCACTTTAAAGGTGGGTATTTAGGATTTTCACATCACACCAAATTAATAAATATATAGGTCACTGGAATTTATAAGAAAAAACAATATAAATCATCAGTAATTAAGAATCACAAAATTAGAAAAAAAAATTTTTTGGGTGGTATTCCCTTAAAAGGCTACGTAGCCTCTTAAGCTATTTTTAGATTTCCCGCCAAAATCAAAAAAGCATTGTGGGAACGTAAAGTGACGTGCACGTGACTTATGACTATTAAATTCCATAACATAAAAAGCATGTGATTATTTTCCATAATGTCTAGAACTTCGGATGCTATGTTTGAAGCTTCATCTGTATATTTCTGGTATGTAAATGAGCGAGTTGTTCATGTAAAAATAGACCGTGTTTCCCTTCAGTGTCGATCTGGGCTGTAGCAAATCTCTAATTTATCTATCTGTCGGATGGTTTTCGACTACTGGGGTTTAATGATTGAAAAATCATAAGGCTTTGGGAGTACAAGGATGATTATTTTATATTTTTGTGAAATTTTCGATCCAAAATCTGAAGGGCCACCTTTAAAGGAACATACATACAGTATTCGGACTAGTTATAGACTCAACTAATTGCAATTCAACTCTTTACCAAACGTCAAAATTTTAGAGCGTTCCAAATTGAAAGCATTTGCAGACGACAAATTAAAAGTGGCTAAAAAAATGAAACTTGACCATAGAAGAGTAGAAAACATTGTGGGAAAAGGAGAAAAAGCTGGTTACCAGCATTTTCTCCTTTTCCCATGTTTTCAGAAGGCTTCTTCCTTGGGGTCGTAAAAACCAGGGATTGTTTGTTTAATAGTTCTATTTGTCTATAGTGTTTAAACTAACTGTACAGGGTAGATCAAAGATCAAACTGCAAGTGTTGTGTAATCTGATCTTTAACTGAAATCAATGGTCAGCGGTGAAAGACGAATGAATCGTCACACTGTCATCAAACCTGGGAAAGAAATTGGCCAAGCAGGAGATCGAACATGCAATCTCGGATTCTTAACTCATTACCAAACGATAATATTTTAGGTTTGTCCAAATCGAAAACGTTTGCAGACGACAAAATAAAAGAGACAGGAAATTTGAAATTATTTTGTGAAGGGTAGAAAACATTATGAGAAAAGGAGAAAATGCTGGTTATCAGCATTTTCTCCTTTTTGCCCACAATGTTTTCTAAACGCTTCTTTCTCAGGGTCGTCAAAAGTAGGGACTGTGTGGTAATGGGTTAAGTCCTGTTTGCTGCTTACTTAGTTACCGCGGATCTGCTCGCAAGAGATATCGCCAAGACAAGTCTGACAAACTTTCATGAGGTTTGGATGGACTTGTAGAGGGCACATTAGGTCTTTCCAAGATTTAACCTGCCCGATTCAGTGTCAGACTTGGGTTTTGGCCCAACCTGAAAATGTAGCCTCCACAGCACAGTACACAATGTAAAATCTGATGATGCACTGCGAACTATGCGGGACCCACAACGGATGCCAGTGTCAGCACAATTGCAAAAGCTCACCTTTGAGCACTTTTTGCTCAGGCAAGCTAAATTCAGTTTGGAGCATTTATGTAAAAAGCAATAATAACAAAACTTCAAATAATTACTGTTTATTCCTTATTTCTAACCGTGAATTTACCATTCATGATTTAAACATTTAAAACCCTTTACCAAACAATCCCTGCTTTTTACGACCCAGAGGAAGAAGCCTTCTGAAAACATTGTGGGACAAGAAGAAAATGCTGGTCACCAGCATTTTGTCCTTTTCCCACAATGTTTTCTACACTTCTGAAGTTAAGGTTTAGTTTTTGAGCCATATTTTAACCCTGTCAAAACAATCCCTGGTTTTTACGACCCAGAGGAAGACTTCTGAAAACATTGTGGGAGAAGGAGAAAATGCTGGCAACCAGCATTTTCTTCTTTTCCCACAATGTTTTCTACTCTTCTGAAGTCAAGTTTCAGTTTTTGAGCCATACTTATATTGTCACCTGCTAGTGCTTCTAATTTGCACTTTTGTTGTTTGGTAACCAGCATTTTCTCCTTTTCCCATAATGTTTTCTACTTTATCAAAGACAAATTGAGGCACACTGAAATTGTCGTCTGCTAATGCTTTGAATTTGGACCAATCTAAAATTTTGTTGTTTCGTAAAGAGTTAACTGAATATGGAACTTAGGATAATATACTACTCAACTTTTGCTAGGGATCAAAACAAACAAGAGGGCCAAGATGGCCCTGGATCGCTCACCTGAATTTTTGAGATGACCATAGCCTATATTTTTTTTTTTGAGGTATTGAAACATTGGAACCAAATTTATAATTTTGCTAAGCAATTTTCAAAAGGTCACCTGTAAAATTCATTTCCAAATCTGACCATCAGTTTCAAAAAGAAGAATTTTTAAGAATTCTTCATTTCTGTATAAGAGCAAGTATTCCCCCATCCACGAGAGCCATGTTTCTTGATGGATCAAAATTTACGAACAAGTTTTGAAAAGGGTCACCCAAGGAACATTTCCGAATATTTCTTTTAAAATCTGACCAGGGGTTTCAGAGAAAGAGAATTTTCAAGAATATCATCATGTCCATATAGTGCAAGTAGCTCCCATTCACAAGAGCAAGGATCACCCAAGGAACATTTCTGTCAAATTATTTTAAAATCTGACTAGGGGTTTCAGAGAAAAAGAATTTTCAAGAATTTCTTCATTTCCATATAGTGCAAGTAGCCCCCATTCACCAGAGCCATGTTTCTTCATGGATCAAAATTTTGTGAACAGTTTTTGAAAAGGGTCACCCAAGGATCATCACTGTGAAATCATTTTAAAATCTGTCCAACCGTTTCAGAGAAGAAGAATTTTTAAAAATTTCTTTATTTCCCTATAGTGCAAGTAGCCCCCATTCACCAGAGCCATGTTTCTTGACGGATTAAAATTTTGTGAACACTTTTTGAAAAGGGTCACCCAAGGAATATCCCAGAGAAATTATTTCAAAATCTGACCAGTGGTTTCAGAGAAGAAAAAATTTTAAGAATTTCCTCATTTCCCAATAGTGCAAGAAGCCCCCATTCACCAGAGCCATGTTTCTTGACGGATCAAAATTTCGCGAACAATTTTTGAAAAGGGTCACCCAAGGAACATCTCTGTGAAATTATTTCAAAATCTGACCAGCGGTTTCGGAGAAGAAGATTTTTTAAGAATTCCTTCATTTCTATATAGTGCAAGTAGCCCCCGTTCACCAGAGCCACATTTTTTGACAGATCAAAATTTCACGAACAATTTTTGAAAAGGGTCACCCAAGGAACATATCTGTGAAATTATTTCAAAATCCAACCAGCAGTTTCTGAGGAGAAGATTTTTTAAGAATTCCTTCATTTCTGTATAGTGCAAGTAGCCCCCATTCACCAGAGCCACAATTTTTGACCGATCAAAATTTCATGAACAATATTTGAAAAGGGTCACCCAAGGAACATATCTGTGAAATTATTTCAAAATCCGACCAGCGGTTTCAGAGGAGAAGATTTTTAAAGAATTTGCTAAAAAATTCCATTTCGTTGCCATGGCAACCAGAGTTTTTGATGGAATCAAATTCTGTGAACAATTTTTAAAGAGGGCCTCCCAAGGAACATTCCTGCCAAGTTTGGTCCAAATTGGCCCAGCGGTTTAGGAGGAGTTGATGTTTAAAGAATTGTTGACGACGCACGACGCACGACGGACGACGGACACCCAGTGACCCTAAAAGCTCCCCTTGAGCACGTTGTGCTCAGGTGAGCTAAAAATGAATAATCTTTTCCAAATTAAAAAAAACACATAAACGCCCATTTGAAAAAATAAACAATATTTTGGTTTTGATCCTAAGCAAAAGTTGAGTGGTATATTTCATGCAATAACTACTGAGCTTTGAAAGATAAAATGGATGAATATCAGCCAGCATATTGTACAGTTATAGTGTAATACAATTCTGGCCATTTGTGACCCATCACACAAAACGGGACCTTCTTGGAACCGCGAAAAGTGTCAACCCTGGTCAGACTGTGTGAACTGCACTGACTGACCAGGGTTGACACTTTTTGCTTTTATGATATTTACTGTTTGGAAAGTGATCATTCTACCTTGTTATATAATCATTTTTAAACTATCAACTTTAATTGACCAGGGCCTGAATTCACCAACCATTCTTAAGAACATTCTTTGTCTTATTCTCCAGAATTTTCTACATTTGTTAATAAAAACTTCCAATTGTCTAAACCAAATGGTTTAGCCAATAAGAAGTTGTGTTACTTACAAATTTAGAAAACCTTGGAGAATAAGACCAAGAATATTCTCAAGAATAATTGGTGAATAAGGGCCCTGAACTTTCTTAGATCTGTTTTCATATAATTGATGTATGGAATTCCCAGATTGTCCTTTTTTGCGTGACGGTTCATTTGTAAAAAATTATTTCTGTGCAATAAACCAAATTAATTAATCAATTATAAAGCACTTATCACTTAGAGGTATGAAATATTTTTCCCTTTTTTTTTCCCCATATACTGCATTTTATGGGTATTTTCAAAAGTCACCTACTTTGAATTTATTCTATGAAGAAATGTTATAAAAACATGCATGAACAAGCAATGTTATTACCAAGTTTCTGATGAAACAGATCTATGGGGTGAAAGCAGCTGTTTTTGACAACATTCAGATTACAGTAACTGCTACATTTCTTATCAAACATACACAACAGATCTATGAGGTATGAAGGCAGCCATTTTTGACAACATTCAGATTACAGTAACTGCTACATTTCTTATCAAACATACACAACAGATCTATGAGGTATGAAGGCAGCCATTTTTGACAACATTCAGATTACAGTTATTGCTATGCTTCTTATCAAACACACATAACAGATCTATGAAGTATGAAGGCAGCTGTTTTTGACAACATTCAGATTACAGTTCCTGCTACACTTCTTATAAAACACACACAACAGATCTACCAGATGTGAAGCCAGATGTCTTCGACAAATTCAGAATCACAATTCCTGTTACACTTTTTATCAAATACACAATAATCTATTAAAAAAAACTTTTCAAATAAAGTCTTCATTGTTATAACCCTGATGATCAAAGCTTTTGAAATCATATTGGAAAAGGGAAAAACTCTGGTCATCAGCTTTTTCTCCTTTTCGCAAAATGTTTGAGTGATTGTATTTGAGTATTGCCATTTCAACAGCTTGGTTCACATTATGAAGACGTTTCCTGGCTTTATCACACCAGAGTCTGACACAATTCTCGTTCCAACTTACTGACTCCTTTTCTCGCATGTATCGGAGGTGAGAGTGAAAAATCGCCATAAAAGGGATAAAATGGAATACTACATGATTGAAAAAACAGTCGAGATTCTTTACAAGATTCTTTACAGTCTTTGTTCACACATCACAATGTAGGGCATAACTGTTTCAAGTCTCTTGTCTGTATAAACTCAGCACATCATGACATGTACACAACTTGATCAGTTTTTACCTGTTGAACCAAATCCTCCACTACCTCTGTCTGTGTCATCTAGTGTCTGAAAAGCCAACAACCTTAATTTTGATGGTTATCATTCACCCAGTAATCATTAGTTGTATTACTTGAACAATTTGAAATGAAATAAATGACCTCTATTAATAACCATATATTACACACTTGAATTATCGTCCAAACTTAGCTTCTACTAATGTTTTTTTAAACTCTTTATGCTGCTGATTGATTTATGGGGTCTTCAAAGAATAGTTAAAATACCTGAAATAAATATTATTTTGTTATTTAACCCATTACCACACAATCCCTACTTTTGACGCCCCTGAGAAAGAAACCTTTAGAAAACATTGTGGGAAAAGGAGTAAATGCTGGTAACCAGCATTTTCTCCTTTTCACACAATGTTTTCTACTCTTCATAAAACAAATTTCATTTTTTCAGTCACTTTTATTGTGTCGTCTGCAAATGCTTTCGATTTGGACAAGCCTAAGATATTGTCGTTTGGTAATGGGTTAAAGCGGTAATATGTGGCGGGTGACTTATATCTAAAGTGTGATTTCTATGCAGCCTGATCTTGATCAATGCCATCCGTGAAAGCTTTTTATTTTGACTATGGCACAAAAAGGGTCAAATGTGACATTTATCGTTAACAGAATTTTTGTTTTCAATTATACCAGTAAAACTGTTATATTCACTCTTTAATTATTCTTTGCCTAGAGGTCAATTTCGGGTCAATTTATTTGAGTAATAACAAACTTAAGAAGGTGCCTTAGTGGCAAACAGTAAAATTGAAGATAACCGCTTGTTAATCTTTACCAACTGTTTTAATGGTGCTTAGCACTATTTCAGTTTTATCTTAATGGATTGTCTTTTCCACACTCTGCAAACCTGGATGCTGCCATTTTGAAGGAAGAATTCTCCAGTTTTGGAGGAAGAGCTCTCCAAAATGGAGGTACTATTTATACACAGCTGTGCGTTTTTCGTTTTTTTTTAACCAAAATGCGAGTCCCATCGTTTTAAAACTTCTTCCATACCCAAATTTTGTCATTTGGTCTGCACAAATCATAAAACCCCCGTCAGCCATTCGAAAAATCGGAAACCCACGGAAAACTGGAAAAATCTCATGCCGGTTTTGGGGAAATAATGTCTCCTAATCAGACACTGTAGATCCATGATCAGGCAGCACATTCTGTGTAGTCTGATCATGATCTACACTACACTGCCTAAGGCTTTTAAAATAAAACAAACCTGTTCCTCTTTAAGTTCTGGTAGATAAATTCTTTCACATATCAATTGGGCAATTCTGTCTCCAGCTTTGACTGAAAATAATGTAACAAATGAATAAATTCATACTAGTCTACAACTCAGACATAACTATTGTGTATATTTATAAAAAATATAGCAGTATATGAATTAAAAGTACAATAAATATTGCAGAATTATTGTGTAAATAATTATACTGAAAAAATTTCAATGAATAAGTTAATGTACAAACTACAATTGTCACACAATTTCACCCTTTACAAGGTGACAATATTTTGACTTCGTCTATATTGATAGCATTGGCAGATGATAATTTGAAAGTGGCTTAAAAGGTGCAATTTTTCTTCGATAGGGTAGAAAATATTGTGGGGAAAAAGATACTGAAAGTGCTATGGCAAAAATCTGTATAATGTGCAAATGCCTGATCACTCGTCCAGGGACTAACTTTAGTCATGTTGCTCAACGTAGAGAACTACACCAAACCATATCGGTTCAAAAGCTGGTTCAGCAGCAAGGCAGGTTTGAAAGACTTACATGTATATGCCAATGGGAAAAAGTTAACCACATTTCATCTCATACATTTAACCCTTTCCCAAACAACAAATTTTAGACTCTTCCAAACTGAAAGAGTTTGCAGACGAAAATTTTAACTTTCATAACAATGGCAGAAAATTATCCGAAAGGGCAGAAAACACTGTGGGAAAAGGAGAAACTGCTTGTTCCGAGCAATTTCTCCTTTTCCCTCAGTGTTTTCAAAAGACTTGTACTGCAGACACGTAAAAACAAGGGCTTGTTTGGGAAAGGGTTAAGGTAAGACCTGTGTAATGAAAACAGCTATTTCCACTAAAATATCATCCTGCAAAATTAGCTATAATTAAAAATGAGTATTATTGAACTACTTTCACCGATTCATTTTTTCCATTTTTTTTCTTCTTTGAATTATCATTTATAAATCTAAAACCACTATATTCTCAATTCAAAAAGAGATAATAATTACCTCCCTTTTCAGAAAACTAACAAAAGTATCCGTTAGAAAGGTGCAAAAAGATCATTTCTGCATAAGTCCCTATTTATCCTTTATTTCTCAACCAATTAGAATTTTCACCTGAAGTGCATTACACAGGTCTTACCTTAAAACATTTCTTTTCGCCCATATAATACTGTTTTCTAAATTATCTCTGTTAAGCAATTAATCATATATAAGTATTGTGGGTCAAGGAGAAAAAGCTGGATACCAGCATTTTCTCCTTTTCCCACATTTTCTACCCTATCGCAGACAACTTTGATCATTTTACCCACATTTCAATTTTCATATGCAGAATGTCTTCAATTCAGACTGATCAACAATTTTGTTGCGTGGTAAAAGGTAAAGAAAGCTGGTCTTCAGCTACTTGGAAATATTTTTTTCTAAAAACCAATCTCCAACTAAGATATGTTTTGTTAAAACCAATCTGTCTTTGTTGTTACCTTCAAAATCTGTTTCACTGAAGTTAAACATCACAACTCCGACATTCCCTCTGTAATCTTGATCTATCACTCCAGCTTGAATACACAAAAAAGAAAAAAATTGGTTATAATAATTAACCCTTTACTCCATAGATACTCATTTCTACGCATTGCTTGTAGGAGCCTTTGGAAAACATTATGGCAAAAGGTGAAATTGCTTGTGACGAGCAATTTCACCTTTTGTCACAATGTTTTCTATGCTATCAAAAGGTGTCATATACACAAAAGAAATGGCTTCATCCTTGCTGTTATTTAGGCTCAATTAGAGATACATGTACCTTAGAAATGCCTTATGGGGTAAAGGCATAATGATAAGTTGATAACGCTAATTATAGAGTTAGATGTTGAACTTTTAATGCTATATTTCTCTTAAAAAGTCTCCTTTTATCGGACAGTGTATATCCAAGATCAAACTGCTCATTCTTTGCATTCTGGGTCTGTATTCACCAACCATTCTTATGATTGGTTTAGCCAATCAGAAGTTCTGTTACTTTCACGGTAAAAAACCTTGCAGAATAAGACTAAGCACGTTCTTAAGAATTGTTGACAAATACGAACCCAGGCTGATCTGTGATCCACACTGCCTGCGAATGTCTCATTGAGTATCGCTTTGTAATTCGATGATAAAAAGATTCTACGATATTCAAAATAATAAATTAATAAAAACAGTTATTTTACCTGTTATAAAGACGCCAAGAGCTCTGAAGATATAATCATCCATCTCATATCGTATTGAAGTAGTTGGTCTCGTGAAACTTTTTTTGTAAATTTTAAGAAATTTCTATTTATTAGTAAATATATGGGAACAAATATATATCTATCTGTCTACAAACTGTCTTTTACTTCGTCATTTCCTTATTGAAATAAACACTGGACGCGTCATACTTAAATGGCGTCTTTTGAAATGAAGACAATAATCATAGTTTGGTTGATCGAATGGTGTTTTACGCCACTTTCAAGATTATTTCGGTTATATCACAGTGTTTCAACAAGTTTAGGCCACTATTATGAGTTAACTTGCCAAAGGAAGTGGAGACGATGGCCTCTCTCTCTATTTCTATTCGGCCAGTTTCTAATTTTTTTTTTTCTTTTCTTTTTTTTTAAGCTGCATAATTTTGTTACGTACTCAACCAGTGGCGTTCTATTTCAATTTGTGACCCATCACGCAAAAAAATGGACCATCTGGGAATTCTGTACATCAGTTAGATGAAAATAGATCAACGATTGTGCAGATCAGTTTAAGGTGATAATTAAAGAATGATTGTATAAAAAGGTACAATGACCAATTTTCATACAAGGAGGACACTTTTCGCAGTTCCCAGGTCACATTTGGATTGACGTTTATCGTTTTAATGAGTTAAATAAAGGATGTACCGTAAACAGAAACTATAGGAGATAGCTGCACAAGAAATCGATGTTTCAGAAATCAAGGGCGGATAACTCTAAAACGTCTAAAAAATCCAAATGTAAAGAATCATATGCACAACTAGACGTCATAGAGATTCATTGTGGTGAGTTTCGAGTTATTCCGATAGAAACTGTAGGAAGAGTTGTGCACAAAAGAAATTATTATACTGCAATGAAATTTCTCGAGATCTGATTGGATGATATGCCACGAACATACATATCATGTATACTGGCAAAACCAACGTAAAAGTTTCCCTCTCGGGAGCCCCCTATACATGACTATACTACCAACACAACATCCGAAATGGCGCCGTCCATCAAAATTAAATCAAGATTATGCGCCAAGCTGCAAGTTTTAGCACGTATTAATTAGGCTTCTGTGACGTCAGTTCCAAGTGACGTCAGTTTTCATTGAATTGGGGTACTCAAAAGGGAAATTCTACTTCGTCAGCGTACTCAATTTTTTAAACCAAAAATCAGGTAAAATTCGCTTTTAAAAAACGTTGGAATGGTGAAACTTTGCAGTATAATAAATTCGTTGTACAGTCAGGTGGCTGGGAACATGGAAACTTGTTCACGGATGTGGGGAATCATGTTAACACCTCGCCTTCGGCTCGGGGCAAAATGATTCACCACAGCCGTGAGCAAGTTTCCAAGTCCCCTGCCACCTGGCCGTACAACTAATATTGTTACCGGACGGACGAACGAACGACGGGCCATAGCATAATACGATTCTTCGGAGATATAAAAAACACTTCTGAATCGAGACATGGATACATCTTCGTGATTTAATTTCAAATATGTCATTCTAAAGGCTGCTGCAAGATTGCTTTTTGCCCTCTTGACATTTTTTACTTTTCATCTGAATTACAAATCCTGTAAATAAATGAATGAATGAATGAAGGAAGGAAGGAAGGAAGGAATAGATTTAATGTAGTGTTCCATAATAGAAAACAGCTATTTCCACTATAATATTATCCTACAAAATTTGTGATTAAAAAAGAGTCACTTTTTCATTTTTGTCCTTCTTAGAATTATCATTTATATTTATATATTATCAATTTAAAGGGAGATACCAATTACCTCCCATTTCTGGAAATTAACAAAAGTATCGACAAATAATTTCAAGACAGACATCTAAGGAATTTCTGGTCGGTTAAAAATGTGCAAAAGTATTATATCTGTATAAATCCGTATTTATCGTCTATCAAGAAATTTTATGCCATGTCTGCTACCTTAAGAAGTATTGTGGTTATAGATCACTACAACTTGTGTGTCCCTGTCCATCATTATGGGACTATGGCCAAGGTCTGTGGTCCGACTGTAGGGTACAGTTTTAAATGCCGTGAAAGTCAACCCACTTTTTTAACAGAATTTTGAAACAATGAAAGTAGTTCATACAGTTCATTCAAACCGCTCTCCGCAACAGTGAGTTTTAAAGAAATTAAATTTAACCCTTTACCAGTCATGTATTTTAACCCTTTACCAGACGACAAAATTTTAACGTTGTCCAAACTGAAAGCGTATGCAGACGACAATTTCAGTGTGGCTCAAATGATGTAACTTTTCTTTGATAGAGTAGAAAAATTATGCGAAAAAGAGAAAATACTGGTTACCAGCATTTTCGTTTTTTCTCACAATCTTTTCAAAAGGCTTTTTTCCAGGAGCGTCGAAGCGTGTGTTGTAACGACCCAGAGGAAACCTTTAGAAAATATTTTGGGAAAAGGAGAAGATACTGGTTGCCAGCGTTTCTCCATTTTCCACAATGTTTTCTATCTTTTAATTGTTAGTTTTTTCTTATATGAGCACAGTAAAAATAGTTGGATGCAAAAGCTTTGAGTTCGGATGTAACTTTTTTTTTTCGTTTGGTAAAGAATTTACC
The DNA here is from genome assembly GCA_943736015.1 of Tridacna crocea. Lineage (NCBI taxonomy): Eukaryota > Metazoa > Mollusca > Bivalvia > Cardiida > Cardiidae > Tridacna > Tridacna crocea. Next base: position 13,901,258 of record OX031057.1, on the reverse strand, counting down.
GATTCAAAATGCCTCTCTATGGACGTAAAAATTCTGTACACATCAAATCAGAAGCGTTTGCAGACGACAAAATAAATGTATCTAAAATGGTGGGATGTCTTTCAACGGGTAGAAAAACATTGTTGGAAATACCCGATTCCTTCCTTTCAAAGACCATCGTCAGTAGAATCATTAACGCCTCGGACTGTTTTAACCCATTACCACACAATCCGTACTTTTGACGACCCTGAGAAAGAAGCCCTTAGAAAACATTGTGGGAAAAAGAGAAAATGCTGGTAACCAGCTTTTTTTCACATTCCCACGATGTTCTCTACTCTTCACAAAACAAATTTCAAATTTTCAGCCACTTTTATTTTGTCGTCTGCAAATGCTTTCGATTTGGACAAGCCTAAAATATTATTGTTTAGTAATGAGTTAACCCATTACCACACAATCCCTACTTTTGACGCCCCTGAGAAAGAAGCCTTTTGAAAACACTGTAGGAAAAGGAAAAAATGCTGGTAACCAGCATTTTCTCCTTTTCCCACAGTGTTTTCTACCCTTCCCAGAACAAATTTCAATTTTTCAGTCACCTTTATTTTGTCGTCTGCAAATGCTTTCAATTTAAACCAGTCTAAAATTTTGTCATGTGGTAAAATGTTTTCATTGATAGATTGATTGAATGGTGTTCAACATTATTTCAGTTATACCTGGGTAGCACCAATCCATGCTTTCGCGAACTGTCCTCGAGAATATATTTGGTTTTATGCTGAAGATTTTCTTTAACTGACACTCGGATTTTTCCATGTGTGTCCTTCGGCAAGACACTTCAGAGCCCTAGCCCAGTTCAAAGGAAACTTAGAACATACATGAACAGTGAGCTGTCGCCCTGATATGCCTGAAATAATGTTGAAAATGGTATAGAAGAGTCTTGACCAAGTGACCTGCTTTTTAGCCCAACCTGAACAAGTAGCCTCTAAAGCAACGTCTTCGCAAGCCAAGGCCGACGATTCACTACGTTACTCTACCCTTGGCGGATCGAGCTTGATTTTTACGTTCACCCGATACGCTTTTTCATTGGATGCAGCCAGTTCTAGCTGCAACGAATGAAATCGCTCGTAGCATTTCATCTTTGATAAAAATTAAACAATGTCTCTACCTTTCGAATAGACGGTAAACATGGAAACCCATGTGGGTGTCTGCTTATCGCTTCATGTGTATTCGTAAGCGGTTTGTAAAACGATATTTCATTTGCTTTTAGAAATATGGTGTAAAGGGGGGCAATAACCACCATCCAATAGAGGGCGCATCGCAGGAATCTCGAAATCGGGCTCAATCAGCCAAGGTAAGATCCACGTAGTGATCGTAAACTTGGCTCGCGAACATGCTATAGCATACACAATGTAAAAGTTGATGCCGCACTGCGACCTATACAAGACCCACAACGGATGCAAGTTACAGCAATATCATAAAAGTTCACATCAAGCACTTTTTGCTCAGGTGAACTAAAATCAATTTGGAGAATTAATGTAAAAAACAATAACAACAAAACTTCAAATATTTACCGTTTATTCCTTTTTTCTCACCGTGAATTTACCATTTATGATTTAACCATTTTGAACCCTTTACCAAACAGTCCCTTCCTTTTTACGACCCAGAGGAAGAAGCCGTCTGAAAACAGTGTGGGACAAGAAACATTGTGGTAAAAGAAACATTGTGGGACAAGAAAAAATTGTGCTAACCAGCATTTTCTCCTTTTCCCACAATGTTTTCTACTCTTCTGAAGTCAAGTTTCAGTTTTTGAGCCATATCTATTTGTCATCAGCTACTGCTTCTAATCTGGTTGGTTGGTTATATTGGTGTTTCACGCCACTTTAACAGCTAAGGTCATATCATGGCGGTCGGTGACGCAGATGTGTTTCCTGGCTTTCTCACACCGGTACTTACACTACTTTCTTTCTAAAGCCACCGACTACTTTTCTCACATGCTTCAGCAGCGGTGAGAGGCGAAAATACGCCAGAAAGTAAGTTCGCCTCAACCGGTTATCGAACTCATAACCACAAGGTCATGAGTCCGACACGCTCACCACTGAGCCACCCGGGCAGGCGCTTCTAATTTTGACCAGTCTACAATTTTTGCTGTTTGGTAAAGAGTTAATCAAAAATGTTTACAAACAAGAGGACCACGATGGTCCTATATCGCTCACCTGAGTACTAAGCAGCAAAGGTCAACAACGAAGATCATAATTACCAAATATTGAGGTTCAAGGGCTAATGATGATGAAACAAGAGCGGCAAATTGTCGCAAGATATGCAATGCCAGCGCAAGTTGTAAAGGAGGTATAATAGTTGCAAAGAGTAGGCAATGCAACAAACAATTTGACTTGAGACTCCAAAATTCCACTCTGGACAAGCAAACGATACTATTAAAATAAAGATCAAAGTGGAATTACTCAAAATCAATGCTAGGTAGAGTTATTGTTCTTGAACACAATGCTCAGTAATATCACAACTAACATGCATACCAATTTTGAAGTCGTTCTGACTTGAGATGACAAAGTTATATTCCGAACAAGCATTAAATGCAGACTCGTGTGAGATTTTATTGAGACAGACATTGTAACCAATTTTCAATTCAGCTTAGCAAGAAATGTGGTCTCAAGAGTGCTCACAAGAAGACTTTAAAAGATTTCCCTCTTTATCTCTATGTGAAATCTGAGACCAACAACATAGGGCTAACTTTCACACCAGGACCATAATTTGAAGTACATGTATTTTGGTAGAGGGCCACTAGATGATGCTACATGCCAAATATCAAAGCTCTAGCCCTTATGGTTTGGGAAAAGAAGATTTTCTAAAATTTCCTTCTTTATCGCTATGTGAAATCCAAGAACCCACAACACAGGGCCATTTTCAACACTAGGGCCATAATTTGAGGTATGTTGGTAGAGGGCCACTAGATGATGCTACATGCCAAATATGAAAGCTCTGGCCATTACCATTTGGGACAAAGAGGTTTTTAAAGATTTCCTTCTTTATCACTATGTGAAATCCGAGACCCACAACATAGGGCCAATTCTTTACATCAGGGATATAATTTGAAGTATTTTGGTAGAGGGCCACTAGATGATGCTACATGCCAAATATGAAAGCTCTGGCCATTACCATTTGGACAAGAAGGTATTTAAAGATTTCCTTTCTTTTCTCTATGTGCAATCCAAGACCAACAACATAAGTTTAATTTTCACACCAGGGCCATAATTTGAAGTCTTTTGGTAGAGGGCCACTAGATGATGCTGCATGCCAAATATAAAAGTTCTAGCCCTTACGGTTTGGGACAAGAAAATTTTCTAAAATTTCCTTCTTTATCTCTTTGTGAAATCCAAGACCCAACAACATAGGGCCAATTTCCGCATTAGGAAACCACTTATCACTTAGAGGTATGAAATATTTTCCCCTTTTTTCCCCATGTACTGCATTTTATGAGTATTTTCAAAAGTCACCTACTTTGAATTTGTTCTATGAAGAAATGTTATAAAAACATGCACAAACAAGCAATGCTTATTGCCAAGTTTGTGATGAAACAGATCTATGAGGTATGAAGGCAGCTGTTTTTGACAACATTCAGATTACAGTAACTGCTACGCTTCTTATCAAACACACAAAACAGATCTATGAGGTGAGGGCAGCTGTTTTTGACAACATTCAGATTACAGTAACTGCTACGCTTCTTATCAAACACACAAAACAGATCTACGAGGTATGAAGGCAGCTGTTTTTGTCAACATTCAGATTACAGTTACTGCTACGCTTCTTATCAAACACAAAAAACAGATCTACGAGGTATGAAGGCAGCTGTTTTTGTCAACATTCAGATTACAGTAACTGCTACGCTTCTTATCAAACACACAAAACAGATCTATGAGGTGAGGGCAGTTGTTTTTACAACATTCAGATTACAGTAACTGCTACGCTTCTTATCAAACACACAAAACAGATCTATGAGGTGAGGGCAGCTGTTTTTGTCAACATTCAGATTACAGTTACTGCTACGCTTCTTATCAAACACACAAAACAGATCTATGAGGTATGAAGGCAGCTGTTTTTGTCAACATTCAGATTACAGTAACTGCTACGCTTCTTATCAAACACAAATAACAGATCTATAAGGTATGAAGGCGGCCGTTTTTTGACAACATTCAGATTACAGTCACTGCTACGCTTCTTATCAAACACACATAACAGATCTATGAGGTATGCAGGCGGCTGTTTTTGTCAACATTCAGATTACAGTAACTGCTACGCTTCTTATCAAACACACATAACAGATCTATGAGGTATGCAGGCGGCTGTTTTTGTCAACATTCAGATTACAGTAACTGCTACGCTTCTTATCAAACATACATAACAGATCTATGAGGTGAGGGCAGCTGTTTTTGTCAACATTCAGATTACAGTTATTGCTATGCTTCTTATCAAACATACATAACAGATCTACCAGATGTGAAGCCAGATGTCTTAGACAAATTCAGAATCACAATTCCTGTTACACTTTTTATCAAACACACAATAATCTATCAAAACAAACTTTTCAAATAAAGTCTTCATTGTTACAACCCTGTGGATCAAAGCTTTTGAAATCATAGTGGAAAAGGGGAAAACTCTGGTCACCAGCCTTTTCTCCTTTTTCGCAAAGTGATTGAATTGAGTGATTGTATTTGAGTTTTGCCATTTTAACAGCTTGGTTCACATTATGAAGACGTTTCCTGGCTTTATCACACCAGAGTCTGACACAATTCTCGTTCCAACTTACTGACTTCTTTTCTCGCATATATCGGAGGTGAGAGTGAAAAATTGCCATAAGAGAGATAAAATGGAATACTACATGATTGAAAAAACAGTCGAGATTCTTTACAAGATTCTTTGCAGTCTTTGTTCACACATCACAATGTAGGGCATAACTGTCTCAAGTCTCTTGTCTGTATAAACTCAGCATATCATGACATGTACACACCTTGATCAGTTTTTACCTGTTGAACCAAATCCTCCACTACCTCTGTCTGTGTCATCTAGTGTCTGAAAAGCCAACAACATTAATTTTGATGGTTATCATTCACCCAGTAATCATTAGTTGTATTAGTTGAACAATTTGACATGAAATAAATGACCTCTATTAATAACCATATATTACACACATGAATTATCGTCCAAACTTAGCTTCTACTAATGTTTTTTTTAAACTCTTTATGCAGCCAATAGATTTATGGTTTCTTCAAAGAATACTTAAAATACCTGAAATAAATATTATTTTGTTGTTTAAAGCGGTAATATGTGGCAGGTGACTTATATCTAAAGTGTGATTTCTATACAGCCTGATCTTGATTAATGCCATCCGCGAAAGCCTTTTATTTTGACCATGGCACAAAAAGGGTCAAATGTGACATTTATCGTTAACAGAGTTTTCGTTTTCAATTATACCAGTAAAACTGTTATATTCACTCTTTAATTATTCTTTGCCTAGAGGTCAATTTCGGGTCTATTTATTTCAGTAATAACAAACTTAAGAAGGTGCCTTAGTGGCAAACAGTAAAATTGAAGATAACCGCTTGTTAATCTTTACCAACTGTTTTAATGGTGCTTAGCACTATTTCAGTTTTATCTTAATGGATTGTCTTTTCCACACTCTGCAAACCTGGATGCTGCCATTTTGAAGGAAGAATTCTCCAGTTTTGGAGGAAGAGCTCTCCAAAATGGAGGTACTATTTATACACAGCTGTGCGTTTTTTTTTTTTTTGAACCAAAATGCGAGTCCCATCGTTTTAAAACTTCTTCCATACCAAAATTTTGTCATCTGACCTGCACAAATCACAAAACCCCGGTCACCCATTAGAAAAATCAGAAACCCACGGAAAATTGAAAAAATCTCATGCCGGTTTTTGGGAAATAATGTCTCCTAATCAGACACTGTAGATCCAAGATCAGGCAGCACATTCTGTGTAGTCTGATCATGATCTACACTACACTGCCTAAGGCTTTTAAAATAAAAACAAACCTGTTCCTCTTTAAGTTCTGGTAGATAAATTCTTTCACATATCAATTGGGCAATTCTGTCTCCAGCTTTGACTGAAAATAATGTAACAAATGAATAAATTCATACTAGTCTACAACTCAGACATAACTATTGTGTATATTTATAAAAAATATAGCAGTATATGAGTTAACAGTACAATAAATATTGCAGAATTATTGTGCAAATAAATATACTGAAAAAATTTCAATGAGTAAGTTAGTGATTAAACTACAACTGTCACACAATTTCACCCTTTACAAGGTGACAAAATTTTGACTTCGTCTATATTGATAGCATCGGCAGATGATAATTTGAAAGTGGCTTAAAAGGTGCAATTTTTCTTTGATAGGGTAGAAAATATTGTGGGGAAAAAGATACTGAAAGTGCTATGGCAAAAATCTGTATAATGTGCAAATGCCTGATCACTCGTCCACGGACTAACTTTAGACATGTTGCTCAACGTAGAGAACTACACCAAACCATATCGGTTCAAAAGCTGGTTCAGCAGCAAGGCAGGTTTGAAAGGCTTACATGTATATGCCAATGGGAAAAAGTTAACCATATTTCATCTCATACATTTAAGGTAAGACCTGTGTAATGGAAACAGCTATTTCCACTAAAATATCATCCTGCAAAATTAGCTATAATCAAAAATGAGTATTATTGAACTACTTTCACCGATTCATATTTTCCATTTTTTTCCTTCTTTGAATTATCATTTATAAATCTAAAACCACTATATTCTCAATTCAAAAAGAGATAATAATTACCTCCCTTTTCAGAAAACTAACTAAAGTATCAAAAAATAATTTCAAGATAGACATAATCGGAGTTTCTGATCCGTTAGAAAGGTGCAAAAATATCATTTCTGCACAAATCCCCATTTATCCTTTATTTATCAACCAATTAGAATTTTCACCGGAAGTGCATTACACAGGTCTTACCTTAAAACATTTCCTTTCACCCATATATACTGTTTTCTAAAATATCTCTGTTAAGCAATTAATCATTTATAAATATTGTGGGTCAAGGAGAAAAAGCTGGATACCAGCATTTTCTCCTTTTCCCACATTTTCTACCCTATCGCAGACAACTTTGATCATTTTACCCACATTTCAACTTTCATATGCAGAATGTCTTCAATTCAGACTGATCAACAATTTTGTTGCGTGGTAAAAGGTAAAGAAAGCTGGTCTTCAGCTACTTGGAAATATTTTTTTCTAAAAACCAATCTCCAACTAAGATATGTTTTATTAAAACCAATCTGTCTTTGTTGTTACCTTCAAAATCTGTTTCACTGAAGTTAAACATCACAACTCCGACATTCCCTCTGTAATCTTGATCTATCACTCCAGCTTGAATACACAAAAAAGAAAAAAATTGGTTATAATAATTAACCCTTTACTCCATAGATACTCATTTCTACGCATTGCTTGTAGGAGCCTTTGGAAAACATTATGGCAAAAGGTGAAATTGCTCATGACGAGCAATTTCACCTTTTGTCACAATGTTTTCTATGCTATCAAAAGGTGTCGTATACACAAAAGAAATGGCTTCATCCTTGCTGTTCTTTAGGGTCAATTAGAGATACCTTAGAAATGCCTTATGGGGTAAAGGCGTAATGATAAGTTGATAACGCAACATGCTTTCCTTGCCAAGAGCAAAGTACACACAGAATTTGACATAGGATGTGGGTGTTTCAGGAAAAATCAATTAGACATTGTCCCACATAGTGTACACTGGTTATATACTGGTTATATACAAAGGCAGACAATTGTCCCATTCAACACTATTATGTAATAAGAGCAGTTTTGCTTTGCTAATTTTGAAGGAGTCCTCATGTAACATATGGAACTTGGAAACTCAATACGAGTTTCCAGAAACTCAATACGAGTTTCCAAAGTACTAGGCAAGAGCCCTGACATGTCCAGCCCATGGCATCTTCGCAAGCCAGGGCTGACAATTCGCTACGCTACTCTACCCTTGGCGGCTCAAGCTTGATTTTTCCATTCCCGCAATATGCTTTTTCATTGGATGCAGCCAGCTCTAACTGCAACAAATGAAATCGCTCGTAGCATTTCATCTTTGATAAAAATAGAATAAGGTCACTACCTTTCGAATAGAAGGTATACATGGAAACCCATGTGGATGTCTGCTTATCACTTCATGTGTATTCGTAAGCGGTTTGTAAAACTATATTTCATTGGCTTTTAGAAATATGATGTAAAGGGGGGTAATAACCAGCATCCGATAGAGGGCACATCGCAGGAATCTCGAAATTGGCCTCAATCAGCCAAGGTAAGATCCACGTAGTGATCATAACCTTGGCTCGCGAAGATGAACCCATGGGCACTTAGACAAAGATCCCTACTGCTTCCAGTGAGACTCGAACCTTGGACCTACAGGTTACGAGTCCTACTGTTTTACCACTGAGCCACACAAGACCTCAGCTATGATAAATGTCCATAACAAGGGCAGTGCTTTCCTATGGATTATTTCGTGAGTGGATTCGTGTCCTGCTGACATGCAGGAATTTGGTGGTACATGTATTTTCAAAATGTATCGGATAGATACATGCACACTCATAATAAATTTTAGGGCTCCGTATCGGTCAGTTTGATCGATACGATATTTGTATCGATACAAAATGATCGATATTCGATATATCATATGATATTTCAATTTTCAATAAAAGAAAGAAAAAAATGCGAAAATTGTGTTTGTTCTTTTTTCAGCATACCTGAAAAACAAAATACCGCAGATTTACATTTACTACTCATTAAAAAGCTGAAAATACAGTCTAAGAGGACTCTGATCGGACAATGTCAAGGAGACATTTTGTTGTGTCATGGGTTTCCGTGTTTTTTTTTTCACCGAACAATTTTTCATGCGTGTTAATTTCTGGATAGGCATGTTCGCATGATTCGACATAGATTTCTCAATAAGGATTAGAACTACATGTAGCATCAAAACCTGTTATTTTACTCACGATAAACAGATAATGGCCTTTTTTGTCCATGTTTTTTCTTACGTGAGGTCTCGTGTGATTAACATTTGTTATGCAAATTTCAAGTCTATAAAATGATTTACACAATAATTTACGCGAGTCGGAACACTGATTTCAGATAATCTAATGGAAAAAGAGATTTAATTTTCGAGCCACATTTTTCGGCAATATTAAAAGATCGACCAAATAAAATCTTAGGAAGGTTGAAAGGTCATGGCTTCAATTATTTCCATCGCTACCTCTCAATCACATCACGAGATGTTCATTACCTTTCTTTAATCAACTATATTGACCAATTATCAGCGTAAATTTGTCTGCAATCTGCTGATTGATGCATAATTTGCAGATTTCAAACAACATGACGGGGGAACGAGAATAGGGGTATTAGCTAATTGTCATCCATTGTGTAACGGGTACAAGGCGAGTAAAGAATGACGCATTTCGATTGGTTGTAAGTTTCCCAAGTAGCCACACCTACCTCTACGACTACTCGACTTTAGAGATTACCTAAAGTAAACTCGTAATGAATTTCGCCGTTAAAAACAACTAAATTGGGTATTTATAAGCTTTACTTTTATTTTCTTTTGATGATCGATATTTTGTTCGATACAGAAACGTTCGATCCGATATATCTATCGAATGTAAAATACCGGTTTGCGATTATATATCGAGTACCGGTACGGAGCCCTAATAATAATACATTCTCAAATAAATGAACCATCCTCTCACAAAAAGGATTCTAATGGATTATACTAAGCAAATCATAACGTAATTATGAATCTATTGGATCTTTGAATTAACTCTTTACCAGATGACAAAATTTCAGCCTTGTCAAGATTGAAAGCTTTTGCAGACAACAACTTAAATGTGATTCAAATAATGGAATTTGACCTTGAAAGGGTTGAAAACATTGTGGGAAAAGGAGAAAATGCTGGTTACCAGCATTTTCTCCATTTCCCACAATGTTTTCAAAAGGCTTCTCCTTCAATGGTGTTAATAGTCATCATTATGCGGTAAAGGGTTAAGAAATAACCATGCAATAAACCACAGTTGCAAAGTTATGAGGCACAATAAATAATGGACAAGGGTGGCAGCCCCAGTGGTTTATTTATTCTGCCTCATAACTCACAATAAACCAAGATAGAAAGAAGATCATTTTGATTCTAACATGACCAACTCTTAATGAAAGGAAAACAATTTTAACTCTATACCACACAATCCCGACTGTAACTCATTACCAAACGACAAAATTTTAGACTTGTCAAATAGAGGGCATCTGCTGATGATAAAATAAAAGTGACTGAAAAATTGAAATTTGTCTCGTGAAGAGTAGAAAACATTGTGGAAAAGGAGAAAATGCTGGTTACCAGCATTTTCTCCTTTTCCCACAATGTTTTCCAAAGGCTTCTTTCTCAGGGGCGTCAAAAATAGGGATTGTGTGGTAATGGGTTAAACGACCCTGGGAATGAAACCTTTTGAAAACATTGTGGGAAAATGAGAAAATGCTGGTAACCAGCATTTTCTCCTTTTCCCACAATGTTTTCTTCCCTTCCAAAAACAAATACTAATTTTTCACTCACATTCATATTGTTGTTTGCAGATGCTTTTGATTTGGACAAATTTTACTGTATGGTAAAGAGTTAAACTTAAGAGTAAAAAACTCTGATGAAGATTATGCTCCATTGAATAACTCACTTTATACAGAATGACGTCACTCTATATTGCTTGCAACACACGAAAAGGGACATTCAGACATTTGCGCGCAGGCTACTCCGAAACGACACCTTCCGTTTTTGTGTGATTTTCTGTTTTGCGCAAGTCTACTGTAGCACAAAATCTAATGTGGTCGTAAAGTGCCGTCTCGGATTAGCCTGTGGGGACTGCACAGGCTGATCTGAGACGACACTTTATGCAAATGTCCGAATGCCCCTTTTCACGTGTTGTAAGCCATATAGAATGTTGTCACCCTACATGGAATGTTGCAGAGTTTACCAGGCCTTTGTTGTCAAAGACACTGCAGAGACTGACATGGACTGATACATTTTGCAGATATATGAACCCTTTACCAAATGACAACATTTTAGACTGCTCCAAACTGAAGGCATTTGCAGACTACAAAATAAACATACCACAAAAATTGATATTTGTTTCCAGCAGGGTAGAATACATGATGGGAAAAGGAGAAAATACTGGTTATCAATGTCTTCAAAAGCTTTCTCCTTTAGGGGTGTTAAAGTCATCATTGTGTGGTAAAGGGTTAAACCTCCCTAGACAGCATGGCATAAACTTGTTTTGAAAGTGATAAAATGATAATAAGTACCTCCAACATCTATAAAATGTTTGGCTGCGAGACCTGATCTGGGAGCTGAAAAGATATTCAATTACGAAATTCAAGTTTAGAAATGAGAAAGGAACATTATGCAATCAACGCGGAGAATCCCATTTTTTGCATATTGGAGGCATCGCATGCTCATCTTATATTTGTTAAATAAATTTCAATTCCATAATATAATTTACACAGGAGTATGTGCCAGTGGAATGCTGAAATTGTCTTCAACAGGGAAGGGAATGTTGTGATATCAGCATTTTCTTCTTTTTCCACAATGTTTTCAAAACTTATCTTCCATAAAACACTGATTATTCGGTAAAGAGTTCAATAGTTCTATTATGCATCTGGAATAAACAATCTGTACATTTGTCTTCATGCCTTCCAAAACTTAACCCTTTCCTAAACGATAAAATTTTGGACTGGACCAGACTGAAAACTCTTGCACGACGAGAAATTAAATGGTATATGGTTACCAACATTTTCTTCTTTTCCTATTTTTGGAAAAGGAGAAAATGCTGTCTACCCTATTCTGTTCTTGAAATCTATTCTACAACCATCAGCTTCAAGTTCTTACCTCATTACCAGATCACAATTTTTACACATGTCAAAATTGAAAGTATTAGCAAAAGTTCAACAGTTAATTTCAATTTGGCTTAAATGGAAGAATATTTCTTTGATAGAGCAGAAAACATTGTGGGAAAAGGAGAAAATGCTGGTTACCAGCATTTCCTCCTTTTCTCTAAATGTATTCAAGATGCTTCTTTCATGGAGTTGTGAAAAGTCAATATTGTGCCATACAAAGTTAAAAGCGTGTAATCATCGGTGCAGTAGTGTTTATTCTAGAGCGGAATAGCAGGGCGCGCCGCCCTGCCCCTTTTTCACTCCGCCCTGCTGCCCTCGAATCTGTGAACACCCGCCCTGTTGCCCTTTTCAAATACATACAAAACTTGTCTGTGTATTGTTCTGGTTTCAGAACAAGCCTCCGTGCTACATGGGCAAAAAACTCATCTTCAGTGTCTCGGCTCTGTCTCATCAAGCTTGCACAGTCATAAAGAGTCGACATAAATTTCTTCCGACCTGACTATATTCATGAAATACAGCCGATCTAAGACTAAGGGTGACACTAATTATCCTTTATCAACTTCGTCAGTTAAGACCGGACAGCAGGGTGTTATAATCCTTCTCTGTCATTAACTTGCTAAACCATCCCTTTATCCCTCAAAACCCTGACTTTTTTCCCCCACAGGTACTTTAACGTCTGCTAATATCTTTAAATGACGTCACACAATCAGTGAAATTTATCAATACTTGAATAGTTTTAAAATAAAGCTGAATTAACACTTATTGCAGCTGGAGATTATCATTTCGTATATTTTTTGCATAAATTACAAGTATGGGTGGTAAACCAAAATTGCCAACTATCTTGAAAATACTCGATGTTTGCTATTCAAGCATCGGCAATTTTTTTAAAGCAAAATCTACATTGCAGTGTTCTATTTTTAGCAGTCTATTTATAGAATGGCTATGCAGTAGTACACTAATCCATCAGTAGGCCTGCCTACACATTTTGTAATTCTTTCTGTGTAATAATTAAGTTTTTTTAATTTTTTTTTTTAATCAAAATTATTGCCATTTCTTAAAACAGCTGAGAAGAAGGGTTTTTTTTAATAATTACTCTGGACATTTTTTGTTATCTGACGAGAAGTTAGGTAGTGGACCTGTAATAGAAAACAGCTATTTCCACAATATTATTATTCTACAAAATTTGCTGAAATGAGTATCATTGTACTACTTTAACCGAGCCAATTTTTCCTTTTTTTCCTTCCTAGAATTATTATATATAAATCCAAAACCATTGTATTCTCATTACAAAGCAAATTAATAATTACCTCCCTTTTTTGAAAACTATCAAAAGTATCAACAATTGTTTTTAAGAGACATCAAAGGCATTTCTAGTTGGTCAAAAATATCCATAAGTATTTTATCTGTATAAGTCGGTATTTATCAACTATCTAGAACTTTTATTCCATGCTACACCAGAAGTGTTAAGGGTCTACTGCATTAAAACTAAGTGTGACTGCATCATGGGATCATAAGTTACATGGCAATCATAACCTGTATAGTCAGATTGTGTTGCTTTGAGTCTATGAGTTGATAAGAATCTTTTCTTATTCTTTTCTTTAATATGCAATTCATATCCAAAGTTAGTTAGAACTTGTTTCGAAAAGAGTGAAGGACACTGATTTGCCTTTATCTGATATGAGAAGTTATTCAACAAGGCAATGGTCCTCCCTGCCCCTTTTTCGTGCCTCCCTGCCCCTTTTTCCTGCCTCCCTGCCCTTTTGCCTGGTCTAGAATAATCACTAGTGCAGGGTACAAGATTTCACATACCAACTCTCCCGTAACATCCATCTGGTAGAGCAATCTGTATATCCGTCTTTACAACTGCTTTCCCTTTGGCAGGCACAACTGTATCGTAAGCACTGAAAGATAAAACAACTTTACCCTTTCCCAAACGTCAAAATATTTGACTGGTCCAAAATGAAAGCACTTGCAGACAACAAAATAAACATAACTCAAAAATTGAAATTTGTTTCCAGCAGGGTAGAAAACATTGTGGGAAAAGGAAAAATGCTGGTTACCAGCATTTTCTCCTATTCCCACAATGTTTTCAAAAGGCTTTTATCTCGGGGTCGTAAAAACCAGGGATTGTTTGGTAAAGGGTTAAACACATTAGGGCGTATTCCTGTCGGTACTCTGAACACTCCAACATGTTTTAGGTCATTGGAGTATTTCGGAACACTGTGCCACATTCTTCAAAACATGTTTTGACTATTCTAATTCAACTGAGGTACAGCTCACCTGCTTAACAACTGCTAGACGATACAAGATTGCTGAAAGACTGACAATTATTCATGGCAAAATTTCCAACTATCCTTTTTTACGATATGAATGCCATAAATAGGGGCATAGTAGACCTCTCTCTCTGCAGCTAATCATATCCTCAACTAACACAGCTACGACAGTATCTCTTGCAAAAGCCATCATGCCAATGTTCTTTAATTTCAATATGGTTTAGAACAATGTTCCGAACATGCTATCAGAACACAACATACTTTCGTAAAAGTGTATTGTGCGCTGAAATATTCCTTTTGCACATTCCAGAATAGCATTCCAGAACATTGTGCTGGAACAGGTGAAAGGAATATGCCCATACATGTTCAGTGTTCCCACTGAAATTTTTATCTGTGGGTTTTGTACCCCTTGCAATTGAAAAATGGGGGTATAAGAACAAAAGTGGGGGTACAAAATTTAGACAAAACTAGTAGATCTATGCCTACAACTCTAGTTCTAAATCGTTTTCTTAAATGCCCCTTTCTTTTTCGGGTGAATAAAAATTGTATAGATATACAGAGCTCCAGATAGTGGGAGTGATTCCGATTTAAAAATTGAAAAATATCAATTATTCTCAACTTAATGCCATGATGTGCTACTCATTAAAATCGTCTTATCATGACAATTCTAATGAGTAACCACAACATAGGATTTCAAAGAGAAATAATGCCTTTGGAATACCATTGCTGTCTCTTGTCTGGAGCTCTGAATCTACCAAGTGAATGTACATTTTTACATTACACCTAGATCTATATGAATGCTGTTCACCTAAAAGAGAAAGTAGCAATTTAGAAAACAATTCAAAGTTGGAGCAAGTAGTCTTTTGAAAGAAGTCTTTTGAAAACATTGTGGGAAAAGGAGAAAATGCTGGTAACCAGCATTTTCTCCTTTTCCCACAAAGTTTTCTAACCCATCAAAGAAAAATTGTGTCATTTGAGCCTCTTAGAAATTGCCATCTACAAGTGCTCCCAATTTGGCTAGGTCTAAAAAAATTTTGTTTGGTAAAATAAAGAGTTAAGAGGGATTTAAAGGAAGGTTAAACCAATTTGAAATAGAAATCAAATGGGGACATTTCAACCAAAAGTGGGGTGTTTCAATTGTGGGACATTTATATCAAGATCAGATTGCACTTTTAAAGTGAAATCTACTCTGCTATATAACTTCTGCTTCCTGATGCTTAACTTTGATCAAAATTTGACGGAAATTCATTAGCGTAGAAATTGAATTCTAAATTTTTCCACTCACAGTTAGTGAGTTCGTGTAGTCCAAGATCAGATTAAACATTGTTTCAGTCTTACCTAAACTACAAACCATGGACCTACTGTCAGTCATATGATTTCATTGGTTTCCTTTTGTTCATACTGGAAACATCCTTTAACCATGTGACTGTGTAAAGATAAAATTACTCAGACCTAAAATAAATATCCAAAATAGATCTATTGGTCGATAATTATATCTAAAACAATATTTAAGAGTAAAATTTTATGCACCTACAAAGATCATGCAAAACTTATTAAACACCAACTATGGGCCAAAACTGCTATGGGTCGAAATTGAAATGGGGCGTATACCGATAATTGTTTTGGGCCGAAATGGCCAGTCACCACAGAAATGTCAGTTTAATTTTTTGCGAAGGTAAACTTAGGTGTCATATCTTTTCAGTGTTTTTAAGTAACACCATACTACAGTTTACCTGTATAAATCATATCCGGCTGCAAGTTTTGAGCCTCGGGTTGGTGTGAGAGCTTTGGCAGTAAGCTTAGCAAACCGCAAGACAACCGATTCACCGGGCATTGTACAGAGGCGTTTGGCTTCAGGTTCTACAACTTCCGTTTGTTGAGTTTCCGTTTCCACAGGCATGTTTTCGTCGAGACAGGTTAAATTGGAGCTAAAAATTTTAGTTGCTTTGTTATTCGTCCCTTCCTTCTTTCCTAAAATTGGCGGGAACAAAAGTACGGGAATTTGCTTTCCTAAGTCGGAGCTAAATATGATTATATTTATCAAAGCTAGGTACCAGTCACATTAGGATTTGTTCGTCCTAAATACAGTTCGCTTCAAGCTTTCGTTGACGGTCTTGTTCGCCTTTTCCTTCGTCATCACTCCCCAGCTAAGTAAAATGTTAGTGTATGGGTCGACTAAAAAAAAAAAAATTTTTTTTTTGGTCTGCGAGTAATTTCAAATTAAGCCCATCTATCATACTGTCGTTTGGAAAAGAGTAAAGGGAATTTGGAATTATTTATTTGTCATTTTGTGTAGCTTTTAACTGTATTACACTTAGAACAGTTTCACCAAAACAGTCAGTACAATTTTCTCTGCTGTTCCTAATGTTTCATTCTTCTGATAGTATATACAACTGTCTCCTCAAGCCACTAGCAGCTTTAAGACTAAAAAAAGAAATAAGCCGAAAGCATGTTCAATAGTGAGAGAGAAATAAATGCAATAGACTGGCTTTCATTAATCTCAGGAAAAGAGCTTGGTAAAGCTGACACTTTCAAGAACTTATAACCTCTTGCTATGACAGGACTACCCTTTATTATGGCACCCGACTGAGCGCTTGAAAGTAGTCGAGTAACATGGAATTCAAAAATCGGTAATCCAGTATTCCAAAACCTAGCTGGGTCTGATTCATGATTTGGGCCTCACTCTCCTGTTACCGATGAGGAATCTTATGGTTCTGGGACTGATCCTTCACCTTTCCACATTGTTGTAGAAGTAGTAGTAAAAAGGAGCGCTGGTAAGAACTGATTGTGGTGATGGTAGGAGTAGGAGGAAATGACTGAGGAGGAGTAGGGGCTATGATAGCAAAGCATTTCAGACACCAAACCAAGACAACAGAGAGAGAGAGACAGACAGACAGACAGACAGACAGACAGACAGACAGAGACAGAGAGACGTTATTGTGTTGTGATTAAAAGCAGTTAAACTAGATTAGCACAATGTTAAGTTGTTAACTCTTCACCACACGAGAAAATTTTAGACTGGTCCAAATTGAAAGCATTTGCAGACGACAAAATAAAAGTAACTAAAATAGAAATTTGCTCTGGAAAGGGTAGAAAACACTGTTGGAAAAAGAGAAAATGCTGGTTATCAGCATTTTCTCCTTTTCCCATAGTGTTTTCAAAAGGGTTCTTTCTCAGGGAACTCAAAAGTAGGGATTGTGTGGTAATAGGTTAAACGCCATTAATTAAAACTACTCCTGCATCGTTTTAATCTTTATTTTGCATAATCGTATTTGTATATCATAACGTATAAGTACTTTTCTTCTGTAAATATGCATTTATACATACCAACAAAACTTCAGGGGCGAAACTCCCTACGGTGAAATATCCGATAACGAACATCTTTTGTGGCGAAATCTTAATAAAGCTAACGGTAGCCTGCTTGTCGTCATAAAATACATTAGGCGCAAAATAGAACAAAACCAGCCTAGAGGTTTATTCGTTTCCGGTGGAATGTCAAAAGACAACATGCCTCTGATACAAATGTGTGGCTACCCTTGTAGTGGAAAATCTAGGCGAGCCTTAGAGCTTAAAGAATATTTTGAACAAGAGCATCGATTAAAGGTGTCTTTAATCAGTGATCACAGTGTTGGAGTTGACAGAAATGAGGTGTACGACGGTAATATTTTGCTTTTTTTTAGCCTTGTTAGTTGTGTCTTAACTCTTTACAAAACAACAAAATTTTAGACTTGTTCAAATTGAAAGCATTTGCAGACGACAAATTAAATGTGAATCAAAAATTGAATTTTGACTTTGGAAGGGTTGAAGACATTGTTGGAAAAGGAGAAAATGCTGGTTACCAGCTACCTTCAGTTTGAAGGTGACAGCTGATAAAATGGGCATGGATCATTAGATAAATGATTAACCTTTACAAAAAAACTTATGTTAGTTAATATCTAACTCTTACCTTCATGCAAATCTATACTTTTCAACGTAAATAACTGTTGACCTACTTCACCAGAAATCAAAACACGGTGATATCATCAATGCGCATGTCTCGGCTGAAATTGCAGTATCTCTGGCATGCCACAGGATGATTTAGTTGCAAATTTTGCTGTAAACAAACGCACCTTGAACAAACTTGGTTGTTGAGGGTTAAAGAACCAGACTGTACAAAATTCAGATTCCATTGCAGGCGCATGCCTGCATGTTTAAGGGAAGTCGCCATGTTAGTTGTTTACAAATTACACTGGATTTATTTATGTTGGGAAAAAGGTAAATTTCAATTCATTTAATTCGTATTTTGCAGCAAAGTTTGTGTAATGTTAAAGATTAAACATTTATCTAATGATCCATGCCCATTTTATTTGCTGTCTGTGGAAATTTTGTTGCATAGATCCGTTTGAAAAGATGCAGGTTAAATTGTATTTGTTCCAGATGCTTTAATTGAAGGTTGGTCTGAAGGTGTATGCGAAGATCAGTTATAAAAATAGCATCGAAGCAGACACTTCAAACTGAAGGTAGTTACCAGCATTTTCTCCATTTCCCACAATGTTTTCAAAAGCTGTCATTTTCAAGATCATCAAAAGTCGGGATTGTGTGGTAAAGAGTGACCAAACTTGATATGCATTGTAGCCTGTATCACCCCTTGAAATAAACATTAGCTACAGTCTTGATGAATCCTTTTTTTTTTTTTAATATTGTTCAATATTAACCCAAGTCTTGTGTGATGTGGCGTAATAGATAATCCACTTATGTTTTGCAAAGCCTTCATCCTCTGGGGCAATAGAATTTGATCAATAGATAATCAGGATATTGCCTTTCAAGGAATAATGAAACTGTTGCATGTTGAAGCACTTGGATTTCAACTATTAATACTGTCATTACAAAGTTCATGTGAGACTTTCATCATGTAGTTAAAGTTTAATTAGTAATCCATTATTATCCAATGACCTGTATGCCACTACCTTTTTTTCTGATAGATTCCAAGAAAGAAAAACTTGTGAGGGGAAATCTGAAATCAGCAGTTCAAAGGTAAAAAAGTACTTTCCTCATTACTAAATGGCAAAATTTTAGACCTACATGTCCAAATTGAAAGCAATCTCATATGACCAAATAAAAGTGTCTCAAATGCCAAAAGTAGTCTTTGGTAGGGTAGAAAACATTGTGGGAAAAGGAGAAAATGCTGGTCACCAGCATTTTCTCCTTTTCCCACAATGTTTTCAAAAGGCTTCTTTACAGGGTCATTAAAAGTCATGATTGTGTGCCAGTAAGGGTTTAAATCAAACATTTTAGGGTCAAATAAGAATTAAGTTTTCATGTGGACTTTCCTAATCTGAAAGAAGTTTGAAGATAAGAACTATATGTGCTTCAAATGACAAGATTTGTCTTAGACAAAGCAAAAAACATTCAAAAGTGCTGGAATCTCAACAGCCCTAGGGAAAATGCTTTTTGAAAATATTCATATAAAAGGGGAAAATACTAGTAACCAACATATCCCTATCTTTCCATAAGCCTTCAAATAAATTGCTGATATTAATTCTGGCTTTAAAGGAGGATAAATTCCTTAAGTGTCTCCGTCCATGTTTTATTATTGGTTATTTATCTGTGTTTACCCTGAGCCCTGGTTGCCCAGCCGGTTGCATACAGGACTCAAGAACAGGGGGTTTCTTTCCAAGGATCGATGATAATCATCGCCACAGGATTCATTCCTCTTTCAACTCTGGTCTTTGTTATGACGATAGTTATGTGGGAAAGCAGCCTGTAGCTTGGAAAGAATATTTTACAGAGTACTAGTAAAAGAAACTCCAGGAAAGCATGGATAGGTGTGCTATAATATAACAGAAATAATGTTGAAAGCAGCATTAACCCTTTACCAAACAATCTCTTATTTTAACCACCCTGGGTAAGAAGTGTTTTGAAAATATTGTGGGAAATGGAGATAATGCCGATATTGATAACCAGCATTTTCTCCTTTTCCCACAATATTTTCCACCCTGCTGGAAACATTGTCAGATAGTAAGTGCTTTGAATTTGGGTGAGTCTAAAGTTTTGTTGTTTAAAATTTTGTTAAACAATAAACAATCAATCAACCAATCATTATGTTTGTTGACACATCTGAGCCATTTTACACCATTTCAACTTTTAACAAAGTTTTTCACCCTGGATGTACATATGTATCTTGACAATTCAAGATCAAATAGTTGTTCATGTTTTGTATTTTCAGGGACTTGAGCAAAGACAGTATCACAATTTTAGACTCACTTAACTACATAAAAGGTAAATAATGTTTTGACTTCATTACGCAAATGTGTGCTAATTTAATTTTTGACTCTGTACCAAAACATTTAAATTTTGAACTCAACCAAATTGAAAGTATTTATAGTTGACAATTTAAAGATGGCTGGAATTATGCTTTTTTTGGCTGCATAAGGGTTGAAAACATAGTGGGAAAAGGAGAAAATGCTGGTTACCAGCATTTTCTTCTTTTCCCACAATGTTTTCAGAAGTTTTCACTATCAGAGTCCATAGAAAAGGACCCTTGGTAAAGGGCTAAGCAGACAACAAAGCTGTAGATACAACAAGATTCAAAGTACTTGCAGTAACAAATCTAGTGTTACTCAAATGATTGGGTTTGTCTTTGGAAAGATAGAACACATGATGTCGAAACCAAAAGTTGCTGCTTACTACTTATCAGTATTGTCTTCTTTTCCCATAATGTTTCCTAAAGTCATACTCCTCAGGGTTCTTAAAATATGGGATTGTTTGGTAAAGGTTTGAATATGTATGATATATGCTCTGACAAAAGGGGCTTAATGCATCTCTGGTACCAAGCAAGCCCCCAAATACTTATGGTTTCCCAGATTTACAAAACTTTAGCCATTTCAAAATGAAAGCATAATGTAGACAATTTCAGTGTGGCTCAAATGGTGCAACTTTCCTTTGATTTAGAAGAAAAGATTGTGGGATAGGTCCTTTTTCAACAGGTTTCTTTACCAGGGTGGGCACTGTGCAGTAAAGGGTTAACTCATTAGCAAACAACAAAAGTTTGGTCTCAACTAAATTGAAAGCATTTGCAGACAATTAATTTCTTTCTCTGACAGGGTAGAAAACATTGTGGGAAAAGGAGAAAATGCTGGTTACCAGCATTTTCTTCTTTTCCCACAATGTTTTCAAAACCCTTCTTTTCAGGGTCGTTAAAAGTGGGGACCTTGTGGTAAAGGGTTAAAGAGGTAGGAGGATGTATAAGTGCCTTTGTTGACATATTTCTCTAAAATATTGCAGGCTTTAGATATGAACTTTACTGTATCACAAAAGAATCACAAACAACACAGTGTGTGGTAAGTAGCTCTGTATGTAGTCATAATAAGGGATGGAAAGGGGTACAAACTCTGGTATTCAAATACTAGTATTATTTGTTAATAGTACATGTATATGAATATATTCGAACATTTGTTTATTCAAGAACTTTCATGTTTCGGCGTCCAATATTTAAATGCTGGAATACTGGTAAACTTTAAGCCACACATTGAGCACTCTAACAATACCAAATTATAAATGTGCATCGGGTAACTTCATAATTGTAGCTAGCATATTTACTAACCTTTACAGAGAAAGGATATCATTGCGAAACTAGTCAGTTTCATTAACATAATTTTTTTCTCTGATTGCGAGGACTTTTCTTTCTGCCAGTATCAAAATAAGAGAGCAAGGCCAAAGGTTGCTGAGTATCACAAGTTCAGTCCCCTCACTCACCATAAAAAATTAATTATAATGCCCATACTTGAAATGAATAACTCATGTGGAAGAATTTCAGGTTATTCAACTTACAACAATGAACTCTGTAATTTGAAAGAACTTGATTTGTCCTGTACATCCAATATTTTATTGAATGAAAAGTTAGATCTTGGATCTCTCTATTTATCAACCCAAAGGAAGAAACCCAAACTGAAAAACACTGAGTTACCAGCATTTTCTCCTATTCTCACCATGTCTTTAAAAGTCTTTTTTCTTAGAACCGTTAAAGAGTTAACTTCTAGACTGCTAATGGACTTGTCCCATCAATAATATAGACCCAAAAAAGAGCAAAATTTTACACTTTCAATTTTATTAAAACAAAACACAAAATACTGGTCAGCATTTTCACCTTTTCCCACAATGTTTTCAGAAGAATTCTTCCTCAGGGCCGTTGAAACCCGTTATTGTTTGGTAAAGAGTTAATATTCTTTGCAGATGTATAAAATCTCTTTCTCACAGACCAAGTCTCACATCTATTTCACATCTATTTCACATCTATTTCATCACATCACATCTAAGTCTCACATCTATTTCAGGTTTATTGTGACACAAATTCAGAAGTGGCCTCTAAATGGAACTCGGAACGTGATGAGGCAGAACAATATTCCCAACAGATGTAAGTGTAGTTGTTCGGTTTGATTGTATCAATAGATAAAACTTGGATGTTGAGTCCGGCTAGCATTAACTACCAAGGAAAGCAGTCTTTAATCACCTTGAGAAAGAAAAACTTTTGAAAACATTGTTGGAAAAGGAGAAAATGCTGGTAACCAGGATATTGTTAGTTCAAGAATCATTTTATTCTTAAGACTACAGTGTACTAATGATGACTGTAATTCACCAATTATGTAAGTACATATATCTCTATTTCTTGCAGATTTGATGGTTTAGTGATGCGTTTTGAAGAGCCCAAGTCCAACAACAGATGGGACAGTGTGCTGTTTGTTGTCCAGAAAGATGATTCATTACCTTTTGATTCCATTGCTGATGTGTTATTGAAGAGGAAAGCTCCACCCCCAAATGCATCCACTTTACCTGTAAGTTTTTAGGGTTGGACCTTATTATATTAAGATAAGTCTATCTGCAGGTCAGTCTGACCTATATTTAAGATGATACAAATGCTGATTTTGTCATGTTTAGAACACCTCTTAAACTTGACCCATAAGTTTTTATTAGTCCGTATCTCGACAGGTAATCACTTTATTATAGGTTTTTTCTTCTTTCACAATATTTTAAAAAGCTTTCTTCTTCAGGGTTTGGAAAATGAGGGGTAAACTGGTAGTTTTAGAAACACTCCCTGATTTTTACCACCCAGAGGACGATGCATTCTGAAAACATTGTAGGAAAAGGAGAAAATGCTGGTAACAAGCATTTTCTCCTTTTCGTACAATGTTTTCTACTTATCAAAAGTCAAGTTTCAACTTTTGAGTCACTTTTATTTTGCTGTCTGCAATTGCTTTCAATTTGGAAAAGTCTAAAATTTTATCGTTTGGTAAAGAGTTAAGTGCCTTTCAATAATTTGCTGCAGTTGACTAGCATCAACAGGCTTGTACAAAAAAGATATTGTTGGTTTACTTTCAAGCTGTAGTAACGAGGTTTTTGAAGTAAACCAACAATATTCAGCATACCTTTGAGTCATACACTGAGAAAAACTTCTCTGTGCTCCTTTTTTACCAAGTAAATTGTCACAAAAATGGATCCATAAAATCATTTTTGTCAAACAGCTTCTAAATCGTGAGGTTGTATTCTTCTTGAAAATTTATGAAAATGTGAGCCATCACACAAAAAAGGGACCATCTGGAAATGCTGTACATCTATTTGATGAAAACAGATCAACGATAGTGCAGCTCAGTTTAGGCTGACAATTCAAAAATGATTGTATAACAATATACAATGACCACTTTTCATACAGAAAATGATGTCATTAAAGCGAAAAGTGTCATCCCTGGTAACCAGCATTTTCTCCTTATCCCACAATGTTTTCTATCCTTCCCAAACGTAATTTCAATTTTTCAGTCATATTTATTTTGTCGTCTGCATATTCTTTCAATTTGGACTGGTCTAAAATTTTCTGGTGTGGTAAAGACTTAAAGATGGTATGCTACAAGAAATAGAGACATTATTTGTGACTTGTTACCTGTGCTGGGTTATAATAATTATCTTATTCATTTTATCATTTCAGCAACCATTATCCTCCACAAATTTCCTGTATGAACTAGACAAGATTACAAAAGATATTGTGGGTGGTGTCATGGAGGCACAGAAAATGGGTGTGGCAGGTGACCATATTGGTGTACCTGGGGCATCAGAAAAAGTATCCTTCCAAGTTTCATAAATCTTTACCCCTCAAAATATTTTGGACTTGTCTAAATTTAAAGTGCTTGTAGACAACATGCGTATTAAATATGTCTCGAATGATGGGATTTGTCCTTGCAAGAATACAAACCATTG
Source organism: Tridacna crocea (assembly GCA_943736015.1). Taxonomy (NCBI): domain Eukaryota; kingdom Metazoa; phylum Mollusca; class Bivalvia; order Cardiida; family Cardiidae; genus Tridacna; species Tridacna crocea. The sequence goes on along the minus strand of OX031057.1, from coordinate 13,876,794 downwards.
TGGACAAATTTAAAAATGCTGGTTACCAGCATTACCTCCTACATTTGCAGGATGTTTTAACCCTTTACCAAATGACAAAACTTTAGACTGGTCCAAATTGAAAGCACTTGCAGACAACAAAATAACTGGAACTTAAAAATTGAAATTTGATTTGGAAAGGGTAGAAAAAATTGTGGGAATAGGAGAAAATGCTGTTTACTAGCATTTTCTCCTTTGCCCAGAATATTTTCAAAATACTTCTATCTTATGGTCGTAAAAACCAGAAATTGTTTGATAAGGGTTAAATTATTGTACCAAAGAGCTTGACTGGAAATGGGTTATAAAGGATTGTTAATGATGGAATTAACTAGAAATTCTATGTCAAAAGCATCAGCCATTCTAGTATGTCTTCATCTAATTCTAAAACTTGAAAGTGACAATTACACGTACTGGTTGGGTTAACCTAAATGGTTCAACCAATCAGAATTTGTGTTACTTAAGAAATAATCTTCTTTCTATTGTGGTATATCGTTCAATAAACCACAGTTCTGAGTTATGAGGCGCGATAAATAATCCATGAGGGCGATAGCCCGATTGGGTTATTTATTGCGCCTTATAAATTCTCCAATTCTCAGTGAAACGAAAACAAGTTCAAACTTAAAAACGCAGATGAAAATAATGTTCCATTGAATAACTGACTTATTGAATGATGTCACTTGATATAGGATGATGTCACTCTACATGGATTGTTGCATATTTTACGTTTTCCTTGCACTGTGTTTATAGAGCCAAAGTCGCGTGCCATGTTAGAATTTAAAATGGACAAAATATTTTACTTCCACAGGGTTGGTAAAATACAAATAATTGGTGAATCGGAATGTAACCCAAGGTGTTAATATTCCTTGACTGTATCTCAGATATTGCTATCACGAAATTACACACTAGGAGAACTACAGAGACACAGACGGCAGTTTATTACGTATACCAAAATGCATCCTGTAGATAATCCAACCAAGCTGGCCAATATGTTTGTGCAATATCTTAATAAAACTTTACATTAGTTAGTATTTTGTTTAGTTTTACCACAAAAAAAAAGCCACTTTTGTTGAACTTTGTTTTGTCCATAAGGATGCATTCATCAGTTTGCTTCCAAAACCTATACTACAGCTTGTAACAAGCTGTAGTTACGAGGTTTTGGAAGCAAACCAACAAATTGCTCTTAGCATTATTTTTACAGTATTGGTTCAGTGTCAGTTAAATCTTTACCCAACAACAAAATTTTAGACTGGTCCGAATTGAAAGCATTAAAATTTTGCAGATGATAAAATAAAGGTAACTCAGAAAATTGAAATTTGTTTCCAGCAGGGTAGAAAACATTGTGGGAAAAGGAGAAAATGCTGTTTACCAACTTTTTCTCCTTTTCCCTTGTTTTCTACAGGCCTCTTTCTCAGGATCGTTAAAAGTCAAGATTGTGGGGTAAAGAGTTGAAGTAAAGTGTCACTTGCATGGGAAGAATTTTGTTCAATGTAGGGGTGAAAGAAACTACAAGAAAGATGGTGCTTCGACCACTGCAAAATAATGTTGAAAACAGTGGTAACCCTTTACCACACAATTCAGCAGGAAGAATACTTATTACTTTTGCAAAAATAGTTGAAAAAGGAGAAAATGCTTGTTACCCACACATTTAAATTGTTTGCAAATACTTTTTATTTGGACAACTCTAAAATTTTGTTGCGTGGTCAAAAGTAAAACACTGAAAAATCGTGATCTACTTCTTTCATGCATTGTCTAAAAAAAGTCTAACTTTTAAACATATTCATTTTACATGGGTTGACAAACAAAATCTAACAACTTATACTAATCTCTCTGCTTCTTGGGAACTGAAAAATAACTAAGTTGCCAGCTGCTCCCTGGTATCGAACTCGGGACCTTATGGTTACTGGGCTGATGCTCTACCTTCCTGCCACAGACACCAAACTTTTGCCATGGAGCTAAGGTCTAAAAAGAAAAGGTAAAACCAGTGCATCATGCTCTTATCTTCATATAGTTCACCTTGTTTCCTGTACTGGTTTGATGTAGAAAGTCTCATGGCTCTTCTCCCTTTGTTGATGCATCAACAAAATGAGGTGGCATCAAAGATTAACCCATTACCACACAATCCCTAGTTTTGACACCCATGAGAAAGACGCCTTTAGAAAACATTTTGGGAAAAGGAGAAAATGCTGGTAACCAGCATTTTCTCCTTTTCCCACAATGTTTTCTACTCTTCACAAAACAAATCTTTAATTTTGCTTCAGCAAGTAGAGCTGAAAAACTATCAAACTTGCCTTTTGGCAATTTTACAAGTATTCTTTCATAACAAGGCTGTGTAAATTGTACCTTGAAAGCCAACAGAAGTTAGACTTTTTTTGTCACATACTAAGTTATATACAACTTTTTAACTCCACTGGCCGAAGGCCAACGGACTTATGTCATGGCCTGGTGTCCTTTGTGCATCTGTCTGTCTGTGCATGCGTTAACTTTTATTTCAAACATCTTCTCTGAAACTCCAATTTTAATGAACGACAGAAACGATCCTGCCATGGTCCTCTTCAGAACTCCTTGAAAGAATTTTATTTCTTCAAAAACTCTGGTTGCCATGGCAACAAAACTGCAAAATTTTGATTTTTTTTTTAAATCTTCTTCTCTGAAACCATAAGGCTTAGGGCTACCAAATTTGGCATATAGCTTTATCTAGTGGACCTCTACCAAGTTCCTTCAAATGATAGCCCTGGGGTCAAAATTGGCCAAATTTTGGGAGTCACAAGTTTTACATGGACTTATATAGGGAAAACTTTAAAATCCTTCTAGTACCTAGCCATAGGGCGTAGGGCTACTAAATTTGGCATGTATTTTTCTTTATCAAATGATTTAAAAAAAAAATGTGATTGTCTACCAAGAGTGCCCAAATAATAGCCCAGGGGTCAAATTTTGCCCCGCCCCAGGGGTCACAAGTTTTATATAGGCTTTTATAGAGAAATCTTCTTGTACCAAGCCATAAGTCCTAGGGCTATTCAATTTTGCATCTAGCTTTATCAAGTGATTGTCTACCAAAGGTGCCCAAATTATAGCCCTGGGATTAAATTTAGTCCTGTCCCGAGGGTCACAACTTTTACATGGGCTCATATTGGGAAATTTTTTTAGAAATCTACTTGTATCTAACCGTAAGACATATGGCTACCTAATTTTGCAGGTAGGTTTATATAGTGGGCCTCTACCAGGAGGGCTCAAATTATAGCCTTTGAGTCAAGTTTGTCCCCACACCAGGGGTCACAAGTTTTACATGGGCTTTTGTGGTGAAAACTTTCCCAAGTCATCTTGTTACTAACCATAATAGAGTGTAGGGCTACTAAATTTAGCTCTGTCTCATTGGTTTCATGTTTTACAGGGCCTTTTATGGATAAAACTTTGAAAATCTTCTTGTTTATAACTACAAATTGAAGACCTGTATTATTTGGTATGGGGCTTTATCTTGTGGACCTCCACCAGGATTCAAGTAATTGTAGCTTTGCGGTCAAAATTGGCTTTGCCCGGGGGTCACTACTTTCTTGTAGGATTTTATAGAAAAAAATTTGTATGTCCTCAAGTTTGAAACCATTTGGCCAAATATTGTAATGATGGACTTGTAGGTTTTTTTTTTGTTTTTTTTAACACCAGTGGAGCGGTACAGGGCCATCATGGCCCTTTTGTTTTTTTATATAGTGAAGAAAACGAAAGTTTCTAGCCTCTGAAAGCTTTTACTAGGGAACAAACACCAATCAAAACAGGAGAAGATGACCTCTGTATTATTTATCAAATATATATATAAATCTTGACTCTATAACATATAACAATGCAACAAAACTGGAAAATGCAAAGAATAATGAACATGAAGTTCTAGACAATTCAAACATGAGACTGATTAAGAGTTGTGTTTACAACCCTGAGAAAAGAAGCTTTTTGAAAACATTAGTGGTTACTAGCATTTTCTCCTTTTCCAACAATGTTTTCAACCCCTCCAAAAACAAAAACATTGATTAGGTCTTATCATGGTGGTCAGCAATGCACCCCTGTGATTCCTAGCTTTCACACAGCAGTGCCAACACAACATTCTTTCCAAAGCCACTGACTACTTTCTGATGCATCAGTTGAGACGCCAAAAATTAACAAAAAGAAATCTCGCCTCAACTGGGTATGGAGCCCGCAACCTCCAGATCACAAGTCTGACATGCTAACCACCGAGCAACACAAAGCTTTCTCCATCAAGGCCATTAAAAGTTTTTGGAACAGAGTTAAAAGTTCAAAGTCGAGAAAATGCAGCTTCCTACTAAATATCTTTTAGTCTATTTTGGTAGTTTTTGTCTAAGAAATAGTAAGGGTTTCCAGTAATATCATTATGGTATCACTATTGTCTATGCTGTTTGGATTATAAATTGAAAGGGCCTTCATGACCCTTAATAAAAATCCAGTGGGCCCTAAATGGACCATGATACACAGTAAATCAAAGGGACCTTCATGGCCCTTGATAATTTATCTAAGGCCCACTGGTCTAACACTTTCTCAGACAATAAAATCAAAGGCTTTTTGATATCAAAAGTGTTTGCAGACAACAAATATTGGAGCAAAGATGATTGACTTAATAGACTGAGTACTATTTTATGCTGCTATTAATGTTGGTCCAGTCAGGCCACAGCTCACATACTCATATATATTTGACGTTATATCAGTTCTAGGCTAGGGTTTGGAAGTGACTTGCCTATGGACACTTCTGCAAGAGACCCAGAGCTTCCAGAGAGGCTTAAATCTGGTACTGTCTACAGTAGAGAAAACAATGATGGAAAAAGAGGAATATTTATTTAACCTGCATTTTGTCCTTTTTCTCACTGTGTGTATTATTTATTTTTCCTTTGGTCTGTAAAAGCACTAAGCAATTTGGTAAAGGTAAGGTTTTCAAATTTTTCAAAATATAAATCTGTGCCAAATTTGAGTGTTGGCCAGTATGCAAGCTTGCATTTTCTCCATATCCTTTGTGTTTTTGAATACCCTTTTCATTCCAAACATTACCTCTTTACCAAACGACAAAATATTGGACTGGTCCAGATTCAAAGCATTTGTAGACAACAAAATAAATGTGTGCCAATAATTGAAGCTTGATGAGGGAAGGATAGAAAACATTGTGGATACAGGAGAAAATGCTGGTTACCAGCATTTTCTCCTTTTCCCATGATGTTTTCAAAAGCCTTCTTTTCCAGGGGCGTAAAAAGTAGGGATTGTGTGGTAATGGGTTAATACCCCACCAGCACTTTGATTTTGTACACAGACGGACACACAGACAGACGGGCTGATTCCAGTATAGCCCCCGAAAACATTCATTTTGCATGGGTATAATAAGGACTGTAAATAAAGCAGAGAGACTTGTTTCCATTTTAGGGTTTTTTGGACATACAGGCCGATCTTGATTTACATTGCCACCCAAAGCAATTCAGATGCTGTTTTCTAAGGAGTTGACAGCTGTTTTCAAGTCATCTTTGCGAGCCAAGATTACGATCACTACGTGGATCTTACCTTGGCTGACTGAGCCCAATTTCAAGATTCCTGCTATGCGCCCTCTATTGGATGCTGGTTATTACCCCCCTTTATATCATATTTCTAAAAGCCTATGAAATATCGTTTTACAAACCGCTTACAAATATACCTGAAAGCAATAAGCAGACATCCACGTGGGTTTCCATGTTTACCTTCTATTTGAAAGGTAGAGACTTTGTTCTATTTTTATCAAAGATGAAATGCTACGAGCGATTTCATTTGTTGCAGCTAGAGCTGGCTGCATCCAATGAAAAGGCATATCGAGTTAATGTAAAAGTCAAGCTCGATCCACCAATGGTAGAGTAGCGTAGTGAATCGTCAGCCTTGGCTTGCGAAGATGTATTCAAGTAGATCACTTTAAAAAGAAAATATCCTCAAGAATTTGATTCTCTTCCGAGGCAACTTTTTTCTCCATTTGTTCCTTTCCTAGCCTTGTTCCCTGTGCCTGTGGACTTTCATGTTTTCTGTGTAGAGTAGACTGGGACCCTGCAATGTTACAAAAGGAAACGATAAACACAAAGACAAGAGCGCAACATGATGGTACCAACCATTGGTTGTGGTGGCTTTTTTGTGGAAAATCTTTTAACCCATTACCACACAGTTCCTACTTTTGATGACCCCGAGAAAGAAGCCTTTAGAAAACATTGTGGGAAAAGGAGAAAATACTGGTAACCAGCATTTTCTCCTTTTCCCACCATGTTTTCTACCCTTCACAAAACAAATTTCAAGTTTTCAGTTACTTTTATTTCATCATCTGCAAATGCTTTCAACTTGGACCAGTCTAAAATATTGTTGTTAGGTAATGGGTTAAACCTTTACCACACAATCCCAAGTTTAACAACTCTAAGAATTGAACCTTTGAAAGCATTGTAAGAAAGGGAGAAAATGCTGATAAACAGCATTTCCTCCTTTTCTCACAATGTTTTATACCCTTTCAAAAGCAAAACATGTACGCCTCAATTTATAAATTGTTTTCAATTGCTTATGATTGAGACTAGTGCAAATTTTCATCTTTTGGTAAAGTGTTAAGAAAAAGATCATAAGTACTTAAAAAATATTTTGAAGGTTGCAAGATCATTTGGTAAGGATTTCCCCTTGTTCTGACTGAATACATCTAAAAGCAACTAGGTGAGCCTTTGCAAAATTGAGAGGTTTGGCCTATAAAATGGTACTTAACCTTGTGGGAATAGAGAAAAAAAAAAAACAGTTAACAGAAACTTCTTTTCAAGCATTAATTTCTCCTTTTCCCATAATGGTTTCAAAAGACTTCTTCCTTAACCCATTACCACACAATCCCTAATTTTGATGCCCCTGAGAAAGAAGCCTTTTGAAAACACTGTGGGAAAAGGAGAAAATGCTGGTAACCAGCATTTTCTCCTTTTCCCACGGTGTTTTCTACCCTTCCCAGAACAAATTTCAATTTTGCAGTCGCTTTTATTTTGTTGTCTGCAAATGCTTTCAACTTTAACCAGTCTAAAATTTTGTCGTGTGGTAAAGAGTTAACTCATTACCAAACGACAATATTTTCCGCTTGTCCAAATCGAAAGCATTTGCAGACGACAAAATTAAAGTGACTGAAAATTTTGGAATTTGTTTTGTGAAGGGTAGAAAACATTGTGGGAAAAGGAGAAAATGCTGGTTACCAGCATTTTCTCCTTTTCCCACAGTGTTTTCTTAAGGCTTCTCTCTATTTCTCAGGGTCATCAAAAGTAGGGATTGTGTAGTAATGGGTTAAGATCAGACAACATGGAATCATCTTTTGGAGCTACCTTTGCCTTTATCAAACATACTTTATAACTAGTTAAACAATTTGAACTTTTTACCTCTAGGTGAAGAGTATTTTACAGCACTTTGTAACTGTTTCATTCTAGAAAATCCTACAGGCTTGTTTTCTCTGTCTTGTTGATTCAAACTGTTGTCTAAAGATGGTGGCCTTTCTTCCATTGAGTTCACCAACTGTAAAACATTTAAAGTCTTCTCCCTGAAAGAAAAAATGAAAATCAGTTGTGTTATCAGCCATCCCTATTTGGCCCATCTTAAAGGTGGCTTTTCAAACTTGAATAATCTCACCTGAACTTAAAGATGATTCATCACTATAAAAACCCTTTATCAAACGACAGCATTTTTGACTGGTCCAGATTGAATCTGTCTGCTGACAACACATAAAATGTGACAAAGAATCTGATATTCCCTTTTAAATGCCGGTAACCAGCATTTTCTCCTTTTCTCAAAATATTTTCAAAAGCCTACTCTGCCAAGGTTGTTAAAACTGGGGATTGTGCAGTAAAGAGTTAAGTATAACAATACCAAGTAAAGCATCACTACAGGGGCAATGAAAAAAAACATCAGTGTTGTTTGTTAACTCTTTACCAAGTGACAAAATTTTAGACAAAATGGTTGAAACTCAAAACTGAAATCTATTTCCAGCAGGGTAAAAAAACATTGCTGGAAAAGGAGAAAATGCTAGTTACTAGCAGATGTATTTTACCAAGCAAGTCATCACATAATTATGAAACCATATAATCCAATTTGTCTACAAACTGGTTGAATCATGAGGTAGAATACTCTTTGTACATGCAGAAAATTTGTTCAACTGCACAGGCTGCCCTAGATTAATGGTTTTTGCAGATACTACACCAAATAGGGGTTCAACAGCTTTGCCAATATTATACAACAAAGAAAATGAAATTTGTCTTACCCTGGAGTCCTACTCATGCTTGCCTCATTCTGAATTATGACTGGTTGTCTAATATTGTATGGACTTGTGATTGGCTGTTTTGTAAAGGGGCTTGTCATTGGCTGTTTTGGCAATGGACTGGTTTTCTGTCTATTTGACTGTAAAGGGAGATTACCCTGCCTGTTACTAGTATCCTTCAATGGAGTCCTGGAAAATACAGGGACAAAATCTTATTTTGTTTCAATAACAAAATAGTACATACCTGCTGTAAGCCAAAAAGTGGTCTCTTAAATTTATTCAACCTTTCTATTTGTGGCAAATTCAGTTTGCAACTAAATTCTGGGTATTTATTCACCAGTAGTTCATAATAATATCTTGAGTCTTCTTTTCAAAATTTTCTCTTTATCTCTTTATCTTTAACCCTTTATCACATAATTCCAACTTTTAATGACCCCGAGAAAGAAAGCTTTTGACAACATTTTGGGAAAAGGAGAAAATGCTGGTAACCAGCATTTTCTCCTTTCCCAATATTTTTTTTTTTTTACCCTTCACAAATGAAATTTCAATATTTGAATTACATTAAAATTGTCATCTGCAAATGCTTTGAATTTAGACTTGTCCAAAATTTTGTCCTTGAGTACAGAGTTAAATTACATTCGTAATTTCTGATCAGCTAAACCAATTGGTGCTGCAACCCAGCATTTCCTCCTTTTTCCACAGTGTTTTTCACAGCCTTTTCCTTAAGGTTTTAACAAACATTGTCATAGGATTGTTTGGATAAGAATTTACCTATAAGATATACTGGTTGCTGCATCAACAAGCCGAGGAGTGGTGAAATCCTCTTCAGGCGGGGCGGGTGAAGTTGCCATAGAAACCTTCTGGGCTCTCGGTGTACCCATGGGCGATGTGCCAGCAGAGACCCGACTTCTTATTTGAACCTCATCATCTATGAAGGAAAGCAACAATAACTAGAGCTGTCACTGAATGTGATTTTATACCCCCACCAGCGCTTTGACAGTATTTTGTATACAGACGGACACACGGATGGACAAAAGGACAGGCTGATTCCAGTATACCCCCAAAAACATTCGTTTTGCGGGGGTATAAAGATGAGCCATGCTCCAGCAAAAGGGGCTTAATGCATGCATCACATACTTATGTATCCATAAGAGCCTCTTTTTAAACTCTTTACCACATGCAAAAATTTTAGACTGGTCCAAATTGAAAGCATTTGCAGACGACAAAATAAAGGTGACTGAAAAATTGAAATTTGTTCTGGGAAGGGTAGAAAACACTATGGGAAAAGGAGAAAATACTGGTTAACAGCATTTTCTCCTTTTCCCATAATGTTTTCAAAAGGCTTCTTTCTCTAGGGCATCAAAAGAGGGATTGTGTGGTAATGGGTTAAACATTAAACAATCACCTTATTCATGAAGTAGACTGGTCCCTTGACAAACAGAAAACTAATCAAAAGCAGAAAGTTTCGACACAGGTCAGCCTGCCTGAACTGTGCAGGCTGACCTGGGTTGATACTTTTTGCAAATGCATTAAGCCCCCTTTTTACAGAGCATGGCTCATGTTAATTTTTCAATGAGCCTATCTGTTTATTTACAACAAAGCTTACTAACCCTTAACCAAGCAACTAAATCTTAGATTTGTCCAAATTGAAAGCATTTGCAGACAACAAAACAAATGTGACTCAAAAACTGAAACTTGACTGTGGATGAGTAGTAAACATTGTGGGAAAAGGAGAAAATGCTGTTACCAGAATTTTTTCTTCTTTTTTCCACAATGTTTTCTAAAAAGCTCCTTCTTATGGCTAAAAGTTTGTAGTTTGGCATAATGTTAAGAGTTAACTGCTGAGGAAACTGTAAAAGAACATCTTAATCATCGTAAACTAAAATCAATTGAAATTTGAATTAACTCTTTACCACACAATGCAAACTTTTGACACCCCTGAGTAAGAAACCTTTTTTGAAAACATTGTAGGAAAAGGAAAAGATGCTGGCAACCAGTATTTTCTCCTTTTCCTGCAACCTTTTCTAGCCTTCCTAAAACAACTTTTAATTTTTCAGCCATGTTTATTTTGTCATCTGCGGGTACTTCCAACTTGGGCTAGGCTACAATTTTATCATATGGTAAAGAGTTAACCCTTTATCAAACAATCACTGTTTTTAATGACCCAGATGAAGAAGCCTTCTGAAAACACTATAAGCAAAGGAGAAAATGTTGGTAACGATCATTTTCTCCTTTTCTCACAAGGTTTTCTACTCTTCAAAAGTCAAGGTTTATTTTTTCAGCTACTTTTATCTTATCATCTGCAAATGCTTTCAATATGGACCAGTCTAAAATTTTGTTGTTTGGTAAAGAGTAATATAACATAAAAGGCAAGAGAGCCATTACCATACAATCCCTACTTTTGACGACCCTTAGAAAGAAGCCTTTAGAAAACATTGTTGGAAAAGGAGAAAATACTGATAACTAGCATTTTCTGACCTTTTCCAAAAATGTTTTTTACCCATCAAAAAACAAATTTCAAATTTTCAGTCACTTTTATGTTGTCGTCTGCAAATGCTTTCGATCTGGAAATGCCTAAAATATTGTCTTTGGTAATGAGTTAATTGGACATTCCCCTGATCCTTAAATTACGCTCGGAAAATTATACTAAATCAATGTAAAAACAAGATGTCAAAACTTAACAAGTGGAAACTTACAAATTGATGAAATTAAATAAGATTAAAGAAAACTGAAAAAGAATATAACTCTAAATTAACCCTTTACCCCATACAATATTTCTATGGTATCTCTAATTGACCCTAAATTACAGCAAGGATGACGCCATTTCTTATGTGTATATGACATCTTTTGATAGTGTAGAAGACATTGTGGCAAAAGGTGAAATTGCTCGTCACGAGCAATTTCACCTTTTGCCACAATGTTTTTCCAAAGGCTCCTACAAGCAATGCGTAGAAATGAGTATCTATGGAGTAAAGGGTTAAAATATATTTTACCATCAATCACTGAAAAAGGAAATCAGAATTACACTTAAATCTTTCTCCATTGTATTTTCTAAATCGGGGCTCATATTCACCAAGCATTCTTAAAAATGTTCTTCGTCTTATTGTCCAGAATTTTAATCTACATTTGTAAGTAACACAACTTTTGATTGGCTAAATCATTTGGATGAGCCAATCAGTTTAGCCAATCAGAAATTGTGTTACTTGCAAATTTAGAAAACCTTGGAGAAAAGACTAAGAATATTCTCAATAATCGTTGGTGAATACAGGCCCAGATTAAATCAAAATGTACTATAAGAACTATGGTGTGAATAAAGGAGGTTTAACTCTTTACTACCCAATCCTGAGTTTTAATGACCCTGACGAAGAAGCCTTTTGAAAACATTGTGTGAAAAGGAGAAACCAGCATTTTCTCCTTTTCAAACATTGCTTTCTACCCTGCTCACAACTTCTTGTAAATTTTTAGCCACATTTATTTTGTCATCTGCATAGATCTGCTTTCAATTTGGTAGAGTCTAAAATTTTGTCATTTGATAAAGGGTTAACTCCTTGCCAAACAATAAATTTTAGCCTGGTCAAAACTGACAGCACATGCAGACAACACAATTAATGCATATTTTGCCTCCATAAACTCCATTTTAAGCAATAGATCTGGAAGTAGACAGGTCCTATACCATGCAGAAAACCTCCAAAATAGCAAAAGTTTTCAACTTGTTTCAATGTATGCAGACTTTACCAGCTGACATGCCATAGCTCTTTACCACACAACAAAATTTTAGACTGGGTCAAATTGAGAGCACTTGCACTGACAACCAAATAAAACTGGAGTGAAATATTAAATTCCTTAACCCATTACCACACAATCCCTACTTTTGACAACCCTGAGAAAGAAGCCTCTAGAAAACACTGTGGGAAAAGGAGAAAATGCTGGTAACCAGCATTTTCTCCTTTTCCCACAGTGTTTTCTACCCTTCCCAGAACAAATTTCAATTTTTCAGTCACCTTTATTTTGTCGTCTGCAAATGCTTTCAATTGGGACCAGTCTAAAATTTTCTTGTGTGGTAAAGAGTTAAAGGAAGGAAAGAAAACATTGTGGGCAAAGGAGAAAATGCTAGTCACTAGCATTTTCTCCTTTTCCCACAATGTTTTCAAAAGACTTCTTTCTCAGGGTTGTTAAAAGTAGGCCTGTGTGGAATAGAGTTAGTAGTATTTGCACATGCACCATGCCCCCTATTCACAGAGACTGGCCAAGATCAATTTGTGTACCCACAACCTATCATAGTAAAGAACTTCTCATTTTAGAGTAAGGCCATTTAAGCAATCAAGATTCCAATGCAAAGACTTTCATGGTAAGGTCTAACCACTTTCCCAAGCAACGAAATTTTAGATTGGTCCAAACTGAAAGCAGATGACACAATAAATGTGATTAAAAAATTGAAATTTGTTCCTTTTCCAACTATGTTTTCATACAGCTCCCATTTCAGGGGCGTAAAAGCAGGTCATGTTTGGTAAAGGGTTAACCCTTTACCACAAAATCCAGCATTTTAACAACCCTGGGAAAAAGGTCATGTGATAACATTGTGGGCAAAGGAGAAAATGCTGTAAAGAGGATTTTCTCATTTTCCCACAATGTTTTCTAATCTTTCAGAAAAAAAATCCATCATTTTAGCCACATTTTATCTGTCATCTCCAAATACTTTCATTTCGCATCAGTCTGAAAATTTGCTGTTTTGTAAAGTGTAAATAAAAAACCAATGATATCCAAATTGAAAGTATTTGCAGCCAGCAAATTGAGTTACTGGTAACCAGCATTTTCTCCTTTTTCTCAAAAGTTTTCTACTGTTCCCAAAACAAACTTCAATTTTCGAGTCACATTACTTTTGTTGTCTGCAAATGCTTTCAACTTGGCCAAGGCTCACACTGATCAACGTGAGCCGCGGACACCATGTGTTCTCGGTACACCAGATCAAATTTTTACATGGAAGAACCAGAGGTGGTGTAAGTATTTTCATTTTTATGGACCTGATTTACCTAGAAAGAAATGTTGATTTACAGCAATGCCAAGACAAATGATTGATCTGTTTACATACATACTACGGAATAATAATACCATCCTCTAAGCGAGCTGTGGCTTTATGAGCAGCTGGGGTCTTATTGTTTTGCAGTTTATTGCCAAATTTTGGACAAAATTCCAAACCATTGTTCATTTTACAAGTTTGTATGATAAGATAAATGTTTTCCCTAAAAGAACACAAAATTTCACTTAGAAATGTCCATCCAAAGTGAAGGTATGTGTTTTTGAATGGACCTGGGTAGAGGAAAGTATGCTAACAAGACACCAATTTTATTTTCAATGTATGCACATGGACACCAGATCAGAAAAAGCTTGGGGTAACTGGACACCAACCTTTAAATCATCAATATTTCTGCCTGAAACTCGATGCATGGGCTGTGTACGAAGACTATTTTTGTAAACATTACATCACTACGGTCCATTACCTGATAAAGAGCATGTTCTACCCAACTTCATTACTTCTAGCACTTGCTTTTTTGAAATATTTGCAAAATTACGGCAATTTACGAAGTAGACCTACGATGCTTGATCACAATTGACCTGTCATTGCCTCCAATGTTGGTGCAAGACATGTTCCTTTTTTACAGCGTTTCAGTTTAATGAATGGCGTAATTAACCCATTACCACGCAATCAGGAGCTTTAATGTCACTAGGAAAGATGGCTTAGAAAAACATTGTCCATAAAGAAAAACCCCTATTAACTAATACAGTGTGTACATTATTTACCACATTTGGCCTGATTCTTAGTTTAAATAATTTTCAAATCCGCTTGGCCAACTGTTAGAATGGCGTTGTACCCTTCGTACATTTACATGCGTGCGTTTGTTCGTCTACGCGTTTATTTCAAAAATTTTTATTTAATAGACTTCTCCTCAGAATTAAACCGCCAAGTGGAAATCAACAAAAATCAACGTGGATGATTCCATAAGTTTCTTTCGAGATACTTCGATCCTTTAAAAAACATGGCTTATGTGGAAGGAGCTTAAATTATTTTCCGTGTACGGCGCGTTGTGAAATTGTAAAATTTGTCCTCTCTAAAGAACTCAATCACGAGATTGGCATTGGGTAGTTTTCTATCACACTCCTTCAATAAATTTTGATCTGTTGAAAAACATGGCTTTTGTTGGTGGGGCTTATTTTCTCTTAGTGTCATAAAGCAAAAGTACTTGCACCTCTTTAAATTCATTGATAATAAATGTATACATGTACATGTATTTCGTAACACAGATGATCTCTGATAATGTTTCATTTCATCCAATATGCTGGGTGATCATGATATATGAAATATTTATCTTTATTGTTACAAACTTACATAGTTCTTGGAAATACGGCATTGTAGTGCTCAGATATAGTTACAGTTTAACCTATATTAATCAATTACCAAAGGGACGGTCGAAAGAGCTTACCAAAGGCAGGTGCTTGCTTGATATAGATGAATGTCTACAGGTGCATACCTATTTGTCGGGAACTAAATATATGCTTGTTTATTCAGGTTGCTTGCTTAACACCGGTGGCCAACATGCCAGGTTTCACTGTATTTCGTATTGCTGAAATTTATTGGAGAGGCCATCAGACCCTCCAACAGTGGTGATTTTAAAATTCAGACTGCCAGAAAGTTTGCTAATTCTGTATCTTCGAGCGTAATTGTTCTGATACAAAGTCTGTTTCGTCATAGTTTTGTAAATAAAGCGAAATGAAAAAGAAACGAAAAAGGAAATAGACGTGGTTTATTTTTATATATGATGAATTTCAGAAAAGATTTCATTTAGTAATTTGCCATGGCTGCATTTAACCTCTCTAATAATTTCCTAGCACACTACGTACCTTTGAGCGATATAAATTTAACCTGATTCTGTTCCCTCTTTTTATCCATGCAGAAGTCTTTAGTTGGTTCTAGAGCATCGAAAGGTAGTATCAAACTCAAAGTGAAAATTGTACAAGTGAAAAAAATGTCAGTAATCAAGTTGCTGAGAAATTTCAAAAACAAACTCACCTCTTTATCAGTACTCGAATGTTTACAAATATGTCTATTATGTATTAAGCATTATCTTGAAAATAATTAACTTTCATAGTCCCATTCGACATGTAGCGTGTTCTACAAAAAAGTTTTTAATACCATCAAGAATGAAAGAAGTGAACATTTTCGGTGTACGTACAGTCTAACTCAAAGCCGTCAATCTAACGTATACATACGTTGGCCAGTGTGACCAATTCTTGCACTCAAAGTAATGAACACGAATTACAAATTCGTTGATTAGTTAATAGGGACAATGTTTTTCGAAGCCATCTTTCCCAAGGACATTATAGCTTGTGATTGCCTGGTAATGGGTTAATACGTCATTCATAAAACTGAAACGCTGTAAACAAGGAACATGTCTTACACCAACATTGGCGGCAATGACCGGTCAATTGTGATCAAGCATCGTAAGTCTACTTCGTAAATTGCCGTAATTTTGCAAATATTTCAAAAAAGCAAGTGCTAGAAGTAATGAAGTTGGGTTGAACACGCTCTTTATCAGGTAATGGACCGTAGAGACATAATGTTTACAAAAATAGTCTTCGTACACAGCCCATGCATCGAGTTTCAGGCAGAAATATTGATGATTTAAACACGGCGGGGAATCACGTGACACAACAACAACAACAGTGACCGTTATTTGAAAAAAATCCCCGACTTCAGGTAAGAAAATCTTCAATAATTCCGTTAATACATGACCGATTGGAATTCGGTTTGAAGCAGAGAAGGCGGAAGGACTCTAGGGATTTGCTTGATGTGTTAGATTTTTTAAACAACACCTGATAAAAAAGTTATTGACGCGCAAACAAATTTTTTACCCTGGATAATTTGTTTGTTCAAAATTTGGCAATAAACTGCAAAACAATAAGACCCCAGCTGCTCATAAAGCCACAGCTCGCTTAGAGGATGGTATTATTATTCCCTAGTTTGTATGTAAACAGATCAATCATTCGTCTTGACATTGCTGTAAATCAACATTTCTATCTAGGTAAACCAGGTCCACAAAAATGAAAATACTTACACCACCACCGGTTCTTCCATGTAAAAATTTGATCTGGTGTACCGAGAACACATGGTGTCCGCGGCTCACGTTGATCAGTGTGAGGCTGGAATGTTGTCATTTGGTGAAGAGTTAAACCATTACAGTCAATGCACCTATTGAAATGTTTGTAAGGCACCAAAACCATGCACAACATGCTTTTAACCCTTTACTCCACAGATAGTCATTTCTATGCATTGCTTGTAGGGGCCTTTGGAAAACACTGTGGCAAAAGGTGAAATTGCTCGTCACGAGCAATTTCACCTTTTGTCACAATGTTTTCTATGCTGTCAAAAGGTGTCATATACATATAAGAAACAGCTTCATCCTTGCTGTTATTTAGGGTCAATTAGAGGAACCATTGAAATGCCTTATGGGGTAAAGGGTTAATCAAAAGTAGTTGCAACGAGATATATCGCAGGCTGCTGACAAATGCGCTAGACGGTCGCTTCGTCACTAGACCACAAGGTATACAAGTGTCCAAGGTAAGAATGGTTCTAATAGCAATTCATACAATAGGTTGAAGAGGCTAGAAAAGTTGTATCATTCCAACAGACTTGCAGAAGGACAGAGAAGTAATTCCAGTATTAACTTAATGGATTCTATTAAAGAATGACATCCATGCAAGGGATTCAAATTCCAACACCCTATGGTTTACCACTCAGCTACCAGGAACTGACTGATTGATTGAATAATTGATTAATGGACGTTTTACTACACTTTTAACATTATTTAAGGTAGTAGACCTCAAATACCTCCAGTGCTGCATTGCATAAAGTTTTCTTGATAGTTGATAAATACATATTTATACAAACCTGTATAATACTTTTGCACATTTTTAACCTACCAGAAATATCTTTATGCCTATCTTGAAATTATTTGTTGATACTTTGTTAGTTTCCAGAAAAGGGAGGTAATTACTATCTCTCTTCGTAATGAAAATATAGTGATTTTAGATTTATAAATGATAATTCTAGAAAAGATAAAATGGGAAAAGTGGCTTGGCTAAAGCTGTACAATAACACTCTTCTTTAATCATGGCAAATTTTGTAGGATAATATCTTTGTGGAAATGGCAGTTTTCCATTTGAGGTCTACTACGTTAAGTCATATCATGACAAGAACTCACATGTACACCATGCATTTCACCAATACTAGTCTGGGACACTGAAGTGTCTTGGTACCATGAGTCGGCAAGATTCATAAGAAATTATATCAATCATAATTACAAGATTGATTCAAGAAAACTTTCCAAGAATCACATCATGCAAGTTTTGCTTTTTTTAATTATTCCTTGCAAGATGCCAGAGAAAAAAAACATGTTTTATCAGATAATACCAGCCCTTGATCAAACATAATTTTTAATTTTTCAAATTGAAAGCTTTTGGGCGACAATAGTGTGGCTTAACTCTTAACTCATTACCACACGAGAAAATTTTGGACTGGTCCAAATTGAAAGCATTTGCAGACGACAAAATAAAGGTGACTAAAGAATAGAAATTTGTTATGGGAAGGGTAGAAAACATTGTGGGAAAAGGAGAAAATGCTGGTTACCAGCATTTTCTCCTTTTCCCACAGTGTTTTCAAAAGGCTTTTTTCTCCGGGGGCGTCAAAAGTAGGGATTGAGTGGTAATGGGTTAACCAAACAATCCCTGGTTTTTACAACCCTGAGATAGAAGCCTTTTGAAAACTGGGGGAAAAGGAGAAAATGTGGTAACCACCATTTTCTATTTTTTTCCCACAATGTTTTCTACTCTTTACAAAACAAATTTCAAATTTTCAGTCACTTTTATTTTGTTGTCTGCAAATGCTTTTAATTTGGACAAACCTAAAATTTTATCCTTTGGTAATGAGTTAAATATCATTCCGTCTTAACTTTTACCAGACAATCAAGTATTTTTTCCAACCCTTAGGAAAATGGGTATAAAACATTGTAGAAAGAGGAGGAAATGTTGGCCACCATCATTTTCTCCTTTTCCTGCTAAGTTTTTTTTTACCTATTCAACAACTTTCCTATCCTTGAAACCTGACTTCAAGGATTCGGTTTGTCAGTAAGTATCATTTTTTATGAAGGATGGAATGCTGGTATTTAGCACTATTCCTCTTTTTCCTTCCATGTCTTAACCATCATTCTAAAGAGTCATACATGCAAAGGACAGGACAGTTTGTTTAACCCTTTACTGGATGACAAAATGTTAGCTTTATCCAAACCGAAAGCATTTGCAGACAACAATTTCAATGTATTTCAAATGGTGCAATCTTGCT
Organism: Tridacna crocea; assembly: GCA_943736015.1. Lineage (NCBI taxonomy): Eukaryota > Metazoa > Mollusca > Bivalvia > Cardiida > Cardiidae > Tridacna > Tridacna crocea. Next base: position 13,858,123 of record OX031057.1, on the reverse strand, counting down.
TTGATACTGGGTAGAAAAAACATTGTGGAAAAAGGAGAAAAAGGCCTCTTCTACAGGGCCGTGAAAACCGATTATTGTTCGATAAAGGGTTAATGGTACAAAAAAAGTAAGAAAGCATATCAGCCAAGCTCTGATAAAGGAGGGCTTTAGTGCATCATTGGTGATGCATTTTACCAAACAAGTTAACACATAATTTTAGATCTATATAATCCACTTACACTAACAATCAATCAGTCTGGAGGTAGAATGATTGACTGTTTAACTCTTTACCACACAATCCCTACTTTTAATGACCCTGAGAAAGAAGCCTTTTGAAAAAATTGTAGGAAAACAAGAAAATGCTGGTAACCAGCATTTTCCCCTTTTCCCACAATGTTTTCCACCCTTTTAAAAATGATTCTCAACTTTGGGCCATATTTATTGTGTCATCTGCAAATGCTTTCAATTTGGACTGGTCTACAATTTGTTGTGTGGTAAAGAGTTAACGCAGTTTTCAACATTATTTCAGTTATATCGCAGCGGCAAGTGCAACTATCCATGCGTTCCTGGAGTCTCTTTTACCAGTACATGTACTTAACAAAATTTTCTTTCCAAGCCACTGGCTGCTTTCCCATGTGATCATCATGGAAACAATGGTCAGCGGTGGAAGAGGAATGAATCCTGTGCAGTGACTATCATCAATCCTCGGAAAGAGATTAGCCGAGCCAGGGTCGTAGCCAGGGATTGAGCCCTGTACCTCGTGTTCTCAAGTCCTGCACGCAACCAACTGAGCTACCAGGGCTCAGCGGAGGTAGAATGTCCTTTGCCATGCAGAAATGGAGCAATTGCAAAAAAACAAAGTTTCGACCCGTCTACACCTTTTGCAGATGCATTAAGCCCCCTTTTCACAGAATCTGGCTCACATAAATAAGTGTTACACTAGGATTTGATAATTCGAGGACGATTCCAAAGAAAATGTTGCCATAGTTACCACACCATTATCATCAAGTTTCCGTATAACTGTGACTTTCTTCCTTACAACTTTACAGGTATAATATGGAATATACAAAGGGGTCCAGTTAAGGAAATATTTTAGATTTCCAATTAAAAAAGAAATCGAGATAGAGTTTGTTCAGAGTTTAGCATCTTTCAACAGCATAATACTCGCTAACGTCCCCCACTATACAGCCCTATGCATACATTATTGTGGCGGTTGTCGCCACAGAGTCAACGATTGTGGCGGTTGTCGCCACAGAGTCAACGAAAATTCCAAAATTCGAAAAAAAAATCCAAAATTCGAAACAAAATTCGAAAAATAAATAAGTCTAAAAACCAAACTCATTGCCTATGATTCGGTTAAGAACATACCTAATAACCGCCATAAAATTTCAGTTAACTTCATAAAAAGTAGTCCACCAAATAAGCTACTGCTTCTAAAGAAGACGGCTTAAACTAATTTTACTGATTAAAGAAGTGTTGATAGTGATTGATTTTATGCTTAAAAATGCATTCTAAGAGACAGGTAAGGTTGGCAAACTGTTATTGCATTCTGAAACATCGGCTAATGTCGGTATACTACGTACTTGTAACAATCGAATTGCCTCGGTAAGCTGCAGAGAATGGTCGGGCATTCACGTCGGACACGGCATGATTAAATCATCTTTAGCATTATTTCGTTTTAATATACAATGATACTTTATGAAGAATATAAATATTTTATAGGTGTTTTGTCGATTAATGTAACCGATAGATCTAAAATTAAAAAAGAAAAGATTTTTTTTCTAAGACTTCCGCACTCTCTCGCACGGTGGGAGTAACGAACGACAACTCTCCTCGGAGATTGAGACTTCCGGTGCAGAAGATTGTCATGCAATTTCGCGACTCTACAATTAAGGCCGATTCACGCAAAACAGAAAGAAAGGCTGCCCAGTCTTACCCCGAGATCAGTTTTGACTGGCATAACTATGCTTGTGGATCGTTTGCCTGAGGCTTGTGATCATGTTGAAGTGGCCTCGACAGGTTATAGTTTGAAGGTTGGCCGACGTAGGTTAAATTCGATGTTCTTTCGAAAACAATGAGGGCGTGTCAATTTTGCCTTCTCTGGCCTTTTCCTTCTCTTACGACAGCGTTGTTTGGAGAAATATAGAAAGGACACGGTGGATACTTGTATGTGAAATGTGAATTTTGTTATGATAAATAATGTGACCCATAATTATTATGACCCACCACGTCAAGAGGGATGGAACTGAGTTCAGGTAATTAAGATCTATCATATTTTCTTTTTATCTTTGTAAATTTTGTTATACCTTAGTTATTTGCTTAACCCATTACCACACAATCCCTACTTTTGACGCCTCTGAGAAAGAAGCCTTTAGAAACCATTATGGAAAGAGAAGAAAATGCTGGTTACCAGCATTTTCTCACAATGTTTTCTGCCCTTCACAAAACAAATTTGAAATTTTCAGTCACATTTATTTTGTCATGTGCAAATACTTTAGATTTGGACAAACCTAACATTTTGTTGTTTGGTAGAAAGTACCAGTCCATGTACATGTGTCTGACTCACTTTTTCTGCAATAAAATATATTTCTCTACTCTTTACCAAATTTTACCTAATTAACTCAGGCCTGATTTTTCTGTTAGGGTGAAGAGAAGTTTTTAACAATTACCATTCATTCCTGCATTTAAGGTCACTAAAGAAAAAAAGCTATGAAGAACATTGTGGGAAAAGAAGAAAATAATAGTATCCTGCATTTTCTTTGTTTTACACAATAATTTCTACCCATTTTGATACAAGTTTTACTAATTTGAAGATTTATTATGTTGTCTGCAACATCTTTCGATTATGACCAGTTATAAAAATTTTGTCTTCTGGTTATAGTTAACTCATTACCAAAGGACAAAATCTTACACTGGTTCAAATTGAAAGCATTTGCAGACGACAAAATAAAGGTGACTGAAAAGTTGAAATTTGTTTTGGGAAGGATGAAAACACTGTGGAAAAAGGAGAAAATGCTGGTTACCAGCATTTTCACCTTTTCCTACAGTGTTTTCAAAAGGCTTCTTTCTCAGGGGCGTCAAAAGTAGGGATTGTGTGGTAATGGGTTAAAGAGGGTCTTGTTACAAACTATTTTGGGTGGGGAAACATCAAAATATAGAAAATATGTACTGTGGCAATTGTTTTATTGAAGTTGCAGGATCAGTTTGATTGGATAAATTCAATAAAAACTAAATTCTAAAAACTAAATCGGGCCCTTGTAAATTGCAAATTCTCCTCAGAATTCCATCTACTTCTTGTTTGTGACTGTGAAACAGCATACCAATTCAAAGGTCTGCAAGCTACATTTGAAAATGGCAACAAAACTCATTCTATGGAAAATTTGCAATTTTGGTGGAATATTTTCACAAGTGTTTACAAGTAACATAGAACAATTACAGAATTTCTGGGCAGACTGGTGGATCATATATAATTTGTTATTTTCATTGTCTTTATGACCAAAGACTGAAATTTGAATTTTTTCACTGTATGGTAGATAATTCTAATACATTCAGATTGTAATGCAATGAACTGTATTTCTATAAAACATTTTTTTTACAGATAACCTGGTTGGACAACTTCCTGGCTGCTTTTTGAAGCCACTAGTGATGCAAATATAAAGAATATGGAAGAGCAATTTGGGAGGTGCAATTGAATTACTTTCTAAGGAAATCAACCCAGATAGCAGCTAAGCAGGCATACATGGCAAAATACTGAAGGTTTTATATTTTTAAACCTTTTTTTCATGAAAACAATAATTAATGCTCTGAGATAGGGAGACAAAATGAAATTTAAATTCAAAATGATCAGCTGTCTTGATTTTTTGGCTATAAGGAATTATTAGATTAATTTTTCTAAACCCTTGAATTATGTAAATTAGATGCATGCTGTATTTTTTAACCCTTTACCACACAATTCAAAATTGTCTTTTTCAAATTGAAAGCATTTGCAGATGAAAATTCAGATGTCTTATATCAGGTAAACTTTGCTTAAAATTGTGACTACTCTTCGTTATAAACACCTATTTACAAAGTGACTAATAGCATGACTTATTGTAACTTTTTGTTTGTACAAGTCGAAAATAGGTTTTGCCTTCTGCACAGGAAAAATATTCATTCATTAGCAACTTGAAATTATAGGTTCTTCTGAACTGGAAATATATGCAGGACATAACTTGAAATGCCATACTCATAGGCAGATGATTTTACTTTTCATGGTATTAAAATATGGTGTGAAAAATGAGAAAGTGTCCTGCACTGAAAGTTTTAGATCAACATATGTAGTAGGTAAAGGTTTGATTTGCGTAAACTGTGTGAAATATTTCCTTGACCATTCTGGACATAATAATTATGCCGAGCAATGCTGAGGATAAAAATAGAATATTGATTTATGTAAATGATTGTTACCTGGGTCAGGTTAAATGAAGTAGATAATAATGAGCATTTCATTTCAAATTGTGAAAATCATTAATATCACATACACTCATTTAGTAATCTGGCACTGTTTCACCACATGGCATAAACACAAAAAGATAAATATTTGTCAAAATATGGGCCATGCTGTATGAAAAAGAGACTAAATGCATTTCTTTGATCTATTATACCAAGCAAGGCATCAAATAATTATGGATCTATAAACTCCATTTTGTCTAACATTCAACTGAATCATGAAGTAGACTGGTCCATGGAAATACAGAAGATATTCAAACGGCAAACATTGTGGGCTCATGTCAGCCTGGGCAGACTACACAGGCTGACCTGGGTCTATTTTTTTTGCAGTTGCAGCTCCTTTTTTTTTTTATAGAGCATGGCTCAATAATATATGTACATATTCACAGGTATTGGCTATGATCAACATGACATTGTGGATACCAGACAGATTCAAGCTGCTGTTTGGAAACAGGTGAAATGGTATAGAAAGAGGATCAGACCAGAAAGACCATACCAAAATCAGACTAAAAAGATGTATAGAATGCTTTTTGTACAACAGTGTTTTATTAGTATTTATAGAAAATATTGTCTTTCTTCTAAATATTTTTTCAAATGTTGTCATATTATGAATAAAAAGTTATCCATTTGAAACAATACTTAGACTGCAGTAAGCATTGTTATTTTTCATATTGGTAAGTCCCACTTTTGTTGTATTTTTATATTTTTGTAACTAAAGCCGGAAACATGACAGGAAACATGATTTGGTTGTCTGAGCAAATGCTTTTTTTTTTCACAATGCTTTCATATTAACTCATTACCAAACGACAAAATTTTAACTTTGTCCAAATCGAAAGCATTTGCAGATGACAAAATAAAAGTGACTGAAAATTTCAAATCTGTTTTGCGAAGGCCAGAAAACACTGTGGGAAAAGGAGAAAATGCTGGTTACCTCCTTTTCCCACAATGTTTTCAAAAGGCTTCTTTCAGGGGTGTCAAAAGTAAGGATTGTGTGGTAATGGGTTAACCCATTACCAAACGACAATAAATTAGACTGGTCCAAATTGAAAGCATTTGAAGATGACAAAATAAAAGTGACTGAAAATTTGAAATTTGTTTTGTGAAGGGTAGAAAACAATGTGGGAAAAGGAGAAAATGCTGGTTACCAGCATTTTCTCCTTTTCCCACAATGTTTTCTAAAGGCTTCTTTCTCAGGGGCGTCAAAAGTAGGGATTGTGTGGTAATGGGTTACATATTTTCAAGTGGACATGAACTGTTTTCAGTCATTTAACTCGTTACCAAACGATAATATTTTAGACTTGTCAAAATCAAAAGTATTTGCAGACGACAAAATAAAAGTGACTGAAAATATGAAATTTGTTTTGAGAGGGGTAGAAAATATTGTGGGAAAAGGAGAAAATGCTGGTTAGCCGCATTTTCTCCTTTTCCCACAATGTTTTCTAAGGCTTCTTTCTTCAGGGTCGTTAAAAGTAGGGATTGTGTGGTAATGGGTTAATCTATGGTTACCAGAGTATTCAAATCATACTCCAGTGTGATTCATTGGAGGCTTTGCTGTGCAAAAAGTGTTCATGAATGTTTGTGCCCAATAATTAAGAATTCTTTGACTCATTTAACAATTACAAACCTATGACTTTCCCAAATTTAGAGCATTTGCAGCTGACAAATACTTATTGTATGGTAATCGGTTAAGCTACAGTAGTATTCCCCAGGGTTGCTTGCTATATTTTCCATAATGAACATTTATGCAAAGTCATTTGAAAATTCTCAAATGGTTGAACAACAGCTTTGATGAGACTCTTTGACATTTTGACCTCCTTGACCGTGTATGAAAAAAATAATTATTTAATCTTACATATTGTTATTAATCTAAAGGCCAGTTTCTGGTCTTTGTTAATTTTAGATTTCTTCGTGTCTTAACTCTTTACCACACAATACCGGCTTTTAACGACCCTGAGAATGAAACATTTTCAAAACATTGTAGAAAAAGGAGAAAATGCTGGTATCCAGCATTTTCTCCTTTTCCTACAATGTTTTCCACCCATCCCAAAACAAATTTGAATTTTTGATTCATGTTTAATTTGTTGTCTGCAAGTGCTTTCAGTTTGGACAAGTCTAAAATTTTGTTGTTTGGTAAAGAGTTAATATGACTAGGAACTTTCAGCCTGTCATTGTTATGCAAAAAAGTTTGTCTCAGTTGAGAGTTATCTGCCAGTATTTACTTTTGCCTACCATGTATGCTGGGAAATCAGCTTTGCATGCTTGTCTTGTTAAAAGCTTTCTGCAGCATTACTGATATTGTGCACAAAGATTTGTATGTTAACCCATTACTACACAATCCCTACTTTTGACAACCCTGGAAAAGAAATCTTTTTGAAAACATTGTGGGATAAGGAGAAAATGCTGGTAACAAAACAAATTTCAAATTTTCAGTCACATTTATTTCGTTGTGTGCAAATGGTTTCAATTTGGACAAACATAAAATTTTGTCGTGTGGTAATGAGTTAAACAGTCTTAAAAACATTTTACTTTGTGTTTCTTCTGAGTGATTTCAGTATGCATCTTTTCTTGACCGAAATGCTTGTGTACCACAGTGAAATGGACAAAATCCTGTGGTTTCACTTGACTGGTTTAAATTGTAAATATAAATCTCTAAGCACTAATTAAGATTAACTTATCAATAAATAGTTTACGGAGATACTAAGTGGAGTGTTTTGAACTTAAGAATTGAAGATTGATTTTAGGTAACATTTTTTTATATTTTTGTGGAAACGTCAGAGACAAATATCTCTATGTATATTTCATGATACATGTACTGAGGCTAATGAAGCAACTGGTTTTCCAAACTCAACAATACAATGTTTCCTTAAATGTACATAGGATTAAATTTTTGCTGATAACTAAACAAGGGTAACGTGAAGAACTATATTATTGTGAAGATTTTCCAAATCATATGTCTCAAGATTTCTAGGTGAAGACAATGACCAAAAAAAAATTACTTGGAATATGCAGTGTTTTTTGTTAGTGTTTACATTTCTTTCAAACAGAATGTTTCAATGAGCATAGACTCAGTACATGCATTATTGACCACCTCGAAAAAAATCTCTCAAGATTATTTACTGAAAACATTGACAAAAATGCAATCTTGCTAAAAGTATGCAGTTGCCTTTTGTTAGTGTCAGACATATCTGTTAAAACAGAAATACTGGGCCTAGATTCAGTAGATGCATTATTGATTACATGGAAAAAATATATCAGGATTATCAAGGTAGAAACATTTACAAAAATGCAATTTTGCTTGAAATATGCAGTTGCTTTTTGTTACTGTTGACATATCTTTTAAACAGAATGACTGAGCTTAGATTCAGTAAATGGGTCATTGATTACCAAAAAGCAATAGTGTCTAATTTTTGTCTTGTTATAAGTTTTAATCAAAGAGGGAAGCTTCAGCGAGCTGATGTTATTCTTAAAATGCTTCTATTAGGTCAAGCAGATCACATATTCAGCAACTTCTGCAGATATTTGCAAATTAGTCTGTATATATTTGATCGTGTGAGATTTTAGTCTACATTGATGTCTTTACCAAATTGGAAAGCATAAGTAAAAAGCTGCGTTCTTGCCAAAATTTGTAAAATTGTAGGTGATAAAATTATTCAGATGAAAACATGGACAGAAATGCAGTTTAGCATGGAATATGCTGTTACTTTTTGTTGTTCACGTTGACATATGTCACCTGATAGTAAAAAGCATAGATCGGAGAACAAAAAAAAAACTACTGAGACCTGTAGTTTGTTTTGACAGATTTGTGTAATTACAAGGCTCAGAGTTGGTCTTGAGTACTTTAAATCAATGGGTATTTACTATTGTATTCCTTATGTGTATATACAGATTATTTAATTTACTAACAGCATGATGATCATTGAGTAGTTAGTTAATAGATCAGGCACATACTGTTTTAAAGTTGTTCAGTCTTAAAGCTGGATATTTTGTTTAGTAGCTCTTTTACATGCCAACAGGTTATTGCACGACTATTGTAGGCGAATAATTAATCCTTTACCAAACAACAAAAGTTTAGATGGTCCAAATTCAAAGCACGTGCAGACAACAAAGTAAATGTTGCTAAATAATTGAAATTCGTTTCCAGCAGGGTAGAAAACATTGTGGGGAAATGAGAAAATGCTGGTTACCGGCTTATTCTCCATTCTCAAAATGCTTTCAAAAGACTTCTATTTCAAGGTTGTAAAAACCAGGGATTGTTTACACTTACAGTAGTATTGTTCAGTAAACACCTCCATGTATATTTCATGATACATGTTATCAGGCTAATGAAACAATTTGTTTTCCAAACTCAACGACACAATGTTTACTTGGATGTACATCAGTAAAATTTTTGCTGATGACTTAATATGCATATCGTGAAGAACTATGTTCTTGTGAAGAATTTGACAATCATCTGTCTCAAGTTTAAGATGGAAACATTGACAAAAAATCAAAATTGCTTGTAATATAGTTGTTTTTTATTTGTGTCGATACATTTTTAACTCTTTACCACACAATCCCGACATTTAAAGATGTTAACAAAGAAGCCTTTTGAAAACATTGCTGGAAAAGGAGAAAATGCTGGTAAAATGCTACCCTTTCCAAAAAAAGTTGAATATTTAAGTCACATTTATTTTGTTGTCTGCAAAGTATTTCAACACAGACTGGTTTAAAATTTTGTCGTTTAGTAAAGAGTTAAGCAGAATGATGAAGTTTAGATTCAATAAATGCGTTACTGATTACCTTAAAAATATGTTCAGGATTATTCAGGTGAACACATTGACAAAAATGCAATTTTGGTAGGAATATGTATGATTACCTCGAAGAAATATCCAAGATTATTAGGCCTAAATGAAAATATGGACAAAAATGCAATTTTGCTTGGAATATGCAGTTGTTTTTTGTTAGTGTTGACACATCTGGTTAAACAGACTAACTAAGCTTAGGTCCAGTGAATGTGTTATGGATTAACTGGAAAGAATAATATCTAATTTTCTGTTGTTGTTTTTTTTTTATTATTATTATTATTTGAAGTTTTGTGCTCGGTGAAGTTGAACTTGAAAATAAATTATAGTCATGGGGGTAATATTTCTGACATTTGTTACTGTATAGTTTACATTTAAATAAATACATGTACCAGGTGATAAGCAAAACTGTTTTACCTGTTTTGTAATACCCACAGCAAGCAAAGTTTTAGGGGGTAATGCTGGGGTCACCTTGTCCATCAGTCTGTCTATCGTTTCACCTCGAATTTTTCACCCGGGCTTTCAAACTATAAAAGCTATCAACTTGAAACTTCATACATGGCAGAACACATTATGGAGAAGTGCAGTGCATAAGAACCAAAACTGCCATTCTTGTTTTTTGTGTTATTGCCATTTGTTGATATTCAGATGGAATTTTTGTCCAGTCCAGGCCATAACTTCCTGTTGAAGCTCAAAACTTATATCCCCCACATTATGATTCGGCGGTATAAAAGGAGTCAGCTTGTCTGTCTGATCAAAAACTCAAGATCAACCGGACAACCGCCACAACAGTGCCTTCAGCGCTTTGATTATATGTGGGATTGCTTTACGAATTGAAAGATAGATTAATGAAATTCTGTGCGTTACTGTATAGACAAATATTGTATTTCATGTATATAGAATGAATCATACAAAATCCAAAATTCATTTGACAAACAATTTAGATTTTCATGGGTTTTTGGGATATAGTGGAAGGGCTTCTCCAGGTATGCCCTTTCCACTAACCCATTACCACCCTGAGAGAGAAGCCTTCAGAAAACATTGTGGGAAAAGGAGAAAATGCTGGTAACCAGCATTTACTCCTTTTCCCACATTGTTTTCTACCCTTCACAAAACAAATTTTCAGTCACTTTTATTTTGTCCTCTGCAAATGCCTTCAATTTGGACAAGCCAGACATTTTGTTGTTAGGCAAAGAAATATATGTGGCTCATCTATCAGTCACAGCATCTGATGTCAAAGCCAATGATCGGCTGCAGATTCTTTTTCAGAATTTTTCTTTTTCTAAAAACAGGGCAAAAATCATTAATATCACAGGAGTTACTGTTGCCTGCCAATTCAGTTCTGGTTCTCCCTATGTTAGTTAACTCTTTACCAAAATGACAAAATTTTGGACTTGTCCAAATTGAAAGCATTTGCAGATGACAAAAAAAACATGAATCAAAATTTGAAAATTGATTTGGAAAGAGTAGAAAACCAGCATTTTCTCCTTTTCCAACAATGTTTTCAATGGCTTGCGTTCTGAGGGTCATTAAAAGTCGGGATTTAGGGTAAAGAGTTAACCAAGTTTGAACTAAATATCTTTGGTTCTAAAGGAGATATGAAGAACATTTCAAAATTTTTTATGAAACCATCTTCGGAAGCCAAGGCCGACGATTCACTACCTTACTCTACCCTTTGCGGATCGAGCTTGATTTTTACATTCACCCGATACGCTTTTTCATTGAATGCAGCCAGCTCTAGCTGCAACGAATGAAATCACTCGTAGCATTTCATCTTTGATAAAAATAGAACAAGGTCTCTACCTTTCGAATAAAAGGTAAAACATGGAAACCCATTTGAATATCTGCTTATCGCTTCATGTGTATTCATAAGTGGTTTGTAAAACCATATTTCATTTGCTTTTAGAAACATTATGTAAAGGGGAGTGAAAACCAGCATCCAATAGAGGGCGCATCACAGGAATCTTGAAATCGGGCTCAATCAGCCAAAGCAAGATCCATGTAGTGATCGTAAACTTGGCTCTCGAAGATGTTATAAAACAGAAAGACAAAGACTGATTCATATCTTAACATTTCTTAATTCTTTACCAAATGAGGTAATTTTGGTCGTATGAAACTGAAAGAATTTGCAGACGACAAAATTAGAGTGGCTAAAAAGGTGGTATTTTCATCTCCTAGGGAAGAAAACACGGTGGAAAACTGAGAAAAAACTTTGTATAAGAATTTTCTCCTTTTCCCAGTGTTTTCAAACACCTTCAACCTCAAAGCCGTAAAGACCAGGGCTAGTACAGGGTCATTGAAACATAAGACTGTCAAGTAAAGTGGTAATCTAAAGATAACTCTTACCAGACAACAAAATTTTAGACCAATCCAAATTGATAGCATTTGCAGACGACACAATAAATGTGGTTGAAATACTGAAATTTGTTGTGGGAAGGGTAGAAAACATTGTGGGAAAAGGAGAAAATGCTGGTCACCAGCATTTTCTCCTTTTCCCACAATGTTTTCAAAAGGATTCTTTCATACTATCATAAAAAGTCTGGATTGTGTGGCAAAGGGTTAAAGATATGGAACTCACCAATTTCAACATCTTCCAGCCCTGATACACCAATATCCATAGCTTCAATATGCCTGTCTTTCACTTGTAAACCCTCTATATCCGCAATTTTGTCATTTAAACCGTTTTCTATGTTCACATTCACCTCGGTCTCTGACTGGCCCTCACCATCAAAATCCAACCTTAAGGCAGGAAACTTCCCCCCTTCCTTGTAAAACTCCATCCTCTGTCTTTGTAACTCTTCCCTCTTTTGGTACTCATACTGCCTTAATTTTAGAGCCTTCTCTTGTTTTTCTAGAATAACACGTAATCTTTCTTGTTCATCTAGTAGAGACTGCCTCTGTTTAAGAAGCTCTCTCTTTCTACCCGTCGGTGACAGTTTCTTGTAATATTTCGCATAATCAGGATCATTAAACATTTTTGGGTTTTTCATATTAGGTGAATGTAATTTAGCATTATCACTTTCTTCTGTCTCCTCACTGAAAACAACTTTACCCGGAGGCTGTTGCCTCCTGCCATCAGGGGACTGGCCCCTTACTGATGACCCTCTGAGTGATGACCTTGGACTTTCAAGGTCATGCTCAGGTAAGTTCTGTTTTATATCCATACTTTTGTGTGTGCTAGAGGCCACAGGTTCAGTTAAAGGCCCTATTCCATTAAGTTTTGGTGGATACGAAAACCGTGGACGACCATCCAAGGGTGATACACTTCTAGATCGTGAATTCCCTGACCCTCGTGAACTTCTACTGAGAGACCTTTCCTTCGCAATTTCCTTGTCAATTAGAGAGGTGAAAGGTCGTTTGATATTGTCCTCTGGATTTTTATTCTGTAGGAACGAATCCGATACTGAATCTCCTTCCATTTGATCTTCGTAAAGTCTTCCTCTTTCCTTGTGACCTTGACCAGTTTCTCTAGATCTTGATTGTCTTTGGACCTGTAATTATAGACAAAAACAACTAAAAATGTTTAATTTCAATGTTTTTTAACATGCATGTTGAGGTTGTAGATCCATAATACTTAAAGTGCAGCATGGCATAAAATTCCTTGATAGTTGAACAAGAGCCGTCAGAGACGGGTTATGCTCCCCGAACAAGTGCTTGTCATAAAATATAAGACATTGATATAAATTTACTTCTTTTATCCTAGAAGAACCTGTTCATGTCCCCAAAAATTTGAAGTGAAAAGGCAATTACTATCTTAGAGATAGCCAACACAAACTTGTAGAGGACAATAAGCCCAATAAGCCCCCTTTAAGCCCCCTTTTCCCATAAGACAATATTGGATCATTGCAAACAGAAAACATTGTGGGAAAAGAAGAAAATGCTGGATACCAGCATTTTCTCCTTTTCCCACAATGTTTTCAAAAGACAGGTGAGGTAAAGGGTAAACTCAAATCTAACCATGATTTTTTCAAAAGGCCTTCACCCTAGGATCAATGAAACATGGGATTGCTTTGTGAAAGGTTAATCCTTCACACTTCTACTACACAACAAAAATTTAGACTTGTCTTAACTCATTACTAAACGAAAAAATTTTCAGTTTTGTCCAAATCGAAAACAGTTGTAGACAACAACATAAAAGTGACTGAAAATTTGAAATTTGTTTTGAGAAGGGTAGAAAACATTGTGGAAAAAGGAGAAAATATTGGTTACAAACATTTTCTCCTTTTCCCACAATGTTTTCTGAAGACTTCTTTCTCAGGGTCGTCCAAAGTAGGGATTGTGAGGTAATGGGTTTACTGAAAGCATTAGGAGATGACATTTATAAAGTAACTATAATCATGGAATCTGCCTATGTGACACATTGAGAGTAGAAAACATTATGGAAGAAAGGAGAAAATTCTGCATACCAGCTTTTTCTCCCTTTCCTGCAAAGTTATCAAACACCTTCCTCTCCAGGTTAACCCATTACCACACAATCTCTACTTTTGACGCCCCTGAGAAAGAGGCCTTTTGAAAACACTGTAGGAAAAGGAGAAAATGCTGGTAACCAGCATTTTCTCCTTTTCCCACAGTGTTTTCTACACTTTCCAGAACAAATTTCAATTTTTCAGTCACCTTTAATTTGTCGTCTGCAAATGCTTTCAATTTGGACCAGTCTAAAATTTTGTCATGTGGTAAAGACTTAATTGAAACTAAGAATTGTGTCTTAACCCTTTGTCAGATGACAAAATTTTAACCTTCTCCACATTGAAAACATTTGCAGATGACAATTTCAGAGTGGCTCAAATGGTGTGATTTTCCCTTGATAAAGTAGAAAACATTTCAAATCCCGTCTATTCTGAATAAGCTGCAGGTCTTGGTAGACACAGCATGAAATTTTGTAAAAAACAATCAAAACGATGGTACCTCTTTAATACTGGCTATAGATGTGCTGAGTTGATCTTGTTTGTTTAACAGCTGCCCTTGGTACTCTGTTAGCAGCTGTTGACATTGAAATAATTTGTTCTGGATTTCTGAAAAACCAAGAAAGAGAATTCTTACAAATAATGATTCTGTCGTGATATAATTAGTACCAAACAGGTTACATCCTAATTATATTAGTGTTGTGGGTTTGTTTGGTTTTTTTAAGTCACTGAAAAAGACTGTTAGTTGTAGCAATTAACTTTTTACAAAACGACAAAATAAAGACTGGTCAACATTGAAAGCATAATTATGCAGACAACAAAATAAATCAGATTGAAAAGTTGAAATTTGGTTTGGGAAGGGTAGAAAACATTGTTGGAAAGGTTCAATCATCTTGTAAAAAAACCCTTTACTAAAGAATCCACTATTTTCACAACTTTGACAAACAGGGCTTTTTAACTAATTAGCACACAAATTGACTTTGAAAGACCCTGAAAAAGAACTCATTTAAAAACATCTTTTCTACCTGTTCAAAAGAAAGTTTCAATTTTTGATTTACATTTTTATTTTTTTGTCTGCAAGTGCTTTAAATTTGGACAAGTCCAAAATTTTGTTGTTTAGTAAAGAGTTAAAACATTTTATGGCTTGCAACACGTAAAAAGGGGCATTCGGGCATTTGCGTAAAGTGTTGTTTTGGATCAGCTTGCACAAACCAAGCTGGCTAATCTGAAACAACACATTTTTATGTTATTTTCTGTTTGCACAAGTCTACTGTAGGATAAAATCTAATGTAATTGTAAAGTGCCATCTTGGATTAGCCTGCGTGGACTGCATGTGCTGATCCGAGACAATACTTTACGCAAATGTCTGATTGCGTCTTTTCGCATGATGCAAGCCATATGAAAAGGATTTAACCCATTACCACTCAATCCCTACTTTTGACACCTCTGAGAAAGAAGCCTTTAGAAAACACTGTGGGAAAAGGAGAAAATGCTGGTAACCAGCATTTTCTTCTTTTCCCACAGTATTTTCTAACCTTCCCAGAACAAATTTCAATTTTTCAGTTACGTTTATTTTGACGTCTGCAAATGATTTCAATTTGGACCAGTCTAAAATTTCCTCGTGTGGTAATGAGTTAAGACTAAGGATAAACTGGAGTTTCATCCCAAGTGGGATGAAACACTTACCTTCTCGTTCACTGAGTATCTTTTCCTGTTGTTCCACCAACGTTAAAATCTGTTTTTCATGATGTTCCCTTTCTCCATGCAGCTCTTGTACCACTTTTTCCTTCTCCTCTCCCACTCTACATTTATAAATCAGTGAAAAGTGAAAGAAAATGAACCGCTTTTTCCTTCTCCTCCCCCTCTCTAATCATTTAACCCACTGCCACACAATCCCTACTTTTGATGACTCTGAGAAAGAAGCCTTTGGAAAACATTGTGGGAAAATGAGAAAATGCTGGTAACCAGCATTTTCTCCTTTTCCCACAATGTTTTCAACCCTTCATAAAACAATTTTCAAATTTGTAGTCACTTTCGTTTTGTTATCTGCATAATATGCTTTTGATCTAGACACACCTAAAATTTCTGTTGTTTGGTAATGAGTTGATAAAATACTTTTGCATATTTTCAACCCACCAGAAATTCCTTTGATGTCTGTCTTGAAATTATATGTTGATAACTCTTGTTAGTTTTTGGAAAAGGGAGGTAATTACTGTAGATATGTATGGTTATCAGTATTTTCTCCTTTTCCCAAATAATTTTCAGACAGCATTTTTCCTCAGGGACGTTAAAGCATGAGATTATGTGGTGAAGAGTTAAAACTTTACCAAACAATTCTTTGTTTTAATAACCCAGAGGAAGAAAACATTTGAATTGTGTTGATTGCTTGCATGGCATTAAATGCTATTTCAACATCATTTCAGTTATATCGTGGCAGCTAGTTCACCTATCCATGTGTTCCTGGAGTTACTTTTACCACTACTTCACTTAATTTTCTTTCCTTGTCACTGGCTGCTTTCCCACATGATCATTGTCAAAACAATGGTAAGTGGTGGGAGAGGAACAAATCCTGTTGCAGTGACTATCATCAATCTTTGGAAAGAAATTGGCTGAGCCGGGGGTGGTAGCCAGCGATTGAACCCTTGACTCCATGTTCTGCACGCTACCGAAAGAGCTACCTGGGCTCGGCCATTTGAACTGTAGCAAAAGAGACAAAACACTGCATGCTGTGCCAAAGCTCGGTTGCAGTTCATGTTGCTTTCTCATTAAAAAATAGAGTTAAAAAAGGAGTTTAACTCTTTCAGAAATACATTGAGAGTTATCTGCTCTTCATGTATTGGTTTCCTATTTCATAGATGGGAACTAACCCAAGTTTGAGGTAAATATCTTCCATGTTAGCAAAGAATAAGAGAATGCCAGCTACTGCACAATGGTAACAGCAGCACTATGACACCATCTTGATGTTTCCTTTAACTCTATACCACACAATCCCCAGTTTTAATGACCCTGAGAAAGAAGCATTCTGAAAACATACTGGAAAAAGGAGAAAATACTGGTAACCAGCATTTTCTCCTTTTCCCACAATGTTTTCTTCCCTTCCCAAAAGAAATTTCAAAACTTCGAGTCACTTTTATTTTTTCTTCTGCAAATGCTTTCAATTTGGTAAGCAGTCTTTACCAAACAACAAAATTTTAGACTGGTCCAAATTAAAAGCACCTGCAGACAACAAAATACATGTACATGCAACTCAAAAATTGAAACTTGTTTCAAGCAGGCTAGAAAACATTGTGGGAAAAGGAGTAAATGCTGGTTACCAGTATTTTCTCCTTTTCCCATAATGTTTTAAATAGGCTTCTATCTTGGGGTCATAAAAACCAGGGATTGTTTGGTAAAGAGTTAAAAGCTGAGCTAGAAATGCCGATTAACAGTGTTCCTCCTTTTTCGACAAAGTTTTCTATCCATTTGAAGGTAAATTATCTGGTAAGAGCTCATACTCATACCTTGCTAGTTCTTTGATCAAGTTGGCCACACGCTGTTTGTCTTCAGGCCTTAAATCTTTCAACGAAGCTGTTGCATGGTTCAGTCGACGAATACTTCTCTCCATAAAACTCTGAAAATAAACATGAACCAGTTCTGAGAAATAGCCTCCCCAGACAGGATTCGAACCCTGGACCTCCAGTTCCTAAGGCAAACACTCTACCAGGTAGTGACAGGAGTTAGCTCTATCGCAAGGTAGTTAAGTGTCCCCTTATACAAACACAAGCTATACATTTACATCTATCTGTGGGATAGACCAGTAAACTACATATTGTTACTCTGATTCTCAAATAATTGGTTTTTTTTTTTTGCATTTGGTGCCAATGTAACAGTTCTGACACATGGTCTCCCCAGACAAGATTTGAACCCTGGATCTCAAGGCTCAAAGGTGAACGCTCTACAACATCACTACAAAAGCTAGCTCTATAGCAAAGTAGTATAAGTGTCCCCTTATATAAACACAAGCTATACATTTACATCTATCTAAGGGATAGACCAGTATTTTACAAATGTTTCACCTTTTTGTTTTTTTCTTACAGCTAAGAGGTCTTGCGAAGCTCAAACAATGAAGTGTGGGATTCATGTTCAATCCCTCCAAAAGAATCTTCGCTTTCCTTGGGCAATATTCAACAGAACCACAACTCAGTAATAGTGAAAATCAAGGCAACCATTATTTTCTGCCTCTAAAACCTCAGTTACATGCTGTAGACATTCACAAGCACTGTCTCCATAAAATCAAAGAAGTACCCCAGACAACAGATTTGACCCTTTCTCATACAACCCTGTATGTTAACTCTTTACTAAATTTTAAAAAATTTTAGATGGTCCCAAATCAAAGCATTTGCAGACGACAAGAGTGACTGAAAATTTGAAATTTGTTTTAGAAAGGGAAGAAAACATTGTGGGTAACATACACAAAGCTGGTTATCTGCATTTTCTATATTTCCCACATTGTTATCAAAAGGTTTCTTTCTCAGTGTCATAAAAAGTTGGGAATGTGTGGTAAACGGTTAACAACACCTGAAAAAATTGTGGGAAAAGAAGAAAACGATGGTTGCCAGCATTTTCTCTTTTTCACACAATGTTTTCAATGTAATTTATGTTTTCAAAGTAATTAACCCTTTACCCCATAAGGCATTTCTATGGTATCTCTAATAGACCCTAAATAACAGCGAAGATGAAGCCGTTTCTTATGTGTATATGACACCTTTTGATAGCATAGAAAACATTGTGACAAAAGGTGAAATTGCTCATCACGAGCAATTTCACCTTTTTGTCACAATGTTTTCTAAAGGCTCCTACAAGCAATGCATAGAAATGAGTATCTGTGGAGTAAATGGTTAATAATTACGTAAAAAGTGTAGGGTTGGCAACATTTTCTATGTAGGGAAACTAAACACAGGTATTTCTTTGTTTTAGGCCTTATACAATTGACTGATCACCACTTACCTCAACACTAGCAGACACCATGTCAGACCTATCACTGTCACAGGACAGATTTCCTGCATTTTGTTTAGACTTTTCTTGCTTTCGTTTGGGGTGCTTCGCCTTTGACAACCTTTGTTGCTTAGCAACAAGGTCATCATCAGGAGAAGACATAATATCTTCAACCACTGGCTGCGATACTGGAATCTTTGCTTTCACTTCCTTTGTTCTTCTAGCTTTCACTCTGGATGGTCGCTTATTTCCCGGTGCTGATAAGCCTTTAAAAAAATACTGTGATAATGTAAAATTCATAGATTATTTTGTTTGTTAACTTTTTACATCAGAATTTCAGACTTGTCCTAATTAAAAGCGTTTGTAAGCAACAAATAGACACAAAGTTTCTTTCAAAGGTTTTAGAACACTATGGGAACTGGGAAAAGGAGGAAATACTTGTCACCTGCATTTTCCCCTTTACACGGTGTTTTCAAAAGTCCTGTTCCTTGGAGTGATCATTAAAATTCAGGATTGCGTGGTATAGAGTTACATCTTCACAAAAATAGAATATTTCAGAATTTAACAAATTGAACGCATTTGCAGACATCAAATTAATATGTTTCAAATTGTGGAATTTGTTTTTTACCTTAGGGGTCAAAGGTATATACATGTATATCTGGCGGAGGACCACTTCCAAAAACTCGAGGCCTAATGTTCAGTCTAATAAAACATGAAATTTCGGATAAAGCTCGTAAAATCAAATAAGTGTCATAAGGTACTGGTACCTGGACAACCCTTTATTCGGATACATGGTTACTAGCTTTATAAACTTGATAAAAACGAATATTCGAATATATTCGATTCGAATATCAAAAACGAATATTCAAATATATTCTATTGTAGCATCCTCGGATACCCCGGGGTCTCCCTATTTGCTGCGCTACATCGACCCCTGGGACAATTAGTTGAATTTCCTTCGCTTTACCGCTGGCCGAATGCTGGCTTTTCATTGGTTCCATCATCATTTTGTGATGGGCGAGTGTACTGTACGCTATGACGTTTCGTATCGATTTTCGGCGGCTCGCTTTACCGCTGGCCAAATGCTGGCTTTTCATTGGTTCTATCATCATTTTGTGATGGGCGAGTAGACTGTACGGTATGACGTTTCGTATCAATTTTCGGCGGCTGATTCAAAGTTTTATTAGTCAATTGTCCCAGGGTCGATGTAGCGTAGCAAATAGGGAGACCCTGGGGTATCCGAGGATGCTATTGTAGTATTTGTTCCCATCCCTAAATAATACTCATTTTTAATCAGAGCAAATTTTGTAGGATAATGTTTTTATGGAAATTGTTGTTTTTCATTACAGGTCCACTACCTCAACATGTTTTTCAACATTATTTCAGCTATATTATGGCTGCCAGTGTACCTATCAATGCTTTCCTGGAGTCTCTTTACGCAGTACTCCACACAATCTTTTTTCCAAGCCACCAGCTCTTCTGCTAGAGCATGGCTCATAATTTGATACAAAGGAAAAAACCTGATTCCCTATTCCAGGTATCAGAAAAGAAAAGAGAAAACATACAGCTGAACAGAGAAATTAACCTCACTGTACCTGGAATATATGCATCTTCTTCACTTGACTCCATGTCTGTATGAAATGTAGACAAAACATATCTGAATCTAAAAATCTTTAATCCTTTACCACACTATGCCGACTTTAAATGACACTGTTAAAGAAGCCTTTTTGAAAACATTGTGGGAAAAGGAGAAAATGCTGGTAACCAGCATTTTCTTCTTTTCCCACAATGTTTTCCACCCTTTCAAAGAAAAACTGAACCATTTGAGCTACATTAAAAATGTTGTCTGCAAATGCTTTCAAATTGGACAAGGCTAAAAGTTTGTTGTCTGGGAAAGGGTTATTTTTGTTACAGGTCTCCACAAACCTTCATATTAGCCCTCTTTAAAGACATCTGGAATTAATATGATTCTATCCACATCTTTTCAAACGGCTCTATGCGACAAAATTTCCAATAACAGCTAATAAAATCTACCCTCAGACTGAAATTAGATACAAAGTTCCCAAGAACAAAACTCAGAGAGAATGCTTTTCAAAACATTGTGAATATAGAGTGATCAAAAGATGAGAAATTTAACAGATTCACATTGTTTTCAACTATGTTTCTTATATCTGGAAATCACAATAAAATTAGAAATTATGTAATGATTATTTTTGTACAAACTGCTTTGGAAAGTTTAATGAAAGACATATTCCATTTAAGAGTGTACAAAAACCTACCTTGGTATTTTGTTTTTAAAAATCAATGGTGTGCTATTTTTTTCAATGTAAATACTAGATCAAGGTTGTAACTGTTGATTTCTGTGAAAATAAAAATTCTTTGAGCCCAAAATATTGTTTTATTGCATTTTTCATTTTTTTGTTGCTAATGTCATGTTTTGACGGAAAAATTGACGGACTTTTGGTGACGTTCACAACACTTCATTTCAACTTTTTAATTTTACTGCTCTTGTACTTTGTATTTTAACCTCAATTTGCAGATTTTTTATCTTTTAATGGTCCTAAATATGTTGAAAATATCATTTGAATTATATTCATTATTGTGTAAAACGTTAGGTATTTTTAAATCCGTCAAAGTGATGACGAATGCACAGATAGTTCCGTCAAATTAATGACGCTGATTTATAAAATTAAAACTGCTTCATTGCGAGGGCCAAAAATGACACAATTTTTAATGTGCCTGTTCATTTTTTAAGTTTGTGAAGTCAACTAAAACAGTTGACCTCAAAATTTACATTAAATCGGGAGAAAATGCTTTAAGTTGCTAACGTCATCGGTTGCGAATCAAAAATAAAATTTGACAGACATGGAAAACAATAAAATTCTTATCGTTTCATTGAATCCGCGCGTTCATGTCCGCCATTTTTTTAATGTTCTCAATCGGTACTCTCGGACAATATCGTAGTAAAGGAGCGCAATTCACAAAAAGGATTGAAACGACCGGCTTGGATGGCCGCGAATGTCACGATATAAACTTGACAGAAATGATGCTCGCAAGATAATATTCCATCTTAATTTATTTGTAAGCAAAAAAAGCGATTATTGATTGTTTTTTTCTAATACCAAAGTATAAAGCCACACAAAATTTATTTATTTTTCAACATTTTGCAACTCAATTGTCGATTTTCTGATCCGAATGTGAACGTCACAAAAATGACAGACACACTTACAAAAAATGGCTTAAAATAAAATGTTTATAGAATCACATATTTTAAAGGACAGAAACAGTTAATCGTCTTTCCTCTACTTGTAGAATAAAAAACTACAGGAATGAAGGATTTTTAACAGGAATTTAAGGGATAAACAACCTAAATTGCATCAGTTGTTAAGGGGTTCGAAATGACGGTAGAATTTTCCGTCAAACTTATACCAGTTTGACACATTATTTTGAATATCTTTAAAATGCGTTTTGGAAAAAGACTCCATAAACAACTTTTTAGAGATCTTCAACAACTTAAAAATTGAATATGTGAATTAAAAATTATGAGAGGAATTTTGATTCCTTAGAAATTTGAAATTAAAATTTTGACGGACAAAATGACGTTCTTAAATGGAATATGTCGAAAGTCTTTCGGGAGCAGAGACAGTAATGTGTTGACCCTTTCAAAAATGACAAACCCAGACCTTTTCAAGTTGAAAGCAAGTTACCACACTCAACAAATTTAAAAGTGGTACAAATAATTCTCAAGTTCTTGAACAGCATTGAAAACATTGTCGGATAAGGAGAAAATGCTGTTTATCAGCATTTTCTCTTTTTCTTATAATGTTTTTAAAAAGTTTTTTCCCCAAAGGATCATGAAAAGATATGACTGTTACAATACTAGCTCATGTAAACATGAGGTGTGGCATCTAACCAAAATTTGTTATGTGAATTTAAATTCTGTAACATAATATACACAGTAATTTGTGTGTGTGGGTACACTGTTAATCTTTCCCTACCAAAATAGATCTAGATCTAAAACACAAGTCTCAAAATCAAGCAATGTTGATGATGGTTCCTCTATTTGAATGATTATTAAGTCCTTTACAGTTCTGACGAAATTGCCCTCACTTGACCAAGGTGGTTCCCCAATAACCTTCAATTTGTTCTTTGCTGTTCACCCATTACCACACAATCCCTACTTTTCACGATCCTGAAAAAGAAGCCTTTAGAAAAAATTGTGAGTAAGGAGAAAATGCTGGTAACCAGCATTTTCTCCTTTTCCCACGATGTTTTCTACCATTCACAAAACAAATTTCAAATTTTTAGTCTCTTTTATTTTGTCGTCTGCAAATGCTTTCAATTTGGATAAACCTAAAATTTTGTCGTTTGGTAATGAGTCGATCAATCTATCAAAACCAGGGGGTTGTGTCCTGTTTTGATCAAATTTGTTTCTGTGGTATATTTAATCCTGCTTTAACTCATTACCACCCCGCTGATTGATGCATAATTTGCAGCTGTCAAACAACACGATGGCGGTTAGAGTATTAGCTTTGTCATCCATTGTGGATCTACCCGCTGACTGATGCATAATTTGCAGATGTCAAACAACATGATGGCGATTACGGTATTAGCTATTTGTCTTCTTCCATTGTGTAGCTTGTTGTACGGCAGATTCCTTTGACGCGATTTTTTGTCGTCTACTGGGAAAAGCTGTCGTCCGAGACGACAGTATTGGTGTTTCCGAGAACCTGGCTGAGTGCAATATCAATCAATGCAGGGAAGCTTGGTCTGACTTTTCCCCCTTTGTTTCACTTGACTGACTAGGACCAAATTCTTTCTTTTTGCATGCAGTGTTTTTTTATTTCAGCACGCATTACAACATCATTGCCCAATTTCTCTACTGCTTACCACCATCAAGTGCTGGAAATTGCTCAACAGATTAAAAAAAAAGGTGGAATTTCAGCAATTGAGCAGTCTGGATGCAAAACTGTCAGCTTACTATGAAATCAAGCTTTTTAAAGTGTTGACATATAGAAATACAGTGGAAATTAGGGTTGAATCAAGATTGTGACAGCACTCTTTCCTCCTCAAAATTACCGTAAAATTGTCGAAAGTGGCTGTGATAAAAAAAAAGACTGCAAGTACAGAGAGAGTAGGGTAATGAAATGGGAAAGGAATTTAGTATCAACCAGTAGCGATAAGGTAGATTGTCAGGCTACCTCAGTGGTTATAGCACTTGCCCTGTGAGCAAGGGGTTCCGGTTTAGATTCCCATACAAGTCTAGTTCTATTTATAAGACCCTACGTACGTTATTTCACATTTTGACATTCATCGTGTACGTAGGGTCTTATCGGGCCCTTCATAGGTTCCTTTAGCAAACTCCGACATCAAATCTTGTCGCCGTTTGAGCAACAAATTTGGATACTTAAACTGCAAAATGCCCAATGAAACTGGTATCGGTAACAAGATAAATCAATATTGAACCGATATTAAAGACTTGGTTGTAAAACACTTACGTGTTATGAGTTAAATCCGCTTCTTTTTCACATTACCCTACTTTTGAAGTAAAACCGGTATGTAAATGTGTAGTTATCGCGGGTTAACGGCAACTAAACGAATTTTTTTAAACGAAATTCCTTTACCTCCATTAAAGTGTAACTACAGAAAGGGGCAACCCTCATTCACAAATATAATTTTGCCTAGAAAGAAGTAATGAATCGTTTAATGGTCCATTACAGACGGCTATCGAGTTTTAAGACTATACATAAATAAAAGAAACGTCGAAAGAATGTCCTAGTTACTCGTCCCAAATCTAGTTCGTTCCCACGTTTTCTAAATCAATTTCGCCGGATTCCCGGCCAACCCGAGTTTCTGATACTTTTTGGATGTTGTGTGTTAGAGTGATAAATTTTTTGAACCACTGGATGAGCGTTACATATCAGATTTTATGATGTTTTATGTGCATGGCCTTATGTTACGTAGATAAAGACATGGACATAAATGAACGTACGACAGTAAGGCTCCAACTATTTAGGTAAACTTTAACGTTGGAAAGTATTGAAAAGCTTCATTTCACGAATGAGAAATTGGATCTGTCGTCGATCTATGTGTTTTCGTGGGGTACATGTTTTTGAACCCTAAATGCATCCCAGTTTTCTTAGGCACAATGAAGTGAAAGACGTCACCTTTTTCTTACAAACCCCTTATTTAAATGCAAACAATAGTTTCACTGCTATTAATTTAGGAACTGCA
Organism: Tridacna crocea; assembly: GCA_943736015.1. Classification (NCBI taxonomy): domain Eukaryota; kingdom Metazoa; phylum Mollusca; class Bivalvia; order Cardiida; family Cardiidae; genus Tridacna; species Tridacna crocea. Next base: position 13,833,267 of record OX031057.1, on the reverse strand, counting down.
ACCAAAACAGGACCATATGCATATTTTTAAAAGAAAGATAGATTTTAGTGGTATTTTATGACGTTTTTCCAGACCACTCGCTCTTAATTATTACTGAGAGTTATAATTTCCAACCAGTCCTACTAAAATATGACACAGAGAACTAAATACGCCATGGTAGTTTTTGAATGCCACAGCTGTTCCATAGCAATGAAGCCCCTTGAATACGATACTGAATATTTTCAGGTGATATATGATAAAGTAGTTTTTTTTACAAAATTCCTAGTCCTTCTTCACAGCTGCTAATAAATTGATAGAAGAAACCGAAACCGGTATTTCCACTCAGTGCACAATTGACCCCCTGAGCTGTAAATCTGTCGTGAAGTTCATATTAGAGAGATGGACAATAATGATTCTAAACTGCATATTTATGATTTGCAGCAAAGCAAGTCTGTAAGATCAAGATAATTATGAAAATTTTCTTTTTAAATTAATTAAAAAGCTGAAAAGACAGTCTGAGTCTAAAGGAACATTCTGTTGTGTCATGGGTTTCTGCGTTTTTTGCACCAATCAATTTTTCATGTCTGTAAATTTATGGATGCGTATTTCGACATGATTTGAGAAAGATAATGTCAATAAGGGTGTAAAGTTACTGCATAACTGTCATTTTACATGAGACAACTGAAAAAAGGTGACAATTTATTATTTTTTTTCCTGGCGTTTCGCGTGTGGCCGAAATTAATTACATGAATTCCACAACTTGATTTTCGTACAAATTTGCTGGGGCAGAAATACTGCAAAAAGTGTTTTTTTTTTTTCATTTTCTGGTATTCTAGTGCTGCTGTCAAGAGAAGACCAATAGACGTTAAATTTTACACAAGTCCGTCCCGTTCATCGCGCTTCAAAAACAGCTAATTCACTTAGAACAGTTCATTTATATTATTCAAACAGTTAATTCTGGTGATAGGAAGCATTTTACTTGAATTCTGGTATCCGTATGTTTTTTATGAACAGTCCAATGGATAGAGCCACGCAATGAGGCCGGGATTTCCCATGTCTAAATTCAGCTTCTGGCACAAGACCGAAGGCTGAATGTGTTGTTTTCGTTGAATATATACATGATTCAAGTAGGGACTATGATTATACAGGCATTTCAAATTAATTTGCATTGGAGTTTTAGAAATAATTTTAGTAAAAAGAACTTCAGAAAATGGTTGCCAAGTCTAAGGTTACAATCCGTGCGAAATAGGGGGCGTGGGTGGGGGGGGGGGTGTGGGCGTTAATCGGATTTCGTTAAAAAATCGTTTGGAAATTCGTTTTTTTATTTAACCCGAAATATGCTTGTAAACATGGCAGCTTTTGTGTTGAAAAAGTTACACGATTGAACTCAAGATGAATATATCATGAATGTGGCCCTATTTCAGAGTCAGAAAAGTAAATTTGTATCCAGTTAAGTTATCTATCATGTTTACTTAAGTGCTTTTTCACCATTATCACGGATTTTAGGAAATCAAATTTGCTACATAAAACTAAGTAGGGCCCGTTTAGACGTAACATGCAAAAGAAAAGTAAAATGTGGAATGTCCAAAAAATAAATGTTGAACTGCAAACAAGCATGTGTACGTCTAAATATTTGGACTAATACAAGTCCAAACGTGAACCCACAGAAAATAATGAATCTTATTTGATTGACAATAGCAGTAACATACTTAGAAAGGGTTGGTTTGATACAATTTGTGCATTTTCGATGATGAGAGTATTTTGACAGCTTGGCCTGCTTAGGGTTTACCTAAATTAGTCCAAAACACATTCTGTTTCTCCTTCGATTTTGACATTTCCGCCATCATCGGTGATGCATTGAAACTACACTTGTCGTAAAATATACAGGATATGTGTATTCCCCGGCTCAAATCGAAAAAAAGAGGCCGTAATTCCCAGTCCTAACGCCCCTCCCCGGCCTATAATTTTCATTTGTTTGTCAAATTTAATGAATTTAGTACTAAATTAAAGCTTAGGTAATAAACTGTCCAATGGTATATAGAAACTTGACTTTTCATGCATGTGTAGCTGTGATAAAAACGTTTAAAATTCGCCATTTGTTTTTGCTGAAATGCGTCGTAAATCTTAAGAGACAAAATCCGTTGTCTGCGCATGTCATACTCATCGAATATTCGACCAGTCTTATATAACGCATCACTCTCCCCGATATCGGGAAGATTTTAATAATACGCGCTGTAAAGTAGCAATGGAGAAAATGACTTTTATCAATAGCCTACTTTTGGGGAAAAATCGGCCCTGTTTTAGCTCCAGATTTCTCTAAATCGCTGATCATAGCTGAGTGAATCGCAACAATTTGCGTTTTATTGAGTATACGTTTATTTTAGTTTGAAATTCAAAGTAACGGTTGTCGCGCAGAAATGTGGTCCACGGCGGGTACACGTACACCGGATATAGCCGTCAAATTGAGTGAAAATAACTGTGACTTGAGCGTCGTCTGCGCATGTCTTATTCTTCGAAGATTCGACTACCATCCAGCGGGAGATACATGGTGTCTTGCGTGACAGCAGGTACGTGATTTCAAAATATTTCTTAACAACAGCTTTTAATATAATATTGCCTTGTCAACCCAGATTCAATGATGTTTATAGATTATTAGGTCTACAACGAATGCTGTTTTTAGCCTTGGAAAGTCTGAAAAAAAATGTTAAAAAAGTCAACTGCTCACGACGAATTTCGGAGATTTTTAGACTCAATTAATCTGCAAAGCCGATCCTTTGCACAATACAAAAATCTGAGTCGACAAATTTCTGGATATTTTAGTCTTATTTCACTGCATGATCGCAATTTTTCTGTATCGGGTGAAAATTGTCAGAAAATACAAGTTGCTGGTCGACAATAGTGTACCGAGGATAGCTGTTGTATTGAAAGAACTGTACGGAGGATAGTATTTTACGATACCGGGGATAGTAATGTTCCATTATGTAGTGTCATGTGAACTCTATATTGATAAACCGCTGAATTTATATATGTATGCTACACTTAGATTGGTGTCTACTCGGGTTGAAAGGTTTTTGCATTTGATATTCTTTTCGAAGACACATATCTATTTGTTTTTCTAATCCAGGTGCATTTAAAAAGATTAGCCAAGAGCTAACCTGCTTGTATAAACTGCAGCCTAATATTATCAAGTGAAGACGCGCTAGCATATTGTACAAAAGGAATGCATGAGGCCGCTCCTTGCATATGCGACAGGTGCGGGAAAGCATATTCATGGCGGTAGCTTTATAGGGACCATAAGTCCTATTGTAAATAGAATAGCCAAGTAATACTAGCTGTACCTATACAATCGAATTCAAAGGTTACCTAGAGGTCATTTTATGACCACTTTTGAAGACCGTCTCCTTGTTGCTTAGACCAAGTTACCGGTTTTGACTCGAACTGACCTGTATGCTATGACGCAACACAAGATCATGAACAGGATAAATATTAATAAGCCGATAAAAAAAAAGTAGCAAGGGAGAAAATGGCTATAAAAATACGTATATGGAAAAAAGAATGTAGCATATTTTTGCTCAAAATACCTTAAAAATCAAATTATTTCAAGAAGAAAATTATAGTTGTCCCAAATATTCTTATTTTATAGCAGATCTTTCAATACGAATTCTAAATAAGGACTTCAGGGAAATCAGGATTCGTGCAGACTGATCAACAAGTGTCTCCTCAACTTATACCGAAGCTATTACCCTAGCCTGTAGGGGCTGCTTTTATAAATGGCTGGTGCACATGCAGGTCAAATGCCAGCTTACCATAGCTGAATGAATCGTACCAAGTAGTGTTTTGAGTAAACGTTTATTTTTTAACTCAAAATAACTGTCGTCATTTTGAAAAGTAGTGCAGTTCTGTACCCAGATGCCCAAATCGGATAGGTGTGTATTTGCAGAATGCCACCCAGCGGAAGATAACGCCTGTAAATACTATGTAGCATGTACTTTGAGACCGTTTATTCACGGGTAGGAAACTTCATATTCAGAGCCAATGGCTCCAACGAGAATCTGTTGTGTTGGTCTTCCGTTTCTGAAGATGTCGGCTGAAAAACAACCCCAAAACAGATGGGCATATCAGTATTTTTAATTATGTATTCTTATGTCTAGGAAATTCAAAAAAAGGAGAATGCCATTCGATGCTATGGTCTTTCAACGTGTTTTCTGCATTACGGAAAGTTGGAACAGGTATACGATGTTGTCTGAGGTTGTGAAGGTTGTTGGGATTTTTGTCAGGGTCGTCTGGGACTTGTCAAGGTCGTCTGAGATTTTCCATTTGCTGCAAAATTGTTGATGCATGCCACAAGTACAGGTGCTGAATAAGAACGGCGAGCAGGTAGTTTTGGCTGTTTTAGCAGTGACCAGCAAAATCCTCAAATCATGACTAGTTTTCGGATCTAAACTGCAAACAGCGTTGTTCATCTGTCCGTCCGTCTATGCATACATTGAGGCATGTCTGTAGTGCTAGCCGAATTTTTCAATATCGCCGCCCTTTGATTTGAAACATTAACTCTTTACCATACGACAAAATTTTAGACTTGTCCAAATGGAAAGCATTTGTAAACGACGAAATAAATGTGATCGAAAAATTGAAATTTAATTTGGGAAAGGTAGAAACATTTTTTTGGGAAAAGGAGAAAATACTGGTTACCAGCATTTCCTCCCTTTTCCCACAATGTTTTCAAAAGGCTTCTAACTCATGGTCGTCAAAAGTCTGGGCAAATGCACCTCTTCTTAGGCAGTTAATAGAAAATATTAAACTCAAGCGGCGGGAAAAAAATCAGTAAAGATGTATTATTCCACCAGGAAAGTTTCCCCCTTCACAAGTCTGTTATTGCCATGGTTGTCACTAACGACTACGGCTGTTGCTTTGATTGATTGAGCCGATTTACCATCCACCTTATTCGCCTTACCTCGTTCCATAAGGCTTTTATCAATTTCCAGAATTGAAAAGAAAAGCCATTTCCAGTGCTGACTTTTAGTCATATGATGCATCATACACACTGGGGGGTTTGCAGAACCGTAACAAAAATGACTTTTTAACCCATTACCACACAATCCCTACTTTTGACGCCCCGGAGAAAGAAGCCTCTAGAAAACATTGTGGGAAAAGAAGAAAATGCTGGTAACCAACATTTTCTCCTTTTTCCACCGTGAATGTTTTCTACCTTTCACAAAACAAATTTCAAATTTTCAGTCACTTTTATTTTGTCGTCTGCAATTCCTTTCAATTTTGACAGACCTAAAATTTTGTCGTTTGGTAATGGGTTAAATGTTGTATTGAGGCACTTGATAATCGCTGGCCCAAGTGTATAGATACTGAAGGGGATATATGGTGAAATATAATGCAATATGTCCACCAAATGTCAAACTTTTACGTATGGAGCTCACAACTAATCAATCAGCCTACGTAGACACATCTTGCGGGCATAATGGTTTGTTTAAAACTAAGTTGGCTTCTTTTGTAGAAGCCAGGAGAGGTCAGTATCAATGTTTTCAAATGGCTTATTGGCTTTTAATTTCAATATAGTTTGGTGTAGGTGAACAAACAAGTAAGGCAAAAAAACGTCCTATGCTTTACGTGACAGTCATGTGACAGTCATGTGACCTTCTTCCCGTGTTGTCAAGTCGCATGCTCTTGTCCAGCTATCTTCTTTCTCTTTTTTAACGAAATTGTTTTTATATTTTCTTTCTGCTTAGATTTATTTGCATAATTAAAAAATACAATTATTTGAGAGGTCATTTGCAACCGTTGCAAATTATTATAAATCTTTTCTGAAATTCGTCGTATAACGATAAACCACGTCTATTTCCAGTTTCGGATTTTTGATTTCGCTTTACTTACAATATCATGACGAAACAGACAGTATATCAAAATAATTTTGCAAGAAAACTGGATTTAGCTAGCAAATTTTGTGACAGTCTGCCTTTTAACCTCAACACTGTTGGAGAGGTCTGATGACATCTCCAATGAGCATGTCCTATTCCGCCAGCGACATATACTATCAAAAAAGCATCGAGGCCGTTGGAACGGGTCGAGGGCTATGTATATGTCGTAGTCCAAACTGGAATCCAGGCAGATCCGGAATCTGCCTAGACCAAACTGGAATTTGTCTATAACAAATCAGGATTCCAGTTTAGCTTGGCAGCTCTACAATCTGCCTAAACCAAACTTTAATAATTCCTCGTCGAATTTAGGGCGTCTACATATGAATCATCTTACTTTTAAACGTAAACCCCAAAATAAAAGAAGTTTTAGTCAGAAATTCAGAGTAAATATGAATTTTGAATGTTTTGTACTAATAAAAACGGTGGAAAAAAAGAGCGATTGTGGAAAAAATCATATAAAATGCTTTAAATGAAAATACCTCTCAATTGTAAACATAATTAAATCAATATATTAAAAAAAATATATTAGAAAACAATGCATTTTGGTCTACACAAAATTTGAATTCTAATTTGGTCTAGGCAGATTCCGGATCTGCCTAGATTCCAATCTAGCCTACGACATATATATACTGTGTTGAAAACCCTTATCCTGCTAAATAAGCGAAAAAAAAAACACAAAATTTTAAAGCCATCAATAAAAACTTTATTTCTTTTATTTCAAATGCTGTTTTTTTGGGCGGGGGTGATTTCTTCATACCGGGCAGTGTAGATTAAGATCAGAGTGCACAGAATGTCTGATCTTTATCTACATTGTCAGCACAGGGCCAGAGTCGCGCTTAGCAGCCTCAGGACTAACTACTTACTTGGGATAATATAGATAACCTCAAAAGCGTTCATCGTTCAGTATATTTTGAAAGTTCGCAAACTAAATTTATATAAAAGCCTCACTTCCTTTTTCAATGTTTTTAATTGGCATAATGAAAAATTATGAAAAGAAATCAAAACAGATACGGGACTACGAGGCTATAAACAATCTTGTTTAGCAAGTTCAATCACACATTGTTATTTAATATCGGCCATCTTACTGAACATACTTCCGGAACAGTGTATTGTGTTCTGATATATTCGTTTCGCACATTCCAGAACAGCATTCCAGAACAAAGAACATTGTTCCAGAACAGGTGAAAGGAATAAGCCCACTGTCTGAAGTCGAATAATTTCATTCGGCTTTCCTTGACATTTTCAAAATAGGGGGACATAGACACCCCTCACAACGTACGTCAGTGTGACGTCACAGGTAGTGATATCGGACCCTTGTTATAAAGTCATTGTGCGTGTTTGGTAAGACTGTTTTTTTTTGCAATCGTTCCTTTAAATGATCTGAAAAAGTCTTTAGACCTCCAAAGCGTACAATGCCTAGGGACTTTGTTTTTTGTCAAAGCTTTTGTTAACTACATGTACTTATAATAATGGAATAGACTTCGACCAACTATTAAAACCCAAACACTTTTTGATATTTGATCAAAGTGTTTGTACATCTGCTTCCTGTCTAAAATATCAGAATATTAAATGTATTCATCTAATGTCTTTGATAAATACATGATAGTCTTTGTAGTCCGTTTGTATCCACCCAAGCTAGCCTCATTCTATCTTTATATCGTACTTACTTTTCAATATAGCGGACATAAGTTACGAAAATGCGCAGGTCTGATATCACTTCCTGTGACTTAGGTTGTTAGCCTCATTCTATCTTCATATCGTACTTACTTTTTAATATGGCGGACATAAGTTATGAAAATGCCCAGGTCCGATATCACTTCCTGTGACGTAGGTTGTTACCCTTGATAGAGGTACATTAAAAATGTGTCTGATCGCCCAATTTCGCTGACTACTTTCACAGGGAGGAAGCTGGTTCAATTTCGTGACTGTGTCAATATATTTCTTCACCAATCAATCCCATTTTTCATGATTCAAGCAGAGCTCCAGATAGAGGGTTTGATTTTGATTTCAAAGTGGAAAGTATTAATTATTCTCCACTAAACCTCATATTGTGGGTACTCATAAGAATCGTATCATCGAAACAATTCTACTGAGTACCCACAATGAAGGGTTTCAAAGAGATAATAATGACTCTAGAATGCCACCAGTCCCTCTTATCTGGAGCTCTGACAGGAAACGATGACTTTTCAAAAGTCAGAGTGAAAAGGAGAAAATGATAGTACCTTGTAAGCAACAATTCGTCGGTTTACTTCAAAAACTTCGTAATTACAGCTTGAAACAAGCTGTGGTTACGAGGTTTTTGAAGTAAACCGGCCAAGTTTTTCGTCAGTTAACTTCAAAAACCTCGTAACTACAGCTTGAAACAAGCTGTAGTTACGAGGTTTTTGAAGTAAACCGGCGAATTTTTCCTTGTCACATACTTTACAATATCTTCCATCCTATCAAATAAAAGTTACATCCTTTTAGTCATAATTGATCTCTTACCAGCATATACTTAACCCATTACCATACAATCCCTACTTTTGACGCCCCGGAGAAAGAAGCCTCTAGAAAACATTGTGGGAAAAGGAGAAAATGCTGGTAAACAGCATTTTCTCCTTTGCCTGCAATGTTTTCTACTCTTCACAAAACAGATTTAAAATGTTATTTTTGTAGTCTGCAAATGCTTTCGATTTGGACAAGCCTAAAATTGTGTCGATTGGTAATGAGTTAAACACTGACAAAGTCGCACTGTTGCAAGTCAAATGCCAAGTTGATTTTTTAAACGCAACACTCTCTTTTCGATCGGTTTGAATAGTCTGTAGACACGATTATCTTTATACCGCTTAAAGTCATAACAACCTTTGTTTGTGCCCAAAAAAACTGTCCTACATTTTCTGTAATGGCGGAGGACAGCCTCGGACTCTGGAACCATATAGCTGAAAGCAAAAGAAAGACTTGCTCATTATTTGTACAGTATTAGAGAATCTTTTCACGTTAATGTCCTGCAACTTAAATTTTGTAAAGCTCTTATCAAAATGTACAAAATATGTATTTACTTTCTGTGCAAAAGTAGAAACACTGGACTTTTATATACAGCAAAAAAGTGCTAATTTGTTTTCAAAAATGGGTTAATTTTTTACAACTTTTTTTTCTATCCTACTCTTTGCTTACATAAAGTTAAAATAAAAACGATTTTAAGGAAAATGGTATTCACCCTGGATATGAATTATGATTTTTTTTTAAATTCTGTTTTAGTTATTAATTAAGAAATAAACTTATGGTTGGCCCTAGCCTTCTTCGCGTGAGCAGTTTAGAATCTGAACATTATGAACAGATTAAAATGCTTATCTGAGTTTAAAATGGACAAGGTCTCAGGCAACTGTACATTATGATACAGATTCTAAATGTTCTTCGGAAGATTGCAGATAGCCGATATAGATTTGGATGCAATGATATTTGAAACATATTAGCAAGACGAGGTCTTCAAAGTAAAATATAAATACATGTTGTAAATACGTGTCTTTCCGCTAGAATGTGGACTGTTTGCAATAGCTTTTGCTGTGGCATCAATCCTGCAAAGCTCACATCATAATAGGGTGTACGACAAAAGCCCCGTAGGACAATTGGCCCACGGGGTAAAAGCACAAAGTTATTTAATTAGCAAATGAAGTTCTGTTTCAGAGGTCGACTTTCTATGTTCAGAAAACAAGAAAATTATTGTGGTGTTTGAGCTAGTGTCTGCCATTTTTGTGTGTGTATGGGGTTGTGTGGATGTGTGTGGGTGTGGGTGTGGGTATTTTTATAAACTGAAACATATATGATAATTATTTGAAAAGTATACGAGCATAGTAGATGAGCAGTGACTACTGATCGTTTAGAACTTCAAAGGAAAAGACAGGATCACTTAGTAACATGTTGAACCTTATTTTCAATTGATTATTTCTATTTCACAATGATGTTTTAAAATATGTAATTAGGCCAGACAGATAGGAAAGACGGTGAATAAACACACATGCAAATCAAGTGTTGTTTTACATTTATCTCTGGCCGTAGTCTGTGATCCTGGACCGGACTGGTGATTTTCTCCCCAATATCTTACAAAACAATTAAACTTTAATACATTTACCCATAAACAGACAGTGAAAGGTCAAGAGGTTGGAAGATACATATAATTTGATATACCGCTTAAATTGTTGATATTTCTGTTAAGTGCATGCGGCTTTTGTTCGCATGGCTTTTGTCCAACCGGGCTTTTATCAAATTGAAGATTAACTTTTTGATAAAGACTGTAATGAAAATCACTTCGAAAAGGTAACACACGATTCAATAACAATGCAAATGACGAAAGGCAAACACATTGATATCACGGAAGCACGCCTTCAAGTAGCTTATGTTCGGGCAAACAAACAAAAATATAATTACCGACGAAACGGTCGTATTGGATCAAAGAAATGCATTTTGTAGCGGCCTCTCATAACCCTTGATGGAAGTATAAAATTCTTGACCCTGTCTTGAATAGGGGTTGTCCTGTCTAGGTATTGTCCAACTTTAAAAAGGGACTGGTCAGACGATTTTCCCCAGCTGGTGACATAAAGACATGTCAAGAAAATGAAACCAGCACCATCTGGGTACCATTTGGTAAGACGTTCCTAAAATAAAACAAAATAGCCTTGGTGACCCTGAAGTCGCTCACCTGAATCTTCTGACCAAACATGACAATTTTTCAACCTCTTTCTTAGATATTATGACAAACATTCTACCAAGATTTTCATCAAAGATTTGAGTAAGTGATCTTGTTATTGACCCGAAAAGCAAACATTCAGACCAAATTTCATTAGTATTGCATTAAAAATGTAACTTCCAGAAAGTACAGACGGTTTTCAAAGATTTAGCCAAGTAAACTAGCTTTTGACTAAACATGACCCATTTCTACACTCGTACGAGAAATTATCAAGACATAGATTCTGGCCAATTTTCGGGAGATTTTTGACAGAAGTTGTGGCCTCTAGAGCATAAACAAGGTTTTCCTAAGATTTGACCAAGTGACCTTGTTATTGACCTGGCATATCCAATTATCAAAATCTGGATAGGTATTACCAAAACAATCATTTTGACCAATTTTCAACACTTTTTACTTAAACGTGGCCTCAAGAGCGTACACAAGGTTTTTTTTCTAAGATTTGACCTAGTGAGCTAGTTTTCGATTCGACATGACCCGTTTTCAAACTCGTCCAAGGTATCATCAAAACAAACATTTTGACCAACTTTGAAGAGTTTTGGACAGAAAATGTGACTTCTAGAGCGTACGCAAGATTTTTCTAAGATTTGACCAAATTACCTACTTATTTAACGGATTTAACCCACTTTCAAACTCGTGCAAGGTATCATCAACACAAACATTCTGACCAATTTTCAGAAGTTTCTGGACTGAAAATGTGGCCTTTAGAGTATACACAAAGTTTTTCTAAGATTTGACCTATTGACCTAATTTTTCACAGAGCATAAACCATTTTCAAACTAGGCTGACGTATTATCAAGAACAATATTCCGACCAACGTCCGAGATTTTTGGACAGACATTGTGGCTTATAGCGCATACACAGGTTTTTATAAGATTTGACCCAGTGACCTATTTTTTATTGGACTTGACCAATTTTCGACTCGTCTTAGATATCATCAAGACAAACATTTTGACCAGTTTCGGTAGTTTAGGACAAAAAATGTGACCTCTAGAGTGTACACAAGGTTTTTACGTAAGATTTGACCTAGAAACCTAGGTTTTGACCTGACATAACACATCATCATTCTCGTCCTAGATGTGATGGATACCAGCATTCTGACCAAGTTTCACGCATATTGGACGCAAAATGTGGCCTGTAGAGCGTACATAAGGTTTTCGTAAGATTTGACCAATTGACCTAATTTTGACCCAACATGACCCATTTACGATTCGTCCAAGATATTATCAAGACAAACATAATGACTAACTTGTGGGAGTTTTGGGCAGAAAATGTGGCCTATAGAGCGTAAACAAGGCTTTTACCAAAGATTTGACCTAGTGTCCTAGATTTTGACCTGATATGACCCATATGAATCTCGTCCAAGATTATTGGAGACAAACACTATGACAAAGTTTCACGCATATCGGACTGAAATTTGTGGCCTCTAGAGCGCACATAAGGTTTTTCAAAGATTCAAACATAAAATTTGACCTAGTGACCTAGTTTTTGACCCGGCTTGACCTATTATCGAACTCGTCCAGAATATCATGCTGACAAATATTCTGACCAAGTACCACGAGTATCGGACTGAAAATATGGTTTATAGTGCGTACACAATGTAAAAGTTGACGAATCACGACGAATGTCACAGTGACGGACGACGCAGGACAGATGAAGGACAGACCACGATCACAAAAGCTCAATTTGAGGAAGTCGTGCTCATTTGAGCTAAACAGTGATAACTGATTAGTCCATGTTACGTATTCAGGCAAAAAAATTTCACAAGAAATATACTGTAGTAGTATTGTTACTTGTCAACATCCAAAATATTAAGTTTCTCACCCGAGAACATGCTGGAAGCTGTTTTTATCAATAAGTGATCCGTTTTTAGCTCTACTGGCTGAAAGCCAGCAGTGCTTATGTCATGGCGGGGTTTCCATCGTCTGTCCGTTTGTCTGTAGGTCCGTCCTTACGAGCCCGACATTGTGGGGTTCGTCCGTCCGTCCGTCTGTCCGTCCGTTAGTCCTTTTCTTGTTTACGCGATAAAGTCTGTATTTGTTGTCAGATTTTCATGAGATTTTCATGAAACTTGCACAGATTGTTTATCTTCTCAATAGCTTTAACCCTATCGATTTTGAGAAAAATCCAACAAACAATATGGGAAAAGTAGCCATTTCAACTTGAAAATTTCAAATTCTTGTTTACTCGATAAAGTCTGCATTTCTCGTCAGATTTTTATGCAACTTGGACAGTTTATTTATCTAATCAATAGCTTCAACCCTATTGATTTTGAGAAAAATCCGACAAATTGTATGGGAAAAGTAGCCATTTCCAGTTGAAATTTTTCAATTCTTATTTACGCGATAAATTCTGCATTTGTCGCTAGATTTGCATGAAACTAGTACAGTTTGTTTCTCTCATCAATAGCTTCAACCCTATTTATTTTGAAAAAATCCAACAAACAGTATGGGAAAAGTAGCCATTTCAAGTTGAAAAATTTAAATTCTTGTATACACGATAAAGTCTGCAATTCTTGTCAGATTTTCATGAAAATCACACAGTTTGTTTATCACATCAGTAGCTTCAACCCTATTGCTTTCGAAAAAAATCCAATAAACAATATGGGAAAAGTAGCCATCTCAGTTCGAAAATTTCAAATTTTTGTTTATGGGATAAAATGTGCATTTGTAATCTGATTTTTGTGAAACTTGCATAGTTTGTTTATCTCATCAATAACTTCAACCCTATGGATTTGGGGAAAAAATCCAACAAACAGTATGGGAAAAGTAGCCATTTCAATTTGACTGCCAGTAGAGCATATTCAGGCCCCTCAAGACCTTCTAGTTTTTTCAAAGCTTGATCTTGATCTATGAGGAATATGAAAACTTCTATTAGGATGGTAACGGTCTTCCCTATTTATATTAACTCTTAGGCTACTATGTGCGACCTAAGATCTTTTTACTGCAGAAGTGTAGATCAAGATCGGTTTGCAAGAAATCGGATGTCCGATCTTAGATATACATGTACAATGTCCCATAAGGTGTTTTTTTTTTAACAGTGGATAATTGCAGTCATGATATAAATCGTTTTTGACTGGCCGGAATCCAGTCATGTGATTGAAAAAAAAACGTCATAATATTTTTTGATGAATGCAATGGGACTACTATTGGTTTCTGTTAGTACCTCTAAGTTGTTGTGCATTATGTAATTTTAGATTCCGTTCAAGCTAAGTGCTACTTACAGATTTCCATAGCTGAAACAGCCATATGCTGAGATAACAATTTCTGTTGCCTCAAAAACTTGGAAATAGAAAAACTCTTGAATAAACCTGAACAAATTAATTGATAATTATTTATCTTCATTTGCACCCAACACATAAAAGATGCACCTTTTACAAACCGCTTACGAATACACATGAAGCGATAAGCAGACATCCACGTGGGTTTCCATGTTTACCTTCTATTCGAAAGGTAGCGACCTTGTTCTATTTTTGTCAAAGATGAAATGCTACAAGCCATTTCATTCGTTGCAGTTAGAGCTGGCTGCAACCAATGAAATCGCTCACCTGAACCTATCGACCAAACATGAACCATCTAGTTTCCCAGTGACCTAATTTTTTATCAGACATTACCCATCATCAAACACTTTTGAGATATCAATAAGACAAACATTCTGACCAAGTTTCCTGAGTATTGGACTGAAAATGTGGCCTCTACAGCGTACAAAAGGTTTTTCTAAGATTTCACCAAGTTTTAGGAGTATCAGACTTAAAATGTGTCCCCTAGAGCACATAAAAGGTGTTTATAACATTTGACCTATTAACCCAGTTTTTGACCCAACACGACCCATTTTCAAACTCATCCAAGATATTATAAAGGCAAACATTCTGACTAATTTTCAAGAGTTTTGGACTGAAAAGGTGGCATCCAGAGCATATACAAGGTTTTTCTAAGATTTGATCTGGTGACCTAGTTTTAACCCCCAATGACCCTTTTTCAAACTCGTCTAATGTATCATCAAGGAAATCATTCTGACCATCTTACAAGAGTTTTGGACTGAAAATGTGGCCTCTAAAGCATACAAAAGGTTTTTCTAACATTTGACCTGGTGATTTAGTTTTTGATTCCACATGACTCATTTTCAAACTCGTCCAAGATATCATTAAGGCAAATATTCTGACAAACTTTCAAGAGTCTTGGACTCAAACTTGTCTAAGATATCATCCAGGCAAACATCCTGACCAACTTTCATGAGTATCCGGCTGAAAATGTGGCCTCTAGAGCGTACACAAGGTTTTTCTAAGATTCGACCTAGTGACCTAGTTTTTGATCTGACATGACCCATTTTCGAAGTTGTCCAATATATCATCATGGCAAACATCCTGACCAACTTTCATAGGTATCGGACTGAAAATGTGACCTCAAGAGCGTACACAAGGTTTTTTCTAAAATTTGACCTAGTGAGCTAGTTTTTGACTCGACATGACCCATTTCCGAACCCGTCCGAGATATCATCCAGACAAACATCCTGACCAACTTTCATGAGTATCCGACTGAAAATGTGTCCTCTAGAGCGTACACAACGTTTTTCTAAGATTTGACCTAGTGACCTAGTTTTTGACCCAACATGATCCATTTTCGAACTCGTCCGAGATATTATCCAGACAAACATCCTGACCAACTTCCATGATCCGACTGAAAATGAGTCCTCTAGAGCGTACACAAGGTTTTTTCTAAGATTTGACCTAGTGACCTGGTTTTGGACCTGACATGACCCATTTTCGAACTCGTCTGAGATTACATCGAGGCAAACATCCTGACCAACTTTCATGAGTATCGGACCGAAAATGTGGCCTCTAGAGCGTACACAAGGTAAAAAGTTGACGACGGACGACGTACGACGGACACAGCACGATCACAATAGCTCACCATGAGCACTTCGTGCTCAGGTGAGCTAAAAAGCGTATCGAGGGAATGTAAAAATCAAGCTCGATCGGCAAAGGGTAGAGCGGCGTAGTGAATCGTCAGCCTTGGCTTGGAAAGATGACATAATTTTAGATCGAAATACTGTCACATTTTTCCACTTTGCAAATTAACAGCATTGACACCGTTGTTTACATTTAAAAAAGCAGTTCACACAAAAAACGGTATAGTCATTCACTTCTTAGCTTGCAAGGAAACTCGGATAGATCTAGTCTTATGTGGGCTGAAAGTGTGTGTAGATACCGCTGGAAGATAGATCTGCCGACGGTATGTAGACCTGTTTTACGAAATATCTACAAAAAAAGTCACTCAATGAACATATCATCCTCCCAGTCTCAAGTTTAGATAGTTGACTGGATTTTACATAAACACTTTCAAAAAAAAAATATTTCGTTTGATACATCATTGAAAGTATAGATTTCGAAGTCAGCATAATGGCCGTCTTCGACTGAAAAATATGTTGCAACTGAAAATAGATTGTATATTCATGCGCGCACGTCCAAATATCCGCCAAGGAAATTAACTCGTGTTTACTGTCCTATTTGTCCGTGTTTTTTTTCTTATCTATTTTCGAAAAATTATCAAAGTGACCATCGAGTGCAATTTTAAGGAATGAGTGCATATTTTTGCGTTGCTATCGAAATAAGAATACAATTACTTTGTTTCGTGGCTTGACATAACATTACTTGACATGCAATGAGGTAATTGCATTTTATTTCTCGATAGCAGCACTAAAATACGCACTCAACCGTTAAAAACCCTTGATTTAGCAAAATTCTGATTTTAACCCATTACCACACAATCCCTACTTTTGACGCCCCCGAGAAAGAAGACTTTTGAAAACACTGTGGGAAAAGGAGAAAATGCTGGTAACCAGCATTTTCTCCTTTCCCCACAGTGTTTTCTAACCTTCCCAGAACAAATTTCTAATTTTCAGTCACTTTGATTTTGTCGTCTGCAAATGCTTTCAATTTGGACCAGTCTAAATTTTTCTCGCGTGATAATGGGTTAACTATCGGCTTGATAGTTTCATTTGATTTATTTAGAAGGTAAAAGGTTGACGAAAATCGTGCTTACTTAAGTAACTGATATAGAATATTGTCAAAATGTCGAAGGATATTTTCTTTTGAAAACTGGTGAAAAATACTGCAAATTATTTCATGCTTGCCGGTAGAATATCGAGAAATAGCAGTGAAAATATTGTTCGATCTTACACTGGTCCAACCAGTGAAAATACCGATTTTCACGTTCTTCTTGCCTAGGTAAATTGCGCGTGCCTGACAACCACATGGGAAATATGACGTCATATACCTTAGATTTCTCGCGCTTGACGTAATATTGTAATGCGTTGCTATGCGGGAGAGGTACGCAACGGGGAATAACAGAAAAGAACTGTAATGGATTTTGATAAAGCTCCTCCAAGAAAGGGTTAAAAGTATGAAATAAAAAGAATATATATAATATATAAACAAACATCCTCTGTATATCAGTCATTGCCTAGCGTCGTTGGAATCAAACTCGTGAAATTCTTTACCAACATCGCCGAATATTTGAAAAGAAATTATAATTCATATAATTTAATACAGTTTTTAAACGCCCGAATGGTCGGATTATGTTATCGCCCCGGTCGTCCGCCTGTCTGTCCGTCAGATCGTTCGTTAGCAATTTCTTACCATGCAGTTTTCATTGGAATAAGATAAGGTCAAACTTACTACAATGAATCTTTATGATATGTAGTTGTGTATGGGACTCTCAAAATAAGACCTGTGTAATGGAAAACAGCTATTTCCACTACTCGTGAAATATCATCCTGCAAAATTAGCTATAATTAAAAATGAGTATTATAGAACTACTTTTACCTTTTCATTTTTTTTTTTCCATTTTTTCCTTCTTTGAATTATCATTTATAAATCTAAAACCACTATATTCTCAATTCAAAAAGAGATAATAATTACCTCCCTTTGCAGAAAACGAACAGAAGTAACAAAAAAAATAATTTCAAGATAAACATAAACTGAATTTCTGATCCGTTAGAAATGTACAAAAATATTATTTCTGCATAAATCCTTATTTATCCTTGATTATCAACCAATTAGAATTTTCACCGGAAGTGCATTACACAGGTCTTACCTTAAAATTTGGATGACGTTCGAAATTTTAACCCATTTCACTGACAAGCCCCTTGGGGTGTATATGAGCCACTTTGTGCTCTTGTTTAAGTTTATGCTAGATGCTATAACTACTGTCTCTAATTTCTGAATTGTGAAATGTCTATTTGCTGCGAACATTTTTTTTTTTTTTGGGGGGGGGGGAGGAGGGGGGGGGTAATTTACTGCTTTTCAATATAAATTAGTCGTAAACTTTTTTGGGCAAATATTACCCCATATCAATCATAAGCTGATGAAATAAACTCTATACAACTGTTCAATGAAAAGTACTTACAAACAGTGAAATCAAAGTTTCGTTTCTGTTGGGTACCAAGTACTCATCTATATCCATATGTAAAATGTACTTGTAACCTTGAAATCGCTCAAATACATCTGTTAAGATAATGGCTTCATCATTAAAGTGTCTCTTCTCAAAAGTATATGCGTAACCTGGATGAATAACGGTTATAATAGAAATAACAAAGGGAGAGAGAGAGAGAGAGAGAGAGAGAGAGAGAGAGAGAAATTTTAAGACCTGGGCTCCTATTCACCAACCATTCTTAAGAACACTCTTTGTCTTGTTCTTCAAGATTATAAACTATAAAAGTAACAGAACTTCTGATAGGCTAAACCAAACGGTTTAGCCAATCAAAAGTTCTGTTACTTTCACATTGACAAATTTCTAGAGAGTAAGACTAGGAATGTTCTTAAGAATGAGGACCCTGATGCCACAGGCGTTCGGGTTACGACAAACTTCGCTATATATAATAATGGAGTGCAACACGCGAAAAGGTGCATTCGGACATTTGCGTAAAGTGTCGTTTCGGATTAGCCTGCGCAGTCCGCGCAGGCTAATCCGAGACGGCACTTTACGACTACATTAGATTTTGTGTTACAGTAGACTTGCGTAAAACAGAAAATCACATAAAATCGGAAAGTGTCGTTTCGGATTAGCCTGTGCGGACTGCACACGCTAATCCGAGACGACACTTTACGCAAATGTCCGAATGCACCTTTTTGCGTGTTGCACTCCATATAATGTTCGTCACAACCCGAACGCCTGTGCCTGATGCGTAGTAACTGTTTACCGGGCATGAACTGCCATGTTTGTACGGCCCTGCGAAAGAAAGCCGTTGAAAAAAAGTCGCAAAAGGTTGTCGTCTGTCAACAACAATCAAAATGTTACCGAATGAAAATGGATGAAAACTCTTTACCAAACCACAGAATTCCAGACTGGTCCAAATTGAAAGCACTTGCAGATGACAAAATAAAAGTAACTCAACAATTGAAATTTGTTTCCAGCAGGGTAGAAAACAATGTGGGAAAGGAGAAAATGCTGGTTACCAGCCTTTTCTTCCTTTTCACGATGTTTTCAAAAGGCTTCTGTTTCAAGGTCGTAAAAACCAGGGATTGTTTAGTAAATGGTCAATAACTCACGTTTAGAACAGAGCAGAACAAAACGGTTCTGTATAATTATAAGAATCTTAAAAGTAATGTCCGGAATTATTCTGCAAAAAAGTAATATCTATTGGGGGGGGGGGGGGGGGGGAACAGCAATTTTAAAGTCAGAGAACTATGCGTGTGGCATTTACTTCATTATCTTCCGCTAGATCAGATAGCATTCTACAAATACACATCTATCCAGTATCCTGGGTACAGAACAGTACTACTTTTCTACTCGACAAGCGTTACGTTGAAGTTTGAACGTCATACTATTTAACGTGTACTCAATAAAACGCTACCTGGTGCGTATCATTCAGCTATGATCAGCAGTTAGAGAAATCTGGAGCTAAAACAGGCTTGATTTTTGCTCAAACGAATTGATAAAAGCCATTTTCTCCATTGCTACTTTTTAGCACGTATTACTACAATTCCCCCAATATTTTGGGGAGTGTTGCGTAATAGCAGACAGGTCGAATCTACAGGTCGAATATGACATGCGCAGACAACGGCATTTACTTGGACTTAGAAAATCTCGGGGTTATACTACTCAAAATTTGCTAGGGTCATCCTAAAAGATTCACTTTAAATATATATGTGACATGTATCTTTTATGGTTTTACAATTAAGTTACATTGCCATACTGAGCAATAAAACGACTGGTGGAAATGGATCTTTAAGCCCTTTCCTCACAATGCCGGCTGTTAAAGATACTGAGAATGAAGCCTTTGGAAAACATTGTTGGAAAATGAGAAAATGCTGGAAACCAGCATTTTCTCCTTTTCCAACAATGTTTTCTACCCTATTACAGACAGTATAGTGCACG
Source organism: Tridacna crocea (assembly GCA_943736015.1). Classification (NCBI taxonomy): domain Eukaryota; kingdom Metazoa; phylum Mollusca; class Bivalvia; order Cardiida; family Cardiidae; genus Tridacna; species Tridacna crocea. The sequence goes on along the minus strand of OX031057.1, from coordinate 13,813,261 downwards.
CTGCATTTAGTTTTTGGTCAGCAAATGCTTTCAGCTTGGACAAATCTGGAGTTTTACAGTATGATAAAGAGTTTATGCAAAACTGTTGTAACTTATAAACCCATACAGAAATATGTAAGTTATCCCTATCAAAGTTTAAGTAGCATATAAGAACGTCTTTACTACATAAACGATCTGATACCTAAAATTTATCTGTACACCTTACCAAGGCTAACAACCTAAGTCACAGGAAGTGATATCGGACCTGCCCATTTTCGTAACTTATGTCCGCTATATTGAAAAGTAAGTACGATATAAAGATAGAATGAGGCTAGCTTGGGGGGATACAAACGGACTACAAAGACTTTCATGTATTTATCAAAGACATAAGATGAATATATTTAATATTCTGATGTTTTAGACAAGAAGCAGATGTCTATATGCACAAACACTTTGACCAAATATCAAAAAGTGATTGGGTTTTAATAGTTGGTCGAAGTCTATTCCATTAGTATAAGTAGTTAACAAAAGCTTTGACAAAAAACAAAGTCCCTAGGCATTGTACGCTTTGGAGGTCTAAAGACTTTTTCAGATCATTTAAAGGAACTATTGCAAAAAAAAACCAGTCTTGCCAAACACGCACACTGACGTTATAACAAGGGTCCGATATCACTACCTGTGACGTCACACTGACGTACGTTGTGAGGGGTGCTTACTTGCATTTAGAAATTTGAATGGTACTAGTTCAGCGATTCCCAAGTTTTGGTAATAGCGCAGTAGTTTTGTCACGTTTTGGTTAACTTGATAAACATAGAATACAAATCTGTCAACACCTAACAGTCGATGGATCTCAAACCAAGCCAGAAGATCTATGGACGAGACATTTCCATATATGGCCTGCAAAATACACATAATTACTGCTCGTTTGTCTTTCTTTAAGACATAACGTTTTTTTTTTTTATTTTTTTAATTCCATAAAGAGGGTAGAAAAATCAACAACATTAAGTGAAAATGTTATTTGGAGAAACTGGCTATATATAAAAAAATAAGGTTTTGATCAAAATGCTAAATAAAGTTTAAACTAAAATGTATTTGAGTCATACGCTGGCAAAAGGGGGCTTAATACTTCTCCATGATCATGATGCATTATAACAAGCTCGTTATCACATATTTTTCGGAGCCATTATATAAATTTTCAGCTACAAATGACTGAATTCAACGTTAAAATGGTCCTTGAACATGCAGGAAATTGACCAATTGCAAAAAGTTTCGTCCCAGGTCAGCCTACACGGACTGCGAAGGCTGACCTGGGTCGATACATTTTGCGGATGAATTAAGTCCTTTTTTCACAGAGCGTAGAGCTCTGACTTAAATGGAACCACACCTTCAATATTTCTTTTTCACAATTTTAACTATTTACAACACAACCACACACACATCGGGTTTTTTCACAAGTTTTCATATTCAGTTGCTTGCTTTTTAAACTCTACAGTGATATTTTCTATCATAGATGGAGCTGATTGACGGGCGGTTAAGAACAGCATAAACAATAACAAAACATATTAAAACCATGTGTCCTTGTAGTATTAATCTCAGCTGATAACAATTTATCACATAACTCTCCTTGTTTTCATTATAATACAGCCATTACGAATTTTCTTGTCTCACACATGTGTGAGATAAGAAAAATAGTGCCGTATTTGGTCAACCGTTCTGTAATTATACGCTTCATTCTATTTAAAAACATTACTAACCAAGGTTCCTAATAGAGATTTGTCGTCAAAATTCTTTGTCGTGATAAAGTTGTTAATTTAATAACTTACAGACTCAAAACAAAATGAATATATGCAAGTTTCTTCGAAACTATTTTTCGTTGTAATGTACCCGTCAAAGTAAGCGCACAGGCTTCATGTGAATTTCACTACACAGGATACATGTATGCCTCTGGTTTAACACATTTTGGACTATAATTCTTGCAATACAGTAATGTGATAAAAAGAATCTGACACTCGTTGGTTTTTTTAGGTAAATATTATTATACTCCTCCACAAAAAATGTTATAAGCTCGCCAAAGGCTCGCTTAATAACATTTTTTTGTATACTCGTTTAACCCTTTGGCTGCTTATCGCGACTCGCTGACCTTTTGCGGACAGCGTAGATCAAGATCAGACTGCACAGAACGTGCAGTCTGATCTTGGATCTACGCTGTCCGATCTGGAGATATTTTTCCCCGAAACATACCTTTGAAATAACAATTTTGAGGTATTTACTATCGAAATGAACATTTAAGTTAAGTTCCGTAGCAGGATAAGGATTAATACTTTTTTTACCTCATAAACCAACTCATTGTCAGATCCTATATGCCTTTTACAGTCGGTCGATTTCATAATGATGGGGGAAACCGGTATTCTTTCGGTCGAAAATGCCTGTTGTACCGTTTAAGTGATAGTACGGACACGAATCAGTGAATGCCGCCTGCCGGCATGGTAACTGCCAGTTTTCACTCAAATTCGGCCGGTGGCAGCTCTGTGGCATGCACAATATCCAGGCGGCAGGCGGCATTTTAGACGCCGCTAGGACGCCGCTGAAGTATTAAGAAAAAGATAAAATTCTGACTGCCACCGGCCGATTTTTTTCAAATTGTGCCTGACGTCAGGGCGCCAGCCGGGCAAACTTCGTAGTCGCGCAGTGGCTATCAAGCGGCAGGCGGGATGCAGCGCGATTTTACCCGGTCTTGGGGTTCGAGGGCCTTCAAACTTCGGCCGGCGATCGGTAGGAACTGCCACTCTCCAGCATCCGACCTGCTGCCTTTATGCTTCCGACATGCCACCGTAAGATTTCAAAATATCTGCCGGCGGCAGGTCGGAGATTGAAAAGCAACTAGGAGGCAGCAGTCGGTATTGGTAAGTGGCAGGACGGCGATCTGCCGAGTGCAGATTCCCGAGCCCCTAAATATAGAATCCGAGGCCATTCACCATACAGAATAGTCGTCATGGCGATTCTAACGGCACTAGTGCGGCATATCGCCGGAAATGGGGCTCTGGTGCATCGGTGCTAGCGCCTTGTCTTTCCCCTTGTCGCTGCCTTTAGTGGGCATCTTGTTGAAAGGAAAAAGTTCCTAAAAATTAGGTCTATTTATCTTGTGGTTGATAATAATGATGAACACTTTGTAGAATTACGAGAGCAACCTAGCTTTATATATCCCCGTAAACCGGCCTGCCGCCGTCAGATTATCGGGCGGGTGTCGGCCGGTGGCAGTTCGAAAGCCCAATCGCCGGCCTGTGTCAGGTGTAAATGGCCGGTCTCCGCCAGGTTGCCAGGCGGTGGCAGGTAAAATCTGATCTCGCCTAACTGCCACCGACCGGTATCCTGATGACGTCACACACCCGTCAAACTTGAAATACTGCCTGGTGCCGCCCAGAACCCGTCAGGCAGCATTTCACTGGCAGTTATTTATGACCACTCGCACCGATTTGTGAAAAATCGGCCGGCGGTATGTAACTTTTAAAATCCACCGATGTGTAAAAGTCGGCAGGCGGCAGTTTCACATTGTGACCGTAGCGTAATGATGCAAAGTGTTTTACCTGTCTTACTTTTTATGCATTTATTTTGTTTTGTCACCTGGGAAGTAAGCAACTTTCTAATATCGTTTCTAAAACTGTTCCACGATTTGTTTTTACGGCCTAGCTTTAGATCATCACGTGACTTGAGTCGAATGGTTGACATTTGATTTTGGTCAGAAAATTTTTCTTTTTTTTTTTTATAAAATGTATTTTTATGGGATAGATAGGTGTTAAATGTGACATAAGTGGACAAAAATAAAGTAGCAACCAGTTAAGTGATAAATGGGCAGAAATAAGCAGAAAAAGAGACAGAAAAGCAGTGCAGACAGTTGCGAACACAGTTCACGCCATAACGGATCATTGCGAAACACTGCGAAACCCTAGGTCAACTTTGTTTGAACAAGACTTTGGTAACGATATGGATCAGGTATTTACACCACCAGCGTCTCCATCCATACTGTGCATCTCAAGGATGTCAAAAGATCAGGATAGTGGTTTATCATTTATTTGTAGTAAGTATCAGACTGTACTACACATGCAATATGATTCGAATCTAGGTCATCCTCTTATTCAGCCATGTCTATGACATATTTTTTTCCGAAGTTTCAATGCAACGTATTTATATTAGCCATCGAGACACAACGAATCCATTCTGCGTAGTGAATGCGGTTGCTTTTGATGTATTTCTTTGAATTGATATGCTTGAATACTGAATGCTGTTTGCAATAATGTGAGCATGTTTATTCTGGCGTATTTTTGTCTCTAAAAAGGCCTATCCAGGTCTAGTTAAAAGCGAATTTATGGCAAAAATTTACTGCCACTGCTAAACAATGCTCGATTCAATTTTTAACTCAACAGTTGAGTGCCAATTCTTTGTGTTGCTATCAATAAATAAAATGCATTTGCATTAGTACATGGCAAAAAACATGCACTGTGTTAAACCATGCAATAAAGTTAGTAGTATTACAATACTTTTTTAGACCTTTCTTGCTGATCCTGAGTCAACATTCCCCCCACCACCATCACTACGTGACCGGAACTGACCACGTGACCGGAAATGGGCGCCACCATCTCGAACGTCCTTGACCTCCGCCATTTTGGATGCCTCTCAGATCATCACGTGATGAGATGTCATGACTAGAAATAGATCCAAATGACCTTGACCTCTACCATTTTACCATTTTGGATGCCCTCAAATGAAGTAATGTAACATTATGAGTTAAAACTCAGATACCAAGAACTCTAGACTAACTGAGGAGGCGTGGTTTTAGAGAATCTAATTTTCTCAGATTTTGGCTGTTGATGCCTTATTTGCCTGGTTGGCATTATGAATATTGATATTGATAGTGGGAGTGTTTTGACTTCCTATATATGTGGTGTAGGATGCTTGATCTGGGGAGAGATGTGAGGACAGAGAGTGAAATAAGATCTCTGTAGAGAGAAGGTTAAGATTAGGAAAGAATGTGTTACCATCAAAATGAAGTGATAAGATCTGGATTGAGAGAACATTTGGTTTTAATAACTAGCAAGAGTTTACTGAGTAACCGACTCATGTTTGAATATCATGTTTGAGTAGTTTACTTGCGTCGTAATTAATAAACACGTAGAATAGCAGATTCTTGTTTCTGTTATATTTGACGTACTAAAATCCACTATACGATCGAGACATTAGACGCATTATGTTACATGGACATACATTTATTTTGGTGCCGTGACCAGGATTGGTGATCCACCAAGTTACGAACAGGGGACTCTTAGACTATCGTTTTCGGTGAAAGAAAAAAAATGGATTTAATATTACAATAAGCACAAATGGAGAAGAAAACTCTCCCGTCATAGCCAACTTTCACGGACATGCCTTATCAGCAGTCTCGCATATCAACAAATCGATGAAAATAATCGATATCATACGTAAAGGTACGGGAGTTTCCGGAGTTTGGCGAACTTACACCGTGTATATTAGTAATCGCCTGCAGCGATAAAAGATAAGAGAAACGTAGCATTACGTAACAGTAGCCTGCTTCAAATTCACAATCCTTGCCTAGACGGTATATCTGCCCTGGCATTTTTTTTCTGATTTTAACCTAAACCCTTTGTCTGGTACAGTACAGTGTGGCTCTTGAATATCAGTATCAGACTCCACATAATGCGCACCCTCATTAGACTCGACAGCATATTTGAATTACACCTCCAGATAAAGCGAGATTTTTCTTGAGAAAAGAACGTTGAAATTGTTATATTTCAGCTTTATTTGTCGGTTTGTAATTCATTTATCCTCGGGTTAAGGGTTAAGTTTTGATTCTCTGAGACAAACTGATCGGTCCTAAAACTGCTCTAGACAAATGCACTTTTTGTAGTCTGATCCTGAAATCTAATCCGCCCAAATACACTTTTGGTCTTTCTTTTTTTGGTAATGTAACTGCCACATAAAGCAAATTTCCTCATCAAAAAACCGAATGACGAAATTTTGGACACCACCAAGTTTAAAACATTTGCAGACAACAAATTAAATGCAACTCAAATCAAACGGTCTGTCTTTGAAAAGGTAGTCTGATCCTGAAATCTAATCCGTCCAAATGCACTTTTGCTGACATTTTAGATTTATAACAGGCTGCACAAAACAAGCTGTCTGATCTTGGACCTGATTGATTCTATATGTCGAACATTATTTTGGCTGAAAAAAAAATCTTTGATAATTATGGCAAAATCAACATGTTGAATTCAGCAGAAAATTCGGCGTTTTGAGAGTTCCAGTTTAACACTACAGCAATCATAGCCTCCCGAGTCTAACAGACCTGAGAGAAAAGGCTTTTGTAAACTTTGCTGGAAAGGGAGAAAATTTTCTCCTGTTCCTAAAATGTTTTCTACTTTAGTGTAGATGTACATGGTTTTATGCACACGAAAAGTTACAGATTCGACATATAAGAAAGCATTCATTCAAAGTTGGTTTTCATCGAACAAATAAAAGAAAATGGTTCGTTCCGAACACTCCATATACTGTACTTAATGAGCTATGTTGCATTTGCTTACAATGTCTACTACTATCAATAGTTGTATTCAAGATGTTTCCATTCTGAGCGAGTCTAAAAGCTGTTTAAGTATAAGTTTTTCGGAATAACTAAGGTCTATCTATGCACTAAACTATATCTTTAAATATAAAAGTAGGTCCAAGCTATTATTATCACACAAGTTTAAAAACGCTGCCAATGCATTATATATACTTAGATTCCTTTTATTGCATCCGAAATGGGAAAAAATGTACTCGAGACGCAACTGAAAGTTGTTAAAAAGGTTCGTGTTGAAAGTATCATAACAGATCAGCTCTTGTGAACTGATCCGATGCGACACTCTAGCGTCGCTTACAGGCATTATAAATATAAAAAGGTATTTCATTCTCGAAAAAAAGTTATGTATGATGCAGGCATTGTCATTTCAATTAATCATCAGTAGAATTCACCAGCAAGCAGTGTTAAAACCGGTTTCAAACCAAAACACATGTAGATCATTCGTAATAGAAGTTTGATTAAATACTATCTCTTGAAATAATAAATAATGATTACGCAGCAGGTAACTTTTTCAGTCAATGGTAAAGGAGAAGTAGCTTGTATTATTCCCTTTTCCATGTACATACATGGTCTATGTCAATTTTTTTTTTCATCTTTTATTTACTCTTAGCGGTTATGCTTTTTGCAGGTTGCGCCGTTTTAAAAATGGAAGAACCATCCCTCACTGTTTAGGCTAATTCTTCCAGTGAACAATTAAAACATTAAAGATGTTAAAGGGGGACAGTTGAAAAAAGGGAGAAACTGTCACAAATTGATTGATGTAAAAAAAAAGCTGTCTCGAAAAGTTGGAGAATAACTGCACGGTCGTCAGAAGTCGTATTTGTACAACAATAGGTTACATTTGTTCTACTTAACCCTTAATCAAACGACAATATTTTAGACTTGTCCAAATTTTTATCATTTTTGTGACTTAAACGACGAAATTTGTCTCTAAAAGGATCAATTGCGAGAAAAGGTTTAAGCTCAGGTTACCAACATTGTCTCTTTTTCTCACAATGTTTTCAAAAGCCCTCTACCTCAGAATCGTTAAATCTCAGGAATTTTGTGGTTAAAGACCCCACAGAGCAATTTCAAAATGATGCCATTTCTTCGGGATATTTCATGAATCTGTACAGGGGCTTATGATAATTACTAGTATGCAGCAGCTAAATCATAAAGTCGTCGATAAAGAAGAATTCGCATTTTTTTTTTTTTTAACCTTTTTCCCCGATATTCATAGTCTGTGTCAATTTTGATCTAGTGTTGTCATTCTTTGAACGGTAAATACTCTTTGCAGGAGAAACTGATTGAGTGATGTAGAAAATATTGTTTGAAAAGTAAAAGATAATTTGTAAAAAGATAATGCGCCTGTTTCCATATTTTATCCCAAACAATCAACAGCAGGGTCTATAGATGTCGTATTTCTATAGTAACAGGTTAAGCTTGTTATTTGAATGTTTACCAAAAGACAAAATTTCAGACTTGTTCAAAATGAAGTAATTTTCTTAAGACAAATATTAAAACATAAAAGAAAATTGAACTTATCTTTTGTAGAATTAAAAATATTGCAAGAAAATAAGAAAATGTTGAAATCTTTTTCTTCAGTGTTTTCAAAGGCCTTCTATATGATATGACAGATCAAAGACCGATTTGAAAAAAAGCAAGGAAACATGAGTTTGTGAGTTGTCAGCAGAAAAAAAAATGATACGGCATGAATTTCAAAAAATTGAAAAGTTGAAAAAAAAATCAACAAACGTGCATTTTCTTATATCATATCTTAATCTTAATGATTGTAAAAGGAAATAATCTCATAAGTATTTAATTCTGGTCTTTTAGGTAAAAAAGATACATAATAAAATATCATAGGGATACTGTCATGATCAAACAACCTAGGTATAAATTCCAGTTCATAATCATGTGGATACATGTATATCATAAACATAGCAGGGGGTCCGTTAGTCAAAAAAACATTACGTAACACGATAAAGATACCCGGCAGGGTTATCTAACAATGAGACTCGGCCAATATCGGCAAAGTACGGCATACTCCGAACGTTCACGGAAAAAGAAAAAATAGGATAGTGGCAATAAAAAACTGTAAAAAGGACCAAAAGTTTATTTTTTTAAATGACTCAAACTTATACCATTTGAAAGAGAAATGAATAAACTAACTGACTCCACTTGAGATAATTTTGACTTTTCAAGTCAAAGAAAGAAAATTAAACAAATATTACAGTTTTTGACTTCGGAAAATACGTTTTCCCTCTTTATTCTATATAAACCATACCTACAATTTTTAAGTTAAAAAAGGACCAAAAGTTTCTTTTCCGAAATTTTTATAACTAAGTTCATTTGAAAGAGAATAAATTGAATTTTCTTAACTCACTTGAGATAATTTTCAATTCTGAAAATTGATGAAGTTATAAGCGTTTATTTACCTAGGCCCTTCATAATTCTATATAAAAAAATACAGGTAAAACTGGCCAATATCGATTTTTCCATGTCCGCGAAAGTTGGCTATGCCGTCAAAAGGTACAGACAGAAATTGGGACACTGAGAAACAAATGGTTAAACAAGAGCCAACAAACATTTCAGATTCGTAATTAAAAAACATTATGGTGACTTTGGTTGCCTGTCCTTTTTGCCGAAGTTTCTTATGTCATGGACAAAAGTGCTGGCGCTCAGTGTTCGATTAACATTGATACATCTTTGTTAGTGAAGCCGAAGTGTAGACCCGAAGCCGGAGCTCTAGACCCAACAACCGAAGCCAAAATTATTTGGATTTCCACTAGGGATGGCAACGAGTATCGATTTTAATACTCGAGTACTCGGTCATTCTTCCGATCGAGTACTCGGTTACTCGGACGATTTTACTACATTCCATACTAAAATTTCAGAGCAAGATCGGTATTTTTTTTTTGTCCCAAAGAGTTGGAAACAGTGAAAATCTATTCAACAAAAAATCTTGATCCGTTTGACACCCTTTGTTTACAAGCATTTATTTCACGTTCTACACACATAACGTCATAAGCATGCTTCCCAACCCACCACGATTTCAAAGGGAGTTTCCCGATTCAAAAATCACCTGACAGACTGTTTAAACCCCAATTTAAAAAAATTCGGATATAAGTGTATAAAGGGTGTGATAAAGCTTGTCTCCCAAGATACACATTATACATATACATCCGAGGTTGCCATGGAGTTGACAAGCATGTATTTCACGGTCAATCAGGTTCGTTCTTTATAAATAGAAATCAACATTCAGTAATCTAACCGAGTTTTATCGATCGAAGATCGTTGAACCAATCAAATTTGAGAACGAGTCGAGCAGGTCCTTGTCAGTGGAATTTACGTCATTCACCCCACATAAGCAGGTAAATTATATCATGATTTTACGAAAAAACGCAAAATAACAATCTTCATCGTTGGCCCAGGATATAGACAATAATCAGTAACAAGTTAATCATCAACGAAAACAATGGGAAAAAGCCAAGTTTGGGACTGTTTAGTGCACAGAATGACCGCTGGAATTCCAATCTGTCTAAAAATAGACCAACCTGCATAATGAACGTAGGTTTATGAAATCAATGGCGGCATTGTTCGACTTGTTAGGGGTAAATGACCTAGAGTTCGCGAGCGTATCTTGTCTGATCATAAGTTTTGGGACTGCTTATAAAATAATTATTTTTTATATACCTTAATATTGGAACACGAAAAAAAAATATATTTTACTATCCCAAAAATTAAAGCAAAATATGGTTGGTATACCAACGGCACGTTGGCGATCGCAAGGTACGCCCGATCCCTAAATAAGTTTCACAGTCAAACTGTAAAGATTAATGATAATTACTTTTTCCTCCCTCATTAGATCATATTAGCCGGCCTCTGATTTACTGAAATTACGAAAACTTTAATGATTAGCGATTAACGTGATCGGCTTAACGTTATAATTGACACAGTTGTTGGTTATTAACACGTGTCAAATTGTGAATTGTTTGGCCATCTTCCGGTAACTTTTGCAGCGATGTTTTGATTACATTTAATCGGCTGCAGTGTTTGTTTTGCAAAGAAAGTTTTCCTCGGGAAGCAAAATGGTACATTTTTGAAAAAAAAAATACCGAGTGCTCGAATATCAAATTCAGTAATCGATACTCGGACGTTCGATCGATGACTCGGTTAACCGGTTACTCGTTGCCATCCCTAATTTCCACTGAATGTTTTATCTAGAAACGTATTCAATAATTTGTTCTAAGACTGTGAAAGATATGCACATGCATTAACACCTGCAAACACCAGGTTTTGCTGAACATGGGACAATTTCTGAGAAACCCAAGAATCCTTACTTGGCGAAGCTGACTGTGTTCTAGTAACGTTGGACTGACAACCATTTATTTTCATGAAATGACAGAAACAGGAAAAAAGAAAGAGTGTTATTGTGTCAACTGTTTTTGCGGTAAACGGGAACTGTGAGTAACCATCATTTTCTTTGATTGAAACTTGCAATAAAAAATATAATTACCAGTCAGTCTGATTTTTATACAGCTTTGGAAAATTTAAAAGATCTTAAAGATATAATTCAAGACAGATTTTCATTTTTTCATAGTAGGGCAACTGAAAAAATATGCAATGTTTGGCTAGGTTGCAATCAAAGCAAAGAAAAAAACAATAACAGCTAAAGAAATCCGTATAGGAATAGTTGCCGATGTTTTGCAGCTCTTTTGGGGTCAAATTAAAATTCTAAATAGGAACAGGTAAAAGCCAAGTTAAGTTCTAAATTTGTGTTAGAAGCAGATTACATAAAAAATTGTATGCTTTAACTTTGATAGTCCAAAACCAAATAAGGCAAGAGGAAAAATATTTAGGTGTTTGCAGACGGGTTGTTAAATTTACATGTTAAAGGATTTAAACATCAAGGGGTTTCCTTGAGAGAATTGCAGGTACTTAAATTGTTTTGTTGATTGGTCGAATTCCAAATTCTTCTAAAACGAAAATTAGGAAAGAGAGTCCAGCAAAAATTTCAGGACGCCACTAGAAGTACCACCGCGGAGCAAAATAGTAATTGATAAGGCGTATTATTAGAATCAATGTTCGGTTGTAGTGAGGAAAAGTTGGAAAAGAGTTTCATTGGGGAAATGGGTTAAAGATAAGATGGATATCGATAACTGGAGCTGACTCCGATTGTAATATTCCCTTGTATGTGCAGGAATAAAGATTATTGGATAGGAAAATTATAAAGAGCGTGTTCTGAATCACCTTCCAGTATTGGAAAACTCTTAAGACTGCCATTTGATAGTTGTCTTTGTCCTTGAAGAGAAATGACGAGACAAACTGGATCAAAAGTGACCAGTAAGACATATATTTAAGTTTTATATGTCATCTAATCAGTCTTTTTTTCATTAAAAAGATGAAATTTGGACTAGAAGCGTAATATTGTTTTTTCAAGTTAAAGAAAGTATCACCTACATGTAGGTACACAGATAAAGGTTTCGTATATATGGTGTAGGTATTAAGGGAAACATTGTTTAATGTTGCTATAGGTTTTTTTCACAGAGGTGGAAGGACAAACTGTGAAATGTTGTTTATATGTTGTACTGTTAGGTTGCATATTTTCCAGTCAAAGTAAAATGTTAGAGTTGAAGTGTGTGCGGTTGACTTAGCAATATCCCTGAATCATTCTAATTGGAATATCTGCATCTCATTAAAGGTCTAGAAGCGGAGTTAGCCATAAATTTCTGAGAGGACAGATTTATGCAAATGAGCAACAAAATATCTAACCAATATCTCAGTCCACTCCTAAAGCACTGCGAGGCAGAAATACAATCTATTTTATTGGCACTAGCTATGCACGTAGGTTGATTGTAAAGAAAATAGAGACAGGACGATGTTCCAAAATGATCAGTCTAAATGTCATATTTCTGTTTTATCCAAGAAACTAATCGCGAAGCCAGGATGGTATTTACAAAGATTCCTATTCAATTCACTTTTCTTTGTTATCAAAAGGAAAACAATTATTTGCGGAATATCAATAAGGCGACCCATAGGAGAAGTTAATCTGAAGTTTGATTACTCTGATCACAGGATCACAAAAAGAATATGATTTATGATATTGCGCGGAGCAAACATAGAAGAAAAATGACTTTCTAAACAAAACACGTGAATTGATAACAAAGTTCATCTTCTGAGTTTGAAGCAAAAATACGACCAGAGAAATCTATTGCCAAGGTGAAGATTGACAGGACTTTTTTTTTCCAATAAATGAGTTCATGGGAATTTCATGAATGAGTGTTATTGTAGTAAATTTGTGATAGTAGCTATCAGACTTGTCAAGTTTAGAGAAAAAATAATATTTATAGCTGGCTGAAAAATTGCAAAGTTCAACAAGAAAAACATGGTTCAATTGACTTGGGGCTACGTAAAAGTAGGAATGCCGTAGTGCTGCATTCGAGGACCGGAGCCGTGTCACCTCCAAAGTAGTCGACGAACCAGAAGGCAGTGTTGCCAGAACAGAACTACACAATGGACTTGCTTCTGAAGAAAGTTTAGATTCTAGACTTTTATTGTATTGTGTATTGTTATTTGAGATGTTGTTTGTACCTTATAGTTTTATGGTTAAAGCAGTATGTACCTTTAACGTAAGGAGCTTGACGACCATAAAGGTTTTGTTTAATGAGAAAGCATATTAATCTGCGGGAAAAGGATTAATGATATCTCATGTTTTTATTGTTAAGGCAGTATTTTTCCTTTAACATAGGAAGCTTTAACAATTAGTCATAAAGGATTGGGTATGTTTTTCGATGAGGCTCTGAATCGTTCTTGTTGAAGATAATTAATTTAACCTCATGGTTTTGTTAAAGCAGTTTTGTCCTTGGAAACAAGGAGCTTTGACAAGTTGCCCTAGCAGCCTGTGACGAGTTAGACTAGAAACTAGTAAATTAATCTGGATGGGAATGATTAACTGTACGTTGTTCAAGAGTAGAGGTTTCTGATGATGTTGTTGTTTTTGAAGTAATTAATATTAAGTATTGTGAGGTGTTACTTGTATCGTCTTTTCTCATATTGTATTGTATTAGATATCATTTTGACCATTGGATGAAAACATCATAATGTTACTGTTTTTGTGTGATATTATGTCTAGGTAGACAAAATATCTTGAGAAAGGGAGATGTGGTAACATTATGAGTTAAAACTCAGATACCAAGAGCTCTATACTAACTGAGGAGGCGTGGTTTTAGAGAATCTAATTTTCTCAGATTTTGGCTGTTGATGCCTTATTTGCCTGGTTGGCATTATGAATATTGATATTGATAGTGGGAGTGTTTTGACTTCCTATATATGTGGTGTAGGATGCTTGATCTGGGGAGAGATGTGAGGACAGAGAGTGAATTAAGATCTCTGTAGAGAGAAGGTTAAGATCAGGACAGAATGTGTTACCATCAAAATGAAGTGATAAGATCTGGATTGAGAGAACATTTGGTTTTAATAACTAGCAAGAGTTTACTGAGTAACCGACTCATGTTTGAATATCATGTTTGAGTAGTTTACTTGCGTCGTAATTAATAAACACGTAGAATAGCAGATTCTTGTTTCTGTTATATTTGACGTACTAAAATCCACTATACGATCGAGACATTAGACGCATTATGTTACAGTAATCGCGCGATACGACTAAAATAGGTCTGGGCAGAAGTCTATGAATGTATTCGTTGGTTCTTTAAATAGATGATCTATAATCTAATCGAATGCTGTTTATATTTAGGGTGCAAGTAAAGATAATAAAAAAATCACTCTATCAGCATTGGGCCGATTTAACGGTTGAATCTGAAAATAGCAAATGAGGAGTTTGCATGAAATTTAAAATGAGATAAAACACAACAAAAACCGAAAGAAGTCCTATTGCGTTCATCAAAAAATGGTATGGCAGTGTTTTCATCACATTGCCCGATTTCGACCGTTCAGAAAGGAGATTTAGATTACGAGTTCAATCATTAGCAAATAAAATGATAGGTTGTATTCCTTGTCTTGTACTTATTGGGATTTTAATATCTTTTAGGCGTTATCATATGTCAACATGTGTTTTCAGATACATGAATTTTAGCGACAACTGCTCCTTTTCCAACGGTGATTTAGATTAACAATATTTCACTTCTTTACAACGTAAAACAATAAAAACAATTGCTTGTATGGCTGTTTTTTTTATTATTTCCTCATTTTTAACAACACATTTGTTTTCCAGTATCTCTCAAGCTGTTTATTCTTTTAAATGATATTTCTTGTGTACTTTGAGGGGAAAGACCAAAGAAACTTGTAATGCTGGAATACATACCTTTGCACATACTGCTAATTTCCCAGGGTGTTGATATGCATATTCTATATTGATAAACACATAGTTTTCACTTGGACATTTGCCTTGGGTGCTATTTGATATCAACGTCACAGAAGCAGGAAGATTTTTCTGCAAGTCACTGACTCTCGACAAATTGCAAACGAATTGCTTTGTTCTAAATTGAATATCGAATCCTCTTTTCAGTTTCATCGATAGTGGAGCCTTTTTGATCACTCCCGATTGAAACATGACACAACAGATGTAACCCTCGTTTGTCAGATTCTCGTCCTCCCAGCCTTGAATTACAAGTGTGTCCCAAGTGGAAGTGTTGGAGGAGTTACTAATTATTGCGCTATATAGAAATACTTGTCTACCAAATATTCGTAGAGGAATTACTTTAGCTTCATCAAATTTTGCTTCAAGTTGAAGATCATCTTTAACCAACCTGTTGCTTATCTTTGCAACATTTTTATCATACCGATCGGCTACACTGTCTGTCAGTGAGAATTCTGTAGTTTCTTGCAAGAACGCCGTGTTTTCCTTCAGATGCTTGTTAACGTTTCCTTGGCGTAGGTAGCTGGTACTTTTTTCGCGTAAATAAGCCACATTTTTCTGTTTCGACGTATTGATACCTTTGTTACTCTGCTCATTATTCATATTTTTCCCTTCGACTTCTGGTTGATTGTCATAGAATTTGTTTCTGTTACGTTGTCGCAAAGTATTTCTCTGTGGTGCGTAAGAAAAGTTAACCTTTTTGGAACTGAAATCCTAGAAGAGCATAAAACAGTATGAACAGTGAAACCTGTGAATGACCATATCATCGGTTTGCTTCCAAAACCTCGTAACTACAGCTTGTTACAAGCTGTAGTTACGAGGTTTTGGAAGCAAACCGACGATATGCTACGATCAAATGAGCTACCTTGGTTCGTGTTCGCCAACAATTCTTAAGAGCAATTTTGGTCTCATTCTAGATTTAAAAAGTAACAGAACGTTTGATAGGCTGAACTATTGCTTTAGAAAATTCTTGTGAATAAGATTAATAATGTACTAATATATGTTGGCTCATAAGGACCCAGTACAGATCGATCATGTACTATTAGTTAGTACGGGGTGCAAATTTATCTTAACGAATCAGTGATACACACACATGTATGTCCACCCCTAGGTGCTTGCTTTAGGCAGACTGGATTTGGGTCCAAAGTTGCTAAATGCAATATAAAAGAATGCTGTAGAATTTGAAGATTCGTTCGTATAGGATGACGTGCTAATGAGCTATCGAAGTGTTAAAAAAATGTAGGCTCAAAAAAAAAACTGAAAAACTGTCGGATTATTTCGCCAGACAAGTTTGTGTATACGACCAGACGGACAGATTGCCATCGCGATTCCATTATATCCCCTACACTTTGTTGTGGGGTTGATACAACAACATTGAATTTCATCAGAAAATGGGGGTTTGAAACGGATTTCGACACAACAAATACATGTGTGTTTAGAAACGCCAACATTTAACCGTACTCATAAATTCTGTATAAAATAATATTGGCTTGCAACACGCGAAAAGGGGCATTCGGACATCAGCGTAAATTGTCGTCTCGGATCAGCCTGGGCTGTCTGCGCAGGCTAATCCGAAAGGACAATTTCAGTTCTAATGTGATTTTCTGTTTCGCAAAAGTCTAGTAAAGCACAAAATCTAACGTAGTCGTAAAGTGCCGTCTCGGATTAGCCTGCGCGGACTGCGCAGGCTGATCCGAGACGACACTACGCAAATGTCCGAATGCCCCTTTTCGCGTGTTGCAAGCCATATATGGCAGAAAGGTTGAAATATCCAATGGTTTAACCGATCTGGGAATTGCGTTTGATTGCGAAGGTCCCCTTTATCTAGCTATCAGAACTTTATAATAAGTATTTTGAGTATTTGGAATGCTTTTGCTGAACGAGATAGAATTGTGGGAAATTCATAAAGTTAAAGATCTTTATAACTTAAATATCAGATTCCTAAAGTCTTTGTTAGGAATTGATATGCAATTACCAAATTGTGCTGTCCTGTGTGGATTTGGAAGATATCCACTATCGATTATAGATTACGTGCTTAGTGTAAGATAATGTTAAACAGTAACCAGGGCTCATATTCACCAACCATTCTTGATAATATTCTTTGTCTTATTCTCCAAGGATTTCTAAATTTGTAAGTAACACAACTTCTGATTGACTAAACTGAATGGTTTAGCCAATCAGAAGTTGTGTTATGTACAAATGTAGCAAATCCTGGAGAATAAGACAAAGAACGTTCTTAAGAATGGTTGGTGAATACGGGCCCAGGTCTTACATGAAGCACGCATTACTCAACACAATGATAATACGGTAACCTCAATAATTATCAAAATAAACCTTGCTAATTGATAGATTACCTGGGTTTAACCCGTGTAAGACCATATTATGATAAGGATGTAAATCAGTTTAGTGCATTTAAAACAAGACTCAAAGCTCAGTATATCCAAAAGTGGAAAACATCGATGAGAGCCTTAACTTTCACTTTATTGCTAATTCTAGCAAGATTTCTAGTACAAACCACATCTGGATTAATTGTAAACGTAATTTTTGTGGCGCCGCCTGAAGCGGCGGCTCTATATTTTTATTCGGTTTTGTAAAGTGCCTATGGAGGCAGCCATATTGAACCGGTTCCATGCTTTGTTTAAACATCCATCTATATCTACTGTACTTTGATTACCAGATCGGGGTCCATATTATTAACTTTTTTATTTATTTGTGAGATTTTTTTTTTTAATATAATTATAATAATTATATTGCACTTTCATTGTTAGAAGGATAAAAAACCGGGATTGTAGACATATCAACATTTTCCTTTCGAAAAATAAAAAAGATCAAATTTCGAAAAATAAGTCACGTGATAAAAAATTATCTGTCACAAATTTTCGAAGCCGCCATTTTAAATATCTTACCCTGGAAAAAGGTTAAGAGATATTTTCAAGCTCTTTGACCCTAGAGCACCCTATGTGGTACTTGTGACCCCCGTTATATTTTTGTTCTAGTGTTGTATGGATTGTAGAAATATTGTTTTCCTATCGCGATCGTGTTTTTAAGACCAGCTAACTGTAAATAGGTCAGTGTTTGAGCGGGTGACAGATCGGTCTCCCTAAACACAGAACCTTACCTGACCTTACCGAACCTAAGTTTTGTTTGGGCAATACTGTGTTTGTATGACATTAAAAAGTATATTTTCTATTTCACAAACAGTTTGATAGTTATAGTTGGAAAGAAAATATAGCCATTTGTGATACATGACGAACTATTTGGACCCTATTGTTCAACAAACCTAAAAACTTGCGTGACTGTTCATTCATTGCCGACAAATGTCCGTTTATGTAGACAAAATCTTACAAGGGCGACGATTTTCTCCACATATACTATACTGGATGTTAAACGGGACAAAATGAGTCAGATAATCAACAATATGATTCCTACTGAGCTGTTAACCCATTACCACACAATCCCTACTTTTCACGCCTCTGAGAGAGAAGCTTTCCGAAAACATTGTGGAAAAAGGAGAAAATACTGGTAACCAGCATTTCTTCCTTTTCCCACAATGTTTTCTACCCTTCACAAGACAAATTTCAATTTTTCAGTCACTTTTATTTTGTAGTCTGCAAATGCTTTCGCTTTGGACTGTCCTAAAATTTTGTCGTTTGATGATGAGTTGAACAATCACGTGATTTTCATAAACGGTTTAACGCGGCCCAATGCATTGTGCCCTGTTACAGAAATAAGTGGTTTGCGGCGCCATTGATGTTCAGCATCAATATTTTCTTGTTTAATATTTTGAAAGGTTTAGATTGTTTGCTCGGTAGTTTGAAGTTGAATGTAGTCGTTTTTCTTATATTCCCACAAAGAAACGATATACAAGTTATGTAACACGGGATATATTTAAATCAAAAATCACTTTTTACCCTTTTGTAAGGGATATCACAATTTAAGATGAAATAAAACATGGCCAAAGATTCATAAGTTCAACTTCCTAACGGCTAGTTCTAGTAGAAAAATGATGTCCATTTGCATTTTTTTATCAGTAACGGTTCATTCCTTGGCACAAATTAATTTTAGCTGTTCCCCAATTCTATATTTATTAATTGCCATTATCATGTGCTTTAAATGGATGTTTAGTGTCCCTCGATAATAATAACATTTACATGTATTTTTTTTCTTCATATTTTCAGCAATACTTTGCAACGTATGTAAATAGCCATTGACATTGCTTATAAAATGATTGATTGAATATGATGTTCCTTAGCAGCATTTTGTAAGGAATGCGTAAAGTGTCGTCTCTAATCAGGCTAATCCGAAACGACACTTTCCGATTTTATATGATTTTCTGTTTTACTCAAGTCTACTGTAGCACAAAATCTAATGTAGTAGTAAAGTGCCGTCTCGGATTAGCCTGCGCGGACTGTGCAGGCTAATCCGGGAGGACACTTTACGCAAATGTCCGAATGCACCTTTTCGCGTGTTGCACTCCAATTAAAACCATCGTCGAAGCAATGAACACCAGTTAGAGCGTATCTACATGTATATTTAAAAAAGACACATAAAAATACATACGACGGAGAGCCAGTCCACTGATGTGTAGTACCCGAATATCACGATCAGAGAACAAAACACGGTAAAAATGAAGATAATCTGACATCTCATTGCCATTTTCGCGTACTGCTGGATCTTTGCACAAAAAAGTCTTCTCCAATGGTCATGGACAGGATACTACAGTTTCCTGTTTTGCCATCATTTACTTTTTTTCAGCAAATAGTTATTGATCTTTACTTTCGTACCATTCAGGTCTAGGTGACATTTGAATATCATCTTTTTTATACCCTGAACCAGACGATAAAAAATTTGCGTTGTCCAAATTGAAAGCATTTTTTAATGGCAAATGTTCCAAAAATTACTAAATTTGTCGTATACAGAATAGAAAAAAAAAAATTGGGAAAAGGATAAAATGCAGATTAACGGCATTTTCTCCTTTGTTTTCCTAGAAGTCTTGTTTTCTGGGTCTTTAAAATTGGTATTATATGAAAAAAGGATCAACACGTGTTCTGGTTCATTAATATTTACTAGACAACACGATTTTATACGCGTACTAGTTTAAAGCAAACAGCAGACAAAGGGGTCAACGTGGCTCAAATACAATATGTTTTCAAAAGCTTTGGAAACGTTGTGAGGAAAAAATATGACAAAGGGAAGCCCCTGTCATACTGTGCGGCGTTTCAAATGCGTTGACATGGCATTGTTTAATTTTCCAGCGCCTCACAATTCGAAAGAAAAATTAGAAATTTTTGTGCAAATAGATTTGCTATGGAGTTCTCACCATGAACAACGCTTAGTTTTGGAGGTACCATAGCGTTCTTGCAGAGTCCTACCTGACATTTCTCTGCTCTCTTACTGCGATAACAATGCATGCACAGCGTTTACACGGTGCTTACACTGCGCGTACTACGCTTTTACGGCGTTTTATAGACGCTTATTCAGCGTTGTCGGCGTATCCATGGCGTTCATTTTCGCTATCTATGAATTCAAACTGTAAACACGTCAGTTAATCAGTTTTTTTTTTTTCTTTGCTTTGCTCTGGAAAAGGCAATAAGAAAAAAACTATGCCCGCAAAAGAGAAGGGGGGAAAAGAAGGACAAAAAAAAGAACCTCAAAGAGGAACAAGTCAATAACCGTCACCACCGCCACCATATCAACCAGCAGCAGCCCGATTAACTGTTGGACATCAGTCAAGGTGAAATGAAAGTTCATTTGCCTACGACAATTGTGTTTGCCATGAACATGTGTCACAACTGTGACCCTGACGGCGAATTATCATTCAATAGACCGCTATTATTTGTTGAGTCTTTCTTTCATTATTTATTAAATTCTATCACTTTTTTTTTTTAGTTTGTTTATATAAGTATGCATTTTCAGTACATTTTGTTTGCACAATTTTCGGATCGAGGAAGGGGCTTTTGCATTTTCGTCGTTTTATTGCTAAAGCCTCTTTCGGGTAGGAATTTGATTGTACAATGGCTCTTTTCTAACCATTTTGTATGTGTGAGTCTTCTTCTAACTTTTCATTTTTTTTGTTAGTATTTTGTTTGTATTTTCATTGTTCTTACCATGCGCGCCAATTTCACGGATAATTACAACAGTAATTGATATTTTTCGCCACTTTCAACGTTTTTTTGTCAGTCTAATCACGGCGACAGCTCTTTTATGTATGTCTGGGATTTCACAAGTACCAAGCTATGGCTCTTTAGTGTCTCGATCAAGGACACTCCTGCAAAAAATCCACTTCCTCCAGTGAGAATCTAATCAGGTTACCAGTCATAAACTCTACCCTTTGCTTATAAATTTGTAACACATTCTGACCAAAGTAGCCCTAAAATTGCAATATTTGATTGATTTCCGGAACTGAAAAGGTCCATTTTTTAAGACAGGGGTCTTTCTTCTACAATGAAGTATGTTTTTCTTTTTCAAAGTGAAATTATGTTCTGCTTTTAGAAATATAGAGAAAATTGCTCCTGTTAGAGTAATGCTCGGTTGCCTAAATAAATAAAATTAAATTGCATCTAAGCGTACATACATAGAATTCAGCGGATAAAATTGACATTTAAAGCCTCTGAAATGAAACGCTGAAGAGTAGGAGTCGAGAGAAAATCGGGAGAGGAGAGAAAGAATTCGAACATTTACATTCATCCACTTTGGTCCGTCTTTAGAACTTTTTTTTTTTTAATCTCAGTTTCTTCGAACTACTTAGAGTCTGGATTTGAACATTCATATACGTCTTTTGATCCAGAAAGGGTTGAAAAGACCAAGTCTAATATTTGTGTAAAGCATAATTTCTAAATTTTAAATTTTAAAGATTTAACAATATATCTAGATATCTGAAGATTGTCTTTAGCTCAGTGGTTAGTGCATTTAAATTTTTGTCTTTTGTGCCTCGATAAACAAGGATATTTGCCGCACGGGTCCGAATCCCGGTAGGGCCAATTTGTATTTTAGCTATGCTTTGGTACGAAATTTCACGTTTGTAAGATAGCATTGATACGGGAAAGGCTTATTTGGTAATTTGATACCTTTAAAAGGATTATTGCCTCATATGTCCTCATATATGATTTTATTTTCATTCAATTATAGTAGTCATTATTGTATTTCTAAAATATAGTTTATATAAATTTTGCTTCAATACCGAGTATTACTCCTTTTCAGAAGTCCTGTAACAAAGAATCGTTAAGTTTCGAGACTTTGTGATGTAAGTTTCGTTCTAACATGACACTTGAATTCGTCTCTATGAATAGAATGGTAAAATCAAAGTTATTCAGTATAGAATGACGTCAATCTGTGTAAAGTTAGTTGCCTGTGGCTGTTTCATGTCTACGCCCTCCGATATTTCATCAATGAAGGTCACTTGATGTAAACAAATCGTCATTTTCCGCAGTGAGGAAGGAAAACCGCCAAGGTTTTACAGATATTTACTGTTTAAACTCAAAACGATGGAACTATATAACATGTAACCTGTGAAAAAATATGTAAATCCAATGTGTTTTTTTTTTTTAAGTTTAGAATTGACAGGTGATGCTATACCAGGCCCGTCGGAAGGAAATTTCATTTGGTCCGGCCAGTATGGCAAGCGACGAAGTTTGCAAAGCCATGCTAGGCGGGGGTGGGTGGGTCCGGGGGGCATGCTCCCCCGGAAAAATTTTGAAAATAAGACGCTCTCTGGTGCGTTCTGGCGCATTTTTTGAGGTTTATATTACGCATTTTTTTTTTTTCGAAAATTGGTCTGGCCATTTTTCACTTTTGGCCTAAAATTTGGTCCGGCCATGGCCGGACCGGCCGGACCGCTTCCGACGGCCTTGTATACAGATGGGATTGGGAGTGGGTGGAGTGATATTCAGAGAATTCGTTCAACTGCCACTCTTATGACTGACAGTACATTTATTCTTCTCCGTCATTTGAAAGGGAAACAATATAACGGTAAAAGATACTTTTTAATATTGTTTTTGATGTCCAAGGCTCTAATGAAATTTTGATTCTTTTCATAAATACCGACTGGACAGTGGGCTTTTGCATTTTTAAGTAAAAGGAACAGCCGTAGTTAGTTCAGTGGAATATCTGCATCCGCATTTTTACTCTAAGTATGAACCTATTTCCTTTTGATAAAAAGTTGGTCATGTTAGAATCGATATACGAATCGTAATCATCTTTCGATCGTGGTTTATCTTTTATCGCCCTCGTGGGTTATTTATTGTACCTCATAAACTCACAGCCGTGGTTTATTGAACGATAAACCACGGTAGAAAGAAGATTATTTCTTAAATATTACCTTTCCTCACAGAGCAAATTCAAAACGATGACATTTCCTCGGGATATTTCATGAGTCTATACAGGGGCTCACCCCTGAATCATATTTATGCAGCAGCTATATCTGTTAGGTCAACGGTAAAGAAGATTTCGACTTTTTTTAAACCCTTTTTCTGCTAGAGTCATAGTCTGTGTCATAATCTGTGTCAGTTTTAATCCATGAGATCTAGTATTGTCATTCTTGGTTTTTACCCATAATACTCTTTGCAGGAAAAACTGATTGAGTTATGTAGAAAATAATGTTTGAAAAGTAGAAAATAATTCGTAGAAAGTTAATGCCCCTGTTTCCATGCTTTATCCTTAATAAACAACAGTAGGGTTGTTAGTTGTTGTATTTGTTCAGTCATATCTCAAGTTATATGAACCTTTACCAAAAAATAAATTTTCAGACTTATTCAAATTGAAGTTATATTCTTAAGACAAATGAAACATGACTGAAACTAATTTATCTTTTGAAGAGTTGAAACATTCCAAGAAAAGGAGAAAATGTTGGTAAGCATCGTTTAAACCTTTTTCTTCAATACTTTCAAAGGCTTTCGATATAATGTGAAACATCAAAAGTCGGCTTGAAAATAGCACGGAAACAGGAATTTGTAAGCTGTCGTCAGAAAACCCTTGATACGGCATTTATATCTAAAAGTTGAAGAGTGGAAAAAAACGTAGCAAACGTGCATTCTCTTATTTCAGATCTTAATCTTATGATCTTAAATAGAAATAATCTCATCAGTATCACATCTGGTCTCTAATTAGATCTATAAGACACATAATAAAATATCTTAACCCTTTACTCCATAGATACTCATTTCTACGCATTGCTTGTGGCAGCCTTTGGAAAACATTGTGGCAAAAGGTGAAATTCCTCGTGACGAGCAATTTCACCTTTTGCCACAAAGTTTTCTCTGCTATCAAAAGGTGTCATATACACATAAAAAGTGGCTTCATCCTTGCTGTTATGTAGGATCAGTTAGAGATACCATAGAAATGCCTTATGGGGTAAAGGGTTAAGAGATACTGTCATGATCAAACAACCCGAGTATAAATTCCAGTTTATAATCATGTGGATATATATATATCATAAACATAGCAGGGGGTCCGTTTCTCAATATAACATTACGTAACACAGTAAAGATACCGGCTGGCTTATCTAACAGTAAGACTTGGCCACAAGGGCAAATTTTGCCACAATCCTAACGTTCACGGCAAAAGAAGATGGTTGCCAAAAAAAAAACTTTAAGGAAAAACACAAAATGTTAATTTTTCAAATGTCTCAAACCCATATCAATTGAAGAGAAATAAATAAGCTTAATGACTTCCCACAGATAATTTTGACTTTTCAACACAAAGAAAGAAAGTGCAACAAATATGTCAGTTTTTGAACTTCTATCTTTATTCCAACACATATCACCGTTCCCTACAGGTAGTTGTGGATACATTGCTGAAGACGCCGAACACTTCTTTTTTTTCAGTGACCTAATTTTACTGAACCGCGTATTAGATTGTTTTGAGAATTACGGCATTTTCACCCACTTTCTCCACAGCTCTTACTGTTTGGGTCTGACAGCCTCGATTATCCCATTACCACACAATCCCTACTTTTGACGCCCTTGAGAAAGAAGCCTTTAGAAAACATTGTGGGAAAAGGAGAAAATGCTGGTAACCAGCATTTTCTCCTTTTCCCCAATGTTTTCTACCCTTCACAAAACAAAATTCAAATTTTCAGTCACTCTTATTTTGTCGTCTGCAAATGCTCTCAATTTGGACCAGTCTAAAATATTGTCGTTTGGAAATGAGTTATTTTTAAATCAGTTCAAACTTTTATAAGGGATACAAAGAGATTTTGCTATGTTGCGCCAAAAACCCGATTTGCCCTCCTACCGACTGACACCAAGTTTTTCTCTACAACTATTCAGACGTTTTTTTCCCAGGTACTGTCTGTCATCTTTTTTTTTTGTTTGTTTTTTCCGTCATGCAGAGTCAAGTGGAACTCAATATACAATGATTTAGAAATTGATTGGAATCTAGTTCACGGAAGTGTTTTTAAATGTACTCATGATACTTATACACAATGGTTCCAGACAAGAATAGTTCATAGGATCCTCCCAACAAATTCGCTACTTTTCAAAATGAACCTAATCGATACTAATTCATGCACTTTCTGTGGAACACATGAAGAAACACTTTTACATTTGTTTTATAATTGTGAGTACATAACGCCTTTCATAAATAAAATATTGAATAATTTAGACTGCAATTTACAAATAAATAGTAGAATCTTTCTTTTGGGCACATATAAACCAAACTTTTTGTTAGACTGTTTGCTTTTAGAAGTTAAAAAATATATTTACTTTTGTAGAAATAAATCTTATAAACCGTCACTTATTGGTATGAAGAATTTTCTTACTACTGCTGTGAATATCCATAGCAATAGGAAAACGACTCCGCTTGGAAACTATAACATGACAATTGTAGAACATATTTTAGAACACCTTCCATAATCACTATCGATTTCAGAATAAGCATAGTTTTTTTAGCATTGTGGGAAATGATAAAATGTTGGTGAACAGCATTTTCTCTTTTCCACACATTGTTTTTCTAAATACTTCTTTCTCAAAGTTGTCAAAATAAGGGATTGTGTGGTAATGGGTTAAACACACAATCTATGATGCCATTTTTTTACACCAATCAGTTTCATTATATCTTTTGTTTTTTCACACCCACACACCCACACCCCCTCACACACACCCACACACACACCCACACACGCTTTATTGCCACAGATATTAAATTGAAATGATTTCTTTTTTCATAATGCTACCTTTTTGAAGAGATTAATATATATGAGATGTGCTCCGTGAGAGGGGTGCTTAATGCATCTGCGCGAAGGTATCGACCCAAGTTGGCCTGCGCTCTCTGCGCAGGCTAACCTGGACCGAAACATTTCGCTAAAGCTTAGTTTTCTGTATGTCCAAGGACCATTTTACCACGTAATTGAGTTGATTTCGAGAAAAAAAGGCTGTTGTAGATTCAAAAGTATATGATAGCTTGCTTGGCGTCACGTAGGAGCATTAAGCACCTTTTTGCCGGAGAATATCTCATATATATATATATTTGTATGTTTTTATAGGAAAATGTTTTTTCTTTCTTCATCATTATACTAACATATTATGTAAGGTATGCTGGGGGATGACCACGACCCCCGCATACCTATTGACGTGGTAAATAAAGCTAAAAAGAAATATTTTTTTGTTTTTTTTTTTTATAAGTTTACTACTGATATTCCCAATATGCTTTTAATGTCATGCACTTTCTTTATCGTCATTCAAAAAAGTGTCTATATCTGGAACAAAACTGTCTTCAATCAGACTCTGTGCAAAAAAAAAAGTGATATTTAGGATATTCTCCTCTTTTTACTCTCTTGAAGACTGCTATACCATGTAAGTTCAATAAGGGGATGGCCGAATCTAAGTGCCGATAACTTGTGGCCAAACCCTTCTCTTATTTGTTTTGTATGTACGAGGGTCAGTCAAAAATAAGTGAGCACTGCCTCATAACTTTTTTATTTTTTTACGTAGGCTAACAAAACTTAGCACAATTGTTCATTAAATGTCTCGTGCAAAACTTGCGCAGGAAAAAAACAACGTTACATGACGTCACGTAAATATGACGTCACTACAAAACTGTCATGGCGGACGGTGCGTTCACGCTGACGCGCGACGAACAAGTAACATATATTAAGATTGAGGCTAGGCGGGGTAAAAGCGCGATAGAAATTCAGAAAGCACTCGAGGAAGTAGGTTCAGAGTTTGTACTTCCATATAGTTCTATCACCCGATGGGTAAGACAATTCAACAATGGGCGCAATACAGTTAGCAACAAGCACCTGTGCGGAAGGCCTTTGTCGGCAACGACCGGTGAAAATATGGAAAATGTTGCAAAACTGCTGAACGATGACAGAAGATATTCATGTGATGAAATTGCTCATGAGTTGGACATAAATCACGGGTCAGTTCATCGAATTTTAACGGAACGTCTGCAAATAAGAAAGATCGCAGCCCGATGGGTGCCCCACATGATGTCGGAAAGTTTCTTTGATGAAGTTTTTACAACTAAGTTCATTTGGAAGAGAATAAATTAAAATTTTCTTACCTCACTTAAGATAATTTTCGATTCTGAAAATTGGTGAAGTTATAAGCGTTTAATTACCAAGGCCTTTCATAATTCTATACAAAAAAAATACAGTTAAGGTTGGCCGAAATCGACTTTTCCATGTTCGCGAAACGGAAAGCTGGCTATGCGCATGATTTGAACCTAGAGCGCCCGGACGAAAGGCCAACACCGTAACCACTGAGCTAAAGAGAATTCTCCCTAACGCAGTTGTAAGATATTGTATTTAACCAGGATAAAGCCATTCATGAAGGAGTGGTCTCCCGTAACACACACTCCCTCTTAACCCTTTACCCCATAAGACATTTCTATGGTATCTCTAATTGACCCTGAATAACAGCAAGGATGAAGCCGTTTCTTATGTGTATATGACACCTTTTGATAGCATTGAAAACATTGTGACATAAGGTGAAATTGCTCGTCACGAGCAATTTCACCTTTTGTCACAATGTTTTCCAAAGGCTCCTACAAGCAATGCGTAGAAATGAGTATGTGTGGAGTAAAGGGTTAAACTCATCGTTTATTGATGACTTAAAGCCCTACTAGGCAGAAAATCCGTTTTTGGACAACAAATGGGATTAATGGCTTAGTGACAAATCCCGAACGAGCTCCGTAACAAAGAAACAACTGCATAGCAGAAGTACAGGGACAGTCCAATATTCGAGCCTAGAACGCCCGGTCGAAAGGCCAGTACCATAACAAATCAGCCGAAGAGAATTCTCCCAAATGCAGTTGTTAGACATTTTATAAAACGGGGATGAAGAGCCATACAGGAAGGAGTGGTCTCCTGTGAGAATGGCTACAAAAAATATGGTCTAAACCCTTATAATTGCATTCACTATTCACTTGAATCAACTTTGGAAAGAGAAACAAATGCTGGGCAAATTCACTAGCAAACACGATTTTTCTTTGGCGGATACTTGGTGGAGGGCGTCTAGATATACAATCTACTTTTAGCATTGCAACCTATTTTTCAGTCGGAGACAACCGTAAAGCTCCTTCAAAATCAATACTTTCAGTGTTTTCTAAAACACAATTGAAATTGCTGACAAATCTACTCAATATGGAAAATCCTCGAAACTGCCTAAACTTGAGGCTGAACGGACGACATGTTCATTCGAGTGATAAGTCTAGATATATTATGTAAAGACTATGGCAGACTTGTTCTCCAGGGAAAGATCAACATGTCCCAGTTTTTCAATCCGTCCTAGTTTCATATAACCTAGATACATCTATGATCAGCGTAAGGGACCACCTTTGCGAACCGATGATCTGAATGTAAACAATGGTGTCACAGCTGTTAATTTATAAAATTCGATAAAAACAAGGAATTCCTCACATTTCTATTGGAAAATATATTTTACAGTCACTTTTTTATAACTTTTTAACCCGATACGTGCCAGATTTAAGTCTCTTTCAAACATGTAATTGTAGTCCTAAAATATTTCTGACATGTGACTCAGTCAGTGTTCATGCTAAGAAGTCAAATTACCATACTGGAATCATTTGACATGAGATTTCACAGTGTAGGACTGGATTTGTGCATTGTCTGTGATTTGCCCCAGATTCTGCACACTGATGGTCTGTCACTTGGGTGTTTAAAATTGTGTTCACACGGTAAGTGAAGCTGCTGCTTTTACGTTTCTTTTACTAGCTTTTAATGAAATATGCATATTAAACACCAGCGAATTTCAGATTTTTTATCATACATGTAGCCCTTAATCTCAAGAATTACTTTATTAATTGTACGGTCTGTTGGAAGGGGACTTGGAAACTTGTTCACAGCTGTGGCAAATCTTCTTGCCCCGAGCCGAAGGCGAGGTAGTGACATGATTTGCCACAGCTGTGAACAAGTTTCCAACTCCCCTACCACTTAACTGTTAAACGAATTTATCATAGTGCAAAGTTTTACCATTCCAATATGTATTAACGGGAAGTTCCCCGTTAATGTTCTCACGAATTAAGTATGCTGACGACACAGAACTTCCCTTCTGGGTGCCTGAATTCAATGACAATTGCGTCACAGAAGCCTTAGTAAAACGTGCGGTTTGGTGGATAAGCTTGATTATGTCATTGCGATAGACATTCGTCATATTCTTTTAAACATGAATTTAAACAAATGCATTTCTTCGTGCCAAATTTTGCTGTCGGGGGCAAAATTTGGCATGAAGACTCAAGAATGATTATAGTATTATAAATAAAGATAAAAGCCATTAAACACTGGCTGAAAACTGGAAAGGAGTAAAGATGGAACTTTAAAGTATTAGAATCATTCAAGCCAATCATGTATTATTGACATAAGTTGGTTCCTCAGCTGTACCATACGTGTGTTCATCACGCGCTCCAAGAGCTTCGTAGTTACTTTTACTATACAAGTGGTCCACCTCACGCGCTGCAAGCGCTTCGTAGGTACTTTTACTATACAAGTTGTCTTCGTCACGCGCTCCAAGCGCTTCGTAGGCACTTTTACTATACAAGTGGTCCTCGTCACGTCGTGACCCAAGTGCATCGTAGGTATTTTTAGCGTAGATATGCTCATCACGTTTACCAAGTGCTTCGTAGGTATTTATCGTATTACCTAAAATATAATGCGAGAAACTTCGGTTGTCTCATTTTTTCAATGGTTGTGACAAGTTTTCAATTTTTAGGATGCATTGCAAACCTTAGGACCATTGAAATGTATGTTTTTCTTCGGTGAACTAGACAGTCACTGAATTAGTAATCCATTTCTTCAAAACGACATTTTCAGTCCTTCTCTTTTTCATTTTTTTTTTCTCAAAATTTGTGTCGACAAAAGTTCGATCTGTTTATTTACTTAGAGATAATTTTATTGAACAGTGTTTTGAACGAACCCGAGAAAAGATGCTTCTGAAAATATTGTACAAATAAGAAAAAGAAAAAACGCTGGTGCCCAGCGTTTTCTTCTTTTCAAACCAGTCATTCTTCTCTTTTAACAACACCTTCTGTCCGTTTTACTTCTCATCTGCAAGCCTTTTTTATTCCGTCAAGGCTATTTTTATTTTTTTCTATTGAAGAGTTAAGGCACAAGCCTGTGTCAAACTGCCCTGAGAAAAAGGGGCTTCGAAAATATAGGGAGAAAAGGACAGAAACACTAGTTTTTATCTTCCTCCGTTTCCTGCAGTTTTATCAACTGTCAAAGACGAATTGAATCTTTTAAGCAAAACCTAAATCACCCGGGGTTACCCGATATAGGACACTCGGAGGGTACAGGAACTCGGAGGTAAAGAAAAGATAGTCACGGTAGAGTAGGCTCGATGTTTATCCTGGTTTATTTTTAAAAGAAAAACCCTTTCGAATATTAAATAGTCGTATATGTTAGGTTTAGAAGCCAAATGATCTATAACCGTTATTGGTGTAAGCTTACAGGCCATTTTACAATGAAAAAATTCTTCTAAACTGGAAATTTTACTATTTCGAATATCAATTTCAGCTCTAACCGTCTCATTGTAGGTCAAGGGAAGATTTGTCGCAATACTTCTGTTAGTGTCTTAAATTATAGGGTCTTTTTGAAGGATCTAACACATTTTCAGTCTCCAGTATGTAAAAAAAACACGTATTTTTAAACCAGATGAAAGTGAGAGGTATCGAATTTTTGGGAATGGAAATCTTCGGAGGTATGCTATGGTTAACTCGGAGTATCATCATATTCATGATATGGGTGAACTAACTGCATCTGAAGAAGGTGCCCGTTTGTCTCTGAACCTTACCAGGCTTTAATTCTACGAAATAGTGTCTTGTAATACAACCTTTAAGCAAATATCGCGTCAAGATATTGACGAAATTTCAATGTTTAATACTTCCAAAAGAAATAGAAAGTCTTGATAAGTCAGGTCACGTGGATCTTTATCTTAATTACAATGAACTCTTAGCCTCTGATAGATTGTCCTTCGATAATACTAGTATTTGCTATTTACTCTTCCTTGATGTTGTTGAATGGTTTGCAAAAGAGAACACATCAAAATGCATTACAAATTTCCTCAGACAGTGCAGTTATGGAATATACGAAGTCAGCTTATCCATGAAAGAATGTTTGCATAGGAGTTTTGAAAGTCTTTTCAAGTCAGATATAAATGAAGATACTGTCAATAAAATATTTTCTCCCTTTCAACGGACAAATGTGTTCATGAAAGAAAGTTTGCATTAGAGTTTTGAAAGTCTTTTCAAGTCAGATATAAATGAAGATACATTTAATAAAATATTTTTCTCCCTTTCAATGAAAATTCTCTATCAGACGTTTAATTCACAATGAAGCTTTCTTCCCAAGCTACCACCTTTATTAAGCGACCAGTACTAAATTTCCCCATTCAAAAAAATAAAACTCTTAACTAACTAGAAGGTTGTCCAGGAAAAAAATGTATCCACAAATAAGTTTTAGCGTATAGACTAGAACAGCCTCTATGAGCGGTACTAACAGCCTTACAGGTATGCAAAACCATAATTATGAACAAAAATATGAAATAGTAATGTACATTCCAGTTTGATAAAGGTGGGATGCGAGGCTGTCTACATAAAAAAGACGAAATATCATAACAGCCTTACAGGTCTGCAAAGCCATAATTATGAACAAAAATATGAAATAGTAATGTACATTCCAGTTTGATAAAGGTGGGGTGCGAGGCTGTGTACATGAAAAAGACGAAATATCATGCCGGTTACTCATCTACTTTCATCTTACCATCCCCTAACTCCTACCTCTGCCTACCTACCTACCTACCGACCCATTCATATAATCTCACATTAACATTTTCAAAAACAATCAGCGCCTCGGAAAAAAAACCTCCGAGTTCCCAAACCCATTCCTCCGAGTTCACAAAATTACATTTAGAAATTACTCCGAGAATTCCCGTATCAAATTTTGTGATACGTCGTAAATGTTTTTATGCATATAGAGTTTATCCTTATACATGAGTGCGCGACGACACATAAGATCTGTAGTAAAAAGACGGAATTTTTATTTAAAGATGGCAGTTTGATGCTAAAATGGTATATTCGTTCAATATTAACCAGTGAATACGACTAATCTCGCGGCATTAACATAATTCCGAGTTTAAAATAATATATTATCTTCAAGTGAACACATAATAAGAAACGATGTTCATAAACTGTTTCATTATTATGTTGGCCAATAACCTACAACACCAATAATATCCGATGTTACTTTAACATCATGTTATAAATGATATAATTCAAACGCTGGTCTACCGTGACTATCTTTTTTTACCTCCGAGTTCCTGTATCCTCCGAGTGTCCTATATCGGGTAACCTCGGATGTAAATTGCCTATAAAGATTTAGAATATAAACAAGTCTTTAAATTTGTAAAATGGTTCAGTAATTAAGTATAGAAAACAAAACTTACTTATATTATCAACATTTACATATTCCGAGGACTCCGGAAGTGACTGCATTTCTGTGTTCTGATTGGTTGTCTCTAGGACGGATCTTTCATTAGAACTTGACGTAATATTGTAATAAGTGTTGGCGTCTGTCGCATCAGTTTCTGAAGAGAGTAAAGAAACACCTGTCCTGAATCAGGTGAAAAACAAATATACTGAGAAAATAAAAAGACGCAGAGAAACAAGCAATTTCGTTGGAATGATATACCCCGCCGAAAAAACCGCGTAATTTAAAATCGCTTCCAGTCGGCCATTTTGCACTGAATAAAAAAAAATCGTCTCGGCACTAAGGGTTACGGTACACACGTATAAAGTTTCACGAATTTCCGTCCAGTGGTATTGGAGATGTTCACCGGGACGGACACAAGGACAGACTGACAAACGGACGGACGGACCGACGGACACCTTCGGCGGGGGATAATAAAGGAAAAGGGTATAAGTAGATGCTACATTAAGAATGTATTTAAGCCGCGTACTGTAAAAAAGGGAAGCTCACGCATCTTCGTTATGCACTGTACCAAGAAATTCGGAGCATTGTGATATGGATTGATTCTGTCCGAAAATCGACTGAATCATAATATGACTTGCAACACACCAAAAGGGGCATTCGGAAATTTGCGTAAAGTGTCGTCTCGGATCAGCCTGCGCAGTCCGCGCAGGCTAATCCGAGACGCCACTTTACGACTGCATTAGATTTTCTGCTTCAGTATACTTGCGAAAAACAGAAAGTTACATAGAAACGAAAAGTGTCCTTTCGGATTAGCCTGCGCGAACAACGTAGCCTGACCCGAGACGACACTTTACGCAAATGTCCGAATACCCTTTTCGCGTGTTGCAAGCCAATTATAGAGCGTTCATACACATGCAGAAAAATGACCAATAACAAACAGTTTCAACTTATCTCAGTGTTTATGGATTGCTACATGGTTCGATACTTTTTGCAGATGTATTAATCCGCCTTTTCACAGATCATGACATATTTATTTGAAAGATTACTCCAGTTTTCTGATTGGTCAATATTGAAGACATTTGCAGACAGCAGATTGAATGTGGCTCAAATGATGGAAATTCCTTTATATAAGTACAAAGTTTAAGCTCATAACAATGCTTTCATTTGAATTGACATAACAAATTCACAAATTTCTCCTTATCATACTGCAAAGAAATTTCCCGTGATCTGATTGGATCATATGCCTCGAACATACATGTATATATCATGTATACTGACAAAACCAACGTAAAAGCAGTTTCCCTTTCGGGAGCCCCATATGTATACATGATTACACTATCAAAACGACACCCGAAATAGCGGGATCGATCAAGATTTACATTAAGATTATTCGCCAAGCTGCACGCCTTGGCACGTATTACTAAGATTTCGGTGACGTCATCTCCCAGTGACGTCAGTTTTCATCGAATCGGGGCACTGAGAAGGGAAGTTCTACGTCGTCAGCCTGCTCAATTTTCCAAAACCAAAAACAGTAAAATTCCTTTAACAAATGTTGGAATGGTAAAACTTTGCAGTATAATAAATTCGTTGTACGGTCAGGTAGCAGGGAAAAGGAAACTTGTTCACGGCTGTGGTAAATCATGTCGCCACCACCTCGCCTTCGGCTCGGGGCGACATGATTAACCACAGCCGTGAACAAGTTTCCAAGTCCCCTGTCACCTGACCGTACAACTAATAATATATTGCACTTACGCTTATAGGTCTTTTAGCGCCAAGTTTACAGTAAGTAAGTTTAAAATATACGAGTTAAATAACAACATGAACAACCTCGGTATTGTTACATGTATTTACATCTATCGATCTGTCGATGAAAGCTACCCACAGAATTTGTAAACCACGTTAAAAATCGACTCTACAAATCGACTGGATACGGAAATATTCTTAGAAAGATATCGATAGAAAATTGTGACTCACGTTTTCTTTTTAACTCTTTACTAAACGACAAATTTGTAGACTGTTCCAAATTGAAAGCATTTGCAGACGACAAAATGAATATGACCGAAGAATTGAAATTTGTTTTAGGAAGGGAAGAAAACATTGTGGAAAAAAGGAGAAAATGCTGGTTACCAGCATTTTCTCCTTTTCCCACAATGTTTTCAAAAGGCTTCTTTCACATGGGTGTTAAAAGTCGGGATTGTGTGCTAAAGGGTTAAAGAAGAGCCTTACTATTTAATAAACCGGTAAAAAAGGATACTTTCGGCAATTAATGGTGCCGTGTAGGTGCATATTAAGCTATGTGATACAGCCGAGGTACTTTATCACCGGATCACCAGAGTTTTGCACAATGGTTCATTTTCATAATAAATTTGTGCAAAGTGTTAAAAGAGCCATTATTTAATCAGACTAGTGGCGTTGTCTGCGCATGTCATATTCTTCGAAGATTCAACCTGTCTGCAATGACGTATCACCAATCCCATATGCTAAGGAAACATCGAAGCTGTCACACAAGGCTGCAGGGGCTGTTTCAATAAATGGCCGGTGCATAGGTTACATGCGTTACATGCTGGATGATCATAGCTAATTGAATCGCACCAGGTAGGTTTTATTGAGTAAACGTTTATTTTAGTTTGAAATTCAAAGTAACGAACGTCCCGTAGAAAATTAGCCCGGTTCTGTACCCAGGATGCCCAAATTAGATAGATGTGTATTGGTAGAATGCCATCTAGAGAAAGATAATGTAAAAGTGTCATTAAGTATTTGGCCTGCAACACGCGAAAAGGGGCATTCGGACATTTGCGGCAATAGTCGTCGAGGATCAGCTTGCGCAGTCTGTGCAAGCTTATCGCGGACGGTACTTCCTGTTAATATGTAAATTGTGTTTGGCGCTAGTCTACTGTAGCACAAAATCTAATGTAGTCATTAAGTTTCGTCTCGGATTAGTTTAGTTTAGTTTAAACATATTTTATTCAACAGTATATAACAAATAGTAACAAACCTAAGTCATATTACACATATACTGAAGAAATGGGTCAGAACGGAA
This sequence comes from Tridacna crocea, assembly GCA_943736015.1. Lineage (NCBI taxonomy): Eukaryota > Metazoa > Mollusca > Bivalvia > Cardiida > Cardiidae > Tridacna > Tridacna crocea. The sequence goes on along the minus strand of OX031057.1, from coordinate 13,777,374 downwards.
GCTACAGCTCATAAAGTTCTTCTCCAATTTCCAGACAACAGTTATGGTACATGTATTTCATAGTCAATGCGATGAAAATAATTTCAAAGTAGAAAGAAGTAGAAAGAAAACAATATAAAAAGAACAAAAAAAAAACATTAGAAGTAGATTGACACAGAATGGTCTGGAGCGTTAATGGTAAAGATTTGTCAATCTATACAGATTAAGAACTCATAGTAACTTTCAACTTGACCAATACTTCTATATTGACATTATGAATTACGACATAAATTATGATAAATGGGAAAAGTACACGATTATCTGACAATGGTCATAAAAGATAATACACAAAAATGGCCTTGCAATAAATACAAAGAAAGAAAGTAAACTTTTAACTTAAATGTGAAACCACAAAGTTATATTTTAACTATACATTGCCAGGAATTCTTCCACTGTTATAGATATATGTATGCACCACACTAAATGTTCCTTGATTATCAGAAAGACTAAGATTTTCATCCCCGAAAAGAATGGTTTGAAGATAAAATGTTGAAATACCATATATGCTATGACTTAGATGAAGTCTGAAGTCACGATAAAATAAACACTCTAAAAAGTAGTGGTGCGTCGATTCGACATAACCACATCTACAGAGAGGTGATTCTACTAAATTTTTCAAGTGCAGATGCTCATTAAGACTGCTACATCGGTTACGTAACCTAGCATGAATGACTTGCATTTTCCTGTCTCCAAAAAAGTAAAGCTTACGTGGAACAGGATTATCTACATTTAAACAGTACTTAAAAGATGACAGTGAACCCACATTTTTTATTTCATCTGGTAGATTAATCCATTCATTGATTACAGCTGGCAAAAAAGAATTGCTATAGAGACTGGTTCTACATGCACGCACTGCGCAGGCTGATCCAAGATGACACTTTATGCAGGTGTCCGAATGCCCTTTTCGCGTGTTGCAGGCCAATTTTACTTACCAGTTTCCATTGGACTTGTTGGCTTCTGCTGCACCCTATAGAGAATATTTAAAACAAGTAGTTAACTTATTAACCGATTAACACACAATTCCTACTTTTGGCGCCCCTGAGAAAGAAGCCTTTAGAAAACATTGTGGGAAAAGGAGAAAATGCTGGTAACCAGCATTTTCTCCTTTTCCCACAATGTTTTCTACCCGTCACAAAACAAATTTCAAAAATTCAGTCACTTTCATTTTGTCGTCTGCAAATGCTTTCGATTTGGACAAGCCTAAAATTTTGTCATTTGGTAATGGGTTAACTCTTAACGTTACCCTGCTAAGTAAACGAATAAAACTTTAAAGCCGATGATAAAGAAACCTAAATATTCTATTTCAGATGAGGAGGGAGCGGGGAAAAGGGACATTTCAAATGGACGGTGTAAATTCCAGACCAGGCTGGACATTCTGTGCAATCTAATCTTGATCTACACTGAGTACAGAATGTCATTAAGTCGCCCTCAGCAGCCCAAGATTTAACTAAATAATCCCGAGAGGGGATGATTTTGAAAATATTGTCGGGCAATGAAAAATCAAAGTGCTAACGCACTGTAGGCAGCGGATTTCTTTTCTGGCTCTGAATACATGATACTCAATGGTGTATTCTTTGTTGTTAGCTCACCTGAGCACGAAGTGCTCAGAGTGAGCTATTGTGATCACTCACCGTCCGTCGGCGTCCGTCGTCCGTCCGTCCGTCCGTCCGTCCGTCCGTCCGTTCACATTTTCTTGTTTACACTCTAGCATCTACAAATATCAACCAATCAGGATCAAACTTGGTCAAAGTATATATGACCATAAGATCTCGGATGAGTTCGATTTTGGGTCTTATCGGACCAGAACATCTGGAGTTATTTGCCCTTGAATTAGAAAAATTGCTGTATTTCACTTTGTTTACACTCTAGCATCTACAAATATCAACCAATCAGCACCAAACTTGGTCAAAGTATATATGACCATAAGATCTCGGATGAGTTCGATTTTTGGTCTAATCGGACCAGAACATCTGGAGTTATTTGCCACTGAATTAGAAAAATTGCTGTATTTCACTTTGTTTACACTCTAGCATCTACAAATATCAACCAATCAGGATCAAACTTTGTCAAAAAATGTATGACCATAAGATCTCGGATGAGTTTGATTTTGGGTCTAATCGGACCAGAACATTTGGAGTTATTTGCCCTTGAATTAGAAAAATTGCTGTATTTCACTTTGTTTACACTCTAGCATCTACAAATATCAACCAATCAGCACCAAACTTGGTCAAAGTATATATGACCATAAGATCTCGGATGATTTCGATTTTGAGTCTAATCGGATCAGAACATCTGGAGTTATTTGCCCTTGAATTAGAAAAATTGCTGTATTTCACTTTGTTTACACTCTAGCATCTACAAATATTTGCCAATCAGCACCAAACTTGATCAAAATATATATAACCATAAGATCTCCGATGAGTTCGATCATGGGTCTAATCAGACCAGAACATCTGGAGTTATTTGCCCTTGAATTAGAAAAATTGCTATACTGCACTTTGTTTACTCTCTAGCATCTACAATTTTTAACCAATCAGCTGTAAACTTGGCCAAAATATATATAACCATAAGATCTTGGATGAGTTTAATTAGAGGTGTAATCGGATGCAAACAACTGGAGTTATTTGCCCTTGAATTAGAAAGTTCTTTGTAATAGTTCTTAATCCAGAGCATAACTTTGTCATCTCCAGCCTGATTGACTTGAAACTTGACATTTGTGTTTGTTGCAATAATGCAGAGTGCAATGTGAAAGATCCATAACTCTACCTTACACTGTCTGTAAGTTATTTCCCTTTGATTGTCATTTCTACAGCATTTTCTGCTCGTCTGGAATATAACTTTGTCATCTACAGCCTGAACATCTTCAAATTTGATATGCATGATCGTTGTATATTTATGGAGTGCAGTGCACAAGAACCATAACTCTTCCTAGCTTGAATTTTGAGTTATTTCCCCTTTGAACTTCTTTTTCATAGCATTTCTTGCTTGTCCGGAGCAAAACTTTGTCATCTTAAGTAGGAATGACTTGAAATTGGGTATGATTATTTGGTGCAATATTTGGAAGTGCAGTGCACAAGAATTGTAACTCTAATTCGTGTTGTCGAGTTATATCCCTTTTAATGTCATTTTTACAGCATTTAGTGCCTGTCTGGAATATAACTTTGTCATCTCAAGTCAGAACGACTTCAAACTTGGTATGCATGTTTGTTGCAGTATTACAGAGTACAATGCGCAAGAACAATAACTCTACCTAGTGCGAACTTTATGTAATTCCACATTGATCTTCATTCTTACAGTATTTCTTGCTTGTCTGGAATGGAACTTCAAAGTCTCAAGTCAAATTGCGACAAATCGCAGCTCTTGTTTCATTATCATTTAGCCTTGAACCTTGATATTTGGTATTTATCTTAATTGTAGACTTTTGCTGCTTGGTACTCAGGTGAGCGATATAGGACCATCATGGTCCTCTTGTTTTTTTTCCTCCTAAACTAATATACTAGTATTTCAAAACGGAAAGTTTTCCTTAGAACGCTTACACAGGAAATTAAGGTACGAGTTCACCAGGGTCCGAGTTCTCCAGCAACAAGGTACGTTATCGTATAAATGTGCACGTGGTAGTGAGGTGTTAAAGGTAGCAGTTCAGATTTTGGGACGAAAATTTTACAAAAATACAAAATAATCATTCTTGTACTCCCAAAGCCTTATGATTTTTCATTCATTAAACCCCAAGAGCCGAAAACCATCCGACAGGTAGATAAATTAGAGATTTACTACATCCCAGGTCGACGGAAAAGGGAAACACGGTCTATTTTTACATGATCAACTCGCTCATTTACATAAAAATATACAGAAGAAGCTTCAAACATAGCATCCGAAGTTCTACACATTATGGAAAATAATTACATGCTTGTTATTTTATGGAATTTAATAGTCATAAGTCACGTGCAAGTCTCTTTGCGTTCCCACAATTCTTTTTTGATTTTGGCGGAAAATCTAAAAATAGCCTAACAGGCTACGTAGCATTTTAAGGGAATACCACCAAAATATTTTTCTTTCTACTTTTATGATTCTTACCTATACTGATGATTTGTATTATTTTTTCTTATGAATTTCAGTGACATATATATTTTTAAATTTGGTGTGATGTGAAAATTCTAAATACCCACCTTTAAAACTGGCAAGTTTTCTTTTTAATGTTTTGTCATCTTAAATTAAAAACAAGTGAAACATGATACTTTATTTTTTCAGAGAACATACAGTATCAAGTTGAACTGCTTTGTTTAAATATCATCGGCAGAACTATTTTATTAGCGTACGAAACTGGTTTTGTTAATACGCATTTCTCGGCAAAAACTGTCGGAAGTAAAAATCTGACCAAGACAAAGATACTAGCCTTAAAATATCAGTATGTACATGCACACGTGATCTGGGAACGTGCTACCAAAAATAAGCCTGTTACAGGCATTTCCTTCTCTTCCAGAAATGTTTTCTTCTCTATCGTTTATTTATAGCACATGTAATGTAACATATACAAATCATTTCAATTTGAACAAGTCTAAAATGGTGTTGTCTGGAAAAAAGTTAATTCTTTACTCTTTGAAGCCTAGTTCATTATGGCAATGATTTCCATTCGTTGTGTTGGAAAGAGGTAAAATTGGTTGCAATCGACAGCAAAGAAGATAATTATAGCTGTAGCACGAAAAAAATTGATTGGCTGATTGACTGATTCATTGATTGATTGATTGATTTACTGACGTTTTCAACATGTTTTCAGTCATATCACGGAGATATATTATTGATGAAAGAGGTTCACCAAAACTAGGCTAGGATTCTGATTGTCTTGTGTAAGGACGTACCCATAAAAAACGCAGTGTTTCCAGCGAGGCTCGAAACCTGGGCACCAAAGTTTCGGGTCCTACACTTTACCAGGCCCCTAGCACAGAAACGAACATTGTCTCATCTTGTATACAGATTTTTTTTACTGGAAAATATGTGATTATTGTCAAAATCTGTCCATATCTTTACCATAACAGCATGGTTATATTGAATATGAAACACCTGTAAAATTCTCAATTACCATAATCAAATAATTTCAATCGTGCACTGGAAAAAAGAAATAATAATTGGAGTGCAATACGCGAAAAGGTGCATTCGGACATTTGCGTAAAGTGTCGTCCCGGATTAGCCTGCGCAGTCCGCGCAGGCTAATCCGAGACGGCACTTTACGACTACATTAGATTTTGTGCTACAGTAGACTTGCGTAAAACAGAAAATCACATAACATCGGAAAGTGTCGTTTCGGATTAGCCTGTGCAGACTGCAGACGCTGATCCGAGACGACACTTTACACAAATGTCCGAATGACCCTTTTCGCGTGTTGCACTCCATATAATGTATCTCTAAGATGCACTAAATGAACATAGCTCCAGATAGAAGGAGTAATTTTGATTTCAAAATTGAAAATATTAATATTTTTCCTCTGAACCCTATTTTGTGGTTACTCATTAGAATGTCATCACTCCTCCCTATTTGGAGCTCTGATATGAAGCAACTTCAAGCAAGTCATCTCAAAGTTATGGACCCAAAATATCTATTTTGTATATTAACCTATTGAATCTTGATGTGGACTGGTCCTTTGACAGTCAGAAAATTGACCGATAGCAGAAATTTTCGACCCATGCTCACGATCGAATCACAACACGGTTGTGAAAAGGAAAAATATTGAGAGCCATCTAGTTGTACCGTAGGGGATCATTAGTGAATGTAACGATTGTAATGGGATTTTTGTTTTTGTTGTTGTTCCAGAGTCAAAAATTAAAGATCGGAGTCTGTCATTCAAACCTATTTCCATTTTCCTATAAATATGAAGTTAATTCGTCTTTCTAGCATAGTTATGGTAATAGATGGAGCCATTTGCACTCGTCGACTTCACAAACGAGACTCCAAATTCGTATGCCTTCAAAATTACATAATATTGGTTACTCTTGATGCGGGGAAAATGTATTTGCGCAGTATAATTCGAAATCTGGCTTCGAATGAGCCTAATATATAGGAAAACGAATGAAGGTTACATGACATTCTGCAATTTATGATTTCCTGAAGTTCAACCGGAATGTTTTTCTTTCACAAAACAGTGTTGTGATTTAGGAGATAAGGGGCCGACCTGGGTTCATACTTGGGTTGATGCATTAAGCCCCATTTGCACAGAGCATAGCTCATTTGTAAATGAATACAGAAAATATCTAAGAATGAATTGTGACCAACCTCTTGTTTCTTCTCACTAAAACGACCGTTGTTATGACAACGACGACAAGAACGAAGATTGTTGACCCAATGCCAGCACCAATGACTATGCTGTTCTCTCCAGACTCGTCCAGATTTCCGGACCTACGCCGATTGGTTGTGTTTGCACCTGGAATATCATTGAGAGAAGACTTCAGACACATAACCTCCCTTGTTTTACTGTAATACAACCAATACGAATTGTTCCTGTATGACCTACAACACGAGAAAAAGGACATTCGGACATCTGCGTAAACTGTCGTCTCAAATCAGCCTGTACAGCCTGCATGAATTTTTATGTTTTGCACAAGTCTATTGTAGCACAAAATCTAACGTAGTCGTAAAATGCCGTCTCGGATGCCTGCGCAGTCCGCACAGGCTGACTCTAGTCGACACTTTACGCAAACGTTCGAATGCTCTTTTTCGCGTGTTGCAGGCCAACTATATCACAATTTTGAGATAAACATTGTTAAACGCCATACGTGACTTAACCAATAACCTGCCAGATAAGCAAAGTGAAACTTTCAACCCGGACTTAAAAACCCATACATGTATATCGTTATTTTTGGGAAAATATCTCCTTATTGGAAAGTGTAGATCCAAGATCAGACTGCACGTTCTGTGCAGTCTGATCTTGAATCTACACTATCCACAGAAGTCCTTGAATCGCCCTCAGAGGCCTATGGATTGATAATTCATACTATTTTCAGGGATTTTACCCATGGAAATTTTCATATCTGCGCCAGTGTATGGTTTTGTATATTCTGGCCTAAACCTTTCGTGAGATATCGTCACATTATAACATAAACTTTCAAACTTTTAAATTCTCTCGTACTTCTTAAAGTACAACGATGAATTATAAAGAGTTTAAAATGCAAATGAGTTGGACATAAAACCCGAAACGGCTTAAAATATGCTATTTTAATGAAACAACTCCATTCTGTATTATTTTGAAATTTCGAGTTCAGCTAGGGAACTAGTTCTGTGATTAGATAAACAGATTCATAAAAATCAGTTTCGTCTAACAACCAAAAGAAAAATAAAGTAGATTGGTCATTTGATATGTAGAAAATTTACCAGTACCAAAAGGTTTCGACCCAGGTCAGACATCGCGGACAGTAAAGGGTGACGTGGGTGGTTAATTTTTACTGGTGCATTTAGCCTCCTCTTCACATAGTATGTCTCAATCATATCAAATCTCAACGGTTTATGTATCGAATAATTGAGGATATCATCACAACAGGTTATCAGTTCTCCATTACCCTCAATGCTTCAGATTTAGACATGCACTTACCACAGGAGTTGTTTATGCAAGCGCTTTCTTCACAACTGGGACCTTTCCAGCCGTGGACACATCCGAACAAACATGTACCATTATACGGGTCACATGACCTGTCTTTGCAGTATTGGGAACAGGGTTTACAGGTTCCCATGTCTGTGACGTAAGATCCATTTGAACATTCAACGCAAAAGCGAGGGTCGTTCGCCTTGCATCTATTGCAGCTCTTAACCCCGCAGATTGACGGTGTCGTAACTTCACAGCAGGACGATACACAAGCAGCTGTGCGGCAGGAGGAACAAGAAGGGCAACTTAAACATTCATCCTGATCTCTGTAGTAACCCTTTTCACCACATCGGTCCTCTGTACAACGGGGACCTTTCCAGCCGTCGATACATCCAGATATACAGGTACCATCATGATGGTAACATGTTTTATTTCTGCATTTTGGAGAGCATTGCTCACAACTTCCGTTATTTGTAATGTAATATCCTTTTAGACATTCGTCACAAAACCGGGTGTTATTGGCTCCACAAGTCTTGCAGTTTATTACTTCACAGGCTGGTTGTGTAGTTACTTCACAACAAGATGTTTGACACTCGGCAGTGTGACAGGATGCACAATGCGGACATCTTAAACACTGTATTTTATCTTTGTAATAATGATCCTTGCAACCATGGTTACATTCCCCCGTGGTTTTATCACAGGTGGCGTTTTGACAAAAGAAGTTACATTTGTGCTCACAGGATCTACCGTGATACCCAGAAACACATGAGGTGCAGTTTTTCAAAGATGTACAGGATATACAGTCATGGGGACATTTTTGGCAAGATTTTGTATTATTACTGGAGAAATACCCATCTACACAGCCTTCTATACATCCTTCTAATGAACAAAGTCCTTTTTTGCACAGCGCACACTCTATTTCACATAGTTTGCCAGTAAATCCAGGTTTGCAACGAGAGCACTCAATTGATGAGCAAATTTGGCAATTAGGCGGACACCTTTGTTTACAATAAGTGCCATAAAATCCAGAATTGCAATTAAGGCAACGAGAAGATGAACAATTTCCGCAGTTGGGCGGACACATTACACACGGACCCGATTTCATCAAAGCGTAAAAACCATTCTCACAGCCATATAGACAGCTCCCGTTGCGTATAGAACATTTCCGCTTTACACAATTTAAACAGTTCCGATCACATGCTGGTCCCCAACGCTCGTCGATGCATTCTGTACAGTAAGTTGAATTTTTACAAGTTACACAAGGAGGAGGGCATGGTTTGCATGTAAAAGTTGAGGCACGGAAACAGCCTTTGGAGCAACCCCCAGCGAACACAACAGGGAAAAGGTCCGCTGTAGCCGATTTACTCGTACATGCACTGCTGACTCCAGCTGTAAAAGTGATAAAATAGGAGCTGGTGTTTAACCCTTTGCCAAACTATCCCATCTTTAACGACACAGATGAAGAAGACTCTTTGCAAACATTTTTGAAAACGGAGAAACTACTAGGAACCGGCATTTTATCAGTTTTTGCACAAAATTTCCGCAGTTTCCCTTTTAAAGACAAATTCGATTTTCAGAGCCATATTTAATTTGTCATCTGTTAATACTTTAAAATTGTATGAGTCTAAAATTTTGTTCCATTCAATCCTACTAGATTGCATTGACTTTCAGCCAGTTCGTTCAAAATATTTCAACGTCGTTAGTTTAAAAAATCTTTTTGATACTGTCAGCGTTGAAATGGCATCTACGATAGACTGTGACATTTACTTTTGAGTTTCTTACCCATCTTTATACATTCTTTACACACCTTTATATTAGATATCTTGTCAGCTGATTCAGTCTTACTATTTTTAACCTGAAACTTTTGAGTAGGCAGGTAATGCCCAGTCACTCAATATGATAATTTATGCATATCATAAATGAAACATATTTCTTCTTCATTTAAAGAATTCTTTTTATCAATCCAACATTGACTTTAAACCTATTTATCACATTCTTAGCTCTGTCACTCACCATTGTCTTTTATACATATTAAGATCACACATAATCCTTCTTAATTCAACTCGTTTGCTATTATAAATGTATTCAAACCCTTTTCAGTTTAAAATCCTACTTTTACTATCTTTGAACAGACATGCGCGCTAAATGACCAAAGCTGTCGATGCTTCATAAAACAATATTCATGAATTCATTCATTGTTTTCTTCAAAAAATGTTTTCAAAAGACCTCTTCCCCAGGGTCGTTAAACCTTCGCATTGCTCAATAACCGGGTTACTAAACGTTGCTAGAGTAAGGTTTATAATAGTATAATTAACCCTTTTCCCCATTAGGCATTCCTATGGCATCTCTAATTGACCCTAAAAACAGCAAGGATGAAGCCGTTTTTTATATGTATAGGACACCTTTTGATAGCATGGAAAACATTGTGACAAAAGGTGAAATTGCTCGTCACGAGCAATTTCACCTTTTGCCACAATGTTTTCCAAAGACTCCTACAAGCAATGTGTAGAAATGAGTATCTATGGAGTAGAAGAAGGGTTGAAGAAACCCCCGCTGATTCATATCTTGAGGTACGTTCTATGACATCATAATAAAGACGGTGGTAATGTGTTTACGAGAATACATAAATGTAAAAGGGGGTATAATAGTAACTAGCATTTTCTTTTTTCAGCAATGTACGCAGGCTCATATACCAGCAGTTTTATAGTTGCTGGTGTACTGTAGAGAAATGACCTTCCCATACAAAATGACCCCGGTCATTATTCTACGTAGACAAATGACCCCCGTAATTCATATCACTTCGTAGAGGAATGACAAGGGTCATTATTTTTACGTAGTGCAATGACCTGTTTCTCTACGTTGAATAATGACCCGGGCCATTCCTCTACGTAGAGAAATGACCAAAGGGTCATTTTCTAGGGGAAGGTCATTTCTCTGCATTAAACCGACATTCTGTTTCTTTCACTCAATATCTTTAGACTGAATAAGACACTGAACCAAAATTGTATACTCACTGTAAGAGGTTGAACACAGAAGCAGACCAACAGTCACTAATACAGAAATATTTCCAGTGGACACCATTTTGGCTTTCGACTGATTTTGGCTTGGAATAAAGTCAAAACTATGGAACTATCTGTTGAAAAAAAATGTCAAAGAAACTGATTATATATGTACGCAGATTCTGATGATAATTATAATGGTGAGCAAAATTGTTGCATTTCGGTTCCATGCACCCTGTTTCCTGTGTGACCAGCAGAGCCCGTATTCACCAACCATTCTTAAGAACGTTCTTTGTCTTATTCTCCAGAATGTTTCTACATTTGCAAGTAACACAACATCTGATTGGCTAAACCGTTCGGTTTAGCCAATCAGAAGTTGTGTTACTTACAAATTAGAAAACCTTGGAGAATAACACAAAGAATATTCTCAAGAATGGTTGGTGAATACGGGCCCAGCTGTTGGTTTGTCAGTGTTACCACAGTTCGCCGTATGGAGTGTTTTCTTTGGTGTGAAAGCAAAGATAATATAGCTAGGAGCACCCTCTTTTTTGGACTGACCCAGAACAGATAGCCAAAAATAATCAAACGAAAATAAAACTGAGCAGCCCCATCACTCCCATAATCGAATGAATAGAATTGCTTTGAGACCAGCTGTCCTAAGCTCGATCCCGGATCAGGTCTGCCACTGTGGTGTTCTCTATGACACGACACGTTTCCTTGGTCTTGATCTAGTATGTTCAACATGTATCACGGCACGACCTCTGGTCACAGTAACTGCTGTGATATTACTGCATGTCATTTATCACTGGCCTGAGGGTTCCGAGTGGCTCAGTGGGAAAGTGTAGAGATATGTCCCTGGAGGCCCTTGGCTCGAGCCTTACTGAATTTACCTTTTTTTGCGTAGGAATGTCCCTGGTCAAGACTCTACAGAGCCTTAGTCTAGCACTAGTGAAACCCAGGAAACAAGAATGGTTTAGTCAATCAGAAGTTGTGTTACTTATAAAATTAATATAAAAATCTGGAAAATAAGACAAAGACCGTTCTCAAGACTGGTTGGTGAATACGGGCCCAGGGGTCGAGCTAAAATACACGTTTAACCCATTACCACACAATCCCTACTTTTGACGCCCCTGGTAAAGAAGCCTTTTGAAAAAATTGTGGGAAAAGAAGAAAATGCTGGTAACCAGCATTTTCTCCTTTTCCCACAATTTTTTCTACCCTTTACAAAACTAATTTCAAATTTTCAGTCACTTTCATTTTGTCGTCTGCAAATTATTTCGATTTGGACCATCCTAAAATATTGTCGTTTGGTAAAGGGTTAACGTGTTGAAATGTTCGACTTTTCCAAATCGAAAGCATTTGCTTACTACAAATTAGAACTATTATATCATGCTTTCCGGTAGGATATCGACAAATAGCAGTGAAAATATTTTTCGATCTTACACTGGTACCACCAGTGACAATACCGATTTTCACGTTCTTATTGCCTAGGTAAATTGCGCGTGCCTGACAACCAGATGGGAAATATGACGTCATATACCCTACATTTCTCGTGCTTGACGTAACGTTGCTACGCGGGAAGGATACGCAACGGGGAATAAGGGAAAAGAACTGTACTGATTTTTGATAAAGCTCCTCCCAGAAAGGGTTAAAAGCATGAAATAAATAGAATATTTGTTTTTTTCGGTGAAAGATCGAAATTTATTTCATCTCGTGAAGACCATCGGTAAAATTTTCACGAGTGGTTGCGCCACTCGTGAAAATATTACCGATGGTGTCCACTCGATGAAATAAATTTCGATCTTTCACCGAAAAAAAAACAAATATTCTCTATATCTATGATGTTACGAGTACTTCCACCTAAGAAGCTAGCGTAGAAAAAATTATGGGAAAGAGAGAAATTTCTGATTCCAGCATTTTCTCCTTTTCCCACAATGGTTTCAAAGGACTCCTTAGAGACGACGAAATAAATGTGATTTAAAACGCTGAAATTTGTGTTGGGAAGGGTAGAAAACCTCATGTGAAAAGAGAAAATGCTGATACCAGCATTTTTCCTCTTCCCACAATTTTTTCAAAAGCTTTTCTTTTTTTCTCAGAGTCGCAAAAAGCTGAATCGGTTGGTAAAAAATTTACATTTTTAGCACAAATCATATAAAATCCACTTAACCCTTTCCAAAACAAGCCCTTGTTTTTACGTGTCTGCAGTATAAGTCGTTTGAAAATACTGTGGGAAAAGGAAACATTGCTCGTAACGTGCAATTGCTCCTTTTCCCACAGTGTATTATACCCATTTGGAGAACTTTCTGCCATTTTTATCAAATTTGAAATTGTCGTCTGCAAACTCTTTGAGTTTGGAAAGGTCTAAAATTTGTCGTTTGGGAAAGGGTTAAATCGACGGCTAAGAATATGATCCGTTGTTACATCGACATGTTTGTATTTCACAGACTTTACATAATAAGCCAATGGTACAGATCAAGATCAAGCTGGATTTTCTCTGCGGTCTAATTTTGATCTGTGCCTTTTGTAATAATAGCCAAAATTTTTCGTCAACATCGCTGTAGGCTCAAAAATTTAAAACAAGTTAAAAAGTCAATTCACATCATTAGATATAAAACAAGACAAGTGTAAATGGCGTAAATTTGCCCGAAAATAGGAAGGGGGCCCGTAAAATACACGTATCCATATTTTTGACCAATCACACATTTCTATCAATTCATTTGTTATCATTTCAAAAAAGTAGGTCAAATCCAGCATCGTCAGCTCCGCCGTTAAAAAAATAACACCAATGTACAGGTTCCTTCACTTCATTACTTAACCCTTATCCTGCTATACATTTAAAATTAAATTTTAAATTCGATATTAATAACTCAAATATTGCTGTTTTAAAGTTATGTTTCAAAGAATAAAACCTCCTTATCGGACAGTGTAGATCAAAGATCAGACTGCACGTTCTGTGCAGTCTGATCTTGATTTACACTGTCCGCAAAAGGTCAGCAAGTCGCACATATTAGCCAAACGGTTAAGGCAAACCCTTATATTTTAAATAAGAAGTCCGTCCATATGAATATACGAAGGTCCACACGCAAAAGAAAAATTATGGGCTTTCGTGTCCGTTATAATACCTACGTATAGGTCAGATCAGTTTCAACCACTTGACAAATAAACTCTTTACCAAACAAGCCTATCTTGGAAGGATTTCGAAACAATGAAGGGAAACGAAATTTTTTTCAAGCATATTCTATCTTTTTACACAATGTTTTCTACAACATCAAAAACAAATCCATCATTACTGATTCATTTCATTTGTTGTCTGCAGATGGTTTGAATTTTACTGTCGTCTGCTGAGGAATAATTCAGGGACTTCAAAAGTTGTTGCGGGTGAATTATTACCGATGGTGTTCGTCGAAAAAAAAATTCTATTCTTATAATACAATGCTTATCATGCTTTCTGGGAGGAGCTTTGCCAAAATCCAGTACAGTTCTTTTCCATTATTCCCCGTGGCTTATCCCTCCAACATAGCAACGCATTACAATATTACGTCATGCGCGAGAAATGTCAGGTAAATGACGTCATAGTTCTGGTTGTGAGCCACACACATGTTACTTAGGCAACAAAAACATGAAAATCGGTATTTTCACTGGTCGTTCCCGTGGAATATCGAAGAATATTTTCACAGCTATTTCTCGATATGATACCGGAAATTATGAAATGATCAGTGCTACACCCCTCTCCCTCACAGACAGTCTGAACCATGCTCTTTTTGCAAATGCATTAAGACCCCTTTTGATTTTTTTGACTGAACGGACTAAATGCTGACAATATGGTATATTTGATAGATGCAGAATTAAATCTAAGACATAGTTAAAACTATGCACTGTAGTTTTTAATGAAAATCCGGTCTTGAATTGTAAAACTTGAATTTGGCAATCTTTTACCGCTATACTTTTTGCAACACCTGCCTTAAAACGTAGTGCTTGATCTATAGCCCTACATTTTACCACAACTCTCGGTACAACGCATGTCTTCAAACCCAGTAATTTACTCAACACAAATTTTGAGATGCATTACTTGATTCGACATCTGTATTTGAACACAATACTTGATTCAGCGCCTGTCTTGAATCGCAATGCTTGATTCAAAGGGTTAAGGCAAACCATTCTATTCTATTTAATTCTTTACCACACGAGAAAATTTTAGACTGGTCCAAATTGAAAGCATTTGCAGACGACAAAAAAAGGTGACTGAAAAACAGAAATTTGTTCTGGAAAGGGTAGAAAACACTGTTGGAAAAGGAGAAAATGCTGGTTACCAGCATTTTCTCTTTTCCCCCAGTGTTTTCAAAAGTCTTCTTTCTCAGGGGCGTCAAAAGAAGGGATTGTGTGGTAATGAGTTAAACGATTTTTTTTTAAATTATAAAAACATTGTACTTACACACAGTCTTTGTGCTCAGAGAACAATGATGTCACTTTCCAACCAGACAAAATGGTTGAATACTATTCTTGTTTGGTTACTTTTAAATGCAGATAAGGTAAGATGACAATCAAGGGATTTACTTTCTTTGTTCTTTTGTAAAACAAATCATATTTTTTTCAAATTGTTTTTTTGATACTTTTGTTCAATCATATGAAAGAAAGAAAAAAAAATGGAATAAGAATTTACACCCGGATTTCTCAAATACCCTTGTGGCATATCAAAAAGACGGCTTTCACCGACAAAGCCCATAGATCTTTTATGCAAACCAAATCGTTTTCCTGCTCTGAGGTTTTATAGAACTATGACTGGATGAAATTACGAGGAGAATTTTTTTGCATTGTCAGATACTAAAAGAGCTATTTTGAGATTAAAATCAAGAACCTTTTTCAATATTTCTGAGATATGTGCTTGATACACAGCCGGTGTTTAACTGCAATACTGGATTCAATGCTTGTCGAAAATGGTAAAACTTGATTCAACGCCTATCTTTAACTGTGACTCAAACCTTATCTTTAAGCATATACTTAATTTCGAAGCCTTCTTTAACCCATTACCACACAATCCCTACTTTTGACACCCCTGAGGAAGAAGCCTTTTAAGAGCACTATAGGAAAAGGAGAAAATGCTGGTAACCAGCATTTTCTCCTTTTCCCAGTGTTTTCTACCCTTCCCAGAACAAATTTCAATTTTTCAGTCACCTTTATTTTGTCGTCTGCAAAGGCTTTCAATTTGAACCAGTTTAAAATTTTGTCGTTTGGTAAAGAGTTAAACATAATACTTGAATAAAGGCCTGTCTTTTTGCCGCAATCACTCGGATCTCTACCTGTTTTAACAAATAATACTATATTTTGTATCTTTTATCAACCCGAATGCCTCATATCTAAATAAGTTGCTTGAACTTGACTCAACACCCTACTTTGACTATAATCTTTTACTTAAAATCTCTTTTTAAGAGAAAAACTTGATTTAACGGCCCTCTTTAACCGTAATACCTGATTCAACGCTTTTCTGTAAGTGTAATACTTGATTCAAGGCATTTCTTTGAATGTGATTAAATTGATTTATGCATTTCTTCAACCGCAATATCTTATTTAACGATTTTTTGACCGTAAAACTTAATGAAATGTTTCTCTTGAACTGTAATACTTGATTCATTTCATCTATAAATGTTATACTTGATTCAACACCTCTCGTTTACTGTAATACTTCCTTAGAGGATCGACTTTTACCATAGTAATGGATTAACCCATTACCACACAATCCCTACTTTTGACGCCCCTAAGAAAGAAACCTTTTGAAAACATTGTAGGAAAAGGAGAAAATGCTGGTAACCAGCATTTTCTCCTTTTCCCACAATGTTTTCTACCCTTCCCGAATCTAATTTCGATGATTCAGCCACATTTATTTTGTCAAATTCTTTCAAATTGAACCAGTCTATAAATTTGTCGTTTGGGAAAGGATTAAAAGTCTGATATCAGGATTAAAAGTCTGATATCAGGATTAAAAGTCTGATATCAATCGGTTTAATGCTGTTCCAGATTTGAGTGTGGCTGTCAGGAACCGTCCTGCCAGTTTGGTCTCGCTTTTTTTCCGCACTTACTTATCCTTTTATCTACCGTCGCCAATATGTCTGTTCTGATGTAACTTTCTGAAATGTTGTAGAAAAACAGAGTAAAGTATTTCTCAATCAATAAATCTATCCATAGCTAGAACTCATTTTGTCCTGCACTTTCTTGAAATTTACAAGCTCATGAATAG
Organism: Tridacna crocea; assembly: GCA_943736015.1. NCBI lineage: Eukaryota > Metazoa > Mollusca > Bivalvia > Cardiida > Cardiidae > Tridacna > Tridacna crocea. Next base: position 13,760,537 of record OX031057.1, on the reverse strand, counting down.
GACGAGACCAATTTGAAAATCTAGAATCAATCTTGTCTTGAACGACAACGTAGGCGCGACAAAAGAGAGTATTGTTGTATTGTTGTTTTTCAAAAAGTCATAATCGACTAAAATCATAATAGGTTGAATGACCATTGTGTTAATTGCGGACATCCGTTTAGATCAATTGCTATTGTACATGTTGTTTTACCCTCATAGCGCCTATTACAATTGAAGCTTTTGTAGGCTAGTGTAGATCAAGACCAGACTGAAAGAAACGTGGTTTCTCATCTTTGATCGACAATATTTGCATTCCGAAATCACGGATAAAAGCATTTTTGTTCCTGATCTTCTTTTTTTCACTAGTGTGGAAATGTCCTAATGGCTTACTGGACACATTACATAGATTATTAGTAATAGTTTTCACGTTGTCAATGTAAGGATCATATATGAATAACTATAGAGTCATTACCCTTGGCAGTTGTTTCTTTAAAATTTGTTTCTAGTATCCTTAATAGAAGGTTAAGCCTCTTTTGCCGAAAGTAATGAAATTTTATCTGATGCTCAGTTTGGGTTTCGGCCATGGCGGTCCACCATAGACGCAAGTTTTATCTTACCTTCTATTATACAGGCATTACATTTTGAAAACAAACGTTTATATAATTGCTTTCACAGATTTGAAGAAAGCGTTCGATAGTGTTTATAGAAACGGACTGAGATATAAACTATTTCATTCAGAAGTAAATGGTAAAATGTTAAGGATTATTCGCGATATGTATTCAAAAGTGAAATCGTTTGTAAAAGTTAATAATTTGCTGAGTGTTGAGTGTGTTGAAAATAAGGTTGGTCTCAAAGAAGGGGAGGTAATCTCACCGTTACTTTTCGCGCTTTTCGTGGATGATCTTGAGCTTTATGTACAAGGAAAATCATGCGCATTAAATTTTGGAGAAATTCAGATTTTATTATTATTGTTTGCAGACGATAAATTATGGTTTGATTAAATGACGACCCTTTTGATTTACAAAATAGTTTAAATGCACTTTGTAATTACTGTAATAAATGGGGCTTAGAAGTTAATGCAGAAAGTCTAAAATTGTTGATTTTAGAAAAAGAGGGTCTTTACGCAGGAATGAAAGTTGGACCTATGACAATAATAACATAGAGGTTGTTAATGACTTTAAATTCTTGGGAACTGTTTTTAATTACACTGGGTCATTCTTACCGAATCAAAAAATGTTGGCAGATAAAGCATTAGAAGCAATGAATGTTTTATGTAATAAAACCCGCTCATTCGACTTTGACATTTCTACACTTTTTCAATTATTTGACGCTTTTGTGGACTCAATATTAATTTTAGTCAATATTAGCGAGATATGGGGTATGTCTAAATCAAAAGAAATAGAGCGTTTGCATCTAAAATTTTGTAAGATCTTGGGTGTGAAATGTTCCACATGTACTTCTATCCTATATAGTGATTTAAATAGGTACCCCTATATATTAATAGGTATTCGGGTATAATTAAATATTTGGGCAAGATTTTATCTTCCAATAATATATTAATAAGTATAATTTATAACGCCTTGTTAGCACAGAGCGATAGAGGTGTTTCAAATTGGTGCAGTAATGTCAAAAGCCTTTTATTCCAGTATGGTTTTGCATAAGTTTAATCACATAGCGTAAATCTGAAAACTTTTCAAGTTCTTTTTAAAAGCAGGGTCATTCACGAATTTACTCAAAATTTAGATAGTTCTATATATAATGGATCATTTACAATCTACAGATTTATTCGTACCCCAACAGACATTGAACACTATTTAAAAGTATTACCCAGGAAATGGAAAACACATTTCACAAAGTTCAGACTTTCATCACACGAATTAAGAATTGAGTCAGGAATATATGGTAAAAACAGAGTGGAAAGAAGTTTACGAATCTGCACATGTTGTAACAAAAACGAAATTGAAGAGGAATATCATTTCTTATTAGTCTGTCACGTAGATTCAAGAACAGTTTATATCAAAGTGTATTTTATATGTGTAAGTTTGTGAAATCATTAAACTCAAAAACCAGAATTAGTCTTTTAAATTTAGCCAAGTTAACTAAGCAAAGCTTTTCTCGAAGATCGGAAATTATTAACAACAGTATAGAATAATGCTTATCCAGTCTCGTGTGAGTCAACGTTTTCATTGTTCAACTATGTGCTTCTCTTCCTATATTGTCATTTATTATTATTATTTTCTCCATAAATGAAGACCTATTTGCTTTCATTGTCAAAGTTGTCAAGTCAATACGATCTCTCTTTCTACTTTTATCATTGTCATTGCATTATCTTTAACATATTAATTTTTGTTCGACTATTCTATTGTAAGTCACTGTATCATTATTATCATTTGAATGTTTGACGAGAAACTGTAGAGTTTAAGGCAATAAAATGTTGTCTATTAAAAAAAAATAAAACAACCTTACCTGGGTGCGATAAACAGCTTTAAAAAACTAAGTGGGAGAAAGCAACATTTGTTTGTTTGACAAGTATTTGCTTCCTTTTTCTCATTGTTCTTAACAGTTCATGTAACTTTTTTTTTCATTGAATACGTGCCCTCTTTTTTTTGTCAAATGTAAAGGACAATTTTTAAGTCGGAAAATCTACAGTGTTATCGTCTTGTAAAGAGTTGAAATGAGGTGTATACGTTACCAAACGATCTCATGTCTAAAGACTCTGAAAAGAAGGATTTTAACAGAAATATTTGAAATGAATGAATGAAAATGACACGTGACACACTCACGCTCTCTTGCATACATCTCACAGAAATAACATAAGCCATCACACTATCTGTTCAATATATGGACATAAGAATAGTTGAACTCTTTATCAGTCTGCACATCGCACAGTTAATGTAAAATTTCATTTTTTTCAAACGAATCCGACATGAAGGTAACTAATGCAGTTGGGGAGAAATGCTGAATTTAAATATTGTTGGAAAAATGAAAATAAAAACGTTAGACAAAAGTAACGTTAGAGGATGGGTAAAATATTAACGACCTAATTTACGATAGCGTAAGCAAGAAATGTTATCCGCTTAACCCTTTCCCAAACTACAAACTTTTGGACTAGACTAAATTGAAAGCATTTGCAGACGACAATTCAACTCTTGCTGAAAAGATAATTTCTGTCTATGATAGACTAGAAAACATTGTGGGAAAAGGAGAAAATGCTGGTTACCAGCATTTTCTCCTTTTCCCACAATGTTTTCAAAATGCTACTATTCCAGACCCGTAAAAACCAGGGCTTGTTTGGGAAAGGGTTAAGTTTCGGCTGCTAAATGCAACTCAAATTGATGTTCTTCTGTGGAAAGGGAAAGGTGCAGGTAAACATGATTTTCTCCTTTTTACGCCTTTCTACACGTCATAGACAAATAACATTATTTGAGCAACAATTATTTCGTCGTCTGCTGCAAGTGCTTTCAATTTTGACAATGCTTCTTACGCCAGATAATGAGTTGAATTTTAAGAAAGCCTACGTGTGTTTTGATGATTAGCTCATTACCAGACGACAATACTTTAGGCTTGTCAAATTCGAAAGCATTTGCAGATGACAAAATAAAAGTGACTGAAACTTTGAAACTTGTTTTTTGAAGAGTAGATAACATTGACAGAAAAGGAGAAAATGCTGCTTTAGGAAAACATCATGGGGAAAGGACAAGTGCTGATGACCTGTATTTTCTCCTTTCCCAAAATAGTCTTTCCTTTTTTTGAAAAAGAAAACATCAGCTTGAGTCTAATGGTATGAGGTAAAGATCAAGAGCGGGAGGTAGAGATCAAGAGCGGGATAATGGAATAAAAGATAAGAAGAAAAAATGTGAGTTAATAGACTCTATCACAAACAAAACCAAGTTTTAACTATCCCCTGACAACTTTATGGGAGAAGATGAAAATCAAAGTCACGAAAATGGTACTTAAGGAATAATACATCGGCCGATTCCGTACCTACACCTTACCTCGTTCGTATCAAGGAGATTTCCATTTTGAAATGAGAATCACGTGATTCTATATATAGCGCGCAACTGGCAGTTGTTTTTCAACGACATGAACAACCTCGATAAGTTATTCACATCTGTCTATTTGTCGGTGAAAACTTCAATTGAAACTGATGAACCACTTTAAAAAAGGAATGTACGAACTGTTTGTCAACTGATATATAGTTAGAAAAATTTTGCTAGAAAATTGAAACTCAAGTTTTCTTTTGTAAGAGGAGCCTTACAATTTTCAGAACGGTAAATCGGCGTATTTCAGGGCGATGAATGTATCGTCGTATTTGAATAAGTTAAATGATACCTTCATGTCGAGTCTTTGCGGAACTTTTGGTCAGTGAGATGATAATTTACAAACCCTCTGTAAGGAAGCATATTATAAGGTCTGCAACACGCGAAAAGGGACATTCGGACATTTATGTAAAGTGTCGTCTCGTTTCAGCCTCGGACATTTGCGTAAAGTGTCGTCTCGCATCAGCCTGTGCAGTCCGCGCAGGCTAATCCGAGGCGATACTTTCCGTTTTTATGCAATTTTCTATCTTGTGCAAGTATACTTAAGCAGAAAATCTAATAGAGTCGTAAAGTGCCGTCTCGGATTAGCCTGCGCGGACTGCGCAGGCTGATGCGAGACGACACTTTACGCAAATGTCCGAATGTCCCTTTTCGCGTGTTGCAAGCCATTATTATTAATGCAGTTTGTTCATATTTTAATGAAAAAGTCTTCCGTTGCACTTGTAACTCTTTCTCAAACGGCAATAAGTTAGACTTGTCCATACTGAAAATACCTGAAAACAAAAAATTAAACGTTGGATTCGGTGTCTGCGAAAGGGTAGAAACAAAAACTTGGAAAGGATAAAATTGTAGTTACACTGGATATATGCATACAAACAAACAATTTATGCATATGAGCCCGTGATATACGAAAATGATATTTTTTAACGTGACTTTCTACATTATATACAAACATCATTTTCTGTATGTATTACAATTGTTTACATTCAGTAAAATATTACAATTGTTTACATTCAGTAAAATGTTAGATATAAATGATACCAATTAGAAAATAAAGTTCTAATAGAATTAACAGTTCAAAGACAGTCAACGTGTTTCTTGAGTGCTATTCCTACTAGTTATCATCACATCTCTAAATCTGTTTGTTCCTAGAGTTTGTTGGTCGGAGTCAAGAGAAGTTCTGAGAAGAACAAACGATGTTTACAAGGTTGGCCAGGATCAAGGATATTGATAGTACACAGCCGGGCTTAAACGGCGCGTCATTTTACAGATTAATACACGTTTTTGTCTGTTAACGCCCGGTTTTTACCGGTTAATACATGCCTACAAGAAAATATTGATGCTGAACATCATTGGCGCCGCAAACCAATTATTTCTGTAACAGGACACAATGCATTGGGCCGCGTTAAACCGTTCTTGGAAATCACATGATCGTTTAACAGCTTTGTAGGAATCACATTGTTGATCACGTGACTCATTTTGTCGCGTTTAACATCCAATATTTGCATATGTGGAGAAAATCGTCGCCCTTGTAAGATTTTGTCCACACAAACAAACATTTGTCGGCAATGAATTACCATACATTAACGAAAGAAAAAGTCTGTTATCGGATTGTGCTAAATCTGACACTCTAACACATATGTCTGGTATCATACAATCCCTCCCTCTTTATAGATATAATAAAGGCTTGAATGAAGTTCTTATTTATCTACATGTATAGAGACTAGAGGGGTTGTATGATACCAGTCATGTCAGGCGCTCCAACATTGACCTAGTTACAGTTAGTTGGTCTTAAAAACACGATCGCGAAAGGAAAACAATATTTTTTACAATACTAGAACAAAAATATAACTGGTGTCACAAGTACCACATAGGGTGCTCTAGGGTCAAAGAGCTTGAAGATACATCTTAACTTTTTCCAGCTTAAGATATTTAAATTGGTGGCTTCGAAAATTTGTGACTGATCATTTTTTATCACGTGACTTATTTCTCGAAATGGATCTTTATTATTTTTCGAAAGGAAAATGTTGATATGTCTACGATCCGGGTTTTTATCCATCTAACAATGAAAGTACAACATATCACATCTTTAAAAAAATCCCACAAATAAATAAAAAAAGTTAATATGGACCCCGATCTGGTAATCAAAGTACAGTAGATATAGATTGATGTTAAAACAAAGCATGGAACCAGTTCAATATGGCTGCCTCCGTAGGCACTTTACAAAAGCGAATAAAATTATAGTGCTGCCGCTCAAGCGGCGCCACAATAACGACCGGTTTTGTGCAATAATGCATATTACGATTCGATCATAAATCGAAAGATCAAACAAGAATAGTTGTGTCCCATGACGTTTTATTATGCTTGTCTCAATGGTGTACAGAATAAAAGAATAAGATTTTAAAACTTCGCCTTTTTTTTTTTTTACTTTTTCACTTTAATTCTTTATTACTCCCATGTACAAATAATACAAAATGTAGAAATGTTGTAGAAAAAAAATACAGTATTCAGTAAAAGTCCGATACTTAGCTATTTATCACTAAATCTGGAGTTTTAAAGATCCTAAGAAAAAAGCCTTTGAAAATATTGTGAGAAAAGGAGAAAATGTTGGTTACCAGGGTATGGTCATCTTTTAACAATGTTCTCTACCTTTTATTTTCAAATTTTACAATTTGGGCCACACTTGATTTGTTGTTTGCAACAGCATTTGGTTTAGTGGAGTAGGAACTTCTGTCGTTTAACAAGTTCAGAAGTGCAGAATATTAAGAAAAAAACGAATGAAAATAGTACGTGATGAATTGTAATAATTGGCCTGCAACACGGTTAAAGGGGTAATCTCACATTTGAGTAAAGTGCGCAGTCTGCAAAGACTATTCCAAAACGACACTTTCCTTTTTGATTAAATTTTCTATTTTGCACAAATCTAAATCAAAATCTAAATTTTTAAGAGCAGGGACAGCGTAGGCTAATCCGAGACGACACTTTATGCAAATGTCCGAATACTCCGTTTTGCAAGTTGCAGGCTAATCATCAAAGTACTGTTAGATGCAGGGATTATCAACGATGCCGCTAAATGCGCAGTAGTCTACTTCAAATAATATTTTCAAGAATAATACAAACAACTGTATATCAAATATCATCACCGTGATAAAATCATTATCTTATTTCATGCTTTCCGGTAGGATATCGAGAAATAGCAGTGAAAATCGATCTTACACTGGTATCACCAGTGAAAATACCGATTTTCATGTTCATGTTGCTTAGGTTAATTGCGCAACCAGATGAAAATATGACGTCATTTACCTTACATTTCTCACTCTTGACGTAATGCGTTGCTATGCGGGAGGGCTACGCCACGGGGAATGACGGAAAAGAACTGTACTGGATTTTGATAAAGCTCCTACCAGAAAGGGTTAAAAGCACGAAAGAAATAGAATATTTGTTGGGTTTTTTTTTTTTTTCGATGAAAGATCGAAATTTATTTCATCTCGTGAACACTATCGGTAATATTTTCACGAATGTGTCCACTCGATGAAATAAATTTCTATCTTTCACCGACAAAAAAAAAAAATATCCTCTATATCATCATTTGACCTAAGAAAGTTTAAGTTTAAACATATTTTATTCAATATAATATTTACATACATGGTAATATTCTGGTAGATAAAGTTACGTGAAAAGGATTGGAACGAAAGCTGATAGCTTATAAAGTTCCTCTCCTGTGAGTCACGTCAATGTCAGACGTTTAACCCTTTACCAAACAATCCCTGGTTTTTACGGGTCTGGAATAATAGCCTTTTGAAAACATTTTGGGAAAAGGAGAAAATGCTGGTAACCAGTGTTTTCTCCTTTTCCCACAATGTTTTCTACCCTATCATAGACAGAAATCATCTTTTCAGCAAGAGTTGAATTGTCGTCAGCAAATGCTTTCAATTTGGTCTAGTCCAAAAGTTTGTCGTTTGGGAAAGGGTTAACAATGTAAAAAATTGCAACAAAATGGTGAACTATGTGTGTGTGTGTGTGTGTGTGTATGTGTGTGTGTGTGTGTGTATGTGAGAGAGAGACAGACAGACAGACAGACAGACAGACAGAAATGAGAGAGGCGTGGAGTGCCATCAACAAATACTAATAGTCAGGTAATACAATTTTTCTAAACAGAAAACTTTGTATTTCAACGTTGCGTGTGATTTTAAAAGCAGGAATAGAGAATCAAAACGTAATTCATCTTCTAAAACGGTCAGTGTCAACAATGTATGAGTGAACCGCTGAAATCTGCAAGACTGAGAGTCTCGTCTCCAAAAAGTAGTGTGTGCAGGCTTACAGTAGAAATTTCTGATACGCTTTGAAATAAAGTCTAAATTCACGATAGTATCTGCAATCAAAGAAATAATGTTGATTTGATTCAATTTCGCCACAAGCACAAAGAGGAGAATCGATTATGTTTCTGAAATAAAGGTGTTGATGGAGTGAACTGGATTTAGTTCGGAGCCTAGCATGAATAACTTGAATCCTCCTCTCTCCAAAGAAATATAGCTTATTCAGAATAATTTTATCTCTATTGATGTAATGTTTAAATGCTGAAAGGGAATCTAGATTTCTAATATCAATAGGTAGAGCATTCCAATCAGTAATAGCCGAGGGTAGAAAGGAGTTAAGATACAGATTAGTCCTGCAAGCTATATTTTGTAGATTGTGAGAATCTCTTAGGCTGTAGGATGAAGTACTTCCTATTGTATCAGGGACTAAAGAATTTAAATAAGAAGGGGAAAGTCCATTTATCATTTTAAAAAACAATATAAGTTTGTGCTTATATCTTCTTTCGCTGAGTGTTTCCCACCCTGACTCCTTGTTAAGATCCGTTAACAGCCTCGTTTTGTACGTTTTTAATTTGATCTTTCTGGTATTGCGATAGATTCATCCAAATAACATCTGCATATTCAAGAGTTGGACGGATAAAAGAAAAATATATTGTCTGTAAGGATGTTCGATCTAGTCGTAACTTTAAACGACGCATAATTCCAATTCTCTTCTATGCCTTCGTTAAAGACTGATTTACATGGTAATCCCAGGAACCATTATTAGAAATGAAAATACCGAGATGCTTATGAACCTGAACAGATGGAATTCCAACATCAGACATAAAATGCTCTGGATGAACAGGTTTGTTACGTTTGCGAGATATTATTAGAGATCTTGATTTTGAGGGATTAAATTTTACAAGCCACTTATTTGCCCAATCTGTAATTCTATTGATGTCTGTTTGTAAAATAGCACCGGTTGTTTCAGGATCACCTACAACCATGGATAAACTGGTGTCATCTACAAATAGGTTTATGTTTGACTCAATATCATTTACTATGTCATTAATGTAGACTAGAAATAGAAGAGGGCCGAGAATAGATCCTTGAGGGACGCCCGCATTAATAGAACTTAAGCCTGAGACAGCACCAGGTAGAACAACCCTCTGATACCTATTTGAGAGGTAGTCTGAAAACCACGAGAGACGTTTGCCACCTATTCCAGTTTTGTGTACCTTATACAGAAGACCTTTGTGCCATACTTTGTCAAAAGCTATACTAATATCAAAAAATATAACTCTTAATTTCTAGTCCCTCATCCAAAGCTTTGCAAATTTTATCGTATAGAAATACAACGTGGTTGACGGTTGATTCTCCGGTAGAAATCCTGATTAAGAAGGTGTAAAGAAATTGGTATCGTTTAGGTGTTTAAAAATATGTTTGAATATTATTCTGTCTAAAACCTTTTCCATGGTGTTTAATAGAGACACTGGTCGGTAATTAGATGTAATAGCAGAATCACCACTTTTAAAGATGGGACACACATTGGAAATTTTCCAAGAAGAGGGAAATATACTTGTGTTCAAAGACTGGTTATAAATTAAACTCAGAGGATTGTATATTTGAAGTGCAACTTCCCTTAAAATATGATTATTGAAACCATCTGGACGAGATGCCTCACCTAGACGGAGCGTCCTTAAAACATCTTACACTTTAGCGGGGGTAATTGTTATTGAATCTAAAGAGTTGTCATTAATTTCATTTCTATCATCCGGAAGACTGTTAGCTGAGTCGTCAATAGTTGATTGTTTGGTAAAATATGAGTTGAAAACGTTAGCCTTTTTGTGCTCATCCACAACGATTGTATCCTTAGTGTCGTCCATCAATGGAAGTATATAGGAAGAAGACGATGGGGCTATAAAAGATTTCAAGACTTTCCACCAATCTCTTGACGTAATGTTTTTTAATTGAACGTAATTTCAGTGCCATTTGATCTAGGTGGTCTTGCTTTCTTTGTCGAATGAGAGCAATCAATTCGTTTCTTACAGCTTTAAATTTGGACCAATGACGTGGATTGTTTGTACGTTTAGTCTTCTGATATGCTCTTTTCCGTTGCCTATTTTTTCTTTTTATTGAACTATTAATCCATGGGGGTTCATGGGGATTGATAACAATTCCTTTATTTGGAATGCAGAGCTTTGCTTCTTTAGTTTATATACCGGTAATATTTTGTGTAACAGTATCAATGTCATCATCTTGCAGCTGATCCCAATTAACATTTTCAAGAGTATCTCTTAGTTTGTTATAGTCACCTTTTTCATATTTCCATATGGTACGTTAATAAGTTTTATATTTAGGTTTTAAGAAGTTAAAAACAGCAAATATTGGACAGTGATACTTTATATTAAGATCAAAACATGGTTCGCCTACACCAGTAGTTAGAATGGAATATTTGTTTGTTACAAAAGGAAGGTCAATTACAGTTGCAGACTTTTCGGTGAAATGGGTAGGTTCCTCAATACATTGTGTCATATCGAACTGCTTACAAATTGATTCAGTGTCTTCAGGTTAAAACCTCCAGTGACTATTACGTTCGAAATAGTGGAATCTATTGCAAGACCAATATAATCTTCAACCAACGAACTGTAGACTGAATCAAAACTTGGTGGTCTATAGAAGACACCATACAGAACATTTCTTTTGTTGTGCAATTTGATCTGAATCCAGATACACTCGAGTCGATTTAGCTCCAAATCATATCTCCGTGTATATGTCAAAGTATCCTTTACATAAAGGATAACTCCTCCATGTCTATCACTGAGTCTGTCGTTACGTTCCGAAGGGTGAAATGTAGGGAAAAGCAGATCTTGTGATGACACGGATTTATCTAACCAAGTTTCAGAAAAAGACACAAGATCAAAATAAGAAAATTCTGATTTAAGCACATCAACTTTGTTCGCTAGCCTTTGCACGTTATAGTGTAATAGACAAGTGATTTGGAATATTCAGAAAATTGTATAAATCAATCGAGCTTGACGAATGATCTGAATGGTTACTACCATCTGGACCTGGATTAGGAAGATTACCACCAGATTGTAAAATTAGCGATTCAATCCATACGACAAAAAACAGAGTGACAAAACGAAACAAGAGGGCCAAGATGGCCCTGGATCGCTCACCTGAATTTTTTAGAGGACCATAGCCTATTTTTTTTTTTTTTTTTTTTTTTTTTTTTTTTTTTTTTATGAGGTATTGAAATATTGGAAACAAAATTATCATTTTGCCAAGCAATTTTCAAAAGGTCACCTGTAAAAGTCATTTAAAAAACTGACCATCAGTTTCAGAAAAGAAGAATTTTTAAGAATGTCTTCATTTCCCTAGAGTGCAAGTAGCCCCCATTCACCAGAGCCATGCTTCATGATGGATCACAATTTAGCGAACAATTTTTGAAAAGGGTCATTCAAGTAACATTCCTGTGAAATTATTTTAAAATGTGGCCAGCGGTTTCAGAGAAGAAGAATCTTCAATAATTTCTTCATGTCTATTCAGTTCGAGTAGCCCCCATTCACCAGAGCCATGGTTCTTGACAGATCAAAATTTCGCGAACTGTTTTTGAAAAGGGTCATCCAAGGAACATTGCTGTGAAATTATTCCAAAATATGACCAGCGGTTTCAGAGAAGAAGAATTTTCAAGAATGTCTTCATTTCCATATAGTGGGAGTAGCCCCCATTCACCAGAGCCATGTTTCTTAACGGGTCAAAATTTCACGAACAATTTTGAAAAGGGTCACCCAAGAAATATCTCTGTGAAATTATTTTAAAATCTGACTAGCGGTTTCAGAGAAGAAGAATTTTCAAGAATTTCTTCATTTCTGTATAGTGCAAGTAGCCCCCATTCACCAGAGCCATGTTTCTTGACAGATCAAAATTTCGCGTACAATTTTTGAAAATGATCACCCAAGGAACATCCCTGAGAAATTATTTCAAATTCTGACCAGCGGTGTCAGAGAAGAAGAATTTTTAAGAATTTCTTCATTGCTGTATTGTGCGAGTAGCCCCCATTCACCAGAGCCATGTTTCTTGACGGATCAAAATTTCGCGAACAATTTTTTAAAAGGGTCACCCAAGGAACATCCCTGTAAAATTATTTTAAAATCTGACCAGCGGTTTCAGAGAAGAAGATTTTTAAAGAATTTCCTAAAAAATTCCATTTCATTGCCATGGCAACCAGAGTTTTCGACGAAATCAATTTCTGTGAACAATTTTTAAAGGAGACCTCCCAAGGAACAACCCAGTTAAGTTTGATTCAAATTGGCTTCGCGGTTTAGGAGAAGTTGATGTTTAAAGAATTGTTGACGACGCACGACATACGACGGACGACGGACACCGGGTGATCCTAAAAGCTCCCCTTGAGCACGTTGTGCTCAGGTGAGCTAAAAAGTGTGATACAACCCAATATGAGTATCATATATTTTTGGCCTGCTTATTGCTAATGAGAAATCGAGATTTATATATTTATATGTATTATTTGTTCAGTCAGACAAGCTGTTGACTCAGTACCTAAAAGCAAAGAATGTTGATGGACTGGAGAAATCTGAATTAGTACAAGAACAAAGACAGTTATTGTTAGCCTGAATCTGAATCTTGGACGATATGCCGGTGTAATGCAGAGAAATGACCCCCATTACAAAATGACCCACGGGTCATTTTTCGGCCTAGAGGAATGACCCATGTCATTATTCTACGTCAAGAAATGACCCATGGGTCATTCCGCTACGTCGAGAAATGACCGTGGGTAATTTTGTAATGGGGGTCATTTCTCTGCATTACACCGGCATCAAAGGACAAAGTTTCCTATTTTTCTTCATGTTATGTGATCAACAATGGACATAAATAATACAAAGCACAACATTCGTCCAAGACTCAATTCAGTTATTTCCTTAAAGAAAAATGTACGCAAAAATGTTTTTTTTTAAGGATGCCATTATATGTACAGCATGGATATCGAAAATGTTTTTAAAAGAAAAAAACGCATAGAGCTTGAAATTAAGCGGATGACATACATCTTTATGCAGTGACCCTAAAATGCTTTACCCATTTGCACTAACCAGACTGGAAATTCATATATACTCGCCTCCTTATCCCTAATACTCAATCAATAACAATACAGTTCAAGATTTTAGATACTTGACCTAAGATAAGACAGTGTTGAAGTAAATAAAAGATTTAGTAGATAGAATAGTAGGATCTGTAACTTTTCTTAAAAAAAAAAGAAAAAAAAGCGAACTGTTACGGATCTATAAGTTTTCTTAAAGAACAACTTTGGAAACCTGTATATTGTATTCAGATTGTCGGCCCTATTATCTAGTCATTTTGGGTGACGGGTAAGCCATCATCATTAAGTTTAAACAAACATTGTTGCAAGTAGTTTAGGGTATAAAACTTACAAAAATAATACACATATCATCACCATCATCATCACTCAAGCAATCAATTAAAGTCTGGCAAACAATCTATGTATATGTAGTTATTATACGAATACCAGAGCACGCATACTTACTAATTTCCAGGCAAAATTTGAGTCTTGCGTTATGACCAATAGAATATTTTCAAGGCGCTGGGCGCAACTTTAAGACTGTAAGAAAGTCTTCTTGTACTAAAATCTTAAAATGATGCTCTTTATGCTATCCATATGCCTAAGCTGCTATATGTAAAGAATAAATAGTTGATTACCCGCAGCTATGTTATTTTTATAGAATGAACCAAGTTGTTTAAGATTTCAACATAACACAAAAGTTGATGAAAAACTGTCATTTAATTAACCCTTTCCCAAACAAGCCCTGGTTTGTATGTGTCTGCAGTAAAAGTTTTTTGAAAACACTGTGGGAAAAGGAGAAATTGCCCGTAACGAGCAATTTCTCCTTTTCCCACAGTGTTTTCTACTCTTTTGGAGAACTTTCTGGCTTTTTCTCCAAATCTAAAATTGTCGTCTGCAAACTCTTTCGGTTTGGAAAAGTCCAAAATTTGTCGTTTGGGAAAAGGTTAATGACTAAAAATTATCACAAATATATATACATATATACATATCTAAAGATCATCTTAAGACTAGCTCATACAACAAAAAAGACCAACTTAAGACTAGCTCTAAGAAACAGAAGGGGAGGTCCCCGCCCCAAACTCATCGATTGTGAATGCACAAGCATGAACAATTTCAACATATATCAAATTCTTCGTTTTCAAAAGTACCTTCATATAGACCTCCCCTTAAGTGTACATATAATTATTTGATTGAAAAAACATGCTTATCTATAAAAATAATGTGGCGATTTCCAAAAACGCCAAGAAATCTAAACTGATTGGCTCTAATCTTACAAATCGGTGAGTATTTTTAATGTTTATAAATTTAAGCTTTAGTTGAATCTCCTAACTGGCTATGCCAATACCGGTATGTTTGTCTTGATCTGTAAGTGTATCTGTTTATGTAAGCGTTTAAACGCCAATATGTTTGTCTTGATCTGTAAGTGTATCTGTTTATGTAAACGTTTAAAGTTGTGAGTCGGTTGGTATGGCCATATATTTTCGCTACAACAGTTTTGTACTATTCTTCTCTAGCTCTACTGCCTGAAAACCGGCAGAGTTTATGTCATTCCGGCGTTTCTGTCTGTCTGTTAGTCTTTTTCTTATTTGCGCGTCAGTTTTTTTTATATCATCCATAGCTTCAACCCTATTGATTTTCGAGAAAAACATCCAACAAACAGGGTGGGAAGAGTAGCTATTTCCAGTTGAAAATTTCAATATCTTGTTTCCGCGATAGGGTCTGCATTTGTTGCGGCAGATTTCTGGGAAACTTGCACACTATTGAAAAAAAATCCAACAAACAGGATGTAAAAAGTCTTTTTTTTTTCTTTCTCTTTTTGCATCATGAATTTCATAATGTATGCTAGCAAAAAAAGCAAAATTTAATGCCAATATAGCGATTTCAGGCCCTCAAGGGTCTCTAGTGTTTTGTTTTGTTTTGTTTTTTGTCCATCTAAAGTTAAAATTTAGTCTTTACATGCATCTATAGATTTGGTGCGATTCTTTTTTCACTACCCATTTTGTTAAAAAAGCAAGTACCATCTTTGGTTTAATAATTATACCTAGGGGACAAAGACCAAGTTCGTCGTTCAAAATGTTTACTCATGTGCCAAATTGATGTCCTCAAAATAGCTGCAAAAATTATTATTTTGGGCAAAGATTAACTTAGATATCTCATTTTAGCAAATCAAGCCAAAATTAAGGACAGGATTCTTCATTGGTGTAATAATTTACTCCAAAACCTGCTGTGCAGCAAAGGGAAGCAACTATTTTGTTTATTCGTTTCTATTATTGATATTTTCGTTTGCAAGAATGTTATGGGAGGAGCAGGTAAAGATCTAAACTCCTCAGTCAAGGAATCAATATTAAGGCTATCTGAGCAAGGTTGCAGAAGCAGAAAAAATGCAGAACTGTTGAAATTGAAAAGCTGTAATAAATTTCTATAGGGGATAAAACAAGGACATAATTCAGTAAACCTGGTGGAAAGTAAGCAGGTGGGGAGTTGTTGAAGAAGAAGAAAGACAGATAACAGGAGTGACAGAGTGTTATTTAAAGTGGTAAAAACAAACAGGTAAGACAGATTAGCAGAGATAACAAGATTATACAACTAAGATAGACCCCATTCCTTGTCAAAGGGGATTACATTATTATAAACACACATGAGAGTTGTGAAAACAAATGCTATTGCTGCTTAGAATAGGCTGGAGAGGATAGCCTTAGCAAAAGCGAATCTGCACTGGAAAAAGAAGATTGGTCAAAAGTGACTTTTTCTAATGAAACTGAAGATGAGAACTAGAGAACCCAGAGAGAAAAAGTGGAGACCAAGATGTTTTGCTATTCGTAAGGATAACTCTGTTTTTTTCAGTGTTTTGAGTGTTATGTTCCAGGGATGTCTGCCATTTGAAAGAAATGGAACACTAAGATTTGTAGAGGATAATATCAACTCAAGGACGTAATTTCAAATTCTTGATAAATATTAGTGGCCCGTCATAGCTGAATTTCCTGAACATGAGGCCTACATATTTCAAGAATATAATTGTTCTGTGCGTACATCTAAAAAGACAAAAAAATGGAAGCAAGAATACCAAATCCTATGTATAAATTAGCCACCAGTGTCCAAATATCAACATCATTGACAGTGAAAACACTCAAAATCAAACTTCTCCTGAAAGAAACAAACGTGAAAAGTAAGCAAGACTTGATAAACAATGTTTTTAGAAATCTGGACATTCTAATCTCCAAGGTATATAAATTTCTATATATTTAGCTACCAAATAGAACGAGAGATGCCTTGGCAGTAAATGAATATTTTATTATAGGCAGTTTGAGGTCAATAGGGACCGCCTGAATTTTAAAATACATGTATCTTGAAAAATGCTTTAGCTAATTTACTGTAATTTGTGTAGTTAATAATATTACCTTAACAAACTCTTAGTATAATTTCAGAATTTCTGAAAGCTTAGTTTGACTTTTTTGCATTCAATTCAACATTGAAAAGTTTGAACAGCTTAAAAAGGGTGAAAGGGTTGAGAGCTATTCCAAGTAAAGAGTTTACTAGTCTGCGTAAGAAAATCTCATGCAATTCTCACAGAGGTTGTCTATTGTTGAGTAAAACTTCAACTTTTGAAGCTTTGATCTTGTTCTTAATTTTTTTTAATAATTCAATATTGGAGATTTGCATACACTTGTTTACACTCTATTTTCTTTTCCAGGCCAAACCATTTTTTTTTTCTCAAGACCCATTCACACTCTGGCTCAGATCATGTGGTATGGCATACAAGGGTGCGTTCTGTGGAGTCGTTAAGTTCATAACCAAGCTAAAAACTTTAGTTGGAAATAAATCTTTTTTACGGTCAAAGGGACACATTGTTTTTAAGACTATCACCCTATGAGTGTGACTGTAATACATCTGAGCTAATTTTAGGCGAACTGAAAAAATCGTAGCTACAAACAACTCGGAACAAAACATGAAAGGACTTTTAAGTCTAAGTTTCGGACGGTTTGGAACATATATCCCAACAAAAATGGTTAAAAAACTCGAAGCCACGCGGAAAATAAAATTTAATTAGCTTCCGGAGAACAGACACCATATAATAAATATTGGATGAATCATTCTAGACTTCAAAAAGCTTGAAGGAAAGTGAAGAGGGCGATGTCTAGGGTACAGTACAGACTTATATATATATATATTGTTAAGTTATCTTTGCTGTTCGGATCACTGTACGAAACTGTTTGAATGTTAACTTTCAGAGCGAAAAAATAACACTTCTGGAATAGGCAAAATGTTCTTTCTTACAAAAGAAAACGTTCTACCTTTCACAATGAGAACGTAATTCATCTTGAAAAGCATCATAAAAATTGATACGGAAGTTTTCGAAAAAGTTGAACATTCGGTATGCGTGTTAGTGGGGGGCCTGTAAACTGCAAACTACCTGTAAATACGTAAATTTCAAGTATGTCTTTGATATAGTTCCAGGATTATATTGATCTAAAGAGCTGAACTGATGTTAAGTGATTGAATAACGGCAACCATTTTTAGGACTTTGATTTGGCACTTGGCTGTTACCAAAGGTTGTCTTTTTTGCTTTGTCTACACCGTGCCTGTAAAAAAGATCCGTTGCTTGAACTAAAATTTTTGTTTATTTCTTGTACAAAGTATAATAATATTCCTTTTTTTTGATACATTAACTTAAACAATGAACGTTATAGACGATAAATACGTATTCGAGAAACTTGTAGTTTAGATATTTTGAATCATTACACTGTTATCTTATTGATGCAAGTTGGTTCCTCAGCTGTAAAAAAACGCTTGTTCGTCACGCAGGAACTTGTACCATGCAAGTGCTCGTCAAGTGCTTCTTAGAAACTTTTACTGCAAACCTGCTCTTCACGTGCTCCAAGTGCTTCGTTGGTACTTAAAGCCTAAAATTGCTGATCACTATTTCCAAGCTCCTCGTAAGTATCTGTCGCATCATCTGAAACCAAAAGGAGACACTTTGTTTTTACTCTTTACAAAAAAAATCGATTCTAGTTTAAACTCTTAAAACACATTACAGAACATAGGAACATTGAAAGATATGATTCGCTTTCAATTAATTGGTCAATTATTGAATCGAGTATGGTATTTAACACTGTTTTCAACATTATTTAAGTTCGACGGCCAGTGCACCTGGAGTCTCTTTTACCAGTACTCCGAACAAATTTCTAAGCTACTGGCTGCTTTCCCACATTCTTACGAACAAAGTCCGTAACAAAGAAACAAATGAATAAATGCATGGCAGAAATAAGGGTCCGAGCGGGATTCGAACCCCGGAACTCCCGGACGCAAGACCAATACCCTAACCACTGAGCCAAAGAGATATCTCCCTGACGCAGTAGCCAGGTATTGTATTTAAATCAGGAGAATGCCATGCAGGAAGGAGTGGTCTCCCGTAACACACCCCCTCTTAAAGTCATCATTTATTGATGACTCAAAGCCTTATTAGGCAGGAAGTCCGATTTTGGACAACAAATGGGATTTATGGCTCAATGGCCAATCCCGGACGAGCCCCCATCTTACGAACAAAGTCCGTAACAAAGAAACAAATGAATAAATGCATGGCAGAAATAAGGGTCCGAGCGGGATTCGAACCCCGGAACTCCCGGACGCAAGACCAATACCCTAACCACTGAGCCAAAGAGATATCTCCCTGACGCAGTAGCCAGGTATTGTATTTAAATCGGGAGAATGCCATGCAGGAAGGAGTGGTCTCCCGTAACAACATAAGCATCCTGGAGACGATGATCAGCGGTTGGAGTTGAATGAGTCCGGTCGCATTCGCTATCATCAATCCTCGGAGAGAAATTGGCCGAACCGGGGATAGAACCCACGACTCCCTGTTCTCATGTCCTGCATGCTACTGATTGAGCCACCGGGGCTTGGCGTCCGAATTTTAAAAACGACCTCAGATGGAAGACTTTTGAAGACATTGTGGAAAAGGAGAAAATGCTGATAAGCATTTTCTCTTTTTTCCCACAATGTTTTCCAACCGTTTGCGGACAAATTTCTTAATTTTTGACACGCTCTTGCTTTCTTTTTTAGATTATGTCAACGTAGTCTGATTGATCTCTTTTTCTTAAGATTTCAATCAAACTATTTTTGAGCGAGATGAAGCAAAGATGCCTTTTTAAACATAGAAGGAAAAGGGGAAATGTTTTTACCAGCATCGTCTCCTTTTCCGACTATATTCTTACTGATTGAACGACAAATTCTACCATTTGAACCCCAAATATTTTATCATCTACAGCTGCATCAAGTTGGAAATGACATTTACAGTATCAGTTGCCTTTGGCACGGGGCGATATGACTCACCACAGCCTTGAACAAGTCTCCAAGTCCCTTGCCACCTGACCGTATACCACGAATTTCATTACACTGCATATTTTGCCATTCCAGCGTTTGTTGAGCGGAATTTAATTTTTGTTGGTTTTCGCAAATTAAATACGCTAACGCAGTAGAATTTCCCTTCTGTTTTTTATTGAAAACTGGTGTCACTGGGAACTGACGTCACTGAAATCTTGGTAATACGTTCTAACACTTGCAGCTTGGCGCATAGCCTTGATGTTAATCTTGATTGACGCCGCCATTTTGGATGTTGTGTTGGTAGTGTAGTCATGTAGACGGGGCTCCCGAAAAAGACACTACTTTTATGTTGGTTTTGCCAGTGTACATTATTAATATATTCGGGGCACATCATCCAATCAGATCACGAGTATGATAATTTTATCTTTTAGTAAAGACGTCACAGGCATAGTATATGATCTGACATGAGTTGACTTTTGAGATGAAATTCTTTGAAACGAGTCTAGGGAAATATTACAAAGCGAGCCTTTGGCGAGCTTAATGTTTCCTTGACGAGTTTAACCCATTACCACACAATCGCTACTTTTGACGCCCATTAGAAAGAAGCCTGTAGAAAACATTGTGGGAAAAGGAGAAAATGCTGGTAACCAGCATTTTTTTCTTATCCCACAATGTTTTCTGCCCTTCACAAAACAAATTTCAAAATTTCAGTCACTTTTATTTTGTCATCTGCAAATGCTTTCGATTTGGACAAATCTAAAATTGTGTCGTTTGGTAATGAGTTAATATAACTTTATCTCAAATGCCAAGTAATGTCATTTTTTTTTATCTTATAACGATTTTTCACGAAATATAGCCCAGATAACGTGAATCTGTAATATCCATATAACGCATTCACGTCAATAAGATATATGGAGTGCAACACGCGAAAAGGGTCATTCGGACATTTGCGTAAAGTGTCGTCTCTGATCAGTGTGTGCAGTCCGCACAGGCTAATCCGAAACGACACTTTCCGATTTTATGTGATTTTCTGTTTTACGCAAGTCTACTGTAACACAAAATCTAATGTAGTCGTAAAGTGCCGTCTCGGATTAGCCTACGCGGAATGCGCAGGCTAATCCGGGACGACACTTTACGCAAATGTCCGAATGCACCTTTTCGCGTGTTGCACTCCATATACAAAATGACGTAAAAATGACATCAAACAAATATGATATCAAACTTGTATATGGTAAGAAAATTTGTAATGGGTATATTGCACTCAAAAAAGGGAGATAACGTGATAAAACCACATGCTCTACAGCTTTGAGAAAAAGAGCTTGCGAGAAAAGAAAACAAAGTTGGCTTAAGCCTCCTTCTTTTAAACTTTTATCAAACAATCCCTGGTTTTCACTACCCTGCGGAAGAAGCCTTTTGAAAACTTTGTGGGAAAGAGGAGAAAATGCTGGTAACCAGCATTTTCTCTTTTTCCCACAATGATTTCCACACTTCCAAAATTAAACTTCAATTTTTGAGTCGCAATAGTTTGGTGGTCTGCAAAAGCTTTCAATTTGGACAATTTGAAAAATTTTGTCATTTTGTCACAATGTTTTCTACTTTTCACAAAACAATTTTCAAATTTTCAGTCACTTTTATTCTGTCGTCTGCAGATGCTTTCGATTTTGGACAAGCCTAAAATCTTGTCATTTGGTAATGAGTCAAACCTTACCAATATTATAAAAATCCATGTAGTCAGAGGTCCCTGGAAGTGTCTGCATTTCTGCGTTCTGATTGTTTGTTCTTTTGGCGGATCTGTCATCAAAATCTGGTGTAATATTTTGGTAATTACTGGCATCTGTTGCGACAGCTTCTGAAGAAAAAAAAGTTTCACAGCTCCGAATCGCATGACAGATAATTAAAGTAACCAACATGAGAAGGGACGCAGAACAGAGGACCAATGAATATACAGATGCTGTAATAGATTGCATTTGAGCAACATTTTTTAAAGTAGGTTTTATGTATCTTCGTATTACACTGCACTAAGCAACTCGTTCATATTATGGATTCAGTTTGTTTGAAAACCAACTGTGTCAGGAGTAAAACGGAAAGCACAAAATTCCGAAAAAGAAAATCTAAAAAAAAAAACAATAGCAAAAGGTTTCTACTAATGTCAGCCTATGTCTAAATTTGTGTAAATAAATTATCGATAACTGAGAGATCTGCTCGAAATCCCGCTTGATTTTCGTCATCTAATTCAAACCTGCCAGCCAAATGGTATGTCCTATGATGAACTCATACTAAATAACTAAAGTAAAGTTTTCCCTTCGACAGTAAAAACCCAAACATTGACAGTTCAAAGTTATGTCTTAGGGAACAATATCTATCTTCCTATCGGACAGTTTAGATTCAAGATCAGACTGCACGATCAGTGCAGTCTGATCTTGATCTAAACTGTCCGGAAAAGGTCAGTGAGTCGCGCTAAGCTACCTAATGGTTAAGAATACTTGAAAAAAAAAAACTTATAATAAATAGCACACGAATGCTCATGAAAGATAATCCTGTAGGACTGGCGATAACTATAGGATCTGACATGAGTGGGATTTTGCGATAAATTTTTTTTAGCCAGTCTACAAAAAGTTATTAAGCGAGCCTTTGGCAAGCAAAATAACATTTTTTGTGGTCGAGTTTAATATTTTTTTTTTCCTCAAAAACCAACGAGTGTAAAATTCTTTTTGTCACTGACTGATTAACAAGAATCATAGTCCAAAATTTGTTAAACCAGAGGCATACATTTATCATGTGTTGTGAAATTTACATGAAGCCTGTGCACTTACTCGTACTTTGACAGGTACATTACGAACGAAAATAGTTCCGAAGAAACTTGCATAACATTGACTTTTGTTTGAGTCTAACAGTGATTAAATTAACAACTTTATCATGACAAAAACTTTGACCGCTAATTTCCTTCAGAAACCAGGTAAGCAACGTTTTAGAAATGAAGCGTATAGTTACAAAGTGTTGACCAAAATTAATACAGCACTATTTTCTTATCCTACACATGTATGCGACAAGTAAATTCGTAATGGCTGTATCACATTGAAAACAGGGAGAGTTATGTGATAAAAAGTATTCCCTTACCAGTTTGGATTGGAGCGTTTGATTTCTGCTGCACCCTGAGAAAAAAAAAAATCAGAGTCACGTGCTTTACTAATTTACTTTTTACCAAATATGCTAATCCCATTTAAAAAAGAAAAAAAATTAGAGGGGATTACTTTGAAAAAATTGTCGGACTAAAGGAAAATGATGGTAACTATTTTTTTTTGTCTTCGTTATGTTTTCTACTCTACATGAAACAAATCCCAACTATACGGGACATATCGACTAAATTGGTCTGGAAATGCATGCAAATTGGACAAATCTAAAATGTTATGCCTGATCAAGAATCAACCATACGTCTTGTAGGTACGATTTCTTTATTTCACTTGACAGCAAAAAAGAAATAGTTATACAGCTCAGGAGTAACACGTTGGTTTAAAGGTGTTTTACGTCGATTTGAACATTTTTTCGTCAAATCACGGCGACACCTCAAAAATCATTTGTACGGTCAGGTTGCAGGGGACTTGGAAACTTGTTCACGGCTGTTAACGGCCGAAGGCGAGGCGGTGACACGATTCACCACAGCTGTAAACAAGTTTCCAAGTTTCCCACCTGACCGTACAAGGAATTTAGTACGCTGCAAAGCTTTACCATTCCAACAATGAATAGCAAATTTTAGCTGTTTTTTTTTTTTAAATGAGTACTAAGAGAAGGAGATCTTCCCAGTTGACGTCACTGGGAACTGACGTCACTGAAACCTTGGTTATACATGCTAAAATGTGCAGCTTGGCGCATAATCTTGATGTAAATCTTGATCGACGCCGCCATTCTGGTTGATGTATTGATAGTGTAGTCATGTATATGGGGCTCCAGAAAGGGAACCTGTTTTTACGTTGGTTTTTATGCAAGTGTATATGATATATATATTCCAGGTATATTATCCAATCAAATCACGAGAAATTTCTTTGCAGTATAATAATGATGTATGTCCTAGTATTCACCAAAACCAGGCCTGGATCCTGTCATGTCTTGCCAAAAGACAACTCTACGAAATGACCAGGTCCTCGCGGCGAAGCTCTTACCCAGGCCACCGAAGTCCTACACTTTCTAGGACCAAAGCACAACAATAAATGTTTGTCTTATATTGTATAGAACATGGTGTGGTAACTTATGCAATTGTTCACATAGTTTAAAAAAGACTGTACAAACAAGACAAAACCATGCTTGTTTATTGTAATTTAATCTGGGTTAATAAAAAAATTCATCCTTGATTAAATGATTTGAACAACTCTCTGACAAAAAGGGATTTAACGCATCTCTATGATACCAAGTAAGCCATAACATACGTAAGTTTCGGCCAAGGTCAACCTACGCGGACTGCGCAGGCTAACCTTGGTCGATACTGTTCGCAGATGCTCTATGCCCCTTTTCACAGCGCACGGCTAAAATGCTTTTTTAGATTTTTATAAGAAATTCATCGGACCAACCTCTTGTTTCTTCTTACTAAAATGACCGTTGTTATGACAACGATGACGAGAACAAAGATTGCTGACCCAATTCCAGCACCAATGACCATGCTGTTCTCTCCTGATTCATCCTGATTTCCATACTCATCCTGATTTCTTCTGTAAAAACCTGAAATAGAGTTCGAACAGGATATTATTGAGTAAGTGGAAATTTTTGCGATTTGGAAAGTTTGCACTTTCGCCAATTGGAAAAATTCGCAAACTTTTCTGATCATGTAATTTAGCGCCAGTATACGAACAAATAATGAGTGTCGTAAACACGCAAATATTTCCGTACGCAAAATGTCCATAATGGATAATTAGCATTTTTTTTTTTAAATTCGCTTATATATCCACGTATACAGTATCACATGATCTCTCATTGTTCTTGTGTAAAACAGCCGTTATGAATTTTTTTACATGGAGTAGAATAAACATATTAGTTGTCCGCGGCCGGGTGACAGGGCACTTGGACTATTAATACATTGTAAAGAACTTCCTCGTGATATGTGTAATATGCCCCGAACACTGGCATAACCCACACACAAAAATTCCATTTCGATCGCCCCGTATACATTATTAGTTGTACGGTCAGGTGGCAGGGGACTTGGAAACGTCTTCACGGCTGTGGTCGATCATGTCGTTAAGCAAAATTTTCCTGTTTTATACTTTCACGAATCGACTATGCTGACGAAATAGAAGTTCCCTTCTGCGTACCCCAATTCAATGAAAACTGACGTCACTGGAAACTAACGTCACTAAAACGTGCAGTTTGGTGCATAAATGTTCAGCCCGGTGATCGATCGACGCCAATTTTGGATGTTGTGTGCACGTGTAGAGATGTTTACAGGACACTCAAAAGGGAAACTAGTTTTACGTGATTTTTGCCAGGGGACATGATATATGTTCCTGGCATGTTAACCAATCAGATCACGAGAAATTTCTTTGCAATATAATAATACTTCACTTCAAGCACAACATCCAACGTCCATGGCGGCGTCGATCGATCGATAGGTAAGCACAATAAGAAGTTTCGAAAACTCATATATTGTGCATAACGTTAAAGGATAACCTAATGATCGTTTTCAAGAGTCAAGTAATGGTCTCTTACTTTTGCCAACAAATCATTAAAACGCGTAGTTACTTAGTTACTTACCTTGAAGTTGTTTAAATCCATGTATAACTAAAGATATAAAAATACGACGAATGTATATCGAAGTAAAACCATCATTCTAACATGACACGCGATTTGGCTCTATAAACTCAGTGCATGGAAAACGTGGTAAAATCTGCGACAATCCATGTAGAGTGACGTCATTAAATGGGTGAGTTATTCAATAGAACATAATGTTCATCCGCATTTTTACTCGAAGTTTGAACTTGTTTTCAATTTACTAAGAATTTGGCCATGTTAGAATCGAAATAATCTTCTTTCTATCGTGGTATATCGTTAAATAAACCACGTTGTGAGTTATGAGGCGCAATGAATAACCCACTCGGGCTATCGCCCTCGTTGATGATTTATTGCGCCGCATAACTCACAACTGTGGTTTATTGAACGATATACCACGATAGAAAGAAGATTATTTCTTAAATATTATGCACTATACTGCACGTTTTACCAAGGTTTCAGTAACGTCATTTCCAATTGTTTCATTGAATTGGGGGCGCGCGCTCAGAAGGGAAATTTTGTCAAAGTACTCTATTTTTAAGACTATAAAACAGTGATATTTCGCTTAATACACGTTGAAATGGTAAATAACGGTCAGGTGGCAGGGCACTTTGAAACTTGTTTCTGCTGTGGCGAAACATGACGCTATCTCGCCTTGGGTCGGGGCGACATGACTCACCACAGCTGTGAAAAAGTTTCCAAGTCCCCTACCAACTGACCGTACAACTAATATTTTCCGCAGCTGTGGTAAATCCTATCGCTCCCAGCCTTAAACAAGTCTCGAAGTGCCACCTTATCGGACAAAGATTTTATCACACTGCAAGGTTATACCAATTAGTTCAGGTCAAACGTCTTTGTTTTGCGGTCTCACATGTGCTTACAAAATCTGCTTCCCCTTTCGAGTGCTCACACACGTAAAACTGACCATTAGTTGCCTCAAGCAACCATTAATTATTTTTTCAACGTTATACATGACCTTAGACGCTTTACAATTTATTTACATGACGAAGGTTTGTTTCGTTTTAACAAAGTATAGTTGAATCAGAATGACAACAAATGATAATCTATGAACCATTTTCACTGATTTTTTATAGTAATCTTTTCGTTTTTATATTCATGACAACCATCATGCGAAGAAAGTATCGGTAGTCTTTATAGAGTTTCTATGTATCAGTTTAAGGAACTCGGGATTTGTGCATCTTGCTTATTCCCATCTTCGCGAGCCAAGTTTACGATCACTACGTGAATCTTACCTTGGTGATTGAGCCCGATTTCGAGATTCCTGCGACGCGCCCTCTATTGGATGCTGGTTATTACCCCCCTTTAAATCATATTTCTAAAAGCAAATGAAATATCGTTTTACAAACCGCTTACGAATACACATGAAGTGATAAGCAGACATCCACGTGGGTTTTAATGTTTTACCTTCTATTCGAAAGGTAGAGACATTGTTCTATTTTAATCAAAGATGAAATACTACGAGAAATTTCATTCGTTGCAGCTAGAGCTGGCTGTATCCAATGAAAAAGCGTATCGGGTGAATGTAAAAATCAAGCTCGATCTTCCAAGGGTAGAGCAGCGTAGTGAATCGTCAGCCTTGGCTTGCGAAGATTGGTTTTTCCATGGAGTGGTTATTCAGTGAGAAACGACAAAAGCCAAACTAAACAATGTGGCTCGATTAAATTTATGTGATTAACCCTTTACCAAACAATCCCCGATTTTAACGACCCTGAGATAGAAGCCTTTTGAAAACACTGTGCGAAAAGGTGAAAATGCTGGTAACCAGCATTTTCTCCTTTTCCCACAATGTTTTCTACCCTGATGGAAACAAATTTTAAATTTTGAATGCAGTTTATTTTGTCGTATGGAAGTGCTTTTCAATTTGGATCAATCTCAAATTTTATCGTTTGGTAAAGGGTTGAGCTATACTTGGGCAAAAGAGGATTTCATGCCTCTCTGCTATGGATTACACCAAGCAAGTCATCATGTTGTTATGGATCCATAAAATCCATTTTGTGCCAATAACTGATTGAATCATGAAGTAGACTGTTCCTTTTACACGCAGAAAATTGACCAATGGCAAAAGGGACTCTGCAGGCCAACCTGAATCTATAATTTTCTGAAGTATTTAGTTCCCTTTGTACAGAACATGGCTCTATTTTAAATTTTGACATCACATATATCAGTTTCGCAAGGTTGTCGTTATAACATAGCATTTTTTCTATAAACTATGCTTTACCTCAAATCATTCAGATAATATCTATACTAACCACAAGAGCTGTTTGCGCAAGCATTTTCTTTGCAATTGGTACCTTGCCTGCCGTCGATACATCCGAGCAAACAAGTGCCATTATACGGGTCACATGACCTGTCTGTGCACTTTTGGGAACAGGGCTCACAAGTTCCTAAGTCCGTGACGTAAGATCCATTTGAACATTCAACACAAAAGCGGGGGTCGTTCGCCTTGCATTCATTGCAGCTCATAACGCCGCAGGTTGTCGGTGTCGTAACTTCACAGCAGGATGATAGACAAGCATCTGTGCGGCAGGAGGAACAAAGTGGGCAACTTAAACATTCATCCTGATCTCTGTAGTAACCCTTTTCGCCACATCGATCTTCTGTACAACCGGGACCTTTCCAGCCGTCGATACATCCAGATATACAGGAACCATTATACGGGTCACATGTCCTGTCTTTGCAGTATTGGGAACAGGGCTCACAGGTACCAATGTCTGTGACGTAAGATCCATTTGAACATTCGACACAAAACCGGGGGTCATTCGCCTTGCATGTATCGCAGCTTTTAGGTATGCACTTATTGTAGTGCCGAGTAATTGATCTAGGCACTGGCAGAGTGATCGAAGGTTTAAAAATTATGTCTGGCACAAATATTTTTAACGGACAGCGCCCGTTTTGTATGATGCATTTCCCCAATCTACAACTACAGTTTCGGTTACATGTTGGTCCCCAACGTCTGTCTATGCATTCTGTACAGTAAGTTGAATTTTTACATGTTACACACTGCGAAGGGCATGGTTTGCACCTAACAAGTGAAACACGGAAATAGCCTTTTGAGCATATACCATACGGCCTAAAGGCGATGTTCGTTCTATTCTTCAAGATATACGTACGACTCACTTCAGGTTCAGCTGTCCTTAAACCTGTACAAGAGAAAAAGATAATTCAGTTTGCCGTCTACTTATGCTTCCACAGAAAATAATCGAAGCCAATGCATACGTCAAATACAGTATTTAAGACGATTCTACGATGTTTTTGTCGTACTCTACGTTGATTTTTTTTTTATTTACATGATCACGGAAATCGCCAGTTAGTAAAATATCGAGTCTGATCTATGATATCATAATAAAGAATGTTGCAACGTGTATATCAGTATGTGTACATTGTTGAGGAAGGAAAATAATATCGGTAATCAGGAATTTCTCCTTGTTCAACGCTTGCTCATATACCAGCATTTTATTGTAACCAGCATTCTATTTACTTCACACAATGCTTTTAAAAAAGTTTTTACAGTGGGCCTTAACCCATTACCACACAATCCCTACTTTTGACGCCCCTGAGAAAGAAGCCTTTAGAAAAAATTGTGGGAAAAGGAGAAAATGCTGGTAACCAGCATTTTCTCCTTTTTCCACAATGTTTACTACCCTTCCCAAATTAAATTTCGATTCTTCAGTCACATTTATTTTGTCGTCTGCAAATGCTTTCAATTTGGACCAGTCTAAAAATTTGTCGTTTGGTAATGAGTTAAAAATATGGAATGGTTTGAATAAGGGTTAGATAGACAAAAAACCAAAATTTCATACTTACTGCTGCAGCATGAACAAAGAAGCATAGCAAATGTCACAAACAAACAAGTGGTTCCGGTGGTCATCATTTTCGCCTTCGATTGATTCTGCTTTGAATACTTTCTGTCAAGTAAAAACTATGAACTATATTTTGAAACTGTTTAGAAAAAAATCAGTTATATACACTGATTACGATGTAACGTCCAACGATGATGATGATGATGATGATGATGATGAAAAGGAGGAGGAGGGGAGGAGCACGGGGACGACAATTGGTGTAATGCAGAGAAATAACCCAGCCTTCAAAATGACCCATGGATAAGTGCTCCACGTAGAGGACCCGGGTCATTCCTCTACGTAGTGAAATGACTTCTGGGGTCATTTCTCTACGTAGAGAAATAACCCGGGTCATTTTGTACGGGATGGTCATTTCTCTGCATTACAGGCAGCCACGAGCAGTAAGAAGACTAGCACCCCCATCACCATCATGATCACCATTATATCATTTTGTCAATGAGTATTTTGTAATAGTTTTAAATAATTTAAAAGTGTCAAGTGTGAGAATTGTCTGAGATATGCAGCGTCCCTGGACTGATCTCAGTCGATAGTGCACGCAGATGACCTTCAACAATATGGCAATCGCTGTGCTACGCACTCAGTCAAATCTTAAATTCATTTCGGACATATCCTTCTTTTGTTTCCCTTTTCACCAGACGAAAAAAGAA
Organism: Tridacna crocea; assembly: GCA_943736015.1. Taxonomy (NCBI): domain Eukaryota; kingdom Metazoa; phylum Mollusca; class Bivalvia; order Cardiida; family Cardiidae; genus Tridacna; species Tridacna crocea. Next base: position 13,730,522 of record OX031057.1, on the reverse strand, counting down.
AAGAGTAGTTCAATTTTGACAGCATCTAGACGATAATGGAAGTGTGACTCAAACGAATTAATGTTTTTTTTATAATTTTAGAAACCGTTGGAGAAAAAAATTATCGCTGATTCTCATTACGTCGCAAATTCTCATGTCTTCGTGAATCTATGTTTGCTATGTCAATATTTTTTGCTCACTTTTTTGTGGCTCCTGTGAAACCTTTTACAGACGTACAAATTGCACAAAAGCTCTCTACATCGAAGAAATGAGTCCAAAACAGAATCAAAATTTAGAAAGAAAAAAGGTCACATTCTATCGAAAATCCATCATTTCCCTCAATAATTCATCAGTATTTTGTACATCGCATTTTTATTATACTGCAAAGAAATTTCTCGTGATCCGATTGGTTAACATGCCGGGAACATATACATGTATCATGTTCCCTAGCAAAAACCACGTAAAAACCAGTTTCTCTTTTGAGTACCCTGTAAACATCAATACACGTGCAACACAACACCCAAAATGGCGGCGTCGATCGATCACCAGACTGCACATTGATGCACCAAACTGCACGTTTTAGTGACGTCAGTTTCCAGTGACGTCAGTTTTCATTGAATCGGGGCACACAGAAGGGAATTTCTATTTCGTTAGCATACTCGATTCGTGAAATTATAAAACAGGAAAATTTCGCTTAACGCGCTTTGAAAGGATTAAACTTTGCAGTATAATAAATTCGTTGTACGGTCAGGTCGCAGGGGACTTGTAAACTTGTTCACGGCTGTGCCGAATCATGTCGCCACCTCGCCTTCGGCTCGGGGCGACATGATTCACCACAGCTGTGAACAAGTTTCCAAGTCCCCTGTCACCTGACTGTACAACTAATAATGAACACTTAGTGCCCATGATTTCAAATGGATCTGCATCTGTGATGTTTATCTACTAGAGGCTATGACCTTTATGTCGTCACTTGACTACATTTGAAAAAAAAAACTCTGTTTTTCGAGAATGATTCATGAACTTAGGGGAAATCGTCTGGTCAATTTCTGGTAGTGATTAAGTGTATTTTTCACTTGTCAAAAAATGATTTCTGACACTTTCCCGGTCTATTAATGTGCTAAAAGTAAGTCATTGCTTTTTCGTCTCTTTGGCAAGATGAAATTACCAGTAAGGTTCGCGAAAGTATGAGGAAAGGGCATGATACTGACACTAACTTGTTTCTCCGACAAAGTACTCGAAATTCCAGTCCTTCGGGGTCATAAATTATACATTAGATCATTTGATCAAGTTCCCGTCACACCAAACTAGATCTTAGAACGTCTTATCCCGTCCGGACATGATCGGAAAACGAGTTACAATCGGGATAGAGCGTGTTAGTTTGGCCTGATACTGCCCTGACTCACCAAACCCGTTCATGGAAAAACTTACCCCGGTCAACAAAATCGTAAAACGGGCTGCAGTCGGGATAAGACGTGTCATTTTGTCGGTAAAATGCAAACGCACTGCCAATTGATGCCTGCGTCTCCTCTAGGGTCGAAGAATGACAATTCCGTTTGAAGTACGTCCATCTCGTTCTAAGTACCTTGTCGCTACTTCTTACTACAGGACGGGATGAACGGCAAAAGAATTTGAGAAGGGCTCAAAGTTCTGGAGTTCCTTCCCGTTCTAGCACGTCCATTAAGCTCATAAACAGATCTTAAAAGATTGCAAGTACGTCCACCCCGTCTGAACACAATTTAAGTCCGTTTGGCAAAAAACTTTCGGAATGGAAAGAGAATGAGTTTGGTGTGACGGGGGTATTAAGAATTAAATCTTGACCAAACGACAAAATTCTGGACTTGTCCAAATTGAAAGCATCTGTACAAGACAAAGGGAACATGACACGAAGTATGAAATGTGTATTAGTTCTAAACTTAGAAAACAATTTGCGGAAAAATGCAGAAAATGCTGGTACCACCATTTTTTGCTTTACTCACAAAGTTTTCAACCCTTTTTTCTTTTTCAAGTGCTGGTAAAAGTCGTGATCGTGTAGTATAGAGTTAACTCTTTCTTTCAGCCCTAATTATATAAACTTGACCCGGTTCAACGGCTGACAATACAATCTATTGACACTCTGCTATATTTATTTACTCAAGGCATGACAAAACATGGTATAGATTCTAGATCACACAGCACAATCTGTCTCATCAGCGCATGTTTTCGTCTATGGTGCTAGAAGGGCTAAGTATGAACAAATCTTAATTCAAATCATGTCATATATTTTTTAAATGAAACAGTGTACAGTTTTGTCTGCTTTAATTCAAACATATCTTATTTGCGAATTCAACTAAAATGTGCATGAAGATTTACAAATACAGTTCATTTTTTTCTGCAAAATGGATAAGAATGAAATCAGTGCTTATTATGTTCTTCTCAAAGTTGATAGCCTAAAAACGAGTAACGAGTACAAGCCATAAATTTAAACTATACAGTGAGAGAGATTATATTAATGATTGTGTAGGAATAAGGGAGAAATATGTTTTAATTGGAAAAACATGAAATGAGTTAGGCTGAGAAGTACAGGAAGAGAAAGGGAAAAAATAAGGCAATGGAAGAGATAGGGTATGGTAGGTAATTGGAAGAGATAAGGTAAGGTAGATAAAGTAAAGGAGTGTTTTAAAAGGCTTTTATACGGTGAAGATATGAATTTGTTCCATTCCATAGTAAGTGTCAGAATTCCTGATAAATTTTTATAAAGGTAGAAACAAAATTGTTACACTGGAATTCTCTACTTTGAGCAAGTCCTTACAAAATTAATTAGAAGCCTACAAATGTGCATCACACAAGTCCACAGTTCAACTCAAAAATAAAATTTTAGGCTTCCTTGTTCTCTTTAAATAATGATATCATGCAATTACAAATCAACTCTTTACCACACCATCTCGAGTTTTGACGACCCTAAGGAAAGAAGGCGTTTGAAAACATGATGTGGAAAAGAAAAAAAATGCGGGTAACCAGTATATTCCCACAATGTTTTATACCTTATTCAAACAATTTCCATCATTAGAGCCACGTGTAATTTGTCGTCTGCAAATAGTTTGAATATGTACGAGTCTAGAATTTTTTCGTTTGGTAAATAGGTACTGGTCCACTTTTGCAGTTGTTGCGGATGTCGAAGATCACGATCAGTAGATCTTGTACCGCCTGCCCTCCACTTCCCCCCTTTTCTGAACACACAATTGATTTTCTTTTCTTGAACTCGCCACTAAAATGACAGTCTTATTTGATTGTTTGTTGCAGAATAAAATCGAACAAACTGCAAACCATTATATAGTAGTTCATCATGAAAATCAAGCCTGAAACCGTAATGTTTTTTTTTTTTACACCCAGCTTTTACCGATATGTTTGATTTAACATCTGTCTTTAACCTATTACCACACAATCCCTACTTTTGACGCCCCTGAGAAAGAAGCCTTTAGAAAACATTGTGGGAAAAGGAGAAAATGCTGGTAACCGGCATTTTCTCCTTTTCCCACAATGTTTTCTACCCTTCACAAAACAAATTTCAAATTTTCAGTCAATTTTATTTTGTCGTCTGCAAATGCTTTCAATTTGGACCAGTCTAAAATATTGTCGTTTGGTAATGGGTTAATAAATTGATTCAGTCCCTGTCTCAAATCGTTTCACTCGATTCAGTGCCAATCTACTAAAATGTAAAAGTGATTAGCATTCCTTAACTGAAGAGCACATGATATTACTTTAATAAATATACAACAATGATTAATTTCTGAACAGGACACCATGATAGATACCTTTTGACAAATTGTATAGCTTTTTTGGTGATTTTGCGGAAAACAGATTAGTGAATTTTTATATCATTGGCCAAGTATAGTATTTTTTCGGCCCCGCATGCGCGGATGCACTTTATTTTTTTATTCTTTTTTGAAAAGTTTATACAGAAGTACCCATATTGTTTACTCGGCTTCAATTCATTTCTTTACTTGGTCATTTCATACCAAGGCCATTTCGTACTACTTTAGTCATTTCGTAAAACTATTAGTCTATAACACATAATTTAAAGCCTGTCTTCAATCGCCACACTTGCTTTAAAGGCTTTCACAGCTTGTCTTTAATGTTATTTTACATAAATCCTTTCTCCGACAATAGAACTTGAAGCAGTGTCTATCTTTGGTCATATTCCTTGGAAGAATACTTGTCTAAAACTTAATACTTGATTCAGCCATGATATACAGCTAATAACAGTTCAACACCAGTCTTTAACGTAACAACATAGAACTTGATCGAGCTTAGGTTTGTCGAAAACAACGTAGCATGATTCAACATCGATCTAAAACCACAAAACTTAGTTCAACACCTGCCTTCAGCTGTAAATCTATTGTTGACGACTTTCATCAGTCCGAATATTTGATTTAACCCCTGTTTGAAACGATTATAATTTATTTCGTGTCTGTCTAAAACCATTTTATACGCCAGTCGAAGACAGGGAGTATTATTGGATCACCTATGGCGTACAGGCGGGTGGCGTCCAGTTCTTTGTCCGGAGCATAACTTTGTCATCTCAATTCGATTGACTTGAAACTTGGTAATTGTGTTTGTTGCAAAAATACGGAGTGCAGTGTGAAATAACCACAACTCTAACTCGTGCTGTCTTTGAAATTATTCCCAAAAATTGTCATTTTTACAACATTTTCTGCTTGTCCGGAGCATAACTTTGTCTTCTCAGGTCCGATTGACTTAAAACTTGGCACTTGTGTTAGCTGCAATAATACGGAGTGCAGTGCGAAAGAACCATAACTTCACCTTGTGCTATCTTTAAGGTATTTCCCTTTGATTGTCATCTTTACAGCATTTTCTGCTTGTCAAGAGCATAACTTTGTCATTTTTTGTCTGAACATCTTCAAATTTGATATGCATGATTGTTGAAAAATTGATTTGACACATGTCTATAACTCCAATGATTTCTTCTGTATATACCTTTAGCAGCATACTTGATTAAACACATTTCTTAAACCGTAAGACTAAATAAAATAAATTGTTGTAAACGAAAGACTTGATTCAACACCTTCCTTTAATTGTAATTCTTTATTAACTGGCTCTCTTTAAAAGTAATACTTGATTTAAAGGCTCTCGGAGTCTTTAGCCCATGGTTCAACGCACTTTTAAAACTGAGCTTTAATATTTAATATGAGGCTTCTCTTTATCTGAATCACCGTACATCATACCTCTTTCTAACTTTAATACTTGATTCAACGCCTCTTTTGAACTTTAAAACATAATTCAACACTTTTCTTTATTTTTAATATTTTGATCAACACTTCTCTTTAAATGTAATACTTTCTTTAGCGATTGACTTTTACCATAGTAATCGAATCAATATCTGTCTCTAAGAGTTACACTGGATTCAATGCCCTTTGGATTTGTATGTGGTTGAACCCACTCGACCTACTAAGTCTTGTCTTCGTTTCTTTCCAATGATTTATCCTTCAACTTTCTGCTTATAGTCGCCAAGTTTTTAGATCTGATTTCACTGGTTTTATGTTCGCAATGATAGGATCAAAAGCACTCATCTACGATTTGATGACGTTATTGTAACAGAGAATGGGTCGACAGATGGGTCGCCTCCATATTTTCATGCGCCGCCCCCTCCCCCCGTGCATTTGTTTTAGAATGACTTTTAACGATAATACATGTAACTATATTCTATATTCATTTATTCTTAAGAAAAGAAATCCATTCTTTCCGTTTCAATGGCAATCAACAAGGGAAAATTATAATAATGATTATGGTGCTGGCTACTTAGTACGTTTCCCTTCGGGCGGCTCGTATGGATCAATCGACGCCACTATTTTTGTGCGTATCTGTTAAAGACAATGCCATTATGAGTTCAATATTGAATTTTAAAGACCATGTATCGTATTTTGTGCAAAGCCGAACGAAATAAACCCATTTCAACTCAAGTTTTCTCAGGCAAATGAGCTTTGACAGATACCACTTCAGCATTTTCAAGGCTTCGATTCATGCGGTATCAAAAGAGTGTAGTAATGATAATGCTTTTGGGTGGATTTTGCCAGTGTGTATGATATATATGTATGGAGCATATTACCTATCAGATCACGAGAAATATCTCTTTAGTACGATAAAATAGCCTGCCTCGGACAAGAGATCTTCATTGTCAGGCTGTCTTGACAGTTCTATCTGTATGGATTGAAAATGGTGCAAGCTGACCATCGTGTTAATGAGATCTTTGGACACTCAGTTGACAGGATTGAATGCAGGGTTCGACAGAAAGGACAAGTCGAAGCGGTCAGTGACAAATCAGCTTCAAATCAGCTTCAGGAGTTTCTTGATGTGTCAAAAGCTTTGACCATTCCCCATGTACTCTCCAATAAACATTTTGTGCCTTACTTGACTCCTACGACCCTTGCATTTTGATAAGTACTGTAACCCAGGTAGGGGAATAGCAGATACTTGCCTCTAGCTTTGAATCACCCCTTTGAACAGTCAGTAATGCATACCGCCCGTCTGTACTTTAGACAGTACTCTCTCGTAAACCAATGCAGTCAACAGAGTCTTAGAGCTAAAAGATCAGCACAAATGGACATTTTGTCTTCTGTCTTCTCACATATATTAAATGAATTATGTTCAGGAAAAAAGAGTTTTATTACAAGCCTAGCAGTGAAATCATGGAATTTCCCAGTGTGATAAATTTTGATATCATCACTAGTGACGATATCAACTTTCACTTTCACTTCCTGCCGTAATTTAGGAACTACTTTTTTTTCAATAAGCATTTATAGATAGTGTTAATTGTAAGTTCTATATTTTCAATCAGTAGTGTCGTTTTGTTCTTTTAAATTATGTATTCATCCGCAGTCTGTCCCTGATTTCTTCTCTCTATCCAAAGTATTGATTTCGACTTTCAAACCAAAAATAAAAAATAATAATGTTTATAAGGTATATAATAAATAGAATAATCAACTGGTTATTTTTGATATGAAAACTATATATCTCACTCGGATTCGTCGTAAGGCGTTAAAAAACTCGTGCTGCACACTCGTTTTTTCAACGCCTAACAAAATAAAAAAAAAAACAGTTGATTATCCTCTATTTAATGCATCTCTGTGATTCATTATACCAAACAAGCAATCACAAAATTATGATTTATGGATTCATAAAATCTGTAATATATAACAACAGATTGATATAAACGGTACACTTGTCCTGGAGATAATTCACCAAAAGCAGAAAGCATTGAACCAGGTCAATACCTTGGCCGATACCTTTTTTTGTAGACGCGTGTAGCTTTTCTTCACAGAGCACTTTTAATTTTAAACATTTGAAAAAGTACAGCGATGATTTTGAATGTATGCAGTTTAAAAACAACTTACGTGCGGCTTTTAAGTAGGGCTTAAGCGACCTGTTTTTCCACGTGAGGTCACGTGACCGGCAGGTGCGCGTAAGCGGCTCTATCCCTCAGTCATTCCTCTCAATCATCTCCCGCACCACTTTTTGCGTCACTTTTTCGGAAGTCATATTTTATATTTTCATCAATATATGACTACTATTATTTATATTGCCCTTATTGTATACCATGTATACCTGGGTGTAATTAAAAGGTTGTTGTTGTTGTTGTTGTTGTTGTTGTTGTTGTTGTAATGGCATGACTGTTTGGGTAATAAATCGAGGTTACTTGTTTATGTATATTGCCATATGTTTAATGTATCTATTCATTGTTGGTTTTCTTAATTTTTTTGTAATAGTATTTAATAACGGGGTCCTGCGCAGAGCAATGGTAAAGATGTAGGATTCGCAACCTTGGTACTCCGGGTTCAAACCCAGGATACAGAAGAGGGTGCTGTCGCTGTGAAATGACTGAAATGCTGATGAAAACAGGGTAAAACATTACTTCATTAAGCATTGACCAAACCATGCCTTTAACTTTTTTTCCCATACTCTTTCTTGAAATTTACGAGCTCATGCGCAGGGCTAGGCCTCTAAAGTTGAAATGCCTTGCAGCAGTTTTGCTTTAACCCTTTACCGAACGACAAAATTTTAGACTGGTCCAAACTGAAAGCATGTGCAGACGACAAAGTGAACGTAACTGTAATATTAATATTTGTTGCCAACAGGGTAGAAAACATTGTGGGAAAAGGAGAAAATGCTGGTTACCAGCATTTTCTCCTTTTCCCACAATGTTTTCAAAAGGCTTCTATCCCAGGGTCGTAAAAACCAGGAATCGTTTGGTAAGGGGTTGAATGACGACGGTGGTGACGAAGACAATGAGGATGGGCTTACTATTATTATCATTTGACATTAATCATAATTATCATTTTAATTGTCAATATAAATTCTATTGACAATTTTAGCTGTTGTTAACGAACAACTGTTATAATCAACTACAATTAAAAAGGATTGAATCAAAATCGTGTCGGGGGCGGACATCCGTGAATAACAATTGCTATTGTGCATGTAGTTTTCCCTCATAGCGCCTTTTACTTTTATATACCGTTAGATACCTTTTAGGTCACTGTGGATCATGATCGGACTGCACAAGCAGTGCAGGCTGATCTCTGATCTACACCCTTCACATTTTGGAGACATTCAGGATAATAAAAAAATGTAATGTCTGGCGTTAAATATTTTTTTCCAAGAATAGAAATGTTCGTCAAGTTTACTGGGCACATTATGGATTAATAAAATAAATGCAACTTTACGTGGGTGCGATAAACAGCTGTTAAAAACATTGTTTGAAAGGGAGCATATATCATTTTCATAAGCAATCACTACTTTTTTCTCACGATTATCGTTTCAGCAAAAATAATCAATATTTTTTTCTATTGAATAAGTGTGTCTTGTTTTCGTATTTTGTGAGGGATAAAGTCACGATTAGGAAATATCCGGCACATAAGTGGGCACGCTTATCGAAAGTGTTTTTAAGGACTTGAAAGCTGTTAGAAGGAGGATTTCAAAGAAATGTTTGCCACTAGCATTATCTCCTTTTTTCTGTGATGTTTTCTACCTTTTTTACAACCAGATAGAATCTTAAGGTAACATTAATTTTGTCGTCTGCAAGGGCTTTTCATCTTCGCAAGCCAAGACTGACGATTCAATACATTACTCTACCCTTGGCGGATCGAGCTTGATTTTTACATTCACCCGATACGCTTTTTCATTGGATGCAGCCAGCTCTAGCTGCAACGAATGAAATCGTTTGTAGCATTTCATCTTTGATAAAAATAGAACAAGGTCGCCACGTTTCGAATAGAACGTAAACATGGAAACCCACGCGGATGTCTGCTTATCTCTTCATGTGTATTCGTAAGCGGTTTGTAAAACGATATTTCATTTGCTTTTAGAAATATGATGTAAAGGGGGGTAATAACCAACATCCAATGGAGGGCGCATCGCAGGAATCTCGAAATCGGGCTCAATCAGCCAAGGTAAGATCCACGTAGTGATCGTGAACTTGGCTCGCGAAGATGGGGTTTTTTGGACAGACCTAACTTTTTATCGTCAGTTAACCCATTACCAAACGACAGTATTTTAGACTGGTCCAAATTGAAAGCATTTGCAGACGACAAAATAAAAGTGACTGAAAATTTGAAATTTGTTTTGTATAGCGTAGAAAACATTGTGGGAAAAGGAGAAAATGCTGGTTACCAGCATTTTCTCCTTTTCCCACAATGTTTTCTAAAGGCTTCTTTCTCAGGGGCGTCAAAAGTAGGGATTGTGTGGTAATGGGTTAAAGACTTGAAACAAGCTGTTCATTTTACCCTAAAACCTAAAAGACCCCCAAAAGAACATTTTTTAAAGAAACATTGGAAAAGGCAAATATGTTGGTAACCATTTTCCCCTATATTTTTTTTACAGCAATACAGGATCTTTGATTTAACGTTATTTTGTCGTCTGCAACTACTATTCAAATGGACTGTTTCACAATTCTGACGTCTGATAAAGAGTTAAGTTTTAAGCCGTGTAATGCAGAGAAATGACCATCGCCTACAAAATGACAATGGGTCTTAACTACGAAGAGAAATGGCCTGGGTCATTATTCTATGTAGAGAAACAACCCTCTGGGGTCATTTCTTCTCTACGTAGTGAAATGACGAATGGGTCATTTTGTAGGGGAGGGTCATTTCTCTACATTACACCGGCATGCTTGTGTTTCCATGTGTTTTTTTTTTTGTATCAAACATTCTCGATTTTGAACGACTATGAACCAGAGGAACTTCGGAAAACACCGTGGAAAAATAATACATTCCGGGTAAACAGTATTTTTCTACTTTCACCTGTATTTTTTTTTTTTTTTTTTTCCTTTTCCCCAGATATTTTCTTCATTTTTCAAGGAAAGATCTTCCAATTTAAGTATCATAGTAGGAAGAGATCAAGAGAGTGCGAGTGGGACATAAAATGAGAAGATAAAGAAATTGGGTTGATAAACCCTTTTCCAAACAAAATTCAATTTTAACGACCCCCAAGGAAGTTTTTGAAAACTGGGAAAAAAAGGAAAATGCTGTTAACCACAAAAAATGGTACCCAAGGAATAATACTGGAACTGAAATTTCAACCAAACCAACCATGTGACGAAATATCACTCTGATGTAGAATCAGTGGAGCATTTGATTGGTTTCTTAATAAATCTTTGGGGAATTGACCAATGACATTACAGTTTACGAACCATTTGTACAAAAGGACAAAAAATAGATATAGATCTGAATATTGTTTATTGACATTTAGCGAAGAGTCCTCTTTTGCACGTTTAATCCTTTACCACACAATCCTGACATTTAACATCCCTGTGAAAGATTCCTTTAGAAAACATGGTGGGAAAAGGTGAAAATGCTGGTAACTAGCATTTTTTCCTTTTCCCACGATGCTTTCTTCCCTACCAAAGACAAAAAGCACCATTTGTGCTACATTTATTTTGTCGTCTGCATATGGTTCCGATTTGGACTAGTCTAAAATTTGTCAATATTTTAGACTTGTCCAAATTGTGAAAGCAGTTAAAGACGACGAGTTAATTGTAGCTCAAACTTTTTTTCCTCTCTCGTTGAAAAGCTCGAAAACGTTTTGCGTTAAGGATAAAATGCTTGTTACTGGCATTTTCCCCAAATTGTTTTCAAATACAGTTAAACCTGTGTTAGGGACCACATGTATTAAGAGACCTCCTGCTTTAAGAGACCACTGTTCTGATACAACAACCCTTTTTACATTAACCTAATATAACCTGTATTTAAAGACCACCTGCTGTAATAGACCAATTTCAGTACTTCCCTTGAGTGGTCTCTGAATACAGGTTGTACTGTACTTTCTTTCACGGGGTCGTTACAAATCGGAATATTGTGGTAAAGGTTATTCAGTTTCAGACTAAGAAATTTCGTAAACATCTAAATTGCAAAGATTTGCGGGACGCAAAATCAAATTTGGCGAAAAGAATAGTATTTGTTTGTCAAAGGACAGAAAAAAATTGGTTAAAAAAAAAAAAATGATAACTAGCTCATACATGCATACGATACTACTGTGTAACTCCTGTGAATGAGACTCACTCATTTCTTATCTTTTTCCCAGACGACAAAATTTTAGGTATGTCAAAAGAAAGACGAGAAAAATAAAAGTGACTCAAGTAGTGGAATTCTCTATTGTAGAGAAGAAAACATTTTGGGAAAAAGGAGAGCATGCTGGTCACCAGCATTTTCTTTTTTTCCCACAGTGTTTTCATTCGTGTCTCTCCAGGGTCGTTAAAACTCTGTTTTGTGTGCAAAGGATAAAGCATGAACACAAATATCCATATTGAGTACAATTTACAACTCGAATAGAATGGACTAAAAAGAATGACTAAACAAATCAAATATATCTAAATTGTCTATCTAAAAAATTGTTTTTGAAATTTCTTAGTACCTACCTGAGGTTTTTTTTTTACAAAAGCCGTGAGAGATAATATCATAAGAATTTAAAAGTTCATTTTTAATGATTATATCCATCAAACTCAATGCTTAATTTCACATCTAAAAAGATGGAGAAAGGCCAAAAAATAGAACAGCATACTTCCTCATGGTCAGTTCGAAAACATTCTTACGAACAAAGTCCGTAACAAAGAAACATATGAACAAATGCATAGCTCAAATACAAAACGCACCTTACGAAAAAGATTCTCGTTTTCCGAGGTTTAACCCATTACCAAACGACAAAATTTTAGACTGTTTCAAATTGAAAGCATTTGCAGACGACAAAATAAAGGTGACTGAAAAATTGAAATTCGTTCCGGAAAGGGTTAGAAAACATTGTGGGAAAAGGAGAAAATGCTGGTTACCAGCATTTTCTCCTTTTCCTACAATGTTTTCAAAAGGCTTCTTTCTCAGGGGCGTCAAAAGTAGGGATTGTGTGGTAATGGGTTAAAAGACCAATACCATAACCACTGAGCCAAAGAGATATCTCTTCAATGCAGTGGTGAGAAGCTATGCATGAAGGAGTGGTCTCCCGTAACAACATTTATATGCAAGGTCAAGCATACTGAAAAACTAGATTCATAAAAACTGATCCTTACACGAACATATTTTCATTTTGAATACAGCCATTGTATATAAAGATTCCTGGAAACGCAGATATTGACCTTTATAATATGTTTTCTTCTTTTCTGATTTCTTTTAAGAATAATATTATCATCGTTTCTCTCAATACATGTAATCAACACTTTGTACCACATGTTCACGATTAGAAAGCTTGATAAATTTGCTGCAGATACATGCAATTATATATGTTAAGGGATAAATGAATGTATACTAAAATAATTTAGTTTCAATGGGCTTTACGGTGAGCACTGTAAAACATGATATTAAGATGTTTGTTTGTACTGCATGCTAGTTGTGTACTTAAAATTGCCACTTAATCTAAATCAAAGGTAAAACTACTTCAGAAACATTGTTTTATTGCACAACAGTGTTAACCAGTCTCTCAAAAATATTCTTTTGATCCCCATTCGTAGTCGGTTAGAACTTTCTAAATGTAGATTTTCAAACGATAATTTACAAAAAATGCCTTTCCAACGATACAGATTTGCTCTAGATTCTGTGGGTCAAAGGTTCAAATCTGGCTTTGGGGTTTTTTTTACTATTATTTCTTACAAATATCTTATAGTACAAGGTGTCCGGAAAGGAAGGTAACACTTTTGTGCATTTATAATACGACTTTAAAAATCAGATAAAGAGGTAGAAATAAGCATACATGTACATAAAACATTCAAGTTGGTGTGTGTGTGTGCGTGTGTGTGTGTGTGGTAATTTTATTAAATTCTCATAGCATTGGGCACCTTTATACAGATATCAAATCAGAAGTATCTTTTTGTCATTGGCGTCATTTTGGTAAATAATGATGTTTTCAATCTGACGTACCATCATGCTCTTTCGTTCTATAACACGCACGATGCCTGTCACTTGAGCACACATGTCAATATCAATTTTACTGATTTTAATTTAAGTGTTCTTTAGCAATTGTTGTCCTTTTTCTATGGGTTGGGATTGTACTCCTTTGATTTTCTAAATTCTCCCCCACAAAGGAAGAAGTCACACAGAATGAAGTTAGAATTGTGTTTAGGCCCCGATATTTGACAATCTTTTACTTACGGATATTTGCTCGATATTACCCATCACCAAACGTACCGTATAAAAGGTTGTCACAGAATTAGATGTGTGTGGTATAGCACTGTCCTGCATAAACCAAATATTTTTTGTAATGTTTGTGACTTCATCCAAATCTCAACCCGTGCGACTTCTTTCTGTGGGTTTATTTGAAGTCAGTGGTCTGAAACCCCAACTCAGACGGCACAGATTGTTAAATCAGGAAGACTGATATTTGAATGTGCGCTAAAATAATTGGCGATATCTTCGAGCTTGGTTGGCAAGGAAAGAGCATATTTTGCCGTCACAGTGAAAACGTTATTGATTATTCAAATGACAAAAAGACATTTTTCTAATTGAAATCTGAATACAAGCGCAAATTGTATTGAAAATTGAATTGAATTATCACACGAAAATCTAACACATTTTATTTACGTGTTTATACATTTTTATCACTTTATCGTATATTCAAAACCAAATTATAAATGTACAAAAGTGTTATCTTACTTTACGGACACCCAGAATGATAGGCTGCAATACCGTATTAATCAATTAGTAGGCGAATACGGCTATTCAAGATGAAATTCGAATAACCCATTTTACCTTAATGTAAAATGTAGTTAAGTGAAACATAGCCCCACCAAAAAGTGCTTTAACATTAAAATAATTTTGATAGTAAAATGCATGAAATGCAAAGTGGAAAGTTAGGATAAATTTTATCTTTGCATGTTTTTTGTTAATAATAGCATTGTTACAAAGATAATTTAGAAAAATTTGCTTCATTTGAATGAATTTGGTCAAAAGGTTGGTTTTGTATGTATATGTAAACAGGTTGGGCTGTATCAGAGTCATTATACTCATGTCTTGTTGACGTAAGATGGTTCTCCAGTTCTACCAACTACGTATACATCAGGCGCTCGAAGCTCATCGTAGGAACTTTTATTATTCACGTGCTCCTCACGCGGTCCTAGTGTTTCGTAGGTACTTTTGGTGTACAGGTGCTCATCACGTTTTCCAAGTGCTTCGTAGGAATTTAACGTATTATCTGAAAAAAAAAAAGAAACTTTTTCGCTCTTTTTTTAATGGTCAATACTAGTTTTAAACTTTAAAAAGACGTTGCGAAACATAGAAACATCAGAACGACAGATATGCCGTGCTTTCAGTCAGTCAATCACAAAAGATATTTTCTCCCAATTTTTAAATCTATTGTCATTCTTTTGTGTAGATCTAAACCTCTTATTTAGCGTCGACTTTAATTCGATCTATGTTCTTAAAGACTTCTTTTCCAAAAAATGTTTGAACGGCTCCATGCAAATACGATTTTGAGAGTTTGTAGTTAATAGGAGAAAGTGTTGGTAAGTAGCATTTTATTTTTTTCAAAAAATTTTTTTTACATTTTATTCATTTTGAGTCCTATGTGCAACCATTTTGAATTCGGACTGGTCAAAACTTTTGTCTTGGTAAAGATGTATCAGACAATCCCAAGTTTTACAGCTCTGAGAAAAAGGCTCGTTAGAAAAGAAAAAAGATGCAAGCTTTAAGCTGCATCCTTTTGTCGCATTATTTATTATTTGTCAATGCCAAACTGATTCATTTATGCTATACTTAACATACCGGTAAATGCTTAAATATGGCTAAGTCTAAACTTTTGTTAAACATGTATGTATATATATTTAACTTTAGGGTACAAAACTCAATACCAATACTATCAACATCCACATAGTCGTATGTCCTTGGAATTGTCTGCATTTCTGTGTTTTGACTTGTTGTCTGTATCACCGATCTATTACTAGAACTTGAAGTAGTATTTTCATAAGTGCTGACGTTTGTTGCTTCAGGTTCTAAAGAGAATAAAGAAACGCCAGCTCTAAATTACATGAAAGATAACAATACCAAGGAAACAGACAGTTCTAAGAAAAGAAATCTATTAGCAGATGCTGTATAAATCCTATACTGTCCTTAAACGACCCCGAGGAAGAAACTTTTTGAAAGGAGGTAACCAGCATTTTCTCCTTTTTCCAAAATATTCCCTACCCTATGAAACACAAGTTTCATGTTTCGTCTACAGATGCTTTGGAAAGGAATGAATGAATTTATGGTGTTTTATTGCGCGCTAAAAGAAGTAATGAAAGAAAAGGATAGGATGTAAGAATATGTAAGTCATGTGTATAATTTTGATGAAAGATGTGTTAGGAAACAATGTTATTATGAAGATAAAATACATATATAGTAATAAAAAATAGTCTAAAAATAAATAAAAGGTATAAAAAAAGTATCACAATTTCTTATAAGGTCAAATTTCCTTGAGAAATGTAATGTGCCTGAATAGATCGACAACCTTTCTGGTATGTCTTGATCCGTCATTGGTGACAATTTTGCTAGAATTTATCTGTATTTCATAAAACTGATCTATTTGAACTTTTGATACTGTAAACAGTTACATGTATGTCCCTGAATAGACTGACAACCTTTCTGACATGTCTTGATCCGTCAATGGTGACAGTTTTGCTGGAACACATTTGTATCTCGTAAAATTGATCTATTTGAATATTTGATACTGTAACAGTTATGTCCCTGAATAGATCGACAGCCTTTCTGGCATGTCTTGATCCGCCATTGGTGACAATTTTGCTGGAACACATTTGTATCTCGTAAAACTGATCTATTTAATGATATTTGATACTGTAAACGGTATCTAGATGAAATTTTCAAACATACAGAACTTATATTCTCAAATACCAGCAACTAAACTAATGTGACCTTTTGTAGAATTATTAATTCATCTATATCCATTATCAAAGATCATTCAAGACAAAATATGAAGTGAAAAAATGATGTAAATAGAATGTAAAAATATGAGTAATGATTAAATAATAAAATGTATAACAACATGAATCTATAAAGGAAATAAACTAGATAGTATACAGTGATTGGAAGAAAAATAGGAATAAAAGGTTTTAAAACAATATCACAGTTTTGTATAAAGTCCAGTCTCCTAAAGGAAGGCAATAATTGACTCAGTTTTGACAGAATCAAAGAGTGCTCTCATACGCTCGATCAGGGTTTGGGCTAAAATTTGATCAGTTGATTCTTGCGAACATGAAGGCTCGCAACAAATGCATAGCTCAAGTACAAACCGCCTCTGGCGGGAATCGAACCAATGACAGGCAAATATCCTCGTTATTCGAGGTTTAAAAGACCAATACCGTAACCACTGAGCCGCAGTGCATGGATGATTCAACTCCTTATCTGTATTAACAAAACTCGATAATTGAGGCCTTTGTTTACAAACACTGGATCGGTTTAAAACACTGAAATAGGGAACACCAGGGACGAAGCAGTTACTTACTTATAATTTTCAAGCCAAACGTGCAAAAATTGCTGCACGGTGCAGTGGTCATAGCGACTCTGCTACCACCCGTGCGGATCGAGTTCGAGTCACAGAAAAACTTTTTTTTATTTTTTAATCAAGCATTCTGCTTTTTAAGGTAAGTCAATGGTAACATTTTTTATATGTATATCATGGTGAATATTTGGAGATAATTAGTAGTCTCATTCATATTTAATTGACATCGCACGAGATAGCACAATGATCCTCGTGAAATTTGGGAATAATGAACTAAGGCATAGTTTGCAAAGAAATTGATTTCAGGGCTTAGACAGTAAAGAAATGTATACTCACTATTACCGACAGTTGAGAACTTAACCATATCGGCATCTTCGCGAGCCAAGTTTACGATCACTACGTGGATCTTACCTTGGCGGATTGAGCTTGATTTTCACAACCCCCCGATACGCCTTTTCATTTGATGCAGCAAGCTCTAGCTGCATCGAATAAAATCGCTCGTAGCAGTTCATCTTTGATAAAAATAGAACACGGTCTCTAC
Source organism: Tridacna crocea (assembly GCA_943736015.1). Lineage (NCBI taxonomy): Eukaryota > Metazoa > Mollusca > Bivalvia > Cardiida > Cardiidae > Tridacna > Tridacna crocea. The sequence continues at coordinate 13,713,043 of OX031057.1, read as the reverse complement.
CTTTCGTATAACAGGTAAAACATAGAAACCCACGAATATATCTACTTATCGCTTCATGTGTATTCGTAAGCGGTTTGTAAAACGATATTTCATTTGCTTTTAGAAACATGATGTAAAGGGGAGCAATAATCAGCATCCAATAGAGGGCGCATCACAGGAATCTCGAAATCGGGCTCAATCAGCCAAGGTAAGATCCACGTAGTGATCGTAAACTTGGCTGGCGAAGATGCCATATCGGAAGCTAGACTAGACCAGGATTTAATTTGGAGAATTAGAAAAAACGGATTGAGAACTAAAGTAATCTGAGTGGAAAAGACTTGCGGTCTTGGTAGAATATTTTTCTTAATCAGACATTGCAGTTCAAGAAGCCTTTGAGGGATGAAAAATTGTGGTTAGCGTTGAGGAAGCAACAGATACGGAGTGTTAAGAGGCTTGGGTGTACAGATACGGCCAGTGAAACGGAAACTGCTAGTTAACTGGATGAGAGTTGAGCACTTAACGTTGTATTTTTGTATCACTCACACAGAAATGTATTTTAAAACAAGAAGGAAATAAATGGATTAGAATAAGATGTAATAATAACAAAAGACAATCAAACAAGGAAAACAGAAAGGAAAAAACCGAAAAAAATAAATAACTTCCTCCCTAAAAGAATGTAGATTCAACGGCTCCTACCACAATAGCTAGATTGAGAGGCACGGCTCTTTCCATTACACCACTGCTCGCTTAGTATTATTAACAGATTGTTAAAGTTTCAGTACTCTTTTCGTGTACATTTTCATTTAAATTATCGGATAATTTACCTATTCTAACCTTATGCGAAGATAAAATGCTCTGAGTTATTGTGAACAAGGGCCACGGTTATCGCCTTCCGTTAATATGTCCTTTGATTGAAATAACTTGGTTTTGTTTTAAGATGATTTTTGATGATTCAGTACTTCTTATTACTGCAATTCTGTTCTTATTTCTCCTCAATTCTCTGTCTCGAACAACAATAAGATGAAAACAGAGATACCGTGGTGTTTGAAGTCCTGGATTTTGAAGAAAGTTATTTCCAAACTTTGCTTTGTAGTCATTCATAAATTCATATGGAATATTTGTTCCCAATATGACAGGAATGTTTTCCGAGTAAGGAATGTCAGGTATTATAAGACTAAGCAGTCTTTTGGTTGTGAACCGGGTAGGCCTGAAGTAATTTAAATGTGAACTTCTGTGTAGCAGAGATATGAGAGTTGACTACCATAAGCACATTCAATATTTAATAGATGGTCAATCTTCGAAAGTAGTATCCGGAAGATATTTTTCCATTAAAGATCTTGAAACTGTGCTAACACAGCTGCCTGTATCTAATAAGGCTGTTGTTGAATTCTTGTCTTCGCTTTATTAGGTTGTCCAACTAGTTTGGGATGCCTATTATCCTTGCTCATATTGGATCCCGCAATATGAGCGCTTACTCTTTTGGGTAGTCCTGTTGCTTATGGCCAGGTTCATTGCAGTTGTAGCAAATCACTTTTTTGCGCTAGATGGACATTCTTGCACTATAATTTTATTCGGTTTTGAAAAGCACTCTTCGAGGCAGCCATATTGTTTACTCGGCTTCAAGTAATGCCGTAACTAGGTCATTTCGTACCTAGGCCATTTTTATATTTTGGTCATTTTGTAATCACTCTGATCTTTTCGTACCCACTTTTGTCATTTCAGACCCAGTTTTTTTTATTCCAATTTGCTAATTTTGAACCTAGTTTTAATATTATTTTCTTGAGTTGTTTCTCGAATGACCGCTGCTTTTGTACATAGTTCTAATTGAAATTATGTTAATTTTTGCAGAAGAATGGCTATGATTGTATCTTACAATTATTTTTTCAACGTTTTAAGCGGCAGTGTAAGGATTGTTCGGGACTTCTCAATTCATTTCTCACCGAGTTCTGCAAAAATTGACTTTAAAATGCTGTATTGTGCCTTATTTAGAAACAACTGATTTGCGGAGCCATTGCTGTTATGCATCAATATTTTCTTGTTACTTACGTTTTTATTTATTCGTGGGGACCGTTTATATCCCAGTATTATCGCACTTTCTCACGAGACTTGTCCATTTTCTTATCAAATTCGCACGAAGAAAGCTCAAAGAGAGAGAACTCTTTCATACTGACAATAATAAGTATTTACATGTACCTACCCGTGAGGATGAGGGAGTTTGAATTCTGTTGCATCCTGAAGAGAGAGACAAATTCAGTTGTATGGACTACGTCAAATATGTCTATTGCAAGTGTCTTTAATTTGAACCAAACTTTTTTTTCTTCTGGTAAAAAAGTTAATTCTTTATCTCCTGAAAGCTGATTCGTAATGGCTATGATTTCAAATCCATTTTTTTGAAAGAGATCAAACTTATATCAAAAGTTCATACCACGTATTCATGTATGTCTTGGGTTTAGCCAGTAATAAACTATGTCTGTGAAATGCCTGGCCAAGGGACACAAAGACGAAAAGCCTGTGCTTCAAGGACGGTTCGACCCAAGGTTCAAACCGCAACTAGACTCGGGTCCAGGACAAGTTGGGGTTCCCACGCTTTTCCATGTAGTACCAATGTAAAAAGGAAAAGAAAAATTGAATATGTACACTAAGTGTAATGGGTAATTACGTACATATTCCCAAGGCTTTCACAATCTTTTGTACGACGGGAAATAAAAACTTGTTAGTAAAACACTTAAGTAGAACATTTAACCTAGCAACCTTAAAAAATCCGTACATAATTAAATCACTACGAATGCTTGTCAGAAATGTCGAATAATAATGCTTGTGACAAACCTCTTGTTTCTTCTTACAAAAATAACCGTTGTTATGACCATGGCGACAAGAACAAACATTGCTGACCCAATGCCAGCACCAATAACTATACTGTTCTCTCCTGAATCATCTTGATTTCCAGACTCATCTTTCTTTATTCTATATAAACCTAAAAATACATTTCCATCAGAATATCATCACATTTCGGCTACTGCCTTTTTTTAAAGCTTCTAAAACGGCAATAGCCGAAATATTGAGCAATGGAATGACATATTTTAAAGAAGAACCTTTTTTGCTTATTTTCAACTGGTCAATCTATTTCTATCATTCAATTTAAATATTCACTAAGGATAGGGTTCTGTAGGGAACACTGTTCATAACGATAGTGATCTAAATTGAAAGCATTTGTAGACAGAAGGTAGCACAAATCAAGTTTTTTTTCTTAGAAAAGGTATTAGAAAAAAAGTTGGAAAATGAAAAAAAATGTTGGTTACCAGCAACTGTCTCCTTTTTACAGTGTTTTCAAATGTCATTTTCCTTATGTTCGTAAAATCTCGCGGTTGTATGGTAAAGGAATAGGTATATTAAACGTTTAAAATTTCAATGACACATGTATTAAATTCTTGAGGGTGTCATAATAACAACATGGCAGTATCTACATTAACCGTAACTTTCCTTAAAATCATTAAGATGAATAATTTTACTAACCACAGGAGTTGTCTGTGCATGCGCTTTCTTTACAATAGGGACCTTGCCAGCCGTCAGTTCATCCAAATATACAAGTACCATTATGTGGGTAACATGTCTTATGTTTGCAGTTTGTGGAACAGAGCTCGCAGGTTCCGTTATTTGTGACGTGATATCCGTTTAGACATTCATTAAAAAATTGGGGATTATTGTTTTTACAAGTCTTACATATTTTTATTGCACAGGCTGGTCGTGTCGTTATGTGACAACAAGACGATATGCACTCATTTGTGGGACAGGAGTCACATGGGGGACATCTTAAACACTGTGTTTTATCTTTGTAATAACGATTCTTGCAACCGTGTGTGCACTCCCCTGTTGTTTTATCACAGGTGGCGTTGTGACAAAAGTAGTTACATTTGTGCTCACAGGATCTTCCTCTATATCCAGAAACACACGAAGTGCAGTTCAGCCAAGATGTACAGAATGTACAGCCACTCTGGCATTTTTTGCAAGTTTTTGTGTCATTACTGGAGAAATACCCTTCTATACAGCCTTCGATACATCCATCTTGTGAACAAAGTCCTTTTTCACACAGTGCACAATTTATTTCACATTGTTTGCCAGTAAATCCAGGTTTGCACCCATTGTCCCGAGAAACTGAAAGGTACATAAATTTAGGTGAGCGATTCTGTGTCCTTCCTTTTTCTTTTATTTAACAGTGTTCGGTTCTACTAGTGACTTTTACACCCAGAGACAAAAATCAGATCTCGTCCATAATTTGAACATTTGCACGCGACAAAATTAACTCCTTTCCTAGACCCCTCAAGAACTAAATGTAGCTATCTATCTATGGTTATCTGTATCATTTTCCAAATTGTATACATTCTTAATTCGGCTACATGCATTTTTTGATGCCTTTAATTTATTCTTTGTGTAGGAAATTGACTTGAAAACTTTTATGGATAGCATAATTGCGAAGAAGAACAACCGTTCATATATTCGTGAGGTAATAGGCTGTAAGAATCGACTTGGCAGGGCTTATCTAAGCTACAATTCAGTTCATATTAGATTGAGGTCCGTTTGGTTGCTCTAAAAACTAATATTGGCCCAAAATTATCTATCTACAATTTGGTTTTGGAAGTTTCTTTGTCCTTACCTGATTATATAACAAAAGACGCACCAGAAAAAATACGGTAAGAATTGAAAAATTAATTTTATGATTTTGTCCATTAACCCTTTACCAGACGACAAAATTTTAACCCTCTCCAAATTGAAAGCATTCGCAGATGACATTTTCAGCTTGGCTCAAATGGTATGATTTTTCCTTGATGGAGTGGAAAACTTTGTGGGAAAAGGAGAAAATGCTGTTTACCAGCATTTTCTTCTTTTCCCACAATTTTTTGAAAGGGTTCTTTTCAAGAAGCGTCAGAAGGTAGCATTGTGTGGTAAAGGGTTAAACTAAATGTTAACTATGACATTTGAAAATAGTGGGGAGAGTGCATTTAACAAAGTTGTATATTGTCCTAGGATACGGTACGTTTCGAAGCGAAGAATAAGTCTACAATATCGACATAACGGACATTTTGCAAAAAAATCTAAAGGGGAAAAGATCAGAAGAATACAGGAAAGTTTTCGGCGGTATCGACTTTCTCAGAGACTAGAGTCTGCCGATCGGTCTGAGCGCCTATAAGGTTACTATGGAAACGGCCATTTTACAGAAAATCTAACTCGGCAACATATAGTCATTTTAGGTGTTTTGATACAAACGGTTACCATAGAAACAACCATTTTGCAGAAAGACTAACTCGGCAATATACCTTTTTCTTTTTTTATATTTTTGAGTTTGCCATTAAATTTTACCCAACATATAAAAGAATTAGAAAATTCTACGAAAGAATTAAATTTTCACAAAACTGTAGAAAACGTCTTTAAGATAAATAATTTTATAGTCTTAAAGTTGAGCATTGTAGAACTTGAAATTAATATGTTGGTTTGAATTGTTATACTAAATTGTATACTTTACTCTTGAATCTAAACATGGACGAATTACTACAATAACACATTCTTTCACTTTTATTTATTGTTTATGACTGTTCTCCAACTACAAGTGTGAAATTCAACTTGCTAATGAAATAAAGACCTTACATATACATCACAGGTCAAATTATAATAATTGCAATATCTCCTGGTAAAGCAATCATAAAAACAAAAGAAACCAAGTAAAAGGGCCCAGTTGCAATTTGTTTACCTTTGTTTTTATCAAATAATATAAATTTTGCTTTTTTTCCCATTCTTACAGCCTATAGATCTATGATATGGAGTGCAACACACGAAAAGGGTCATTCGGACATTTGCGTAAAGTGTCGTCTCTGATCAGCGTTTGCAGTCCGCACAGGCTAATCCAAAACGATACTTTCCGATTTTATGTGATTTTCTGTTTTACGCAAGTCTACTGTAACACAAAATCTAATGTAGTCGTAAAGGGCCGTCTCGGATTAGCCTGCGCGGACTGCGCAGGCTAATCCGGGACGACACTTTACGCAAATGTCCGAATGCACCTTTTCGCGTGTTGCACTCCAATTATCATAATAAGGAGAACTGTGCATGTGACTACGTTCATATGTTGAAAAAGGAGAAAATGCTGATCACCGGCATTTTCTGCTTCTTCTGTCATGTAAGCATGCTCATTCGTGTACCTACATTTATGGATCCAACCATTCAATTCTTTTCTCCATATTTTTTTTCGTTACAAATAGGCGTAATAAAAATGATAATGTTTGGATAAGGGTTAGATATAGGCTGTAACAACAGACTTGGTAGAGCAGAACTACATGTGTGTTAATATCTTACTGCATTTTAGATTTGGGTAAAGATGGTAATGTGGTAATCGTCGTGAGAAGCCGTATTCGATATAACAAAGTATCTATAAAGTACTATTAAGATGCATTTGTTTATGTAGATATACGACTAACATGCAGGACTAGCTCAAGGATATCAAAGGTAAGCAATGCCCTGCCAGGTTGAGTCATAAAGCCTACTATATGATATGCAATAGTTGATCTCTATATCATGTACATGTAATAACTACAGTAATAATCATTATGTATGTATATATGTGGAAAAAGTAACGATTATTTTATATTACAATAGATACTGAACTTTAATTTCATACTTACTGCAAGACTTTGAACACAGAAGCACGAAAACTGTCACAAACAGACATGTAGTTCCGGTAGGCGCCATTGTAGCTTTCAACTGATGTGAGCTTAGGACACTTTTCGTCAAAACCCGAGAAATACCTATTGGAAAAAATCGTTACATGTGATACATTGATGATGATGACGATAACGATGATAGCGGTAAGAAGGAAGAGGAGCAAAACGTCGACAAGGATGGTGGTCACGAGAGTTAAGATCACAATCATAATCATCATCATGGAGTATGGAGCAATCATTGTAAAATACTGAAAAAAAAAGTCAATTGCAAAGAATGTCGGCTTTAATCAGCTTCCCCGCTCTAATCTTGGTCGATAGTGTGCACAGATGCAGACAACCCTAAATAAAACGCCAAGCAGGGTATTCTATACATAGCCTAAAGATTAAATCACCTTGATAGCATCGTTCTTCTTTTTTTGTTTGACTTTTTACAAAACGAAAAGCTATAGACCGTTCAATTATTAAAGTATTTCCAGACGACAAAGGCAATGCAACTTTAACGGTGCAATTCGTATTAAAAGGATTGTCATGAAGCATTAAGGGAAACAAAAACAAAATTCTGGTACCCACCAGTTTCGTCTATTCAAAAATCTCAAAAATCCTGTCATTCGGAGCCATAAATACACGAGCTTGTTGGACAAAAGTTAATTCTTTAACAAATGATAACATTTGCTAGACTTGAATTACATAGGTCCACAGTTTAACCCAAAAAAGGAAATCGAGGGCTTTCCTGTCCACTTTAATAGCAACATGTAAGTCAAGTCAATGATTACCACTTAATAGGTGAACTCTTTACCAAACAAGCCCGTGTTTGGACGACATAAGTAAGACGGTTTTTGAAAATATATATGGAAAAAAGATCAAAATGTTGGTATCCAGTTCAAAATTTTACAGTCGAATAAATATACATGTACACAGTAAAAAATTAAAAAGCGTTGCATTCCAAACCTGTCCTTTTTCTAACGTAAATGCTATGAAATCGGATAGAAATATGAATCCGGCTACTGCATAAACAAACAAACCAGTCCTTTGCCTATAAAATGCATTGAACAGAGTTATCCCTTGACCTCGTGGTAGGTAGGAATTTATACAAAAATAGGAGATAAAAAGAGGGGGTCACCAGCTTTGGGAATTTTCTATAAATACTTCTTTTAGTAGATCTACACCCTGCATATGGGCAGTTAAAGATGAAATTTCACCTATGAAAACCAAGTTGCTGTATATTTTTTTAAATGACAGCAATTATACGAAAATTTTAAGTCATTGTATTGGTGAAACATCAAATTTAATGAAAAAATATAATTAAGAGTATACCGAATATCAATATTTAAAACAAAAACTTAACTTATGGCTAAAACACTTTTATTTTGGGGAAAAAAGAAAAACAAAACAAGGAGTATCTTTTGAAGGTATTCTTTTGAATTTTCTAACATTAAGATTTTGTTTTCTATAAATAATATTCGGATAGTAAACTAACAGAATCACGCTTAAAACAGATAGGTTATCTGCTTTATTTTTTCAGAAAATACATTGTAAGTTTGTGGGTAGGGAAATAACTAATGAGTAAATGTATGGTTTGATGAAGACAGCCATTACATGAGATAAATTATCTCATTTTTCTTTCCAGTAACACAACGATGATTATAAGAATTAAGTTTGTTTGTCATAATGAACCAGTTTATAGCATATAATGTAGATGTTAGCATTTAAAGGTGGCCCTTCAAGTTTTGGAACGGAAATTTTACAAAAATGAAAAAAATCACCCTGATACTCCCAAAGACTTCTTAATTTTCTTTCATTAACCCCCCAGCAGTCGAAAACCATCCGACAACAAAGGAAATAAGAGATTTATAACGGCGAAGGTCGATATTGACGGGAAACACGTTCTATTTTTACGTGAGCAACTCGTTCATTTACATACCGGAAATACACAGACAAAGCTTAAAAAATAGCATCCGGAGAAGGCATTATGGAAAAAAATTATATGTTTGTTATGTTATGGAATATAAGCGTCATTAGTCACATGCCAGACACTTGACATTCCCACTATGCTTTTTTTTTGGGGCGCAAAATCGAAAAACACTTTCAAGGTTGGTATTTAGAATTTTTACACTCACCAAATTTAAAAATATATATGTCACTGAAATTCATATGAAAAAAAAATACAAATAATCAATAATTAAGATTCATAAAATTACAAAAAATATTTTTTTTATGGTATTCCCTTAAAAGGCTACGTAGCCTCTTAAGGTATTTTTAGATTTCGCGCCAAAAATCAATAAAGCATTGTGAGAATGCTAAGTAACTGGCACGTGACTCATAATGCTTAGATTCCATTACATAACAAACATGTAACAATTATTTTCCATAATGTCTTCTTCGGGCGCTTTGTTTGAAGCTTCATTTGTGTATTCCTGTATAATAGATGAGCGAACTGATCATCTAAAAATAGAATGTGTCTCCCGTTGGTATCAACCTGGGCTGTAGTAAATTTCTAATTTCTAGTGTTGTCGGATGGGTTTTGACTGCTGGGGTTTTATGAATGAAAATTAAAAGGCTTTGGGAGTATAAGGATGATTTCTTTTGCATTTTCGGAAAATTTTCGTCCCAAAATCTGAAGGGCCACCTAGCCTTTTAATTGAATACCATAAAAAAAAAAGTTTTTTTGTAATTTTATGATTCTTAATTATTGATATTTATATTTTTTTTTCAAATAAATTTCAGGTTTATATATATATATACATGTACATTAATTTGGTGAGATGTGAAAAATCTTAATTCTCACCTTTAACCCATTTCCGAATTTTCCGTTATTAAGTGACGTAGTTAGGTGATTCACTTTGACTTTCAGTCCGATTTTTTGAAAGTGTAATTCTGGTTTCTTGCATCGCATATAATTATTTTGATTGATTCAAATACTTTTTTCTTCATTTTGATGACATGAAACGACCTGTTTTAGTTTTTGGTTTATCCATTCTGCAGACATTAACGAGTGTTGCATGATGACGAGACATGGACGCTATGAGAACTTGCTGCAAGCGTACAAAGGACCTGTTAAGCACCGAAAGAACGTGTTACAAACGTAATGTTGTCTTATATAACGTGGTATGCACTTACCTTTGCATTTGCAGAAACGTGGATATGTGTTGGTGGGTACGCAATTGTTGTGGTATGAATTCAGTAAGAACGCAGTACAATCTTTGCTGTCCATACTAGGTTTGTACTTCGTCAATGAAGACCATATTTAGGTTCTTGCCCCGTTGGTACTATGTCATTGCCGTTGTTTCCACGTCTTTATTGAGTCCTTACTGCGTCAGTATCTTTTAACATGATAAAAATTCACCCACGACAGCCAAGACCTTAAAGATCGCATTACATCCTTTTCGGTTTCTACTGCGTTCCTTTAACGTTAAACAAGATCTAACTGCATCGGACCGGTTTTACATTGACGTAGTGGGAACTAGTGTGACTGGGGTTTAAATGCCTACAAATTATAGGCGGCTCATACTGCCAAAAATAAACACCAATGACTTCTTTTAAATCTTCACCAACCAGCAAAATTATACACTTGTTCGAAATGATACTATTTTCAGAATTTGATCTTAATCAAGTAATTTCTTTGGAAGAGCAGAAAACGCTTTCAGAAAAAGAGCAATGATGCTTACTTCCTTTTCCTACAATGTTTTCACATGTCTCCTTTCTGGTAAAAAGTTCTGGTTGTGTGGTAAAGACTAAAACAGATACAAAACATTCAAAAGCGATGATACTAACTATTGAATTGCTAGCTTTTCTTGTGCACGACAATGTAAATCAAAGATTATATTTTGAAGATGGAAAGTAAAGCAATGTTTGATAGATACTCAACGTGACCAAAGATAAATCATACCTTTGACTCTTCCAAAATAAACACAATTGTGCCATTGTAAAACAGAATCTTCTTAACAACTGCACTATTTGAACATGTATTACGGCTGACAATGTAAACGGCTTTGTCTGCTTAAACACCATACATGGATACACACCATGGCGAATATCAGTTTCTCCACGCCCAATCTGTATCTAATGCAGTGCATTTGTAAAACGTCAGCTGTGAACCAATAGGAAATCCAGTACGAGTTTTAGCCGCCTCCCAGAAGGTCTTGATTTTGCAAAATATGGTGTGCATCCTATTAGAAATATATGACCAGCATTATATGGTGTGTGTTTTGCGACAACCCAAGGTAAACACGAGTGTTGGTTGCGTCATACTCTGCATTAATTTTGTCATTTTTTTTTTTACTATTTTAAGCGTAGATCTACTCATTTTGAATTAATCATGAAAAATAAATTTAAATCTTTTTGTTTTGAAAATACTTTTTTTTTTTCGGAATGTGTAAATTTCGTGCCACCATACACCGACACACTTCCATTTCTATTCGACATCACGGAGAAGTACTTGCATATTTCGTTTCAATCCAGTTTCAAGCCCCAGTTTCAGTTCCAGCAAATCAGAGAGAGCAAAGAGCGTGCATTTATACATGATGTTCAGACTGGTTGTAGCTTTCTATTGTATACTTTTCCATTGTATTTTTGCAATGTACTTGTTGTTTTTTTTAACTTCTATTTCATACTGATGAATAAAACATGTCTAAACTAATTGCAGTTTAAAAGATTAAGGAACCACCATCCTAACGCTTCTAGCGCAACATGGAATGAAATTTCTTATTAGTTGATAAATAGGGATTTATACTGATATAATATTTTTGCTCATTTCTAACCGACCAGAAATTCATTTGATGTCCACCTTGAAATTATTTGTTGATATTTTGTTATTTTTCAGAAAAAGGAGCTAATTATTATCTCCTTTTGTAATGAGAGTAGAGTAACCCTAGATTTATAAATGAAAGTTCTTAGAAAGAAAAAAATGGAAAAATTGTTCAGTCAAAGTAGTACAATAATACTCATTTTCAATCCTAGCAACTTTAGGACAATATTATAGATGAAATAGCTGTTTTCCATTAGAATGGTACTACCTTAATAACAAGTATTGCAAAACACTTGTTACAAGTTGTTGTTTTTTTCCTTTGTTGTATTCAAAAGCCTTTCTCTTCTGGGTTGTTAAAACACGGGATAGCTTGCTGTTAATTTTTATTCGATCAGTTGAAATATTAATTGTCAACATTCTGCATCCCACGTGAATTAACAGCTAATCTCAATTCAGATTAAACTCACACATAGAAGTTTGTTTTAATTTTAGTTTCATTTTTTGGCCGACTCTGCACATGACATCGTGCGTTAGTAAGAGAAAAAGAGACAGAGCGATCTGGAAATCGAACCCGGTGCACTGAGCTTGAAACCCACAGGTTGATGGTGTGAGTCACAGCGGTGCCATCTTCTTATAGGTAATTGCCCTCAGCTCTTGAAAATATTTATTTTTTTTTTTGCCCACTGACCTTTTTTTTCGACCATGATTTTGGTAGAAAATAGATTTAGTTAGTTGCTTGGGAAAAAATGTGCAAAGAACGTGTCAATAAAAATCAAGAAAAGGAAATATAGGCGCACTGGCTGCTACAATATATATATAGTCAAATGAAGAGATGCCTTGTGTCTTTGGTGGGTTAAATTTATCGGGCAAGGCGAGGAACTTATCTGGTGAGCCGAAGGCTGAAATAATAACACACTCGGAACCTATCTGTATATTTCCCACTTTGAGAAAAAATAAAGAACCAATTAACGACGTATATAAGATTTTTTTTCTAACAGACAGATTTTTTTAAAACTTTGCACATGAAAAGCTCATCATGTCTCTTGGAGATTACAGTAAAAATAAAATAAGATTCTGGTCACCTTGCTCGTTTCTGAGAAATTTGTCTTTGAAAAAGATATAAACAATTCCAAAAATCAGCTTGTATTGGATTTAAAACGTCGTTCTTAAGTAGTCAGTAAAACAGAAAAAATACAGGAAAATAATAATGTAAGAGTATACGTCATTTGATGAAAATTCGTGTATTTTTGCACAAAAATTATATACAAGCCTGGTTTTGAGCATGGTAAATGTACGGATATGCATGTAATATACAGACCATTGAATTAAAAAGGGAGATAATTTGATCAAATTAAGGGTTAATTTTAAATTATTACATACTTCCTAACCGAAAGATTTTATAAAAATTCCACAATCATAGTATTTCGTGCGTATTTCTTTGAAAATAACAAGTTGCAGGTCACTGTGGAAGTTATTTTTTCAGAGGGAAAAGGAGAAATTGCTCCATAGGAGCGATTTTTTTTTTTTCCCAACAGTAATTTTCAAAGTGTAAATAGCTATGCTTCCACATCTTTAAATTTTCTGCTTTTTTTTCTGTCTTTGGTAATGCCGTGTTAACAGCAATTCAATTATTTCACGGTGACATTTCAAAGATATATCCCCCTTTCTCTCTCTTTACAAATACGAGTCAAAGAAAGTGGTTCTTATTTCAGTGCACCAATAGTATAACCACATGTGCGAAAAATACATTGGTGCACTTTTTATTCAATATCCACGAAAAAAAGAAACATATGCGCAGTAGGGTGCGCTCGATCAATTGTCTTGTACGTCTTTAAAACGTTCTGAGTCATGCAGCTGCAATAATGACGTCGTTAGTGAAATTGACTACCTCATAAATGTTGCAAATTACTCGCGTGAAGAATATCATACATTATTTCAAATAAAAAAAAAAGCATGGGCATCTCCTAGTTTGAGCAATCTAATTTTAGTATAAAAATATTGATTGCATGTAACAGTATTTAAAAACAATGTAGTTTCGGCTCGTTGCTTAACCCTTTCCCAAACGACAAATTTTGAACCCTTCCAATCCGTAAGAGGATGCAGACGACTATTTTACATTTGTTTTTAAAAGACTTTTACTGCAGACACGTAAAAACCAGGGCTTGTTTAGGAAAAGGTTAAACAATCAAGCCTAAACAAGAAATATCATACGAAATATTCAGACGACGAGAATTGGCCCGCAAATACTAGTAGTGAGCGGCCCTTAAAATAAGTTTACATGCATAAAATTTTCACCAGTTACAAATTTCTATTTATTTATTTATCTGTTATCAGAACCAAGAAGTATGCCAAAAGCCAGCACATTCAGTTACGCCGAAAAAAAAATCTATATTATATTTTATGTGTCTATTTTTAGAAATGTTATGGGTAAAGAAATGACGTATTTTAAACGGAGGGGGGATTATTTCCCCGTCGCAATGAATATTTTCCTCCTGCCGAAAATCTGGAACGACTTTCTTTTTGTTCTCCTTGTGATCACTAGTTTTAAAAGTGGCATTCGTTTTCAAAATAATCAGAGGAAATATAATGTATAATTTATTTCATCAACTTGTGGTTAATGTAGGAAAATATTTGCTTTAAAAGGGAAAGGTCCGGGAAAATAAATCGTGCGTTACGGCACTCGTTATTTTTGTATACCTTTTCCTATTTCGGCAAATATTTCCCCATATTAACCACAAGTTGATGAAATTAATTATACATTAACATAAACTCTATTTATTACATGACCAGCTGACATAATAAACCTAGTCAAGTGACCGAAGATAAATATTATCCCGTTTTTTTTTTCAAAGAATGCAGCTCATATTGATCTGGCCATGGAAGTAAAAACAAACCACGAACAAGCACAAAGACATCTCTTAAAATTTATTGAGAAAATGTAACAGCAATAGTGTTCAGAAATCAAAGTACTTAAGTCAAATAAGATAGCCGACGTGCTAGTCAATAAAAACATGAACAATGGAGGAAATGTTGTTAACCATCATTTTCTCCTTTTACCACAAAGTTTTCTGTCCTATTCAAAGATAAATTTTAGATGTTGAGCCAAGTTTGTTCTCTGCAATGGTTGCAACCTAAAGTTTTGTACACAGCGAAACCCACGTTACTCTTACCCTACTGTATAACTAATAGCAAATTTCAATTTGATTTAATATACTTACTTTAATATTTCTGTTTCAAAGTTATGTTTTAGGGAATAATATCTCCTTATCAGACAGTGTAGATCAAAGATCAGACTCCACGTTCTGTGCTGTCTGATCTTGATCTATACTGTCCCCAAAATGTCAGCGAGTCGTGCTTCGCAGCCAAAGGTTTAAGAAAACAAAGTTTTAGAGGTATAAAATGACAAGAAAAGTATTGTAGCAAACGTTTGTTAAGGTATTTATTTATTTTCTCCAGTTTTTTTTTTTCAGAATCAGTGTTCAACAGAGACAGGAAAGGTCACACTCTTTGTTAACCCTTAGGCCGCTTAGCGCGACTTACTGACCTTTTGCGGACAGTGTAGATCCAAGATCAGACTGCACAGAACGTGGAGTCTGATCTTTGATCTACACTGTCCGATAAGGAGATATTATTCCCCAAAACATAACTTTGAAAAAGCAATATTTGAGTTTCTACGATCGAAATAAAAAGTTTAATTTAGTTTTTTTTTCTAAGGATAAGTGTTAATGGATCGTTGATGATTAAATCGCTGTGCACTTTGTATCGACAATCACCTTAACTCCTTACCAACCGACAAATTTATAGACTGGTCCAACCTGACAGCATTTGCAGACGACAAAATAATGGGACAAAAAAATCAAAGTTTGATTTGGGAAGAGTAGAAAACATTGTGGGAAAAGGAGAAAATGCTGGTTACCAGCATTTTCTCCTTTTCCTATGATGTTTTCCAAGGGCTTCTTTCTCAGGGACGTCAAAGCTAGAGATAGTGTGGTAATGGACTAACTCTTTACCATCCGACAAATCTTTAGACTGGTCCAACCTGAAATCATTTGCAGACGACAAAATAATGGGACTGAAAAATCAAAGTTTGATTTGGGAAGAGTAGAAAACATTTTTGGAAAAGGAGAAAATGCTGGTTACCAACATTTTCTCCTTTTTTTCCACAATGCTTTCTACAGGCTTCTTTCTCAGGGTCGTCAAAAGTAGGGATTGTGTGGTAAAGGGTTAAATTGTTAAATCTTGGCGTAGTTAGCTCCCTTGCTTTTACTATTAAGGATATGGACGTCGCTAAAAAGGGTTCTTTACAGATTCAGTTACAATGAAATTTGTTTCGCCGCAGATTTAGACTATCAGCAAACAAATTCTCTTTCCTTTTTGATGTTAACAGAAAGATCACGTGCTTTCGTTTATTCAAATCTGCTTTTACCTTTAATCTTCAAAAGTTTACAAAAAAATTTATGTGACGACAAAGTGTCTTTCATGAAAAATACAAACACATGGCGAATACAAAACGGCCAAATGCATGTCATTTACTTTCAAATGAATCTTTTATTTTCTTTTAACAACTCTTTCAGCACACGGTGAATGAAACAGAAATGTTTTAAAGGCTTAAATTAAAACCCCTGAAAATCAGATTTTTTTTTTCGTTATTCTTAACTCATTGCCAAACAACAAAGTTGTAGGCTTGTCCAAATCGAAAGCATTTGCAGACGACAAAATAAAAGTGACTGAAAATTTGAAATTTGTTTTATGAAGGGTAGAAAACATTGTGGGAAAAGGAGAAAATGCTGGTTACCAGCATTTTCTCCTTTTCCCACAATGTTTTTCTTAAGGCTTCTGTCTCAGGGTTGTCAAATGTAGAGATTGTGTGGTAATGGGTCAAAGCCTTGGCCAAACAAGCGAAGCGGATAATGTAAATCCAAGATCAGACTTCACGTTCTGTGCAGTCTGATCTGGACCTATGCTGTCCGCAAAAGTCCCTGTGTTGTTTGCCAAAGCGCTGATCGGATTAAGAACTAGGTAAAATTCTTGAAAACGTCGATTTCTCCTCAGTGTCACAGAAACGCTTGATCATTTTGATAAGAAGATTTGCAGGCAGTAAACGTTTGGCTCTGTCACACATACAGATTTATCCATTCCAAGAATTCTTCGGAAAAGAGAGAAGTTTTGTAAATCTGGAATTTGTTGGATTAGAAAAGGCAGGCTGAAAAGAAAAGGGGAAAATTTGATTGATACTTAACTATTTGGCTGCCCAGCACGACTCACTGATCTTTTGCGGCCAATGTGGATCAAGATCAGACTGCACAGAACGTTCAGTCTGATCTTGAATCCACACTGTCTGATCATGAGATAATAGTCTTTAAAGATAAGTTTTAACTAGAGGATCGTATATGAGTGTTTATGATTTATAATTATCATTTTTATCAAATGAGTTGAATTGTATGACGCGAGCCTAGGCAACGTCACGTGTGAAAATATTACCGATGGTGTTCGCGAGATGAAGTAAAGTTCGATCGCTCACCGAAAGAAAAACAAATATTCTATTTATTTCATGCTTTTAACCCTTTCTGGGAGGAACTTTATCAAAATCCTATACAGTTCTTTTCCGTTATTCCCCGTGGCGTACCCCTCCCGCATAGTAACGCGTTACAATATTACGTCAAGCGCGAGAAATGTAAGGTAAATGACGTCATATTTCCATCTAATTGTTAGGCACGCGCAATTTAGCCAGGTAACAAGAACTTGAAAATCGGTATTTTCACTGGTGGTACCAGTGTAAGATCGAAAAATATTTTCACTGCTATTTCTCGATATCCTACCGGAAAGCATGAAATAAGCTAGCGTATTATTCAAATAAGTGATGGGTTTAACCCTTTTCCAAACAATCCCTGGTTTTTACGACCCAGAGAAAGAAGCATTCGGAAAACATTATGGGAAAAAGGAGAAAATGCTGGTAACCAGCATTTTTTCCTTTTCCCTTAATGTTTTCTTCTCTTCGAAAGTCCAATTTTCAACTTTTTAGTCACACATTATTTTGTCGTCTGCAGATGCTTTCAATTTGGACAAGTCTAAAATTTTGTCGTTTGGTAAAGGTTTAACAAACTGCCAGGGCAGGTTTTATGTGATAAAAAAATATTAGTCGAGGGCTTTGACTGTCAGCTTGAAAATTTTAGTTAACTAATTTTGCAGAATAAAGGTTGACATCAGGTAACAGCCAATACTACAGGGAGAAAAAATTCCGCTTCGAGACTTCACGAGATATCCCGAGACTTGGAAATTTAAATTGTGATATTTTTTGCGCTTTATCTGGAAGGAATGAATTCTTAAGCGGTTTTGATAAATTGATCCTGATGAAAATAATCCTTATCTAGCATGACAATTTCAGCTTAAACTTTATCTTGCTATATAACTAAAAAGAAACAAATAAATCGATTCTGTAAACCCAAATATTGCTATTCTTAACTCTTTACCAAACAACAAAATTTTTAGACCACTCCAAATTGCAAGCATCTGCAGACGACAAAATAAATGTGACTCGTAAATTAAAATTTATGCTGGGAAGGAAGAAAACATTGTGGGAAAAAGGAGAATATGCTAAGAACCAGCATTTTCTCCTTTTTCCCACTTTGTTTTCAAAAGTCTTCTTTCCAAAGGTCGTCAAAATTCGTCATTGTGTGGTAAAGAGTTAAAAATCGACTGAAATATTACCCGTGTTTAACAGACGGTAGCGGCCTCTGTAAGATCCGCCTGTTCAGGCGGGTTGTACTGGAAGGTGACCGTGTTGTAGAACCGACCGCTGGACACCATCCGGACAACGGAGTGTTGACAACCAAGTACAACTTGCACGTTCTTGTCTGTAAGAAAAAAAGGGGGAGGGGACAAGTAGTAATACGAAATAGATGAGCCATACTAAAGAAAGGTTACCCGTTGCAAATAATTCTCCCTCGTGTCAGTCTGCGAGTACTGGGCAGGCCTTCACGGATCAATTCTTTTTTCAGACGCATTAACCCTTTACTCCATAGATACCCATTTCTAGGCATTGCTTGTAGGAGCCTTTGGAAAACATTGTGGCAAAAGGTGAAATTGCTCGTGACGAGCAATTTCTCCTTTTGTCACAATGTTTACTGTGCTATCAAAAGGTGTCATATACAAGGCTTCATCTTTGCTGTTATTTAGGGTCAATTAGAGATACCATAGAAATGCCTTATGGGGTAAAGGGTTAACCCTTTACCCAATAATCCATGGCTTTAACAACCCTGAGAAAGAAGCCTTTTGAAGACATCGTGGGAAAAGGGAAAAAATCATTTGAAGGTAAGACCTGTGTAATGCACTTCTGGTGAAAATTCTAATTGGTTGATAAATAAGGATAAATAAGGATTTATGCAAAAATAATTTTTTTGAACATTTCTAACGGATCAGAAATTCCGTTTATGTCTATCTTGAAATTATTTTTTGATACTTTTGTCAGTTTTCTGAAAAGGGAGGTAATTATTATCTCTTTTTGAATTGAGCTTATAGTGGTTTTAGATTTATAAATGATAATTCAAAGAAGGAAAAAATGGAAAAACTGAAATGGTGAAAGTAGTTCAATAATACTCATTTTAAATTGTAGCTAATTTTGCAAGATAATATTTTAGTGGAAATAGCTGTTTTCCATTACACAGGTTTTACCTTAAACTCCATTTCATAATCCCTTGCCGTCTTGCCTGACAACATAGGTCAAAATCAGACCTTGGGTCTACATTGTTCGATACAGTGGATTTTTATTTGGAGAAAACTTAACCAATTACCACACAATCCTTACTTTTCACGACCCTCAGAAAGAAGCCTTTAGAAAACATCTTTGGAAAAGGAAAAAAATGCTGGTAACCAGCATTCTTTCTTTTTCCCCCACAATGTTTTCTACCCTGCTGAAAATAAATTTCAATTTTTGAGCTACCTTTCTTTTGTCGTCTGAAAGTGCTTTCAGTTTGGACCAGTCTTAAATTTTGTCGTTAGGTAAAGAGTTAATTCCCATTTGCACGGCGCACTGGCCTGAACGGAAAAGAATTCGGCAAAAGGAGATTTTTCAAGTTTTGTCATGACGTATTAACTCATTACCAATCGACAAAATTTTAGGCTTATCCAAATCAAAAGCATTTGCAGACGACAAAATAACAGTGACTGAAAATTCAAAATTTGTTTTGTGAACGGTAGAAAACATAGTGGGAAAAGGATAAAATGCTGGTTACCACCATCATTTTCTTCTTTTCCCACTATGTTTTCTAAAGGCTTCTTTCTCAGGGTCGTCAAAAGTAGGGAATGTGAGATAATGGATTAATTTAACCCTTATCCTATTGGATTAGTGAAAGGAAACTTTCTAGCCGATAGTCATAGCTCAAATTTCCCTTTTTCAACAGTATTTCTGGAGGAAATATATACATGTATATCTCCCTATCGGACAGCGTAGATCCAAGATCAGACTGCACGTTCCGTGCAGTCTGATCTTGATCTACGCTGTCCGCAAAAGGTCATTGAGCCGTGCTTAGCAGCCTAAAAGTTAATAAATGGTGTAGATTATCGTTACAGATTAGTGGGTCAATCCCAGTTTTCTTGACTATGACATTAATATTCATTGGCCATTAGTCTCTTTTTGGTAAATAATCTAGGTGACCTTTTTTTTGATGGGATGGGATGGGATGGGAAAACAGACGTGGGCCATGGTCAGCTGATTGCCCTCGAACTATTTTTAAAGCTTTGCCATTATCATGCTAGATGACTAGATTTAAATGCTTATATCTAAATAAGTTCTGTTATTGATAGCATCCAATATCTATTGATATGTGATGGTCATGGAGGAGAGCAATTGTTTGTGAAAAATTCCTCCTCACCAATTCAGCTTATTTTCCTGTTCTGTTTTTCTTTCAATAGCAATCAAAATACCGTTATAATTTTTTGTTACGTTATTAATCTGTAACTGTGTACCTGGAATTTCGAGAAGAACAATATAAGCTTAGCTTTCGTTCTGATCCATTTCGTTTTGTTATTTTGTTGATTTGTCTTTAGATATTTGTAAGTACATGTAATTGATGAATAAAATATGTTTAAACTAAATGACTAGAGTGAAACAACACCAGATTGACTGACCGTTTAACGTAGTGGACCCGTAATAGAAAACTTTTATTTCCATTATAATAATATTCTACAAAATTTGCTAAGATTAAAAAGGAGTATCATTGTACAAATTTCACTGTGTCAATTTTTTTTTCCATTTTGTCCTTCCTAGAATTATCATTTATAAATCTATATTCTCATTAAAATGGAAAATGATAATTATCTCCTTTTTCTGAAAACTAATAAAATTATAAACAAATAACTTCAAGACAGACATCAAAGGAATTTTTGGTCGGTTAAAAATGTGCAAAACTATTATTTCTTTATAAATCCTTATTTATTATCTAGTAAGAAATTTCATCCTTTGTTGCATTAGAAGCGTTGCGATGGTAATACCTTAATAACGTAACATGACTAGAATGAAAAAATACCAGTTTGGACGTTTTAATACAATTTTTAGCACCTAAATGACAGATCGTCAGTGTACAGAATCCCAAGTCACATACAGTGCGCACTTCAGGTCCTACACTGTGAGACAGGAGACCTTAGAATAAACATGTTTACATTTTTTACCAATTACAAACGTCTATTCATTTATCTTGTACGAGTATCCAGATTTTTCTAAACTGCTGATCATAGCTGAATGAATCGCACCAGATAGAGTTTTATTGAGTAAACGTTTATTTTAGCTTGAAATTCAAAGTAACGGTTGTCGCGTAGAAAAGTAGTTCGGTTCTGTACCCAGGATGCCCAAATTCGATAGACGAGTATTTGTAGAATGCCATCTAGCGGGAGATAATGGAAAATATGATACTAACCGCTATTGGATTCACTGCCGCAGATGACCTCACGCGTCGTCATCAGGGACGTGTCAAGGCCGTTACCGTGCATGAGTTGTAGGTAGTCACCGCCGCCGTATTTCATACACTGCTAGAAAAAGATAGGATAAAAAAAACATGAGCCATGCTCCGGAAAAAGGAGGCTTAATATATCGCCGTAAATCATAGTACCAAGCAACCAATTAAATACTTAAAAATTCATAATGGTCATTTCCTTTAATAACCATCTTAATCATGTCTTACGAACGAAGTCCGTAACAAAGAAACAAATGAATAAATGCATGGCAGAAATAAGGGTCGGAGCGGGATTCGAACTCCGAACTCCCGGACGCAAAGCCAATACCCTAACCACTGAGCCAAAGAGATATCTCCCTGACGCAGTAGCCAGGTATTGTATTTACGAGGGGTGTTCAGTAATTAATGAAAACACACCTGCATATCATTAACCCTTACTGATATTTGAACGAAATTTTAGCAGGACAAAAATGAAGATCTCTGCTTTATTTGTTCTGACGTCGTGCAATGATGACGTCATCAAAACATGATGTCACTTCCTGTTTAGTTCAAAATGGACGTCAGCAGAGAACACCAAAGGTTTCACATCTTCACAAGGCTGCAATTTGGAGATGAGTTAAAGCAAATTCATGAAGATTTGCATACGGTATATAAGGAGTTAGCTGTACCTTATAACACCTATTCCAGGTGGGTGAGAGAATTTAAAGATGGAAGAAAGCTTATTGCAGACAAACCAAGGTCAGGAGCACCTAAATTCAAGGTGAACGAAACTTTGATCATAAATGTTAAAAATCAAGTAGACAATGACCCCAATGTTTCGGTGCGGGAGATTAGTTCAGACTTAGATGTGTCCATAGGTACTATCAATAAAGTGCTGCATGAAGAACTAGGGCTGCGAAAGATTTCCCCAAGATGGGTACCTCATGTGCTGACTCCCGATCAGAAGAAGAATAGGGTTTCTTGTGGAAGGCAACTTTTAGACATGTTCCAACCCAACGGCCCAAAAAGGATATCTGACATAGTCACGGGAGATGAAACTTGGATATACTTCTATGGGATCCCAAACAAACGTTCTAACATGATATGGCTGACAAAAGATGAACCCAGACCTGTGGTCTGTAAACTAGGTTTTCAGAGTCGGAAGAGGCTTTTCACAATTTTTTTCAACTATGAAGAACCTGTAGCTGTAGATGTTCTACCAGAAAAAGCAACCATGACTGGGCGATACTACAGAGACACTGTACTTCCTCAGGTGGTTTCTGAGTTGAATGACCGTCGTCCCATCACAGGAACATCGAGAATCATGATTTTGCACGACAATGCGAGTGCCCATAAAACAGCAGCTGTAAACCAGTATCTGTCAGAGAACAGAATTTTTACACTACCCCATCCTGCCTACAGTCCTGACTTGGCCCCATGTGACTTTTGGTTGTTTCCTAAACTGAAGGAGCTCTTCGCAGGAAACAAGTATACATGTGTCCAAGACCTCTCTAGAGCCGTAAATGCAGAGTTACGGGGTATACCTAAAGAAGAGTACCGAGCAGCATTTGACAGATGGCGCAGGAGGCTGCAACTGTGCATAGAGAGTGAAGGAGAGTACTTTGAGGGACTGTAGAAAAATAAATGAAATCGAATGACGGACACCCGAGATATGCAGCTGTTTTCATTATTTAATGAACGCCCCTCGTAAATCGGGAGTATATGCCATGCAGGAAGGAGTGGTCTGTCGTAACACACCCCCTCTTAAAGTCATCATTTATTGATGACTCAAAGCCTTATTAGGCAGGAAGTCCGATTTTGGACAACAAATGGGATTAATGGCTCAATGGCCAATCCCGGACGAGCCCCCATCTTACGAACGAAGTCCGTAACAAAGAAACAAATGAATAAATGCATGGCAGAAATAAGGGTCGGAGCGGGATTCGAACTCCGAACTCCCGGACGCAAAGCCAATACCCTAACCACTGAGCCAAAGAGATATCTCCCTGACGCAGTAGCCAGGTATTGTATTTAAATCGGGAGTATATGCCATGCAGGAAGGAGTGGTCTGTCGTAACACATGATGTAGACTGGTCGTTGTACACACGGAAAATAGACCAATAGCAAAAGTTTCGGTCAAGGTAATTTCGCGCTGACTGGTCAGGCTGACCCGAGTCGATACTTTTCGGAGGTACAAAAAGCCCCCTTTTCATTGCACGACATATATACAGTATCTATGCGTTTATAATGTCAAATGCTCATACTTGACGAGACATAATCGGGTATTTACGTAATACATAAAAGAAACAATTTGAGTTGTCATAAGTAATAAATACATATATGATGAAAGGTCAGCAATACCGATCTTTGAGAAGAAGGCTTTTTAAAACAATAGGGACACAAGAGAATATGAGACTGAAAAGAATGCATTTGAAAACAATGTTGGAAAAGGAGAAAATGCTGGTAACCAGCATTTTCTCCTTTTTCCACATGTTTTCTGACCTTTCGGAGACAGTTCCATACATCGGAGCCACGTTTCGTCGGTTTACTTCGAAAACCTCGTAACTACAGCTTATTACAAGCTGAAGTTACATGGTTTTCGAAGTAAACCGACGATTTAATTTTGTAGTCGACTAACATATGCTATCAATATAGAAAAGTATAAAATTGCTGGTGACTAGAGTTTTCTCCTTTTGTCCACATGTTTCTGACTTTTCGGAGTCAAAACGTAGTACCATACCTAGATTTAATTTTGTCGTCTGCAAATGCTTTCAATATTGAGAAGAGTAAAATTTTGTCGTCAGATAATGGATTAAGGAAATATTTTCTTAAGCTCAAAACTAATTTCTATTTTCACAGAATGTGAGCTATGATATAGCTTGTAACACGAGAAAAAGGGCATTCGGGCATCTGCGTAAAATGTCGATTCGGATCAGCCTGTGCAATCCGCGCAGGCTGATCCGAAACGACACTTTCCGTTTTTATGTATTTTTTTCTGATTCACGCACGTCTACTGCAGCATAAAATCCAATGCAGTCGTTAAGTGCCGCCTCCGATTAGCCAGCGTGGACTGCGAATGCCCGAACGCCCCTTTTGTCGTGTCGCATGCCATATTGCCATTTTCTACCAACAAAACGTGAAACTTGATAATATCACGAGGACTATTCCGGCAATTTTCATTTTTTCAACGCCCATTATCACATACAATAGATTTAGAAATGACATTTCCTCTGCCACTGAGGGTACACTACTCGTTGTACGGTCAGGTGGCAGGGGACTTGGAAACTTGTTCACGGCTGTGGTGAATCATGTCGCCCCGAGCCGAAGACGAGTTGGCGACATGATTCACCACAGCCGTGAATAAGTTTCCAAGTCCCTTGCCACCTGACCGTACAACGAATTTATTATACTGCAAAGTTATACCCGTTCAAAGCGCGTTAGGCGAAATTTTCCTGTTTTATTGTCTCACGGATCGAGTATGCTGACGAAATAGAAATTCCCTTCTGAGTGCCCCGATTCAATGAAAACTGACGTCACTGGAAACAGACGTCACTAAAACATGCAGTTTAGTGCGTAAACGTTTAGTCCGGTGATCGATCGACGCCGCCATTTTGGCTGTTGTATTGCAAGTGTAGTGATGTTTACTGGGCATTCAAAGGGGAAACTGGCTTTACGTGGTTTTTGCCAGGGAACATGATATATATGTTGCCGGCATGCTAACCAATCAGATCACGAGAATTTTTTTTGCAGTATGATATAATTTCATGTATGTTCATGTTACGATGCAGAAGCAAGTCGCAGACATTTTAGATCCCAGATCAGACTGAGCTTTCTTTGCAAGCTGACCTGGGTCCGTATTCACCAACCATTCCCCAGAACATTCTTAGTCTTATTCTTCAGAATTTCAGCAATGTGAAAGTAATAGAACCTCTGATTGGCTAAACTATTTAAATTAGCCAATCAGAAGTTCTGTTACTTTCACAGTTAGAAAATCCTGAAGAATAACACAAAGAACGTTCTTGAAGAATGGTTGGTGAATATAGACTCTGGATCCATGTCGTCAGCAATTCAAGCTATAATTGTGTTGAAAATTGGGTATACAATGGTGAAATCTACTTATGTCATGAGAAAAGAAAGATATTGAAGAAAAAAAATGACCTTTTGATTCTCAAGATGCATTAAAACGTGATACAAAACGACATTTATTTCCCTGCTAACGTTTGCAATTTAAATGCCAACAAATTAGAGCACACATCTGATATATTTCAACGACGATATTGCCTCACCTGTATACAAAAAATAACAATATAATATAACGACGATAACGCCTCACCTGTATACAAAAAATAACAATATAATATAACGGCGATATTATATTACTCGGTCAGAGTTTTACATAATTTCATTTCTGGATGCCCCAATTCAATGAAAACTGACGTAACTAGGAAATGACGTCACTGAAACCTTGGTAATACGCCGTGCTAAAACGTGCATCTTGGCGCATAAGCTTGATGTTAATCTTGATCGACGCCGCCATTTTGAATGTTGTGTTGATAGTGTAGTGATGTATACAGGCCTTCCGAAAGGGAAACTGCTTTTACGTGTACATGGTATATATGTTCGGGGTATTTTATCCAATCAGATAACGACAAATTTCTTTGCAGTATGATAAAATACCAAGTAAACCATTAGATAAATATAGATCCGTAAAATATCATGAGTTTGTTAAAGTACTTTGACATTTAGAAACTTTGCCAGAGCTTGGCTCTCATATATGCGCCTTAACTCTTTACCAAACGACAAAATTTTAGGTTTGTCCAAATCGAAGCATTTGCAGATGAGAAAATAAAAGTGACTGAAAGTTTAAAATTTGTTTTGTGAAAGGTAGAAAACAATGTAGGAAAAGGAAAAAATGCTGGTTACCAGCATTTTCTCCTTTTCCCACAATGTTTTCTAAAGGCTTCTTTGTCAGGATCGACAAAAGTAGGGATTTGTGTGGTAATGGGTTAAATCAATTTTGAAGCTCTTCTTTATATAAAATGTAATTGAACACACAAAGAGGGACTATTTAATAATTAAAAAAAGTAAGCATGACCACCGTACTAAAGAGTTTTACGAGACGTACTCTGGAACCTTACATAAATGCAAGGACCCAAAACGGGCTATTGTAGTAGTTTCTAGTGAATATATTGGAGGTGGGGAGAATAAGAAATAAACTATCTGTCCTGTGTGATTCAGCTCAAGCCATGACTTGACAAAATAAAAAAAATGGGCAAGTAGAGACAAGGAAAATCGGAAATGGTCAAGCAGCCAGGTTAAATGCGCATTTATTGCTTACGAGTAAAAATTAGTCTTGTGGAATGATTAAGCAGCACATCAATCTGGCGCAATTTTCTCCTGGTATTACATGTTTAGTTCGGCTGCATGTACACAGGTATATAGGTCGTTGTCCAAACCGGAATCTAGGCAGATCCGGAATCTACCAAGACCAAACTGGATTTTTGTCAAGACCAAAAAAGGTTCCAGTTTGGCAGGGCAGCTCCACAATCTGCCTAAACCAAAGTGGAATATTTTCTTGTTTAATATAATATGACTACATACAAACATCTTATTTAATTTAAACTCTAAAATAAAAGTTTTAATAAGAAATTCAGAGTGAGAATAAATTTTATATATTTTGCATTTCAGAAAAAAAAATGTGGAAAACGGAGCAGTTGTGGGAAAAATCAAATAAATTGCTTTAATTGAAATTATCTCCCAGTTATAAACATATGTGGATTAATATGATAAAAAAAATGTTGGAAAACAATTTGGGTCTATACAAAATTATAATTATAATTTAGTCTAGGTAGATTCCGGATCTGCCTTGATTCTATTCTGGCCTAGACATATATACGATAGCATTAGGTAGAATCAGCAAAATATAAAAGCACAACGTGTACAACGCATGCGCAGATCGTAATTGTATCTAGAGCCTTCCGGTTCCAGCCAGAAAGATCACAATAAACATGTATCAAGTGTGCGACAGATAATTAGTCATTCATAGACCACACACATATCTATATTACCCTTTAGGCTGTTAAGCGCGACTCACTGACCGTTTGCGTTTGCGGACAGTGTAGATCAAGATCAGACTGTACAGAACGTGCAGTCTGATCTTGGATCTACAATGTCCGAGAAGGAGATATTATTCCTAAAAAAAACCTTTAAAATATCAAAATTTGGGTTTTTCACTCTAAAAATTAACATTTTATTCTAGTTCTTTCGCAGCATAATGATTGATATCTTAGAATTCATCATTTATGTAGTTTTGTTTACTTTACTCTTATTATTATTATTATTATTATCATTATCACTACTACTACTATTGTTGTTGTTGTTGTTGTTGTTGTTGTTGTTGTTGTTGTTGTTGTTGTTGAAACACGATGGTTTTTGTGTGGGCTACTGCGATACGCAAAATATCGTCAACAAGAGACATCGATTTAAAAGCTTTCAATACTTTCTGCGAAAAAAAATTATCTCAAGATCTTGACTTGAAAATAATGAAGTACCTTCATCTCAATTCTGTATATCGCATTTCAAATCATTTTTTTTTTTTTGCGATGAGTTTGTCCTCACTATTGGCATTTACTGTGATCAGCAGGCTGCAGAAACATTATCACGTTTAAGAAATCACATGTTCTCTTCGCAATAATTTTCTCTCTTTATGTATGATAACCCTTTACCGGGACAACACTTCTTGAGAGATCGGTTTAACCCATTATCACACAATCCCTACTTTTGATGACCCTGAGAAAGAAGCCTTTAGAAAACATTGTGGGAAAAGAAGAAAATCCTGGTAACCAGCGATGATTTTCTCTCTTTTTGTATGATAGCCGTTTACCGGAACAACACTACTTGAGAGATAGGTTTAACCCGTTATCACACAATCCCTACTTTTGACGACCCTGAGAAAGAAGCCAGTAGAAAAACATCGTGGGAAAAGGAGAAAATGCTGGCAATCCGCATTTTCTCCTTTTCCCACAATTTTTCTACCCTTCACAAAACAAATTTCAAATTTTAGTCACTTTTATTTTGTCGTCTGCAAATGATTTTGATTTTGAAAAACCTAAAATTTTGTAGTTTGGTAATGAGTTAACACAACATTATAACTAAAAGTAGAAAAGCAAAAACTAGAGGAAAATACAGTAAAAAAGAATCATAATGTGACAAGTACTTTGATTTGAATGTGTCCTCGAATAAAAAGAAAAGAGAGGAGAAACAAACAAAGCAAAAATAGAGCTGTTACGTGACTGATATGCATGTATTTTACATCGGTTTAAAATAACATCCAAACAAAATAACAAAATATTAATGACAAGGGAATTATGAAATATGTTCTTAAGAGAGAAAAAAAACATAATTTCACAAACCAACAATTTTTTCAGTTCACATCTTTCTACAGAAAGATGAAATATTGGTCCTGTTTGTTTTGAAAAAAAAAAATAGCCAGTGTCTTTGAAAGAATAAAGGGTACGATAATAAGAAAGAATCGCCACGAATGCATGGATGGGTGCAGGGACCGCCCAAGCAAACATAATGTTACACGAGTATACAGCATTAACCACAAAAGAAAAACATATTCATAGACTGCCATTTTGACCAAATATCGACCTATGTACGAGCATAATTTCTGTTTTTTCCATTGTGACATACTAACCTGCTTGGTGAGTCCAGTGTCCACGTCAACAGTTTTGTGTTCTGACGTCACACCTATGTCGACATTGAGCAAGTGAATTTTTTCAGGGTAGATAATCGAGGTGGTGCAGTTCCGTTTAAGACCATAGTTTTTCATCGTAAGGACACCATTATCAAACATGGCCACTGCGTTGCAAGCTGAAATGGAAATTTGTAAACTATAGATTATATTTCATGTGTCTAGTTTTAGAAATGTTATGGGTAGAGAAATGACGTCATTCAAGCTTGGGGGAATTATTTCCCCGTCACAGTGAATATTTTCCTCCTGCCGAAAATCTGGTTAATTGACTTGAGAGCACTAGTTTTAAAAGTGGCACTCGTTGACTAAATAATCAGAGGAAATATAATATATAATTCATTTCATCAGCCTGTGATTAATATTGGGAAATATTTGCCTTAAAAGGGAAAGTTCTGCGAAAATAATGAGTGCCGTAGGACAATCGTTATTTTCGCATACCTTTCCCTTTTTCGGCAAATATTTCCCCATATTAACCACAAGCTGATGAAATAAACTCTATTCAATGGCTTTCATGTTTAACTCTTCAATATTTTTTAACGATACGAATACTATTTACCTAAATTATATGCACAGATCTTTTCTTTAATTCTACTGAATGGTTATTAAGATATCTGACAGATTGTATTCGATCTTTATAAGCTGAAAACGAAAAACCTTTACATATGTAGGAAACTTCATATTCAGTGCCAATAGCTCGGACAATACAATTTAATACTGGTCTTCCAGTCCCAAAGCTATCAGCTCAAAAACAAATGAAAAAAAGGCAAGCTCGACCGTCTTTTTACTTATGTATTTTAATGTCTTTAAATTTGGGGAAAGAAAAGAGAACGCCATGCAATGCTGTGGACTTTCGACACTATTGAAAGTTGCAGAATGTGTCTGGTATTGTTCTAAAGAGTGCATCATTGTCATTAACTTTTTTGTTCCACGCTAACGAAGAATTGATGAATTGATGAGAATTAACACAAAATTAACATAAATAAACAAAGGCTCCGATGATATTGGCCGGCTCTGAAAATGTAAATATAGACTCTGAATATCTTGATCGGCACCGATTTAGGCTTCCTTTCAAAAAAAATCTTAGTTGTCCGTTACTTAAGACATGTATACGCTAAGTATTCCCGTTACTACCCTTCACCAATAGCTAAAATATACATAATTATGTTTGATAAACATAACTGAATTGCTAAATATATTGTTGAGTAGCTTTTGATTAGCCTAATAGTCAACATGTTAAAATTTGTAATGCTTACTTCGTAAGTGCAGTCCACACATAAACACATTTTCAGAACACCATAAAAGACCAGAGCATTGCATGACATTCTCTTTTTTCAAAGACATAAGAACACACTTGTACACTGAAGGATGACGAGCTTGCCTGTTTTTCATTTCTTTTTGACCCGATAGCGTTGTCTGCGCATATCATATTCTTCGATGATTCGACCTGTCTTATATGACGCATCACCCATTCCCCAATACTTCGAAAAAGTAGGGCTTATACCGAAACTTAACGCAAGCCTGCAGGGACTAGTTTGATAAATGGCCGGTTCATAGGTTACCTACTAGCTGATTATAACTGAATAAATCGCACCAGGCAGCGTTTTATTGAGTAAACGTTTATTTTATTTTAAAATTCAAAGTAACGGTTGTCGTGCGGAAAAATTAGTCCGCTTATGTACCCAGGATACCCATATTAGACAGATGTACATTTGTAGAATGCCACCTAGCGGGAGATAATGGACCCGATAGTTTCGCGACCGGAAGACCAGCACAACATTTTACCGTCAGAGCCATTGGTTTTGAAAATTAAGTTTCCTATCCGTCATTAACATTAGATCTATGTGCAATATGTACGATAAATGCTTCTTTTCCGCATTGCTTTTTTGTATAAATCATTCTTCCCTGTCGAAACAACCGTCTGCACTCGTCACAAGTGGTTTATTCCGTAACTAGTTGTGTCAAACCTCGTCGGTATCAAGGACCCCATTATCTTCCGCTAGATGATATTCTACAAATACACATCTATCTGATTTGGGCATCCTGGGTACAGAAGCGGAGTAATTTTTCAAAACAACAACCGGTAATTTGAATTTCGAATGAAATAAACGTTTGCTCAGTAAAACGCTACCTTGTGCCATTCATTCAGCTATGATAGGCTAGCATGTAACCTATGCAAGACCTTTCATTAAAACATGCTTTGGTACTAGGCAAATTGTCTCGGTATAAGCCCTTCCCAGGGATACAGGGGAAGGGTGATGCATTATAGCAGAAAGATCAAATATTCGAAAAATAGGACCCAAGTAATGTCTGTCAAAATATCTTAACTCTTTACCACACAATCCCGACTTTTAACACCCCTGAGAGAGAAGCCTTTTGAAAACATTGTGGGAAAAGGAGAAAATGCTGGTAACCAGCATTTTCTCCTTTTCCCACAATGTTTTCTACCCTTCACAAAACAAATTTCAAATTTTCAGTCACATTTATTTCGTCATCTCTAAATGCTTTCAATCTGGACCAGTCTAAAATTTTGCAGTGTGGTAAAGAGTTAAATATGGTGTTGCCCATATATTTAGATCATCAACGATATCAAGAACCACTTTAACCCCTTCCCAAACGACAAACTTTTGGACTAGACCAAATTGAGAGCATTTGCAGACGACAATTCATCTCTTGCTGAAAAGATGATTTCTGTCTATAATAGGGTAGAAAACATTGTGGGAAAAGGAGAAAATGCTGGTTACCAGCACATTCTCCTTTTCCCACAATGTTTTCTAAAGGCTACTATTCCAGACCCGTAAAAACCAGGGATTGTGTGGGAAAGGGTTAAGGTTATTCACAACTATCAACGTTTTGGTAAAAACAGGCAACATGGTCCACAATCACCAACCATTATGTAGAACATTTTTAGTCTTATTCTTCAGAAGTTCGTCAATGTGAAAGTAACAGAACTTCTGACTGGCTGAACCATTTGGTTTAGCCAATCAGAAGTTCTGTTACTTTCACTGCCAGAAAGTCTTGAAGAAAAAGACAAAGATATACAGAGTGCATAATTTCGATTTGCCTACTATTGCCAACATCATCCGAATCTTGTAGTCAGCAGAAGCGTATCTATTGCAGATCATGTCCGGAATATGCTAACAGTCGTTGACAACTATTGTCGGATTTTGTTGACTCTATTTATACCCAATGTATCTAAATTGCTGACACAGATTGCAAAAAAGAATATATTTGATAAATATGTCAGCCCTGATTAATCGTAAATTAAATCCATAATTGACGTTTTGTGCTTGATAATTTTCTTTGCCATTGTAACAAATATATAATAATACATGTAATGATTCGTTATATACGTAAGCAACCATTACGTGGCACTTTCTCTCGTCGTTATCGCTATGATTATTTTAACATAATACGGGTCAGTTTGCAAAAAAGCCAGTGCGTAGGTGGCGATATAGATGTACTTATACAATGTGTATTATTATAAACTCCTGACCTATCCTGAATTCCATTTAAATCCTTGTTTTTTAGAGTGTTAAATAAAAATGTCTGGTTTTGTTTGTTTGTTTGTTTGTTTCCTTCCTTCCGTTTCTTTTCCTTATTTTTCCATTCTTTTCCTTTTTTTCTTTCTTTCTTTCTTTCTTTTTATCTTTCTTTCTTTCATTTTACTATATGCCACCTCATTTGTCATTTATAAAGCAGTAAAGAGGGGTACTTAGCTTAATTGCAACACATGCAGCATAAAATTTATCAAAAGTAAATTCTGTCTCAATGAAAAACATCCCTGATTTCATCTTTTCCTTTCCCTAGACGTTCTAGAATGTAGGTTAAGACCAGACTGTGCAAACTATACGTAGATGGTCGTCTTATTTTCCTAAAACATTTCGACGTTTCCGTCCGCTTCAAAACTCAAGCTTTCGCTGCCAGTCAATCGGGTTGTTCACTTTTCAAAGAGGTAAATGTCCTCAACGTTCATGTTATCGAAATCATAAAGCCAAAACCTAACATATGGCTTGCAACACGAGAAAACGGGAATTCAGACATTTGCACCCACAGCGCAGGCTAATCTTAAACGACACTTTCCGTTATTCGTTGATTTTCTGTTTTGCACAATTGGCACAAAATCTAAATTAGTCGTAAAATTCCGTCTCGGGGTGCGCAGGCTGATCCTATACGACACTTTACGCAAATGTCCGAACGCCCCTTTTTCTCGTGTTGCAAGCCATATATGAAAAACCTGATCATAGGCTTTTGAGGCTTCATTACTCTGTCACTTAACAACTTTTTTTAATTTTTCGACCTCTGAGCACTGTTAATAAAGACAGTTCATGTGTGCACCGTCTGTATATTGTAAAAAGTAACTGTATACAATACAGAGGCTTTGTACCAATGTGATTTTTCTTTATGTAAGAGCATTATCTCCCGCTAGATGGCATTCTACAGATACAAATCTATCTCATTGGATATTCTGAGTACAGAACTGGACTACTTTTCTATGTGACAACTGTTATTTTGAATTTCAAAGTAAAATAAACGTTTACTAAATAAAACCCTACCTGGTGAGATTCATTCAGCTATGATCAGCCAGCTTGTAACCTATACACTGACTATTTATTAAAACAGCCTCTACAGGTTTGGGTAATAGTTTCGGTGTACATCCTACTTTTTCTCTGGCAAATTGGATCTGTGTTGCGTCATAGCAAACAGGTCAAATCTTCGGAGAATATGACATGCGCAGACAACGTTAGAAACAGAGTTTAATGATCGCAAAAATTAAGCCTTTTTAGTCTAAATAAACGAAAAAAAAAACAACTTTTAAGCCAATACAAAAAAAAAACAAGCTTTTGCTATTTCAAAGGTATCATTAAGGGAAATGATATCTCCTTATCGGATTGTGTAGATCCAATATCAGACTGCACGTTCGGTGCAGTCTGATCTTGATCTATACAGTCCGCAAAAGGTCAGCGAGGCTTGCTTAGCTGCCTAAACGTTAAGATTTAGTCGTTTTGTGATAGACATACGGAGATTCAAAAGCCAGTTGTCTGACAGGCACGTGTTACTTACGTTTAGGATGAGATTTAAAGTTTATGATTGCTTTAAATCCCTCCCCGGGCTCTGGCAATCGAAATTGTATTAAAGCTACGTTCTGGGACGACAGGAGTACTTTATTTGGCTTGTGTTGACTGCAGTACGTCTTGTATCGCTCCGCCATCGACAGCTCGTGATCGAAGGAGTCTGGAAATAGTTCCCCGTTGAGTTCCCATCCGTCAAATACCTGTGGTATGAAATAAGCAAGATTTAGGCAGGTGTTTGGTCTTCTTATTCGTACGCGCCATGCTCTTTGAATAGATGGTTAAATGCACTTGCAACAAGTATCGGCTCAAATCAGCCTGCCTTTTCCGTGTAAGCTGACCTGAGTCGCAAATTTAGCTATTGGTAAATTTTCTGCCTGTCAACCAACCAGTTTGCAATTTATGTCATAATTCGGTTATCATTTAGACAAAATTGTTCTATAGATAAAGACTTATGTGATGACTTGTTTGGTATAATGTATCATAGCGATACATTAAACCCCTTTTTTTCCAGAACGCCTCTCACACTTTCACTGACAAAGATTGAGCGGTCGTTATCATTTTTAAGACGAACCTGACGGCCTGGTCGGAGACGTACACAGCTTGTAATCCTGGTTTGAAAGACCTACTCCCAGCTCGGTCTAACTACGTTACGGATTAATCAACAAGTGTAAGGGCAGTGTGAAATAACTAGATGTTCAAAAGGGACAAATACCAAATTCTCAACAGGTAAGGGCAGTGTGAGCATAACGAAGTGACTAAATGCTATTGAAAACGGACAAATACCAAATACGAAACAAGTGTGATTGTTGGGTGACCATAACGAAGTAACTTAATGCTGTTGAAAACGGACAAATACCAAATTCACAACCACTGCAAGGACTTGATTACAGTAATGATGTGTCTATATGCTATTGAAAACGGACAGAAATACCAAATTCCCAACAGCTGTAAGGGCTGGGAGAGTAGAAGTAACTAAATGCTGTTGAAAAAGGACAAATACCAAATTCACAAGTTCAGGGATTGGGTGACCGTAACGAAGTATCTAAATGCTGTTAGAAAAAGACAGAAATACCAAACTCACACAAAGTGCAAAGGATGGGTGACCATAACGAAATAACTAAACGCTGTTGAAAACGGACAGAAATACCAAATTCTGAACAAGTCTAGTAGCAATTTGACCATAACAAAGTAACTAAATGCTGTTGAAAAAGGGCAGAAATACTAAATTTTCAACAAGTGTAAAGGCAGTTTGAGTATAACGAAGTTACTAAATGCTCTTGAAAAATGCTTGAAAGACTTGGTTCAAAACAAGTGTAAGGGTTTGTTGAGCATTACGAAGTAACTAAATGCTTTCGAAAAATGGTTGAAATACTAAATTCACAACAAGTGTAAGTACTGGATGACCATAACGACATATCTAAATGCTGTTGAAAACTGACAGAAATATCACATTCACAACAAGTGTAAAGGATGGGTAACCATGACGGACAAATACCAAATTCACAACAAGTTTAAGGGTTGTGTAAGCGTAACAAAGTAACCAAAAGCTGTTGAAAACGGATAAATACAAAATTCACAAGTGTAAAGGCTTGGCGACCATAACGAAGTATCTAAATGCAGTTGAAAACAGACAAAAATACCAAACTCTAAAGAAATGTAAATACCAAATTCACAACAAGTGCAAAGGATTGGTGACCATATCGAAGTAATTAAATGCTTTTGAAAACAAACAGAAATACCAAATTCACAACAAGTTTAAAGGATGGGTGACCAAATCGAAGTAACTAAATGCTGTTGAAAACGGGCAGAAAAATTAAATTCACAACAAGTGTAAAGGATTGGTGGCCATAACGAAGTACATGTAACTAAATGCAGTAAAAAACAAACAGAAATATCAAATTCACAACAAGTGTAAAGAATAGGTTTCCATAACGAAGTAACTAAATGCTGTTGAAAACAAGAAATATCAGAAATACCAAATTCACAACAAGTGTAAAGGATAGATAACCATAACGAAGTGACTAAATGCTGTTGAAAACAAACAGAAATACCAAATTCACAACAACTATATGGACAGTGTGAGCATAACGAAGTATCCAAATGCTGTTGAAAACGAACAGAAATACCAAATTCACAACAACTGTAAGGGCAGTGTGAGCATAACGAAGTATCCAAATGCTGTTGAAACTGATAGAAATACAGAAATCACAACCATTATTCAACAGCATTTGGTTGCTTCGTTATTGTCACCGAGTCTTTACACTTGTTGTAAATTTCGTATTTCTGCCCCTTTTCAACAGCATTTAGTTACTTCGTTACCCTTACATTTGTCTTGAATTAAGTATTTCAACCGCTTTTCAAGAGTATTTAGTTACTTCGTTATGCTCACATTGCCCTTACATATGTTGGGAATTTAGGATTTCTGTCTGATTCACACAACATTCACTTACATCGTTATGCTCACCCAAACTTTGCACTCGTTGAGCATTTGGTATTTCTGTCCCTTTTCAAAAGCATTTAGTTTCTTCGTTACGATCAACCATCCTTGTTACAAGCTGTAGTTACGTATAGTTTTCGAAGTAAACCGACGATATGTAGTTTGTGCGCCGAAAAATGTCCGCTACAAAAATGTCCGCCGCAAAACAACTTAAATGTCATTCAAAACAGCGTGAGGTACGGTAGACCAAATGCACAGTATTGCACTTACTGCAAGGATGCCTCCAGTCTCGCAGTGTACATTGAAGTCAGTAAACTCAATCTCTACAACTTGGTCCGGCAGGCCAATCAGGTAAAGTCCACACACGTCCAGGGAACCGTCCGAAATGTACTGCAATTCACCAGGCTGACTTTCCATGTGTACGCAACCTAAATAAGAACACATGCCGTGAAAAGTACAGTCAGCTTTACCTTTAAATATTTATTTAAACTCGTTTTCACTCATTTTCTTTTCTGAAAGTTTTAAACCAATTCAAATACCTATTATAGTATAATCATTTTTATAGCTTCATGCAGAATGTTGCCACTGACAGCTCCAAGGTTGCACAAATTACGACGGAAAGAAAATGCATTTCATGTTTTTGAGGGCCTCAAACCAATCGCTGTCATCGTTTCTTGTTTTAAATGATCACTTTTTCTATACCTTAGACTATAAATATTGCTAATTTATCTTTGTTTACACAGCTGAGCCACTTGACACACTTTCTCCATTTTCTAGCGTATTTTCTCCCAAGCTGTAAGGATGTATCCTTAAATTTTTAGCTGATTTATATCGCAAATCCGCTTACTGTGATGGGTTTTACCGGAACCAAATACTATCATACACGTTTGCGCTCTACTCATTCTACTATCAGCTCCAAATTGAGGCCTTTGCAGATGAAAAATTAAACACAGGTCAAACGTTTTTATTGCTCTTTTAAGGAGTAAAAATCAGCGATGAAAAAAAGGAGATGATAGGAAACTATTTAAGCCATTGCCACACAATCTCTACTTTTGACGACCCTGAGAAAGAAGCCTTTAGAAAACATTGTGGGAAAAGGAGAAAATGCTGGTAACCAGAATTTTCTCCTTTTCCCACAACGGTTTCTACCCTCCATAAAATTAATATCAAATTTTCAGTCACTTTAATTTTGTCGTCTGCAAATGCTTTCGATTTAGACAAGCCTAAAATATTGTCGTTTGGTAGTGAGTTAAGCACTGAACTCTTACATGTTTTGACCGATACATGACTTCATCTGCACTTTAAGATATACCTGCTGGTGCATTATTTACGAGGCATGCTGGACCGAACTATGGGGTTGACCGAACTATGGGGTGCCAAAGCTCGTACGAACTATGGTGTTCAACCCCAAAGTTCAGTCCGATGTTGTATGACCTGGGATATCCGATCGAACTATGGGGTTGAAAATTTTCAACCCCATAGTTCGGTAAACCCCGTAGTTCGGTCCAACAGAGGCATCATATGAGCGAAACCTGCCTCAGAGAAGCTTTGTGCGCAGACAAGGTCTTACTGCATGTACGTGCGGTTTACAGTCTCTGCATTATCTTACTTATATGGCTTGCAACATGCGTAAAGGGGCATTCGGACATTTGCGTAAAGTGTCGTCTCGGATCATCCTGCGCAGTGCGCGCTGGCTAATCCGAAATGATACTTTCGGATTTTTTTGCAATTTTCTGTTTTGCGCAAGTCTACTGTAGCACAAAATCTAATGTAGTTGTGAAGTGCCGTCTCGAATTAGCCTCTGCGGACTGCACATGCTGATCCTAGACGACACTTTATGCAAATGCCCAAAAGCCCCTTTTTGCATGTGGTAGACCATATATGATTGTGTAAGTCGGATTTAGGGTAAAGACAAAGCAAATAAAAATCAGGGATAAAAACCGAGTAACATCGTGAATAACACTGCCATAATGTCAGAGAGGAATAAATCGGGAAAAAAAAACTCAAATAATTATCACTTCTCATTACCATATGTAATTATGCATTCTTCACTCGTTATTTCTATTTTTAATCAGTCTTCTTTCTCATTACTTCTGTAGAAATTGAAATTAAAAGACAAAAGAAGATAATTTATTTCAGCCAATCCTCTATCACACGATTACGACATTTTAACACCATGAGAAAGAAAGGCTTTGAAATCTTTGTGGGAAAAGGAGAAAATGCTTGTCACCAGCGTTTTATCCTTTTTCCACAACGTTTCTCCTCTTTCAGTGCCAATTTTCACAATTCCAGCCTGAAGGTAATTGTCGTCTGCAAATAAGGTACGGACAATGGCGGCATTAGAAATGGACACTAAGGCGGAAACGGAAGTGTCTAAAGCTCCGCTCCAGGTCAGATCATGGAAGATATAGACTGACTTCAATTCAATTTAGCTAAACATAGGAATACACTTCTTACCTATTAACCCGTCTGTGCTTCTTGTACTGCGTCTCAAGACACTGATATCTGTTTTCTAGAAAATGAAGAAAAAAAAACACAAATAAAGAAGATAGTCTGAGCAGATATAAGATTCTAGCCGTCTCGAAAGCCTTAACTCATTACCAAACGACAAAATTATAGGCTTGTCCAAATCGAAAGCATTTGCAGACGCCAAAAAAAAAAGTGACTGAAAATTTGAAGTTCGTTTTATGAAGGGTAGAAAACATTGTGGGAAAAGGAGAAAATGCTGGTTACCAGCATTTTCTCCTTTTCTTACAATGTTTTCTAAAGGCTTCTTTCTCAGGGTCGTCAAAAGTGGGGATTGTGTAATAATGGATTAATGATAATCTTTAACGAGTTTGTCGCATTCGTAATCAAACTCCAAGATCTTAAATTCGCCCATGCTGAAAGAAGTTGCAGACGACAAATGAACTTAAGTTTAAATGATTTCTTATTTGCCAATGAAAGGGTTGAAAATATAGTGGGAAAAGATAAAAAAAAAAAAACGCGAACCACCGAGCATTTCTAAGAACATTCTTATTTCAGTCCTATTCTCCAAAATTTTCTCAATTTGAAAGCATCACAATTTCTGATTGGCTAAAACATTTTGTTTAGCCAATCAGAAGTTGTTTTACTTTCTAAGTGTAGAATAAGAAACTTTATCTCATGTTTTCCAGTAGGATATCGCGAATTAGCGGTGAAAATATTTTTCATTATTTCATGCCTTCCGGTAGGATATCGAGAAATATCAGTGAAAATATTTTTCGATCTTACACTGGTACAACCAGTGAAAATGCCGATTTTTCACGTTCTTGTTGCCTAGATAAGTTGCGCGTGCCTAACAACCAGATGGGAAATATGACGTCATATACCTTACATTTCTCGCGCTTGACGTAATATTGTAATGCGTTGCTATGCGGGAGGGGTACGCCACGGGGAATAACGGAAAAGAGCTGCACTGGATTTTGATAAAGCTCCTCCCAGAAAGGGTTAAAAGCATGAAATAAATAGAATGTTTGTTTTTTTCGGTGAAAGATCGAAATTTATTTCATCTTGTGAACACCATCGGTAATATTTTCACTCGTGGCTCTGCGCCACTCGTGAAAATATTACCGATGGTGTCCACTCCATGAAATCAATTTAAATCTTTCACCGAAAAAGACAAATATCCTCTATATACTCCATGGGTACGACCTGTGATAATACCGATTTTCATGTTCTTGTTGCCTAGGTAACACACTGATCAACGTGAGCCGCGGACACCATGTGTTCTCGGTACACCAGATCGGATTTTTCCATGGAAGAACCGGAGGTGGTGTAAGTATTTTCATTTTTATGGACCCGATTTACATAGATAGAAATGTTGATTTACAGCAATGTCAAGACGAGTGATTGATCTGTTCACACACATACTAGGGAATAACAATACCATCATCTAAGCGAGCTGTAGCTTTATGAGCAACTGGGATCTTGTTGTTTTGAAGTTTATTTCCGAATTTTGGACAAAATCCCAAACCGTTGTTCATTTTACAAGTTTGTATGATAAGATAAATGTATTCCCTAAATGAACACACTGAATCGTTGGTAATAACGCGGAAACGCGTCAACCCGTCCATCCCAGTCTTTTTATGTTAAATACTGAGATTCCGTCCGTTAATAATCATAAACACTTAGGCATACATCTAAGTAACGATGGCTCCTGGGACTTACACATTAACAATGCTATTGAAAAGGCTTGGAAAAGAATAGGAGTCATGCGATCTTTAAAACTGCGACTTGATCGACTTTCACTTCAAATAATTTATTTCTCATTTATCAGACCCATTCTTGAATATGGCGATGTTATATGGGATAATCTTTCTCAGGGGTTAAAAGATCAACTGGATAAAGTGCAAAACGAAGCTGCTCGGATAGTTACCGGTTGCACTAAACTTGTTGCCATCGCTGATCTTTATCGGGAGGCTGGTTGGGAAACTCTAAGTCAAAGACGGCGTAAGCACAAACTCATTCTCTTCTATAAAATGGTAAATGGGCTTGCACCAAATTATCTCAATCATCTTGTTCCGACAACGGTTGGCAATTCTTCAGCTTATAATCTTCGAAGACCGAATAATCTTAGGACCATTGCATGTAGAACCAGTCTCTATAGCAATTCATTTTTGCCAGCTGTAATCAATGAATGGAATAATCTACCAGATGAAACAAAGGATGTGGAGTCTCTGTCATCTTTTAAATACTGCTTAAATGTAGACAAACCTGTTCCACGTAAGCTTTACTTTTTTGGAGACAGGAAAATGCAAGTCATTCATGCTAGGTTACGTAACCGATGTAGCAGTCTTAATGAGCATCTGTACTTGAAAAATTTAGTAGATTCACCTCTCTGTAGATGTGGTTATGTCGAATCGACGCACCACTACTTTTTAGAGTGCTTATTTTATCGTGACTTCAGACTTAGTCTAAATCATAGCATATATGATATTTCAACATTTAATCTTCAAACCATTCTTTTCGGGGATGAAAATCTTAGTCTTTCTGATAATCAAAGAATATTTAGTGCGGTGCATACATATATCCGTAACAGTGGAAGATTTTCTGGCAATGTATAGTTAATATATGACTATTTGGTTTCGCATTTAAGTGGAAGTTTACTGTCTTTCTTTGTATTTATTGCGAAGCCATTTTTGTGTATTGTCTTTCATGACCATTATCAGATAATCTTGTACTTTTCCCATTTATCATAATTTATGTCGTAATTTAAAATGTCAGTACAGAGTTGTTGGTCAGGTTGGAAGTTACTATGACTTCTTAATCTGTATCTATAGATTGGCAAATCTCTACCATTAACGCTCCAGACCATTCTGTCTCAATCTACTTCTAATGTTTTTTTCTTTTCTTTTTTTGATCTTGTTAATGTTGTTTTCTTTCTACTTCTATCCACTTTGAAATTATTTTTATCGTATTGACTATGAAATACATTGTACCATAACCTTTGTCTGGAAATTGGAGAAGAACTCTATAAGCTCTAGCTTCCGTTCTGATCCATTTCTTCAGTACATGTGTAATATGACTTAAGTTTGTTACTATTTGTTATATACTGTTGAATAAACTATGTTTAAACTAACACAAAATTTCACTGAGAAATGTCCATCCAAAGCGAAGATATACGCTTTTGAATGAACCTGGGTAGAGGAAAATATGCTAACAAGACACCAATTTTATTTTCAATGTATGCACATGGACACCAGATCAGAAAACGCTTGCGGTAACTAGACACCAACCTTTAAATCATCAATATTTCTACCTGAAATTCGATGCATGGGCTGTATACGAAGACTATTTTTGTAAACATAATATCACTATGGTCCATTACCTGATAAAGAGCATGTTCAACCCAATTTCATTACTTCTAGCACTTGCTTTTTTGAAATATTTGCAATATTACGGCAATTTACGAAGTAGACCTACGATGCTTGATCACAATTGACCGGTCATTGCCTCAAATGTTGGTGCAAGACATGTTCCTTGTTTACAGCGTTTCAGTTTTATGAATGTCGTATTAACCCATTACCAGGCAATTACGAGCTTTAATGTCCCTGGGAAAGATGGCTTAGAAAAACATTGTCCCTATTAACTAATCCAAAGAACTTTGTAATTCGTGTTTATTACTTTGAGTGCAAGAATTGGTCACACTGGCCAATGTATGTATACGCTGGATTGCCGGTGTAATGCAGAGAAATGATCCCCATTACAAAATGACCCATGGGTCATTTTTCGACGTAGAATAATGACCCATGGGCATTTTTCTACGTCGAAAAATGACCCCCGGGTCATTTCTCGACGTAGAAAAATGACCCGGGTCATTCCTCTACGTCGAAAAATGACCCATGGGTCATTCCTCTACGTCGAGAAATGACCCGGGGGTCATTTTGTAATGGGGGTCATTTTTCTGCGTTACACCGGCTTTGACGTTAGATTGTACATACACCGAAAATGTTCAGTTCTTTCATTCTTGATGGTATTAAAAACTTTTTTGTAGAACACGCTACATGCCGAATGGGACTATGAAAATTAATTATCTTCAAGGTAATGCTTAATACATAATAGACATATTTGTAAACATTCGAGTACTGATAAAGAGGTGAGTTTGTTTTTGAAATTTCTCAGCAACTTGATTACTGACATTTTTTTCACTTGAACAATTTTCACTTTGAGTTTGATACTACCTCTTAATGCTCTAGAACCAACTAAAAATTTCTGCATGGATAAAAAGAGGGAACAGAAACAAGTTAAATTTATATTGCTCAAAGGTACGTAGTGTGCTAGGAAATTATTAGATGGGTTAATTGCAACCATGGCAAATTACTAAATTAAATCTTTTCTGAAATTCGCCATTTATAGAAATAAACCACGTCTATATCCCATTCGGTTTTTTTTTTATTTCGCTTTATTTAAAAAACTATTACGAAACAGACTATGTATCAGAACAATTACGCTCAAAGATATTAGCAAATTCTATGGCAGTCTGAATTTTAAAACCACCACTGTTGGAGGGTCTGATGACCTCTCCAATAAATTTCATTGATACGAAATACAGTAAAACCTGGCATGTTGGCCACCTATATTAAGCAAGCAACCTAAATAAACAAGCATACATGTAGTTCTCGACAAATAGCAATGCACAGACATTCATCTATATCAAGCAAGCACCTGCCTTTGGCAAGCTCTTTTGAACGTCCCTTTGGTAATTGATTAATATAGGTTTAACTGTAACTATCTGAGCACTGTAATGCTGCATTTCCAAGAACTATGTAAGTTTGTAACAATAAAGATTAATATCTCATATATCATGATCACCCAGCATATTGGATAAAATGAAACATTATCAGAGATCATCTGTGTTATTAAATACATGTACATACATTTATTATCAATGAATTTAAAGAGCTGCAAGTATTTCCGCTTTATGACACAAAGAGAAAATAAGTCCCACCTACAAAAGCCATGTTTTTCAGCAGATCAAAATTTATTGAAGGAGTGTGATAGAAAACTACCCAATGCCAATCTCGTGATTGAGTTCTTTTGAGAGGACAAATTTTACAATTTTCATAACGCGCCGTACACGGAAAATAAGCTCCTTCCACACAAGCCATGTTTTTTAAAGGATCGAAGTATCTCGAAAGAAATTTATGGAATCATCCACGTTGATTTTTGTTGATTTCCACTTGGTGGTTTCTGAAGAGAAGTCTATTAAATAAAAATTTTAGAAATAAACACGTAGACGAACAAACGCATGTGCATGTAAATGTATGCAGGGTACAAAGCCGTTCTAACAGTTGGCCAAACGGATTTGAAAATTATTTAAGCTAAGAATCAGGACAAATGTGGTAAATAATGTACACACTGTATTAGTTAATAGGGTTTTTCTTTATGGACAATGTTTTTTCTAAGCCATCTGTCCCAGGGACATTAAAGCTTGTGATTGCGTGGTAATGGGTTAATACGCCATTCATTCAACTGAAACGCTGTAAACAAGGAACATGTCTTGCACCAACATTGGAGGCAGTGACCGGTCAATTGTGATCAAGCATCGTAGGTCTACTTCGTAAATTGCCGTAATATTACAAATATTTAAAAAAAGCAAGTGTTAGAAGTAATGAAATTGGGTTGAACATGCTCCTTATCAGGTAATGGACCGTATTGACATAGTGTTTACAAAAATAGTCTTCGTATACAGCCCATGCATCGAATTTCAGGCAGAAATATTGATGATTTAAAGGTTGGTGTCTAGTTACCGCAAACGTTTTCTGATCTGGTGTCCATGTGCAT
Source organism: Tridacna crocea (assembly GCA_943736015.1). Taxonomy (NCBI): domain Eukaryota; kingdom Metazoa; phylum Mollusca; class Bivalvia; order Cardiida; family Cardiidae; genus Tridacna; species Tridacna crocea. The sequence continues at coordinate 13,668,115 of OX031057.1, read as the reverse complement.
ACATTGAAAATAAAATTGGTGTCTTGTTAGCATATTTTCCTCTACCCAGGTCCATTCAAAAGCGTATATCTTCGCTTTGGATGGACATTTCTCAGTGAAATTTTGTGTTCATTTAGGGAATACATTTATCTTATCATACAAACTTGTAAAATGAACAACGGTTTGGGATTTTGTCCAAAATTCGGAAATAAACTTCAAAACAACAAGATCCCAGTTGCTCATAAAGCTACAGCTCGCTTAGATGATGGTATTGTTATTCCCTAGTATGTGTGTGAACAGATCAATCACTCGTCTTGACATTGCTGTAAATCAACATTTCTATCTATGTAAATCGGGTCCAAAAAAATGAAAATACTTACACCACCTCCGGTTCTTCCAAAGAAAATCCGATCTGGTGTACCGAGAACACATGGTGTCCGCGGCTCACGTTGATCAGTGTGGGTAAATTGCATGTGCCTCACAACCAGATGGATATATGACGTCATTTACCGTACATTTCTCGCGCTTGACGTAATAACTAGTATTGTAATGCGTTGCTATGCGGGAGGGATACGCCACGGGGTATAACTGAAAAGAACTGTACTGAATTTTGATAAACCTCTATCAGACAGGGTTAAAAGCATGAAATAAATAGAATATATTTTTTTTCAGTGAAAGATCTAAATTTATTTCACCTCTTGAACACCATGGTGTTCAAGAGAATAAATAAATTTCAATCCTTCACCGAAAAAAGAATAGTATCCTCTGTATAATGAAGCGTAGAAATGATGGTGACTACAGGCCTAAGAAGTCAGCTACCAATACAATTTTCAAACACTAATAAATACTGTAGACTATCATATAATTTCCTGCAGACTTTAAGTTACTGAGCTGTTACGTTCTGGTAAAGGGTACAAATTTTGCCCTTGCAAATGATACATGTATGTTGGTCGCTTGAAATTCTGAAACTCTATCTACTTTTATGAGGTCAAATATGACGTCACTGTATTATTGAATACGGTCCAATGTAATCGACGCGTGTAATTGATCACGTGGCATTCCTACATGTCTTAGCGGAATTCTTGCGCAAATCTAAAAATGTCTTCAGAGGCTTCGTAGTCCATTTAGGAAATACCACACAAAAGTAATTATTTTTTACGTTTGTCTTTATTCTTTACTGACTGTTAGACAGTTATCACCATGTAGTAAATGCAGTGATTAATCACTTTACCAGTTATCACCATACTTACTTCAGTGATTAACCATTTTTGAAGTTTGGTAAGATTATGCAAATCTGATTAGTCTGTTTTAAGTGAACGCCTAGGGAATATTCAGAATGCACTTGTACGCATTTTTTTCAGTTAAGGTACATTTCAACAAAATTGACCCCTCCGTAAACACTATATATGCTAATATATTACATTGATTCTTCAAAATGGGCATGGCCGTTTTCCTCAGTTTGGTTTTGGACTCTTCCAAATTATAAACACTTGAAAACAAAAAATGAATTGTGGCTCAAATAATCGGGTTTATTTTTAAAAATAATGCGTTGTCTGCGCATGTCATATTCTTCGAAGATTCGACCTGTCTGCTATGACGCATCACTCCCCCTATTTTCGTGGGAATTGAAGTAATACTCGCTATAAAGTAGCAATGGGGAAATAAGCTTTTATCAATATAAGAAATCAGACCTTTTTTAGCTCCAGATTTCTCTAAACTCCTGAACAACGCTGAATAAATTGCACCGGATAGCGTTTTATTTAGTAAACGTTTATTTTGGTTTGAAATTCAAAGTAACGCATTTCGCGTAGAAAAGTAGTATACAGAATGTCCGAATTAGATAGATGTGTATTTGTAGAATGTCATCTAGCGGAAAAAAATGAAAATAATGGGAAACGGAGAAAATCCTGGTAGTCCGAATTTCCCAACTCTTTATCCGCTAAATAAATGAAATCCATTCCCTGGGCCGATAGCAAAAAGCCAAATTTTGCTTTTCGAAACTTTGGGAATGGATTAAACTTCTTCTTTCCAGAGCGTGACTCCTACCGTAAAGTTTTCGTTTTGAAAGCAACACATTCAGATGATATGGCTTTCAACACACGAAAAAGGGGCATTCGGACATTTACGTAACGTGTCGTCCGGATCAGCCTGCGCAGTCCGCGCAGGCTACTCCGAGACGACACTTTCCGTTTTTATGTAATTTTCTATTTCGCACAAGTCTACTGTAGTATAAAATCTAATGTAGTCGTAGTGTACCGTCTCGGATAAGCATCCGTGGACTGCGCAGGCTTATCCGAGACGACACTTTACGTGAATATCCGAATACCCCTTTTTGCGTGTTGCAAGCCAATACAGGAATGCCACAGTTTTCAAGTATCCAGAGAAAAAAGTTAAAATATAAAAGCTATTAATACCAGTTGCCAGGTTACAAGTACTGTTCAATTGAGAAACATCACGTTCCTTAGAAATGACTAAAACAGATAATAACCCTGTTGGGCAAAAAAAATGAACTAGGGAAATCATTAATATGAAGAAGACGAAACCTCAAAATGAGCAACTAAAAGTTTTGTATTATGCAGCTATTACTTCACACAAAAGGCCGACAATCGCGTAGTTGTGCGTTTGAATCCAGGCTTAGCCACGACTGTCAAGATAGCGCAATAATCCCTCACTACGCTATCTCTAAGTTTAAAATTGAATTTAAAACGACACTGGGCCCTTAAGACTTTAACCCTCTACTACACAATGGCGACTTTTAACGCCAATGAAAGAGAAACCTTTTGAAAACATTGTGGGAACAGGAGAAAATGCTGGTTACTAGCATTTTCTCCTTTTCCCACAATGTTTTCTACCTTATCAAAGAAAAGCCATTTGATATGAGCCACACTGAAACAGTCATCTGCAAATGCTTTCAATTCGGACTGGTCTTAAAGTTTCTTGTGTGGTCAAGGGTAACCTATGGGGGACATTTGCCTCGCTTTTGACATTAGTCCTGAGGGAATTAGCCCCTTAATAGTCATGAATGGGGACATTAACCCTTCTTGGCATTAGCCTTGCACTTAAAACTAGCCCCTTGATGGTAACGAAGGGGAGGGGCGGCTTAAGCCCCTTCTGAGATTAGCTCTGCCCTTAAAATTGAGAGATGGAGGGGCAGTACTTACTTCATTGTCATTCAGGCATACATAGGCCATTATCTCCCGCTAGATGGCATTCTACAAATACTCATCTACATGTATCTAATTTGGGTATCCTGGGTACAGAACCGGACTACTCTTCTACCCGACAACCGTTACTTTGAATTTAAAACTAAAACAAACGTTTACTCAATATTAAAGCTACCTGGTGTGATTCATACAGCTATGATCAGCAGTTTAGAGAAATCTGGAGCTAAAACAGGCCTGGTTTCTCCTCAAACGTATTGATAAAAGCTATTTTCTCCATTGCTACTTTATAGCGCATATTACTACGATCCCCCAATACTGGGAGGAGTGATACGTCATAGCAGACATGCCGAACCTTCGAAGAATATGACATGTGCAGACAACGATACATGGGCTGCCTATTTACATTACCTCTCCCTTTGAAATGGCGAGAAAGGGCATTATCACCCTTCATAGATTCGAAAGCGAACACAAGTGCCCTCGCAATATTAGCTCAACCATACACGAGAGAAGGGGTATTAGCCTCTACCGGGCCAAAAGGCAGCCAAAGGGCCTTTTATACATTATAATACCGAATTTGGTTCCAAAGCAGTAATTAGTGAAATAAAATGAACGGCGTTCTAACAAAGGATGCCTTTGCATTATAATTGGCCTGCAACACGCCAAACTTGGCATTCGGACACTTACGTAAAGTGTCGTCTCGGATCAGCCTCCGCAGTCCGCACAGGCTAATCCGAAACGACACTTTCGGTTTCTATGTAATTTTCTGTTTGCGCAAGTCTGCTGTAGCACAAAATCTAATATAGTCGTAAAGTGCCGTCTCGGATTAGCCTGCGCGGACTGCGCAGGCTGATCCGAGACGACACTTTACGCAAATGTCCGTATGTCCCATTTTCGCGTGTTGCAAACCATATCAAGAAGAGTATCATATGATTTGGGATCTATTAAACCCACTTCGTCCAACAACCGACTGAGTCATTAGGTAGAATGGTTCATGTACACGCAGAAGATTTACAAATAGCAAAAGGTTTCGACCCATGTCAGCCTGCGTGGACTATGCAGCATGACATGGGTCGATACTTTTTTGCAGAAGCATCAAGGGCCCTTTTCACAGAGCAAGACTGAATTACATTAAGGTAGTATACCCGTAACACTTCTAGAGCAGCATGGAATGAATTTTATTGATAAAGTTTATATTTGTGGATTTATACGGATACTAGTATAATACTTTGGTACATTTTTAACCGACCAGAAATTCATGTGATGTCCATCTAGAATTTATTTTTTGATACTTTTGTCAGTTTCCAGAGAAGGGAGGTAATTATAAGCTCCCTTTGTAATGAGAATGTATGGTTTTAGATTTATAAGTGATAACTTCAAGAGGAAAAAATAAGGAAAAAGTGGCTCGAATAAAGTAGTACAATAATACTCATTTTTTTAATCATAGAAAATTTTGTAAGATTATATTTAGTGGAAATAGCTATTTTCTATTACGGGACCACTGCACACATAAGTCATTCTCCCCGACATACGTGCTCTGAAATTGTAACCTTCATTATTATTGTTGTTGAGATTTATTAAAGGTGCCATTTATATTCGAAAAAAACGCCCTTAGTCTACATGTCCAAAATACTTTTTTATGTCTGTTTGCTTTGTTTCTTTTTTTTTTTTCTGTATACCTGCTGTTCAGTGGACAAATATATGTGTAGCACTGTCAAGTAAAACTTAAATTATATTAAACATATCTTTTGCCTTTGTTGAAAGTGCTACACACATTATTACTAATATATTGTATAATGTAGGCCCTTTACTGTCTGTCATACTATCTAGATCTCGTATTATTTCATGTTTATAAATAATAATATTATTTTTTGTGACTATGTACAACTGTGTACTTGTCTTTTAATAAACTTCTGTTCTGTTCTTAATTACATTTTACACACACCCCCATCCTGAAAAAAGAGCCAGATTTAAGACATTCTGTTAAATGATCGTCATTTAGGTATGTAATCCTTTCTTTACCAAAAGATCAGAGTTTATAAGACCCTGAGAAGATGGAATTTTCTGAAAAGGGTATTAGAAACAAAAGGGAGAAATTGCTAGTGACAAACACTTTCTCCTTTCCCCATGTTTTTCCAATCATTTCAATGACGAGTTCCTAAATGAACCTCATTCTGATAGAAGGCAAGTAGTTTAACCTTTTATCAAACAATCCCTGGCTTTTAAGACCCTAAGATAGAAGCCGTTTGAAAACATAGTGGGAAAAGGAGAAAACGCTGGTAACAGCATTTTCTCCTTTTCCCACAATGTTTTCTACTCTGTTGGGGACAAATTTCATTTTTTGAGCAACGTTTATAATGTCGTCTGCATGTGCTTTAAATATGGACCAGTGTCGTTTGGTAAAGGGTTAAATTTAGACAAAGTCTAAAATTTTGTCTTCTGATAAAAGGTCAATTTTGTGTGAGTTCTGCATTTAATGACCAAAATTATTACAAAGAAAGGAAACGTTTTCAATGCTTTTAAATTTTATCTCTAAATTTTTAAACAATTACGTTAAGTTACGATCCGTGCAAAGAAGGCTTTTATATGAATTATTGAAAAGCAGAAAATGTCGATTACCAGCATTTCTCCGTTTCCCATCAGCTCAAAGACGAATCTTTTATTTGAGCCACATTTTTTGTCGTCTTCAAATACTTAAAATTTGGACGAGTCAAAAAATAAACTAAGGAAAACTGCTACGCCTATCTTAAAGAATTACAGTAATACCGACGAGAAAAATCATCAATTTATTATAGAATAAGAAAATTCATTTTTTTTTTTTGAGGGACTGCATGTGCTGGCTTTGACATACTGGTTGATATTGTTAAACATGTAAAGGCAGAATGAATATAGGGAAATAATAAATAGTAATCCACGATTGGTAGAAAGTGTGTACATGTTAGATCTGCGGTTGGTTGGTTATTTCCGTTTATTTATCGTTGCTACCGGTTGCCCATCTCAGCGACGCCCCCAGAAGACGGTTAGTTGTTACGGGGGATAGTGCAAGGATACCGGTCGAAACTACTGAGAGCTTCGCCTGGTTTTTTAACGCGCTCGGCGTAAATCGCAGATAAATTTTCAGAGCGGTAAACTGGCGTACTTCCGGGCGATGAATGTACCGATCTGCTGCATATCAATCCACCAGATACAGCCGAGGGATTTGATGGCTCCCACTACCCGATGTATGCCGAATGCCTGCAAGGGTTGTCAAAAAGTATGTTCGCATTAATACATAACTCGTCTATCTATTAAGTGGCTAATATAACGTTATGCACTGGTTTGTTAGCAGTGTCGTTTACTCCCATTTCACCTTATACTGGAGCTATGTGTATCGAGAAAACTTGTAGCATGCATCAAGGATACATCCAATTGATATTTTGAAAATAAAATGTAAAACAAGTTATCGAAAAAGTTGGCATTCTTCGGAGACAATCCGTGTATATCTTAGTGGATCTATTCGTCTCGAATGAATAAACAAATATTTGTTACTGATCAGAAACAGGGACATATTTCTTCGGCGTGGCGGAGCCTTCAAGTTTTTGCAGGCCTATTTGAGGACAGAAAAATACGGTTGTACATGAAACGATACCCCAAGTACTTTGTCACACTTTAGAAAATGTGAAGGATAGGGAATAATCCCTTTCTTGCACTAAGTGGTACTTTGAATATTTCATGCGTAACCTTTTAACCCATGACTGTACACCCTTCATGATTTGTGCTTTGAGACATACTATTTTAGTCGCAATTCATACTTCTCTAACGATAAGTTAAAATAAAAGCTAATATTCAAAGAAGTGTCTAATTGAAAATTTCACTTCCCAATAATATTAAAGGAGAGGAGGAAAAACATGAAATTGCTTGAAAAAAGCAATTGGATCTTTTCTTGTATTGTTTTCTGTATTAAAACTTCGGCGTGAAAGTCATGAAATGAATGATAATAAACGAGCATCTAATTTTGTAGGATGTTGCTATATGCACAGAATATTATGCTGTAACTACGTCTTTACCCTTTTACGCCCGTAGAAGTGTTGGCAATATTTGAAATGTATATTTGTTTCTGTAAGGGATTTAAGGTCGGCTTATTTAAGCGAGAGGGTTAGCGGCCTAAAGTGTTGTCCTACGGGGAAGGAACAGGGAGGATTGCCACTAAACTGTCGGAAATTTCAGTGTACAGGAGGACCGAATTTCTGCTCGTGAACAAAGTTATCCATTTTGACGAAACATTTCAGAATCCCCGTTGTGAAGCTGGTTGGATGGGTTTTCCTACAGAGCCCACAGAAATGTTTCTTTTACAACTGAGATTCTTTAAATAATCTGAAAAAAAAATAGTTCTTGCGCCTGAAAATATGGGTCCAAGCTTGCATGGTTACTTTTCATCATTAATCTCCATACTGAACCACAAAAGAGGAACAATATCAATAAATCACTACCTTTTTTGTGTCTACCTTTTGTAAAAGAAAAATGTGTCGTGTCTGCAGATGTTTTCAATTTTAGAAAGTCTAAAATTTCACCCTGTAGTAGTATAGGGGTGTCTTTGGGGCCAAACAAAGATAACGGTCATTTTGTTACTATAAATAGTAACTCATTTGCATGTAAGGATGTGCCGAAATGTTAAGAAAGTCAGCCATCTTGAATGACCTACATTTTTATGTTAGTATTGTTTTTTAATTTCGGCAGCCATTTTGTATGACTTATCAATAAAACAGCATTGACTAACTTTTTTTATTGTAATGGTCATTTATGTGGCCATTTTGATTTTCAAAAATGTATACCTCGATTTAGGACGTAGTCGCGGACATTGAGGATCAGGTCCTCGGTCCTAGATGGAAAATAGTGTGGAAAATACATACAGCTATCTTTTTCTTTTTTATCATTAATGATGAAACATCATGAGGGGAATGATAGAATGGAAGAATTTGCACTTCAAGAAATATTCTGTAAATATAGAAATAAAATAATACTTCATTGTCGATGTTTTCTATTCAACGTCCTTCACTCAAATGACCAAGATCGTCAAAGTATACAGTTAACACTGCGCATGCATCAAACTATTCTTAGACATTCATGTTCAGACACGCTGAATCTCACAGGACAGACAGGACGATCAATAGTCCTTTGTTAAAGTCGTCACATTGTCTGGTTTTTGTTTCTATAGGATACGAGAACAATGGCCTCGGGTAAAAACCAGTAATTGTAACCCTCCCTGCTAGTTATAGGAATATACATGTTAAAACTTGTTTTGCCATGAAGACTGACCCTGCCTTCTGATCGGCTATTTCTTTGCCTATAAAGTCGACATGATTCTATTTGATCACTATTTACTCTTAAATATTCAACATGAACACTGCCTTCAAGGTTTCTACCCTCGCGATAGAAAAACATCTAGATGTACAAAACCTCGAGGCATCTGTCTTTTTTAATAAGCGCATCATGCATATAAGTATACAATGATGTCTAGAGGAACCAGACACCTAAGTGAAAAAGCCATCAAAATTATTCTCAGACCACATTGGACTCTCATGCTACAATGACCTACAATGCCAAAAGGTCAAAATGGAGTACAAAAAGTCAAAGAACGATATATTTGTGATGACCGACTGCCCTGTGGTTTAATTTTCTAACTTCCAAAACAGGTTCAGACACATTTGACTTTCCAGATTGTGACTGGCTAAACTAACAAGCAACCAGAGACAAGCTCCAGTCAGGTGAAGAAAAAAAAACTGACCGGAAGAGACTTTATGACTATATAACTCCAAACTTTGTTTATATTGATTATCAGGAAGGGTTGGAATTACTGATTTTTTCCAGAGGTCATCGTTCTCGAATCGTATTGAAAAAAAAGAAAATGTGATGACTTTAACAAAGGACCATTGACGGTTTTGTTGATAGGTCATTCAAAATGGCTGCCGAAATAAAAACAACAATACTTACACAACTAGAAGGGCCTGAATATGCTCTAATGGCAGAGTTTGCTTTTATGCTAGCATACATTATGAATTCATGATGCAAAAAGACAAACTATATATTCAATCCCTTGATGAATCTCCAAAAGAATTGTATCAACACTGTGAACTTCATTGCCTAAACAAGAATTTGAAATTTTCATCTTTGAATAGTTACATTCCCAAAATTACTTGTCAGAATATTTTTTTGAATCAATAGGGTTCAAGCTGTTTATAATACAAAGCAGCTGTGCAAGTTTCGTGAAAATCCAACCAAAACTGCTGACCTAATCACGTAAACAAGAATATGAAATTTTGAACTATAATTGGCTTCTTTTCCGATATTGTTTATTGATTTTTTTTCAAAATCAATAGGGTTGAAGCTACTGATAAGATAAACAAATTGTGTGAATTTCAAATATTTGACAAGAAATGCAGATTTTAATGAGTAAACAAGACTCAACAATTTTCTACTTGAAATGGCTACTTTTCCCATACTGTTTGTTAGATTTTTCTAAAAATCAATATGGTTGAAGCTGTTGATGAGATAACGAAACTATGCAAGTTGCACAAAAATCTGACAACAAATGCAGACTTTATCGCGTTAACAAGAAAAAGACTAACAGAGGGACAGACAGACAGACAGATGGACGATGGAAACTCCGCCATGACATAAGGTCTGCTGGCTTTCAGCCAGTAGAGCTAAAAATGTAGGTCACTCAAGATGGCTATTTTTCTAAACATAGAAACATCCTTATATTCAAATAAGTTACTATTTATAGTAACAAAATGGCCGTCGTAATATTACGTCATCTTTTTGGCCCCAAAGAGACCCCTATACTACTAGAGGGTAAAATTTTCTAAAATTGAAAACATCTGCAGACTACAAATGCAATACGGATCAATGAATGTATTGAATAAAGAAAGCATTGTGGGAAAAGAAGCAAATGCTGTTTATAAGCATTTTCTAATTTTCTAACAGGTTTTCAAAGGGCTTTTTCTTTGGGGGTTTGTGTAATGAAGGGGTCATACTAACATTATTTCTAAACGGATTTTTACGATACATAGTAGAGAGTACGCCAATCAACTTCTAGTCCTTTTAAACAGTGAACCAAGATGACCAGAAGCAAGACTTATCCTCTAAATGCCTGTCGAAAATAATGTTTTCAAGGGCAACGGATAACGTCAATGTCGACAACGTCCATAGAAAAAACAAATGTTTTTCAATGACTGGTTGGTGTTTGTTTACCCTGGGAAGTCTTTTCAGCAGGATAAAATACTATAAATATCAAATCCAATATACAAGGTAAATTAGATATTACCGAGCGATAGTATCCCGAGAACTAGTCTATTGTTTGGAAACCGTACCGGAAATCCGAACTTTCGTTCTAATTGTTATTTACTACCATTTACCCTTAAAAGGCTTGATTGGCCTGCAACAGGCGAAAAAGAGGTTTTTATGTAATTTTCTGTTATGCACAAGTCTACTGTACCACAAAATCTAATGTAGTCGTAAAGTGCCGTCTCGGATTAGCCTGCGCGGACTGCGCAGGCTGATCTGCGACGACAGTTTACACAAATGTTCGAATGGCCCTTTTTGCATGTTGCAGTGCATGGGCGGATCCAAAGGGGGGACGGGGGTCGGACCTGGAATTTTGGCAAAAATGAGGTTATCGGATTTGTGAAATGGTACTGGTTTGATGTTGCACAGCATTTATGTAAAATACAGTCATAAATTTAAAAAAAAAAAGAGATTCTAAATGTGGAGACTTTCCCATGAACTGGAAACGTTGTCTTTTCTTGTAAACTTTTCTTGTTACATCCACTGAAATCCGGAAATCAAAGTATCATTTAATAAGACGAGTGCGTTTTCGGTCGGACCTCCCATGAGAAAGATATTAGGATCCTCGCATGCAGGTCATAATATTATACACTCGATCCCTTTCAACGGCTAGAAAATACAATCCATTGGAACTCAGAAAGAATGTTATCGTATATGCTTGAAAAAACAGGTGGACGATATAGACCCAAGATTCCAAGATTAGATTGTGCATTCTGTGCAGCCTGATATTGATCTGTGCCGACCGCAAAATTTTCCATTTTCACTTTTGACGCGGAAGAGTCGGCATGGACGTATTGATGAAGATCGTAGTACAACGAGACCAACAATCATCCAATTATCAATTACGCCAATTTAAGACCAATAGAATTTTGGTGTATATCGTGCAAAAAAGAAATACCTTTTATGGAAAGGCCTATTGATCCTTGTTCTTTGGTTGTTTGATGTTAAACGCCGTTTTTTACCTTTATCCGGCTATATAAAAAGGAAATGAAATTGTTAACCCATTACCACACAATCCCTACTTTTGACGCCCCTGAGAAAGAAGCCTTTTGAAAACACTGTGGGAAAAGGAGAAAATGCTGGTAACCAGCATTTTCTCCTTTTCCCACAGTGTTTTCTACCCTTTCCAGAACAAATTTCAATTTTTCAGTCACCTTTATTTTGTCGTTTGCAAATGCTTTCAATTTGGACCAGTCTAAAATTTTCCCGTGTAGTAATGGGTTAAGCCGTTAATAATCCCCAAATTTTTCTATATCAGAAGTTATGGGGGATATGCCCTTATCGGACATTGTAGATCAAAGATCAGACCGCACGTTCTGTGCATTCTGATCTTACTCTACACTATCCACAAAAGGTCAGTGAGTCGCGCTTAGGGGCTTTGGTTTAACAGTATTTAAGTGACCAATATCGCGGCGGCCAGCGTATGCATCCATACGCCGCAAGAGTTTCTTTCGTAAGTACTTTGAACGACATTCTTTTCAAACCACAAGCTGCTTTCCCACATTGATACTATCACTGGCTACCACGATTTTTCTCTGTTTCCCACATTGTTTCGAAAGCATTTTTCATCAGAGTCGAATGTAAAAGAACAGAGCACGTATCCAACAGTCTAATTCTCTGGCTTTATCTAGCTTTGAAAGTAACACAAATTCTGATTGGCCGAATGCTTTAGCCAATCAGAAGTTGCTATACTTTCTAAATCTAGAAAAAGACTTAGGAATATACGTAGTAAATCCGTTAGAGGCTGCTAAGCGCGTCTCACAGGCCTTTTGCGGGCAGTGTAGATCAAGATCAGACTGCATAGAATGTACAGTCTGTTTCTGGATTTACACTGTCCGATCTGGATAAATTATTCCCAAAAAACATAACTTTGTAATAGCTATGGTTTTTGTTTCTACTATCGAAATGATCATTTCATTTTACCTATTTAGCAGGATAAGTGTGGAGAATGATCGCTTAATTAACTCATTACAAAACGACAAAATTTTAGACTGGTCCAAACTAAAAGCATTTGCAGACGACAAAATGAATGTGACTAAAGAATTGAAATTTGTTTCAAGAAGGGAAGAAAACATTGTGAGAAAAGGAGAAAATGCTGGTTACCAGCATTTTCTCCTTTTTCCACAATGTTTTCAGAAGGCTTCTTTCTCAGGGTAGTCAAAAGTAGGGATTGTGTGGTAATGGGTTAATACGAATCTAGATCGTATCAAAAAGGGTTGACCCATTACCAAACAATCCCATGTTTTTACAACTCTGATATGGAAGCTTTTGAAAACATTGTGGGAAAAGGAGAAAATGCTGGTAACCACATTATGACCACAGTTTTACACCCTTTACGTGTTCTGCAGACGACAGATATGGATCATGAATCGCAAAAATGTTTATTTCTTACGCAGAAGACAGAATTTTTTATCGGTCCAGATTGAAAGCACTGGCATGTAAGCAATGAATTGCTACCGAAATAAAGGAATTAGCGTAACAAAGGGTGAAAAACACTGTGAGAAATGGGAGAAAAGCCTTCTGTCTGCAGGGTCCTTTAACCCATTACTGCACAATCCTTTCTTTCGACGACCCTGAGAAAGAAGCCTTTAGAAAACATCGTGGGAAAAGGAGAACATGCTGGTAACCAGCATGTTCTCCTTTTCCCACAATGTTTTCTACCTTTCTGGAAACCAATTTCAATTTTTCAGTTACATTTATTTTGTCGTCTGCAAAGTGCTTTCAGTTTGGACAAGTCTAAAATTTTGTCGTTTGGTAAAGGGTCATGATTATAAGTAGGTCAAAAAGCGGCGCTATGCGAGTATAAATCGTATTTTTCCTTGTAAAATATTGCTCTTTTAGGCCCTAGAGGAACATAACAATTAAATTTGTATTCACCGCAAGGAAAACTTCGTCTGGATTTCTCCGTAACAGAGCAATGAAATTTAATTAAAACGTCTAAAATATTGCAGTATGACACCGTTTGTAAATTCGTTCACACATTTCATTGTCAGAGCTCACCGTCTATATTTCTTTTATTGGAATTTCTTCATAACTTCATTGTATAATCCCATGATTGCAGTAAGCTTCTGATCTATACAGGGATTACTATTATTATTACTATATTTTCGTTTTTTTCGGCGAACAATATACTAGTAATGAAAAAGAAATTATCTCCCACTAGATGGCACTCTACAAATACGCATCTATCTAATTTGGACATTCTGGGTACAGAACCGGGCTACTTTTCAAAAGAACAACCGTTACTTTGAATTTCAGAATTAAATAAACGTTTGTTTACTCGATAAAACGCTACCTGGTGCGATTCATTCAGCTATGATCAGCAAGCATGTTACAAGTGCGCCGGTGTAATGCAGAGAAATTACCCTCTCCTACAAAATGATCCAGGTCATGATTCTACGTAGAGAAATGACCCCTGGGGGTCATTCCTCCAAGTAAAATCATGACCCGGGTCATTCCTCTACGTTTTTAGAGGAGGGTCATTTCTCTGCATTACACCGGCCATTTATTATATTAACAGCCTCAACATGCTTGAGTAATAAGTTAATAGCTTCAATATAAGCCCTACTTTCTTAAGGTATACGTAGATGGGTGATGCGTCATAGTAGACAATCGAATCTTCGAAGAATATGACACTCTCAGACAACGCAAAATAACTCACATGTACTTTAACTCTTTACCAAACAACAAAATTTTAGTTTTGTCCAAATTGAAAGCATTTGCAGACGACAAAATAATAGTGACTGAAAATTTGAAATTTGTATTGTGAAGATTAGAAAACATTGTGGGAAAAGGAGAAAATGCTGGTTACCAGCATTTTCTCCTTTTCCCACATTGTTTTCTAAAGGCTTCTTTCTCAAGGTCGTCAAAAGTAGGGATTGTGTGGTAATGGGTTGTCAGTGTATATACATTACGTCCACAGTTGTACGCCCTTTTCAAGTTCTGAAGACGACATATATATTGGTCATGAATCGCAAAAATGTTCAACTCTTGAATAGAACACAAAATTTTAGACCGGTGCAAATTGAAAGCACTGGCATAATTTTGACCATTTAAATGCTACCGAAATAAAGGAATTAGCGTAACATAGGGTGAAAAACACTACGAGAAAAGGGAGAAAAGCCTTCTGTCTGCAGGGTCCTTTAACCCATTATCACACAATCCCTTCTTTCGACGACCCTGAGAAAGAAGCCTTTAGAAATTGTGGGAAAAGGAGAAAAAGCTGATAATCAGCATTTTCTCCTTTTCCCACAATGATTTCTACCTTTCACAAAACAAATTTCAAATTTTTTAGTCACTTTTATTTTGTCGTCTGCAAATGCTTTCGATATGGACAAGTCTAAAATTTTGTCGTTTGGTAAAGAGTTAAGTAAGAGATCGTTTGGATGAAGTTGATGACGTTAACACACTGGAAGGGTCGACCAGAATGTATTTGATTACTTTTTAACGCACGTTTGCAGACGACAGAAATGAGTATTTTTTTCTGCTCAAAGTATTATTTGGAAACTAAGATGGCTTCAAAGTGTTGACAAATAGCATTCTGCAATTTTATTGTCTTTCAATGAACAAATCTTTTAATAACACTGTTGCTAATAGAAATATTGCTTATGACTATACTACTGTCTCATTCCGACACACATTATCTGTTTTAGATGCTTTTATTTCGTTGACAATGCTGAACAACTGAAATAACCAGACGACATTTTCAACTGCACCACAATGAAAGCTTCTGTGAGCCATAAAAAAGTGGCGCTCAGTCGCTGTAAATAAGTCTTGAATATAATTTAGGTTTATTTTTAAAAAGGAATATCTTGCCTTAAAAACCGGAATTTCTCTGTGTTTGTCTTTAACTGAAATAATTATTTTGTTTTTCTAAAGAATTTTTTGACACGTTGCTCTTTTTGATAGGTTTGCCGTATCTTTCTGATTGACGTGGTTTGACAAAAACGAGACAAAATCAACCCCTTTATTTGTCGACGAAAAATTAAGATATGTAAAAAAGAAATACGCATGATGCGCGTACCTTTAGTCAAGTCATCATATTTACAAGACTTATTTACTATCGACTGAGCCCCATTTATTTTGTGGCGCACAGATGCTTTCAGTGTGGTGCAGTTGAAAATGTCGTCTGGTTATTTCATTTGCTCAGCATTGTCAATGAAATGAAAGCATTTGAAGATAAGAAAATTAATACGATTAAAAAAATGTTTCATTACAAGGACCAAAATCATTGCGGGTAGGGTTGAAAATGCTGGTTACCAATTGTTTTCCCACAATGTTTTCTTCAGCTTTTATTTTCGCCAGGATCCTTAAAACACGCGACTGCTTGGTAAAGGTTTAAAAGCACTTCTGCATGGACAATTAGCGACTGATGGCCAAGAACCCAGTGTGTTATTTAGTACTTAGAAACATGAATGTACTTTAACCGTTATGAGACCGGTACAAATACTATAGATGCCCTAGTTGACAATGTAGAATATGACCAGACTGCACAGCTCATACATTTTGATCTTAGATATGCTCCGTCTGATATTTTGCACACTGGTACGGCAAGCCTCTAAAATTGAGACATTTGTACTCTAAGAAAAACCTTGACATATACACATGTTTTTCATTTCTCTAGCTGTGTTTGTATGATCTGACGAAGTCCAAAGGGTACGAGTATCGTAATGTGGCGCTCCTTGACAACATACTTAAGGTGTCTTAACAACGGTCATTAAACACATAAACCCATATGCTGCTAAGCGCGACTCTCTGACCTTTAGCGGACGGTGTAGATCAAGATCAGACTGCCCAGAATCTACACTGTCTGATGAGAAGATATTATTCCCCGAAATATCACTTAAAACATTTCAATATTTGGGTTTTTACTATCGGATTGAAAATTCCCTTTTTAGTCATTAATCAAGATAAGGGTTGACCATCGTCCTTGAAAAGCTTTAATGGCATTTTAGTAGCCACGTGAGCGATACTTCTCGTGATCTAGGCGATCAGGGTCGGTATTTATCAACCATTCTTAGAAGATTCTTAGTCTTATTCTTCAGAATTTTGTCAGTATGAAAGTAAAGAACTTCTGATTGGCTAAACCTGTTACTTTCACTATCAGTGTCCGTATTCACCAACCATTCTTAAGAACATTCTTTGTCTAAATCTTCAAGATTTTCTGACTGTGAAAGTAACAGAACTTCTGACTAGCTAAACCAATTGGTTTAGCCAAATTGGTTTAGCCAATTAGAAGTCCTGTTACTTTCGCATTGACAAAATTCTGAAGAATAAGCCTTAGAATGTTCTTAAGAACGATTGGTGAATAAGGACCCGAGAAACCTTGAGGAATAAGACCAAGAACAGTTGGTGAATACAGACCCAGGTCCTTTGCAACCTGAACGGGAGATAACTGGTCGTCGTGGTCTTCATTGTTTTTGTTGTTGTTATTGTCGTCGTCGTCGTCGTTGTTGTTGTAGTTGTTTTTTTTTTTTGTTGTTGTTGTTTTATGTTACTGAAGAAAATAGAAACTAACTGAGATCATTGAAAAAAAGACTTATGTTACGATTTGAAACATCAATATTCTTAGATCCCTTTGCCAAGCATTAGGACCGTACTTCAACGACCATACGGAATCAGGGGTGTTGTTGTTGTTGTTGTTGTTGTTGTTGTTGTTGTTGTTTTTTTTTTTTTCAGTTTGTCAGAGCTGAGTTCTGTTGCTCAGTCGGTGGCGTAGAGGTTTTTGAAGCCAGGGGTCGCTTGTTCGAATCAAAAGCTGGCAAAAATTCTTTCCGCGGATTCATTCCTTTCTCACCGTGGATTGTTTCAATAATGATTATGTTTAATATCAGCCAGTGGCTCGGGAAGAATGTTGTCCAAAGCACCGGTAAAAAATTATTTCATGATAGCATAGATAGGTGGCGCACGGACCGCCGCAAGATAACTGAAATAATTTCGAAAACGTATCAAACACTTTACAGACAAACACTACCATACAATACAAACAATACTTTTATGTAGTAATTTAGGCCCCCGGCCCCCAATACAATTTTTACAAAACATATTTATTATCATCGTGTTGAATGACAGATGTACAGAGAATCCTGGTCCCGTATTCACCAACCATTCTTGAGAATATTCTCAGTCTTATTTTCCAAGGTTTTTCTAAATTTGTAAGTAACACAACTTCTGATTGGCTAAACCATTCGGTTTAGCCAATCAGAAGTTCTGTTACTTACAAATGTTGAAAATTCTGGAGAATAAGACAAAGAAGGCTCTTAAGAATGAATACGGTGAATACGGGCCCTGGTATCTATGTGGGACTGTTTACTCTTTTCTAAACAACAATATTTTACACCTTTCATATAAATATGCCTGTGCCATCTTCTTCTTTAAAGTTCAAGAACAATGAGTTGTGCTCTGGCAAAAGTAGGCTTAATGTACGTCAGTGGGGTCAATCGCTGATTTGAGAAAATTTACCTCTTTACCAATCAGTCACACGTTTCAACAACCCTCGTGAAACAGTCTCATGGAAAATTGTTGAGAAAATCTAAAAAACGGTGGTAATTATCATTTATTTCTCTTACATCAGTTCTTTTTTCCATTCTATTGAACACAAATTCCAGCATTTCAGTCGCAATTAATTTGAAATCTGCAAATTCTCCAAATTTCGATAAATCTACAATCTTGAAGCCAAAAAAAGCATTCAAAATTAATATTCTTTTCTTCCGCAAACTTCATGGTCAAAGATTCCAGATATTTTACATTTCTAAATTGTTAATTCCTAACATGATATTATATTTTAAACCTTTTTATCTGTTTGCGTCACATATGATTATTCAAACAATCTTTACATAAGGTTGTTTATGACTGAACACTAGATCTCAGCTATACGAGCAAAACCGGAAGTGCGTCATACCAGTAGGATCTACCGGAAGTTAAAACAGGTGGCTATTGATCTTGAAATGTACGGAAACAAAATAAATAGTTCCCGAGAATGATAATAAAAACACATTTTGAATTCGAAATCAATGAAATATTGATCTTCGTTTTAAACGCCGTCAAACAACAAACTTGTCCAACTTTAATGGTACAAAGGCTTTTACGTCATCAGCATGGAGGATTTTTTGACACAATACAAAAAGTTTTCAATCCTTAGGCAGTTGAATCGGAAGTGTTTGATTTGAATGTAAAACGTGCACAAGTGTTCGATTTCTACAGATATTTGGCCTGGAAAACCTTATAAAAATAATTTGAGCAATGCTAGAACAAAAGGGGGCTTAATACATCCCCCGTGATCCATGGGACCAAGTTAGCTATCACATACTTATGGATCCATAATATTCACTTTTCTTAACGATTGAGTTAATCATGAGGTAGACTGGCCCTTAGGCATACAACAAATAGACCAATAGCGAAAAGTTTCGGCCCAGTCAGCCTGCGCGAACTGCGCAGGCTGGCCTGGTCGATACTTTTCGGAAATGCAACGAGCCCCCATTTCAGAAAGCATGGCTCTGTTAAAAGTGATTGACATGTTAATTCAATATCCCACAATAACCGATGGACCATGCCCAGAGAAAAGAGGACAAAAGAAAAGACATTTGCGTAAAGTGCCGTCTCGGATCAGCCTGCGCATTCCGCGCAGGCTAATCCAAGACGGCAATTTACGCAAACTTTATTTTTTTATTTTTGTATTTTTGCTTCAGTAGACTAACGCATAACATAAAATTCCATAAAAAAAACGAAAGTTGTCGTTTCGCATCATCCTAAAGGCGCAGGCTGATCCGAGACGACACTTTATGCAAATGTTCGAATGCTCCTTTTCGCTTGTTGCACGCCATTCTATAAATAAAACAGCCATGGCCGAGACAGTAAGGGAGAAGTCAGAACTACAATGCGTTGATTCCGACAAAAAAGTTAATTCGCTGTGAAAAATGTCGAGACGGCACGATTTATTTTGGTCTAATGAAGTTTGGACACAGTGCCACCGCGGACAAAAGAACTGTCGTTTCTCGTGACCGTCTACTATTATCTCTATAGTCTCACGGTTTGTTAAGTAAAGGAAAATAGTCCTATTATTTTAATAACTAGCTTGGAACCAAAACAATCTACTTAAGTTAAAAGTTAACTCTTTACCAAATTACTAAGAATCGACAAAATTGGAAGTATTTGAAGCGGACAAATTCAGTGAAGCTTTGAAATGATTTTTTGGCTTTTGACAGGCAGAAAACATTGTAAAAACATGACAAAATGCTGTTGTTTTTTTTTTTTTCTTTTCAAAAATTATTTCAACACCTTCTTCACCAGGATCTTTACCAAACGACAAAATCTTAGACTGGTCCAAACTGAAAGTATTTGCAGACGACAAAATGAATGTGACTAAAGAATTGAAATTTGTTTTCGGAAGGGAAGAAAACATGGTGGGAAGTGGAGAAAATGCTGGTTCTCAGCATTTTCTCCTTTTCTCACAATGTTTTCAAAAGGCTTCTATCTTAGGGTTGTAAAAACTAGGGATTGTTTGGTAAAGGGTTTAAACAAGGTATTGGCTTGTAAAGCTTTACCCTTATTGGCTAAGTAAAAATGATGTTGAAAGCCGATAGTAAAATCCCAGAAGTTTCTCGTTCAAAAGTTCTTTTGGAGAAAGAATGTCTCTCTTATCTCATCTTATGTCTCTTACGTTATGTGCAGTCTGATCTTGACCCACACTGTCCGCAAAAAGAGCTGTAAGTCGAGCTTAGCAACCTAAGGGTTTAAAACAACTCTTGTACCAAGCTTGACATTATTGGCGTTTTCGATCTGTAGACTATAGTCAGGACCACACCTTACGTACACTCTTATTTCTCAAAGAATGTCAAATTCTTTTTATTGCTTAACGCTATGCCACAAGTTAAACCTTTACCCCATAAGGCATTTCTATGGCATCTCTAATTGACCCTAAATAACAGCAAGGATGAAGCTGTTTTTTTATGTGTATATGACACCTTTTGATAGCATAGAAAACATTGTGGCAAAAGGTGAAATTGCTCGTGACGAGCAATTTCACCTTTTGCCACAATGTTTTCCAAAGGCTTCTACAAGTGATGCGTAGAAATGAGTATCTATGGAGTAAAGGGTTAAGGATAAGAGTATGCAAGACCATCTATAAATACATGCACCGTAATATCCTTAACGCGTTACCACACAACAAAATTTCAGACCTATCCAAATTTGAAAGCATTTGCAGGCGACAATTTCAACGTGGCTCAAATGGTGTAATTCTGCTTTGATTTTGTAGAAAACTTTGTTTTCAAAAGACTTCTTTCCCAGGAAGGTCAGAAATCGCCATTGTGTGTGGTAAAGGTCTAAGGCAGTGTACCTGTAATAGAAAACAGCTATTTCCACGATGCTTTTATCGTACAAAATGTGCTATTATGAAAAATAAGTATTATTGTACTATATTAACCGTGCCACTTTTTCTTTCTTAGAATTATCTTATATAAATCTAAAAGTGCTATATTCTATTTTTAAATGGAGATAACAATTACCTCCCTTTTCTGAAAAACTTACAAAAGTTTCAACAAATTATTTCAAGATAGACATTAAAGAAATTCCTGGTAGGTTAAAAATGTGCAAAAATATCAATCTGTATAAATCCGTATCTATCAACTATCAAAAAAAGATTTATTCCATGTTGCAATAGAAGTGTTATGAGTCTACTACCTTAAAACCAATCCATTTTTTATGAAATATGTACAAAATGATGTAAATAATGACTTCACACGATTCTGATATCAAAGGAGAAGAAAATTCGTAAAGGGTATATTACACTGAAAACAAGGGAGTTTATGTGATAAATAGAGGATCTGGCATAGGTTGGCATCATAGATTTAGATTAAGTGATTTGATTCGAGACGCGTAAGAAAATGATATCGCGAGACACTGAAGGTGGGGCGAGATGTTAAAATTTTTCTTGCACGAACAGAAACAAACACAGCATATCATTTCATCCTTTCCGGTAGGAAATAGCAGAGAAAATATTTTTCGATCTTACACTGGTACCACCAGTGTAAATACCGATTTTCACGTTCTTGTTGCCTAGGTAAATTGCATGTGCCTCACAACCAGATGGGAAATATGACGTCATATACCTTAAATTTCTCGCGCTTGACGTAATATTGTAATGCGTTGCTATGCGGGAGGGGTGCACCACGGGGAATAACGGAAAAGAACTGTACTGGATTTTGATAAAGCTCCTCCCAGAAAGGGTTAAAAGCATGAAATAAATAAAATGTTTGTATTTTTCGGTGAAAGATCGAAATTTATTTCATCGAGTGAACACCATCGGTAATATTTTCACTCGTGGAGCAATATCCTCTATATATGCTTTCTATCATATAGCAACACTTTTCAACGAAAAAGAAATGAAATTGTAACATTCTATTAGAAAACGGTAAGTAAAATAGATAAAGCTGTAGTAGCCAGTTTTGTTTTATGAATAGCGGTTGAATATTACCGCGTAAAATTATGACCAATAAAATTGCAAATTAATAGATCTAAATACTTTTACAGCTCGTAAGTTAAATTATCACTACGTCATCATGCTATATTTGGAACCGTATTTCACAGTGTGTCGATACGATTTTTTTTCCTTTTTGTACCGTGTGACATTTTAACCAGGTGCAACGCATGTATTTTCTCCGAAATACTTTCAGGTATAATTGGAGTGCAACACGCGAAAAAGGTCATTCGGACATTTGCGTAAAGTGTCGTCTCTGATCAGCATGTGCAGTCTGCACAGGCTAATCCGAAACGACACTTTCCGATTTTATGTGATTTTCTGTTTTACGCAAGTCTACTGTTGCACAAAATCTACTGTAGTCGTAAACTGCCGTCTCGGATTAGCCTGCGCGGACTGCGCAGGCTAATCCGGGACGACACTTTACGCAAATGTCCGAATGCACCTTTTCATGTGTTGCACTCCATATAATATATATAAGATCTGATATGAGTGGGCTTTTGAGATAAGGTTTTATTAAATGAGTCATGGGAAATGTTACTAAACGAGCCTTTGGCGAGCTAAATAACATTTTTCCTTGACGTTTTTAATAATATTTTATCTCAAACGCCCACGAATGTTAGATATTTTTTATCACATAACAACATTTCACAAAATGTAGACCAGATGATGCAAAAACATTTATAAATGCACCCACGGCCATATCCATACGACCCACTCACTTCTACGAAATACGTACGAAATGACGTCAAAAATGACGTTAAATACACAAATGTGATACCAAACGTGTATAAGATAAGAAAATTCGTAATGGGTATATTACACTGAAAACAAGGGATGTTATGTGATAAAATCTTATCTCAAACGCCATTCCATGCCAGATCCTACATATTTTAAACGTCCACAATCCAAAATGAAATTAAGCCGATCAGATCATAGACGCTTTATAGTTGCAATATCAGTGCATTTCTTGCATGCTATTCTGTTTTACATTCAAATTACACACTCCTAAAAAATGACATGGGGTGGCAGAAAGAACTTCACGCCATGTTTTGGTCTTTGATTACTTTTACCATCTGGTTCAAAACATCCGTTTAAACTCATATACATGTAGAAATATGCAGGTTAAAACTATAAGCAGACAATTCCAGTCTCTGAGAAGATTTTTTTGAAAACATTGTGGGGAAAAAGGAGAAAATGCTGGTAACCAGCATTTTCTCCTTTTTCCAATAATGTTTTCTAACTTACAAAGACGAATCTTATCGTTTGATTTTTGCGTGATTTGTCGGCAACAAATGCTCTTAAGGTAGTATTATTCTAATGAAAAACAGTTATTTCCACAATAATATTATCCTAAAAAATTTGCTATGATTTAAAAGGAATATTATTGTAATTCTTTGACCGAGCCACTTTTTCCATTTTTTTCCTTCTTAGAATTATCATTTATAAATCTAAAGCCACCATATTCTCATTTCAAAGGGAGATAATAATTACCTCCCTTTTCAGAAAACTAACACAAATATCATCAAATGATTTCAATATAGACAGCAAATGAATTTCTGGTCAGTTAGAAATGTGCAAAAATATTATATCAGTATAAATCCTTATTTTTCAACTAATAAGAAAATTTATTTTTATTTTACACTAGAAGCGTTAGGATGGTAATACCTGAATTTACACTGGTCTAAAATTGTGTCGTTTAGTGAAGGGTGCATGCCGCCCATTTCATAAGCACTGAGAAATAATTGAGCACTCTACAATTATACTTGACCGCTATGCTCTTGGGATCTCGAGAATTAGTAACCTTAGTAACAAATTGTACATAATGACGCGCAGATTTGAGCAAATAGAGAAAAAATATTCAATTTGAATTGGATTATTTAGAATTGATTTATCCGGGCCTTTTCTGACCACTGCTGGCTTTTCGATATAAATACATTTGCCACAAAGTGGGACACCCTTAGCAATATGACCCTTATTTCGCGAAAAAGACTTAACTTAAACTGCTAAGCGAGACCCGGGTCCGAACTCACCAACCAGTCTTAAGACCATTCTTAGTCTTACTCTTCAGAATTTTGTCAATGTGAAAGTAACAGAACTTCTGATTGGCTAAACCAAATGGTTTAGCCAATCAGAAGATCTGTTACTTTCACAGTAGGGAAATCTTGAAGAATAAGACCAAGAACGTTCTTCAGAATGGTAGGTGAATACGGGCCCTGGTGACCTCTTGCAGACAATGTAGATCAAGATCAGACCGCGGCGGTTTCCGTCTTTCAGTACGACAGTTACGACCCGCAGGCCCTTTTTCTTTTTACTTGAAACTGCAGACATGCTCTTGGATGGCTGTAAGGTCGTAGATAGAAGTATGATGTCAAAAGAATTGTACATATAGGCTAGCATGGCCTAGATCTAGAGATAAATCGCTTCTTCAGACCCGTTTCTCCATTTGCCAGCTTATTTGTTGTTGTCGATTCTTTGACTCTTAACTAGACCACAACATGTAGGACTTTCTCAGATCCAAAGAATTTCCAGACGACATTTAAATAGGCCTCAAATGGTGTTATTTGTCTTTGAAAAAGTGGAAAAGAAGTCGAAGTGAAAAGAGAAAGTGCAAGATACCCGCACTCTCTCCTTTTCCAAGAATATTTCCAAATGTCTTCTGTCACAAGTATTGGACAAACTTTGGACTGGGTGATAAAAGGGCTATGATAAACCAAACCGCACACATCTGGGGGAAAAGGGTGAAGCCATAGATTGTGAACAGTCAGGGTATTTATATTTATTGAGTCTAAAGTGTTTTAAGGGTTCCTCTGTTTAAACCCTTAACTCTTTACCACACGAGAAAATTTTGGACTGGTCCAAATTGAAAGCATTTGCAGACGACAAAATAAAGGTGACTAAAAAATAGAAATTTGTTCCAGGAAGGGTAGAAAACACTGTGGGAAAAGGAGAAAATGCTGGTTACCAGCATTTTCTCCTTTTCCCACAGTGTTTTCTAAAGGTGTCTTTTTCAGGGGAGTCAAAGGTAGGGATTGAGTGGTAATGGATTAATGGAGTGCTGAGCACGTTTTACAGACCTTGTTGCGGACAGTGCAGATCAAGATCAGACTGCACAGAACGTGCAGTCTGATCTTGGATCTACACTGACCGATAAGGAGATATTTTTTCCCAAAAAAGTATATCTTTCATATTGTAATTTTATGGGTTTAAATATCGGATTGAAAACTTTATCTTACTGATTTAGCAAGCTAAGGATTGAATCTTTACCAAAGTACAAAATTTTAAGACCAAATTCAAAGCGATTGCAGACCACAAAATAAATTTGATAAAAAATTCGACAAAGAAAAAAGACACTGAAAGTTTATTTACAAAAGGGTAAAAAACATTGTGGGAAAAGGAGAAAATGCTGGGTACCAGCATTTTCTCCTTTTCCAACAATGTTTTCTAAAGGTTCCTTTATCAGGGTCGTTAAAAGTTGGCATTATGCGGAAGAGGTTTAATGGATACACGTAATGTAAGACCATAGTCTCACACGGACGTCTCAGAAGAAATAATTTCATATCCCCCCATTAGCAATTAAGTCCAAAAAATAGAGAACGATTACCGAAATTAATTGATACTCTAAATACGAAGCAAATTGTTTACTGCTTTTCGATCAATTTCTTCGAGAAAAAGCTCTTTACACGTTTGGCACATTTTTAAAGGGAGGTAATCTTTTTGGTTACGTCATTGTCGCTTTTGTTCGATTCTTTCCGAAAATAAGATGGTGGGCGAAAAGGCATTAGGGTGTGACCAGCCCGAATATCTCAGTTGGTAGTACTCGTGAAAGTGATGTTTCAGGTCAGTTAAGGGTGCGGGTTCCATCCCCACCGCTGGTCATCTAAATCACTTGTAGTCTTTCGGATGAGACATGAAACCAAGGTCATATATGACAGTGCTTTAGGCCTACACTGGGCATATTAAAAAAAAAAAACAACGTCGGATGGGTTTCGTCCTGTATCAACTCTATGCCCCGCTCCCCCGCAACAATCCATCCCTGTCCCTATGGTAACGATACATAAACACATTTCCAATCCATTAGGGTGTGCCTGATGATATCGTGCTTAAAATCAACTGCTAACTTACTGTAAAGGTACAAAAACGTTGGTCAAGCTAATTCATACGAGGGTCGTTCGAATATTATCCGGATTAAGTCTATAAACTTTTGATGAGTCATTGTAATGCGACAAAAATCTATGCATCGTAAAACGACATTCATTAGGTACTAAAGTGCACAATATTTAAACAATCGACAGATACATGTTGATTTTACACGCAATCAAACATGCATAGGCACTAGGACCCGGCTCACGAAATGCTATACAATATACGACGTCATCAATGCCATCGGAAAGTTATCAGGCAACGTGACGTATTCTTTCTCGAAGTTTCTACGAAAATCTTGAATAAAGATTTGATCCGTTACTGTACAAGTACAATTACTTGTGCGATTCTGTTTTGGTTTTAGTGCTTTCGACAAAAATCTTTTGAACAACGTCATTATCTTGCGTGCCATGTTCCACAAATTCGAATTTCGACTCTACTCGTAGACTATGTGATTAGCATTCTCATCGTCATTTTTCAGGGTAATAAAAATGGAAGGAGCGGCCCTCATCCCAAAAAAAAATCTACTATAGAATGGATTAATAGAATAACATGTTGTAGACTAGTTACTAGAACTATCATGGCTGATAATATCGAGCGAAATCTCAAAATTTTCCTTCGCAACAAAAAGCTATGAAAAAAATGAATATGACTAAAAAATCGATTTTATGAAGGGTACAAAAAACTTTGTGGGAAAAGAAGAAAATGCTGGTTCTCCTGATTTTCTTTCATAATCCTTAAAACACGTAATTGTGTGGTCAAGAACTACCACGTTAAATTATTGCTTTATTTTGTACCTGGGATCGAACCCTGATGGGTGAGATGAAGTCATATCTAGTGTATGGTAAGTTGACGTCATATCTGGTGTCATAAACCAACGAGTAGATGGCTTTTCCGGTTGCGAAACGACCATCTCGCTACTTGATCTTCAAAATTGTCCCGTTTTACTGTATTAAACCGTCCAGTTTCCTCACCGCTGTAAAGACAATGTGCCTTTGAAAAGGGTACTTTAAGGTATTACACCCGAAATACTTCTAGTGCAGCATGGCATAAAATTTCTTGATAGTAGAAAAATACGAATTTATGTAGATGTAATACTTTTGCACATTTTAACCGACAAGAAATTCCTTTGACGTCTATCGTGAAATTATTTGTTGATACTTTTGTTCGTTTCCAGAAAAGGGAGGTAATTACCATTTCCCTTTGTAATGAGAATATAGTGGTTTTAGATTTATAAATGATAATTTTAGGAAGGACAAAAAGGAAAAAGTGGCGCGGGTAAAGTAGTAGATCTACAGTAATACTCATTCTTAATCATAAAAATTTTGTATGATAATATTATAGTGGAAATGGCCTTTCTTTTTTTTTATTGCGGGTCCACTACCTTTAGGCTAAAAGATAATTTTTGCTTCCGAGAACACATAAATATTTTACAGGATACTGTAACTTCAGCAACTTAAATTTCGACAAGTCTAAAGATCTGTCGGTTGGTTAAGCGTAAAATTTCCGCAGATGATTTGTCACTATCTAAAACCCAAAGAGCGATATGGTTTGACAGACAAAAGAGAAAATTGACTGAACGTTTACACTTAAAGACGATTCCTGCCGCTGAGATAACGCCAAATTTTCTCAAATTGTGCTTTTTCAATCCATAATCTGTCAAATAAGCTTAACCCTTTATCACACCTTCCTGACTTTTTTACGACCCAAAAGGAGAAGGCTTTTGAAAACATTGTTGGAAAAGGAGAAAATGCTGGTAACCAAAATTTTCTTCTTTTCCAACAATGTTTTCTACCTTAACAAAAACCATCATATGAGCATTTTCGAGCATTGGTTACCAGCATTTTCTACTTTTCCACCAATGTTTCCTACCTTATCATTGACAAAAAAAACATTATTTGAGCATTTTTTAGCATTAGTAACCAGCATTTTCTTCTTTTCCAACAATGTTTTCTACCTTATCAAAGACAAAAAAATATCATTTAAACATTTAAATTGTCGTCTGCAAATGGTTTCAGTTTGGTCGAGTCAAATATTTTACTGTTTGGTAAAGAGATAAGAAAACATTTCCAGCAAATAATTTGCATCGTCACTGTTCGCAAATATATACATCGCGGCCCGGCGCGGCATAGCGAGCAAGGGTTAATATACTATTTATTTTCAAGCAGTTATATACGTATATAGGGTTGAATCTCTTGTAAGTCTTTACGGCATGACAGCCAACCAAGATTAATTTGCCTCACATTGTGCAGACGTTGTAGATTGCGATCAGACTGCATAGACTGCAGTCTTGTCTCGGATACACTACGGTGCATATTACGATATAACAGTCCTTTGGACTCACCAAAACAAATCAATTTGAAATCAATTTTGAAAAATTACAACTTAAACGACATTATTACAGACAAAATATACACGTTTCAATTTGGAGAAAGGGAGCGGAGGAAGGAAAGTTGGTAAGGCTAAGGGTTCACAAATTCCAATCTGTTAACTCATTACCAAACAACAACATTTTTGGCTTGTCCAAATCCAAAGCATTTTCAGACGACAAAATAAAAGTGACTGAAATTTTGAAATTTGTTTTTTGAAGGGTAGAAAACATTGTGGAAAAAGGAGAAAATGCTGTTACCAGCATTTTCTCCTTTTCCCACAATGTTTTCTAAAGGCTTCTTTCTCAGGGTCGTCAAAAGTAGGGATTGTGTGGTAATGGGTTAACTCGTTATCAAACGACAAAAAATTAGGCTTCACCAAATCAAAAGCATTTGCAGACGACTTAATAAAAGTGACAGAAAATTTGAAATTTGTTTTTTGAAGGGTACAAAACATTTTTGGAAAAGAAGAAAATACTGTTTACCAGCATGTTTTCCTTTTCGCGCAATGTTTTCTTCAGGCTTCTTTCTCAGGGTCGTCAAACGTAGGGATTGTGTGGTAATGGGTTAACGGGTTAATGTAAAATCGCTCTCTTTTGGAACTTTTAAGTATCGTGTCAATTTTTGACAGTTTCAATCTTTTTTCAACTCTGGAAATCTGGAAATATGGCTTTCTTTTTTAACCCTTTACCACACAATGACGACTTCTAACCTTCCTGAAAGGGAAGGCTTTTGAAAACATTGTAGGAAAAGGAGAAAATGCTGGTGACCAGCATTTCCTCCTTTTCCCACAATCTTTTCTACCCTATGAAAGAAAACTAATTTCATATGAGCCATATTGAAACTGTCATCAGCAAATGCTTTTCATCCGGAGAGGTCTGAATTCTTGTCGTGTGGTAAAGGGTTAAAACAGAAAACAAGAACCTTTGCTTTCCGGTGGGATATTGAGAAATAGCAGTGGAAATATTTTTCGATCTTACACTGGTACCACCAGTGAAAATACCGATGTTCATGTTCTTGTTGCCTAGGTTAATTGCGCGTGCCTCGCAACCGGATGGAAATATGACGTCATTTAGCTTACATTTCTCGCGCTTGACATAATATTGCAAAGCGTCGCTATGCGGGAGGGGTACGCCACGGGGAATAACGGAATGAACTGTACTGGATAAAACTCCTCCTAGAAAGGGTTAAAAGCATGAAATAAATAGAATATTTGTTTCTTTCGGTGAAAGACCGAAATTTATTTCATCGAGTTGACACCATCGGTAATATTTTCACCTGTGGCTGCGCCACTCGTGAAAATATTACCGGTGGTGTCAACTCGATGAAATAAATTTCAAAAACAAATATCCTCTATTTAATCCTTTACCAGACGAAAAAAATGGCGTTGTCTAAATTGAAGGCATTTGCATGCAATAATTTCAATGTGGTTCAAATGGTGCATTTTTTTAAATAGGATATAGAGAACATTGTGGGGAAAAGGTTTTCACAGGGTCGTTAAAAGTCGGTAATGTGCGGTAAAAGGTTAATACCGAGTATTTGGTACCCTTAACCCTTTACCACACAATCTCGACTTTCAAGACTCTTGTGAAAGAAGCCCTTATGAAAACATTGTGGGAAAAGGAGAAAATGCTGGTAACCAGCATTTTCTCCTTTTCCCACAATGCTTTCTTCCCTTCCTGAAACAAATTTCAATTCTTAAGTCACATTTATTTTGTCGTCTGCAAATGCTTTCAATTTGGACCAGTCTAAAATTTTGTTGTTTGGTAAAGAGTTAAGACTTACTTCTGCTTTAAATGAATAAATTGAGTACGTTCTTAAACTAAATAGAATTGACTGTTTGCATTTGATCTTTTCTTTTAGATATTCTAGCAAAAGCAGCTGTGATCTTGCAGTGCTTCTATTTTTTTCTTTTTTCTATCCCTCTGTAAAAGTATATTAAACTTGATCTCTATCACTCTTGACACGTGATTCTTTGAAACAAAACCACTCCCATAGCCCTACATTTATGTCTCCAAAAATTTCATTTTTACACGTTGTACCTCAAACTGAGCCAGTGTAAAAACCAAATTTTCCTTTTTTAAGGGGTTTTTAAAGGGGGGGGGGGGCCTTACGGGACAGTATATATCAACGAACAAACTGCACCTACAATGCAGTCTATTCTTGATCTACGTTGTCCGTAAAAGGTCAGCTACAGTCATGCTCGGCGGACAAAAGGTTTTAGAAAAGAAAAGGAAATGAAACTAAAGGAATTTCCATGATCACGTGCACCCTTACTCATCAATGACTTCACCACGTGACAAGTATCTTTGTTAGGTGTCATCTTCATATTTAACCATAAGCTCTTTACTCGTCCCGAAAGATTCCATACAGAACAATAATTGGTTTCGTTAACTGTGACCATGATAACCGGAGGGAGCAGTATCCGGATAATTACCTTACACTTCTCGATAGAACTTGTGATATATGCTTGTTCGCAATACATACGGCAAATGCTATAGGTACTCGTATTAGTTAATATACAATTGTCAAAATCCTGTCAAAATTTGTCCATCGCTCTCAACTAAATTTAATTCGATTAATGATAAAAAACATTGCAGGAAAAGATTAATAGTTTTTAAAGCACTCTCATATTCTACGATACCTACAAAGAATGTCGCTAAAACAATTCTTCATTTTTTTAATATTTGTTTAATGAAATATGTTATATATATTTTATGCTTTGTGATTAATTATTATGACCATTGAGCTTATTTGCTTATGTGTCAAAAAACAACACAATCTGTTCTGTTCTGCTTCGCGAAAAAGCAGTTTAATACATCGGCAGTTTAAATGCATCTCCAAATTTTTATCAACCATGACCTGAAGAGATCTGTTTTTTGATGAAAACTTGACAATCACAAGCTGTAACAGTGAATTTGAAAAGTTAAGTTAAAATGGTTTTGATCATAGGCTAATGGGATAAGATAGCGGACTGCGTAGATCCAGTCTGATCTTTCTGTACGTGGTCCTATATAAAAAAAAAAAAAGCTGCTGAAATTGTCATTGGCAGTCAATATGCAAACTGAAATATGTACTGAACTACTATTTGAGAAAAAACTATTTGTTGAAATACAAAATCGGTTTACTGAAAGGTCATTTACCTGTTGAACCATCGACCAGAATATAAAATAATAGTATACGTGCACGATGATAATATTCCTTCCATACAAGAGTACAATCCGCTTTATAATATATGGCATGCAACACGCGAAAAGGGGCATTCGGACATTTGCGTAAAGTGTTGTTCCGAAACGACATTTTCCGTTTCTGTGTAATTTTCTTTTTTTGCGCAAGTCTACAGTAGTACAAAACACAGTGAAGTCGTAAAATGCCGTCTCGGATTAGCCTGCGCGGACTGCACAGGCTGATCCGAGACGACACTTTACGCAAATGTCCGAATGTCCCTTTTCGCGTGTTGTAAGCCATATATACTTTGTAAAACTTACTCATCGGGCTCTGACTGTCAAAGCACTTGTCAGGAAATAAGAAGGTCAAGAAAAGTCATCGAGATCTACTTGTATGTTTCAGAAAACAACAAAGGACATAGAAGGCACATAGTATCAGGTTTTATGCTTTTGTTTGAAATGAAGGCATTTCTTTTCATGTACCACAAAATTACACAGTTTTTAACGATTTTGTAAATACAAGTTTCAGCCAATAAGTAGCATTTCATAAATTTTGTTTTGACAAAGGTTTCAAGCGAATTCATACGAGGGTCATTCGAATATTATCCGTGTTAAGTCTTTAAAATATTGATGAGTCATTGTAATGCGACAAAAATCCACGCATCGTAAAACGACATTCATTATGTACAAAAGCGCGGAATGTTTCACCATTCCAACAATGGATGTTGATTTTACACGCAATAGGTACCAGGAGCCGGTGTAATGTAGAAATATGACCCCCATTACAAAATGACCCCGGGGTCATTCCTCTACGTAGAGAAATGACCGTGGGTCATTTTGTAATGGGGGTCATTTCTCTGCATTACACCGGCGCACGAAACGCTACAATATACGACGTCATGAACGTCGTCGGAAAGTTATCAGGCAACGTTACATATTCTTTCTCGAAGTACTCGACCCCATGAGGAGGCGAGTATATAGATACAATATTTTGCGCTGTGCCGGGAACACGGTCTCGTGGCAGTTTCGATGGCAACTGCGAGCGCGTTTTATGAAAGAAGTATATACAATAAGCATGGACAAGCGTTGATTGAATTCCGACAGAGAATGATGCAAAATTTAGCACGATTACTTCGCTAATAATTTTTTAAAATGCGAGATCAGGATAATCTTTTAACAATCCTCGTATAAAACTCAAGTGTAAAACAAAGAAACACAACGGCTAACGATTCAAGTCTATGTGGAATATAAAAGCTGCAATATTTATTTTTTCATGATAGAACAATAAAAGTACTACGAAGATCTTGAATAAAGCTTGGTCCGTTACTGTAAAAGTACAATCGCTTGTGTGATTCCATTTTGGGTTTAGTGCTTTCAACAAAAATAAATCATACTCCGCGGTAATTTTCGTTTGTTTCTGTAAAGATCTGTTTAACACTTTATCAAACAATCCCTGGTTTTTACGACCCTGAGATAGAAGCCTGTGAAAAAATTGCGAGAAAAGGAGAAAATGTAGGTCACCACAAGGTGTTACACTCTTCTCAAAACAATTTTCAATTTCTGAGTCACAGTAATTTTGTCGTCTACAAATACTTTCAATTTGGACAAGTATAAAATTATGTCGTTTGGTAAATAGTTAAATTGATCAGACCAGGTTCAGATACGGCTTTGTGTTTTTCAGTAGTTTATCGAGAAGTAACGGTGGAATATTGTATGATCTTTCATGGTTACCTCCAGAAACAAAATACCAATTTCATATATTCTAACTCTTCAGTTCAGGCAATCTCCGAGCAGAGTTTTCGTTTGCTACGCTCACCATCATCTCTGCAACGGGCTAAATGACAAGAATCTTGTCAAGCCGAGGAAAAGATGTTTTGTTACTTTTTATTTGTTACATGTGCAACATAATAAAGAAGACAAAGGAAATATGATTTCAGACACATTATAGGTGCATTCAAACTGATGAATTTACCTGTATACAATGGTACTATTCTTTCAAGTTTCTTTACTGATCAGAATCTTACGCCAACTGTAAAGAAAATGGCTGCGCGCGTGAATGATGACAACAGTTTCGACACACCGATGGATATAAGTCTATAAGATTAGATTAAAAATCAAGTTATCGTCCTTTAAAAGACATTTAACCTTTCCAGAAGATCCCTCTTTTTGACATTTCCTACCACTAAGTCTGATTGGCCGTATGCTGTTTCAACAGCACACAAAATAATCTGGTAACCAGTATTTTCTCCTTTTCCCATAATGTTTTCTACCCTGCTGGAAACAAACTTCAATTTTGAGTAACGCTTATTATGTCGTCTGCAAGTGCTTTCAATTTGGACTGGTCTAAAATTTGGCCGTTTGAAAAAGGGGTAAGTGACGGTGAAGTAGTCAGTGCAAAAGCTGGATTCACAGAATATGCAGGTATCTGCAATTAAATCTTATTAACACTTTCCCAAACAGCAAATTTTGGGCAAGATCAAATTGAAGCATTTTGCAGATGACAAATTTACAGTTGCTAAAAAGATGATTTTTCTATATGATAGGGTAGAAAACATTGTGGGAAAAGGAGAAAATGCTGGTTACCAGCATTTTCTCCTTTTCCCACAATGTTTTCAAAGGGCTTCTATTCCTGACCCGTAAAAACCAGGGATTGTTTGGGAAAAGGTTAAGCAACTGTGATGCATCTAGAGTCATCAGCCAATCAGATTGCTTGGTTATACAGCAACTGAATTTGCAGTCACATGATCGATGGCAATATTATGGTCACTAGCCCCAACTAAAACGTGTAAATTAAATTATAAGCCATGACGTCATTTGTCGATCAGCCCTTTACCAAATTTTAGTAGATAAGTATAAAAAAAAAATGCAGTCGACAAATGAAAAGGAGACAAAGTACCAAAATTTCTCTCTGAAAAATAGTCGGAAATATGGTGGGAGAAGTTTAAATCTTGGTTTCCTTCATTTTCTCCTTTTCCCAAAAAGTTTTCAACATGCCTTTTCTCCAAAGTTGTAACACACGGGATTGTTTAACAAAGGGTTAAATGACAGTTGCTATGAATATTCCAATGCGCTGGGGAGGACAATTCCATAATTAGATAATTCCATTATGCATTCATGAATACCAGTATATTCATTCATCTTTAAGGTGTGTGCAGGTCACATGGTACTATTTTTGTTTAAGAATTGCCGCCTATAGTCTTATACACGTGAACAATGTACTGGCACAAAAAGATTTGGCATGTAGCAAACAGAGCTCTAGATAGAGGGAGTGATTTTGATTTCAAAATTGAAAATCGTAATTGTTGTCCACTAAACCCTACATTGTGGCTCGGTTGAAGTAGTTAAAGTAGTATAGCAAGAAAATATTGATGCGTAACATCAATGGCGCCGCAAATCAGTTGTTTCTGAAATAAGGCACATAAGGCAAATTTATGCAGAACTCGATAAGAAATTAATTGAGAACCCCTAGATAATCAGTAGAATGCAACTTAAAACTTCAAAAAGAAAGAACCAATAATGATAAGACACAATCATAGCCATTCTTCGGTGAAATTTAACATAGTTTTAATTTGAGAAGTGTACAAAAGCACTTGTAGTAAAACTAGGTTCTAAATTACCGAATTGATATTAAAAACAGGTTATGAAATGACTAAAGCGGTTACGAAATTATCGAACTGAGTACAAAATGATCAAAATAAAAAATAAACCTGGGTACAAAATGGCTTAGGAACGGAAAAACCTAGTTACGAAATCGCTGGAAGCGAGGTTAACAATATGACTCGTCCATAGGTACTTTTCAAAGGCGAATAAAAATATAGTGCCGCCGCCCATGCGGCGCCACTATAATACTAATTTTTAACCATAGCAAATTTTGTAGGATATATTATAGTAGAAACAGCTGTTTTCTATTACGGGTCCACTAGCTTAATTCTTTACCAAACGACAAAATTTTAAACTGGTCCAAATTGAAAGCACTTGCAGACGACAAAATAAACGTAACTCAGAAATCGAAATTTGTTTCCAGCAGGATAGAAAACATTGTGGGAAAAGGAGAAAATGCTGGTTACCAGCATTTTCTCCTTTTCCCGCAATGTTTTCGAAAGGCTTTTATCTCATGGTCGTGAAAAAAACAGGGATTGTTCGGGAAAGGTTTAAACAAAATGATGTATAAAGACGTTTCAAAAGAAAATTAAATGTCATGGTATGAATTAGAATTTAAGCTGGAAGATACCAACAAGACTGCACATTTGTAGTGTAGAGCCATCAGGGTAGGTAACAGATGATAATATCCACTCGGCTCCAAAGGAGCTACGTGAACTGTGGTTCGCTTCCGGGAGTTTCGTACAGCGCTTCTTGAATGATATGTATGTACTTATTGTACAAAACAAACAGAAAAGTTATATGATGTCGAACAATGGTGCACATGGTTGTCAAACAAACCCTACGTGCGACCCAACCTGACTAGGTTTTTTTTTTGGCATTTTTTGGCTTCAATAATTAGAAAATTCGTCATTTGGATGAACTCGGTATTTTTTGACTTCATAAGGTTGCAGTAAGTAAAATCTCGAATCATTAATGAATGTAGCTCAATTGTCAAATTTTGACAAAACTCGAAAGGAAGAGAGGTCTGTTAACCCATTACCACACAATCCCTACTTTTGACGCCCCTGATAAAGAAGCCTTTTGAAAACACTATGGGAAAAGGAGAAAATGCTGGTAACCAGCATTTTCTCCTTTTCCCACAGTGTTTTCTACCCTTCCCAGAACATATTTCTATTTTTTAGTCACCTTTATTTTGTCGTCTGCAAATGCTTTCAATTTGGACCAGTCTAAAATATTGTCGTTTGGTAATGGGTTAAATCATAAAGAAGACTCGAACTGCCTCCTAAAAAACTTAAAAATTATCGAAGCAAAAGAATGTAATTCATGAGGTTGTAGACGAAGGTGTTTGTATCTAAGTATAGGTCCCATAAATGTCAGCTGTAGGCACATGGGCAGAAACAAAATCAAAATTAGCGGAAAGTGACCTTAACAATGACCTAAGCAGGATGTCCATGTACTCTTTGACGTAATGTACTAATTTTTTTACAGCACATTATGGTTGTTGTCAGTGAACGTGTTTTCTATCATATCCATAATTAATGAAGGTCATCTAATTGCAACAGCAGTATCAGTAAATGACGCAGGCTGACCTGAGCCGAAACTTTTTACTATTAGTCATTTTTGCTTGATCTTTAAGAACCATTTTACCTCATTCTACATCTACCTTGTGGCTCAAACGTTTTCTCTCTGTCTCTCTGTCTCTCTGTCTGTGTCTGTCTCTCTGTCTCTCTCTCTCTGTCTCTCTCTCCTTTTCTTCTCTCTCTCTCTCTCTCTCTCTCTCTCTCTCTCTCTCTCTCTCTCTCTCTGTCTCTCTCTGTCTCTCTGTCTCTCTCTCTCATGTGACACCTTGTTTAGTTCAGTGCATTATAAAATTACAAAGGACGAAATTACAAAAGGACAATTTTACCTCATTCTACATCTACCTTGTGGATCAACCCCCTCTCTCTCTCTCTCTCTCTCTCTCTCTCTCACGTGACATCTTATTCAGTTCAGTGCAATATAGAATTACAAAGTTGCATCAAACCCCTTTTTCCCAGAGCATAGTTCAAATGTTCACTTAACTCCCTACCACATTAACCATTGACCAGATCAAAGAACTTTCAACTCGTTCGTACTGAGGCAGTTTAATCCGACAATTAAAATATGGATCGAATAAATCAGACGTATCTTAAAGTGTAACGTTTTCTTCTTTTACCCACATTTTTATTTTCTTGCAGTGTTTAAAAATCACCGAATTGTTAGGTACGGTTAAGTGCATCTTCGCTAGCCAAGGTTACCTGGATCTCACCTTGGCGGATCGAGCCCGATTTCGAGATTCCCGTTCTACGCCCCCCCCCCATCGGATGCTGTTTTTATCCCCCTTTACATCTCATTCCTGATGGCCAATGAAATATCGTTTTACAAACCGCTTACGAATACAATAATTCAACATGAAGCAATGACCACAAACGGGGTACTTCGACATTTCATCGTCAGGTGCTGGAATAGAGCCTAAAACCTCCGATTATTGATTGGTCACACTGAAACTTTCTGTAAATATTGTTCGTCTATGTTTTTTCGGTAGTAAATCATTACAGATCCTGCACACATCCACGGTGTTATCCATGTTTACCTTCTATTTTTATCCGAAAGGTCGTGACCTTGTTCTATTTTTATCAAAGATGACATGCTACGAGCGATTTGATTGTGCAGTTAGAGCTGGCTGCAACCAATGAAAATGCGTATCGGGGGAATGTCGAAATCAAGCTCGATCCGCCAAGGGTAGAGTACCGCATCACCCCTGGCTTGCGAAGATGGGTTTAATCTTATTTTAATATAACTCCTTCCGATGGATTTTGAAGCGATTAGTTCCAAAAAGGAATACACCCAAAATAGTTTATAGAGAATATCTTTAAAATAAAAGGTAAAAATCAAATACTATAGTGCTTAATTCACTTATGCATTATTTTTATCAAAATCGTCGAATAAATAGTATAGAACATATATTTTGTTGTGTAAGAATATATATAGTGTGTATGTATATAGTGTAATAGTGTGTATGTATATGTATATAGTGTAAGTATATTATAGTTTTTTTAAAACAGTATACCAAACAAGTCGTCAGATATTGTGGATCCATTTTGTCTAAGCATCGACCAAGTCAAAGTTATTTTTGGGAGAAAACTATTTCCTTATCGGACAGTGTAGGCTCATGATCGAACTGCACGTTCTGTACAGTCTGATCTTAATCTACACTGTCCGCAAAAGGTCAGTTTGCCGTGCTTAGCAGCCAAACGGTTAATGATAACCATGAATAAGAAAGTTATTCGGTTTCCTAGAAATTTTTGTCCAACATTATTTTATAAAAGGTGTGAACCTTTCGTCAAAACGTGTTACTCTCAAGCGCATTATGGCAGAATAGAACAGCAAGCACTTCTAGGAAACCAATTAACTCTGGTCATCTTAAAGATCTAAAATTTTGCGGCATCCTCTGCACTAACATTATACATGATTTGAATGAACCCAGTCAGTACTGTACTGATACAACAAGACCACCGCAGACGGTTGCAAAAGTTCGAATACAGTTGCTTCATTCTCGGAGAAAATTCTAGGGTTAAATAGTTAAGTTTTTGCACAACAACGTACGTGACGTTTTCTCCGAAAACACCCAAGCTTGAAATGGGAAGGGGGGTGTGTGGGTGCGGTGTTCCTTACCTGACATGACCGTGTACACGAAATAGTTACAATGGCGCACTACATTTAACATACAAGAAAAGAAAAACAAACGGACAAATATAGAAAACGCGCACCATTAGCTACCGTACTGCAAAAGTAAAATTAATGTAAAAGAAGAAAATTTAAGGTTTTTTTTTCTTATCTTAAGCGAAGGGTCTTGATAGCACCCAAATAAGAATTATTTAAGCAACATGAACCGAAGTTCAATACATATGACAACAATCGAAAACATTGTGATAAAAAGAGAAATTGCTCGTTACGAGCAATTTCTCTTTTTATCACAATGTTTTCAATAGGTCAGCTGCTTCAAGGCGAACAATAATTGGTCATTATTAAACATCTTACCTTGAAAGGTAAAGCTGTGAGGACCCCGACATTTAAGAACAACAGCATCGTAGAGTAGAAATACATCTTCGATAAGCTTTGGTTTCTCTTTTAAATCTTTAATTAAACACGCTTGTCGCACTTTTTTCTGTTATCTTTATTTTCAGTTTGTCTTTTTAGTGTCTTATTATCTTTATTTCAGTATACCTATAAGCTTTATTATAATCTGCAAAAAGATTTTTTGTCTTCTTTTTTTTTCTGGTGACTTTCGGCTACTAGGTCTTTCACTAAAAATCAACGTTACAAAATTAGTTTAA
This sequence comes from Tridacna crocea, assembly GCA_943736015.1. Lineage (NCBI taxonomy): Eukaryota > Metazoa > Mollusca > Bivalvia > Cardiida > Cardiidae > Tridacna > Tridacna crocea. The sequence continues at coordinate 13,628,539 of OX031057.1, read as the reverse complement.
ATTCGTTTGACCCAATCAAATCAACTTGATATACTTTAATTTCTGAGAGAAAATAAAATGATCAAGTGCCTCTAATATCTTCCTCACAGAGTTTCTCCAATAACCATCTATAAGTTTGTTCCACTGTTGGTTATATATTCATTGGATTTTCAGGATTGACTATCAGGCTGAAATCTGATTGGTCAATTTAAACCGGAAACTCCAATCATTCAGCTCCATGCATGCTATCGTGTCATTGATTCGTCTTGTACCATAAATAATATTTTTATGACAGTTTGGAAAAATTAACGGCAAAACAGATTTCGCAAGTAAGTCCTTGAAAAACAATGTGACAGAAAGTGCTTCCTGGTCAAAAGTACAAACCTAATAGGATTACGCATCAATCTTGTGAATGCGACAATGGTATAATTTCCGAGAATATCATAATTATAAATAAGTCACGTTCTGTGAAAGGTAGGTTGAATACATCAGCAGAAAGTATCTGCCCGGGTCAATCTGCGCAAGCTGACATGTATCCCAACTCTTTGCTTAATCCTTTACCAAACAGTCCCTGGTTTTTACGACACTGCGATAGAAGCCTTTTGAAAACATTATGGGAAAAGGAGAAAATGCTGGTAACCAGCATTTTCTCCTTTTCCCACAATGTTTTCTACCTTGCTCGAAACAAATTTCAACTTCTGAGTTATCTTTATTTTGTTGTCTGCAAGTGCTTTCAATTTGGACCAGTCTAATATTTTGTCGTTTGGTGAAGAGTTAATTTAAATAATTTGCATTAAAATTAACGACAGTTTTAAGAGAGTTATTTCATTCTAATCGGAAACATCAAACATAAACAATGCATTAGATTAAAGTTATTTGAAACGGCTGTCTTTCCTCGAATAGAGTATAACAGGAAATAGCAAATAAAATTGGCTTTTACCTACCAATCCTGTCTATTCAGGGAGCAACTCTTTTAAGAACATAATGAAAGAAGGAAAACTGATGGCAAACTGCATTTTCTTCTTTTTCCCACAATGTTTACTATCCTTCCAAAACGAGCAATTATCTGTAGAGCTACAATTATTTGTCGTCTGCACGTGTTTTTTTTTTTTAATTTGATGTGGTCGGAAATTTTCTTGCTTGGAAAACATTTATATATCATTGTAGTAACTCGAGAATCGTGTGCCAACATGTAATAAGAGATTTGTAAGACTTTGGCTTTGAAAAACAAAATACAGAGACCAGGGCTCGGATTCACCAATGATTCTCAAGAACGTTCTTTGTCTTGTTCTCCAGAATTTTCTACATTTGCAAGTAACACAACTTCTGATTGGCGAAGCCGAATGCAATCCCCTGTTTTGGAGTCTTGTACGCTACCGACTGAGCTCGGCACGAACTTGAAAAAGAAATTCCGGGACAGGACGAAGAGGTGCGCGATAAAACTTAGATAATATCAAAAAAAGGTATCTGAAACAAAGAAAAAGAGATAGAAGAAAATAATAATTACAGTGAAAAGATCGCATTGGTCTAATTTACCGTTGTTTTATGGCAGTACATGTATTTGTTTTAAACTTTAACTGAAATCTGATAAAGTGGTTCCGATTTGTCAAGAAATATTTGAAATACAGTTGTCGGATGCATGCTCCAGATATGGCCCGCAGCACTTGGCCCTCATTCGGACATTTGCGTAAAGTGCAGTCTCGGATTAGCCTGCGCACTCCGCGGAGGCTAATCCAAGACTGCACTTTACGACTGTATTAGATTTTGTCTCACATTAGACTTGTGTAAAATAGAAAATTACATAAAAACGGAAATTGCCGTTTCGGATTAGCCTACGCGGATTGCCCAGGCTCATCCGACACGACGCTTTACGCAAAGGTTCGAATGACCCTTTGGTTGTCAGATAAAAAGGATTTTAGGGATACATAATTATGTGATGTTTAGCTTGGCATAACGCATTGTGGACATGCATTAAACTCCCTTTTTGTCCGGTCATGGCTGTTATACATTTGGCACTATAAAAAAAAGTTAAAAACCGATATACGATCTTATGGGTGTGCTTCACCAGTACAGGGCGAGAAGTCTGAAATATGCCATTCTTCAGTTATTTCCCTTGATTCTTCTCCAGTGCTAGATAAGAGGATTACTTGGACTCTAACCTTTTTTTGCACTGTACAGTTGTGTTCTTGAGATAATACTGCAAGTAAATGTAATTAGATCGTTTTTATGTGTGCATAGTTCGTGATGATTACGAGCAGAATTTGAATTAAATTACATCCCGGCCTTACGCAAATGTGATAAATCATTGCTATATTTATCCCAACATCACTAAGGGAACCAAAGATAAAAAGAAAGGAATAAAGGTAAAAGGACCAATCTGTTATTTGGATACCTTTAGTGTTTATCAGGCAAGGGGGATAATTTAATTTCCAAGAGTGGCCCCGTTGTCCTGACCGGATTCACTTCCACGAAAACCCAGAACTTTGATTAGCTCTTTCTCTGCTGAATACTAGTAAATGACTGCATTTTCTCAAAGGCTAAAAATCCATATCCCCTGCGAGATCATGAGTCAATTTGGTCATAAACTAAAATGTAGCAACGCATGTAGATTAGAGATCAGGCTGCACGTTCTGTGAACCATCTGTAAAGCTTCTGGTGCCGTCGTCTACGATATGGCAAGAGTATAGGATCAAACCAGGGACACCTGCCATGGACTGAAATTATACACCTTCATGACTGAGCCATGGCTGAGCTAAATAGTCGTGGCATGGGTTTAGAAATGTAGTGATTCTGTGTCCAGTGCTCACACCATAAATTGTGTTTGATTTTAGAGTACCCTTGCTCAACGCGCTCTAGTATCCCACCTTAGTACTGGTAAAATCTAGCAATGTACTGGAGTAACGCCTAAGGCGGCAGAGAATTCACCTTAGTCGGATAAACTCAGGACTGATTGATTGATTGACACTCTGCACCATGATCCGATAATGCGATCGCCAAGGCCATGTGATATTATTTGTCAATCATATTTTGTACTAGGTTTTGCCCTCGTGATTGATTGATTGATTGATTGATTGATTGATTGATATTTAACGCCGTTTTCAACATTATTTCAGATACTAGTATATCTCCTCTGCCAGCACACCTATCCGTGCTTTCCTGGAGTTTCTTTTACCAGTATTTCGTATGTAATATTCTTTCCAAACCACCGGTTGCTATCCCACATAACCAAAGCAATGGCCAGTGGTGGGAGAAAAATGAATCCTGTCGAAAGGACTATCATTAATCCTCAGAAAGAAATTGGCCTAGTCAGAAATCAAATTATCGACCCCCTGTTCCCAAGTCCTGTATGATACCGCCTGAGCCACTGGAACTCGGCGCTAAATCCAAGAAAAACACTAAATTAGCTGTCACCGTGACATGAACGGAATAATGTCAAAATCGGCATAAAACACGACCATGGTCAGGTTCCGCCCCCAAATATGTCTCACAAATTGTGTGAGCCATGCGCAGGCAAAAGGGGGCTTAACCCTTTACCAGATGGCAAAATTTCAGACCTATCCAAATTCAAAGCATTTGCAGTCGACAATTTCATAATGGCTGGAATGATGCAAATTTTCTTAGATGGTGCAGAAAGAAAACTTCGTGGAAAACGGAGAAAATGCTGGTTACCAGCATTTTCTCCTTTTCCCACAATGTTTTTCAAAAGTCTTCTTTCCCATGTCGTTAAAAGTCGTGAATGTGTAGTAAAGGATTAATACGTTTCGTGATGTATGATACCAAGGTGGTCGTCACAGTATTATAGAACCCTAAGATAAGTTTTGTATAAACAGCCTGCTAAGTCTTCAGGTAAACTGGTCCTTGAACATACAGAAAATTGACCAAAAGCGAAAAGTTTTGGCCCAGGTCAGCCTGCGCGGAATGCGCAGGCTGGCCGAAACTTTTCGCAATTGCATTAAGACCCCTTTTCACAGAGTATGGTTCGTATGTATTTTGTTTATATTTCGTAGACATACCATATGGCAGTAAACATGCCAACTTTTTTTCCAAGAACATTATCAATATACCCTCACCATGCTTGTGTTTACAAACCATCAATTTTTCTTCCAGTTTTCATTTTTTTTTTTTCATGTAAAATGACATACATGTATATAGTTTGTTTGTTTGTTTGTTTTTTATCTGAAACCGACAAACCATCAATTTTTCTTCCATTTTTCTTTTTTTTATGTTAAAAGACATACATGTATACAGGTTCTTTTTTTTTATTATTTGAAACTGAAAATCTGTATTTATTTCTCAAAACTGACAAACAATGCACGGTATTAGTCATGTTAGTAATAACACCCAGTTACAGAATGTATATAAAACTGACGTTTGAATAACGTTATGGTCGCCTTGGAGTCGGGATCACTGTCCGACTTTTTATCCTGTTTTCATTTTTCTTGGGTGTTTTTATTTTTCAAATGTCGTCTTCTTCCGTGTTACTCAAGAGATTAAGTATTAACACGTATCCTGCTATTAAACTGAAATAAATCTTTAAAGTCGATCGTAAAAGACCCAAATTTTGCCATTTCAAATGTTTTTTCTTGGGATTAATACCTCCCTTTCGGACAGTGTAGATCCAAGATCACACTGCACGTATTGTAGTCTGATCTTGATCTGCAATATCCGCAGGAGGTCTTTGTGTCGACCTTTGCAGCTTAACCATTTATCACAAAATGACGACTTTTATCGACCCTGACGAAAAAGCCTTTTGAAAACATTGATGGAAAAGGAAAAAACGCTGGTAACCAGCATTTTCTCCTTTTCCAACAAAGTTGTCCAACCTATCAAAGAAAAATTGCATCATTTGAGCGACTATGACATTGTAGTCTGCAAATGCTTTCAATTTGGATACGTCTAAAATTCTGCAGTGTGGTAAAGGGTTAACCCTTTACCACACGATGACGACTTTTAACACCCTAGAAGGAGAAAGCTTTTGAAAAAAAATGTGGGAAAAGGAGAAAATGCTGGTGACCAGCATTTTCTACTTTTCCCACAATGTTTTCAAAAGGCTGTTTGGTCAGGTTCGATAAAAGTCGTCATTTTGTGGTAAATGGTTTTCAGCCTGCTGAAAACAAATTTCAATTTTTGAGTTACGTTTATTTTGTCGTCTGCAGGTGCTTTGGACCTGTCTAATTTTTTGTCGTTTGGTAAAAAGTTATGGTATAATTCTTGCTAAATAATCATATATGTTTTGAGAATCCTGAAGTATAAAGCTATTGAAGACATGGTAGGAAAAGGAAAAATTGTCGCACCAGTTTATTTTTTTTTTCCAAACACATCTACAATCATCTAAAGTCATATACAATTTTGTCGTCCGGAAACCCTTTCAATATGGACGCACCTAGATATTTTTTTTTTCCGTTTTGTACAGTGTTAATTGATTATAAATATAATGTTTTATTGCCTGTTTACGTCAACGGTATTTTACAACCAGTAATATAGATCTAGATAAAAACAAAAAGTTTTTCACGATCATTCATTTTCTCGTTTGTCTTTTATTCTTCTCCTGGGTTAATGTTGACGTATTTGTTGTATATGGCGCCATGGCAATAAAAAATATTAACTCTCTCCTAGAAGGCTGACATAGTATTGGCTTGCAGCCGTGTCGCGGAAAGGACCATTCGGACATTAGCGTACAGTGTTGTCTCGGATCATCGTGCGCTGTCCGCGCAGGCTATTCCAAGACGGCGCTCTACGACCACGTTAGATTTTGTTCCTTTTCTAGTGTTACGGGAGACCACTCCTTCATGCATTGTCCAGATTTCAATACAATACCTGACAACTGCGTCAGATAGATATCTCTTTGGCTCAGTGGTTATGGTGTTGGTCTTTTACACCTAGAAACACAAGGGTATTTCTCCCTTCAAGGGTCCGAATCCCGCCAGATGCAGTTTGTATTTGAGCAACGTATTTATTTCTTTCTTTGTTACGGACTTTGTTCGTAAGATGGGGAATTGTCCAGGATTGGCCATTGAGCCATTAATCCCATTTGTTGTCCAAAATCGGACTTTCTGCCTAATAAGGTTTTGAGTCATTAATAAATGATGACTTTAAGAGGGGGTGTGTTACAGGAGACCACTCCTTCATACATGGCTTCGTATCTAAATACAATACCTCACAACTGCGTTAGAGAGATATATCTTTGGCTCAGTGGTTATGGTATTGGTCTTTTAAACCTCGAAAAACGAGGACATTTGTCCCTTCAAGAGTTCGAATCCCGCCAAATGCGTTTTGTATTTGAAATTTGCATTAATTTGTTTCTTTGTTACGGACTTTGTTCATAAGAGTAGACATGGGCAAAAACAGAAAATTACATGAAAACGGAAAGTGGCACCTCGGATCAACCTGCACGGAGTTCGTAAACTGATCCAAGACGACACTTATGCAAATATCCGCATGTCCCTCCTTGCGTGTTGTAAGCCATATAGCTTTCAAAGCATTTGTAGAAGACCACCAGATTCGGACTAATTGATTGGATAAGTCTTCGACAGGAGTAGGAAAAATTGAGTGGAAATAAGAAAATGCTAGTTACGACGTAACCGACGTTTCCAAACATCTTTTTTTTCCACTGGGTCGTCAAAATATGTCTTTTGTTTCGTTCAGGGTAAAAGTTGACGCTATGACAATTTTACGATTCTCTCCATACAGAGTCGCTATACCGCCGATTGCTAAAGTGGTTGGTAAAATGTAGACGACAGAAGTAACTTTATACTTCCGATAAATTGATGTTACTCTTCGCACTGAGAGACTAGCTTTGTCATAGACGGATAGATTAGTTTGATAAATGTAGTGTATATACAGGTAAATAAATAGAGTTTATTTCATCAGCTTGTAGTTAATATGGGGAAATATTTGCCGAAAAGCAGAAAGGTCAGCGAAAATAACGAGTGCCTTATGGCACTCGTTATTTTCGCGGACCTTTCCCTTTTGAGGCAAATATTTCCCCATATTAATCATAAGCTGATGAAATAAATTACTAGTATATATTATATTTCCTCTGATTATTTTGTCAACGAATGTTACTTTTAAAACTAGTGATCTCAAGTCAATTAACCGGATGACATATATTTTCAAAAAAAAAGTAGTTCCATATTTTCGGCAGGAGGAAAATAATTACAGTGATGGGGAAATAATCCCCCCAGCTTAAATTACGACATTTCTTTACCCATAACATTTCTAAAAATAGACACACGAAATATAATATGTACGGTTAGGACTGTGTATTTTAGTCAATAAATCCATCCATTAACTACTGGGTGCTTCTCTCCGAACAGGCAGAGTCGCTATACCACCGATTGTTCTTTGAACAATACACGTGCACGTGGACAACCAATATTGTGTGGATGGTGCAATCTCCGAGCAGAGTTGTCGTTCGTTACCTCACATACATCTCTGCGATGGGCTAAATGACAAGAATCTTGTCAAACCGAGGAAAAGATGTTTTGTTACTGTTTAGCTGTTTCATATGTAAAATTGTAAGTTAGACAAAGGAAATGTGATTCTGGATACATTATAGGTGCGTTCAAACTGATGAATTTACCTGTATAAAATGGGACTATTTTTTTCGAGCCTCTTCACTTTTCAGAATCTTACGCCGATTTTAACAAAAATGGCTGCGCCCTTTAATGATGACAACCGATATGACACACCGCTGGATCTAAGTTGTACGATTAAAAATTAAGTTATCGTCCTTTAAGATATTTAGGCTTTTCAGAAAATCCCCCTTTTGTTCATTTCCTATCACTAAGTTCGATTAGTCCCATGCTGTTTGAACAGCACACGAAACAATCGATATTGGTGATTTGTGTAGCCATTTTGAGTTATGGTCATGTGACAAAAATATGATGTAATGAAGGACTACTTTCTGAGCCCACTACAGAGGTAAATGCAATGATCCGGAGTGCAAGAGAGTGTGGATGGTGTAGAGGTATGAAGTATTACAGTTAGCCAATGTTTCCTAAGCTAGCGATCTCGATGCAGGAACACTCTGCACAATGATCTGATAATGCAAGGCCATGTGATATTATTTACCAACCGAATTTTGTACTAGGTTTGTCCTTCGTGATTGTGATTTGACATACGTCGTGAAAGTACCATCTATGTTCTCTTAAGCGTATAGTAGTAATACAGCTGTAAGTAGATATGGCTTACTACACGCGAAAAGGGAAATTCAGACATTTGCATGAAATATCGTCTCGGATCAGACTGCGTAGTCCGCACATGCTAATCCCGGACACTGCACTTTATACAAGTATTTTAGACTTTATTCTCCATTAGACTTGCGCAAAGTCTTCATTAGACTTGCGCATTATAGAAAATTATACAAAAACGGAAAGTGTCGTTTCGGATCAGCCTGCGCGGACTGCGCAGGCTGATCCGAAACGATACTTTACGCAAATGTCTGAATGCTCCTTTTCCCGTATTGCAGGCCGTATATACTGTATAAATGCCGTATACCAGAGTAATGTGCATCTTTGATTTTCTCAAACATTTTTCTCAAACATTCCGCCCCAGGACCCGTATTCACCAACCATTCTTGAGAATTTTCTTAGCCTTATTCTTTAAGGTTTTCTAAATCTGTAAGTAACAAAACCTCAGATTGGCTAAACAGAATGGTTTTGCCAATCAGAAGATGTGTCACTTACAAATGTAGAAAATTCTACAGATTAAGACAATGAACGTTCTTAAGAATGGTTGGTGAATACGGCCCCAGATTCCACGACAAAGTTCACGACCAGTTTGACCTTTACCTGTGGTACAGAGTATGTTCCATGTACAGGGTTAACCCTTTACCCCATAAGGCATTTCTATGGTATCTCAAATTGAACCTAAATAACAGCAAGGATGAAGCCGTTTCTTATGTGTATATGACACCTTTAGAAAGCATAGAAAACATTGTGACAAAAGGTGAAATTGCTCGTGACGAGCAATTTCACCTTTTGCCAAGATGTTTTCCTAAGGCTCCAACAAGCAATGCGTAGAAATGAGTATCTATGGAGTAAAGGGTTAACTCTAAATGTCAAACGTGTAGTTCCAGGTTACACTATGAAAAGACATGTTTTTAATAATCATATAGGCATTGTTAAACCTTTCCAAAAACAATCCCTGGTTTTTACTACCTTGAGATAGAAGCATTTTGAAAACATCGTGAGAAAAGGAGAAAATGCTGGTAACCAGCATTTTCTCCTTTTCCCACGATGTTTTCTACCCTACTGGAAACACTTTTTTTTAGTTACGTTTATTTTGTCGTCTGCAAACGCTTTCACTTTGGACAAGTCTGAATTTTTTTGTACTGGGTAAAGAGTTAACTTATTACCAAACGACAATATTTTAGACATGTCCAAATCAAAAGCATATGCAGACGACAAGATAAAAGTAACTAAAAATTTGAAGTTTGTTTTTTGAAGAGTAGAAAACATTGTAGGGAAAGGAGAAAATGCTGGTTATCAGCATTTTCTCCTTTTCCCACAATGTTTTCTAAAGGCTTCTTTCTCAGGGTCGTCAAAAGTAGGGATTGTGTGGTAATGGGTTAGACCTTATACTGCAGTAAATAAATCAAACAATACGTCAAGCCGATTGTATAAACCCTAATTATTCTGCTTTCAAACTTACTTTTGGGAGGAAAGTATCCCCCTTATCAGACATTGTAGATCCAAGACCAGACTGAACGTTCTGTGCAGTCTGATCTTGGATCCACATTGTCTGCAAAAGGTCAGCAAGTCGCGCCTAGCCGCGCAAGGGCTGTGAATCAACCACTGTCTTGTGAGTGGGCGTCATAGAATCAAACGTTAATTGAACTGTTTCACTGCTCTGTAAGTTGTTCAGACTCTTATATACCAAGCGATAACCCAGTCCTTATATCTCTGAAGAACGATTACGGAGATATAATTAGAAAAGGGAAAAGTGCTGGAGAGAGAGAGAGAGAATTCCTTTTCTGCGATGTATCTAGGCTTTTAGGTAGTGGACCCGTAGGAGAAAACAGCTATTTCCAGTATAATATAATCTTAATTCTATACCAAACAACAAAATTTTAGATTGGTTCAAATTGAAAGCACTTGCAGACGACAAAATGAACGTATTGCAAAAATTAAAATTTGTTTCCAGCGAGGCAGAAAACATTGTGGGAAAAGGAGAAAATGCTGGTTATCAGCATTTTCTCCTTTTCCCACAATGTTTTCAAAAGGCTTCTATCTCAGGATCGTATAAACCAGGGATTGTTTGGGAAAGGGTTAAACAATTTGCCATCATTAAAAATGAGTATTATTGTACTACTTTCACTAAGCCACCTTTTCCTTCTTGTCATTCCTAAAATTATCATTTATAAATCTAAAACCACTATATTCTCATTACAAAATAAGATAATAATTATCTCCCTTTTCTGGAAACTGACAAAAAGTATCGGTAACAAATAATTTCAACAGACATCAAAGGAATTTCTAGTCGGTTAAAAACGTGCAAAAGTATACAGTATCTGTATAAATCCGTATTTATCAACTATAAAGAAATTCTATTCCATGTTGTGATAGAAGTGTTACGAGTCTATCATCTTCGCAAGCCACGGGTGACGATCCACTACGCTACTCTACCCTTGGCGGATCGAGCCTGATTTTTACATTCCCGTGAAACGCATTTTCATTGGTTACAGCCAGCTCTAACTGCACCGAATCAAATCACTCGTAGCATTTCATCTTTGATAAGAATAGAACAAGGTCGCGACCTTTCAAATAAAAATAGAAGGTAAACATGGATGCCTCCGTGGATGTGTGCAGGATCTATATCGATTTATCACTGAAAAACATAGACGAACAATATTTACAGAAAGTTTCAGTGTGACCGATCAATTATCAGCGGTTTTAGGCTGTATCCCAGCACCTGACCATAGAATGTCGATGTACGTTAGTGGTCATTGCTTTATGTTGAATTTTTGTATCCGTAAGCGGTTTGTAAAACGATATTTGATTGGATAACTATAATGTAAAGCGGGATAATAACCAGCATCCAATATAGGGCGTATTGAGGGAATCTCGAAATCGGGCTCGATTCGCCAAGGTAAGATCCATGTAGTGATCGTAACCTTGGCTCGCGAAGATGCAAGTCTATACTACCTTAAAGACAAATCCCATCACCTTAGTCGCAGATTTCTTGTAGTCTGCAATTGCTATTTTTACCTCTATCCTGCTAGATAAAGGAAATAGTTTTTTTTTTTTCAGTCCAAATTTTCATGTTTCAAACATATTTTAAGATATATCCTTATCGGACAATTTAGATCCAAGATCACACCGCACGTGTTGTTCAGTCTGATCTCACATAGCAGCCTAAACTGTTAACGCTTTAACAAACAACAAAATTTTAGACTGGTCCAAATTGAAAGCATTTGCAGACGTCAAAAAAAATGTAATTTGAAAATTGTTTCCGGCAGGGTAGAAAACATTGTAGGAAAAGGAGAAAATGCTGGTTACCAGCATTTTCTCCTTTTTCAATAATGTTTTCATAAGGCTTCTATCTCAGGGTCGCAAAAACCAGGCATTGTTTGGTAAAAGGTTAACCTGGACGAGTCTAGGAGCTTGTCCCTGGATGAGTTATGATAGAATACAACTTCTTTCGACCTCTTGAACTCGATTCCTCCACTGTAAACGAACAGACTTCGGATGTCCAGTTTTGCCATAGGTTAGACTGAAATAACGGACAAGATCAATCCGAGATAGGACTATTTATATAAATATACCGCAAAGAAACTTCTCGTGATCTGATTGGATAATATGACCCTATCATATATATCATGCTGCTGTACACCGTGGTCTGCGCATGTCATATTCTTAGAAGATTCGACTGTCTTATATGACGCATCACTACTAGCCCCGAAAGCGGGCTGACTGAAATATTACGCTCTATAAAGTAGCAATGTTGAAAATAGCTTTTACGTATCAATATGTTTGAGAAGAAATGAGACCTGCTTAAGCAACAGATTTCTCTAAAGTGGTGATCATAGTTGAGTGAATTGCACGACGAAGCGTTTTATTGGGTAAACCTTTTTTTTTTTTGTTTTAAATTCAAAGTAACGGTTGTCGCGTAGGAAAGTGGTTCGGTTCTGTACCTAGGATGCCCATATCAGATAGATGAGTATTTATAGAATGCCATCTAGCGGGAGATAATGGCTGTACACTGACAAAACCCACGTATAAAGCAGTTTCCCTTTCGGGAGCCCCGTATACATGACCACAACATCAACACATCATCCAAAATGGCGGGGTCGATCTAGATTAAAATCAAGATTATGGTCCAACCTGCACGTTTTAGCACGTATTACCAAGGTTTCAGTGACGCCAGTTCCCAGTGACGTCAGTTTTCATTGAATTGGGGCACTCAGAGGGGAAATTCTACTTCGTCAGCGTACTCAGTTTTTTAAACAAAAACAGGTAAAATTCGGCTTAACAAACATTGGAATGGTAAAACCTTGCAGTATACGAGAGTAAATTCGTTGTACAGTCAGTTCGGCTCGGGGCGACATGATGCATCACAGCCGTGAACAACTTTCCAAGTCCCCTGTCACCTGACCGTACGACTTATAATGTATCCCACATACTATTTGTCTACATTAACAGCGAAATCTGACAATTGACTCTCTGTGTGCAGAAGGAGTGGATGGGTTCGAACTGAATTGCCTGTTAATTGACCGGTCATTAACAAAATACATCACTAAATGAGTTTAATTGTTGTCTGTACTTGTGTGGGTAAATATAGTCCTCTTAGTTAATCTATTCGAATTCCCAGAAGAAAGCTCTGACCATTTTCCTTTGCTGGTCGTAACAGCTGCGTGCTCATGTTCGAGATGGAGTCATTTGTTTGCAAAAAAGACACTTGAGCCGTGCTCTGTGAAAAGGGTGCTTGATGCATCTGCGAAAAGTATCGACCAAGATCAGCCTGCGCAGATCGCGCAGGCTGATCTGGGCCGAAACTTTTCGTTATTGGTCAATTTTCTGTATGTCCAAGAGACAGTCTACCTTATGATTCCATTGGTTGTTAAACAAAATGATTTTTTAATTTTTTATTGATACATGTGATGGTGCTTCATATAATGCGTCAAGGAGATACATTAAGCCCTCTTTTGTCAGAGCTCACTTGGTTTTACTTCGAAAATGGCTTTTTGTGACCAAAAAAAACCCGACTTCTTAGAGGCCCAATAGTGGCCAAAAGTGATCCAATTCGGTATCACAACGTGTCTAAAAGACTAAATTTACATCATACCGTTTAAAAACATGGGAATTATTTGATATCAACCTGTTATTGTATACGGTCGGTTTAAGTAGTCGCTGGCTAAGAAATAAATTTCCAAACTAGGTCAATAGTTGCCAAATCGCTGACCTGTGTCAATGGAAGAATCTACCTCATGATTCAGTTGTCTGTAGAACAAAATAGATTTTATGTATCCATATTCTGGTTACCAGCATTTTCTCCTTTTTCCCCACAACGTTTTCAAAAGGCTTCTACCTCAAGGTCGACAATGGTCGCCATGTTCTGGTAAAGGATGAAAACTTATCCGCGATCCCCTTTTAAAATGTCTAACGACCCAAATAATGCATGTAAGCTTAGATTTTTGTTTTAAGTCTTTACTACACAATCCCTACTTTTAACAACCATGGGAAAGAAGCCTTTTGAAAACATTGTAGGAGAAGGAGAAAATGCTGGTAACCAGCATTTTCTCCTTTTCCCCACAATGTTTTCCCCCTGTAAAGGAAAAATGGAGCTATTTGTTCCACGCTGAAATTATCGTCTGCTAATGCTTTAAGTTTGATCGAGACTAAAGTTTTGTGGTCTGGTAAAGAGTTAAATATCATCACGCTTGAAATACACTGTCATGGGATGAATAAAGTGATGGAAAATAAGATAGCCATGGTTGACTTTCTTCAATATCCAGGGAGATAACACCGAATTTCCAATTCCCTGTAAAATTCACCATCTTGTTGCGTTGTCTGCGCATGTCACATTCTTCGAAGATTCGACCTGTCTGCTTTGACGCATCACTATCTCCCCCCCACCCCTATCCGTATTTGGGGAATTGTAGTAATACACGTAGACTGGTGTCAGTCCGTTAAATAGAGCCTTTTCATTAAAACAAAATCATCAAGTAAAACTGAAAAACGAAAACTCTGTGTTCTGAATCCTCTGAATGTCTGTATTTCAGAAGAAGGGCAAATAACAACACATATGTCAGTGACTTTGCTGTAGTTGTGTACCTTTTTTATTAGAATGACTTAAATGCAGGGCCTGAATGCCAGGCTATAATACACGCTATAGCGTAGCAATGGAGAACATGGCTTTTATCAATACGTTTGAGGAGAAATCATGCCTGTTTTACCTCCAAATTTCTCTAAACTGCTGATCATAGCTGAATGAATCGCACCAGGTAGGGTTTTATTTTAGTTTGAAATTCAAAGTAACGGTTGTCGCGTAGAAAAGTAGTCCGGTTCTGTGCCCAGGATGCCCAAATTAGATGGATCATTCGGCAAACCTCGGGTGATGGGAGTCGTAAGTACGTAATCGGCCGAGTTGTGACGAGTGTAGATGGATGTGTATTTGTAGAATGCCATCTAGCGGGAGATAATGCATCTTGTTGCTGTAGGCCTACTTGACGAAAAAAAAAACTAAAGTGGCAGATCATCGATCTTCGTATCAACTACAATAATGCTAAACCCTAACCCATACAACGGATACCAATTTAACGAAATTCAATACCTGTCCATTTAAAATAAAAAAAAAGCATCTACAGACGTGAAACAAATAACGAGTAGTTCAGATGATGAAATTGATACATTTAAAATACTAGTAATATAAAACACCATAGAAAAAGTAAAGAAAAAATGCTTAACCCTTTACCAAACGACAAAATTTTGCAAACGACTAAATGAACGTACTTTGTGTCTAGCAGTGTAGAAAACAATGTGGGAAAAGGAGAAAATACTGGTTACCAGTATTTTCTCCTTTTCCCAAAATGTTTTCAAAAGCCTTCTATCTCAGGGTCGTAAAAAACCATGGATTGTTTGGTAAAGGGTTAAAACCAGTATTTTCTCCTTTTCCAATGGTGTTTTCAAAGGCGCTCCCATGAATGATCGTAAAAGCGCGGAATTGGTTGATAAAGATCCCTCCATTCCCAGAGAAATTTATATCTGTTTTTTTTTATATTCTAAAACATTTCAGTTCCGGTGTCCAATTCAACTTTTTCCTTATTCATGACAATAATCATTAACCACAGTAATCGAATAATTTTTATTAGCATCCGATTCGTATGAATTCAAGAAATCGACTTTCCGGTTAACCCTTTACCAAATAATCCCTGCTTTTGACGACCCTAAGAAAGAAGCCTTTAGAAAAAAAAAATTGGGAAAAGGAGAAAATGCTGGTAACTTTTTCCCACAATGTTTTCTACCCTTCACAAAACAAATTTCAAATTTTTAGTCACTTTTATTTTTTCGTCTGCAAATGCTTTCGATTTGGACATAACCTAAATTTTGTCGTTTGGTAATGAGTTAACTTTTTACCAGACGACAAAATTTTTATTTAGCCTTGTCCAAATTAAAAATATTTGCAGACGGCAATGTCAATGTGGCTCAAATAGTGCAAATTTCCGTTGATAGGGTAGAAAACGTTGTGGGGAAAGGAGAAAATGTCGGTTACCAGCTTTCTTCTTTACCCACTTTATTTTCAAAACAGATTCTTTTCAAGATGCGTCAAAATTCGGCATTGTCTGATGAAGGGTTAACCCTTGGCCAAGGAATCTTGAATTTTTACGACATCAAGGAATAAAGCTGCAAGTGTGACGTTTGGGAAAAGGAGAAAATGCTGGTAACCAGCATTTTCTCCTTTTTCTACAATGTTTTCACTAGGGTCGATTAAACCAGGGATAGTGTGAATAAGGGTTAAAAGGATAGAAAATATTGTTGAAAAGCAGAGAAAATGCTGGTTACCTAAATTTTCTCCATTTCCCACAATACTTTTAAAAATTTCCTGCCTCTGGAACGCTGTTTACTCAGTAGATACAGTTAAACCTGTGTTAGAGACCACCTGAAATAAGAGACCTCCTGCTTTAAGAGACCAGTGTTCTGATACAACAACCCTTCTTACATCAACCTAATATAACCTGTATTTAAAGACCACCTGTTGTAAGAGACCAACTTCAGTTCTTCCCTTGAGTGGTCTCTGAATACAGGTTGTACTGTAAATTGTTTCATAACTTTTTAGAAAAAATCTGATGCATATGATATTGGTAATTAGCTCTTTCTCCTTCTTCTAAAATAATCTCCAAAGCTATTTTACCACAGCGTCATAAAAACATGATCATTTGGTAAAGGGTTGACTCAGTCTTTGCCTGTAGTAACTGTTTTCATGCTGGTTACCAGCAGTTGCTCCCGTTACAGAGAAATTTGTGACCCATCACGCCAAAAGGGACCTTCTGGGAATTGCGAAAATTGTCAATCCTGGTCAGACTGCGCGAATTGCGCAGGCTGACCAGGGTCGACACTTTTCGTATTAATGACGTTTTCTGTATGAAAAGTGGTCATTGTACCTTGTTAGACAATCATTTTTTAATTATCCACTTAAACTGACCTGCACTATTGTTGATCTGTTTTCATCTAATTGATGTACAGAAATCCCAGATGGTACCTTGTTGCGTGATGGGTCACATTTTCCAACGTCTTCTCTAGCAGGGTCCAGAAAATAGGAAATCATTTTGGTGTGGGGTTACATCGTGCATTATAGAAACAGAGTGACATATCGTTAAAACGTCTTTATGTTGTATAAAGAAAAAAGGAGAACATTTATGCTGAGTAATACAGAAGCTTTCAGACTCAGGTCCTAAAGCGGAAGTCTCTGACGCTTTATGACGTCATCTGATAACATAACTTGAAAAAGCCTGCAACACTCAAAAAGGGGTATTCGGACATTTTCGTAGTGTTTCGTCTCGGATCAGTCTGCTTGCACAGCCCACGCAGGCTAATCTGAAACGACACTTTCCGTTTTTAACTAATTTTCCGTTTTGTGCAAGTCTACTGTAGCACAAAATCTGATGTAGTCGTAAAGTGTCGTCTCGGATTAGCCTGCGCGCACTGTGCACACAGGCTGATCCGAGACGACACTTTACGCAAATGCCCGAATGCCCTTTTCGCGTGTTGTAAGCCAAATGGGCAAGCCCTTTACCATTTCTATATCACAGCGACAGCCTGCATCGTTCACATTTTAGGACGTACTTGTATATAGAATTCTTACAACCTCTCCAAACTTCCAGAAAGATTCATTGCTTGACTTAGAAAGGGGATGTACCTGTCTGACAAACCATCAGTAAGGAGAAAAGGCAAATATTAGGGAAAAAAATATTTATCAATAGTGTTTCCATATTGGACCACGCAGCACTCCAAGAAAGGCTATTTTCAAGCCTTCGCATTAGAACTTTACAAAAGATTGTGGAAATATTACGTCATCAATAACACGCACTGAATAGCTTATAATTATTGGATCATATTTAAATAAGTGGGATGACGTCATAGTTGATTTTGAAAAAAAAAAACTAGAGAGAGCTAGCAATGCGAAGGTACCAACCAGTTATTAGAACGCCAAATTTGGTCTGAATAGTTCTAACCGTATAGTATCTTCTGTTTCGAGAGTAAAGTATATCTTGAAACATTAACTTTCGCTTAACCTTTTACCCAATAATTCCCTCTGAGATAGGAGACTTTTGAAAACATTGTCGGAAAAGGAGGAGAAAATGCTGATAACCAGCATTTTCTCCTTTTCTCCAATGTTTCCTACCCTACTGGAAATAAATTTCAATTTTTAAGTTACGTTTAAGATGTCGTCTGCAGATGCTTTCAATTTGGACAAGTCTAAAAGTTTGTTGTTTGAGTTAAAGAGTTAAAGCCCCAATGGCGACTAAAGATAAACAACGCAGGTATCAGAGAAGGTCGAGTTTTTTATATCGTCGGTTCACTTCAAAAACCTCGTAACTACAGCTTGTAACAAGCTGTAGTTACGGGGTTTTGAAAGTAAACCTACGACATACTAGTATGAGACATGTACTAGCAAAAAGGGGCTTAATGCATATCTGGGATGCATGGTCCCGTGCATTTCTCTCAAAATATTGTCATTTAAAATCATAGAAGTTCTTATATAATTTAAACTTGACCTGAAAAAACAGACAAATATAGATCTAAGATTAACTGCACGTTCTGTACGCAAAGGCCCCTAATACGGCATATGTCACTAAAAAAAGGTTTTAAATTAGGTGTAACAAATTTCTACAACCTAATTCATGTTTATCATACCGTGAAATGATTTCTTATGAAATATTAAACATAAACTGGAACACTGTCTGTTATTCAATAGTTTGGTAAACAAACTTTGTGACGGATGGAAAAGCATCTTCTTCTTTTATTTCTGACGTGTAAAGACTTCCTCTCTTGATAAGGCCCTTGGCCGAGATATTTAGAAAAAAGAAAATATTGATTTAATATAAAAGTGTTTTATGTTCATTATCTCCAGCAAGATGGCATTCTAAAAATATACATCTATCTAATTTGGGCATCCTGGATAAAGAACCGGACTACTTTTCCTACGCGACACCCGTTACTTTCAATTTCAAACTAAAATAAACGTTTATGCAATAAAACGCCACTTGGTGCGATTCGTTCAGCTATGATCAACAGTTTAGAGAAATATGGAGCTAAAAAAAGCCTGATTTCTCCTCAAACGTATCGACAAAAGCCATTTTCTCCACAATCTCCGAGCAGAGTTGTCGTTCGTTACTCTCACCATACATTTCTGCAATGGGCTAAATGACAAAAATCTTGTCAAACCGAGGAAAACATGTTTTGTTTCTGTTTAACTGTTTCTTGTGTAACTTCTTCCACAAAGTCTGTAAAAAGTGAGTCGTCTGTTAAAAAAAAAAAAAACAGAAAGTGGGGTACTATTGTTCATTAACTCTTTACCAAACGACAAAATTTTACACTGGTCCAAATTGGAAGCACTGGCAGGGGACAAAATTTACGTGACTCTAAAATTGAAATTAGTCTTGGGAAAGGTAGAAACAATTTTGGGAAATGGAGAAAATGCTGGTTACCAGCATTTTCTCCTTTTCCCATAATGGTTTCAGAAAGCTTTTCTCACAGAGTCGTGAATACCCGGGATTGTTTGGTAAAGAGTGGACAGAAAATGAACACAACCCACGTATACACATTTTTTTATGTAGACCGCCCACGTTTAAAAAAAAAATCGCTAAGACCCTTTACAAAAAAAAAATCCGTGTTATGAAGAAATTTTGACGACATTGTGGGGAAAGGTAAAAATAATTGTTTTCAATATTTTCTCCTTCTAACAGAATGTTTTCTACCCTGTCATGGGCAAATTTCAGTTTTGAGTCTCATCCCATTTACAGCCTACTAATGCTTTCAACTTGGACAAGTCATCAATTTTTTTTTTATTGGTTTGGTAAAGCCTTAACCGATTATTAACAACTTTTTAACTGATCAAAAACGACGGAAGACCGAAAATATAAGTACTAAACTGTCCCAAACTGAAAGCATTTTTGAGCTAAGCTAATGCTTGTGTTGATCAAATGACTTGTATTTTACATGAAAGGTTAGAAAAACATGGTGGGATAAGGAGAAAATGCTGGTTATCAGCATTTTCTCCTTTTCCCACAATGTTTTCAAATTTTCACAAGAACAAATTTCAAATTCGCAGTCACTTTTATTTTGTCGTCTGCAAATGCTTTCGATTTGGACAAACCTAAACTTTTGTCGTTTGGTAATGAGTTAAACATCCAAGCCAATGAGATGAGTCGTATTCGATGAATACCCGCGTAGTTGGGATTGAATGAATAGAAATACCCCGCTTTGACAACCTAACTTAACTCATTACCAAACGACGATATTTTAGGCTTGTCCAAATCGAAAGCATTTGCAGACGACAAAATAAAAGTGACTGAAAATTTTAAACTTGTTTTGTGAATAGTAGAAAATATTGAGGGAAAAGGAGAAAATGCTGGTTACCAGCATTTTCTCCTTTTCCCACAATATTTTCTAAAGGCTTCGTTCTCAAGATCGTCAAAAGTAGGAATTGTGTGGTAATAGCTTTAACATCCCAACCAATGAGACGGGTCGCATTCGATGAATACCTGCGTAGTTGGGATTAAATCAATAGAGGTACCCCGCTTTGACAACCTAACTTAAGTGGGTCACATTCTTTTACCTGTTTTCCATTTTTTAACTTTGATTTTATAAAAAAAAAAAATTCATGTATTTTAACGACCCTTAGCAAAAAAGATAGCACTTAGAAAACAACCCTAGGCTAAAAATGTGAGAAGAATGCTCACAACCAGTGTGTTCTCCTTTTTCCGCAATATTTCCTGGCAAATAAAGACAAGATCAACCCTTTTTAGTCACGTCAAATTTGTTTCATCAGATTCTTTCAAACCGGTTAAGTCTAAACCCTTCTTGACTGCTGAAAAATTAAACTCTTTACCGGATGGAAATTTTTTAGCCTTGTCCAAGTTGAAAGCATTTGCAGACGAAAATTTAAATGTGTCTCAAAAAATGGAATTTGATCTTGATATGGTGCAAAACATTGTGGGAAAAGGAGAAAATGCTGGTTACCAGCATTTTCTCCTTTTCCCACAATGTTTTCAAATGGTTTCTTTCCCAAAAGATATTAATTAAAGAGGCCATTGTGTGGTAAACGGTTAAACGCTTAGCAAAGCGCCTTAAGCGTTACGTTGTGATAAAAGGAGTAGCTGTTAAGCCAAAATGTTTAGCTGCTGATTATCAAGCTGCATGTCTTACTTTCTTCAGAACGATACTTGTAGATATCTGTAAAGAGCCCCAGATAAGAGGGAGTGGGGGTATTCTAAATCTTTTATTTCTCTCCCAAACCCTATGTTGTGGGTACTCATTAGAATTGTCTCGACGAGACGATTCTAATGAGTACCCATAACATAGGGTTTAGTGTAGAATTGTTGATATTTTCAATTTTGAAATCAAAATCACTCAGGCTGTCCCTTTTTCTGGAGCTCTGTCTATATAGAACTGTGTCTGCGCCATGTTCCGGTAGCGTAATTGGACGCCTCGGATCAACGAGAAAGAACAGTACAGACAGACATGCAGTCTGATCTTGGATCTAACGCACCCGTTATATAGTTTGATAAAGCGTATAACATTTTAACTCATTAGCAAACGACAAAAATTTTTAATTTTGATCAAATTGAAAGCATTTGCACACGACAAAATAAAAGTGAATAAAAAATCAAAAGATTTTTTGAAGGGTAGAAAACATTGTGAGAAAAGGAGAAATGCCAGCATTTTCTCCTTTTCACACAATATTTTTATAGGCTTCTTTCTCAGGGTCGTCAAAAGTAGCCTATGGATTGTGTAGTAATGGGTTAATCAAAGATCTTTCTTAGATTCATTGAATTATCCATAGTTTTAGCTGCCGAAAGAAGGTAAGCTGTAATCTATAATAATATGTATTTCGCGCCGGAAAACTGTCTAAAAACGGGTACATAAGAGTTTGAACTAAGTTATTGTACATTACAGTGTTACTTTGGGGAAACACAAACAGTTTTTAAGATACCGTTTTACTCTTAAAAATAAACTAGGGTTTAGAGATCAAGCGAAATTTATTTTCGAAATGACAGATCTATCTCTTAAAATCAATGATTACTAACTGACTTAATTTTAAAAAAGAATATAAAAAAAAAGAGGTCATATCTTTCATTAGCTCAATACTTCAGATTTATTCATATTAAAGACAACTTGTGTTACATTCTGATAATGTAAAGGGACTCCTGTTATAAACTTACATATTCTTTTTCAAATAAAATGTAGATTTAAATTAATTATTAAAAATAATTATGAATTTCTTCTATGCACGAAAAGTTTTCAAAAGCCATTAAAATCCCTGTTGTATGGTAAAGGGTTAACGTTTCAAGTTCAGGGTGATTCATTACGGTCAAGGACCGACGCATGACAAACATTCTGGTTCTCGCTTTCAGTGAGTATTTCTGCCTCGATCTTCCACAACGTCGGGCACCTGTCAATTGTACAGGGTGATATAATCTAGGTCAATACAGGTAACTCGGAAATACATAAACATGTATTTCTTTGGCTATTTAGCCGTTTATTTTGTGACGATTTCGTTTGGAAATGGCCAGTTAATGTCAGGATCGGTGTTGGATGTACTAACATCAACAAATGGACTCAAAACAGTAAGTTTTTTTTTTTCTCTTTCATAACGGTTTCTTATTGACAGGTAAACAAACAGAATTCGAAAAATGCAGGACGCCATTTTTTAAATTCGTTTCAGGTCCAATTTAAACTATTATAATTATCGAGCTTTATACCGTACTAGATCGACTTCTTTGGCATTCATCGTTTTTGATTAACAATTCTAGCTTTAGAAATCCACGGATGAATAATAAGACCACTATCAAGTGTGCCGACAAATGAGACAATACATGGGCAATTTGCGGAAGTCAACAATCGCGAAATCCCATGACAAAAATTTACCTTGGTCGATTGGTTTGTTTGTTAGTATTGGAGTTTAAGACCTTATCATCAGCTTAGGTCATATCATGGTAGTCAGTGCACTTAAGCATGTGTTTCCTGGCTTTCGCACACAAATACTAATGCGACTTGTTCCAAGTCACAGACTAGTTTTCTCACATCCATCAGAGGTGTGAGGCAAAGAAATAACCTTGGTTGACATTTATATATAGTTCATTAAAATAGAGATGGACACTCTGATTTCAAACCTGAAACTTGAACCCCCTACCTACTGGCAAAGTCTTTGGTCTTGGCACAGTAAGACCCCACAGGATTGGTTTTTTTCCGTATTTGATCATCACTAGGCGTGTGCTGTGCAACACCTTGCCCAAGGATACTGCCAAAGAGCCCATGAAATGACATAACTGCAAAATGCTTCACTCTTATTCAAGTGACTTAATTTAGTCTTGTCTAGTTTGAAAGCATTTACACCTGATAAATCAGATATATCAAGTAAATGATTGCCTGATAATAAAAAAAATGTGGTTAACCCATTCCCACACAATGATGACTTTTGACAACCCTTGGAAAGAAGCCTTTTGAAAACATGGTTGGAAAAGGAGAATATGCTGGCAACCAGAATTTTCTCCTTTTCACACAATGTTTTCTACCCTATCAATAAACAACTGAACCATTTGAGCCACATTGAAATTGTCGTCTGCAAATGCTTTCAATTTGGACAGGGCTAAAATTTTGTTCTCTGGTAAAGGGTTTTAATTGTGGAAATTTCTCTTTTTCCCGCGGTGTTTTCAGTGGCCTTTTTGTGGGTCAATAAAATACAGCATTACTTAGTTTACTCTTTACCACACAATCCTGACTTTAAATGACCCTGAGAGAAAAGCATTTTGAAAATATTGTGGGAAAAGGAGAAAATGCTGGTCACCCGCATTTTCTCCTTTTTCCGCAATGTTTTCTCCCATCTCAAAAGGAATTCCAATTTTGATTCGCTTTAATTTTGTCGTCTGCTATTGCTTTCAATTTGGACAAGTCTAGAATTTTGTCATTTGGTAAAGAGTTAGGTATAGCAATAGCATCAAAGGTAGTGTAAAACCCATGCAGTGCTAAGCACTAATCGTTTTATGAAGGGTGTAGATCAAGATCAGAATCCAAATATAAAGATTGATCATGGATTTTCACTGGCCATTTTCTTAACTCTTTAACCCTTTACCACATAATCCCGACTTTAACACCCCTGTGAAAAAAGCCTTTTGAAAACATCGTGGGAAAGAGAAAATGCTTTTTTCCCTACCTAGAACAGATTTTAAAACTTTTGTCACATTAATTTGGTCATCTGCAAATACTTTTATTTAGACCAGTCTAAAATTATATGTATAGGATATTGACTGAGTACGAGGTCTTTCCGTATAAGAACGACCTGGGCACGAGCTTCATGAAACACCGAGAGCGCGAAGCGCTCGAGGTGTTTTGTGAAGCTCGTGCCCTGGTCGTTCTTATACGGAAAGACCGATGTACGAGGTCGATATCCGACTTACATACCGGCCACCATCAGTACTGAGCAGACGACTTGACAGCCATTTCCAATAGAACAGATACGTTTGACGACAAAAGGAAGCGTAAAACATGTTAAATGGTTTTTTAACTTTTTGATATTTCTTTTTCATTTATTTATCAGTTTTATTCTCTCGCTTGAACATTAATGAATCGTTGGCTTGAAACTGACACGTCCTGAGCATCAAACTTAATTTTCTTTAACTTGGGCAGGTTTGTTGATGCTGCACGAGTGAGTTCATTGCTCAGTTTAGGTTAGAATTGAGTGAAATATTCATGGATTTCAGCTTTTGCCGGTAACACTTTTGTTTTCATTTTTACGGTCTGTCCTTTTGCACTAATTCAGCCAGTTCTGTAGGGCCATAGGTCAATATTCATTGATTGATTAAACAAATGAATGGCGTTTTACACCGCTTTCAGTCATACAAAGTCACTTCCAAAGGGGCTCAAGCCTGGGACCTAGGGTCGAGCTTCTAGGACAGCTGGTCTAAAGAAAAAAAGCAATTCTGATCATTCGACTATGGGAGTGATCGGGCCCCTCAAATTGCTTTCTTGAAGCTAGCTGTGCCGGGTCAGCCATAGAAGGACTGTGCCCCATGTCAGTTTTGCTTTCTCACAATGAGAAAAATAACACAAGAGGGTTTTTTCGCTCCAGAGGCTAAACTGCGCTGATATGGACAAATCAACAGTCGGTCTCACAGGAAGTAGGGTGCATCAGAATCAAAATACAAGAATATTCTTTGTAGACATGTTTTTAGAACATGTGTCCGTCATTAACTTTTAGCCACTTTTGCTATTTAACTTAGATCAAAACTAGAAAAAAAATAAGTTCGGTTTAGATAGGAGAGAATGGCATGCATGTAACAACAACCTAAGGATAAGGCACTTTATCTACAATGTTTTAAATGTTGCCATTAATGTGACCGCAAATTTTGTAAATAGTGGGGGATAGGTTTCTTAATGCTCGCTTTCAAAAAAAAAAAAATTGCTGAGTTGGTCACCAATAAAAAATAGATTAAAATCTGTCTTACCAGAAAGAAATATATTTACAAGATTTTTCCTGTTATTTACAAATTATGAATAAAAATCGGTATCGATCGCGCGAGTACCAATGTCCTTCACGAACCTGTCTGCATGCATCACTCAAGATCCATCAATTGCACGTGGACAGGTCTTTCTTGCACGGGAGCAGGCCTTTCCAGCACGTGGGCAGGTTTTCTATCTACGGAACAACCTGCGCACGTGCAGAGATAGACCTGCTCTCGTGCATTCTATTGTTAAAACGGGTCGTTCTGAAAAATATAGACCTGGTCCGAACAAAGGAGCCGGTATGTAACATTTGGTAAAGAATTAATAAAAATTTCAGACTTTACCAAACTGAAAATATTCATAGACAGCTGGTCCAGTTGAATTCAGTATTGTACCCAAGCATGCTTATCTCCAGATGCATGAACATACATGTACATTCTAAAAATATCCTTGAACATTAAGGATACTACATATTATAATAGTATGTGTGATACTATATAATGGTTGATTAAAACTATTGTGAAAAAAATAATCTTTTTGCAAAACCACAAGCTTAACAATATGGAGCAATAAAGCTTTTAAAACTTTGTAGGAAACCAAACTTCTTTTTCCTTACTGATTTCGACACATCAAGAGAAACCAACTGACAAAACTCCTATACATTTAACCCATTACCACACAATCCCTACTTTTGACGCCCCTGAGAAAGAAGCCTATAGAAAACATTGTGGGAAAAGGAGAAAATGCTGGTAACCAGCATTTTCTCCTTTTCCCACAATGTTTTTTTTCCCACAATGTTTTCTACCCTTCACAAAACAAATTTCAAATTTCCAGTCACTTTGATTTTGTCGTCTGCAAATGCTTTCAATTTGGACCAGTCTAAAATATTGTCGTTTGGTAATGGGTTAATCATTTGCTTGCCAAAATGTTTTGGAAAGGACAAGAAGAAGATTTATATTTCTAGTTACTAATATAGAGGATAATCAACTGGTTAATTTTTTTTATATAAAAAAAATGTCTCATGCAGATGCGTTGTTAGGCATTGAAAAAACTAGTGCGCAGCACAAGTTTTTGTAATGCCTTACGACACATCCAAGTGAGATATTTTTCATATAAAAAGTAACCAGTTGATTATTCTATTTATTTTATACCTTATAAATATTATTATTTTTAATTTTTCGTTTGAAAGTCGAAATCAATAGTTTGGATAGAGAGAAGAAATCAGGGACATAGTGCAGATTAATACATAATTTAAAAGAACAAAATGAGACTTCACAAAACTGAAGAAGTTGCCATTTTATTTAGTCAAAGCAGATAAGTCATGCTTATTCTTTTTGTGTATTCCGTGCCATAAGGAAGTGAAAGTTGATATCGTCACTAGTGATGATATTATTAATTACACCGGGAAATTCCGAGATTTCACTGCTAGGTACATGTATATAATAAAAACAGTCCACTTTTCAATCCACACAACTTCATACTTGCCTGTCAAAGGAAACCGCAACTGACAAATGAAATTAAAAAAAAAAGGAAGAGTTTGATCTTAAGCCATTACCACACAATCCCTACTCTTGACAACCTTGAGAAAGAAACTTCTAGAAAACATTGTGGTAAAAGGAGAAAATGCTGGTAATCAGTATTTTCTCCTTTTCCCACAATGTTTTCTACCCCTCCCAAACCAAATTTCAAATTTTCAGTTACTTTTATTTTGTTGTCTGCAAATGCTTTCAATTTGGACAAGCCAAAAATTTTTGTCGTTTGGTAATGACTTAACTCATTACCAAACGACAAAATTTTTGGCTTGTCTAAATCGAAAGCATTTGCAAACAACAAAATAAAAGTGACTGAAAATTGTTTTGTGAAGGATAGTAAACATTGTTGGAAAAGAAGAAAATGCTGATTACCAGCATTTTCTCTTTTTCCTACAGTGGTTTTTAAAGGCTTCTTCCTCAGTGTCGTTAAATGTCGGGATTGTGTGGTAAAGAGTTAAAAGGTTCAAAAACATTTGGAAAGGAGGAAAAACTGGTTACCAGCATTTTTTGTGCTCCACACTCTGTCCAAAATACTTTCTTAGGGTTGTTAAAACATGAGATTGTTTGATAAAAAGTAAACATTGATATTTAGTGGCTTTTTTCCAATTACTGCACATGTATCATGTGATACTAAAAATAGAATATTCGACATGACAGCCAGCCATGCTGAAGGGTAGACAATAAATATCAGTTGAATAGACATTCAACTCTTCACCAAACAATCTTGTGTTTTTATAACCATTAGAAGGACAGCTTTTGAAAACATTGTGGGAAAAGGAAAAAATACTGCTCGTAACCATCTGTTTTCTTACCATTTTATTGACAGATTACATATTTATGTGACGAATGATATTTTTGAACTTGAATTTGTTTTATCCAAACATTGTCTTTACAGCGAGTCTTAAAGTATATTGTATGGTAAAGAGTAAATGACTGCCGCCCTTGGACAAATTGTCACTGTGTCCCTACAATAGATAGGCTGGGTCAAAGTTCTTTTTAGGACAGATTGAAATAACAAGATTCACCTGTCCAAACTGAAAGCACTTGCAGACAGTAAATTAAGCCATTACCACACAATCCCTACTGGTACTTTTGACAACCCTTAGAAAGAAGCCTTTAGAAAACATTGTGGGAAAAGGAGAAAATGTTGGTCCTTTTCGCACAATGTTTTCTACCCTTCACAAAACAAATTTCAGATTTTCGGTCTCTTTCATTTTGTAGTCTGCAAATGCTTTCAATTTGGACAAACCAAAAATTTTGTCATTTGGTAATGAGTTAAATGATTGAATGACTGTCTGTTTTCATGTTTATATTGCTCTTTTCCGAAGGCAAAATGTTAAAACCAGTCCATATTGAAAGCATTTACAGACGACAAATTTAAAGGTGCTACAATTTATGAAATTTGTCTCTGAAAGGACAGAAAACATTGTGGGAAAAGGAGAAAATGCTGGTTACTAGCATTTTCTCCTTTTCCCACAAGGTTTTCAAAAGCTTTTCTTCCCATGGTCTCGAAAACCAGGTCTTCTTTGGTAAAGAGGTAATGCCGTTTTCAACATTTTTTAGCTATAACACAGGGGCCAGTGTACCTATCCATGCTTTTCTGGAATTTCTTTCATAAGTCATCCACACGATATTCTTTCCAAGCCAGTAGCTGCTTCCCCACATAATCATTGCCAAAGCAATGGCTAGTAGTGAGAGAGGAATGAATCCTGTCACTATCACGAATTTATTATCATCAATCCTCGGAAAGAAATAGGCAGTCAAGTGCCAGGGATCAAACTGGCATCCCTTTGCCCCCAAGTCCTGAAGACTATGAACTGAGCTGTGTGGGGACTGCTACAATAAACTAAACATAGCTCGAATATGTAGGTTTGGTTTTGACAGGGTAACACAGTAGTTAAAACATAGGGAATAGGACAACATGCTAATTAACCTGTTCCTGTTCTCCTTTTTATTCTTCCTCCTCCCCCCCCCCCCCCCCCCACACACACACACACACACACACACAAAAGGTGGGGGGATATAGATTTAGTGTTGTACTGTACGTCCGTCCGTCCGTCCTTCCTTCCATCCGTGTGTCCATCCCGGTGAATATCTCCAATATCTTTGGACAGAATTTCTGGAAACTTTATACATGTGTACCATAACCCATTCTGGGAACACAATTTTTTTTTTTTTATTTGATGCAAAATGGCCGACTGGGAGCAATTTTTAGTTATGCGTTTTTTTCGGCGAGGGATATCATTTCAACAAAATTGCTTTTCTTTTCCATGTTCTCAATAAACGTTGTTCCACAGGGATGGGAATACTTTTGATTCTTATAAATTAGAGAGATACCTCCTCAGCAGAGGAAAAAGTATCTATACTGTCCGAGAAGGAGACATTTCCCCCTCGCAATTATCTTTGAAACAGCAAAATTTTTTGCTTTCTGCTGTCCACCAAAATATTTAATTGCACTTATTTATTAGGATAAGGGTTAACCCTTTACCACACAATCCTGACTTTTAATGATCCTCAGAAGGAAGCCTATAGAAAACATGGTTGGAAAAGGAGAAAATGCTGGTAACCAGCATTTTCTCCCTTTCCAACAATGTTTTCTACCCTGCTTAAAACAAATTTCCGTTTTTGAGTTAAGTTTATTTTGTTGTCTGCAAGTGCTTTCAATTTGGAGCAGTCTGAATTTTTGTTGTTTAGTTAGAGTTAACCCATTACCACACAGTCCCTACTTTTGATGCCCCTGAGAAAGAAGCCTTTGGAAAACAATTGTGGAAAAAGGAGAAAATGCTGGTAAGCAGCATTTTCTCCTTTTCCCACATTGTTTTCTACCTTTCACAAAATAAATTTCAAATTTTCAGTCACTTTTATGTTGTTGTCTGCAAACGCTTTTGATTTGGACAAACCTAAAATTTTCTCATGTGGTAATGAGTTACGGGACAAGATCCACCCATGCACATGATGATCAGATGTTTTTCAGATTTCATGAGACAATGTCCTAAATCTTCTGACATGGCAAAATGCTGCAGTGGAATATATTTGCCTGTCTGCGA
The DNA here is from genome assembly GCA_943736015.1 of Tridacna crocea. Classification (NCBI taxonomy): domain Eukaryota; kingdom Metazoa; phylum Mollusca; class Bivalvia; order Cardiida; family Cardiidae; genus Tridacna; species Tridacna crocea. The sequence goes on along the minus strand of OX031057.1, from coordinate 13,598,815 downwards.
TAGCATTCATTCTCCTCTTAAGTCTGATTATTTTCTCAACTAACTTTATTTGAGAAAACAGCCAGTCTTGTGCTAAAAATATAAAACATACCCTCTTTCACACAATTATGAGTTTCAACAATCCTGAAAAAGAAGCCTTATGAAAACATTGTGGGAAATGTAGAAAAGGCTGGTCATCAGCATTTTCTAGTTTTCCCACAGTTTTCTATCCTACCATAGACAAATTGCATCATTTGAGCTAAATTAAATTGTTATCTGCCAATGGGCATAAAGGTGGGTATTTAGATTTTTCATATCTCACAAAATCAAAAAATTTATCACTGAAATTTATATGAAAAAACAATACAAATCATCAATAATTAAGAATCATGAAATTACACAATTTTTTTTTTTTTGTGATTGTATTCCTTTAAAAGGCTACGTACCCTCTTAAGTTATTTTTAGATTTCGCACCAGAAATAAAAAAAAGCATTGTGGGAATGTCAAGTGACTGGGCCATGACTAATGACTCTTAAATTCTATAACATAATAAACATGTAATTAATTTCCATCATGTCGTCTTCGGACGCTATGTTTGAAACTTTGTCTGTGTATTTCTGGTCTGTAAATCGGCGAGTTACTCATCTAAAATTAGAATGTGTTTCCCGTCGATGTTGACCTGGGTTGTAGTAAATTTCTAATTTGTCTTGTTTTTGGATGGTTTTCGACTACTGGGATTTTATGAATGAAAATTAAAAGGCTTTGGGAGTATGAGGGTGGTTTTTTTTTTGTATTTTTGTAAAATTTTCATCCCAAAATCTGAAGGGCCACCTTTAACTTGTACACAACTAAGTTTTTGGTGAGTGGTAAATACATGTACTAAAACTCAAGAAAAAGCATGGATTGTTCCAGTTCCTGCTACGATGTTATTGAAGTAAATTTGACAAATCATGTTACTGTCAAACAAACTCGTTTTTGCAGTTTGGAAGCTGGTGCAATGAAGTGAGTCAGGGTTTTTATGGAGGCTCCACAAAAGTCACCGTCTTTGCCTTCAATGATACAGCCTACAACACAATGCCTGCTGTAGACAGAAATAGACTTCAGTCTATGACCTTTGAGCAGAAGAAGGAGTATGTTGAAACTTACACAAGTAAGATTTTCTTTGTTTTCTATTCTCTCTTTTATGCATATCTTCAGGCATAAAACTTTTTTTTTTGCTTTCTATTGCGTTCAATTTTGGCAAAGGTAACAAATTGTTTTTTGATAAAGAATTTGTTTGTTTCGTATTATTTCAGTTCTACGGGTGGTTTCTGTCAATGAATTGATAGAGGATCAAATACAGACTTCCATGAATGGACGAGATCTCTTTATCAACAAACGAGATATGTATTACTGGGTATGTAAATGTATTTAGATTTTAACAAAAACTTCTGACTCACTGGGCATGTAAATGTATTTAGCTTTTAACAAAAAGTTCTGACTTACTGGGTAGATAAATGTATTTGGCTCATCGAGTGAATATCATCTGTAATTCTGTTTCCACCCCCAACTGAACTTATTGAAGAGCTCAAAAATACATGTATGAAGTCAGTATTTGTCACTGAACCTAACCATGAAATACCAAACCACATTCCACCATTATTTCTGTATAAACTGCTGAAAGGCATACAATAAATAGAGGATATACAGCCACTCATGAAAATATTACCAGTGGTGTTCACTCGATGAAATAAATTTGATCTTTTACAGAAAAAACAAATGTTCTATTTATTTCATGCTTTTAACCCTTTCTTGGGGGAGCTTTATCGAATTCCAGTACAGTTGTTTTCGGATATTTCCTGAGGCATACCCCTCCTGCATAGCAACAGATTTCAATATTGCGTCAAGCCTGAGAAATGTAAGGTAAATGACATCATAAATTATTTCTATCTGGTTGTGAGCCATGCGCAATTTATCTAGGTGACTAGAATATAAAAATAGGTGTTTTAACTGGTCTTACTAGTGGAACGAGGAAAAATATTTTCACTGTTTTTTCTCGATAACCTACCGCTACGCATGCAATAAAAATGATTACCTACCCTATTCTTCAGCAACCGGCAGGAGGTACCAGTGGAAGGACAGCCACTTTTGTCAATGGTGCAATGATTGTAAGAGAACAAATTCAAGCATCTAATGGAGTCATCCATGTACTGGACAGACCATTGGGTTTAATCAGCCAGAAAAATGCTTACGACTATATGAATAGTCCAGATGACTCTACAATTCAAACAACGTAAGTTCTCTGTTTCCTGTTAGTACCGAATTAATTTTAACCCATTACCACTGAATCCCTACTTTTGACAACCCTGAGAAAGAAGCCTTTAGAAAACTGTGGGAAAAGGAGAAAATGCTGGTAACCAGCATTTTCTCCTTTTCTCACAATGTTTTCTGCGCTTCACAAAACAAAATTCAAATTTTCAGTCACTTTTATTTTGTCATCTGCAAATGCTTTCGATTTGGACAAACCTAAAATTTTGTTGTTTGGTAACGATATGAATTTGGTTGATCAGACGATGAATTGTTACCAGCATTTTGTCCTTTCCACGCATTGTTTTCTTAAGTCTTTTGTTTTTTTAAGTCATACAAACATTTGTTTATGTGTTAACCGTTGACTGAACGACAAAACTTTAGACATGTACAATTATAAAAAAGCATTCAGGAAAGCATGTAAGTGTGACTCAAGAATGGATTTTCTCTTTGGTAGTCTAAAAAATCTTGTGGGAAGAGTAGAAAATGCTGGTTACCGGCATTTTCTCCTCTTCCCTCAATGTTTTCATCTTTTAGGTCATAAAGTCTCTTACTCTTATTCTTACATGTCTTAAGTTCAATACTCGGGAGTGGTTGTTAACTTCGGAATTTTTCATTGGTTAATACATTCATAGCGAGTACTGGTGTAGTTCCCAGGAAGCGGAATCAAGAAAGATTAGTACAAGTTGTTAGAACTTGTTTCTCAATCGATGTAAAATAAAAATGTTTTAAACATAACAGCCTCTTACTTGTAAATCCAGGATACACATAAAATTAATAAGCAAGCAGTTACTTTAGTGCAATAATATTGAAAGTACTATGAATCACCAATCAGTCAATCCTATTATTGGGCTCGGAGTTTGTTGTCTAATAAGGCACCCTTATTCAAATCATCCCAATGCATACCTACACTTAACCCAGTACCACAGTCACAATTCCTACTTTTGACAACCCTGAGAAAGAAGCCTTTAGAAAACATTGTTGGAATAGGAGAAAATGCTGGTAACCAGCATTTTCTCCTTTTCCCACTATGTTTTCTACTCTTCAGAACACTATTCTTTCAAAAGAAATTTCAAATTTTTAGTCACTTATTTTGTCGTCTGCAATGCTTTCGATTTGAAGGAGCCTGAAATATTGTCGATTGGTAATGAGTTAATTTGACCTTTGTCACTGCCTTAGCCAAGCAAAGAAGGTCCATTATATGAGTGGTGATCTGGCAAAAAAGTGGTTTGATACATCTTTATCATATGTTTTATCAAGCAAATTATCACATATTGTAGTAATAGATCCATGAAAACCCGTCCGGGTGGCTCAGTGGTGAGCATGTTGGACTCGTGACTTGGTGGTTGTGAGTTTGATACTCATTTGAGGCGAACTTTCTTTCTGGTGTATTTTCGCCTCTCACCTCTGCTGAAGCATATGGGAAAAGTAGATGTTGGCTTTGGAATGAAAGTTGTGTTAGTACTGGTGTGAGAAAGCCAGGAAACATGTGTCTGTCACCGACCACAATGATATGACCTTAGCTGCTAAAGTGGCATTAAACTCCAATACAGCCAACCAACAAAGATCCGTAAAACATTTTTTTTTTAACAAACCACAGAGCTATGAGCAAGACTGGTCCATGCTGAAAATTGACCAATAGTAAAGGGTCTTAATCAAATGTCAGGCTGGGTGGATTGCCCAGCAGCTGACCTGGGTTGATACTGTTTGCAGATGTATTGAACTCCCCTTTTCACAGAGCATGGCTCATCTAAAGAAGCTGTAAGAGAGAAAGTTATCTATCTCTGTATTAGGGCTCCAGACAGAAGGAGTGATTTTGATTTAAAAATTGAAAATATCAGTTATTCTCCACTAAACCCTATGTTATGGGTACTCATTAGAATCGTCTCATCGAGACAATTCTAATGAGTACCCACAACATTGGGTTTGGAAAAGATTTAATGGATTTAGATTACCATTACACCCTCTTATTTTGAACTCTGCTGTATCATACTAGTTGGTTGGTTGTATTGGGGTTTAACGCCTCTTTAACAATTAAGGTCGTATCATGGCAGTTGGTGACGCATATATGTGTTTCCTGGCTCCCATAGCAGTTCTAACACAACTTTCTTTCCAAAGCCACTGACTACTTTTCTCACATGCTTCAGCAGAGGTGAGAGGTGAAAATACGCTGGAAAGAAAGTTTGGGCGTATCATACAAGAACAGTTTTGACTAGGGATGGCAACGGTTAGTAAATTTGCTAACCGGTTAACCGTTCAATCTTTCGATCGGTTAACCGGTTAACCGAACGACCAAGTAAAAACATTTGAGATGAAGGTACCTGCTCGTTATGTCAACATTGACAACCGGTGCGTGAGTAATGCATTCCCGTGATGTTTACTATTTCTGTACTTTAGCGCAAAAGACGGCCAATCTTTCGACGATCTCTCACCCTCTTGGCAATAAAATCATTTTCCCACAATGTTTTCTATAGAGGACAAGAAATTATCAGGCCATTTCAGTGTTTCCACTACGCAAATTATTGCGTAAATCACCTAATAGAACTGAAATTCACGTAAAAAAAGTTTGGTTTCACGTGAGACCTCACGTTGGAAAGAAAAAAAAAACAGTATCTGCTTAACTAACTTGTGTAAAATACCAGGATTTGAAGTTACTTGCTACCCATTTTGACAAATTATTGTCAAATCAGGCGAAAATACCTATCCATAAATTAAAATACATGAAAAAATGCTCGATGCAAGAAACACGGAAACCCATGACAGAACAAAATGTTCCTTTCGACATTGTCCGATCTGAGTCACTTCAGATTGCCTTTTTAGCTTTTTAATGATTTTAAGCAGTAACTTTCCATAGATATATTTATAACAGTGCTGCATCGAAAAAAAAAAAAACTAGTGGGATCACTGCTATTTACAACTTCAAAAAATCTACAAGTAGAATCATACAGATGATGGTATGGTTATTGATCGTCAAACGAAGCGGCTATTGCTAAGTGATCGGGTGTTAGCCATTGCCCAAACAACAGGTTTAAATTTTAGACTCTACCAAATTCAAAGCCTCTGCACTATACTATGATTTTCGAAGATACTTATCGAAATGATTATGAACGAACGAAGAGAAACCGCTATGCCTGCTTGAACACAGATTGATTGACTTTATAAATTTCAATCCCTCTTACGCTGATTGGTCAATCCATGCATATATTTGATTAGGGGCGGGTACTTAATGGAATAATCCAAGCAAATCAATCAGGATAAGCCAGTGCCTTTGATCCAAAGAGGACACGTGTTTGTTTATTATCGGAGACTGGGGACTAATTAGCAAATTAACAATGTTTAATATTGCACAGACATGTCAAACTGTATATCACACCTTCGCCGCGTCTTGGCGATATTGGATGTGCGTATGACGCAGTTTTGGTTGTCAGAACTGGCAAAGTCAACTTTGTATTTTTTTTTATTATAATGATTATTTTGGTAAAATTTTGATAATATAGGCCTATATTTGTTTCTGGTTAACCGGTTACCAATTTCCTAACCGGTTAATCGGTCATTCGATCGGTTAACCGGTTAACCGTTGCCATCCCTAGTTTTGACTATGCTGGTAATTACCAGTATACGCACTTGTAGACAGCAAAGTTCCTGTGGTTCTCTGATTAGATTGTGTTGAAAAGATAGAAATCATGGTGGGGAAAGTAGAAAATACTAGTTTACAGCATTTTTCACCTTCTTCCATGATGTTTTCAAAAAATTTTATTCTGAGCATTGGTAATACATGGGACAGTGTGGTAAAGGATCAGTTCATAAAAGAAGTATTTTTTCAAGTTACTCAGATCAGGGTCCTTATTCACCAACCATTCTTAAGAACATTCTTGGTCTTATTCTTCAGTATTTTGTCAATGTGAAAGTAACAGAACTTCTGATTGGCTAAACCGTATGATTTAGCCATTGGCTAAATCATATGGTTTAGCCAATCAGATGTCCTGTTTCTTTTACAGTCAGAAAATCTTGAGGAATAATCCAAAGAATTTTCTTAAGAATGGTTGGTGAATACAGACCCAGGGTTTATGTTATTTATCTGTTATCTTGACCATCATTTCAGCATGTTTCAACAGCTTGCAGATAGGCTGTTTAGCAATTATTTCACGGAAGCGATCTCTCCCATATCGATCTCACAGAAAGTGACGCTGTTTATACCCTCTGAACGTGCTCTTAGTAAAATTCCTATTAACAAGTTAAACCAGCTAGCGGGGAATGAACTGGCAAATGTAAGTCTGCAAGGGATAAATTCATGACCTTGCTTGTAACTTTCTGCATCTTGTGCTGGACTACTCTTTAAATCATCATAGTAAATGTTTAACCTTTACCATGCGAAAAAATTCTAGACTTTATCAAAAGAAAAGATGACTCTAGACTTGTCCAAACCCAAAGCATAATTATGCAGATGCCTTATTAAATGTGGCTAGAACTGTAGACATTGTCGTTAGTAGTGTAGAAAACATTGTGGTTAAAGAAGAATATGCTAGTTACCAGCATTTTCTCCTTGTCCCACAGTGTTTTCAAAAGTCATCATTGTGTGGTAAAGATTTAAGCTTCTTTCATTTTAACAGAAGCAGAAGGACCATGTATTGCAACCCAATACAAAAACGCAGAAGATTCAACACCGCTTACAAGGGGTAAACACTGGCAACAAAGGAAAAAATGCATAACTTTATTCTCATATTGAAGATGAATGCCATTTTGTTCTTTCAGGACACTGCGAGATCTTGTCAGCCGGATGTACTTTCAATACTATACGGAGGCAATTGCACCGCTTGCCCAGCTTGATAAAGTTACCTTATTTATGCCCAGTGAAAGAGCCCTAAACAGAATCCCTTCTCAAAAGTTGAATTCTTTGCAAGCCCGTGAATTGAGCAATGTAAGTTACAGGGCAAAACATTCTTGTTCCCCGTATGTATGTATTCAACCACAGTAATGTGGATATAGCCATTGTTGGTCATATTTGGTTACTCATTTGCCATTTTGCGTGTTATTTACAAAAAAAAAAAGTCCAAGTTCTCATCAAGGTTAACCATGTTATATTTACAAAATAATTCGCCGTTTAAAAGAGGAAGAAAACATGAAAAAGGAGAAAATGCAGGTACCCAGCATTTTCTCCACATCCTTTAGGTTTTTCAATGCTATAAATAGAATTCATGTTATGTGATGTCATGGTGTCTGCAAACACCTTCAAGTATAAAATGTTATTGCCTATTGAAAGAGTTTTTCTGTGTTTATAACAATTCTCAGGTATGACTAATTTTTGTGGTATTTGTCAAAGACAATACCACTATGAGTTCAAGATTGAATTTTGATAACCATGTAATAACTATCTTATTTTGTGCAAAGCTGAAGGAAATAAATCCAGTTAAAGTCATTTTTTCTCAGGCAAATGAGTTTTTCGATAGCACTCAGATATTTAATTTGAAATGGCATTTTAAAATATAATGGGCGAGGTCATCGATCGTTGAGATACTTATTTTTTATTGAAAATAGCTTAGAACTATCGCTCATAGCCTTTTATTGGCGCAATGATACAAATTTGCCTGCTTTTTCGTTCCAAACCAATTCGTTCCATGGCTTGTTCATCCTATGATTGCACGCTTCTCCACTTGATTGCTCATGAATATTTATAGATCGAAGTAATTGATTGTAATGTTGGAAATTAAAATGTAAAAGGCTAAAGATATTTCAAAATTATAGTTTTAAGGTACATAAGCACTCTCCCCTCAACCGAAAATGTATTCATTTGCTTAGTGGGTTGACTTTTATGCCAATATTTGAACAATATGTCTCTTTTTCTTTCAAACTATTAGTTCCACACTATGGGTTTCCTTGACATATACCACTTCAGCATTCTCAACGCTCTGATTTACCATGTGACAAGTCTTTTTCAAATTTGGGCATATCACAATATTAGTAATCTACATATTAACCCTTTACACCATAGATACTCATTTCTACACATTACCTGTAGGAGCCTTTTGAAAACATTGTGGCAAAAGGTGAAATTGCTCATGACCAGCAATTTCACCTCTTGTCATAATGTTTTCTTTGCTATCAAAAAGTGCATTATACACATAAGAAACAGCATCATCCTTGCTGTTATTTAGGGTCAATTTGAGAAACCTTAGAAATACCTTATGGGGTAAAGGGTTATGGTGCCTGCAATGATGGATTTGCCTTTGAAAGCCTGGAGAAGATTGTAGAAAATAAGAAGAGTGCTTTGTCTAAACATTTACCTCTTTTTAGCTCACCTGAGCACAAAGTGCTCATGGTGAGCTATTGTGATCGTGCTGTGTCAGTCGTCCGTCTTGCATTGTCCGTCGTCAACTTTTTACCTTGTGTACGCTCTAGAGGCCACATTTACAGTCCGATACTCATGTTAAGATGTTTGCCTCGATCAAATCTCGGATGAGTTAGAAAATAGGTCATGTCGAGTCAAAAACTAGGTCACTAGGTCAAATCTTAGAAAAACCTTGTGTACACTCTAGAGGCCACATTTTCAGTTGGATACTCATGAAAGTTGGTCAGGATGTATGTCTGGATGATATCTCAGACGAGTTCGAAAATAGGTCATGTGGGGTCAAAAACTAGGTCACTAGGTCAAATTTTAGAAAAACCTTGTGTACGCTCTAGAGGCCACAATTTCAGTCGGATACTCATGAAAGTTGGTCAAGATGTTTGCCTGGATGATATCTCGGCCAAATTTGAAAATGGGTCATGTCATGTCAAAAACTAGGTCACTAGGTCAAATTTTAGAAAAACCTTGTGTACGCTCTAGAGGCCACATTTTCAGTCCAATACTCGTGCAAGTTGGTTAGGATGTCTTGGATGAGTTTGAAAATGGGTCATGTTGGGTCAAAAACTAGGTCACTAGGTCAAATCTCAGAAAAACCTTGTATACGTTGTAGAGGCCACATTTTCAGTCCCAAACTCTTGAAAGTTGGTCAGAATGTTTGTCTTGATGATATCTTGGACAAGTAGGAAAATGGTTCATGTGGGGTCAAAAACTAGGTCACTAGGTCAAATTTTAGAAAAACCTTGTGTATGCTCTAGAGGCCACATTTTCAGTCCAATACTCATGAAAGTTGGTCAGGATGTTTGCCTCGATGAAATCTAGAACGAATTTGAAAATAGTCATGCCAGGTTAAAAACTGGGTCACTAGGTCAAATCTTAGAAAAACCTTGTGTAAGCTCTAAAGGCCACATTTTCAGTTGGATACTCATGAAAGGTTTGCCTGGATGATATCTCGGACAAGATTGAAAATGGGTCATGGGGGGTCAAAAACTAGGTCTCTAGGTCAAATTTTAGAAAAACCTTGTGTACGCTCTAGAGGCCACATTTTCAGTCCAAAACTCTTGAAATTTAATCAGAATGTTTGTGTTGATGATATCTTGGACAAGATCGAAAATGGTTCATGTGGGGTCAAAAACTAGGTCACTAGGTCAAATATTAGAAAAACCTTGTGTACGCTCTAGAGGCCACAAATTTAAGTCCAAAACTCTTGAATGTTGGTCAGAATATTTGCCTTAATGATATCTTGGACGAGTTTGAAAATGGGTTATGTGGAGTCAAAAACTAGGTCACCAGGTAAAATGTTACAAAAACCTTTTGTAGGCTTTAGAGGCCACATTTCCAGTCCAAAACTCTTGTAAGTTGGTCAGAATGTTTGCCTTGATGATATATTAGATGAGTTTGAAAATGGGTCATTGGGGGTTAAAAACTAGGTCACCAGGTCAAATCTAAGAAAAGCCTTGTATATCCTCTGGATGCCACATTTTCAGTCCAACAGTCTTGAAAATTAGCTAGAATGTTTGCCTTTATAATATCTTGGATGAATTAGAAAATGGGTCATGTTGAGTCAAAAACTTGGTCAATAGGTCAAATGTTATAACACCTTTTGTATGCTCTGGAGGACACATTTTCAGTCTGATACTCCTAAAACTTGTTGATAATATTTGTCCTGGTGATACCTTGAATGAGTTTGAAAATGGGTCATGTGGAGTCAAAAACTAGGTCAATGGGCCAAATATTAAAAAAACCTTGTGTACACTCTAGAGGCTACATTTTCTGCCGGATACTCTTCAGACTTGGTCAGAATGTTTGTTTTGATGATGTCTCAAAAGAGTTTGATAATGGGTAATTGTCGGGTCCAAAACTAGGTCACTTGGTGAAATCTTAGAAAAACATTTTGTACGCTGTAGAGGCCACATTTTCAGTCCAGTAATTATGAAACTTGGTCAGAATGTTTGTCTTACTGATATCTCAAAAGTGTTTGATGATGGGTAATAAATGATAAAAAACTAGGTCACTGGGAAACTAGATGGTTCATGTTTGGTTAATAGATTCAGGTGAGTGATTTCAGGGCCATCATGCCCCTCTTGTTTAATAAGTATTTTCTATATCTGTCGCACTTGCAGTCATAGAAGAAATTCAATGTTTGGTGAAGAGATAAAAGAAAAATTAACAATGACATTGAAGGCACTGATACATGTATTTTACCAAAAATTGTTTCGTTAGAGATCAGATGTCTCTTTTTCATGTTTTGCTTATAGTTGGTAACAATATATCAATAAAAAACATTGTGTTTAAGTAAATCAGTTTCCTGTTGCAGAGGATTTTGTTTTATTTGGCAAATAAAGATGTGGACAAAACAGGCATAGGCAGTTTAAGATTAGTCCTTTTATTAGCTCCACTGGCCAAAGGCCAGCGAGCTATTGTCATGGCGTTGTGTCCGTCGTCTGTCCGTTTGTCCGTGCGTGCGTCCGTAAACTTTTACTTTAAAAAACTTCTCCTCAGAAACTATTCATTGGTTTTTTTACCAAATTTGGCAGGAATGTTCCTTAGGTGGTCCTCTTTCAAATTCCTTGAAATAATTGTGTTCCATGAAGAATTCTGGTTGCCATGGCAGCCAAAGTAAAAAACCTTTAAAAATCTTCTCCTCCCGAACCGCTTATTGGATAGCATTATTATTTTGCAGGAATGATCCTTAGATAGAGGTCTACAGAATTCCTTAAAAAAAAAGCTCTGTCAAAAAACATGGCTTTAATAGGAGACTCATTTTCCTTTTATGGTATAAAGTGAAATCTTTGAAATATTTCTTCTCTCAAGTTGTTCGTTAGATTTCATTGTTGTATTGTAGGTAAGTTCCTTTGGTGGTAAGTCTATACCACACAATTCCAACTTTTAACGACCCTAAAGAAGAAGTCTTTGGAAAATACTGTAGGAAAAGGAGAAAATGCTGGTAATCAGCATTTTCTCCTTTTCCCTCAGTGTTTTCTACTGTATCAAAGAGAGAAATCATCATTTCATCAATGTTTAATTTGTTGTCTTCAGTTTGGTCACATCCTAAATTTTGTCATTTGGTAAAGGGTTAAAGAGCTTTGCTTTACATAATCTATAGTCCTTTTCATATAAAACAAGAGACCCTCTGCACTTTTATTAGTTCTGGTAAAGGTTAGTTGACCTACTGATGACCCAGTTCAAAGTGGGAGAGCTTTACTGTTGTGATAAGGCATTTGTTATCCAATCAAACTGATCCTGCAACTTCAATAAAACAATTGCTGCGATACATACTTTCTTTATTTAACTATAACCAGAAGACAAAATGTTTATAACTGGTCATAACTGAAAGATGTTGCAGACAACGTAATATATCTTCAAATTAGTAAAACTTGTATCAAAAAGGGTAGAAATTATTGTGGAAAACTAAGAAAATGCAGGTTACCATTATTTTCTTCTTTTCTTGCAATGTTTTTCATAGCTTTTTTTCTTTAGTGACCTAAAATGCAGGAATGAATGGTAATTGTTAAAAACTTCTCTTCACCGTTACAGAAAAATCAGGCCTGTGGAGCGATACAGGCGCTCAGGCGCCTTTAGTTTTTGTAAGGGCAATTATACTGTCCTTGTTCTGCTGTTCATATTATTTTTCAAACAAAACATACAACCAAGCAAATAACCTGACAACATATAGTTTATCAGAAAACATTCCAAACAAAATTACCCATTAACTTGACTGCATTAAAGGGACCTTCTGTATTTTTTGATATGAATTAAAATGTCTAAAATGTCTTGTAAATACATAAAGATGCCAAGGAATATTCTTTTTTCATAAAGATAACTGGAATGTTACATGGTGTGAAAAGGTGAAAACTTAGCCTTTGAATATTTAGTTGCTCATATTACAATTAGAAACTAATTCTACGGTATTTTTTAGTGCTACTATTTGAATATGATCCCACATAACCAGCATATATTCAACCTTCACACAACCTTTGCTAAAGTCTGGCACAAAAACCAAACTACCTTGAGAGGTTAGATAGCTAATTGAAGAAATACCATTAAAACTATTTCTTTGCAAATTTTTGTCTCTTTCCCTTACAACTGGCTTTGCAGGTACTAGTATTGCCTTTTTAATTTCTGTTATGAATCAAGTTTCCAAGTTTCGTGAGATTATGAAAAATTGCATAGCCCCTTTGAAAACTTTCAAACAGATTGGCAAGACAAATGTCTGTTTCAAATCAAAGCTCTAAATATTTAGATATCTAAACAACCCCTCTACCTTCAAAACAGAACAAAACAAAATTAAGCTACCCACATTTATACCATAAAAAATGGCATGAAAACTATCAATGGATGAAGATACATGTACCATATTTCAACAACACAATAACTGTTAACCCATTACCACAGAATCCCTACTTTTGATGCCCCTGAGAAAGAAGCCTTTTGAAAACACTGTAGGAAAAGGAGAAAATGCTGGTAACCAGCATTTTCTCCTTTTCCAACACTGTTTTCTACCCTTCCAAGAACAATTTTCAATTTTTCAGTCACTTTTGTTTTGTCGTCTGCAAATGCTTTCGATTTGAACCAGTGTAAAATTTTGTCGTGTGATAAAGATTTAAACCTAACAAAAAATGAACTGAAACGTTGCAACCTTAAAAAAGAGAAAGAAAATAAGAAAACCAGATATTTGAACAAATGTGACAAAATGGCAGACTTCAGACTTCATATACAAACAAAAAGTTTGTCAGTTGCTGTAGGACAGCACAAACCATATCAACACAGTTAAATAAACTCACATTTCAAAATCAGAAAAGATATCAAATCATAGCACATGTACGTAAAAGAAATAGTATTGGTGCTGTAAAATTAAATCTCAACAGTTTATATGGCAAAAACTCGGTTGACCTTTTAAGTTTGTCATTGGTTGTCTTTGACTTTTCCATCAAGCATTTTTGTTCATTTATAAAACCATATCTCCTTTATTAAATATTATTGAATAAAATATTTAACTTGATCAATATCAACTTTGTATAATAGTTACAGAAATTTTGGTACATAATCCAACATCTGCCAATTTTGCAGATATTGTTCATGAAATGGAGTAACCAAAAGACCAAAAATGGCACATTGGTGTGTGCTTTGGTTTTGGAAACCCCTTTTTAATCACTCGACTACATGTACATGTATATAGTATGTAGAAGGTAGCTCGCTAAACACATGTAGAAACGAAGAAAATTGTCCTGTTTTAGATGAGAAATATATATTTTAACTTGATACAGTGAGAATATAAAAATATAAATAGGAACTTTGGTATACAAGATAATCCTGAATTTGAATGTGTTTTGATATTTCGTAACCTTGAGTCTTTCAGTATGATTTTCAAATAAAAACCAATAAAGCATTGATTATACCAATAAAGAATTGGGTACATTATCATTTGTTTTTTTGAAATGTCATTTTTCCCTGCTTTAGAAAAAAAAAATTTTGCAGAATTTCATGTGATTTCCAAGCAGAATGTTGTTTTGATATATCTGTAGATCAGAACGTGTATATTAATTCTTTCTTTGTAATTGTCCGTCTGCAGAAAGATTTTCTTCTTCAGATGAAGATTTGATCCAAAATTATCTTCAACTCTTAACACATGATATTTTATATAGTTTAAATTTTCACTGGTTTTGAAATCAAACCTCGTTTGAAAGCATACACAAGTCACTGCAATGAACTCTTCCTCTACATGTTTGTTTCCTTCTTCACCGCAAAAAAAGCAACTAACTCTTTATTAACTTTTTACCCAAGGGGAGCTTGCAGACCTCGCTAAATTGAAAGCATCTGAAGTCAACAATTTTTTAGCTCCACTGGCCGAAGGCCAGCGGGCTTATGTCATGGCCCGGTGTCCGTCGTGCATCCGTCCGTCTGTGCGTGCGTGCATGCTTGTGTCCGTGCGTGCGTTAACTTTTATTTCAAACATCTTCTTCTCTGAAACTACCCATCCAATTTTGATGAAACTTCACAGAAATGATCCTGCCATGGTCCTTTAGAATTCCTTGAAAGAATGTTATTCCTTCAAAAACTCTGGTTGCCATGGCAACAAAACTGAAAAATATTGAAAATCTGTAAAAATCTTCTTCTCTGAAACCACAAGGCCTAGGGCTACCAAATTTGGCATGTAGCTTTATCTAGTGGACCTCTACCAAGTTCCTTCAAATATTAGCCCTGGGGTCAAAATTGGCCCCACCCCGGGGGTCACAAGTTTTATATTGGCTTATATAGGGAAAACTTTAAAATCCTTCTGGTACCTAGCCATAGGGCCTAGGGCTACCAAATTTGGCATGTAGCTTTATCTAGTAGACCTCTACCCAGAGTGCCCAAATGATAGCCCAGAGGTCAAATTTGGCCCGGCCCCGGGGGTCACAAGTTTTATATGGGCTTATATAGTGAAAACTTTAAAAATCTTTTCGTACCAAGCCATAAGGCCTAGGGCTACTCAATTTTGATATAGGGAAACCAGCATTTTCTCCTTTTCCCACAATGTTTTCTACCCTTTTCAAATCAATTTACAATTTTTGAGTCTCATCTATTTTGTCGTCTGCAAATGCTTTCAATTCGGACAAGTCCAAAATTTTGTCGTTTGGTAAAGGGTTAACTCCACCAAACAAAAAGATTTTAAACTTGTCAAAATTAAAATCATTTGCAGACGACATTCCAGATGTGGATAAAAAGATGGAATTTTTGTATAATAGGATAGAAAACAGGGAAAAGGGAGAAAAGTCTGATTACCAGCAATTATTTCTTTTCTCACTTTGTATTCAAGAGGCTTCTTCCCCAGGGTTGTTAAAATACAAAATAGATTAATGGACTTAACTAATTACATGGTATTTTGAATATCAGAAATGCATGAAGGTTGAATGAGGGCATGCTGTGGGTTTGGTGAGTTAATTTACATGTGCTGTGCAAAAAAAAAAGGAGTTTAATGCATTTACAGATAGAATTAACCCATGAAAGCCTGCTCAGTTGATGCACGCTGATTGGAGAAAGCAATATTGTACACGCAGGAAGACCATTCTACCTAATGAATCACGTATAATGATGACTATCTTGAAACCATGCATCAAGGAGATTTATCAACCCTTTACCAAACAATCCTTTACAACCCCGAGATAGAAGCCATTTTTAAACATTGCTTTCTACCCGGCTGGAAACAAATTTCAATTTTTGAATTACGTTTTTTGGGGGTTTTTTTGTCATCTGTAAATGCTTTCAATTTAGACAATTCTAAAATTTTGTTGTTTGGTAAAGAGTACAATTACCATTTGCTAGACTGCTGCTCATATGTATGTAGCATCATTTACATGTATCTTGACATAATAAGCATGTGTTTCGTAAAAAAAGATCTCATATTTTGGCAACCAAGGAGAAAAAACAAATTTGAAAGAACTGTGGGAAAAGGAGAAAAATATGGTAAACACCATTTTCTCACTTCTCAGCCACGGTAGCTCAAGTCAGTAACATGCAGGACTTGAGAAAGTGGGTCATGGGTTTGAGCCCTGGCTGTTCCAATTTCTTTCCATGGATTGATAAAAGTCATTGCGACAGGATTAATTCCTCTCTCACAGCTGAAAATTGTCTCGACAAAGGCTATGTGGGAAAGCAGCTGCCTGTGGCCTGGACAGAAAAATTGTGCAAAGTACTGGTAAAAGAGACGCCAGGAATGCACGGATAGGTGCAATGGCAGCTGCAATATTTATGATTAATATAATGTTGAAAACATGCAATCAAGAGTCAGTCAACCATTTTCTCAGTTCCCCAGATTGTTATCTACTCTTTCAAAGACAAACCCCATTATCAGCTAATTTCTTGACTGAGAATTCCTTACAATAAGGATGATTGTAAACATTTTGTTATTTGGTGAAGATTGTATTATTATACTGCAAAGAAATTTCTCGTGATCTGATTGGTTAACATGCCAGGAACATACGGTAATATCATGTACCCTGGCAAAAACTAGTTTCCCTTTTGAGTGCCCCGTAAACATCACTACATGTGCAATACATCATCCAAAATGACAGCACCAATCGATCATCAGACTGCACATTTATTCACCAAACTACGCGTTTTAGTGACGTCAGCTTCCAGTGACGTCAGTTTTCATTGAATTGGGGCACACAGAAGAGAAATTCTATTTCTTCAGCATACTCGATTCGTGAAATTATAAAACAGAAAAATTTTGCTTAACATGCTTTGAAAGGGTAAAACTTTGCAGTATAATAAATTCGTTGTATGGTCAGTTGGCAGGGGACTTGGAAACCTGACCGTACAACTAATAATGTCTTCTATTGTTACTCATATGTAAAGAGTACTTCCAGTACATGCATTTTTCGGATGTTATTTCTACACCTGAACTAGAGATAATTATGATAATGTACTATATGGTATACTATATTGCACATACTTTTAATTTTTTATAGCACAGTCATTGCTTTTTTTTACACATAACTATTTTCTGAGCAGAATGCATCACATCATTATCACTATTGGCAAAGGAGTAACCAGACCTGTTCTAATAATGGCTTTGCTAGTGGGGAAAAATATTAAATGAGATTGAAAATATTTAACTTTTAGGCCAGATCTTGTTGTTACAGGACTGTGAAAATCTGTATTGTACAGTAACTGTTTCCCTATATCAAAGTTAACCCATTACCACACAATCCCTACTTTTGACGCCCCTGAGAAAGAAGCCTTTAGAAAATATTGTGGGAAAAGGAGAAAATGCTGGTAACCAGCATTTTCTCCTTTTCCCACAATGTTTTCTACCCTTCACAAATCAAATTTCAAATTTTTAATCAGTTTTATTTTGTCATCTGCAAATGCTTTCAATTTGGACCAGTCTAAAATATTGTTTGGTAATGGGCTAAGAGGGATTTACTTGAACTAGGCTCTTTATTTGTCCTTCATTGTGTCCGATAACTCTTACGACATAATTTTAGACTAGTCCTAAGTCGAAGTATTTGCAGACGACAAAATAAATGTGACTCAAAAATTGAAATTTGTTTCCAGCAGGATAGAAAACATTGTTGGAAAAGGAGAAAATGCTGGTTACCAGCATTTTCTCCTTTTCGCACAAAGTTTCAGATGGCCTATTCCTCTGGGTTGCAAAAACCAGGGATTGTTTGATAAAAGGTTAAGGACATTTCGTGTCTTCCTTTCCAGTTTACTGTGCCAAATAACGCAAAGTTTTCATTTCACTGAGAAAGAGGGATTTTGAAAACATTGTGGGGAATGCTTTCAGTTTAGACCTGTTTAAATTTTTTTCATTTAATGAAAAATTAAAATTCTGATGCCAGTGTTTACCCTGAATTTTTATCTATTGTATTCTTGTATTCAATTAATGCTTCTGTAACAGATTTGTGTGTGTGTATGTTTCATAGAAAAAAGATGTGCAGGAAAATCTTGAAAATCTGTTACACTAAGAAATTACATGTAGTTTGAACAATAATTTTAATGAACTTGAAAAATATTACCAGATGTCATGAAAAAACACGAGTATATCAGTTTTTGTCCAGAATTTCATGGAATGCAAAAGGTCATCTGGTAGTGAAATATGGTGAAATTATTTTTTTTGGCCTTATTACTTAAACGTTTGAGAACAAACTTTGAATCTGTATGGATTTTACACTGAGGCCAAGCATCATTAACTGGTGCAGCTTTGGATAAAAATGGAATCAACATGATGAAAAAAAAAAAAAGAATACAGTGGCTAGCTGAAACTGCGGTATGTTTGCAAAGTCATTCAATTCTTTGCAAATGGAACTTGTTTGGTTAAGGTAAGACCTGTGTAATGCACTTCCGGTGAACATTGGGCAAAAATTCTAATTGGTTGTTAAATAAGGATAAATAAGGATTTATGCCGAAATGATATTTTTGCACTTTTCTAATGGATCAGAAATTCAGTTTATGTCTATCTTGAAACTTTTTTTTGATACTTTTGTTTGTTTTTTTAAAAAGGGAGGTAATTATTATCTTTTTTTTTCAATTGAGAATATAGCGGTTTTAGATTTATAAATGATAATTCAAAGAAGGAAAAAACGAAAAGGTGAAAGTAGTTCAATAATACTCATTTTTAATTATAGCTACATTTGCAGGATGATATTTTAGTGGAAATAGCTGTTTTCTATTACACAGGTCTTACCTTAAGTGATTAACACAGATATAAATGTTTGCATTATAGGGAAATAAATCTTCTTGTGTCTTTGCTTGTTTTCTCTGCTGCTGAAATGATATCATATGCTTTAATTGGTCCCTAACAACAAATTTTAGTCTCTTCAAAATATAAATCATCTATTGATGAAAAAATTTCACAGAATTGTTAAAAATCATGTAGAAAACATTGTATGAAAAGAAGAACATGCAGATTGCCAGCATTTTCTCGTTTTCCCATAATGTTTTGTAGGATTGTTAAAAGTTAGCATTATGTGATAAAGACTTAACATGCATTACTTAAGAAATAATCTTCTTTCTATTGTGGTTTATCGTTCAATAAACCAAAACTGTGAGTTATGAGGCACAGCAAATAATCCACGAAGGCGATAGCTAGAGTGGTTTATTCATTGAGCTTCATAACTCACAACATGGGTTATTGGGCAATAAACCATGATAGAAAGAATATTATTTTGATTCTAACATGACCAACTCTTTATGAAAGGAAAATAAGTTCATATTTGGTGTGAAAGCACGAATACAGATTATATTCCATTGAATAACTTACTTTATTAGCTCACCTGAGCACGAAGTGCTCAGAGTGAGCTATTGTGATCACTCACCGTCCGTCGGCGTCCGTCGTCCGTCCGTCGTCCGTCCATCCGTCGTCCGTCCGTCCGTCCGTCCGTCCGTCGTCCGTTCACATTTTCTTGTTTACACTCTAGCATCTACAAATATCAACCAATCAGCACCAAACTTGGTCAAAGTGTGTATGACCATAAGATCTCGGATGAGTTCGATTATGGGTCAAATCGGACCAGAACATCTGGAGTTATTTGCCCTTGAATTAAGAAAATTGCTATATTTCACTTTGTTTACACTCTAGCATCTACAAATATCAACCAATTAGCACCAAACTTTGTCAAAATATATATGACCATAAGATCTCAGATGAATTCGATTATGGGTCTCATCGGACCAGAACGACCGGAGTTATTTGCCCTTGAATTAAGAAAATTGCTATATTTGACTTTGTTTTCACTCTAGCATCTACAATTTTTAACGAATCAACACCAAACTTGGACAAAGTGTGTATGACCATAAGATCTTGAATGAGTTCGATTATGAGTCAAATCGGACCAGAACATCTGGAGTTATTTGCCCTTGAATTAAGAAAATAGCTATATTTCACTTTGTTTACACTCTAGCATCTACAAATATCAATCAATTAGCACCAAACCTTGTCAAAATATATATGACCATAAGATCTTGGATGAGTTTGATTATGGGTCTCATCGGACCAGAACGACTGGAGTTATTTGCCCTTGAATTAAGAAAATTGCTATATTTGACTTTGTTTTCTCTCTAGCATCTACAATTTTTAATGAATCGACACCAAACTTGGACAAAGTGTGTATGACCATAAGATCTCGGATGAGTTTGATTATGGGTCAAATCGGACCAGAACATCTGGATTTATTTGCCCTTGAATTAAGAAAATTGCAATATTTCACTTTGTTTACACTCTAGCATCTACAAATATCAACCAATTAGCACCAAACTTTGTCAAAATATATATGATCATAAGGTCTCGGATGAGTTTGATGATGGGTCTCATCGGACCAGAACAACTGGAGTTATTTGCCCTTGAATTAGAAAAATTGCTATATTTGACTTTGTTTTCACTCTAGCATCTACAGTTATTAACCAATCAACACCAGACTTGGACAAAATATACAAGACCATAAGATCTCGGATGAGTTTGATTATTTGTGTATTCAGACCAGAACAACTGGAGTTATTTGCCCTTGAATTAACAAAATTGCTGTATTTCACTTTGTTTACACTCTAGCATCTACAAATATCAACCAATTAGTTCCAAACTTGGTCACAACATATATGACTCTAAGATCTCAGATGAGTCCGATTATGGGTGACCAGAACAACGGGAGTTATTTGCCCTTGAATTAGAAAGTATTTTTTAGAATAGTTCTTAGGCTGGAGCATAACTTTGTCATTTCCAGTCCAATTTACTTGAAACTTGGCATTTGTGTTTATTGCAATAAAACAGAGTGCAGTGTGAAAGAGCCATAACTCTACTTCATACTGTCTATAAGTTAATTCCCTTTGATTGAAATTTTTACAGCATTTTCTGCTTGTCTGGAATATAACTTTGTCATCTACAGCCTGAACATCGTCAAATTTGATATGCATGATTGTTGAAAAATTATGGAGTGCACTGCACAAGAACCATAACTTCCTAGCACAAATTTTGAGTTATTCCCCTTCATTTTTATAGCATTTCTTGCTTTGTCAGGAGCAAACCTTTGTCATCATAAGGAGGAATGACTTGATATTTGGTATGCTTATTTGTTGCAGTATTTGGGAGTGCAGTGCCAAAGAATTGTAATTGTACCTTGTGCTGTCTTTAAGTTATTTTCCTTTGAATGTCATTTTTACTGCATTTAGTACCTGCCCTGAATATAACTGTTATCTTAAGTCAGAACGACTTCAAACTTGGTATTCATGTTTTTTGCAATATTACAGAGTACAGTGCACAAGAACAATAACTCTATGTAGGAGGAATTTTGAGTAATTCCACTTTGAACTTCATTTTTACAGTATTTCTTGCTTGTATGGAATGGAACTTCAAAGTCTCAAGTTAGATTGCAACAATTTGCTGCTCCTGTTTCATTATCATTTGGCCTTGAACCTTGTTATTTGGTATATATCTTTAGTTTAGACCTGTGCTGCTTGGTACTCAGGTGAGCGATATAGGACCATCATGGTCCTCTTGTATAGAATGACGTCACAGTATCAAATGACATCACTCTACAAAGAACAGTGAAGATTTTACCATGCTTTCATTGCACTGTCTTTATAGAGCCAAATTCATGTGTCATGTCCGAATTGAGCATTTTAGGGTTATATCTATTGTGTTTATTTGGCAGTGTAGGGTTTCATGTTAATCCCTGCTTTTACATTGAAGTTATAGCATGAGCAAGATTTTCCTGTATTGTGTTTCCTTTTTCAAAAAGATTAGTATATGATTTACTTTTCTTGGCAAAATGTAAGCATCTTATCTTGGTATCAATTTCTACACTAACCACTTACCTCTCACACTTTTCCACACAATCCCAACTATTGACACCCCTGGGAAAGAGGCCTTTTTAAAACATTGTGGGAAAAGGAGAAAATGCTGATAACCAGCATTTTCTCCTTTTCCCACAATTTTTTCTTCCAAGACATAGCAAAATTGAACCATTTGAGCCATGCTTATATTGTCGTCTGCGAAATGCTTTCAATATGGACAAGGCTAAAATTTTGTCACCTGGTTAAGAGATAATGCTTGTCTGTATTTATTCTTGTATTTTGTTTATTCTATATCTTGATTAGTTTCCAGTTTCACTGTCCAAAAATCAGCGAGCAATGCCATGGTTCTGTTTCTGTCTTCCGTCCGTCTGCACATCTACTTTTTAACTCTTTACCAAGTGACAAAAGTTTAGACTTGTCCAAAATGAAAGGATTTGCAGACGACAAATTAACCCTTTCCCAAACAATCCCTGGTTTTTACGGAAAAGGAATAGAAGCCTTTTGAAAACATTGTGGGAAAAGGAGAAAATGCTGGTAACCAGCATTTTCTCCTTTTCCCACAATGTTTTCTACCCTATCATACAGAAAAATTATCTATTAAGCAACTGTTAATTTGTCATCAGCAAAATGCTTTGAATTTGGTCTGGTCCAAAATTTGCCGTCTGGGAAAGGGTTAAACATAATTGAAATAATGATTTTTGTATTGGATGGGGAAGAAAACATTGTGGGAAAAGGAGAAAATGCTGGTTACCAGCATTTTCTCCTTTTCCCACTATGTTTTCAAAAGACTTCTTATACAGGGGTGTTAAAAGTCGTGATTGTGTGGTAAAGAGTTAAGTCTTTACCAAACGACAAAATTTTAGACTTGTCCAAAATGAAAGCATTTGCAGACGACAAAAATGTGACTGAAAAATTGAATTTTGAATTGGAAAGGGTTAGAAAACATTGTTTTCAAAGGCTTTCTTTCACAGGGTCCTTAAAAGTCGGGATTGTGTGGTAAAGAGTTAACTCTTTACTAAATGACAAAATTTTAGACCGGTCCAAGTTGAAAGCATCTGCAGATGACAGAACGAATTTTGTTGAAAATTTGAAATTTGTTGCTGGAAGGGTAGAAAACAATGTGGGAAATGAAAAAAATGCTTGTCACCAGCAATTTCTCTTTTTCCCACAATGTTTTCAAAAGTCTTTTTTCACTGGGTCTTTAAAAGTCGGGATTGTGTGGAAATGAGTTAAACCTTTACCACGCAATCTCAGGTTTTAACAATCTTGAGAAGAATGCCTTTAGAAAGCATTGTGGGCAAAAAAGAAAATGTAACCTGCATTTTTTCACTTTTCCCACAATATATGTTCTAGACTATAATATAAATCCCTTCATTTGTGCTAAAGAAATATTGTCGTCTGCAAGTGCTTTTAAATTGGATCCATCGAAAATAGTGTCTTTTGGGAAAGAGTTCAGTATTTAAGATTTTTACTTATTTCTTCTTTTTCCTAACAGTATTTCCAAATGCACTTTATCCCTGGGCGAGCAGTTTATACATCTTATATCAAACATCAAGATAATTTTCTGAGTGGGTTCCAATCATCGAGAATCGTCTTCCTCCGCAATGGTGATGATGGTAAGTGACTCTTTTGCAAGTTGATGGTGCACTAATTGATAGGCATGTCTTAGATTGGAAACATTGTGGAAGAAGGAGAAAATGCTGGCTACTAGCTTTTTCTCCTTTTTCCTGAATGCTTTCACAGGCCTTCTTTTTGCAGGTTAAAAGACAGGATTTTTTGCTAAAGAGTTCGTAACACATCACTTCTTACAAGGGAGAAAATTCGTGACATGTCCAAATTAAAGCACTCGCCGGCAATTGATTAAACAAGACTCAAGTGATGAGAGAGTAGAAAATAGTGGAAAACGGAGAAAATGCCTGTTTAAAATATTTTCTCTTTTTTCTACAATCTTTTGAAAGTCCCCTTCGGAACTTCCCTTTGGGGTCATTAAAAGTAAGGATTGTTTGGTTATTGGTTTATCTTTATCAGAGAACAAAATTTTAGCCTTTTCCAAATTGGAAGCATTTGCAGACGACAATTGCAATGTGGCTCAAGTGTTGCAAGTAAAGGTCAAAATATTAAAGTAGGTGTCATTATAAACTGAAGTTTAAGTCATACTATTTAAAAGTATGAAAAATATTGTGGAGATAAATAGTCTGTTAACGTGTGGTATGGTCATAATATGGGCTTTTAAGCCTTAACCAGATGACAAAATTTTAGCCCTGTTCAGATTGAAATTTCAGTGTGGCTCAAATGGTGCAATCGTTTATTGATTGGGTAGAAAACATTGTTGGAAAGGAGAAAATGCTGGTTACCAGCATTTCCTTCTTTTCCCCACAATATTTTCTAAAGGCTTCCTTCTCAGGGTTGTCAAAAGTAGGGATTGTGTGGTAATGGGTTAACTTAAGCATGACACAGCTTATGAGATTGGTCATGGAAAGGGTAGAAAATACTGGAAATGAAGAAAATTGCTGGTTGCTATCATTTTTTAAAAAGTAGAAAATGTAGAAACAAGACAAAAACACATTTTACCTTTTCCCAGAATTTTCTTTAACCCATTACCAAACGACAATATTTTAGACTGGTCCAAATTGAAAGCATTTGCAGACGACAAAATAAAAGTGACAGAAAATTTGAAATTTGTGTTGTGAAGGGTAGAAAACATTGTGGGAAAAGGAGAAAATGCTCGTTACCAGCATTTTCTCCTTTTCCCACAATGTTTTCTAAAGGCTTCTTTCTCAGGGGTGTCAAAAGTAGGGATTGTGTGGTAAGGGGTTAAATTCTCGTATCTAATGGTCAGTAAAGCTTTGTTACCTTGTATGATACAGTGGAAATGTAGTTTCTCATTAATTTTGCATTTTTTTTTATGCATTAATAAAACTTTTGTAGTACTTGTGAGAAGTGGAGATGTAACAGCAGCCATTGAAAGAGGAAATATTACAGTGAAGAATGGGGTTATTCATATCATCGACCGGATGTTCGGCTACGTCTACAATTCTGCCAGGGAACAGATGGCCCAAGATGCACCGTATGTGTATTGCTGCATGATATCTCTTTATCAAACAAAGAGTCATTTTTAGCTCCACTGGCTGAAGGCCAGTGGGCTTATGTCATAGCCCTGTGTCCGTTGTGCGTCAGTCCATCCGTGCATGCATGCATTAACTTTTATTTCAAACATCTTCTTCTCTGAACTACCCATCCACATTTGATGAAACTTCACAGAAATGATCCTGCCATGGACATTTTCAGAATTCCTTGAAAGAATTTTATTCCTTAGAAAACTCTGGTTGACATGGCAACAAAACTAAAAACAAATTAACATTTATGAAAATCATCTTCTCTGAAACCACCAGGCCCAGGGCTACTGAATTTGGCATGTACCTTTATCTAATGGACCTTTAACAAGTATCTTAATATTATAGGCATGGGGTCAAAATTGGCTGCATTCCAGGGATCACAAGTTTAACATGGGCTTCAAAACATAGTCATTTCAATCTAAACATTAGTCAAGGGAAACAACTCTTTATAAAGGTTAAAGTTTGTAACTATTTTCCTCCCTTGATTATCAAACTGCAGTGATGAATGATTGATGCTAGATATTTACCTTTCATGCCAATGAATTAACCTGTTGTATTGCCTGACAGTGTTTTCAAAGGCCCTCTTGTTTAGGATCATGAACACTTTAATTTGTGTGGTAAAGGGTAAAAAAGCCAGTGGAGCAATACAGTGCCATCATGGCCCTCTTATTTTAGCTGTTATCTCTTTATCAAACAAATAGTTATTTTTTAACTGTTATCTCTTTATCAAGCATAGTTTTTTTATGTTTTGTTTTCATTACTCTTATCTCTTTATTGAACAGTCATTTTTTTTTTAAATTGTTATCTCTTTCTCAAACAGAAAGTCTTTTCTCTCTCTCTCTCTCTCTCTCTCTCTCTCTCTCTCTCTCTTTATCGAACATTTCTTTTAAACTGTTATCTCTGTATTGAACAGTCTTTTTTTTTTTTTTAAACTGTTATCTCTTTATCGAACAAACTGTCTTTTTTTTAACTCTACAAATAACAAAATTTTAGACTGGTCCAAACTGAGAGCATTTGCAGAGGAGAAATTAAATACTAATCAAATGGCGAAAGTTGCCATTTAATAGGTTAACCCATTACCACACAATCCTGAGTTTTAACTTCCTGAAGAAGAAAGCTTTTGAAAACATTGTGGGAAAAGAAAATGCTGGTAACCAGCATTTTTTTCTTTTCCCACAATGTTTTCTACTTTTCCCAAAACAAATTTAGATTCTTAAATTTATTTTGTCGTCTGCAAATGCTTTCAAAATGGACTGATATTAACATTTTGTCAATTGGTAAAGAGTTAATAAACATTGTGGAAAAAGGAGAAATGCGGGTTACCAACATTTTCTGCTTTTCCCACAGTGTTGCCAAAAGGCTTTTCCCTTAGGGTTGTTAAAACTAGAGATGGTAAAAGGTTACGCTTTTTTGTCTTTGAAGAAGATGGAGGTGTTAACATAAAAACACAATGGTCATAAATGCAAAAACTTTGATCATATATCTCTCATTCCTGAAGATATATACTGCAAAGTTAGAATCAGAGCTTGAGATAGAGGGAGTGATTTTGATTTCAAAATCAAAAAATATCAATTTTTCTCCCCTAAACCCTATGTTATGGGTACTCATTAGTCTTGATGAGACAATTCAAATGAGTACCCACAACATAGGGTTTGGAAGAGAAATTATGAATTTACAATACCATCAATGCCTCTTATCTGGAGCTTTGTTAGAATATTTTGTGTTTCTCAATAAGATAACCCATGCAAAAAGTGAACTTAAAGTAGTGGACCCGTAATAGAAAACAGCTATTTCCACTATAATATTACCCTAGAAAATTTGCTAAGATTAAAAATTAGCATTATTGTGCTACTTTCACCGAGCCACTTTTTCCTTTTTGTCCTTCCTAGAATTATAATTTATAAATCTAAAACTACTATAATTTCATTACAAATGGATATGATAATTACCTCCCTTTTCTGGAAACTAACAAAGTATCAACAAATAATTTCAAGACAGACATCAAAGGAATTTCTTTTCGGTTAAAAATGTGCAATAGTATTATATCTGTACAAAATCTGTCTTTATCAACTGTCCAGAAATTTTATGCCATGCCGCACTATGCCTATTACGGGCCCACTACCTTAACTCTTTACCACACGGCAAAATTTTAGACTGATTCAAATTGAAAGCATCTGCAGACGACAAAATAAAGCTGACTGAAAAATTGAAATTTGTTCTGGGAAGGGTAGAAAACACTGTGGGAAAAGGAGAAAATGCTGGTTACCAGCATTTTCTCCTTTTCCTACAGTGTTTTCAAAAGGCTTCTCTCTCAGGGGCGTCAAAAGTAGGGATTGTGTGGTAATGGGTTAATCCAAAATGTCTTCTATGACAGAACTGTGCCTTTTTGAACTCACCAGTTCATTAACCCTTCACCAAACCGCAACAGTTAAAACTTTTACAAATTGAAAGTCTTCGGAGACAAAATATAAGATTTGTCTTTAAATATGATTCCTTTCTTTAGAATGGTAAAAACATTGTGGGAAAAGGAAAATAAGAACTTTTTCCATTTCCTGCTATGTTTTCAAAGCTTTCTTCCTCAAGGTCCTTGAAACTCAGGGCGACACGATTCACCACAACGGTGACCAAGTTTCCAAGTCCCCTTCCACTTGATCGTACAACTAATATTATCTTTTATTTTTTGGTCCAGGACATTTAACCGTTTGATTGACCTAGCTGACCCAAGAATTGTATCACAAGTGACACAGCCTAGTGGGATAAACTTGTTTGTACCCACTGATGAAGCCTTCCAGTATATACAAAACCTACCTTGGATTAACCTGGATGGTAACAGGACCCTTATTGATTTTGTAAGTTGGTTGGAAATTGTTGTAGTTCACAGAACTATGATGTTATACCACCTCTTCTTCCAAGGACTGGTGATAGTAACTATACCCCCCACAACGAAGTGGAGGGGGGTATACTGGAATCGCCATGGCCGTCTGTCCACCTGTCCATCTGTCTGTAGACACAAATTTGTCTGGAGCAATACTCCAACACTTTTCAAGATACTGAACTCAAATTTACACACAGTGTTCCTATATATATGAAGTTGTGCATGTGCAGTTTTTCTGCAATTTGCTGCAGAATTATCTCCCCTTGAACTCTTTTTCAACTCTTACTTTTATACTAAACCATTCTGCATTCTGTGACAAAGACTTGTTTTTGTGACAAAGTTATATACCTATCCAAACTAAAAGACTTCCGAGACAGAAAATTAAATACACCTAAGCTGACAGTATTTGTAATAAAAAGGATAGAAAACATTGTGGGTAAAGGAGAAAATGCTGGTTACCAGCATTTTCTCCTTTACCTACAATGTTTTCCAAAGCCGTCTTTATCAAGATTGTTAAAATTCAGGATTGTGTGGTAAGAACATTGTTATTATTGCAGATGTTGCAGCTACACATGGTGACAGGTGGAAGTGTAGATGTGTCCAATCTGAATGGAGACTACAATGTGAGGCAGAGGTGGCAAACATTGTACAATAACTGGAGATTGACCATCTATAATGATAGAAATGGTAGGTAAAGAGCAAGGTCAAAGGTCAAGGTCACTATGTAAGGTTCATCTGGATATGGGCTACATTGCTGGGTAAAGCATATTGTAAACATGAGCTAATCACTTTAAATGATTTGCAATAAAGGAAAATGGAAGTTATGACCTCGGTCAAAGGTCAAGATTTTGTTCGAAATTGAACTTGATGAAGAAAACATTGTTAGGTAGCAGGTGGTAAATATGATCCGATCACTTAAATTGTGCCTTTATGCAATGACTGAATTTGTACATAATGAGCGAGGTCAAAGGTTAGGTCGCCATAGGATTGACCTATACAAGGACTTTTGCTACAGGCAAAGGTGGCAGACACAAAACCTTCACTGTAAGCTGTTTGCAATAATGGGAATCAATAAGTGATCAGCGAGTTCAAAGGTCAAAGTCACTATGTAAGATAAGACTGGAAAGAAACTTCATTCCCCGACTATTAATAATGACTAAAGCACAAATTAATGAGCAAGGTCAAAGGCACTTTGTAGAGTTATAATGGTAGCTGCAGTGTGAGGTAATTGTTGCAATCATAAAACAATAGCTAGAAATTCACTGTTTAACAGTAGCAGAAATAGCAGGTTTTAACCCTTTATCCCATAAGGCATTTCTATGGTATCCCTAATTGACCCTAAGTAACAGCAAGGATGAAGCCGTTTCTTATGTGTATATGACACTTTTTGATAGCATAGAAAACATTGTGGCAAAAGGCGAAATTGCTCATGATGAAGAATTTCACCTTTTGTCACAATGTTTTCTAAAGGCTCCTACAAGCAATGCGTAGAAATGAGTATCTATGGAGTAAAGGGTTAAACATTATCTGCCATTTGTAAGTGAGGAAATTTGTTTTTCACTTGTGTTGTTTTTCAGATACATGGGCCAACGCAGGAAATGTTCGGGCACGAATCACTCGTCCTGATGTGAAGGTGACAACAGGCAAGTTACAATACATAGATGCAGTTCTTGGCATCCCGTCCATGGATATACCAACACTGATATATTATGATGACTGGCTCGTGTAAGTGAATTAATTTAACTCTTTACCAAATGACAAAAATTTAGACTGGTCCAAATTCAAAGAATTTGCAGATGACAAATTAAATGTAACTCTAAGGATGATTTTTATTTTTGTTAGGGAAAAGGAGAAAATGCTGGTTACCACTATTTTCTCCATTTCCCACAATGTTTTCAAAAGCCTTCTCCTACAGGGTCGTTAAAACTCGGGATTGTGTAGTAATGGGTTAACTGTCTACCGCACAATCCCGAGTTTTAAAGACAATGACTAAAAAGACTGTTTGAAAACATAGTGGGAGAAGGAGAAAATGCTTTTTTACCCCAAAAGGTTTTCCACCCTTTCAATGACAAATTACTTCATTTGGACCAAAGTTATTCTGTTGTCTGCAAAAGGTTTGGGTTTGGGCAAGTCCAAAATAATGTTGCTTGACCCTTTACTAAACGATTCTGTCTCGACCACACCTTTTAAAGGAGGCTTTTGTGAACATTGTGGTAAAAGATAAAAATATAGTTACATCAATCTCTTTCCTGCTGGCGGTTACTACCTTTCCAATGAGAGAATGGAATTGAAATTGGAGATATTTGCGAATCCAATACGCTTGTTATTAGTTTGTATATTTGTATTGAAATATAGAAACAGAAAAGTTGTCACAAATTTTTCAAATTGGCGAAATTGCAAAAATTTCTAAACTGCAAAAATTTCCACTTGTATAGTAGTTTACTTGACAATACTGATTTTTTTATGTATGTATAGGTACACATATTGCTTGGAGCGAGCTAAAAGGGGCATTCAGAGATTTGGGTAAAGTGTCATCTCTGATCTGCCTATGCAGTCTGCACACGCTGTCTTTATATGATTTTCATTTTTGTGCAACTCTTCTGTAACACAAAATCTAGTGTAGTCGTAAACTGGATTAGCCTGTGTGGACTCCATGAGACAACACTTTATGCAAATGTCAGAATGCCCCCCTTTTGCAGGTTGCAAGCCATAGAGTGTATTTGGACTATGCTGTGGAAGAGCGAGAGTTAGTGCATAATAACAAACAAGTTGTCACAAAGCTATGGGTCCTTAAGCCATTACCACACATTCCCTACCTCTGACAACCCTGAGAAAAAAGACTTTAGAAAATATAGTGGGAAAAGGAAAAAATGCTGGTGACCAGCATTTTCAGCTCCACTGGCCGAAGGCCAGCGGGCTTATGTCATGGCCCGGTGTCCGTTGTCCGTCCGTCTGTGCGTGCGTCCGTCCGTGCGTGCGTTAACTTTTATTTCAAACATCTTCTTCTCTGAAACTACCCATCAAATTTTTATGAAACTTCACAGAAATGATCCTGCTATGGTCCTCTTCAGAATTCCTTGAAAGAATTGTATTCCTTCAAAAACTCTGGTTGCCATGGCAACAAAACTGAAAAATATTGAAAATTTTTAAAAATCTTCTTCTCTGAAAATATAAGGCCTAGGGCTGCCAAATTTGACATGTAGCTTTATCTAGTGGACCTCTACCAAGTTCCTTCAAATAATAGCCCTGGGGTCAAAATTGGCCCCACCCTGGGGGTCACAAGTTTTATATGGGCTTATATAGGGAAAACTTTAAAATCTCTCTGTTACCTAGCCATAGGGCCTAGGGCTACCAAATTTGGCATGTAGCTTTATCTAGTAGACCTCTACCCAGAGTGCCCAAATGATAGCCCAGAGGTCAAATTTGGCCCGGCCCCGGGGGTCACAAGTTTTATATGGGCTTATATAGTGAAAACTTTAAAAACCGTTTCATACCAAGCCATAGGGCCTAGGGCTACTCAATTTTGCATCTAGCTTTATCAAGTGGTTGTCTACCAAAGGTGCCCAAATTATAGCCCTGGGGTCAAATTTGGCCCTGTCCTGGGGGTCACAAGTTTTACATGGGCTCGTATTGGGAATTTTTTAAAGATCTACTTGTACCTAGCCATAAGGCCTTCGGCTATCAAATTTTGCATGTAGCTTTATCTAGTGGGCCTCTACCAGGAGGGCCCAAATTATAGCCTTAGGGTCAAGTTTGTCCCCACACCAGGGGTCACAAGTTTTACTTGGGCTTTTGTGGTGAAAACTTTCTAAGTCATCTTGTTACTAACCATAATAAAGACTAGGACCACTAAATTTAGCCCTGTCTCATGGATTTTATTTTTTACAGGGCCTTTTATTGAGAAAACTTTGAAAATCTTCTTGTTTATAACCACACATTCTAGACCTGTATTATTTGGTATGGGGCTTTATCTTGTAGACCTCCACCAGGATTCAAGTAATTATAGCTTTGTGGTCAAAATTGGATTTGCCCAGGGGTCACAACTTTTTTGTATGTTTTTATGGAAAAAAAATGGTAATTATGTCCTCAAGTTTGAAACCAGTTGGCCATGTAATGTTTGGCTTGTACTGTTTTTAGCTCACCTGAGCACGAAGTGCTCAGAGTGGGCTATTGTGATCACTCACCGTCCGTCGGCGTCCGTCGTCCGTCCGTCCGTCGTCCGTCCGTTCACATTTTCTTGTTTACACTCTAGCATCTACAAATATCAACCAATCAGGACCAAACTTGGTCAAAGTATATATGACCATAAGATCTCGGATGAGTTCGAATTTGGGTCTTATCGGACCAGAACATCTGGAGTTATTTGCCCTTGAATTAGAAAAATTGCTGTATTTCACTTTGTTTACACTCTAGCATCTACAAATATCAACCAATCAGCACCAAACTTGGTCAAAGTTTATATGACCATAAGATCTCGGATGAGTTCGATTTTGGGTTTTATCGGACCAGAACATCTGGAGTTATTTGCCCTTGAATTAGAAAAATTGCTGTATTTCACTTTGTTTACACTCTAGCATCTACAAATATCAACCAATCAGCACCAAACTTGGTCAGAGTATATATGACCATAAGATCTCGGATGAGTTCGATTTTGGGTGTAATCAGACCAGAACATTTGGAGTTATTTGCCCTTGAATTAGAAAAATTGCTGTATTTCACTTTGTTTACACTCTAGCATCTACAAATATCTACCAATCAGCACCAAACTTGGTCAGAGTATATATGATTATAAGATCTCGGATGAGTTTGATTTTGGGTCTAATCGGATCAGAACATCTGGAGTTATTTGCCCTTGAATTAGAAAAATTGCTGTATTTCACTTTGTTTACACTCTAGCATCTACAAATATCTACCAATCAGCACCAAACTTGATCAAAATATATATGACCATTAGATCTCGGATGAGTTCGATCATGGGTCTAATCTGACCAGAACGACTGGAGTTATTTGCCCTTGAATTAGAAAAATTGCTATACTGTACTTTGTTGACTCTCTAGCATCTACAATTTTTAACCAATCAGCTGTAAACTTGGCCAAAATATATATAACCATAAGATCTTGGATGAGTGTAATTATGGGTGTAATCGGACGCAAACAACTGGAGTTATTTACCCTTGAATTAGAAAGTTCTTTATAGTAGTTCTTAATCCAGAGCATAACTTTGTCATCTCTAGTCTGATTGACTTAAAACTTGACATTTGTGTTTGTTGCAATAATGCAGAGTGCAATGTGAAAGATCCATAACTCTACCTTATACTGTCTGTAAGTTATTTCCCTTTGATTGTCATTTTTACAGCATTTTCTGCTCGTCTGGAATATAACTTCGTCATCTATAGCCTGAACATCTTCAAATTTGATATGCATGATCGTTGTATATTTATGGAGTGCAGTGCACAAGAACCATAACTCTTCCTAGCTTGAATTTTGAGTTATTTCCCCTTTGAACTTCATTTTCATAGCATTTCTTGCTTGTCCGGAGCAAAACTTTGTCATCTTAAGTAGGAATGACTTGAAATTGGGTATGATTATTTGGTGCAATATTTGGAAATGCAGTGCACAAGAATTGTAACTCTAATTCCTGCTGTCGAGTTACTTCACTTTTAATGTCATTTTTACAGCATTTAGTGCCTGTCTGGAATATAACTTTGTTATCTCAAGTCAGAACGACTTCAAACTTGGTATGCATCTTTGTTGCAGTATTACAGAGTACAATGCGCAAGAACAATAACTCTACCTAGTGCGAACTTTATATAATTCCACATTGATCTTCATTCTTACAGTATTTCTTGCTTGTCTGGAATGGAACTTCAAAGTCTCAAGTCAAATTGCGACAGATCGCTGCTTTTGTTTCATTATCATTTAGCCTTGAACCTTGATATTTGGTATTTATCTTTATTGTAGACCTTTGCTGCTTGGTACTCAGGTGAGCGATATAGGACCATCATGGTCCTCTTGTTACGAATTAGCCAGTGGAGCGATACAGGGCCATCATGGTCCTCTTGTTTCCTTTTCCCACAATGTTTTCTGCCCTTCACAAAACAAATTTCATATTTTCAATCACTTTTGTTTTGTTGTCGGCAAATGGTTTGGATTTGGACAAACCTAAAATTTTGTTATTTGGAAATGAGTTAAAAATCCATTATTTCTAATTACAAATAACCTTTTTTGGCATCCACAAAATTTACAAAAAGCTAAGCATTCCTATCATTGTCAGCCTGTGCTGCCTGTGTAGACTGACATGAGTGGACTTTTTGCTGAAGTATTAATCTCCCTTTTCACAGAGCATGGAACTATATTTATAGTTCAAAGAGCATGAATCCTATATTTGTAGTTTCACAGAATTTGCAGTTTCACAGAGCATGGATCCTATATTCATAGTTCACAGAGCATTGGATCTTGTATTTATAGTTTCACAGAGCATTGGGTCCTATATTTATAGTTCACAAACAATTGGATCCTATATTTATAGTTCACAGAGCATTGGATCCTATATTTGTAGTTTCTCAGAGCATAGGTCCTATATTTATAGTTCACAAAGCATTGGATCCTATATTTATAGTTAACAAAGCATTGGATCATATATTTGTAGTTTCACAGAGCATGGATCCTATATTTATAAATTCACAGAGCATGGATCCTGTATTATAGTTTCACAGAGCATGGATCCAGATCCTATATTTATAGTTTCATTGAGCATGGATCCTGTATTTATAGTTTCACAGAGCATGGATCCTGTGTTTATAATTTCACAGAGCATGGATCCTATACTTATATTTTCACAGAGCATGGATCTTATATCTATAGTTTCATAGAGCATGGATCCTGTGTTTATAGGTACACTTATAATGATCTAAAGATGCTTGGACTAGACACATATTTGAAGGACCCACGCTATGACCCCAGTATTCTACCCCCAAGGAGTTTCAATGGAAACGGGGATCCTTATAACAACTATGGTGTAGGGAACAACTTCCAGTTTACCCAGGACCCCTATGTAAGTAAATATGGTAAACCTTGTTTTAACTCTGTACCAAACGACAAAATTTTAGGTTTGTCCAAATCGAAGGCATTTGCAGACAACAAAATAAAAGTAACTGAAAATTTAAAATTTGTTCTGTGAACGGTAGAAAACATTGTGGGAAAAGGAGAAAATACTGGTTACCAGCATTTTCTCCTTTTTCCCACAATGTTCTCTAAAGGCTTCTTTTACAGGGTTGTTAAAAGTCAGGATTGTGTGGTAAAGGGTACCAGATGACAAAATTTTAGCCTTACCCAAATTGAAGACAATTGAAGATGACAATATCAGTGTGGCTCAAATGATGCAATTTTTCTTTGATAGGATAGAAAACATGGCGGGGAAGGGAGAAAAATGCTGGTTACCAACATTTTCACCTTTTTCCACTGTATTTTCAATAGGTTTTTTTCTCAAAACTCAAAAGTCGGCATTGCGCAGTAAATAGTTTACCCTTTAAAAAAAAGCAGCAAAATGTTAGACTTGTCCAAATTGAAAGCACTTGCAGTTGAAAAAAATTCATGCAACTCTAAAACCGAAATTTGTTCATGTTAGGGTGTCTTTCTCTGGCTTGTTAAAAGTTACACTAGTTTCTTCAGCCCTTAACTCTTTCCCAAACGACAAACTTTTGGACTAGACCACATTCAAAGCATTTGCAGACGACAATTCAACTCATGCTGAAAAGATGATTTCTGTCTATGATAGGATAGAAAACATTGTAGGAAAAGGAGAAAATGCTGGTTACCAGCATTTTCTCCTTTTCTCACAATGTTTTCGAAAGGCTACTCTTCCAGACCCGTAAAAAACAGGGATTGTTTGGGAAAGGGTTAACCCATTACCACACAATCTCTACTTTTGACAACCCTGAGAAAGAAACCTTTAGAAAACATTGTTGGAAAAGGAGAAAATGCTGGTAACCAGCATTTTCTCCTTTGCCCACAATGTTTTCTACCCTTCACAAAACAAATTCTAAATTTTCAGTCACTTTTATTTTGTCATCTGCAACTGCTTTCAATTTGGACAAACCTAAGATTTTGTCGTTTGGTAATGAGTTAAGCTAATTAGACAGTGTAGATCAAAGATTGGACTATGTATTTTGTGCAGTCTGATGTTAATCAGCACTGGTTGCTAAAGCAGCCATAGCTGTGAGAGCACTCTTAGAGGTAAACTTTTAACTCTGTACCAGATTATGAGATGACAAAAGTCTTGACTTGTGCAAATCCAAAGCATTTATTTTACAGGAAGCAAATTATATGCAGCTTCAACAAAGAGATCTTTCTTTTAAAGAGTATGATATACAGTCGAACGTCCTTAGCTCGAACGTCCCTTAGTCGAACTTATCCCTACGTCGAAGTTTTTTTCAGGTCCCGATCTCATTGCTCTTTATTTCAATATAATTCAACCTCCATACGTCGTTATCCGTACCTCGAAATTTATCCATACGTCGAATGAATTTCAAGGTCCAATCACCATTGTTTGAACGTATTCACACATCTTTACCACGAAGTAAATTTGTTAAGGACGATGTTTGCTGTCAATCAGGTTTTTCACACCTTTCGACTTGTCAACTCCGGTAATTAACAAGTGTATTACAGTATTGATTATCGATTATTTGTTTGATTTTGGATTGACTGTTTGACTGTGAGATTAAAACTTCAAAGTTTGAGTGATTTGAGTGAAAGGGTCGGAAAAGTTTTTTTAGTGTTACATTTGTAATTTACATTGACGAGTGAAGAACCCAACGCTAATTCCATACAGAACTTGTTTGGTGAAGGACCCGGTCAATGTGCAATTTTTATGTTTATTGTTCATAGTAGTTGTAGAATTTGTATAAAAACAAAGTTTCTTAATGAATAAATAAATAATCATAATAAAACTTATTTTAGCTTATTTTTGTATTCGATTTTATCTTATTTTATATTCGATTAGTCGAATGAAGACAAATCAAATGATGCCTCTATTTACTTCGGTATTTAGCCATCTATCTAATTCGTACCCAGTTTCGAGAACTCCGATGATCTACACGTTGAACTTTCTATAACTCGAAGTTTTTACGAGTGTCCCCCGAACTTCGAGGTATAGAGTTTCGACTGTATTATGGAATAGGGAGTAAAAGTGTTGATGACCAGTATTTTCTCCTTTTTCCACAATTTTTATATGCACAAAGGGTCATATCATGCTATCGACGCGTCATTCCTTTGTCTGTACAGGCATCCATCTGTTAGCAATTTCTTGTATGCACAACTCCTCCTATTGTTTCCATCCGAATAATTTAAATACTTTCCATAATGAATCTCTAAAATGTGTAGTTGTGCATGTTACTCTAGAAATTTGGATCTCTTTAAGCGTTCTTAATTTTACCCCATTTCACTGACAACCCCCTAGGGTGTATATGCGCAGTTCTGTGAAGCGCTTGTTTCAAAAGGCATCTATCTTGTTCATGTCAAAACTTGGAATTGTGTGGAACAAAGGACAAACATGAATAAGTGAGCTGTCATGCTAATGACAGAAAAAAATATTGATAGTGTAGTAAAACACTGGTCTTGCAGCTGTCAGAATTTTGAAGGGTTTGTACAACTTATAATTTTTATTTTTTTTGCATTACGTTTTATTTCAGAATAACCAGTACCCAAACAACCAGTACCCAAACAACCAGTACCCAAACAACCAATATCCAAACAACCAGTACCCAAACAACCAGTATCCAAACAACCAGTATCCAAACAACCAATTCCAACAGAATAACCAGTTCCAACAGAATAACCAGTTTCAACAAAATCAATATCCAACAAACATGTACCCAAACCAGTATCCAAATAATCAGTATCCAAACAACCAGTATCCGTCAAACAACCAGATTTCTACATATAGTAAGTTTTATTACATGCCTATTAACTCTCTACCACACAATCCCGACTTTTAGCGACCCTTAGAAAGAAAGCTTTTGAAAACATTGTGGGTAAAGGAGAAAATGCTGGTTACCAGCATTTTCTCCTTTGCCCACAATGTTTTCTACCCTTCCCAAATTGATTTTTCAATTTTTGATTCATGTTTAATTTGTTGTCTGCAAATGCTTTGAATTTGGAGTGGTCCAAAATTTTGTCATATGGTAAAGAGTTAATTTCGAAGTCTAAAACAAATTTGCTCTCGAATAGAATCAACCACAATGCAAAAATATTTGTTACCCGTCATGCAAAAAGAGACCTCCTGGAAAATGCAAAAAGTGTCAACCCTGGTCAGACTGGGAGAATTGCACAATCTGACTGGGATGGACACTTTTATGATATTTTCTGTTTGAAAAGTAGTCATTCTACCTTGTTATACAATTATTTTTTAACTATCAACTTTAATTGACCTGCACTATGCTAATCTGTTTTCATCTAATTGATGTACAAAATTTCCAGATGGTCCCTTTTTGGGTGATGGGTGTCGCATTTTTATCTGCACAGTGTCTAATTCGATATGGTTGATGCTTGTATGGAATATTATGGTTCATGCTGTCTAAAAAAGGGGGTTTAACCCATTACCAAACAACAATATTTTAGACTGGTCCAATTTGAAAGCATTTGCAGACGACAAAATAAAAGTGACTGAAAATTTGAAGTTTGTTTTGTGAAGGGTAGAAAATATTGTGGGAAAAGGAGAAAATGCTGGTTACCAGCATTTTCTCCTTTTCCCACAATGTTTTCTAAAGGCTTCTTTCTAAGGGGTGTCAAAAGTAGGGATTGTGTGGTAATGGGTTAATGCATGCACAAAAAGTATCAATTTGAGTCAGCACTGCACAGGCTAACCTGGGTTGAAACTTTGTTAATCTTGTATCAGAGGGCAAAATTTAAGACTGGTCCAAATTGAAAGCAGTTCCCAGACAGCAAAGCTATTATTTACTTCACTTAACATGACCCAGGTCAACATCATTTATATAAAGTAAAATTCTATTTCTATCCTCGGCATCACGCAGAGTTGCCTTCAGCATGTGTCCTGAATGACCAAGGAAATATTGTGTGCCCTTTGAGCGAATGAAATTGCTTAGCTCTGTCTATAAGTACCTTACCATGAATAAATAACTTTCCGAATGATAGTCGGGAGTTCTACGTATATGCTGACATAATATTCGGCATACAGGTCAGGATCAAGTTAAATGAACTAGACAGTACAGTGACTCAAAATTGAAATTTGCTTTTGCAAAGGTTAAAAACATGGTAGGAAATGGAGAAAATCCGGGTTACCAGCATTTTCTCCTTTTCCCACAATGCTTTCAGAAAGCTTCTTCCTTTGGTTCGTAAAAACCAGGGATTGTTCAGTAAAGGGTAAAGTAATCAGGGAATTGGCAAATTATCATGACTTTAACTCATTACCAAACAACAATATTTTAGGCTTGTCCAAATTGAAAGCATTTGCAGACGACGAAATAAAAGTGATTGAAAATTTTAAATTTGTTCTGTGAAGGGTACAAAACATTGTGGGAAAAGGAGAA
Organism: Tridacna crocea; assembly: GCA_943736015.1. NCBI lineage: Eukaryota > Metazoa > Mollusca > Bivalvia > Cardiida > Cardiidae > Tridacna > Tridacna crocea. Next base: position 13,559,398 of record OX031057.1, on the reverse strand, counting down.
AATGCTGGTAACCAGCATTTTCTCCTTTTCCTACACTGTCTTCTAAAGGCTTCTTTCACGGGGTCGTCAAAAGTAGGGATTGTGTGGTAATGGGTTAATGTACACTTAGTGTGATTTTGTATAGTCATGGCATTCTTAATAAAAACTGAACAGGGTATGGCATGAACTATGGCATTTTTACACAAAATTAGCGGGAAATTGTATAACCCATTACCACACAATCCCTACTTTTGACGACCCTTAGAAAGAAGCCTCTAGAAAACATTGTGGGAAAAGGAGATAATGCTGGTTACCAGCATTTTCTCCTTTTCCCAGAATGTTTTCTACCCTGATGGAAACAAATTTCAATTTTTGAGTAGTGTTTATTTTGTCATCTGCAAATGCTTTCTATTTGGACCAGTCTGAAATTTTTTTGTGTGGTAAAGAGATAGTCTTAGCAAGTTTTTATCTAAACTTAGTAGGATACTGTATAGTTATGCATCATTTTTCATACATTACAGAGAACTGTGGTACATACAATCTACCTTGTCAGTTCACATTCTTTGTTCCAAATGGTACAGCAATCTATAACTTTTACTTGAAAAATATGGGAAATAGAATTATTCAGGATCATCCAAGATACAGATACGTAAGTAGTGTTTCATTTCATACACTCTTTAGTCCTGTACTAAACAATCCAATGCTTAAAGGCCACAGGGGAGAGGTCTTCTGGCAATTGTAATTTCCTCTTTTTCCTACAATGTTCCCCAACAAGTCAAAGAAATAGAGTTCATTTCAAACCACTAGTTTGTTATCTGCAGATGCTTCGAATTTGGAAAAAGAAAAAAAAAAATTTTTTTTGAGAAAGGGTACTAGTCAGAATTTAACACGTAAAGCACTTGAACTCACTTAACTCTATACCGAATGACAATATTTTAGGTTTGTCCAAATAGAAAGCATTTGCAGACGACAAAATAAAAGTGAATGAAAATTTGAAACTTTTAATGAAGAGTAGAAAACATTGTGGGAAAAAGGAGAAAATGCTGGATACCAGCATTTTCTCCTTTTCCCACAATGTTTTCTAAAGGCTTCTTTCTCAGGGTTTGTCAAAAGTAGGGTTTGTGTGGTAATGGGTTAAACAATTTTTGCCAACAGCATAAAATAAGATCAGACTGCACAGAGTTCCAGTCTAATTGTGGATCTAGACTGTCATTTACTTTGTGACACATTCTGGCCAAAACAACCTTGAAGTGATGACCATTAATTTAGCACTTTAAGAGTGAAGTTTCTACATTTAGCTCCAGAGTTTAGCAAAAGCTGCTGTAAAAGTTGCGAGATGGATAAATAGCAGATACCAATTGAGTTGGATCCTATTCCAATAGGTCAGATGATGTCAGATGAAGACCTGGTTTTATGAAAAAACTTAAAGTTGCTTATTTTTAATCAAATTGGCTACTGGACCCATTTTTTGACTTCATTACCACACAATCCCAAGTTTTAACGACCTAGTAGGAGAAGGCTTTTGGAAGTATTGTGGGAAAAGGAGAAAATGCTGGTAACCAGCATTTTCTCCTTTTCCCACAATGTTTTCTTTCTGTTAAAAAACAAAAAATCACTCATTAAATTGTTGTCTGCAAATCCTTAAAATTTGGACCAGTCCAAATTTTTGTCTTTCGATAAAGAGTGAACAAACCCATGTAACATAATCAAAACATGAGTTGACATTATGTTTTAACCCTTTCCCAAACAACAAGTTTTAGACTCTTCCAAACTGAAAGGATTTGCAGACGACAATTTTCAAACTTGGTGAAAATGGTAGAAAGTTCTCCAAATGGGAGGAAAACACTGTGGGAAAAGGAGAAATTGCTTGTTACGAGCAATTTCTCCTTTTCCCACAATGTTTTAAAAAGACTTGTACTGCAGACACGTAAAAACCAGGGTTTCTTTGGGAAAGGGTTAATTAAACTCAGCAAGACAGACAGTCTTGACTCGAATGATAGACTAAGTCTGTTATTTTCTCAATTTTCTTTTTCAGATTTTGCGTAGATTGATCATACCAAATGCACTGATTTTCCTTGAGCAACTCTCACCAAGTGCCATATCATATCCTTATAGAACAGACAGTGGTGAGACCATCACTCTGAAAAAAGAGACTGATAACAGTAAGTTTCTGATGTACCAAGTCTGTACTGATGTATTTATAGATTTTTATACCCTCCACAACGTAGTCGAGGGGGGTATACTGGAATCGACATGGCTGTTTGTCTGTCCGTCGATCCGTCTGTCTGTAGACACAAATTTGTTCGGAGCAATTCTCCTACAGTTTTACACATACTGAACTGAAAGTTACACTCAGGTTCCCTATATGGCTTGTAACACATGAACAGGGGTATTCGGACATTAGCATAAATAGTTGTCTGGGATCAGCCTGCGCAGTTCGCGCAGGCTAATCCGAGATGGCACTTTACGACTACATTAGATTATGTGCTACAGTAGTCTGTCAAAAAACAGAAAATTACATAGAAACGGAAAGTGTCCTTTCGGATTAGCCTGCGCAGACTGCGTAGCCTGATCCGAGACAACACTTTACGCAAATGTCCGAATGCCCCTTTTCGTGTGTTGCACGCCATATGTATGAAGTTCTACATGTGCAATCTTCATGACCCTGCTGCGATTTGTGATGGAATTAGCTCCCCGTGAGCTTTTTTCAACTCTTACTATTGTACTAAACCATACTGTTTTCTGTGACAGAGACCTGTTTTTGTGACAAGGAGCTAGTGGCGGATATAATCACGTTTAGTGATAACTCTAGGTTTTACAGAGCTTAATGACCCTAAGCTTGAAACATTTTGAAAATATCAGGGGGAACAGAAGAAAATCTTGGTAACCAGCATGTTTTTCCTTTTCCACAATCTTATTTGTAGCGACTTTGAGTTCATTGTCATCAGACCAGACTACAGATAGCATAGTGAAAAAGTTGTTGATTGGTAAACACTGAAGGATTTAACTCTTTACCACACAATCCCGACTGTTAACGACCCTGAGAAGGATAGCTTTTGAAAACATTGTGGGAAAAGAAGAAAATGCTGGTTACCAGCATTTTCTCCTTTTCCCACAATATTTTCCACCCTCTCAAAATCAAAAATCAATTTTTGATTCACAGTTATTTTGTTGTCTGCAAGTGCGTTCAATTTGGACTAGTCCAAAATTTTGTCGTTTGGTAAAAAGTTAAAGATAATAGTATGTTGTTAGAGCTCATTGTTAAATCACTCCTTCCTTACTTCGTAACTTTTCCGTATAAGGTCAGTACCTAATAACTGTTTTAGAGAGAGTTTACCTTTCTGCCGATTTTAATTAATAGGTGTTCCAACGTCTTATCGGCCAATGAAACCACAGCACTGGGCATCATGTAAACAAAAAAAATCTGACACAATTTGTTATAGACATGCAGTAATTTGATTGTGTCTACCTAATTATCAAAACAACCAACACTATTCCAATTGATAAGAAAGTTCGGGAAAAAAATTGTTGTAATTTACCTAGAGTGAAATATCGGCAAGAATAAAACTGAAATAAACACTCTTTTTCTTTGTATTCAATGCCATTTTCTGGTCAGCTTGTCAGGTTTGACAACTGATATACCGTGTTACTAAGGGAGGCGTGTCAAATTCGCGTGTACAGAAAGGTCAATTCTCTTTGGCTCAGTAGTTGTGGTATCGGTCTTTTAATTCTTTACCAAACGACAAAATATTGGTCTAGTCCAAATTGAAAGCGTTTGCAGACAACACAATAGATGTGACTCAAAAACTGAAATCTGATTTGAAAAGGGTAGAAAACGTTGCGGGAAAAGGAGAAAATGCTGGTTACCAGCATTTTCTCCTTTTCCCACAATGTTTTCAAAGGCTTTCTTTCTCATAGGCTTTAAAAGTTGGGATTGTGTGGTAAAGAGTTAAACCTCAAAAAACTAGGATATTTGTCGGCATGGGTTCTAATCCCGCCAGGTGAGGTTTGTATTTGAGCTATGCATACTCGAAAAGGGGCATTCTGACATTTGCGTAAAGCGTTGTCTCAGATCAGCCTGCGCAAACCACTCAGGCTAATCCAAGATGGCACTTTACGACTACATTAGATTTTGTCCAACAGTAGACTTGCGTAATACAGAAAATAACATAAGAAACGGAAAGTGTCGTTTCGGATTAGCCTGCGTGCACTACGCAGGCTGATCCAAAACGACACTTGACGCAAATGTCCGAATGCCCCTCTTTGTGTGTCGCAGGCCATATAGTCTTTGTGAACTTAGTGCTGGTTAAATCCATGGAAACAGGTAAACAAAGTTTCTGTAGAACATGACTACTAAAATGTTTCACCTTTAACTCTTTACCAAACAACAAAATTGTAGACTTGTCCAAATTGAAAACATTATTTTGCAGACATCAAAATAAATACAACAGAGATTTCAAAGACTGTTTTGAGAAGGGTAGAAAACAATGTGGAAAAAGGAGAAAATGCTGGTTACCAGCATTTTCTCCTTTTCCCACAGTGTTTTCAAAAGGCTTCTTTTTCAGGGTCTTTAAAAGTCGGGACCGTGAGGTAAAGGGTTAACCACACAATCTTGCGATTGTTATAAACATTAAGAAAGACAATAATTGAAAACTTTATCAAAAGATAAGGAGTCACAAAGTATTCTCCAGCCAATCAAAGAAAGACAATTATTGAAAACTTTATCAAAAAATAAGGAGTCACAAAACATTTTCCAGCTAATCAATCAATCAATCTATTTCTGTCATGTATGAAATATCAAGGCTCCACCATAATTGTATCAATTTTAATTTCAGTTGCCAGACTTCAATGGGGAGGGGAGAGTGCCCGTGTGATCATGTGGGATCTCGGAGCAACAAACGGTGTGGTACATATTATCGACACTGTGCTTTCAGACTTTTCCGATATATCTAGAGATATCTCAAGGGCTTCTGGACTTTTGTCACACAATTTTGGTTTCATGATATTTATCTCAGTTTTGTTATCGTTATATTTTGTTCGAAGGTAGATGTCTGTCCTGATGTCAATTTTATAACAGGTATCTGGATGTGGAATTTCCAATACTTGCAAGATGTACAAGAGCTAGTTAAATGTAGAGTGTTTTTGTCCAGATTTCAGCCCTTTAACCCATTACCAAACTATACCTGGTTTTTACAACCCTGAAATAGAAGCCTTTTGAAAACTTTATGGGAAAAGGAGAAAATGCTGCTAACCAGCATTTTCTCCTTTTCCCACAATGTTTTCTACCTTACTGGAAACAAATTTTAATTTTTGAGTCATGTTTATTTTGTTGTCTGCAAGTTCTTTCAATTTGGACCAGTCTAAAATTTTGTCGTTTGGCAAAGGGTTAAACTATACCTGGTTTTTACGATCCTGAGAAAGAAGCCTTTTGAAAACATTGTGGGAAAAGTAGAAAATGCTGGTAACCAGCATTTTCTTCTTTTCCCACAATATTTCTATCCTTCGGAAAAAAAAATCAAAATTTCAGTCACTGTTATTTTGCAGTCCGCAAACACTTTCAATTCGGAGGAGTCCAAAATTTTCGCTTGGTAAAGAGTAAAACCCTTCATATGAATGGACGTTTTTATAAAAAGGCTGAAAAAGCAGGCGTTGGAATTCCACACCCCTGTGTATACACACATTCCATCTTTCTTTGTGAACTTGTTTCAGATATTCCATGTATGTTTATGTTTGTATGTGTCATTATACATATTTAAATATATGACTTTTGTAATAATGCATTCCATTGATCCTCTACTAAACAAATATGTTATGGACCAAACTGAAAGAGTCTTTTGAAGTAAATCTAGGAAATGTTTCTCTCAGGGTTTAACTCTTTAGAATCTAGTCTACCAAACTACAAAATTTTAGACATGTCAAGCTTGAAAGCATTCGCAGATGACAAAATAAACATGACTTAACCCATTACCACACAATCCCTACTTTTGACGCCCCTGAGAAAGAAGCCTTTAGAAAACATTGTGGTAAAAGAAGAAAATGCTGGTAACCAGCATTTTCTCCTTTTCCCGCAATGTTTTCTAGTTTTTACAAATCAAATTTCAAATTTTCAGTCACTTTTATTTTGTTGTCTGCAAATGCTTTCAATTCGGACAGGTCTAAAATTTTGTGATTTGATAATGAGTTAAATATTGAAACTTGACTTTAGAAGAGCAGAAAATATTGTGGGGGGAAAAGGAGAAAATGCTGGTTACCAGCATTTTCTTCTTTTCCTACAATGTTTTTTGGAGGCTTCTTCCTCGTGGTCGTGAAAATTAGGGATTGTTTGGTAAATGGTTAAAAGCTGTGATGAATCAGTATTTTGAAAATTATAGGTAAAGTTAAAAATGCTGGTAACTAGTATTTTATTCTTTTCCTGCAATTTTTTGTGCCCTATCAGGATTGGTCCTATCATAATTATGAATGACATTTAAATTGTTTACAGGTTCTTTCAATTTGAACAATTCTGAAACGTTGCCTTCTAGTGAAGATTTAACCCTTTACCACAAAATCCTGAGTTTTAACAACCCTAGGGTAAAAAACATTCTGGGTAAAAGCAGAAGATGCTGATAACCTTGTGCTTTTCTCCACAATGTTTTCAACCCTTTCAAATACAAATTCTGTCATGTGAGCCATTTTACATTAGTTGTCTGCAAATGCTTTTATTTTGAACAAGTCCAAGTTTTTTTGTTTGGTGAAGAGTTAACTCTTTACCAAACGACAAAATTTGGACTGTTCCAAATTGAAAGCATTTGCAGACAACAAAATAAATGCGACTTAAATATTGAAATTTATTTTGGGAAGGGTAGAAAACACTGTGGGAAAATGGTTACTAGCATTTTCTCCTTTTCCCACAGTGTTTTTCAAAAGGCTTCTTTCTAAGGGTCGTTAAAAATCGGGATTGTTTGGTAAAGAGTTAAACTGTAGATGTAAAAAGTCTCCAGTTCATACCATGACATTAATGTCTTTGAAAGTGTGCTATATTCTCACAATGTAAACTTTAGGAACCATCTGTTGCTTCAAAACACAAAAATTAATCTGAACAAAATTTCTATAATTCAGGTTTATTTGAACTTGTTATAATAACCTTTAAAGCCTCGTCACACCAAACTAGAATGTCTTACCTCGTCCTGACCTGATCAGAAAACCAGTTGAGGTCGGGACAGAACTTGTAATTTTGGCTTACTTCAGTCAACAAAAAAAATAAAACGGGCTGCGGTCGGGATAGGATAAGAAATTTTGGCTAGTAATATGCAAACATAGTGTCAATTGATGCCTGACTGAACCGGGTTTTTATTAGGATTGAAGCATGACTGTTTGTAATACCTCCATCTTGTTTTAAGTTCGTTGTCACTCTGTCTAATTACAGGACGGGATGGACGGCAAGAAATTTTAAGTAGGCTCAAAGTTCTGGAGCACCTTCCCGTCCTAATCCGTCCATTAAGTTAGTAAACAGAACATAATAGGTTGCTATTATGTCCACTGGGTCTGAACACAGTTTAAGTACATTCGGCAAAACTTTTCAGAACTGAGTAAGAAGTTCGGTGTGATGGGGGTATAACCAAGCAGTGCTGTGTTTTAACAACATAAAGATAGAAGGCTTTTGAAAGCATTGTGGGACTAGGAGATAATGCTAGTATCCAGCAATTTCTCCTCTTCCCACAAAAGTATCATAGAACCTTCCTACTGAGGGACATTAAAACTTGTGATTGTATGGTAAAGGGTTAAAGATACATGTATTTTTTGTTACCGTCTACTCACTACAATCATGCTCAAATCATACTATAAAGAACTCATTGCAAGGCTCATTAGATTTTTAAGTGCGAGAATTTTTGTCTTATTGTAATCACTTTTCTGTTATCCATGCCTGTGTAGCATATCAGTTTTGCAGCACACTTATATTTGTGATAATTGTATATAGATCTATTATACTTGTAAATGATTTTTATACTTGATTCACTTTTTAAAAAGAAATTGTACATTTTTAAACTTCATTCTCTTTTTAAAAAGAAATTGTACATAGTTTCATATCATTTTTCTATACCGATAGCATCTTACCATTTTTATTTTCATTTTAGTGAGATGTTTGTTTGTTTTTTTTGCCCCACCCCACACAAAGAAACTTAAGGAGATGGGTTTAAAATGAAATCATGGTCTGTATCCACCAACAGTTCTTAACCCTTTCTCTTACAATGACAACTATTGATGACCACTGGAAAGAAGCCTTTTGAAAACATTGTGACAAAAGGAGAAAATGCTGGTAAACAGCATTTTCTCCTTTTCCCACCATGTTTTCTATCCTATTAATAAACAAATGCACCATTTGAGCCACATTGAAATTGTCATCTGCAAATACTTTCAATTTAGACAAGGCTAAAATTTTGTTTATCGTAAAGGGTTAAGAATGTTCTCCAGAATTTTAGAAATTTTGAAAGTAACTCTTCTGACTGGCTAAAACATTTGATTTGGCCAATCAGAAGTTGGGTTATATTCAAATTTGAAAATCTTGAAGAATCATTCTTAAGAGTGGATGGTGAATGGAACCCCAGGTTGTTTTTTCAGTTTCTGTCAATAGGAGTAATTTTGTCCTTCTCTACCACTATTGTTTTCAAACAATTTTGATCAATTTCTCATGAAAGCCCTCTGACCATGCCATGTTGAGCACCATCATTTGTAATTATGATTGATGGTTTATTTCAGAAGTTATGGCTTTTGAATTTTTTTCCTGAACCAGCCACAAGGCTACTAGGGGTAGGATTTGGGCAATCTAGGGGTAGGGTGTTACCGGTCGGCTACAAACTTTGTTTAACCCTTTACCAAACAAAAAAATTTTAGACTGGTCCAAATTGAAAGCATTTGCAGACAACAAAATTAATGCAACTCAAGAACTGAAATTCATTCTAGGAAGGGTGAAAAACATTGTGGGAAAGGAGAAAATGCTGGTTAACAGCATTTTCTCCTCTTCCCACAATGTTTTTGAAAGGCTTCTGTCTCAGGGTCATAAAAGCCAGGGGTTGTTCAGTAAAGGGTTAATTTTGGGTTTTTTTTTTCATTTGATACTTGCACATTCCTCATTGCATTTAGTGTGCTAGAGATTAGTTAATTTTGAATGTGTATTAGATCGCAGTATGTGTAAGGATTAGAGCAATAAACCATTTCTGTACCTTGAAAAATACCTGGAGAGGGTAGAAATGTTAAATGTGCTTCTTAACACTTTACCACACAATCCAAACTTTTAACAAAATTGAGAACAAAACCTACAAAAAACATTGTGGGAAAAGGAGAAAATGCTGGTAACCAGCATTTTCTCCTTTTCCCACATTGTTTTCTACCCTTTCAAAATAAGAAATCATCATAATAACAAGATTTAATTTGTTTGTCTGTAGATGCTGTACCAGGTTGCGGAGAACTTTCTTTCCATCGATTTTTTGCCTCTCACCTCTGATGCAAGTGAGAAAAGTAGTCAGTGGCTTTGGAAAGAAAGTTGTGTCAGCACTGGAGTTAGAAAGCCAGGAAACACATGGGTGTGTCATTGACACCCATTTTATGACCTAAACTGTTAAAAGGGCGTTAAACTTTCAATAAAATCCAAGCTAGGATTGTAGTAGAATTTTAGACTTACTTACTAATTATTAGAAATAATGGGAGTAAGATTATTTTTCATTCACCTTAATTGCAATTTGGCCAAATGGATGACACAGTTTTCTTTTGTTTTTTTTTCTTTTCTAAAATGAGAAATGAGGTGAAATGTACAATATTTCCAGACAATCAGCAAAGGATAAAGGCAGATTAGTAAACATTGTGGAAAAAGTAAGTAATTGTTGTTTAATAGGTTTCAAATTTTAAAAATCCTTACTGTTGCATGCAAACATAATCAAATCTTCAACTTTACTTTTACTTAGACTTTATATTTTTTTTACTTATTACTTACTTTTAATGATATTTTGTTGTAAGAATTTTTGTATAAAAAAACTTATATTAGTCTTGTTGATATTTTATCAAAGTGCTGTTGAAAGAACTTTTTTTTTACCATTACCATACAATCTCCCTTGTGTTTTAAAGAGACTGACAAAGGCCAAGACGAAACATTGTGGAAAAAGGAGAAAATGCTGGTAACAAGCATTTTCTCTGTTTACCACCATTTTTTTTTTTTTATCCATCAAATCTCTTTATTTGATCCACATTTAACTCTTTACCACACAACTTTTAACAACCCTTAGAAAGAAGTCTTTTGAAAGCATTGTGGGAAAAGGAGAAAATGCTGGTAACCAGCATTTTCTCCTTTTCTCACAATGTTTTCTACCCTTCCTAAAATAATTTTCATCTTTTCAACCACATTCATTTGTCGTCGGCAAATGCTGTCAATTTGGAGCAGTCTAAAATTTTATCGTTTGGAAAAGAGTTAACTCTTTGCCAAACAAAATTTTAGACTGGTCCAAAATGAAAGTCTTTGCAGATAACAAAATAAATGTGGCTAAGACTTCTTTTACAGGGGTGTTAAAAGTCGTGATTATATGGTAAAGGGTTAAATTTTCATCTGCAAATGCTTTCAATCTGATGAAGTCTACAAAGTCTGCCTCTGGTAAAGAATTTAAAAAAGCGGAAAAAAACTTAGAGGTTTGAATATTTAAAGATGATTGTGCAAGATTGATAAAACTAGTTTTCTAGTACATGTATAATGGGTGTATTGTTCCACAAGGCAGTCCAGCAGATCTCCAGTTCAGTACTAGTAAAACCTAAAAAAATACAGGAGTGTGATAAAAGTGAAATAAACAGCTTAACTCTTTACCACACAATCACAACTTTTAACGACCCTGAGAAAGAAAGCCTTTGAAAACATGATGGGAAAAGGAGAAAATGCTGGTAAACAGCATTTTCTCCTTTACCCACAATGTTTTTTTTTACCCTTTCCAATTCAAAATTCAATTTTTGATTTACGTTTATTTTGTGGTCTGCAAATACTTTCAATTTGGATAAATCCAAAACTTTGTCATTTGGTAAAGACTTTAAGATGTATGTTTGTTTCTTCTACAGGTTTGACAACAATTTTTCTCTGTGTAGATGACAGATATGTGCCATTATAATGCCTCTTTAAATGTTTAGTGTTTGTCATGGTTACAATTCAATTTCTTTTTTATATTTTGCCAGGTCTCAATAAGTTTCTTCATGAAGACATTTCTCTACGTCATGCTGTAAATGGTATTGAAAAATATTCTGGCAAAAAGGAAGAAATGCTTGTGATAAGCAGTTGTCCCTTTTGCCAAACTGTTTTCACTACTATTTGTGTATTAAATGAGTTATTATACCCCCAGACAACGAAGTAGAGGGGTGTATACTGGAATCACCATGGCTGTCTGTCCGTCTGTCTGTCCATCTGTCCATAGACAAAAATTTGTCTGGAGCAATACTCCAACAGTTTTTCACTTACTGAATTTGGATTTTACACAAAGGGTTCCTATATATATGAAGTTGTGCATGTGTGATCTTCATGACCCTGCTGCGATTGTTGCTGAATTATCCCCCCTTGAACATTTTTCAACTCTTACTTTTGTACTAAACCACTCTGCATTTTGTGACAAAGACCTGTTTTTGTGACAAGGAGCTGGTGGGGGGTATAATCATGTTTAGTGATTGCTCTAGTTTGAGTAGCATTTGTATTGTCATCAGCAATTGGTTACAATACTTACATGTCTAAAACATTATTGTCTTGTTGTATAAAATCGATACTGATAAATGATACCAAAATATTGCTATGTTTTGGATGGGTCTTTTTCTTATTTAGCAATAAAAAGTTATACAAATAATTAGATGTGTGGTTCTCAGATCAGCTTGCAAGCTTTGTACAATCTGATCTTAAACTGCACTGGCAGCAAAAGTACCCCACGAACCATATCTTACTTTTCTCCAGTCTCAATAAGTATAACTGCTTGTACATCTTTGCATATAATCTGAGTAGCAGTTTGTCAAAAGGGAGTTTAACTCTTTAGCACACAATCTGGACTTTTAAGGACCCTGGGAAAGGAGACTTTTGAAAACATTGCGGGAAAAGGAGAAAATGCTGGTAACCAGCATTTTCTGCTTTTCCCACAATGTTTTCAACCGTTCCCAAAACAAATTTCAATTTTTCAGTCACATTTAAATTGTCGTCTGCAAATGCTTTCAATTTGGACTAGTCTAAAATTTTCTTATGTGGTAAAGAGTTAACCCTTTACCACAAAATCCGAACTTTTAACAACCCTGGGAAAGGAGCCTGGTTACCAACATTTTCTCCTTTTCCCACAATGTTTTCTACCTTTTCTAAAACAAATTTCACTTGTTCTGGTACATTTATATATTGTCTGCAAACGCTTTCAATTTGGACAAGTCTAAAAATTTGTTGTTTGGCATAAAGGGGTTTAACTTTTTACCACACGAGAAAATTTTAGACTGGTCCAAATTGAAAGCATTTGCAGACGACAAAAAGGTGACTGAAAAATTGAAATTTATTCTGGGAAGGGTAGAAAACACTGGGGGAAAAGGAGAAAATGCTGGTTACCAGCATTTTCTCCTTTTCCTACAGTGTTTTCAAAAGGCTTCTTTCTCAGGGGCATCAAAAGTAGGGATTGTGTGGTAATAGGTTAAATGCATCTGGGAGAGGAATTTTAACAAGCATGTCATCATATAATTTCGAATCCATAAAGTCTGTTTCGTCTGATAACCGAATCAATCATGAGGTAGCATGGTCAAGGTACATTAAAAGAATTGACCAGTAACAAAAAGTTTCAACATATGTCCGTCTGCGCGGACTGCGCAGGCTGACATGGGTGGATACTTTTTGCAAATGTATTAACTCTTTACCACATAGTCCCGACTTTTAACAACCCTGAGAAAGAAAGCATTTGAAAACATTGTGGGAAAAGGAGAAAATGCTGGTAACCAGCATTTTTTCCTTTTCTCACAATGTTTTCTAGCCTGCTGGAAACAAATTCAATTTTTGAGTTACATGTATTTTGTTATCTGCAAGTGCTTTCAATTTGGACTGGTCTAAAATTTTGTCGTTTGGTAATGAGTTAAACCACCTTTACATAGAGAATGTATCATACATATTTGTGACTTAATTGCTTTTACTTTAATCTCTATTCAGCAATAGTAATTTGGGGAGATGTTCCCATTAATCCATTGTAAATATGAAATAAATCACAATGCTTGTGTTTCATAATGAGAAAAGTTAAATAGCTTTATTTTGTACATGCGTATCATTTTTGTCAATAAATACATGTAATATATTATTTAAAAAAAATCTAAGATTTCTTTTTTTCTTTTTTCTCAACGAGCGATGGACCTTTAAGTTTGATGTTTGTCAAAAAAGGATCTCTTGAATTGTTGAAGAAACTGGAATTAGTATTGGGCCCATATTCACCAACCATTCTGGAGGTTATTCTTAGTCTTATTCTCCAAGGTTTTCTAAATTTGTAACACAACTTCTGATTGGCTAAACCATTTTGATTGGCTAATCAGAAGTTGTGTTACTTACAAATGTAAAAAAGTTCTGAAGAATAAGACAAAAAACGTTCTTAAGAATGGTTGGTGAATACGGGACCTTGTCAATAGTTGTCGGACTGCATAGTTTAATACAATGAGAGCAAATCTGGTAGAGTTTACGACTCAATTATACACCGACATGTTTGTTCAGGGACGGGCTAATAGCTGTATTGGCTACTGAGTCCGGTAGCTCGGTCAAAAACGCGTAGGAGGTGAAACCGATTGGTTGCTCGTTCAATTCCTAGCTCGGCCACAGCCTATCCAACTGGTTGCTACTTCACCTCCTAGCTCGGCCAAAGCCTTTCCAACGACTAATGATAGTCAATGCAACAGGATCCATCTGTCCACCAGCATTGCGCATTGTTTCAACGATGTTTTTTGTTGGAAATTGTTTTTTTTTGGGGGTGTTACCGCGAAAAAAAAATAGGAAAATATGGAAAGGTGCACAGGCCGCCGCAATGTAACTCAAAATTGATGTTGAAACGGAGCTAGACACCAAAAAAAAACCCACACTTAACCCATTACCAAACAACAAAATTTTAAGTTTGTCCAAATCGAAAGCATTTGCAGACGACAAAGTAAAAGTGACTGAAAAATTGAAATTTGTCTTGTAAAGGGAAGAAAACTTGGTGGGAAAAGGAGAAAATGCTGGTTACCAGCATTTTCTCCTTTTCCCAAAGTGTTTTCTAAAGGCTTCTTTCTCGGGGTCGTCAAAAGTGGGGATTGTTTGGTAATGGGTTAATACACAGACTCGTTCATCTGTATCTACAAATCAAAAACAATTTTGAAACTCAAAATGTCTCCGACCTAGTTAACCCATTTCCACACAATCCCTACGCCTGTAGTTTTGGTAACCAGCATTTTCTCCTTTTTTCTGTCCTTTCCAAAACACATTTTAAATTTTCAATCACTTTTATGTTGTCGCCTACAAATGCTTTCGATTTGGACAAGCCTAACTTCGGATACTGTCTTTTGGTAATGAGTTGACACAAGCTTCTCGGACAGTGCTACTTTGTATTAAAAGTAATCGGACATACTTGGGGAAAGTACAAGACCATTTTGTGATGAGTATCAAAAATAATCTCGGTTATATCTAAAATATCGTGAAATCATAGATGCGAAAAGATTGGCTTTGATACATGAAACGCATAAAAACGCCCTGAGCAATTGCAATAAAGGTTCCTTTCTAAAATATTTTGGTATACTACTTTAGATATATCGCTGCCTTTTGCAACTTAACTCATAACCAAACATTTTAAGATTTTAGACAGGTTCAAACTGAAAGCACTTGCAAACGACAAAAAAAACGTATTTCAAAAATTGAAATTTGTTTCCAGCAGGGTAGAAAACCATTGAGAGAAAAAGGAGAAAATGCTGGTTACAAGCGTTTTCTCCTTTTCCAACAATATTTTCAAAAGGCTTCTATCTCAGGGTCGTAAAAAAAAAACAGGGATTGTTTTTGTTTCGATCCTTTTCAAAACAAACGTTTTGTTATAATTGTCTTCTTTAAAAGCATGGAACTCATTACCAAACGACAAAATTTTAGACTGGTCCAAATTGAAAGCATTTGCAGACGACAAAATAAAAGTGACTGAAAATTCGAAATTTGTTCTGTGAAGGGTAGAAAACATTGTGGGAAAAAGAGAAAATGCTGGTTACCAGCATTTTCTCCTTTTCCCACAATGTTTTCAAAAGGCTTCTTTCTTAGGAGCATCAAAAGTAGGGATTGTGTGGTAACGGCTTAATAGGGCCGTAGACATTTTTAGGCCAGGGAATCCCTCTCAAGGGATTCCCTTGCCTATAGGGATCGTAAGCTGCCTATTCAGACAAAAATGTTGGACGGTGTGTCCACTCTATATCGCTGAGTCCGCCAAAACAACTAGTTTCCCAAGTATATACAGAGATTGCTTATCACACGGTGTAAATGCTTTCCTATCCTCAAAGCTTTCATCTGCAAAATGACATGGAATTGCAAGGGTATTACGACCCTTTAATAACTGACGAGTATGTGTTTTTTTTTTATCCCGTTTTTGTCATTAACACTGACCTAATAAAGGCGTAACCTAATAAACTTTGCTTTATCCGACAGTCGTGTATTCCTACGCGCTATATACGGTTAATATCTATAACGCTCTCTTGCACTCCGGATCATTCACATTCATGTATGGTGAGAGTAACGAACGACAACTCTGCTCGGAATTGGTCTATAACGTTGTGTTGACATTTGAACATATGTGTCACAAAACGCGTCTCCGCTAAAATGCGATTGTAAATAAAGCAAACTACATATAGAATATTGGCCCGTATTATGTTTATCACTTTTTCTTATGTATATCGACTAAATCTAGGGTACTTCAGCGGAATGCTGGAGAAATCGGCCCCTGGAGAAATCGTCCCCAAACTGCTTGGCCCGTGTTATGTTTATCACTCCGGAGAAATCGTTCCCTGGAAACGATTTCTTTGGTGAAATCGACCCCAACATCAAATTTCATCCACATCGTTAATCAAGTTGTCTATAAGAATATTTTTGAAAGTTCGTTGTCTTTAGTATGTACATTATGTGTATTAGTTACCTTTATCCAAGAGTTATTTGGTAGTTTTGTCATTGTTTATACTGCCTATTTCACATTGATAGGATGTATTTCAAACCTTTTACACCTGTCACAAATAGATTACACCTGTGTGATTCTAAAAAAATGTCTTTGATTGACTTTGATTTGAAACCAAATAAATGCTTATATTTTTTTCTGTAGTCGTTCGATTGTCATTTAATGTATTTTTTTATATCTTTCTCTCTACAAGTATCATATGACATACCTGTGACCAATACCATTTAGCAGGGGCATCAGTGTCTCTGACACACATATTTCTAGTGTTCACTAGGGCTTGTGTGCATCCGAATATTTCCAGTCCATAACTTCTACAATTGTGGCTGGATTTCAAAATAATTTGGCACTATTGACCTCCATCACGAATAAATGTGCCATTTGAAATATCTGTTGAAGTAGGTTGAAGATCAAGGCCACATTGAAGGCCAATTTTTCGTCCGAACCATAACTCCTACATTTTTGGATAGATTCCGTTATAAATTGGCATAATGCATTGTTCTCCATCATGAGCAGAAGTTCCCTTTGAAACATTTATTCAGGTCCAGGGTTTAGCTCAAGCTTGAGAGTCAAGTGTTCGTGGGCTTGACACAAGTTGTCCTTGGACAACGATTATGAATTAGGATTAACGTCTTTTTATATTATGTAGATATAAGTATCGAAGCTCAAGTCACCGTGACTTGTCTGTAAAATAGGCAAGTAAAATAGGTAAACCGAGCCTAATCGTTTTCCTAAAACAATCCAACCTTTTCACAGTATTTTATGAGAAAATATTTTGGCTAAAAGAGAATTTGCTTGTAACAAGCAATTCCTCCCATTTTCCCCAAAATCTTACTTTTCAATATACACGAAGAACTACTTTGGATTTTCATCTACAACTTCCTTCAAATATGACCAGTTCGAAATTTCGTCGACTTGTGGAAGGTAGAGACAACATGACCAACTGCCATATCACTCCAATCTTTATTATTCATTATATTTTACATTGATATCTATCTTACATATATTTTCATTGAAATCAATAAAAATAAATATGTTCTTGCGTAATAAACCATGATACATCCTCTTCTTAAGATATGTAACGTTTAATTATAAAATAAACACAAGCTTTCGGCAGTACAACCGCCTTCTTCAAATGTGATCCTGCGAAAAAATGCCTGCAGTAATGTATGTAATGAACATCACACTTGAAGAAGGCGGTTGTACCGCCGAATGCTTGTGTTTATTTCATAATTGCGTCATAAATGTAAAAAAATAACGTCATTCAGGACTACAAGACATCACATGTCTCAGAAAATTTAGATAATCAAAGTTGGTATTGCACCGATTGAATAGTTCAATTTTGACTTGGGATTGTTTACAAGCACGACAAATTACTAAGTATTCTAAGCCATTATCAAGCACCCCATAACTGTGAGCACATGCCTAGCTCTGGCTTAATTAGTTTCTGGCTGGTGCTTTGTAGTATCAGTTCAAAATTTCCTGTTAAAACCAAGAATTCCAGGGGCTTAGTGGAATCCGCTTGTATCCCTGTCCGTCTACCTGTTTGTATTAATTAAAATTGGCCTCTTGTATTGTTTTGTATCCTCAATTTCCTGGCCTTCAGTACTATCAGTACTTTGATTTAACTCTTTACCAAAATCAAAGCGATGGCGGCATACGACAAATTCAATGGGTCTCCAATAATGAGTTTCGTATATGAAAGGACCAAAATCATTGTAACAAAAAGAGAAAGTGCTTTTTAATAGCATCTTTTGCCTGGTTTTCAAGATTTATGATAGATATCTTGAACAGAAATTGTCCATCCTTCGATCAACTTTTGTACTCTTTAGCTGCATTTTGACGTTCTTTCCGTGGGCGATATTTACCAAACATTCAAAATTAAGTATTTCATCACGTTGAAAGGAGCACAGTTTCTGATGTGACAACATAAATGACCAATCATGTATTGAAAAACTCTTCTTACGAAGATTAATACGAATCCGCAATGAAAAGGCAATTTCTAAAATGAAAAGATATGAGTCAGTGACGTATAGTATATGACATTGAAGCCAAAAAAAAAAAGCAAATAAAACATTGCGAAAAATCTCCTTCTATAACCTAACATAAAAAATAAAGTGTCGCCATCGGTAAGAATTCATTTAATCTTTTAAAAGACGACTATATTTCAGATAAGTTTAAAATGAAAGCTTTTTAGACGACAAAGAGAACTTGCTCGAATTAAAGGATGATGATTCTTGTCCCAATCTGTTTAATCAGAAGACTGATTAAAGATAAATAACGTGTGATTTATACCTTTTTTTTAAATCTAATTATTCCATAACATTGCCATAAATTGCCCCCATTTAGATACAGCACACAGCACTTGTCTACTTTTCGGGACTTTAAGTCCTTTGATTTATTATCGACGTCATCAAGGACAAAGTACATGTTAATTGACCGATCGTGTCACGTCATTTCCGTTTAGAATCTCTTTCATATAAAGTCCAGGAGTCAAAGAGCAGCAGTATCAAGTAAACATTGATGTCACCTTGGAGAAACAAAAAAACATTGTGACTAAAATCGTGGAGATGCTCGGTATACGAAAACTTTCTCAATTTGTCAAAATAATTTTCAAGTTCTTACCTTGCAGCTGAGGGAATAAATTTATGATTCGCGAAAGAGTTGTCATTAGATATACATGTATATCAGATAACGGTTTTGGCTCGATCACGCCTAATTTAACAAGGACTGGTCAACTGCAAAGTGCATCTGTTAACAGTCAACCCTTTAGCAGCTTAGTGCAACTCGGTGTGCCTTACCGGAGAGTGTAGATTAAGATCAGACTGCAATTAACGTACAGTCTGATGTTGGATTTACAGTATCCGATCCGTGTAGATATGTCCAGAGAAATTTTGAAATGGCAACAAAGATTTGATTTTCCATCGGCAAAAAATTTCATGTTACAGATTTAGCATTTTAAGTGTTAGATCTACATTTCTTAGTACGACATACTGATTTTAGACACGGTGTAGATCGAGATCGAACTACACAGAACATGCAGTCCGAAGAATTCCCTATCAGTTTTTTTCATTCTTATTATTTTCACCTAAAAAATTCTGAAAGCTGTCCGATGACTTAAAGTGCCCATTCCAGTCATTTAGATTTCGAAGATTTAAACCTGTGAGCGTTGAATTAATAGGAATATTTGTCAACAGGATGGTGTAGATCAGACTGTACGTTCCGTGCCGTCTGATCTCGCCATACAATGTATGCAAAAGGTTATCTGATCTTAACCTTTTACCACACAGCAGTATTTAAGACATTTCCAAGTTGAGAGTATTTAAAGACAACAAAATAGATATGGCTCAAAGATTAAAACTTGTTCTTACACGGATAAAAAAAAAAACATTGCGGGAAAAGGAGAAAATGCTGGTTACCAGCATTTTCTCTTTTTCCAGCAATGTTTTCAAAAGCCTTCTTTATCAGGTCGTTAAAATGTGTTATTGTGCGGTAAAGGGTTAATCTACAGTCTCAGCACAACGGTAACTAAAGGTGTGCCTAGCCCTTTAAGGGTATGCAACTTGCCCTAGGGGCTAAATTGACGGTCAGTTTCATTGTTTCGGTCACTTGTAGGCTGGTCAGAAACATTATAGATCTGTGCTTTGTCTCTTGTCCGCAGCAGGTCTCTTTCTGGAATTTTTACGTTGAAACGTCCTGGTAAGTCCTATTATTATATGTCATTGTTGTATTTTCATGATGATGTACTCTATGTAAAAATCTTAGTAAATCTATCTCTCTGTCTTTATGTATTTGTTTCATCATCATCATCGTCATCATCATCATCGTCGTCGTCATCGTCATCATCATCATCGTCGTCGTCGTCATCATCATCGTCATCATCATCGTCGTCGTCGTCATCATCATCGTCACCATTATCATCACCACCATTTGCACTGAAAATCATCATCATTAACATCATCATCATCAACAGCAGCAGTAAAAATAGTGATGAATTATGTGCTTGTTTAATGCTGATACATTTAACCCTTTACCACACGGCAAAATTTTTACCAGCATTTTCTCCTTTACCCACAATGTTTTCTAAAGGCTTCTTTCTCAGGGTCGTCAGAAGTAGGGCTTGAGTGGTAATGGGTGAAAACCTGCGCTAAAAGTACAGGAAAATGAACAATTCAGCTCTTCTTCAGTGGAACAAATTTTTTGGCTGGTGTCTTTAAATAGTATTTAGTGACAACAATTAACTTTACTACAGGTCAATTGATAACTGGCTTTGAAAATGAAGTAAATATTGCGGGAAGGGGAAAAACTGCTAGTTACTATCATTTTCTACTTATTCAACAATGTTTTCAAAAGCCTCTTTCCTCATAGGCCTCGAATCACAGTTTGTTAGCAGATGAACAGACCTAAAATATTCAAGAGGAAAAATAAAAATAACAGCCTTTTCGAATTTCAGATTTCTGCGCACTGCAGCAATGGAGACACGGTGTTTTTTACCCGTTCTACTTTTTATCTGCTCGATGTTTGGCCTGTCGAAATCACAAAGTAAGTCTCTCTCTCTCTCTCTCTCTCTCTCTCTCTCTCTCTCTCTCTCTCTCTCTCTCCTCAACAAATTTTGTACCGTCCAATCTGTAGTAAACGAACACCTGAGGGACCTTAACCGTACGCCAAGTTTCAGACCTGTCTAAATATTGATTTAAGTTATGCATATGCAAATTTGGCTCGAAGTCAATCAAGAAAGCCAAAATCAGTCTCCGAAAGAATCTTACAAAGTATGAAAAATGATATAATGCTATTCATCATCAATATCGTTTATTCTCCACAATGTTTCAAACAGCCTTTTTACTCGAGGTCATTAAAGTCACCGAGTTGCTTGAAGATTCCAGTGCTAAAGGGAAAGGCCATTGCTTTCTTTATTCTTTACCACACAATCCCTACTTTTGACAATCCTGATAAAGAAGCCTTCTGAAAACATTGCGGAAAAAGGAGAAAATGCTGGTAACCAGCATTTTCTCCTTTACCCACATTTTCTGTCCTTCACAAAACAAATTTCAAATTTTCATTCACTTTTATTTTGTTGTCTGCAAATGCTTTCGATTTGGACAAATCTGAAATTTTGTCGTTTGGTAATGAGTTAATTCTGATAAAATTTAACGTGTTTACCTTCACCGGCAATTCAATTTGAGCTGCACACTGGCCAAAGGGACTTTAACTCTACCAAATTTTAGACTGGACCAAATGGAAAGCATTCGCAGACGGCAAAATAAACGTGACCGAAAAATTGAAATTTGGTTCGGGAAGGATCGAAAACATGGTGGGAAAATCCTATGACCAGCATTTTCTCCTTTTACCACTATGTTTTGAGTAGGCTTCCTTCTCATAGTTGTAAAAACCAGGGTTTGTTTAACCCTTTCCCAAACAATCCCTGGTTTTTACGGGTCTGGAACAGTGGCCTTTTGAAAACATTGTGGGAAAAGGAGAAAATGCTGGATACCAGCATTTTCTCCTATTCCCACAATGTTATCTACCCTATCATGGATAGAAATCATCTTTTCAGCAAGAGTTGTATTGTCGTCTGCAGATGCTTTCAATTTGGTCTAGTCCAAAAGTTTGTCGTTTGGGAAAGGGTTAAGAAAAGGTTTATCTAACTTCGTGATCTGCAGCGAGTCAGTCTAGAATTACAGATCCACAAAGTCATTTAGTCTATAACAACTGGCCAAATCTTGAGGTAAAGTGGATCTTGGACATGTAGGAAAAAATTGACGAAAGCAAAACGTATCGATTCAGACGGTCAGCCTGCGCAGTAGGTCGATACTTAATGCAGATTTATCAAACCTTTTTTTTTCATAGCTCATGGCTGATACTTGTAAACTTGCCTCCTCTGCCAACTCAATATATGCTCGCTTAACACAGGTTCCTTGCTATATGAAGGTGGCCATTAAACCAGGTTTTACTGTTTACTGCAGGTCGAGACTGTACCTTGCCCGCGGATCTCTTCTTTGTCATCGATGGATCTGACAGTTTAACGGATGCAAATTTCAACGCGAGCAAGAAGTTTGTGATAGACGTAAGTATGAGTATAATATCAAACTAAGAAAAAATAATTTGGTTGACATGGATTCCTGGAAGATGACCATTTGCGGTTAAAATTCGTAATGGTTGTGTTACTTGGAAACAAGGAGAGTTATGTAATAAAAATGATTCTGTTATATTATCTGTAGGTACTCGCCGAATTCCGAGTGATGCGGAACGAGGTTCATGTAGGAGCAAATGTATTTGGCACTGATGTATATGATCGTGTACAACTTCACGGACCGACCATCTACCCGCTGTTTTTGAAGAGGATATCTACAATGACTCGAGCACCTTACAGCAATACGGCGACTTTTAAGGCTATAAAGGAGATGCGAGAAGAGTTTGAACTCCGGGGTTTGTTTAAGAAATACTTATCTTTCTATCGTGGTTTATTGTTCAATGAAACCACAGTTGTGAGTTATGAGGCACAATCAATAATTCACAAGGGCGATAGCCCTAGCGGTTCATTCATTGCGCCTCATAGCTCACAACGTGATTTATTGAACGATAAACCACGATAGAAAGAAGATCATTTCGATTCTAACAATACCCATTCTTTATGAAAGTAAAAACAGGTTCATCCTCCGAGTAAAACCGCGGATAAAGACTATGTTCCTTTGAATAACTGACAAACTTGCTTTACACAGAATGACGACACTCTGCATGGAATGTTTCAGATTTTACCAAGCGCGAGCGCCTTCCTTGCACAGTGTTTATAGAGCCGAATTCGCGTGTCATGTTAGAATTATCTGTGAGGTTGTTTTGAATAATACAGTGCTATACTTACGGCCAGTTTTTTCTGACCAGTACTGCGCATAGAATTATTTCCATATAACTTGTTGTTTTCGTACATAACAAGTATGAAGCTATACTGAGTGACGTCATTTTTTTTTTAAATTTTACTAGGACGTGTAAACGTTACAAAAGTGGGCGTGGTTATCACAGACGGGAAATCAATCAACTCGAATCAGACCAATCAGGAATCAATATTAACCAGAAACGCCGGTATCAACATGATCGCTATTGGTGTTGGAAGCAACATTTTCAGGTGAGTCAGAACCTTTAGGAACCTTTCGGTAAACTTTCTGCAACAGTATTCCAATCTGTAAGTCCAACGCAATCATTGATATTATTTCTTTGAAATTAACAAGTTGGGGAATATATTTTAAAACTCTTTACCAAACGACAAAATTTAAGACATGTCCAAATTCAAAGCATTTGCAGACGACAAAATTAAGTTGACTCAAAAATTAAAACTTATTCTGAAAGGGTTGGAAACATTGTGGGAAATGAAGAAAATGCTGGTTACCAGCATTTTCTCCTTTTCCCACAATGTTTTCAAAATACTTCCTCCTCAGAGTCGTGAAAACCCGGAATTGTTTGGTAAAGAGTTAAAAGAGAAATTTCCATATCGCAACTGCAATATGCCCGCGGTTGCTTCTTTTTCATTGAGTAAATTAATAAATGTTCGTTCGCTGTCTTGTGTCACTGGATTTTGGTATGTCCGAAAAACCTAGTGCTGGGTAGCTTTATGAGATTTTTTATCATTCTCAGGCCGTATTCACCAACCATTCTCACTTCTTTACAAAAGACAGAATTTTAGACTAGTCCGAATTAAGGGCATCTGCAATCGAAAAGTCAAACAATGTCGGAAAGAAGATGCTCGACTCCTTTTTCCTTAACTGTATCATTCCTTTTGGACAAGACACCCCGGAAACCTCTGACACCGGGGTTCATAGTCGCCAAGCTTTCTTAAGAACATTCTTGGTCTTATTCTCCAGAATTTTCTAAATCTAAAAGGAACACAACTCCTGATTGGCTAAATCATTTGGTTTAGCCAATCAGGAGTTGTTTTACTTTCAAATTTTAAAAAATCTTGAAGAATCAGACTGAGAACATTCTTAAGTATGGTTTATGAATACAGCTCCATAATTCAGCCTGTCACTCGCTTGATTTTGAGTCTTATAATATTGTCTAATATTCGCCAAGCTTTCTTAAGAACATATTGCCGAAAGGAGGCATTTGTACATTTGCGTAAAGTGTCGTCTCGGATCAGCCTGCACAGTCCATGCAGACTAATCCGAGACAGCACTTTACGACAATATTAGATTTTGTTCTAAAGGAGGCTTGCGTGAAACAGAAAATCACACACGATTGGAAAGTGTCGTCTCGGATTAGCCTGCGTAAATGTCCAATTGCCCCTTTTCGCGGGTTGCAAGCCTATTATTGTCTTAGTCTCTTTCTCTGCTGCTTATCATTTCACAGACCAGAGCTAGAAAACATAGCGGGCAGTGTATCTAAAGTTTTCGTCACAGCAAATATTGACAACGTAGTCAGCACCATTCAAAATGCCATCAAGGACCTCACGTGCGCACGTAAGTGATAGTTGATGTACATGTGACCCGTCACGCAAAAAGGGACCGTCTGGAAAATCTGTGCATCAGTTAAATGAAAACAGATCAACGATATTGCAGGTCAATTTAAGTTGATATACCAAAAATAATTGTATAACGAAGTAAAATTACCACTTTTTACTTTTTATACAGAAAATATCATTAAAGTGAAAAACGTCAACCCGCAGTCTGAACAGAATTGACACTTTTCGCAGTTCCCAGAAGGTCCGTTTTTGCTTGACGGATCACATAATCCTTAAATGTAAAAATTGTATAATCTGACACAAAGATAACCGAACTACATGTATGTTCCATTTTGACGATTATAAGTAGTATAGTGAGAGCACCAGCTGCCCTTTTTGAAGTCGAGGTTGAGGTGGAATGACCTTGACCGCCATGACATCCCCTGATGACCTGATGGACATCCAAAATGGCGGCGGTCAAGGTCATCCAAGATGCCGGTGGTCAAGGTCATTCCACCTCAACCTAAACCTCAAGAAGGGCAGCTGGTGCTCTCGCTATACTACTATTATATTTCTCAGTCATGTTTTGCGGAATCAGTTGAAATGCAATCGATCTCAGCAGTTTGATTGTTAAAACGTTTAATGCTTTTTTTCAACACTATTTCAACGATTTGAGAGTGATCACTGCACAAATCCATTCATTCCTTGAGGTCCTATAATCAGTACCATGCAAAACTCTGTTTCTAAGGAGTCTGCTGCTTTCCCACAATTGCCTGTACAAACAACATCGAAACTAAGTTCACCGACAAGTGCAAAATGAATATTACCACAGATAAATTCCATCAAAAGTCGGGTTTTCACTAAACTTGTACTGGATGTGGCAAATCCTGGACTTTTGGCTTTGAACACTGTCACCGTGCAATCTGGGGTTTTGGCACTCTGAATTACTTCGACATATAGGAGTAAGCATTTATGCTGATCATATTTGGCAGTCATAACGTTTTAACCCTTAAGTTGCTAAGCGCAACTCATGGCTTTTGCGGACAGTGTACATCAAGATCAGACTGCACAGAACGTGCAGTCTGATCTTAGATCTACACTGTCCGATAACATTAAAATACCTTAA
Organism: Tridacna crocea; assembly: GCA_943736015.1. Lineage (NCBI taxonomy): Eukaryota > Metazoa > Mollusca > Bivalvia > Cardiida > Cardiidae > Tridacna > Tridacna crocea. The sequence goes on along the minus strand of OX031057.1, from coordinate 13,533,702 downwards.
AATAGCAATATTTGGGTTTTTTCTTTTGAGTTGAAAATTTTTAGTTATTTAGCAAGGTAGGGGTTAACTAACGATGGTGTCTAAAGTACATGTAGCCTTTACGGAAGACATAGATCAGGATGAGAGTGCAAATAAGTGAATTCGATCCTCAACGTCCTCGACCTGGTACTAAACAACGACTTAAACTATTAACCGGCAAAGCTGTAGCTAAAGTGTTTCTAGTTCTCAAAACTGTGTTTTCTTTAATGGCAAAACTATAACCTAAACGTGTCTTTAGGTGCTAAACAATGACAGAAAATGTATTTATTTCATTGATAGTGGAACTATACGTCTAGATCGGACTCGAAACAGCTTTAGATTTTTGCGGGAAAAGAAAGAGTTTCAAGAAAGATTCGCAATAATTCCAACTTTCTCATTAGACCACTTTCTAAATATTTCAGGACTACAGACGACAACACAAGCGGCCCCAACACAAACCACGACTGGCCCTGTTCTTACTACAACGGCTATTCTTGCACCAGGTAAACACTGGTTTTTGTGGCGTTTGTCGAAGACAATACCATTATGAGTTCAATATTGATTTTTGAAGACCTTTTGTCGCATTTTGTGCAAAGCCGAAGAAATAAATCTAGGAGTTATGTGCTCATGAAAACTCTGTACTGTTGGTCGTGTTGATTCTGGAAGTCTGCTAGAGCGAAATTTCCTTTACTTTAGTAACATGGAACGATCAAATGCTTTTTCCTTCAGATTTCGACTGCCCTGATTGCATGGTTGATAAAGATCACGGGTACCAGCCCAACGACAGATACTGTCAAAAATATTACGAAATCATCGGGGACGGACAGGGACAGTTGCGAAGGATCTCCCGGAAATGTCGAGATGGTCTGTTCTGGGACCAGTATCATCTGACGTGTAAACGGCCGGAACAAGTCAACTGTCCGAACGGTAAAATGTCGTCATGCTCTATCTGTTGTCTGCGCATGTCATATTCTTCGAAGATTCGACCTGTCTGCTATGACGCATCACGGCGTCCCGTATAACTGGGAAAATTTGTAGAATACCACCTAGCGGGAGAAATTGAGTCCTATCAAGCCATATAAGGCTTGTAAAACGCGAAAAGGGACATTTGCGTAAAGTGTCGTTTTCGATCAGCTTGCGCAGTCTACGCAGGCTGATCTGACAGCGACTTTTCTGTTTTGCATCTACTGCAGCACAAGACAGGAATTAATATAAATTATTCATAGCTTGATTTCCAATCCTACCTATCAACCTTTGAAACTTGTTATACCATGTATCATTTCCTTTATTTTACATGTGTATTTGTATCATCATAATAAATAAAGTTTAAACTTACTGCAGCACAAAATCTAATCTAAATGTAATCGAAAAGGGCCGTCTCGGATTAGCCTGTGCGGACTGCAGAGGCTAATCCGAGACGACACTTTACAAACATGTCTGAATGCCCCTTTTCGCTATGATATGGAAGAAACAATGTAAGTTATTTAATTACTTTAAAGAAATTATGAATAAATGGAAAGTTGCTTTCAGACAACAGAACACAGGCGTTCGAGTTATGATGATCTTCGCTGCCCATATATGTAATATATTACATTATATAAGCAGCCAAGTTCGACGTAACCCGAACGCCTGTGCAACAGAAGCTATTAGAAATCCACGTTTTTAAGAATATCTCATAAATCGTCAGACAGAATTGGTCCACGATCAGACTGCAAAATATACCTGATACTCAATAGCGGTCCATATCTGTTACAGATCCATGTAAAAATAGAGCCGTAGCGTCGTACGCTATTGACGGTATGTGCAGCGGTTATGTGGCGTGTGTTGGTGGGCGGAGCTTCTGGGCCTGTTGTGGAGTGATACAAAGATATGTGGCGGGAACCGGATGTGTGACCGATCCTACTTGTACAGATGCGTGTGATGCAAGCTCGGAAACCAACTTGCAGGAACAAGAAGGCAGGAAAAGGTTTATTACTCAGTAGGCTAATTTTAGGTCAAACGATAAATGGTTTATCCAGTACTTTGCTACGCACATCTCAAAGACCTTTTGCTGATACTGCAGATCAAGATCAGAATTCATCGTGCAATCTGATCTTGATCTACACTGTCCGATATAAAGAACTAAAACTACCTCAGGGCTTTTCGCTTTGCGGCAGATTTATCATCAGTAATAATTCATTCGGGACCGGATCTTGATATGTAGGTCAGCATCTTTTTAGATATACTGTACATTAATTGACGATTGCTTTCCTCGTGACATAAGTAATCAAAACCTTTCTGTGCGAGAATTTCAACCCGAAATTAACCGAATCTGAACTTCGCCAAATTCTTGCTAACGTTTTCATTTTCAGAATGTCGAAACTTTCAGCACCCAACAAATCCAAACATGTACATTGAAATGGTGCCTTATCACGGTAACTTTACTCGGAGGTGTGCCCCAGGTACTACTTTTGATGCACCACGTTGTGTATGTATACATGATGGCGCGCCACCTAGCGGTAAACTCGATGGTAAATATCGTTTCTATTCTTATATTTAAGTAAAAGCATTTATGGTATAGCCAGCAATATGATATTATTGACAAAGGAATTTACCTGTAAAATTGATGGTATTGATGGCCTTCAACACGCCAAAAAAGGCGTTTGGACATTTGCGTAAAGTGTCGTCTCGGATCAGCCTGCGCAATCCGCGCAGGCTAATCCGTGACGGCGCTTTACAACTACATTAGATTTTGACCAACAGTTCACTTGCGTAAAACAGAAATTAACATCAGAGCGGAAAGTTTCGTCTCTGATCAGACTGCGCAGGCTGATCCGAAACGACACTGAGCAAAGTCCTAAATATCCCTTTTCGCGTGTTGCAGGCTATAATTGACATGCAACATGCGAAAAGGGGCACTAGGACATTTGCGTAAAGTGTTGTCTCGGATCAGCCTGCGCAGTCCGCGCAGGCTAATCCGAAACGACACTTTCCGTTTTTATGTAATTTTCTGTTTTGCGCAGGTGTACTGTGGCACAAGATCTGCTGTAGTCGTAAAGTGCCGTCTCGGATTAGCCTGCAAGGACAGCGCAGGCTGATCCGAGACGACACTTTACGCAATATGTCCGAATGTCCTTTTTTGCGTGTTTTGCAGGATATATATGAGCCATGCACTTACAGCTGGCCGTTATTACATCGTGATGCTTGATATCAAACAAGTCATGCCACGAATATAGATCCACAAAGTTTATTTCCTCGAACAACCGACTAAATCATTGCAAATATCTAATTTTTGACAATTTTATTGAGTCACTTTTGAAATTATTAGATATTAAGATGCAAACACGCGTGACTGCAAATATCAATCACAGCAGCTTCCTGTTTATGCTATGATGTTTTACAGATTGTGTACCGGCTGCAAATTTGACCTTTGACACAAATTTCATGGATTCATCCGGGCACTTTCATGCTGGTTCCGAGTTTGTAAAGGTACAGACGGGACAAGCTGTGTTTTACGGAAATGGAATGTTGAACATCTACAGATTTTCAGGCGATGATTTTGGAACCAGTATAGTGATTCAGTTCCGGTTTTATGATTTGGCTACCGGTGAGTTGTCAACAGTGCAACATGGGTATATGATGTAGGAAATGTTCGTAAACTTAAAAAAATGATTATGTTTTTAGCTTTTATAAGACTGGAATAAATTTGATATTGTCTATACAAATTAGATGTATCTAACGAACATGTTTTGTGACAACCATTGAAATTCATTCGAGTTCATATAGTCAAGGCATAGATTTATTGTGCATTTCTAATTTTTGATATAACTGTATTTCGGCAGCATTTAAACATTTAAGATATATGCTCTTATTGCGTATTGATCTATTTCACAACCAGCTGCAATTAAAACAGAGTATTCGATAGACAGTCATATCGTCGGTTTACTTAAAAAACCTCGTAATTACAGCTTGTAACAAGCACTCTCTTGCATTCCGGATCATTCACATTCACCTCTGTAGTGGGCCGAGAAAGTAGTCCGTCATTACGTGATACTTTGGTCACATGACCAGAACTCAAAATGGCGACACAAACGCAGGTGAAAGGAAGACCATTATCGATTACTTTGTGTGCTGTTGAAACAGCATACGGCCAATCAGACTAAGTGGTAGGCAATGTGAAAAAGAAGGCTTTTCTGAAAAGCCTAAATGTCTTTTAAAGGACCATAACTTGTTTTTTAATCTTATAACCTAAGATTTATCGGTGTGTCAAAGCTGTTGCCATCATTCATGGGCGCAGCCATTTTTGTTAAATTTGGCGTAAGATTTGATCAGTAAAGAGGCTCGAAAAAGATAGTTCCATTTTATACAGGTAAATTCATCAGTTTGAACGCACCTATAATGTATCAAGAGTCATATTTCTTTTGTCTATCTTATAATTTTACACACGAAACAGTTAAACAGTAACAAAACATCTTTTCCTCGGTTTGACAAGATTCTTGTCATTTAGCCCATCGCAGAGATGTATGTGAGAGTAACGAACGACAAATCTGCTCGGAAATTGTGTGACAAGCTGATGAGGTACATGTATAAATGTTTTGTAATTAGCAAATTTTTATCACTATTCGTTCAAAGCTGACTTAAAAGACGAACTTTACTTTACAGGAAGTGCCCCACAGGCGCTGGTTACCAACTGTATTTACAGCTCTGAGCTGAGTGCCAGTATCTCCATCATAACTTCCGGTGGCAATGTTGTCTTCACAACAGACACAGAGTTGCAGACGGAAACCGTTTCTGTCCCTTATAATCCGGTAAAAGCCATTTTCAAACAATTTAGTAACATTCCAAAATACTGCAATTTCTACATTTCTCGCACAAGAAAAACCTCACCGTATCGGAAGTTTACCATGCAAGATCAGACTGCACATTCTGTCCTTGCAAAAGCTGTCCATTTGAATACAAGATTTGTGAGTTACATCTATTTCATGATAACATGTATTGCTGTTAATGCTACATCAGAATTCTAACTTTCAGATGTTGTTGTCCGGCTTTGAAACTTATCTATCTATCTACCTATCTATCTATCTATCTGCCTGTCTGCCTGTTCATTTGTTCATTCATTCGACAATTCATTCATTCTTTCATTGCACGCCTTACAGAATAAATGGAACGACGTAACATATATTTACGATGGTGACAACCTGACTGGCGTTGTGAACGGAAATAAAGCACAGAAACCATTGATGGGTAAGCACACGTCTATTGCAACATAACACCTCGGGTTACCTTTGCCGTGTTTTGCATGAGATCTAACATTATCTATGGCTAATGACAGTTATATAGCGGCCACAGCATTCCGACATTCAAACGCCGTAACGGTCATCAAAAGGATTGGTTAGAATTTGAAAAATCGTACTATGGCGAGCAGTGCAGGTTTATGATCAGACTACTTTCTATGGTCTCCACTTTCTCTCCTCTTGACCTTCACATTTTGCAAACACTTAGGTCTTGAGTTGCTAGCGACATCTTAAGTGGTAAGATTCATAACGATTTTTTTACAACCAGAATTGGTTGCAAAGACGTCAGACGAGTTTTTAGATTATTCTTTTATTTATTTTTCTGCAACATTGTAGGAAGAATTCTCATCCGACGAAGCGGAATTATCCTTGGTGCCGGGAGCCAGATGACCCACTTTACAGGAACCTTTGATGAGGTAAAAAGATAGATATGCTGAATATCACATCGTCAGTTTACATAAGAATCCTCGTAATTAGAACCTGTTTCAAGCTGTAGCTACGAGATTTTTAAGTAAACAGACGATATATAGGTTTTTCTAAGCCTCGTAAATACACATGGAAGCGGACGCCAGAGATCGTGATACGCTGGCAACCAAAAAATTTGCAACAGTTCTAGTTGTATCTAAATATGTTGAAGAGGCATGAGTACATGTATCAACTATGAAAGAATCTTTAATGAGTGGGTGAGTGGCCCGGTCTGTCTGTCAGTCTAATAGCTGCTTTCTCGCACAGCCGTTGTCGAGGAATTGATCAGAGATGAAAGAGTAGTGAATCTTGTCGCAATGACTATCATAAACCCACAGAAAAAAATAGGCCGACCTTGTAATTCGAACCAGTGACTTTTCCACTTCGTTTCCAGTCCTGTGCTACTGGGCTCGGCAAAGAAAATAAAATGAAAGGACAGAGGGCATATTTAAAGTTTAAACTCCTTTCATTATTACACAACTAAAACATGACAAATCAAAGCATTGAGAACGCTGAGGTGCTATTTGTCAATGAAACTACAGTGTGGAATCAAGAATTTGAAAGACAAAAGACAGAAATATTGCTCAAACATTGGCTTGAAAATTAACCTACTAAGCACATGAATACCATTTTGATTGAAGGGAGAGTACTCATGATAAAGATAGGACTATTTGTGTATTGCTGATCTCCCTTCCATTATACGGGCCGAGCCCCAGTAGCTCAGTAGGTAGAGTACAGGATTTGAGAATAGGGGCTCGTGAGTTCGATCCCCGGCTCGGCCAATTTCTTTCCGATAAATGATGATAATCATTGCTACTGGATTCATTCCCCTCCCACCGCTGACCATTGTTTCGATGATAGCTATGTGGCAAAGCAACCAATGGCTTGGAAAGAACAGAGACTCCAGGAAAGCACAGATAATTGTACTGGCCGCCCCTATTTAAAACTGAAATAATTTTGAAACGGCGTTAAACACAATACAATCAGTCATCCAATTCATTGTAAGTAGAGGTCGGAAGTAACGTCTTTTGACAGTAGGATGCATGATTGATAGAGAGAGAGAAACCATGTAAATATATAGAACAGAATTAAGTTTGTAACCTGAAAACTATGATTTTGAAATATATTTTGGGCGTTAACATTGAATTTACAACATTACAATCATTTCGATCTATGAGTGTTCAAATGAAGATTACAATCATGGGATGGGCGATCCATGAGACGAACTGGTTTTACAACGAAAAAGCCCGTGACCAAGCGGTCAGTAGACAAATTTTGTATCATTGCATCGAAAGAAGGCCATGAGGGATTGAAGCCTTTTTCAATAAAATAAAAGGTGTCTCTTTCCACGGTCGATGGCCTCATCCAGTGTATTTCAAATTTTCTGATTTACATATCCGAGTGCTACCGAAAAACTCATTTGCCTGCGAAAAAATGAGCTTAATTGAGTTTATTTCCTTCAGCTTCGCACAAAATCGGATACATGGTCTTCAAAAGTCAATATCGAACTCATAGTGGTATTGTCTTCGACAAATGAAATACCACAAAAAAAGTTTAAAAAATGAAATAGCAATTTGCAGCAGACGTAATTGGAAACTTTTTATTTGTACATGAGTCAAGATTTTAAAAACTTGAACAGAAGTTGAAACATTTCGGCAACAGCAGAAAATGCGCGTTGTTTTCCAACCAACACTCACTTGCAAAAGGAAGTCAAGTCAAAAGAACTTTCACTATGTGAAATTAATCCTATATACCATTCTTGTCCATTCTTCGTTTATATTTAGTTTCAGTTGTACAAGTGTTTCCCGGGGTTTGCGGACGCCTATAGGGTATAGTTACAGATGGAAGAGACAAGATCTTACTGGTGGCAGGGACCAACACAACTTACACCATTTCTTTCTTTGTACTATAATATGGCAGTCACGTGACATTTATCCGCGCGTGTTTATGATTGGTTGAAAATGTATCATGTGACACCATGCCATTACATTCACGTTGCTCAGCGCGAAACAGACCTACTATCTTCATCAAAAATTTAATCCTTTACTCCATAGATACTCATTTCTACACATTGCTTGTAGGAGCCTTTGGAAAACATTGTAGCAAAAGGTGAAATTGCTCGTGACGAGCAATTTCACCTTTTGTCACAATGTTTTCTATGCAATGAAAAGGTGTCATATACCCCTAAAAACGGCTTCATCCTTGCTGTTATTTAGGGTCAATTAGAGATACCATAGAAATGCCTTATAGGGTAAAAGCTCAGACACATGTGTAGAAATATTATTTGAATACATAATGAGATATGCTGTGTGAAAAGGGTGCTTGATGCATTTGCGAAGAGTTTCTACCCATGTCAGCCTGCACAATCCGCGCAGGCTAACTTGGGCCGAAACTTTTCGCTATCTTTGAATTTTCTGCATGTCAAAGGAACATTCCATCCAATGATTCAATCGGTTGTGTGATAAAATGGGTTTTAAGGATCCATAATTATGTGATGAGGTACTTATTATCATGCATCACAGAGATGCATTAAGCCCCCTTTTTACAGAGCATGGTTTATAAATATTTGCCTTGATAAGAATTGGGTGCATCTTTGTGTCATCGAGTTAATCCTTTACCAAACGACAAAATTTTAGCCTTGTCCAAAGTGAAAGCGTTTGCAGATGACAATTTCAGTGCGGTTAAAATGATGTAATTTTTCTTTGATATAGTAGAAAGCATTGTGGGAAAAGGCGAAAATGCTGGTTACCAGCATTTTCTTCTTTTCTGGCAATGTTTTCAAAAGGCTTCTTTTCCAGGAGAGTCTGAAGTCGGCATTGTGTGGTAAAGGGTGAAATGGAAAATGAAATAATTAGCCTTCGGGCATTAATTGCCTGGAAATAGAGGAATACAGGTACATTAGAATATACGTGCAACACAAGAAATATATTAAGCTTTAAATTTTAACATTTTTTCCAAACAATCCCTAGTTTTGACGACCCTGAGGTAGAAAACCTTTTGAAAACATTGTAGGGAAAAGGAGAAAATGCTGGTAACCAGCATTTTCTCCTTTTCTCACAATTGTTTTCTACCCTTCCCAAACTGATAAAAGTCAGCTTTTGAGTCACATTAATTTCGTTTTCTGAAAATTTTTCCAATTTGGATGAGTCTAAAATTTTACTGTTTTGTTAAAGAGTTCAGAGTTTACCAGATAATAAAATATAGACTTGTTCAAATTGAAACTAGTCACTAGCGACAAATAAAATGTTGGTCAAACAATGAGATTTTTCTTTGAGACTGGAAAACGCTGTTGGAAAATAGAAAATGCTGGTTACCAGCATTTTCACTTTTTCCTACGAAGTTTTAATAAAGCTTTTCTTCCCAGGGTCGTTAAAAGACGTGATTGATTGGTAACGATGGCGATCGAATTTATTTTTAGTTGAAAACAACAAGTGCCTGTCAATCACACTGTTGTAAATGTTGATTTTGTTTCGACCGTTATTTGGTGTTATTTTCTGTGGATTTTATAATAATGTAGATCTATTTATACCATAATCAAAGTATAATACATATAAGGGTATTATTTTGTTTTTCCTTTCTCTATCGAATGTCTTGTTTGTTGGTTGGTTAACTGAATACTTCGTATGCGCTGAAAAATTTACAACTACATGTACTTATTTTGTACTTGTTTTTAACTTTAACGGCTTGGGTCATATAATGGCGGTCAGTGACGCACAAATGTATTTCCTGGCTTTCTCACACCAGTATCAAAACAACTTTCTTTCCAAAGCCTCAGACTACTTTTCTCACTTCAACAAGTTTGATGCGCAGTTGTAAATAATTCAGCTTAGCTGTTACATAATATGGGTCCATTTTGTCTAAAAGTTGGTTCAATCATGAGTTAGAGTGGTCATTTGACAAACATAATATTTAACCAGGGCAATATGTTTCGATCCAGTTTAGGCTGGGTGACCAGCATTTTCTCCGTTTCCCAAAATGGTTTCTAAACGGTCTTCTTTCTATCAACGAGAGGAGCGGGATCATAAACAAAATGGTGTCAGTGGACAAAGGATCAAACTTGCTGTTTCTACCAGTGATCCGTCATGTTCTTAACCCATTACCACACAATCCTGACTTTTGACGACCCTGGGAAAGAAACCTATTGATTTAACCCATTACCACACACACAATCCCTACTTTTGACGACCCTGAGAAAGAAGCCTTTACAAAACATTGTAGGAAAATGAGAAAATGCTGGAGATATTATCTCGCGGCAGAAATGTCACAATACATTTCGCCAGCCATTTTCATTACCGAAATTTCCGACAAAAGGGTAAAAAGAACACTGAAAGGCTGAATTATGAGGAAAAAATGCATAAATCATGCAATATTCACTGAGAACATATTGGAATTATATGATAGCGTGATTAACCCTTTACAACACAGCCAAATTTTAGACCCACCCAATTTGAAAGCATTTGCAGACAACAAAATAAACGTGACTCAGAAATTGAAACTTTACTTTAGAAAAGTAAAGAAAACGTTGTGTGAAAAGAAGAAAATGCTGGTAACCAGCATTTTCCTTAATCTAACACAATTCATGAGTGTAATAACTACTCTTCTTATCAAAATTGAATTAAAAACCTACCTTACTCACTTATTTCTAATTTTGACCTGGCCAATTCGAAGCAAACTGTTTACCTCTGCCTCAGAGTTAATGCGCTTGTAAAGATTATGGTATTGTAGTTCTTACAAAGTACCGGATTATACCGGAAACATGTCTGCCGAAGACGAAACTCTAGAACACAGCGACGAGGAAAGCGCTAACAAAGGGAAGAAAACGGCAAAACATGATTCTGGAGCAGCAGATTTAGAAAAAGTAACTGACTATGTCGAGGAATCGGAAATATCCTCGAAGGATCTCGGAGACGTAAGTATGTTTGATAGGATAAATGAAACCCGATTTAAAGTTGATATAAAATCGGACATGCACAGAAATTGGATGGGTGCAGGACAACTCGCCCCACAAAAATCTCGCCCCAAGACAACTCGCCCCAAGACAACTCGCCCCACCTCTAGAAGACAACTCGCCCCAAATTAGGGGACAACTCGCCCCACATCCAAGACAACTCGCCCCACATAGAAGACAACTCGCTCCGCTTCTCTTACTATTTCCGGTATGTACAAATAAGATAAAGGATAAAGGTGTAAAACTTAATTATGATTATTGTTTTCTTTTAATGAATATATATATTTGTAATAAATTGTTTATATATACACTGACGATTAAAATCTTTTTTTTTACAAATTTGAATTAATAAATGTACAAATTATTTAACTCTTTACCAAACAACAAAATCTTAGTCTGGTCCAAATTGAAAGCATTTGTAGATGACAAAATAAACGTGACTCAAAAGCGGAAATTTTACTTTGGAAGAGTTGAAAACATTGTGGGAATAGGAGAAAATGCTTATAGCCAGCATTTTCTCCTTTTACCGTAGTGTTTTCAAGAGGCTTTTTCCTCAGGTCATAAAAAACAGGGTTTGCTTGATAAAGGGTTAAACAATCTAGTCATAGTTGGGGCATCAAGCCCGAAGCCGTTCACTTAAGTTTTTCCTTGGTTCCTTTTTTCGTGGCACACTGCTATCTAAATATAGTACTGTGCAGTGCACCGGTAGCTCAGCCGGTAGTGTAAAGGACCTGAGGACAATGGGTTTCTGGTTTGATCCTTGGCTCGGTCAATTTCTTTCCGAGGATTGATGATAGTCATTATGACATGAATCAATTCTCTCTCAATTCAATTCAATTCAAGAGGCAATGAGTCAATATTTATGAATGATGTTTTTCAAGCAATGTCATAATTGAACAACATATCACTTCTGGTACAATCGAGCGACACCATATTAATCAAGCATTATTTTCTACATGCACATAAGACCTGGAAAAAGTCTGCTTTATTGGATCGGGGTGTGCGAATGTGTGATAATGTGGGTAATGTGTGATATTACCAAACTAACGCTGAGCACTATGCGCGACCCACTGACTGTTTACAGACAATGTATACGAAAATCAGACAACACAGAAAGCGCAGTCTGATTTTTGATCTACACTGTTCAATAAGGACCAGTTTTCAATTAAAAAACTGAAACGACAAAATTTCAATTTTTTTAATAACATGGCATGTGTCGTCTGCAAGTGTTTCAATTTGGTCAAGTCTAAAATTTTGTTATTAGGTAAAGGGTTAATTAGATAGTTCCAACAGGTTGCTTCTACCAAAGTGTGACACAATTAAGAAATTACTTTGATGCACCCACGCTTCTTGTGTTAATCCTTTAATGAAGATTGTTGTCGTTAAATCAGGTGTCAAATTCAATAACATGTTTTCATACCAAGCGTGACTTAACACCCTTCGGCAGACACATTACAGACCATAATACGCTTCAATTTATCACTTCTTAACTGATCGATTAAAGAAGGAAAAGCATAAACATGTAAACATGAAAAGTATTATTGTAGAAACTGGGAAATCGCCGACCAAAAATGCAACATGATAAGGCTGAAACCGGTGATTTAACCCTTTACCATACAATCGCTATTTTTAACAACATAAAAGAGAGGTTTCTGAGAATATTCTTGGAAATATTGAGAATGCAATATAATACGTTCATTCACTCTGTTCCTTTTACAGAAATCAAGATGTAAATGTAATGAAAAAAAAATTAACAGGGCAAAAAAAAAAATTGCCAAACATTGTTCGAGTTCATGATGTAAGAGAGAGAGAGAGAGGGGGGGACAGAGAGAGGATAAACAGGGAGTGCCTTACTATCAGTAATAAGTTGCAGAGATTGTTTTTTTTTTTCAAATCATACATCAGTTAGAAGAAACTAATAATGGTTTTGATAAATTTACACAAATTTCAGACCGGTGTATAGAATTTCCAAAATTCAAATTTAATAACAGCATAGAAGAAGATCACGCTGTTCTCCTTTTCCTAATAGGTTTTCCAACCTTTCCAAATTCAGTTTTTGAGGCACAATCAATCAATTAATCGGTTAATCTATCTATCAATTAATGTGTTAATTTGTCCGCCTGTCAATTAATCAATCAACCAATCACTTTGTTTAAAATGGGCTCAATTGTTCGAAATCTGTGACCTAGTCTGAGTTTTTATAAACTTGAGGTGACTTGTCTTCGATGTGGGGCGAGTTGTCCCTTAATTTGGGACAAGTTGTCTTCTAAATTTGGGGCGAGTTGTCTTGGGGCGAGTTTTTTGTGGGGCGAGTTGTCTGTCATTCAAATTGGATACACTTATGAGATTTTATCATTTCTTTATCTGTTTGCCCCCTACCCTCCATCCTCCCTATTTAGACCAGTGCTTGATTGGCTGTGAAGTTTAACCCTGTATTCAATAATCATATGGGTAATTGCACTGCGATCTGAAAGGATTGGAGTCATAAAGTGAAGCTAGAAAAAAAATGAATCCAAACAAAGTAGATTCAGATGAACTGAATTAGATCTAGATCTCACAAAATACATCATTTTAGACCTTGAGTGGAAAGCTGAATTTTCCCCTTTGGTTTGTGTTTCTCTCTGAGGAAGATGTCATGCTTTCTCTGCAGTTCGTTAAAAAATGGAAGATAGGTTTAAAGATCTGATAACATTTTAACCATAATGTTTCTATCTTTTTAAACATAATCTGTGTTTTTTGTATCTCATTAGACTAATATGTTGTCTGTGAAAGCTTTCAAAATGGGTATGTCAAACTTGTTCTCCTCTGGTAAAGAAATGGTCATCGAAAAACATTCACATAATTTATTTGACTATTACTTATGACATTCTCATTCATTTTTTATTACATTTCTGGAATAGATTTTGATCTATTTTATACTTTTTTCAGTTCAAAAACAATAGTTTAGTACAAATCTGAAATGGTCTTGTAAAAACTTCAAATAACTGGTTTAGTTGAAAGAAATGCTGACAAAGTCCATGATGAATGCTAACTCCTTGCCAATCAGCAAAATGTTTGACTGGACGAGAATGAAAGCATTTACAGACGACAAATTAAATATTGCCTAAATGGTGATTTTTGTATTTAATAGGGTACAAAACAGAGTGGGTATTGGAGAAAATGCTGATTCTCAGCATTTCTTCCTTTTCCGACAATGTTTTCAAATGCATTTTATTTCAGAGTTGTTTCAGATTATGTTTTAAAGAAGGGACAAAAGCTCACGATGCTATCTTCATTTAACTCTGTATCACACAAGAAAATTTTAGACAGGTCCAAATTGCAAGCATTTGAAGACAACAAAATTCATGTGACTGAAAAATTAGAATTTTATTTGGGAAGGGTAGAGATAAAACATTGAGGGAAAAGGAGAAAGTGGTAGTTGCCAGTATTTTCTCCTTTTCCCACAATGTTTTCAAAAGGTTCTTTCTCAGACTCTATAAAAGTTAGGATAATTTGATAAAGAGTTAAATAGAAACATTGTTTTCTTTTCTTACTCTATTTCAGGCAATAAAAGTAGCCAGTGATCAAAGTAATAAACAAACAGTAGCAAAACAAGAGAAAGAAAAAGAATTATCCAAAGTGAAGATATCTAAAGAAGATGTAGAATTTATAGTAAGTATAGATACTATAGACCAGTGGCATATTAGTGTAATTGACTGGTCAGCAAAATTGTAAAATTTTGATACATGACAGGTATTAGATATTTAAATTAACTCTTTGCAAAACGACAAATTTATAGACTGGTCCAAATTTGAAAGCATTTGCAGATAACAAAGTAAATGTTTCATTGTATGCTTGAATGCGTTGAGTATTTATACCATTCTCGCCGTTTAAAAATTGCATGTGCTGATATGAAGTCAGATAGAAATCCGAATTTCAGATCAAGGTTCCAACCGCGCTACTTCCTGAGGGTTGTCAAAAGGCCTAAATAATGTATTTTTATACGCTCGAAGCGTTGTATGTGTTATGGCCCTGGTTGTCCATCCATCTGTCTGTCGGACTGTTACCAATTTCTTGTGCATGTAACTCTTTCAACAGTTTTCATTGGAACAATTACAAACATACCACAGGAATCTCCATGATGTGTAGTTGTGCATGTGACCTTTAAAATTTGGATATCTGCTGGCGAGCTAGATTTTCACCTATTTCACTGATCAGCCCCGTTGGGCATATATGGGTTGCTTTGTAAAGATATTGTTGTTTAACCCTTTCCCAAAAGACAAATTTTGGACTCTTCCAAACTGAAAGAGTTGGCAGATGACAATTTTAGATTTTGAAAAAATGGCAGAAAGTTCTCAAAAAGGGTAGAAAACACTGTTGGAAAAGGAGAAGTTGCTCATTACCAGCAATTACTCCTTTTCCCACAGTGTTTTCAAAAGACTTTTATTGCAGACATGTAAAATCAGGGCTTGTTTGGGAAAGGGTTAACTTAACCTTGAAGAAATTTGCCGAACTAAAAAATGCTGTTATTTTATTTCAATGTTGGTTTTGTTTTTTTCCAGATCAATGAGATGGAGATTCACAAATCAGTAGCAGAGAGAGTGTTACGAGAAAACAAAGGAAATCTTGTGGAAGCTTTAGTGGCATTGACAAACTGAGAAAGTTTAGGTCGAGAAAGCTTACATCTGGAAAGTGAATATTCATGTGATAAGAACAGAGAGAGCTCCAGATAAGAGGGAGGGGTGGTATTCTAAATCCACTATTTCTCTTTGAAACCCTATGTTGTGGGTACTCATTAGAATTGTCTTGATGAGACGATTCTGTTGAGTACCCACAATATAGGGTTTAGTGGAGAATAATCAATATTTTCAGTTTTGGAATCAAAATCACTCCCTCTATCTTGAGCTCTGATATAAAACACCTTTATTTGTCTTTGAGCAAACCATTTTGTCAAGAAAATGTGGCAGAGGAGAAATTCTGTGTAACAAATTATTTTTTCTTGTGCTACCAAGTTTTCACTTGTACTTACATGTTATCCCATTATCAAACTATCCAGTGTTTAGCACTTTACCAAGCGATGAAATTATAGACCTGTCCAAATTGAAAGCATTTGCAGACAAAAAAATACATACATGTACATTTAAATGTGACCCAAAAATTTAAACTTGACTTTAGAAGAGTTGAAAACATTGTGAGAAAATGCTGGTTACCAGCATTTTCTTCTTTTCCCACAATATCTTCTACCCTATGAAAGTCATAAATCATCATATTAGTAGGATTTAATTTGTTGTCTGCAGATGCTTTGAATTTGGCCCGTGCCTAAAATTCGTTGTTTGGTAACGAGTTAGCCAAAATTTCTATTACTTTATGATTATTACAAAGGAACAGTTTTTAAAAAAGACTGTGGAAAAAGAAGAAAATGTTGGTAGCTGGTATATGTTTCATTTTCCATGGTGTATTCTACTCTTCTTAAGATAAATTTCATTATTAAATCTGACCCATGCTCTATAAAAAGGGGGCTAAATGCATATGCAAAAAGTATCAACTCATGTCAGCCTGTGCAGCCCATGCCTGCGTAGATTGAAACTTTTTTAAAATTTCTTGAATATTAACTCTTTACCACACAATCCTGACTTTCAACCCATTACCACACAATCCCTACTTTTGATGCCGCTGAGAAAGAGGCTTTTTGAAAACACTGTGGGAAAAGGAGAAAATGCTGGTAACCAGCATTTTCTCCTTTTCCCACAGTTTTTTCTACCCTTCCAAGAACAAATTTCAATTTTTCAGTCTCCTTTATTTCGTCGTCTGCAAATGCTTTCAATTTGAACCAGTCTAAAATTTTGTCGTGTGGTAAAAGAGTTAATGACCCTGAAAGAAAAGCCTTTTGAAAACATTGAGGGAAAAGGAGAAAATTTCTCCTTTCCCACAATGTTTTCTACCCTGCTGGAAACAAATTTCAATTTTTGAGTTACATCTATTTTGTCGTCTGCAAGTGGTTTCAATTTGGACCAGTCTTAAACTATGTTGTTTGGTAAAGGGTTAACTTATTACCAAATGACAAAATTTTAGACTGACCCAAACTTAGAGCATTTGCAGACTGAAAAATAAATGTGACTTAAAAATTGAAATTTGTTTTAGGAATGGAACAAAACATTGTGGGAAAAGGAGAAAATGTTGGTTACCAGCATTTTCTCCTTTTCCCACAATGTTTTCAAAAGGCTTCTTCCTCAGGGGCATTAATAGTCGTCACTGTGTGGTAAAGGGTTCATGGCCCTTAGGAAAGTGGTCTTCGAAGACATTGGCGGCAAATGGAGAGATGCTAGTATAAAGAGGGAATGATGATTTTCTTAATCCATTATTTCCATTGAAAACCCTATGTTGTGGGTACTCATTATCATTGTCTCTATGAGACATTACAAATGAGTACACACATAGGGTTTTGTTGAGTATTATTTTTCAGTTTTGAGATAAAAATCTTTCCTCCTGTCTGGAGCTCTGCTCAGGTCCTTGAAATGGCAGAAAACATAATGAGCAAAAGGAGAAATTGATGATTAATATATCTGGAGCTCTGTGTAAGTCATCTTCTGAGCTACATTTGTTGTCTGCAGTGACTTTCATTTTGGACAAGTCTAAAAGAACTTGACATAGTGAAGGGTTGTAAGATTGAACTGAGATTTTTTCTTCTGTTTTTTGATAATAGCTTGCTGTTACATACAGTATTGTGGATTATAGCTTTTCACAATTAATAAATTAAAAGAAAAAGAAATTCAGTATGTTCTCATCTTGGTATAATACATGGATCCGTGGCGATAAGATAAACCGACTACCTTAGTTACTGTTGCCAAGGTCTCACAAACAAACGTATTCAATACATATACAGTATAGCAGATAGGCTACTTAAATCGTGCTGTCATGACTGTTTCTCTCAATAAAATTCCTGAAAAAGTACTTTAATCATATATTTCTATCATTAAAAGGGCGAATTACGGGGGCGACGTACAATGTAACAGATTTGAAAAAAAAAATGAACATATAAAAAACATCAACAAATCTCCGTTTTGCCACAGAATAATAGAATTAACGATACTTTTTTGATTTCGTTGGGCTAGTAAAGTCATCTCAGCATTATACTAAATTATATAACACTGAATTACAAGCCTTTCGAAAAGTTTATAGAATGTCTGATTGAACAGAGACGTTTAAGTTAATGAAAAATTTCAATATTATGTTAGGGGGAAAAGGGTTGTCTGATGGTTATAAAGTGTGTTGTCAATTAAGAAAATTGTTAATAGTATATGATATACTGATGACAACGGGTGGTCAAGTTGATTAGAGCGGTAATTTGCTTTGCAATCAAACACACTTCCTATCAAATTAACAGTTTACCAACACACCCTTTGTGCTAATGTGCAGATGTGCTAATCTATTTAAACTCGTCACCAAATGACAAAATTTTTAGGCCAATCCAAACTCAAGTATTTGCAGACAACAAAATAAATGATTCAAAAATTGAAATTTGTTTTTGAAAGGGCGCAAAACACAGTGAGAAAAGGATAAAATGAATGTTACAAGCATTTTCTCCTTTTTCTGCTTTTGAAAGCTTTCTACGGGTCGTTAAAACTCGGTGCTATGTGGTAAACGGTTAAAACATCAAGTCAAGAGAAAATTTCCAAGTTCCACCAGATCAGAAGTTAGACTTTTTTTTAAATTGAAATATACTCCTAGTGAGGAAGAACTACACGCCAAAGTGCTTATTGTAATCAGCAGGTTCTTTAAATCCAAGACTAATCATCATGTAATTTGCAATCTGATCTATATCTACACATCAGAGATCGTATATACGATCCCAGTACACATTCAGCATGTTCTTCATGCACCATGGGTTAAGATTAATGTCAAATTGAAACATTGGTAACAAGTTACGCGGCCACTTTTTGGATGTGCATAGGTTATTGAACAAGTTTAATATTCAAGTAAAAGTATTTTTTTTTTATTAATACTTCATATAGGTCTATTTTTACCTTTTTTTTTTTTTCAGTTTTCTATTTCAGAGAGGAAAAATTATAGAATACTTTGAATTAATCCATTATCCAATGCTGATCAGCTCTTTGCATAAGTTCAAATTTTCAGTAATTATCACAATTTAAACTTGTGTATAGCCTCTGCGTGATCTCACGTCATCGGTACACGTTCGCAAAGCACATTTTTGTAAGCTTTTTTTAAAATTCAAACGTTAAAAACACAACATAAATAAAGAGAATTGCATTCTTCCAACGTTAACAGTCGTTTATTTGTGAGCCGAAATAGCAGAAACCAAGGTAGGACATCGGGTAGAATAAATGCGATGTCCTGATTGGTCAAATATCGATTTCCACGGATCCATGAATTAGGTTGTTATCTTTTCAACACAAAGTCGGTCTTACAAACAAAGTCCGTAACAAAGAAACAAATGAACAAATGCAGAAATTACGGTCTGGGCAGGATTCAAACCCTAGATCTTCCCGACGAAAGGCCAATGCCTTAACTCTTTACCACACGAGAAAATTTTAGACTGGTCCAAATTGAAAGCATTTGTAGACGACAAAAATAAGGTGACTAAACAATAGAAATTTGTTTTGAAAAGGGGTAGAAAACACTGTGGGAAAAGGAGAAAATGCTGGTTAACAGCATTTTCTCCTTTTCCCATAGTGTTTTCAAAAGGCTTCTTTCTCAGGGGTATCAAAAGTAGGGATTGTGTGGTAATGGGTTAAGCACTGAGCGAAAGAGATCCATGTATCTCCCTAACATGGTTGTTAGGTATATGTCGTAGTCCAAACTGGAATCTAGGCAGATCCGGAATCTGCCTAGACCAAATTGGAATTCTATTTTGGTCCAGACCAAATCAGAATTCTACTTTGGTCTAGACAGATTCCAGATCTGCCTAGACCAAATTAGGATTCCAGTTTGGCTAGGCAGATCCGGAATTTTTAATTTAAACCCCAAATTAAAAGAGGCAGTTAATCAGAAATTCAGAATAAGAATAAATTTTGAATGTTTTGTACTTTAGCAGGAAAAAAAAAGTAGGAAATGGAGCATATGTGGGGAAAAAAAGATATTTCTTTAACTAGAAATACATGTATATCTTAGTTGTAATTATATGTGGATCAGTTTGATTTAATAGAAAGAAATCATGAAATAATCCAATAATGAAGTAGTAAGCATTGTAGGAAAATATTTGTTTTCCTAAGAATTCTACCACAGAGTTGTAGTTGTAAACCTGTTTTATTTTTTGTAGGACTGATATTATAGAAATGAGAAAAGTGAGAAATAAATCTAGTAGAAATTATGGTGGAAAAAGGAGAATTGTTCATACTGTATACTCTTTACATTTTTTCCCAATAAATGGTAATTAACCTTTTCCCAAACAATCCCTGGTTTTTACGGGTCTAGAATAGTAGCCTTTTGAAAACATTGTGGGAAAAGGAGAAAATGCCGGTAACCAGCATTTTCTCCTTTTCCCACAATGTTTACTACCCTGTCATAGACAGAAATCATCTTTTCAGCAAGAGTTGAATTGTCGTCTGCAAATGCTTTCAATTTGGTCTAATCCAAAAGTTTGTCGTTTGGGAAAGGGTTAATAATATGTGATGGGTCAACCTGGCACAAGTATGATGTGTGAAGTGAAAGTTGACATTGTCAAAATGATGTTAACCCTTTACCACTCAATGCTGACTCTTAACGAACCTGGAAAAGGAAACTTTTGAAAACTTTATGCTTTATGCGGAAAGAAGAAAATTCTGGTAACTTGCATTTTCTCCTGTTCCCACAATATTTTCTACCTATCAAGGAAAAAATGCTCAATCTTAACCACATTGACATCGTTGTCTGCACATAATTTCAATTTGGACAAAGCTAAAACTTTGTCATCTGGTAAAGGGTTAAATGCCAAATTAGTTACCTGTAAAAGTGTGAATGTGTGATATCTTTTTGACCAATCACACATACAGGAACCATCTGGCAACCCTTTACATGTAATAAGAGAGATCACAGACAGTGTACATATATCTGGGTCAATAGTTTTCAAACATGTGACAGTTTGTTAGATAGGTAAACATATCAACTTGCAGAAAATCCCCTGAAGTGAAATTTTAGTCTTGGTTAGCTAACGCAGTCAGTGCAGCCTGACCAGATTTGATACTTATTGCAATTTCTGGATGGTCCTTTTTTAAATTAAGGGTCATATTTACTAAACCACTTTTGTTTTTGAAATACTACATTGTACTTAATTGCTTTGTTCATGAATAATAAATGCCAAAATAAAAAAAAATAATAATGACAATAAAATGTAGACAAAAGACCATACTTTAATAATGTACACGCTGATCTTTGTCTACACTTCCTAAAAACATATGATTTAAGTTGGGAACTACATAAATAGAAGAAAGAGGATAAATTCATAACTTACTACTTTTTTTTTTTTCCTTTTGTATAAATGTGTTTACTTAATATAGTCCGGTCTGTTAACTCGATTTTTTAGCAAAATGTTTACACTCCGGACGAAAGCAACAAATTTTGCATACAGTTAAAAGACATCATTCCGAACCATTTGCGCCTGGTGTGCCCGATTTTAGTGGCCTAGTTCATTAATTACTGCCTATTATATATTCGGATAGATGTAGTGTCCGAATACTCTTCCTTTGTATTATATCAGAACACATATATTAGTATCTCACAATGATTTGATCACTGAGGGTCGATCAAAACGCTTTCAAATTTAAGAGAACTTCATTTTTTTATCGAAAATTTGTTTTTTTATTTACTTTGTAGGTGGATTTTGGTTTATTTTCAGTAATAGAGATATGAATAAATCCGAAATGGTACCCAGAATGGGCATTTTTAGTAATTTTTTCACTTTTATATGAAGTTCCGAAACTTTTGAAAGGTCCAAAAAACCTAAAACGGCTGTACCGGTAGTTTTATTAATCATCTTTTTCGAAGATACACACAAAAAAGGAAATGTCGTTTTATCAATCTTTCGGTAGACTTCAGAGAGTAAAGCAGTACCATAAGCGCTATTTTCTGTCGGGCGTGTTGATAGAACTCTTAGTATGCAGACTGCATTAACCCTTAGGCTGCCAAGCGCGACTTAATGATCTCTTGCAGACAATATAAACTAAGATCAGACTACGAAGAACGTGCAGTCTGATCCTAGATCATCTACACTATCCGATACGGAGATATTTTTCCTCGAGATATTCCTCTGAAATAACATTTGGGATTTTACGATCGGCTCTAAAGTGTCATTTAATTAGTAGGATAAGGTTTAATAATTTGAAAAACAAATCCCTCAGCCCATTCCGAAAGAAATAAGTGCAAATATACAGTCAAACTGGGACCGATTAAATCAGGTTACATAATAATGCATTTGAAAACCAAAAAAAAAAAGATGTTCGGGCAGAAAAATGCATCTTTTAGGTCCAGTAATTAGAACAGACTTATCCCCTGTAACAGATTTTAATCATTCCAACCCTTTACAAGTGATATCAACGTAAGGCTGAACGGGATAAACACTTAATTATGACACGTGTGTGTTAGTCTGTGCTCTGCTCGAACTTCTGTTTTTTCTAGAAGAAATGGGAGGTTTTAGATTTGAATTGAATTTTGTTATTACGATAGTTAATTTATAAGGTAGTTCAAACAGGAACATGACAAAAATGCAACTATAGAGACCTTAAATATTATTTCAAAGATCAGGATTTTCGCTGTAAATTGAAAATGTATAATATCCCAGTTTTTGGTAAATAAACTGTCTCTGTCTATTTGCAGAATACTGGAACGTTTTTTTTTTTTAACAAAAAAAATATTACTTTAATAGTTTCAATAAATCAAACTACCGATTCCTGGATTTCGAGCCAGTACGTTAAAAAACTTAGCCACGGAATTCGGCAAACATTAGTTGATCTATCAGACATAAGAATAGGAAAGGTCTATTGCAGTTATATTAATGTTATTTTTCACCCTTTTACCCAATTTCTTACAATACTGAAAATTTGAGACTTGCCATAATTGCAAGCCTTTGCAGATAATTTGAATGTGACCTGAAAAAATGAAATTGTTTGTAAGAAGGATAGCAAATGGAAAAGGAGAAAAAGGTGGTTACCAGAACTTTATCACTTTTCTACAACATTTTTAAAAATTATATTTCTCAGGGTCGTGAAAAGCTTGTGTTATGCGGGATATGGTTTTAAATAGTTACGGCGAATGTTTTCACCCGACGACGTCCATATACTTAGTATATGGGCGACGGACAAAAGTCCACTGGACAAAAGCCCACTGGGCAAAACCTCACCGCTAATTTTGACAGGGAGGACAAATGCCCATGCACTGCTTATAAAAAGAAGTGTATAAAAAATAATTTTTTAATCATTTTTGTAGAAAAAACACAGCGATTTAATGATCAGAATGATCAAATTGCATTTCTTTCTTCTCAATGTTTAATTCTCTGCAACATTCCCACTCTTATAACAACCATGTGAAAGAAGAAGAAAATGTTGTTTATCAGCATGTTCTGCTTTTCACATAACGTTTTCTGCTTTTTGTAGAGACAAGTCACATAATATATACGAAACTTATTAATTCCATACATGATTAGAACTAAAAGTTCTATTGGGCTATTGTCCCAGTGGGTTTTTGTCCTAGTGGGCTTTTGTCCAGTGGGCTTTTGTTCCAATGGATTTTTTTCCTATACCCAGCATATGGAGACGATAGAGTAAAGGTAGTTCAAATGGTTGTAATTGTCCTTGAAAAGGTAAAACATATTGTTGAAGCTGGAGAAAGATTGCTTTTTTTTCTCAAGATTTTCTCTCACACTTTGAAAATTCATTTTTCACAGATGTTTTTGAACTACTAGTATATATTGATTACTTTTTTTTGCGGGGGGGGGGGGGGGGGGGGCGGTGTTGAGGTTGGGGATGTGAGACAAAAAATAGAAAGTGGGACAAATCAGCATGTCTGTCCCCATTTTTGTTCCGGGTCGCCAAAACACGAAATACATTGGTAAAAGGTTAAATAGCTGTCCAGTGTCTTCAGAGAGACAGGGACAATCCATTTACTGATATAACAGCACTATTATCAAACCGTCTTTGTTGCGTTTTCAGGCATGTTCCTATTGACGAATAACTTCATGTTATAGATCATGAGCAAAAGAAACGTGGCTTCAGATCAAATTTCAAACCTTCCATACCGTCTTCACAAAATATTTATTCAAACTTCATTTTGAGCATTTAAAGATGTGAAAAATGGGTAAAGGGTTAACTCGGTGTTCCTTTGATCTCGGTATCGCACTGCAGGGTGGGTGAGCTTTAGAAGAGTTGTAATGTACTGTCTTCTTACAGATTTACAAACATGTGTCACATTAAACTGACTTTTCCGTATCTTTTGTTTTATATTAGTTTACCCGTGTGGTGATCATTAATGGACGGGATTTTGAATTATACACAGGTTACAGAGGTTTCATTCTTAGTCTCTATATGCTCTTTATTTCAAAACGATCTCATAAAATGCATATTTTGTCTGTTTATGATTTTTTTTTTTTCAAAAGCAATACCACGAAATATTACTAAATTGTGTTAGAATTGATTTCCTCTAGATTTTTTGCTATGTCATTTTCTTTTCAGTTTTGAATTTGTCCAAATTTAAAGGGTTTGCGAACGGGACATACAGCATTTGTCACTGAAAAAAAAAAATGCTTTGGATTAAAAGAAAATATGCGTCAAATGTAATCGGCAAATCGTCTATTGCATTGTATGCGGAAATCTGAAGGCAATTTGATTTGTCCTGCCGATCGACCAAATTCAAAGGAATCCTATACGCGAAATTCAAAGTCAGTTCTTTTTAAGTAGGCTATGTAAAGTGCAAGCAAATGACAGGCAAATGGACGGACAGATAAACACACAGATACGAAAGACTTACAGAATATTCATAAAATCAATCCCTAAATACAGCTATGCCTTCAAAATGGCAAAATACTTCTGAAACACCATTTTTTGTCGATTATACATTGTGACTAAACGGGAAACAACCAAATTACTGTTCTACAAAGGAAGAGTATTCGGACAGTACAGTTATCCGATTTTCAAATCGCAATAAAAATTGATCTAGGGCCTTAAAATCGGGCACACCCCTTTTTTTCGTTTTAGAAAAGTATTGTTTACATCATATAAAATTTTCACACTTTCGTCCGGCGAGTAAACATTTTTGAGCTAACAGACCGGACTAATATAGCATTTATAGAAAAAGGTATAAAAATCAAATCAGGTGATAAAGATTTTTTTTTTTTTGGTTAAAATTGGTATTTACTGAAAAGATTCTAAAAGACAAAAGATTCCAATTTGGTCTAGGCAGATCCTGTATCTGCCTAGCCAAACTGGAATTCTAATTTGGCCTAGGCAGATCTGGAATCTGCCTAGACCAAACAAGAATTCTATTTTGGTCTAGACCAAATAAGAATTCTAATTTGGCCTAGGCAGATTCCAGATCTGCCTAGGCCGATTCCGGATCTGCCTGGATTCCAATCTGGCCTACGACATTTACATGGATCCGTGGAAATCGATATTTGACGAATCAGGACATCGCATTTATTCTACCCGATGTCCTACCTCGGTGTCTGCCATTTCGGCTCACAAATAAACGACTGTTAACGTTTGAAGAATGCAATTCTCTTTATTAATGTTGTGTTTTTAACGTTTGAATTTTAAAAAAAGCTTAAAAAATGTGCTTTGCGAACGTGTACCGATGATGTGAGATCACGCAGAGGCTATAGACAAGTTTGAATTGTGATGATTACTGAAAATTTGAACTTATGTAAAGAGCTGATCAGCGCTGGATAATGGATTACTTCAAAGTATTCTATAATTTTTCCTCTCTGACAGAGAAAGCTGGAAAACAAAGGTAAAAATAGACCTATATGAAGTATTAATGAAAAAAAAATACTTTTACTTGAATATCTAACCTTGTTCAATAACTTATGAACATCCAAAAAGTGGCCGCGTAATTTGTCACCAATGTTTCAATTTGACATTAATCTTAACCCATGGAGCATGAAGAATATGCTGAATGTGTACTGGGATCGTATATACGATCTCTGATGTGTAGATATAGATCAGATTGCAAATTACATGATGATTAGTCTTGGATTTAAAGAACCTTCCTCAGGAGTATATTTCAATTTTAAAAAAAGTCACTTCTGATCTGGTGGAACTTGGAAATTTTTCTCTTGACTTATCTGTTTTAACAATTTACCACAGAATGGGTTTCAACGACCCGTAGAAAGCTTTTAAAAGCATTGCGGAGAAAGGAGAAAATGCTTGTAATATTCATTTTATCCTTTTCTCACTGTCTTTTGCGCTGTTTCAAAAACAAATTTCAGTTTTTGAATAATTTATTTTGTTGTCTGCAAATATTTGAGTTGGGATTTCTCTAAAAATTTTGTCATTTTGTGACGAGTTTAAATAGATTAGCACATCTGCACATTAGCACAAAGGGTGTGTTGGTAAACTGTTAATTAGATAAGAAGTGTGTTTGATTGCAAAGCAAATTACCGCTGTAATCAACTTGACCACCCGTTGTCATCAGTATATCATATACTGTATTTTTCAATTCAATTCAATAAGCTTTATTTTATCCACGTATGTACAACATACAGTATGGAAATGTAATAAATAAATAAATGACATAGAAATAATAATGTGATTGGACCTTGAGAGTTTAAAAAAAGAGAAAGAGTAGAAAGTTTAGAGAAAGATTAACATAAATTGTCTAAATTGGGAAAATCAGTAATTTTAAGCTTGTAACAGGTACATAACTGTTTACCAAACGTCACAATTTTCAACTAGTCCAAACTGAAGGCATTTGCAGACGACAAAATAAATGTGAATCACAACTTGAAATCAGGCTGCACTGCATATGATGTATAAATAAATAAATAAAGTGCATTCTGATCTGGAATAGAGCTAAAAATAGCAAAAAATAATCATGGAAAGAAGTACTGTTACAACAAATTTGCTAACTATAACGTATGTAGTGTGTACAGGTGTACAGCCAGTCACAACTTAAAAAAAAAAAATTACTAAGGTAATTTTGTACCGTCAATGATATTAACAATTTTCTTAATTTTCTTAATTGACAATACACTTAACGCATATTATAATCCATCATTAAATTTGAACGTCTAGTAAATTCTACAGACCGTTCTGAAATTGTAAATTTGTGTAAATTTATCAAAATCATCATAAACTCCTTTTAACTGATGTAAAAGTAAATTTACTAATCTTTGCAACTTATCATTAATAATTAGACAACCCTCTCTCTCCCCCCACCCACCCACCCCCTCTCTCTCTCTCTCTCTCTCTCTCTCTCTCTCTCTCTCTCTCTTTCCTTTACATTACGAACTTGAACTATGTTTGTCTAAATACAATTTTTGCCTCGTTAAAATTGGTTTCATGTACATTTACCTCTTTTCTGTAAAAGGAACAGAGTGAATAAAGGTATTGTATTGTATTGTATTGTATTGTATTGTATTGACAACCCTTGGCCCCTTAACCTGTTAATAAAGTTTTTCATTTACTTAAACCTCTCTGTAGAATCAGACATTCTATAAACTTTTCGAAAGGCTTGTAATTCAGTGTTATCTAACTTGGTATGATGCTAAGATGACCTTACTAGCCCAACGAAAGCAATAAGTATCGTTAATTCTATTGTCCTGTGGCAAAACGGAGATTTGTTGATGTTTTTTATATGTTCAAATTTTTGTTTTAACATGTAAATCTGTTACATTGTACGTCGCCCCCATAATTCGCCCTTTTAATACATCTCCGTATGTAAATTAGTCAAGCATTTTTAAATTGCTTACTGAGAATTTATCATCGATAGAAATGTATGATTAAAATACTTTTTCCGGAATTTTATTGAGAGAAACAGTCATGACAGCACGATTTAAGTAACCTATCTGCTATACTGTATATGTATTGACTACCTTTGTTTGTGAGACCTTGGCAACAGTAACTAAGGTAGTCGGTTTATCTTATCACCACGGATTCATTTAAATTCGGGACGAAGCCATGCATGAAGGAGTGATCTCCCATAACAGTGGGATATCCCAGCCTGCAAAAATTATGGGACCAATATGGGCCCCATGTTGGATTTAAGATGGGTCCTACATGGGCTGCCGATGTGGGACTGAGCTGGTTTTTGCAACAGGATTCCACGAGGGACCCACAAGGGCAAACATATATGGGTCATATATGGGAATTATATGGGTCCAATATGGGCTTTGTTTTCAACCCATACTGGACCCATATGGTTCCTAAATTTGTTATAAGGGCTGGATATGGGAACCATATAGGCCCAATATAGGCTATGTTATAACCCTTACTGGACCCATATGATACCCAAATTTCCATTATAGGGGCAGGATATGGGAACCATATAGGCCCATTGTTACTGGATGCTCTCTATAAACGGGTCATGCTCTCTATAAACGGGTCATGTGGGAATAATGAGGGTCCGATATGGGTGATGTTGTTACCCACACTGGACCTTTATGGTGCTCTGATCTCTATTATAAGGCCAGAATATGGGAATCATGTGGGTCCAATTTTATTATTTGTACATCCTGTAGATCTTGCATGGGAATTCTATGGGTTCTCGTTTGGTACTGATATACTAGTAAACAGAAAAGGCTGCATAGGAATTTGTGGGTCTGATTTCTGGTTAATGTATGAGATTGGCCTTGTTAGCCATAAAAAGATTTTAGATATTTTCAGATTGAGAGCAAGCAGCTAAGTGATCACAGTTGCTCACCTTAAGCATTTTATGCTGTGGTGAGGTAAAATTCATAAGTTATATGTCCACTTCAGTGGATTCAAAAACAGAGGGGAGTTGATTGACTAATATGCTCCTCTAAGTAGAATGCATAATTATGAACTTAATTGCTTAAAATGACCTAATATCTAGGTCCAACTATCATAAACCAGTGTACAATAACAAGAATTGTATTTTCAAGACATATAATTTCAGTATTTGTTTTTGTATTTTAATTTGAAATTGCAATGGCACAAGCGTACAAAAATATAGTACAAAACAGCAACAGTTATAAAACAAAAAACAATCATAATACTGCTTTGAAATAAAATATGGATTACAAAATGATATGTGGATTACATATTTTACATATGTATATAGTCCAAAACAATAACAGTTATAAAACAAAAAACAATCATAATACTGCTTTGAAATGATATGTGGATTACAAAATGATATGTGGTACTGAAGTGGTAGGAACAAATCGTTGCTTGCAGAGTAACTTAACCCTTTCCCAAACAATCCCAGTTTTCAAAATACCTGAGGAAAAAGGCTTTTGAAGAAATTTGGAGCGGGAAGGAGAAAATGCTAATGACCAATGTGTCCCTTTCCCTTAACTCTTCACCACACGAGAAAATTTTAGACTGGTCCATATTGAAAGCATTTGCAGACAACAAAATAAAGGCGACTGAAAAATTGAAATTTGTTCAGGGAAGGGTAGAAAACTAGAAAACACTGTGGGAAAAGGAGAAAATGCTGGTTACCAGCATTTTCTCCTTTTCCCACAGTGTTTTTAAAAGGCTTCTTTCTCTGGGGCGTCAAAAGTAGGGATTGTGTGGTAATGGGTTAATGCTTTCTACCCACTCAAAGACAAAAATATCTATCATCTGAGTAACATTTACCTCACTGATGGCAAATGTTTTCAATATGCACATTTTAAATTTTGTCATCCAGTATAGGGTCAAGCTATTCTAAAAAACAAGTACACATTATGACATTTAAGCTAAATTACAAAATAACACCATAGCAAAATTACACAGTAAACATTGACTAGTAAGTGTCCCATTATTATGACTAAAAGTAAGACTGACTCTATTTAATAGCACGTTCATCAGCCCAGGTATCCCGTTTCTGAAAAATCTATATACATGTATCTAGTATAGATTAAACAAATCTTCAATCTAATAACAAAATGAAGAGTCCATTAAGTCATTACCAAACAACAATATTTTAGGTTTGTCCAAATCGAAAGCATTTGCAGACGACAATATAAGTGACTGGAAATTT
Source organism: Tridacna crocea (assembly GCA_943736015.1). Taxonomy (NCBI): domain Eukaryota; kingdom Metazoa; phylum Mollusca; class Bivalvia; order Cardiida; family Cardiidae; genus Tridacna; species Tridacna crocea. The sequence goes on along the minus strand of OX031057.1, from coordinate 13,503,891 downwards.
GAAATTTGATTTGTGAATAGTACAAAACATTGTGGGAACAGGAGGAAATGCTGGTAACCAGCATTTTCTCCTTTTCCCACAATGTTTTCTAAAGGCTTCTTTCTCAGGGCATCAAAAGTAGGGATTGTGTGGTAATGGGTTAAGGACACTATGGTACATACTACCCAGATGTACTGCCACTAAGTACATATAGAACAAGGAAATGCTGTAATCCAGCTCAAATACTCCAGCTCAAATACTATGACAAAAAGGTGATATGACTACAAAAGTAAATACTGTGACCAGAATTATTGAAATTGCACAATCAATGAATAATCTCCAGATGGTAATATCAGATTACAGACAAATCAAACATGTTTGTCATACTTTTTCTTTTTTCGGTTGTCAGGAGAAACATTTAGTACTGCAAAATAACATTTATGTGTAACTTTTGGTTGTGAAAATCAGTACTTGACTACTTGTTAGGTTTGCATTCCTGCATGCATAACTATTACACAGGTGATGAGGACCAGAGAATAATACAGGCCGGCCACCTCTAAATCTGATTGAATGCAGATATTGTGGCGAGTCTAGATATCATTCTCTAGCCCCTAACTTCTGTGTTATAAACTGTTTATAACATTCATATATAGTTTTTTGATACTCTTTGTGATGTAATATTAACATTTATGTAAAACAACTTATGGATATCATGAAGCATAAAAGTAAATAAAAACAGTTGAGTAATTGTGTGGTTATCTCATAAATGTGAAAAGTAAAAAGGTTATTTGAACCCCTTCAAATGGCTCAAAGAAGGCTTTATGAAAATAAACTTCCTGAGAACAAACTTAAAATTAAATCTAACAAAATTATTGACCATTACTTTTTTAAAATTACTATTAAGTAGTTATCTGTCTGCCAGAGTCACAAAATTTCAGAATTGTCAAAAAATCAAAGCATCTGCAGATAAAGAAAATTGAGTTTTACTCAAAGAACGTGTGTGTGTGTGTTTTTTTTTTAAATAGAAAACATTGTGCCTACCAGCATTTTATTCTTGTCCGACAATGCCTACTTACTCCTGGTCATTTGAAAATTTTACGATTAAACGGTTAACATGAACTGTTGTCTATACTGATGAAGAACTTTATGTTGGTTGGAAAATTGAAAAATTAAATTCTTGACATGCCCTTTCCACGTTAAAAATCAATTTGCATCTGAAAGATTTTCAGGTGGTATCCTCGTTCTCTCTTTCTGGCCCCCATCTCTGTCACACACACCACTTGACCACTTTTTCACTGCCCCCTCCATGTCACTCTCAGTTGAATAACGTGTTGCCGAGTTCACACGCAGACATCCTGTAAGTCCATAAAATGCGTAATTTGAAAAATGTTGTTTGCAGCATTTAAAAACATTGCAGTAATATCACTGCAAGAGCTATTGGTAATTTAATGGTGTTTTGCACTGCTTTCAGCATGATTTTTGTTATATTCGGTCAACAGCTCACAACTTTATGTATTTCCAGGGTTTCACCAGTACTAGGCTAAGGGCTCTGCAGTGTCTTGCCCAAGGACACTCCAACAAAAAACCCAGTGGATCCAGTGTGGTCAAATTTCGAGCCTCCAGGTCAAGAGCCCTGCACTTTATTACTGAGCCAAGTGTAGCCAACTACTAGGCAGCTACTGACAGTTTTGATTTCGAAACTGTTTACCAAATGGTGAACTTTTAGACTTGTCAAAATTCAAACCGTTGCAAACAAAAAATTAAATGTGGCATGCATAATTGAAAGTTGGATCTAAAAGGTAGAAAACCTTCTGGGAAAAAGGAGAAAATCTTGCTAATAAAGACATGTTGAAAATAGTTATTTACTTAGCATTTTATGAAATATTTTTCCTCCTCTCACATTGTGTTATTATTATTACTATCACAATGTAAAAGTTAATATGTCTTTTCAATGTTGAATGTAATTCAAATATTAAAACAAAAGAAGAAAAAGTGAGCTAACTTCAGCTATATATCAATACATTTATGTACATAGGAAAGGGAGAGAAAATCCTTAATACATGACCATACCAGTTAAGTTAAGTATACCATACTACAGTTAAGTAGTAAGTTCCTGATTACTGTTGTGAACCACGAGCAGGTTTTTAGTAGAATCCTACAGGTACATGCTAAACTATAACTCAATTTAATACAGAAACAAAATTCAACTCACTGAAAATAATGGAGGTCAATCCAAGGTCTTCAAATTTCTGTTTTCCTTTTTTGCCCTTGAAATTGTACTTCCTGGCAAGGTCAGTGACAAGGACTATCTTTAGAATTCTTTCTACTGTTTCTTTGACAGTACTCCCACCATATTCAGCTAGGTACCTAACCTACAAGAGCATTTATTATTATAATAAAAGTAAACAAAACATGTTTCCATTATACCCTTAACCAGCAGAAAAATGGGACCAATCCACTAGGGGAAAAAAGCAAAGCCAGAACTCTAGTCCGATTAGACAAATCATGAAAGTTTGAGAAGCACAAGTTCTTATGGTAGAAATGGCATTAAAGTTACAAAACCTGTATTCAACACACATTTTTAAAACATTTTTTTTAGTCTTATTCTCAAGAGGTTCCTGCATACCTGCTTCTTAAAGTGTGAGACTGCTAGACTGGTGCATTACTGGAAGCACTGGGTTTTTTATGGGGGTGTCCTTGGGCAACACACTTCAGGGGCCAAGCCTAGTATTGGTGATACATACGAAACAATTGAGTAGGCAATCTGCTCCTGTGATATGACTGAAATAATACTGAAGTGGTGTAAAACACCATTCAATCAATATTGTTAAGAATTTTTTTTTTAAAATTCTGATAAGTAACACTACACAAGTTGCGTTACTTCTAAAATCTGGAATTCGAACTCGCAATGAAATTGAAAATGATTGGTGACAAAATACTCACAACTGCTGTTGCTGATTTATTGTCCAATATGCAGCCCTCAAACTGTGCCACATCTTCAAGGGTCTTCAGAGGAAATGATACACCCTCAGGGAGTTCACTGGGTGCCTGTTCCTGGAACTGAGCAGATCTACTGACCAGTATATGGAGCAGCCGTGTCTGCTCTCTCATCTGTTCCTGCAGCTGTTCCAGCATTCAGAACATTCTAACATCTCGAACTGAAACAGCAATGAACCAATCATGACTTAAAGGAGAGATACAATATCAGTGTTACTTTGCACAACACTATCAATAGATGGACTAGTTTTACATTTAGACATTTACTTAGCTCTCCAGTGTTACAATCATAACAATTTTCATTACTGACTTCAGATTCAGTGAAAATTGTTTGTAAAGAGTCACTTAAGTGCCTAGTTTGCAAACAATCTACTGGTAGTGTGATTTCAAAAGCCAAGCTGATCTAGATATTTCCCTGTAAAAAGACAAATTTTATTTCTGTGATCAATGATAGGAAACTTAAGGATACACCCTTACAGCTAGATAAAAACACATGGAATGCATATTCTATCCATCATAATCTGTGCCACCTTGCTGCCATCAGAGACAACATTTAGCATCAAGATAAAAAAAACGATATAGTTTCATAAATCAAGGACGAAATGGAATCAACTGTCCGACTAAAAACTGCCTTAAAGAGAATAGGGATGTATTTTTAATAGTATCTTATCTAATAAATGGTAAAATACTATGTAGCCTCTACAGTCACCACATTGAAAGCATCCAAATTGCCTGTATTACAAGCTTTCCCATGGTAATCTATATGCATCTACATGTATCTGTTCAATGGGTTCATACCTGGTTCATGACCTAGAAAAACAAGAGTACTACATGTCCGGGCAACACTTGACTGTAAGTGCTTTTCAGTGAAAACTGAAAAGGCGCATATTTGTGTCAGAAATATTTTGATAGTTACCTAACCTTTTATATCAGTTTCCCTTTGAAACCCTGGAAAGTTGTGAATAAGTTGTACAGCTAAATATATACAGCTACTGGTGATATTGACAAAAAATACTACACAAAACACTGAACTCAAACAAACCTTCTTCTGCTCTACTTGTTCTTGAGTTCCTCAAACCTGTGGGTGGCGTTATTTCTATACGAGGAGGTGGCACGGGAAGCTGACAGGAAGTGGCCAGAGTTGGACTTGTTTCTGATTCCTGGCTTCTAGAGGGAATTTTCTTTGATGCTTGGGTTTGATATTCCTGGTCACTGTCCTCTGAACTTTCATCAGACAGTAGCCGTCTTGGTATGCTGAAACAGAAATCCTATCAGTACAAATTTATTTACAGAATATGTAATGTTTCAGATGTATCTATAAAATGTCTTTTGCATTATGTAAGGGATACTAAGTGTTTTATGAAGGATTAGAAAAAAGTGGAGTATTGGTCTGCATAATTAGTAAATTTGACAAGTTTAAGAAAAAGTAGTAAAAATACTAAGGTACGAGTTGACTCGGGTACGAGTTGACCAAAATGGGTACGAGTTGACTTAGGTACGAGTTGACCAGTTACCCATCCACCCGAGTTTAAAACCCCCATGTTCCCTTTGCTTTACAGTTTGAAATTACCAGTTATGATTAGAAGCTTGCAAAGTTTATTTAGATAAAAACAACAGATATACCTTTATCAAACTATGCAGTACAAAATCGAACGAAAGTAAACCTGACGCGAAACCATGTGACAATGGGATTTATTTTCTCTCGGTTCTAATCAACAAGATGATTGATATGGGAAAATATACCTCAGAGAGTACAAATTTCAAGAATAAAGTAGATACTTAAGATGCCTGTGACCAGCAAGAATTGTGCTTGAAAGTTACACTTTTTCTATGAATTCGCTTTCGACAGTTTAAGATTCAATTTTCCCTCTCAGCCACAAACGATTTTGCGGTCCACGATTTTGTGTTTACATCATGTGATCGTGCGCGATGTTTTTTATTTATTTTTTCTTATTCACGTTTTATTTTACCTAAAATTTCTCCTTATATCTTTGAAATTGAGAAATATATACTGGTGTAATTGTTCACGATTTAAAGGAAAGAAATCGGTGATAATTGTAGAAAAAAATCTCCCAAACCGAACTTCATCGGTAATTTCCGTCTCCTTCCGTCATCTCTGTGAGTAAACGGGACTCAAATGGGACCCATGTAAATGTCGTGTAATGGGATTAGGGAGAAAATCATCGCTAAATCGTCTTCTTCTTTCGAGAAAATGATGCGCCGGGTAAGATAAATGTCGGTGGTTTTAATTTTCGTCACATGACAGGCATGTACGGGAATTGAAATAATGTGGGCCCTATGTGGTTTCTAGAAGGGCTGAAATTCCCGCAAAGGGCCCACATGGGTCCCACATATTTATTGAGCCCAGAATTTGCCCACATAGGGCCCAGTTTGTCATGCTTGCTGGGATGTTTATTTCTCTGATCATCACTCTGACCAATTTCCCAAAGCAAAAGGTGATGTTGTTATCCTGTAGTTCACTGGGCCCAGATCTGCCAGTTTCTTAACTCTTCACCAAACAACAATATTTTTGGCTTGTCCAAATTGAAAGCATTTGCAGACGACAAAACAAAAATGACTGAAATTTGTTTTGCAAAGGGTAGAAAAACATTGTGGGAAAAGGAGGAAATGCTGGTTACCAGCATTTTCTTATTTTCTCACAATGCTTTCTAAAGGTTTCTTTCTCAGGATCGTCAAAAGTAGGGATTGTGTGGTAATGGGTTAATAAGTACTGATGGCAGTCATTGCACAAATACATCAATTATTCCTCTCTCACAGCTGATCGATTTTTTTTCCAACAACGGGTTATCTTAGTAACAACAACAACAACAACAACATACTTTAAATTACACCCAGGTATACATGGTATACAATAAGGGCAATAAACATAATAATAGTACTACATGGATGAAAATATAAAAGACGACTTCCGAAAAAAATAACACATGTAATGCCTAGGTCACAAATAAAACCACTCTCTTGCACTCCGGATCATTACATTTACCTCTGTAGTGGGCTCAGAAAGTAGTCCCTCATTACATCATATTTTTGTCACATGACCATAACTCAAAATGGCTACACAAACGCCGGTGAAAGAAAGACCAATATCGATTGTTTCGAGTGCTGTTCAAACAGCATGGGACCAGTCAGGCTTAGTGATAGGAAATGAACAAAAGAGGGATTTTCTGAAAAGCCTAAATATCTTTAAAGGACGATAACTTGATTTTTAATCGTACAACTTGGATCCAGCGGTATGTCATATCAGTTGTCATCATTCACGGGCGCAGCCATTTTTGTTAAAATCGGCGTAAGATTCTGAAAAGTGAAGAGGCTCGAAAAAAATAGTCCCGTTTTATACAGGTAAATTCATCAGTTTGAACGCACCTATAATGTATCCAGAATCATATTTCCTTTGTCTAACTTACAATTTTACATATGAAACAGCTACACAGTAACAAAACATCTTTTCCTCGGTTTGACAAGATTCTTGTCATTTAGCCCATCGCAGAGATGTATGTGAGGTAACGAACGACAACTCTGTTCGGAGATTGAAATAAAACGGGCGCCGGACGATTTCTCCCAACTTCGCCGATTCAAAGATTTGATACATCGTCCGGGCGCCGTACGATTTTCAGACATTTTGCTCAAGCAGTCACAAATCAAACGGGCACCGGACGGCAGTTTCTTTGGAAATGCCGTAGTTTTCAGTTTAGAAAGGCACCGGGCGGTCATCGGGCAGCGACCGGACGGCGATCGGACGAACATCCTTCGGACTTTGTGCCGCCGTCTGGCTAGCTACAGAGGCGTGTCATATTGTCCGAGGATGAAGACGGTGAAGTAGGAGGAATATTGAGCAATGTCACCCCTCACAACCTACGTCAGTGTGACGTCACAGGTAGTGATATCGGACCCTTGTTATAAAGTCAATGTGCGTGTTTGGTAAGACTGTTTTATTTTTTGTAATCGTTCCTTTAAGTGATCTGAAAAAAGTCTTTAGACCATCAAAGCATGCAATGCCTAGGGACTTTGTTTTTTGTCAAAGCTTTTGTTAACTTCTTATAATAATGGAATAGACTTCGACCAACTATTAAACCCAATCACTTTTTGATATTTGGTCAAAGTGTTTGTGCATATAGACATCTGCTTCCTGTCTAAAACATCAGAATATTAAATGTATTCATCTAATGTCTTTGATAAATACATGAGTGTCTTTGTAGTCCGTTTATATCCACCCAAGCTAGCCTCATTCTATCTTCATATCGTACTTACTTTTCAATATAAGTTACGAAAATGCGCAGGTCCGATATCACTTCCTGTGACGTAGGTTGTTACCCTTGAATGTGCTGGTAAAAGAATGTCCAGCAAAGTAACTTTTTAGAAGGTCCAGAAGCATTGATAGGTGTACCGGTGGCTTTGATATACACTAGTAATATAATGTACAATAGGGTGTTTCTTAACCCTTTACCACACAGTCCCAACTTTAAACACCGCTGTGAAAGAAGCCTTTTAAAAACATTGTTGGAAAAGGAGAAAATGCTGGCAACCAGCATTTTCTCCTTTTCCCACAGTGTTTTCTTTCCCTTCTTAAAACAAATTCCAAATCTTTAGTCACATTTATTTAGGATGGCTGCAAATGCTTTCAATTCAGACTAATCTAAAATTTTGTCGTTTTGTAAAGAGATAATACTGGTACATTACAATAAATCAACCAAAAACCAGCAAAGTATGGATCGTTTCCCTTTGATGTAGATTGACCCTTCGAGAGCCACATGCAAAAAAATAGTTTCAGACAAAGGCACTAATAAAGATCAGACTACAGAACATGCTGGCTGACCTCTGATCAGTGGTGACTTGTATTGTCAAAATGAAAATCTGAGTTGCAGTGGATTGTAATTATACCTCAGCCCTTGACAGATGTTGAGGTTAGATGTCTTATGCTGAAAGAGTTAAGAACAGTTACCTGCCACATGCTATCATCAGTATGTATAGAAAGTTATAACACAGGAATTTGACATTCTATAACCAAAATAAATGATAAAATATGAAAAAAAAAATCTCCCCTATATCATATAAACACGTGTTTATATTATGTAGGGGAGGTTTTATTTTTGGTCATATTTTATCATTTATTTTGGTTATAGAATGTCAAATTCCTGTGGTTATAGAAAAGAATAGATAGAAAACTTATTTGTTTTTTGCAGTATTATTTTTATTACACCAAAGTGTTGGTGAGAACATAGTAATGGCCTGCATCAGCGAAAAGGGACATTCGGACATTTGTGTGAACTGTCATCTCAGATCAGCGTACGCAGGCTGATTTAGAACGCAAGTTTACATTTTTATTCCTTTTCTGTTTTGCGCAAGTATACTGTAGCACAAACTTTAATATAGTCGTCAAGAGGCCATCATGGATCAGCCTGCACGGAATGCGCGGGCTGATCGAGATGACACTAAATACACAAATGCCCGAATGCTCCTCTTCGTGTTTTGCAATCCAAATTGCCTATCTTCCATGGTGTTTTCAAAGTAACTAATCATTAGTAACTCACCTGAGCACGAAGTGCTCATGGTGAGCTTTTGTGATCGTCCAATGTCCGTCGTCCGTCGTGCTGTGTACGTCGTCCGTCGTCCACAATTTCTTTAAATATCTTCTCTCCCTAAACCACTAGGCCAATATTGATGAAACTTGGTAGGTATGTTCCTTGGGTGAAGCTCTACCAAAATTGTTCAATGGATTGAATGCCAGCCATAACTCTGGTTGCCATGGCAGCCAACAGGGAAAATAAGCAAAACGTTTGAAAATCTTTTTCTCTGAAACTAGAAGGCGCAGAGCGTTCATATTTGGTATGTAGCATCTCCTAGTGGACCTCTACCAAATGTGTACATATGATGCCCCTGGGGTCAAAAGTGGCCCCGCCCAGGGGGTCACAAGTTTGAAACATAGGAACAAAGAAGGAAAACTTTAAAAATCTTCTTCTCTGAAACTAGAAGGTGCAGAGCTTGATGTTTGGTATGTAGCATCTCCTAGTGGACCTCTACCAATTTTGTTCATATGATGCCCCTTGGGTCAAAACTGGCCCCGCCCTGGGGGTCACAAGTTTGAAACATAGGAACAAAGAAGGAAAACTTTAAAAAAAAATTCTTCTCTGAAACTAGAAGGTGCAGAGCTTTGATATTTGGTATGTAGCATCATCTCCTAGTGAACCTCCACCAAGATTGTTCATATGATGCCCCTGGGGTCAAAACTGGCCCTACCCCCGGGGTCACAAGTTTGAAACATAGGAACAAAGAAGAAAAACTTTAAAAATTTTCTCCTCTGAAACTAGAAGGTGCAGAGCTTTGATATTTGGTATGTAAAATCTCCTAGTGGACCTCTACCAAGATTATTCAGATGATGCCCTTTTGGGTCAAAATTGGCTCCGCCCCGGGGGTCACAAGTTTGAAACATGGGAACAAAGAAGGAAAACTTTAAAAATCTTCTTCTCTGAAACTAGAAGGTGCAGAGCTTTGATACTTGGTATGTAGGATCTCCTAGTGGACCTCTACCAAGATTATTTGTATGATGCCCCTGGGGTCAAACTGGCCCCACCCTGGGGGTCACAAGTTTGAAACATAGGAACAAAGAAGGAAAATTTTAAAATTCTTCTTCTCTGAAACTAGAAGGTGCAGAGTTTTCATATTTGGTATGTAACATCTCCTGGTGGACCTCTACCAAGATTGTTCATGTGATGCCCCTGGGGTCAAAACTGACCCCGCCCTGGCGGTCACAAGTTTGAAACATAGGGACAAAGAAGGAAAACTTTAAAAATCTTCTTCTCTATTTGGTATGTAGCATCTGCTAGTTGACCTCTACCAAGTTTGTTCAAATGATGTCCCTGGAGTCCAAACACACCAAGCCCTGGGGGTCACAAGTTCGAAACATAGGAACAAAGAAGAAAAATTTAAAAAAAAATCTCAGAAACTGGAAGTCATAGTGCTTTGATATTTTGTATGTAGCATCTTCTAGTGGACCTTTACCAAGTACGATACAATGATCCTGGGGTCCAAACTGGCCCTGCCCTGATGGTCACAAGTTTGAACATGGGAACAAAGAAGGAAAACTTTTAAATTCCTCCGTTCTGAATGAAGATGGAAACTTCATAGTGTGTTCCCTATGATAGTCTGCCATGTCATCGAAAAAAGGGGGCTTGGTGTAAATTTTCACTGCGGACCAATATCTCTATCACTATAGGTCAAAATGTTAATTAAACTTCATCTTGTTAAGCGACAGACAATTTAGTTATTTGATTTTATTTCATGAAACGACAAGTTACCATAAAAGGGGACTAAATGTATAATTTCATTATGGACCAATTACAGTCAGTTTGTCCATCCATCCACCTTGACGGATATTTTCGAAAGTCCTTGGCATTTATGAAATTTCAAACATGTTTTCCTTAGGATAGTCTTTTGATACAATTTTCTTCTGTAAGATGTGCCACAGAAAAAGGGGTTGCCTTTCATATACTGGACTTGTTGAGCCCCGATAGATCAGTTAGTTATGTTGTGAGCTGTTAGTCAAGGGTTCCCAGTTTGCTCTGGCTTGATTACTGTCTCAGCCGACATCCTTTGACATTTGATAAAAAGTTACTGAGACAAGTCTCATTTATGTCTTACCAATGAGCGAATGATGTTTTAATCTGCCATTCGACCACCATTTTGACCAGGAAATTAATGCCTGTCCTTCCAAGTTAATTCAATCCCATACCATACAATCCTGACTTTCAATGACCCTAAATAAGAAAAGTTGTGAAAGCATTTTCAGAAAAGAAGAAAATGCTTTTTGCACAGTTACATACCCTGTCAGAATTATTTGGCCTTGAACTTTGATATTTGGTATTTATCTTTAATGTAGACCTTTACTGCTTAGTACTCAGGTGAGCGATATAGGACCACCATGGTCCTCTTGTTTTTTGTGACCGATGTTAATTTAAAAACAAAATATAGATCTTTAGCTAGATACAGATAACTGTCCCCAAAGGCGATGTTACTTTTTGACTGGTCGCCTCTGGGTACAGAGACAATCCGGACAAAATCAGTTGAAAGTTTTGGGTGATAGACATGTTATAAACGACTTCTACAAGCTCTTTATGTAATGAACAGTTTAACAATTTATTTTTGGCCATGTTTATTACTAAAATATAATTGCATTTCGCTGCAATACGGATGAAATTGACGAAACAGAAGGCCAGTATAGCGCTCTATATTTGCTACCAGAAAATTTACCATGGATTTGAGACGGTACGGTGTACAGTAAATGTCCAAATATGAAAAAGATCACAGGAGCGTCTCATTATTGAGACTACTAGATAGGCCAACCTGTCAATCTGTTCCGAATTTATTAGTTTATTATATAACTTTTGACAGAGTTATGCGTGAAATTCTAAAATGAAAACGTGATCGGACGAACCGAAATCTCAAGAAAGACTAAATCTATCCACATGACAAAGACGTCGGAAATTGTCCTCCGTAGATTAAATGATTGACAGGTGTAAAACTCATGCAGCCGCTTGCTATGTTTACATTCCCAGCGTGACCAAGCGTTTGAACGATTTGAATTAATTAAAACCTGACTGGATTAAATTTGAGTCAATATCGTCTTAAGGAAATCACTTTGCCACAAGGATACACACACAGAAAACCCTTCTATCGATTGATCGAATCTCGCGAGATCGAAGGTGGGTGTCAGACGTCAAGAAGATGGCTGACTTTTATGAAAACAATTAATGCGAACAGGATTAATTACTGAATTAACAGTTTGTTTTACACCGAAAAAGATTGGCAGCAGACATGTGGATAGATTGAAAGTGTGCAAACGATGTCGGCAGTGGAATTGTACTCAAAGGCAAGTAGTTTCATGTTACACACGATAATTGAACAAAATGACATTTAAACACATACGGATAAATTACCATTGCATTAATCATTTCTACTTTTGACATGATTGCGACCGATTAACTAATGGTAATGAAAGGCAACGCCCTCGTGACAGCTGTTTAGCTTCAGAGGATCTGCCTGAAGCTTTACAGTGTGTCGGAAAAGCAGCACGAGACTCCCTCGTAGGTTGCCCGAAGCAAGATAGTCTGTCTTCAAGGACTTTACTTTCCCTAAAGTTAAACAATCAACTTAGTTTAATTGATTTAACCCTTTAGCCCATGACAGAGTTCAAGACCGATTTGAAAACTTGCTGATGATCAATCAATGTTCCACAAAAATTGTTCCAAACAATGACTTCCATCTTTGTTAGAGAAGAAAACATTGTGGGAAAAGACAAAATGCTGGCTACAAGCATACCAGTATCTTCTCCTGTTTCCAACAATGTTTTCTTGTAAATCATTTAACTCTTTACCACACAAGAAAATTTTAGACAGGTCCAAATTGAAAGCATTTGCAGACGACAAAATAAAGGTGACTGAAAAATTGAAATTTGATCTGGGAAGGGTAGAAAACACTGTGGGAAAAGGAGAAAATGCTGGTTACCAGCATTTTCTTCTTTTCCTACAGTGTTTTCAAAAGGCTTCTTTCTCAGGGGCGTCAAAAGTAGGGATTGTGTGGTAATGGGTTAAACACGGCATTGTTTGGTAAAGGGTTTATCAAATTAACCCTTTCCCAAAAGGCATTTTGGACCAGACCAAATTGAAAGCATTTTGCAGGTGACAAATTAACAGTTGCTAAAAAGATGATTTTTCTATATGACAGAGCAGAAAACATTGTGGGAAAAGGAGAAAAGGCTGGTTACTAGCCTTTTCTCCTTTTCCCACAATGTTTTCAAAGGGCATCTATTCCTGACCTGTACAAACCAGCGATTGTTTGGGAAAGGGTTAAATTTACATGGATTGTGAAACCAAGCCTGACAGCTTCAGTTAATCTCTCACAAGGATTGTTTCTTGGAAACCTTACACAGTACACAGAGCTCCAGAGCAGAGTGATGGTGTTCTAAATCCATTATTTCTCTTCTAAACCATATGTTGTAGGTACTCATTAGAATCGTCTCGAGACAAAATTCTAATGAGTATCCACAACATAGGGTTTAGTGGAGGAAAATTAATATTTTGAATTTTGAAATCAAAATCACTCCCTTTACATTGTATATGGAGCTCTGAGTACTTGTGATATAGATAGGTCAAGGTTGACACAGCTCATTATGGGTTTTTAACCCTGAACCTGTGTATTTGATTTAAGAGGTTGGTAGAATAAGTCATAAGTAAGGAAAAACATGTATGTATAGGTTATCTAGACCTCTGTCACTGAAAGTGTGTAGATAGTGATATCCTAGAATTTTCCACTGTAGACGTGCAAGATACTTTGTTTGTATGCGGTTTGATACTGTTTCAACAGTCAGTTACATTGCATCAACCACTGCACCACATGCTTTTTCACAGTTTCTGTTGGCACTTCTCAGCACAATTTTTCCAGGCTACTGGCTGCTTTCCCTTATAACCATCATCAAAAGAATAATCAGAAGAGAGAGAGGAATCTTGTTGCAATGACTATCACAGATGTTTCGAAAAATTCACCGCACTTTGAATTCAAACCACAGCAGCCAGTGACAACCCCCCCCCCCCTTCTCAAGTCCTACGGCCAATAGTAAAAGAAAACATAAACTTTTACCACATGAACTCAAGACCATGAGAAAGAATGCTTTTGAAAATATTGTGGGAATAGGAGAAAATGCAGACAAATTCACTATTTAAACCACAATTAATTTGTTGTCTGCAAATGCTTTCAGATTGTCATTTATTAAGTAATTAATTTATACCTCTGTGTTTAAAAATTGATGTTGCTCTTGTGTCATAATTTTCACACAGGCTTTTATAGAGAAAACTGTATATCTCTTCATTTTTAAAACAATTTTAGCATAGATTTGTAATGTTTAATGTACATGTACTGGTATATAGTTCATACTTATTAGCCAGTGGAGTGATACAGGGCCATCATGATCCTCTTGTTGACAATTTGATAAAGGGTTAACTCTTTACTAAACAATCCCTGGTTTTCATGACTCTGTTGAAGAAGCCTTTTAAAACATTGTGGGATAAAGAGAAAATGCTAGTAACCAGCATTTCTCCTTTTCCCACAATGTTTTCTATCCTGCTGTAAACAAACTTCACTTTTTGAGTTATGGTTATTTTGTTGTCCTAAAACAAAGTTTAGTTTTTTAATCACTTAATTTTTTTTTTATCTGCTAAGGCTTTGATTTGGAACAATCTAAAATTTTATTTTTGGTAAAGGTTAAACTCATATATTGCTAGTTCTTAGCTCTTTTTACTGGATGAATCAATGTTTGACAGCATACTTACATGTACATCCAAGATCAGACTGCATATTTTGCTTCTGTATCTAGGCTGATCTTGAGACACAATGAACACAAAATCACAGTAAGCTAAGCAAATACCTCAGATACCATAACCCAATTTGGGTATTTACTTAATAAGGAAGTAAAGCAACCTTAACCTTGTTATAACATAATTTATAATTTCGTATTTAACTCTTTAAACACAATCCCAACTTTTAATGAATCTGAGGAGAATACCTGAGGAAATAAAAAAACCTGAGGAAAAAGCATTATGAAAGGAGAAAAACCAGCATTTCCTCCTCCCACAATGTTTTTCTACCCTTCCCAAAATAAATTTAAAAATTTCAGTCAATTTTACCTCTATATCAGCAAACTCACTCAATTTGCACGAGTCAGTTTGGTAAAACCTTGGTACCAGCTTTTTTTCTCTTTTTAAAGGATGCTTTTAAACCTCATCTCAAGACAAATCTCATATTTGAGCCACGTTTTATTATCTGTGGACACCAAATTGTGCTCTGAAGTACAAAATTCCCGTTGTCTGGTCAGGGATAATCCATCACTTTACAAATAGAACTTTCCAAGTCCTGTTGTCTTGTGGTCTTAAATAACCTTATTCCACTCAAGTAAGAAATAGAATTGTTCAAACTGAAAGTGGACAACATGTTAAAATGTGGTTGAAATGATAGGATTTGTTTTTAAACGAAAAGAAAACATTGTGAGAAAGAGAGAAAATGCTGGTTACCAGAAAAAAATGCTGGTTACCAGCATTTTGTCCTTTCTACAGTGTTTTGAAGAAGTTTTTTCTGTCATTCAAAAGTTGGGATTGTGTAGTGAAGGGTTAAAATAGCTTGTACAGCAATGTATGAGACAAGGATGCCTCGTATGGTAATTCATCAGTATACTCTGGCATTTAAATAATTACCAAACAACAACATTTTAGGCTTGTCCAAATCGAAAGCATTTGCAGACTACAGAATAAAAGTGACTGAAAAATTCGAAATTTGTTTTGTGAAGCATAGAAAACATTGTGGGAAAAGGAGAAAATGCTGGTTACCAGCATTTTCTCCTTTTCCCACAATGTTTTCTAAAGGCTTCTCTCTTAGGGTCGTCAAAAGTAGGGGTTGTATGGTAATGGGTTAACTCTTCACAAGCGATAGGATTCGTATCAGAAATGATTACATTGTGGGAAAGGAAGGAAATTTCTCCTTTTCACACATACATGTAGTACTAATATTCAAAAGCTTTCTTTCTCAGGATCTTAAAAACTCAGGATTATGTGGTGAAGGGTTAACCAATTACCAAACGACAATATTTTAAGACTGGTCCAAATTGAAAGCATTTGCAGACGACAAAATAAGAGTGACTGAGAATTTTGAAATTTGTTTTGTGAAGGGTAGAAAACATTGTGGGAAAAGGAGAAAATGCTGGTTACCAGCATTTTCTCCTTTTCCCACAATGTTTTCTAAAGGCTTCTTTCTCAGGGGTGTCAAAAGTAGGGGTTGTGTGTAAATGGGTTAACTGGGTACCAGATGGCAGGCAACATTTTAGCTTCATCCATTTCAAAAGTCTTGGCAGGTTAGAATTCAAATGATAATATTTGTTGGTAGATAGAAATTACTGTTGTGAAAGAATAAAAAATGGTTACCAGCATTTCTTCTTTTTCCCCACAGTGTTTTTCAAAAGATTTGTCATCTACAAAAGTTGTTAAAACTTGGGATTGTGTTGTCAAGACTTAACCCTTTACCAAACAACAAAATTTTAGACTGGTCCAAATCGAAAGCATTAATTTTGCAGACAGCAAAATAAAAGTGACTGAAAATTTGAAATTTGTTTTATGAAGGATAGAAAACATTGTGGAAAAAGGAGAAAATGCTGGTAGCCAGCATTTTCTCCTTTTCCCACAATGTTTTTTAAATGCTTCTTTCTCAGGGATGTCAAAAGTACCAATTTTGTGGCCCATCCCCCACCACATTTCCTGTTTCCTCCTTTTTACAAAAAGAAACCCTTGCAGTCTCACTGTACTGAATAAATGAAATAAACATTCTTGAACAGTACAACACCTCTTTGATTTATGGGACCCAGCATTTTCTCCATTTCTTACAATGTTTTCCAGTTATATTAACAAATTTCTGCAGATTTTCCAACAATGTTTCCCTATTGTCAGCACATGTCATATTCTTAGAAGATTCGACCTGTTTGCTATGACGCATCACTCACCCCATTTTGGGGGGATTGTAGTAATACATGCTATAAAACTCGCAAAGGAGAAAATGGCTTTTATCAATATATCGAGGAGACATCAGGCCTGTTTTAGAGTGACCAGCATTATCACCTTCTCTCACCATGTTTTCAAAATCCTCACATCCTAAGCTCTTTAACTCTTTACTACATAGTCACGGCTTTTAACAACAGTAAGAAAGAAATCCTTTGAAAACATCATAGGAAAAGGAGAAAATGCTGTTTATCAGCATTTTTTCCTTTTCCCACAATGTTTTCTATCCTTTCTGAATCAAATTTCAGTCTTTGATTCACATTTATTTTGTTGTCTGCAAGTGCTTTCGACTTGGACTAATCCAAAATTTTGTTGCTTGGTAAAGTGTTAAAAACACTGTATTGTTTGATAAAGGGTGAGCATGGAGGTCTATAATTTTGCATGATGTAAATATTTTTTCTCCTCTCTCCAGAGAATATAGAGGGTGTGTACTTGTGATATAGGAATCAATGGAAATGAGATTTGGGATAATGGCTCCCATTACCAGTATAGATATTTGTTGAAGGTTCTGTACAGATATATCCTTAACTCTTTACCAGACAGTCCCGACTTTTAACAACTCTGAGAAAGAAGTCTTTTGAAAACATTGTGGGAAAAGAAGAAAATGCTGGTAACCAGCATTTTCTCCTTTTCCCACATTGTTTTCTACCCCTAGCAAAATAAATTATAAATTTTCAGTCACTTTCATTTTGTCGTCTGCAAATGGTTTCAATTTGGACCAGTCTAAAATATTGTCGTTTGGTAATGGGTTAAGAGTCAGTTTGGACTCGATCTAAAATAAGGAAATGGACCATGTAGATCAGAGATCAGACTGCATGTTCTGGGAAGTCTGATCTTAATCTACACTGTCCACAAAAACTTCTGGTGTCATCTACTGCCGAGAAAGAGTCCATGAATAATTGACCCAGTTTATACTTGGAATTATCCGAGATGGGAATATCTACCATGGAATTTTTGGCTTTACAGAATATGTTTATGCCTTGTTGGGGTTTCCAACATGCTGTCTTAACTCTGAAATGACAAAATTTAACCCTTTACTCCATAGATAATCATTTCTACGCATTGCTTGTTTTATCCAAATTGACACTACTCTAAGATGACAAAACCATGTCTCTCAAATTATAGAATTTTTCTTTTGGAGGTCTGAAAACATAGTGGGAAAAGAAGAAAATGGCAGTTACCAGCATTTTCTTCTTTTCCAAAGATGTTTTTCTAAATTCAGTGTCCGTGAGGTAATAGGATTGTGTTGTCAAGGGTTGAAACTAACAAATAAGCTTGTTAGCAATTTGTCTTGTGATAATGTTGACTTTATTGTGGTTATAAATATTATGGTCAGGTTCATATTATCATTGCATGGTGGACATGATGACCTGTCACATGTCCCAATTATGATTGTTATGGGAGACCACTCCTTCATGCATGGCTTTGTCCCTGGTTAGTAGGTTGTATTGGGAGTTTAACGCCACTTTAACAGCTAAGGTCATATCATGGCGGTCGGTGACGTGCATGTGTTTCCTGGCTTGCTCACACCGGTACTAACACAACTTTATTTCCAATGCCATCGACCACTTTTCTCATATGCTTCATTAGAGGTGAGAGGCGAAAATAAGCTGGAAAGAAAGTTGGCCTCAACCGGGTATCGAACTCACAACCACCAGATCATGAGTCCAACACGCTCACCACTGAGCCACCCGGGTGGGCTGTTTTGTCCTTATTTAACCCTTTCCCAAATGACAAATTTTAGACTGTACCAAACTCAAAGTGTTTGCAGATGACAATTTCGAATTTGATGAGAATGGCAGAAGTTTTCCGATAGGCTTGAAAACATGGTGGGAAAAGGAGAAATTGCTCGTCACGAGCAATTCCTCCTTGTCCCACAATGTTTTCTAAAGACGTGTACTGCAGACACGTATAAACCAGGGCTTGTTTGGGAACAAGTTAAATACATGTACAATACCTAACAACTGTGATAGGGAGATATCTCTTTGGCTCAGTGGTTATGGTGTTGGCCTTTCATTCGGGCATTCTAGGGTTCGAATCCTGCCAGGGACCTATATATCAATCTGCCATGTATTCGTTCATTTGTTTCTTTGTTTCGGACTTTGTTCATAACATGATGCTGGTCACAATATTTCTTCCTATTTCATGCTTTCTGGTAGGATATCGAAAAATAGCGTTGGAAATATTTTTCGATCTTACACTGGTATCACCAGTGAAAATACCGATTTTCACGTTCTTGTTGCCGAGATAAATTGCGCGTGCCTCACAACCAGATGCTAGGAAATATGACGTCATATACCTTATATTTCTAGCGCTTGACGTAATATTGTAATGTTAACCCTTTACCACATAGTCATAAATTTTAATGACCTTGAGAAAGAAGCCTTTTGAAAACATTATTGAAAAAGACAAAAATGCTGGTAAATAGCATTTTCTCCCTTTTTTCCACAAATTTTTTCGATCTATAACAGACAACTTATATATTTTGATGTAGATCTAACGTGTGTCTGCAAAATGTTTGAATTTGGTCAAGGCCAAAACTTCATCATTTGAGAAAGAGTTAACTCTTTACCACATGGGAAAATTTTAGACTGGTCCAAATTGAAAGCATTTGCAGACGACAAAATAAAGGTAAATGAAAAATTGAAATTTGTTCTGGGAAGGGTAGAAAACACTGTGGGAAAAGGAGAAAATGCTGGTTACCAGCATTTTCTCCTTTTCCCACAATGTTTTCAAAAGGCTTCCTTCTCAGGGGTGTCAAAAGTAGGGATTGTGTGGTAATGGGTTAAAATGGGTTGATGTGATAAAAAGTTAAAATGATGGAAAAAGGAACGAAAATTGACAGGACATTAGATAAGTGAAAAATAAAAATTAGAAAAAAATTAAACTTGGAAGATAACACCAGCAGATGTGTGATGATAATCAGCTGACTCTCTTCAGCTCTTCACAAAACAATCTGTTTTAACTTTACCAAATGATAAAACTGTAGACTTGTCCAAATTTGAAAGCATTTGCAGAAAATAATATAAAAGTGACTCAAATAATCGAATTTGTCTTTGATAGGGAAGAAAACATTGTAGGAAATGGTTACCAATATTTTCTCATTTTCCCACAATATTTTCAAAAGGCCTCTTTTTTTTGGGTCATTAAAACTTGGGATTTAGTGGTAACGGCTAAATGTACTGCGTAAGACGAAAAAAAAAAGAAAATTCACTTGATAATGGAACATTATTATTGTCAGGAAAGAAAATGCTGAAAACCTGCATTTTCTCCTTTTTCCCCACAATATTTTTGCAACATTATTTAGAAGTAAATTACATCAGTTAACTCACTACCAAACGACAATATTAATCCATTTCCAAACGTCCAAATCCAAAGCATTTGCAGACGACAAAATGAAAGTGACTAAAAATTTGAAATTTGTTTTGTGCAGGGTAGAAAACACTGTGGGAAAAGGAGAAAATGCTGGTTACCAGCATTTTCTCCTTTTCCCACAATGTTTTCTAACCAGCATTTTCTCCTTTTCCCACAATGTTTTCTAAAGGCCTCTTTCTCAGAGGCGTCAAAAGTAAGGATTGTGTGGTAATGGGTTAAGCCACAATTGCTGTGCCCTTCACCTGTTGGTATGTTAGTTTAACGCCATTCAAACATCTAGGGCCATGTCATAGCGGTCAGTGGTGCACCCATGTGTTTCCAGGCTTTCTGACAGCTTTCTTCGCAAAGCCACTGACTTCTTTTCTCACAGGCATCAGAGATGAGAAGAGAAAAGTCACTTGCAGAGAGTTTTAACCCATTACCAAACGACAATAATTTAGGCTTGTTGAAATTGAAAGCATTTGCAGACGACAAAATAAAAGTGACTCAAAATTTGAAATTTGTTTTGCGAAGGTTAGAAAACACTGTGGGAAAAGGAGAAAATGCTGGTTACCAGCATTTTCTCCTTTTCCCACAATGTTTTCTAAAGGTTTCTTTCTCAGGGGCGTCAAAAGTAGGGATTGTGTGGTAATGGGTTAAGCAATCAGATATTCAACTTGCACCCTCCAGGTCACAAATCATACATCTTCTTCTCTGAAACTACCCAGTTAATTTTGATGAAACTTTACAGAAGTGATCCTGCCATGGTCCTCTTTAGAATTACATGTACTTGAAAGAATTTTGTTCCTTTAAAAACTCTGGTTGCCATGGCAACAAAACTGAAAAATATTGAAAATTTTTGAAAATCTTCTCTGAAACCATAAGGCCTAGGGCTACTAAATTTGGCATGTAGCTTTATCTAGTGGACCTCTACCAAAAATCTTTCAAATAATAGCCCTGAGGTCAAAATTGGACCCGACCCTGGGTTAACAAGTTCTATATGAGCTTATATAGGGAAAACTTTAAAATCCTTCTGGTATCTAGACATAGGGCTTAGGGCTACCAAATTTGGAACATAGCTTTATCTAGTGGACCTTTACCAAGAGTCCCCAAATGATAGCCCAGGGGTCAAGTTTGGCCCGCCCCCAGGGGGTCACAAGTTTTACATGGGCTTATATAGGGAAAACTTTCGAAATCTTCTCGTAATGCCTAGGGCTTCTCAATTTTGCATCTAGCTTTATCAAGTGGTTGCCTACCAAGGGTGCCCAAATTATAGCCCTGGGGTTTGGCCCCATCCGGGAGGGGGGGGGGGTCACAAGTTTTACATGGGCTCATATTGGGAAATTTTTAAAAATCTACTTGTACCTAGCCTTAATGCCTCGGGCTACCAAATTTTGCATGTAGCTTTATCTAATGGGCCTCTACCAGGAGGGCCCAAATTATAGACTTGGGGTCAAGTTTGTCCCCACACCAGAGGTCAACAGTTTTACATGGGCTTTTGTGGTGAAAACTTCTAGAAGTCATCTTGTTACTACCCATAATAGGGCTACTAAATTTAGCCCAGTCTCATGGGTTTCATGTTTTAATAGGCCTTTTATTGAAAAAACTTTGAAAATCTTCTTGTTTATAACTGCACAATGTAGACCTGTATTATTTGGTATGGGGCTTTATCTTGTGGACCTCCACCAGGATTTGAGTAATTGCAGTCAAAATTGGCTTTGCCCAGGGGTCACAACTTTCTTGTAGGATTTTATAGAAAAAAATTTGTATGTCCTCAAGTTTGAAACCAATTGGCCAAATATTGTAATGTTTTGCCTGTAGTGTTTTTACTTATTAGCCAGTGGAGCGATACAGGGCCATCATGGCCCTCTTATTTTCAAAAGCCTCTTCCATAGGGTTGCACAAACACAGGATCATAAGTTAAAATGCAAGTTAACCAATCATAGTGTACCTTAGATGAAATTCCAAGAACACAATATCAACATAATATTGACTTTTCTCTTCTTTGATGCACAGAACAGAGTATAAATCTATCAGGAAGTTCCTGCACACAGTTAACCCTTTACTGTATGGTGAAGTTTTACACAGGTCCAAATTCAATACACTTGCAATACACTTGCAGATGATCTGTCAAATCTGGCCCATAAAACTGCTTACGGTATGTCTTTGAAAGAGTAGGAAACATTGTTACCGGCATTTTCTTCTTTTCCAACAGTCTTTTCAAAAGTCTTCTTTGTCAGAATTTTTTAAAAGGCTTTCTTTGTAGGAATCTAACCCTTTACTATACAATGATGCCTTTTAATGACTCTAAGGAAGAGGCCTTTTGAAAACATTGTGGGAAAAGGAGAAAATGCTGGTAACCAGCATTTTCTCCTTTTCCCACAAAGTTTTCTACCCTATCAAAGAAAGGTTGCGTCATTTGAGCCGCTATGAAATTGTCGTCTGCAAATGCTTTCAATTTGAACCATTCTAGAATTTTACCTTTACCACACAGTCCATGTTTTAACTACCATAAGAATGAAAGCTTCTGACAACACTAAGGAAATGAGAACAACCAGAATGTTTTCATTTCCACAATATTTTCTACTCTTGCACACCCAAAACACATAATTTCAGCCATATTTGAATTGATGTCTGCAAATGCTTTTAATTTGGACGACTTACCAGCATTTTCTCCTTTCCAACAATGTTTTCAAAGGCTTCTTTTTAATGGTCATAAAAACCAGGGACTGTGTGTTAAAGGATTAATATGGAACCCTTAAGCTGAATCTCAGTGCTGGTTACATTTGACTTTCCACGAGCATTATGTGGATCCAGTTTGTCTTAAAACTGGCTGAATGATGAGCTAGAATAGTCCTTGACTTGCCTTTTGGAAACATTGTTGGAAAGGGAGACAATGCTGGGAACCAGCATTGTCTCCTTTTCCCGCAATGTTTTCTGCCCTGCTGGAAACAAATTTCAATTTTTGAGTTAAGTTTATTTTGTGGCCTGCAAGCAGCTTTAAATTTGGACCAGTCTAAAATTTTGTTGTGTGGTATTCGTTAAAGACGCTGACAGATAAACATCGAGAGTTCAGGAAAAAATGCTTCCCAAAGACAAATTCATGCTATTGGTCATATTTAACTTGCTATCTGCAGACGCTTCCAATTTGAACCAGTCTACAATTATTGCTTGGTAAAATGGCAGGTTGCCTTTTCACACAGTGTGACTCAGTTGTAATGATGCCATGGTCTGGATAGAAAATGTCATACAGTTTTATCATATTATGAGTGGAATAATCATATAATAATCTTTTATCATAGTTATTGAGTCCATTTACCATAAATTTTCTAAAGGAAAAAAATGAAAATGGCTTACCATTCAAGTCTTACAGCAGATAAGTTTAATCTTAGTTTAGCCTTTTACCACATAATTCTGAGTTTTGACGACCCTGAGGGAAAAGATTTATAGAAGCATTTTCTCCTTTTCCCACAATGTTTTCTACTCTAATAGATTTAGCCTATCAAAGAAAAATTCCTTCACTAGACATATTGAATTTGTTGTCTGCAGAATTTATTGCTTGGAATTTAAAGATTATGAAATTTGTTCTCTCAATAAAGAATTAAGATGAACTAGGTCATAGTTTGTACTCAAGATTACATTGCCATTTATGCAGAGTCTGATCATGACCTACACAGTCTGCGAAAACACAGTTTGTAATGTTTGATTTGTACCATCAGTTACAATGGGTGCTATTTGCAAGATCTATGGTAATTGTTCCACTGTTTAGAACTTGACATCTGTTTGAGTTCTATTGCAGTTTGTGCTGGAATGTTGTGTTAAATGTTGGGTTTCATACTTGCCACTTGTTTGAATAAATCTTTGATATCTTAATTTTAGACTTCCAATAAACTTGGCTAGAAACATTATTTGCCATGAAAAATTTTGGCATGAGTTAACCCATTACCACACAATCCTGACTTTTGATGACCCTGGGAAAGAAGCCTTTGGAAAACATTGAGGAAAAAGGAGAAAATGCTGGTAACCAGCATTTTCTCTTTTTCCCACAATGTTTTCTACTCTTCCAACATCAAAATTCAGTGTTTGATTCCCATTTATGTTGTTGTCGGCAAATGCTTTCCAACTTGTCCAATATTTTGTCTTTTGTCAATAAGCTAAAAGTTCCAAAAATGAGATTTTACGGAAATAACAGGTAGTTGGAGTACTAAGCATTTAGGATATTTTGTTTTTGTGGACAGTGTAGATCAAGAATGAATATGATATGGACATTGTGTCAGTAAGGTGACTAAAATAGTACCATAACAATTTAATGTGTAATAGAAGTATCAATTTCGGATTTATTTGTGCATCGTGAAGTGCTATCATGTGGAAAAAGTTAACTGTTTAACCCTTTACCAAACAATCCCTGGCTTTTATGACCCTGAGAAAGAAAAATTTTGAAAAGATTGTGGGAAAAGGAGAAAATGCTTTCAATTTGGACAGGGTCAAAATTTGGTTGTCTGGTAAAAAGTTATAATAAGACAAGTTCAAGCATTTGGGCCACATTTAAATTGTCTTCAAGAAATGCACTGATATTGAACAAGTCTATGTTTTTGTTGCCTACTATAGAGTAACAGCTTTACTTTTTTATGGACAAGGAAGTTTCTTGATCATTTCATATTTTATTTGTTATGAAATTAAGTGACACCCTAACTTTTAGTTCTTAACCCTTGACCAAACAACAAGTCCAAGTTGAAAGCATTTGCAGACGACACAATAAGTATGGCTCAAAATTGAATTGTTTTAAGAAAGGTGGAAAACATTGTGGGAAAAGGAGAAAATGCTGGCTACCAGCATTTTCTCCTTTTCCTACAATGTTTTCAAAAGGCTTCTTTCTTAGGGTCATTAAAAGTCTGGATTGTGTGCTAAAGAGTCAACCCATTATTCAAATGACCCTTTGAATTGAAATCTAGTGAAAAAAGTCTGGTTTATACCAGCACTTTTCCATGATGTTTTCTAATTAACCTGTCAAAGTTTTCAACAGGGTGGACAGCATTCAGGGATTGTGTGGTAAAAGGTTAAAATAAGATTGTCTATTGACAACTGAAAATTCTGGGCAAGATTGCACAAAAAACTTCTGCTTTTATTTCTCTCAAATCTTGCAATGGGCTTATTTTCGAACTAAAGTTGAGTTCGTTATTTGAGAAGTAATTCACTAACATTAATCTTTAGGCTGCTAAGCGGGACTCACTGACATTTTGCAGACAGTGTAGATCAAGATCAGACTGCACAGAAGGTGGAGTCTGATCTTGGATCTACATTGTCCGATAAGGGGATGTTAATTCCCAAAACATAACTTTGAAATTGCAATAGTTGGGGTTTTACTATCAAATTGAAAATTTCAATTTAGTTATCCCATTACCACACAATCCCTACTTTTGACCCCCCTGAGAAAGAAGCCTTTTGAAAACACTGTAGGAAAAGGAGAAAATGCTGGTAACCAGCATTTTCTCCTTTTCCCACAGTGTTTTCTACTCTTCCAAGATCAAATTTCAATTTTTCTGTCACCTTTATTTTGTCGTCTGCAAATGCTTTCAATTTGAACCAGTCTAAAATTTTGTCGTGTGGTAAAGAGTTATTTAGTAGGATAGAGGTGAATAGACTTACCGAAAGTATCGTGTCCAAATCCCAAGCAAACACAACGACTGAGTCTGTTTTAATGTCCCACTATCTGGCAAAAGTAAACAAAGAGGTTTTGATATTGCACTTTAATCCAACTGTTTACCACACAACCAAAATGCAGAGTTTTTCAAATTGTAAGGATTTGCAGACCACAATATAATAATATAAATGTGGTTCAAATGAAAAAAAAAAATGTCTTTGATAGGATAGAAAATATTGTTGGCAAAGAAGAAAATGCTGGTTAATGGAAATTAGAGTAAAGATATCAACTGTTATTGTACGATTGAACCAAGTGATAGTCACTGGAAGAAAAACAAATTCTAAAAGTAGGTAAAAAGTAGCCAGGTTGCACTATCTTTTGTTTATATTTTACATGATTTCAGAATTTATTTTTCTGCCTGTGTCTGTGTGCTGGATACTTTGACTGACCGAACAGTAACAGATTGTCATTTGTACTTACATGTAGTTTCCATTCTTTTAAATGTTATTATTATTATATTCTTTTGAATGTTATAATATTACTTAAATTCATATTTACACTCACATTGTTTACTTTTGGTCACCGTTACAGCTTTAAGTCAGTTTATTTTCTGAATTGAGCCTGAAATATTGGTTGAAAAATTCTATAAATGCTGTCAGAGCTTTGAATGAAAGAGTATACTTTATATTACCCATCATTTTTACAATGTACAGATACATTAGTAAATATTACTGTATCTTTGTACCAAACCATCTTTAGTATGGTTTTACAACTTGAGTTCTTTATTTACTCTTTACCAAACGACAAAATTTTTGGCTTGTTCACATCGAAAGCATTTGCAGACGACATAATAAAAGTGACTGAAAATTTGAAATTTGTTTGTGAAGGGTAGAAACCATTGTGGCGAAAGGAGAAAATGCTGGTTTCTCCAGCATTTTCTCCTTTTCCCACAAATGTTTTCTAAAGGCTTCTTTCTCACAGTTGTCAAAAGTAGGGATTGTGTGGTAATGGGTGAAACAGTCACTCTGTCTTGAGTCTATTATGAAGAAACTTTTGATAATCTAGTTGGAAAAAGATGAAATACTGCTTTATTTTTTCGCTATGATAATCTTAACACTTGAGGAACATTTTAGCAACATTTTTTGTCAGCATATGCTTTTGATATGGAGAAGTCAAACAATAGAGGGTTTTGAAAATGTCTTGGGGGGAAAAAAAGGGGCGAAATGCTGAAAACCAGCATTTTCTGCATTTTAATCAAAATCTTTTGTAGAATTCCAAAGACAAATTAAATCAAATTTCATAGGACACTTTCATTCCTTACCAAACGCCTTCGGGTTTTCACGACTCTGAGAAAGACGCCTTTTGAAAACATTTTGGGAAAAAGGAGAAAATGCTGGTAACCAGAAGAAATTTCGATTTTTGAGTTGCATGAATGTTGTCGTCTGTAAATGCTTTCAGTTTGGACCATCTTAAAATTGTTGTTTGGTAGAGTTAACCCATTACCACACAATCCCTACTTTTGACGCCCCTGAGAAAGAAGCCTTTAGAAAACATTGTGGGAAAAGGAGAAAATGCTGGTAACCAGCATTTTCTCCTTTTCCCACAATGTTTTCTACCCTTCACAAAACAAATTTCAAATTTTCAGTCAGTTTTATTTTGTCGTCTGCAATTCCTTTCAAGTTTGACAAACCTAAAATTTTGTCGTTTGGTAATGGGTTAAGTGTATAAGTCTTAAACTTTGTTTTATGGTAGAGAGATAATGAAAAAGTTTTTTCGTTTAAAGAAGCATGGATTAAATCCATACGGACTTACGAATAAACAATCAGAAGTGCAGCTGTTATGTTGAAAATTATGATGAAAATGTGTAAGGGATAAGATCTTGCAATGGATATATACCAAAGATTTGGATTTCAAACAGGATTTACGTACGAGGAGAGTTGTTACTTGTTTAGGAAGGTATATGTATAGACATCTTTTAATTTTTTTTTCGTTTCCAGTAAGGATATTTATGCATTGTATACATGGATGTATATGCGTGTCGAAAAGTTTGAGAATTACCGGTATTTTGCAAACAGAAATTTTTGCAAATTCAAAATATTTTTTATTTGTTTGTATACTTGTTGTAAAATATACAAACAGAATAATTTACTAATTTTTCAAATTCACAAAAATGCAAAAATTTCCATGTTGCAAAAGTTTCCTCTGATACAGCACCTGTGTGTTTTGTGTGTTCAATTATAGTGTCAAGCTGGCCAATATCTGACAAATGAGATACTTTGTCGTACATGTTACATTCTGTGATCTATACCAAACATTATATAAGAAATTGTGTGTGTCTTGAATCTTAGGATTGGTCTCTGAAACAGTGAAAAACCTTGTAGGTGAAATGCTGATTATCACCATTTTCTCTCCTTTTCACACAATTCTCCTTCTCTAGGTTTGTTGAAACAGCAAATTGTGCAATGAAAATACGTTTACCTTTTTAACCCTTTACCAAACAATCCCTGGTTCTTACGGCCCAGAGGAAGAGGCCTTTTGAAAACATTATGTGAAAAGGAGAAAATGCTGGTAACCAGCATTTTCTCCTTTTCACACAATGTTTTCTACTCTCCTTAAGCCAAGTTTCAATTTTTGAGTCCCGTTTATTTCTTCGTCTGCAAATGCTCTCAATCTGGACAAGCCTAATATTTTGTCGTTTGGTAAAGAGTTAAGTCCTAATTTTTTTATGCTGGAGAACCAGACAGGTATTTGGTAACCAATTTTTAACTAGCAGATAGATCAACATCCAACCAAATCAGAATACCCCTCATCCCCTGCTCAGTCCTGCCATTGGGATTTGAACTTTTGACATCCTGCTGCTTAACTCTTTACCACACGACAAAACTTTAGACTGGTTCAAATTGAAAGCATTTGCAGACGACAAAATGAAGGCGACTGAAAAATTGAAATTTGTTCTGAGAAGGGTAGAAAACACTGGGAAAAGGAGAAAATGCTGGTTACCAGCATTTTCTCCTTTTCCTACAGTGTTTTCAGAAGGCTTCTTTCTCAAGGGCATCAAAAGTAGGGATTGTGTGGTAATGGGATAAAAGGTAACATTAATTGCAAGACTACAGAGATGGTAATGATGCAGAATACATATCAAACCTAAATTCTTATTTACAAACCAAATCCTTGTAATTTAAGGCGAGTAGTACAGCTAGAAACTGTTGTATCAACAGTTTGATAAAGATTGATGTCATGGTGTTAGCACCTGTGATGATATCCTTGATGCTTTGCTCTAATCACCTGTTAACATGAAAATGAAAATGTTAAAACAAGGAGCTTGATATCTATACTCGCAATTTTCTTTTTCCTGATCGTGTGTAAAACTGGTTAAACCAGCCAGGGGTGCCTCTTGGGTGACAATTCAAGGAAATTAAATGTTTGTGTAAGGGAGGGTCTGAATGCCCTTCTGTGGGGTATGTCAAGGGCCTTAGAGCCAGCAATTGGGGAGTCAGGGCTAAGCCCACGATTGAGAATAATTATACTCTTTGATTGGAGAAAGTGAAAGTGATAACGTAAGTTGTGAGAACTTGTTCAACACTGGATACAAATAGATAGGTTCAAACTATTTTGAAAAGCAGAAAATACCTCAACTTGTTAGAATGGAAGATTTGTACCATGCTTCCATTTGTCTCTGTAATTTTGCCTTACTATGGTACTTTTAGGGTAGTGGTATATGCCTGGGTAAGACACTGCCAGAAGGTTGCACCAGTGGTAAAAGCTGTAATTTATACATGTGGCAAATTCCAGAAGACAGGTCAAAGATATGATCAAAATAGGAAGTTGTTTAACTTTTTACCAAACGACAAAATTTTAGATATGTCCAAATTGAAAGCTTTTGCAGACGACAAATTGAATGTGACTTAACTCTTTTAGCAAACAACAAAATCTTGGACTAGTCCAAATTGAAAGCATTTGCAGACAACAAAATAAATGTGAGCCAAAAATTGAAATTTTCTTTGGAAAGGGTAGAAAACATTGAGAAAAGGAGAAAATGCTGGTTACCATCTGCTAATGCCTTTGACTTGGACAAGTATAAAATTTTAATGTTTGGTAAAGAGTTAAAGTGCCAAATGAACCCAGTAGACATTTTCTTTCTAGAAATTAGTACGTGGCTTTTGTCTGGGGTATTTTCTACTTAATCAGCACAGCAGACAGTGTTACCACTTTAGATCGAGGATCAGACTACATGCTTTGTGCAGTCTGACCCTGATCTACACTGGGCTTGAAAGCAACTTATGTAGTGAAAAGTGCTCAAAGGCTTTATGTCAAACCATGCATACACTTTTGTATCAGAAGCAATGAAGCATGCCATAAGTGACTCTTAGGTCTTTTTCATTTCAGGGGGCAAGAATATGGATGCCAGATCCAGACCTTGTATGGAGAGGGGCGGAGCTTCTGGAGGACTACAAGGGTGCCCCCTGTAGGCTGAAAGTTCAATATGAAGATGATGGGGTAAATAATTATGTATTATTTCTTCAGTACAATAATAGTATAATTAGCAATTTTACTTAAGATTGTTATGTTTAACGCTATTTTATAAAAGACAGTGATCAGGAGAGTAAAAGGAAAGAAAGGTGGCATTATCCTTTTGACTACTTTAACTCTTTACCATACAAGAAAATTTTAGACTGGTCCAAATTGAAAGCATTTGCAGACCACAAAATAAAGGTGACTGAAAAATTGAAATTTGTTCTGGGAAGGGTAGAAAACACTGTGGGAAAAGGAGAAAATGCTGGTTACCAGCATTTTCTCCTTTTCTCACAGTGTTTTCAAAAGGCTTCTTTCTCAGGGGCGTCAAAAGTAGGGATTGAGTGGTAATGGGTTAAATGGCCCCAATCTAAAGCACAGCATGAGTCAAAAGTACCTCAAAAGGTGCTCAAACTCTAATAAATTCTTTTAAAGAAAGAAGCTGAGGGTGTTTCCCTTGGTGTCTCTAGGAGCTTTTACCGTACCAAGGCCACTGTTTGCCACCAAGCTGTCAGAGATTTCGGCAGTTGTAGCTACCACTGCTTGGGAAAGAACATGCCTTGACTCTTTACCTAATGACAATATTTTAGACTGGTCCAAATTGAAAGCATTTGCAGACGACAAGATAAAAGTGACTGAAAATTTGAAATTTGTTTTGTGAAGGGTAGAAAACATTGTAGGAAAAGGAGAAAATGCTGGTTACCAGCATTTTCTCCTTTTCCTACAATGTTTTCTAAAGGTTTCTTACTCGGGGTTGTCAAAAGTCGGAATTGTGTGGTAAAGAGTTAGCTCTTTAACAAACAATAATGTGTTTTTACAATCTGCAGGCTTTTTTGAAATATTTTGTGAAGGCCTGAACTAGTGTTGAAGATGTCATAAAACACTATTGAAGAAATTTAACACAATATTACAAATACATGTAAATCAATAAATTTATATTTCGTTTTTGGAATCTTTGTTTTTATACCATTTTCAGATTGTAATGTTGCTATTATTTCCTCAATGCTACAGGGAAATTGGAAAGTAAGATCAGGAATGGAAGTGTTGTTGATTACTCATAATCTCTGGAGACAAATGTATTTGAGCAGTCTGATTCTCAACCTTACACAATTCCAAACTGCGAAAAAAGTTTGTTTAACCTATTATCACACAATCCCTACTTTTGACGCCACTGAGAAAGAAGCCTTTAGAAAACATTGTGGGAAAAGGAGAAAATGCTGGTAACCAGCATTTTCTCCTTTTCCCACACTGTTTTCTACCCTTCACAAAAGAAATTTCAAATTTTCAATCACTTTTATTTCGTCGTCTGCAAATGCTTCCCATTTGGACAAGTCTAAAATATTGTCGTTTGGTAATGGGTTAAAATATTGTTTGAAAGGGTAAAATGATAAAATGCTGGTAACTAGTATTCTCTGCTTTTCCGACAATGGTTTCTAACCTAGTAAAAAAACAAATGTCAACATTTAGGCCATTTAAAATTTTGGATTTGTCCGAAGATGAATTTGAGTTTTTAATTAATACACAGATGCATGATTGTAGAAATTCAGCAAAGAGAGAAATTACCTACGACAAGCAATTTCTTCCATTTGCCTAATGTTTCAAAAAGTGATCTGCTGAAAAATTTGTCTCTTGAGAGGAAATGAGTTAAACAGTAAACAGAGCTGCAGATAAGAGGGTGTGATTGTATATTCTAAATCCATTATTTATCTTCCAAACCCTATGTTGTGGGTACTCATTAGAATTGTCTCGATGAGACGATTCTAATGGGTACCCACAACAGTGGGTTTAGTGGAGAAATATTGATATTTTCAATTTTGAAATCAAAATCACCGTCTCTATCTGGAGCTTTGAGAACATATATATATATACACAGTGTATTACAGATAGGGGTTGATTTGTTTGACCTTGGTATTGAATTTGCAAGGTCATGTGTTGCATATTTGAATGAAAAAACACCTAATTTGTTGGCTTTGACGGTTTTATCTTTGGAAATAGCAATCTTGCATTCAGTCTAGAATTCAATACTGACTGATCAAAGTAAAATAAGTTTGTAATATCATTGAAAATCTGACTGAGAAAATTACTTTTTTCAGCTTCATTATTCGACCCTTATCTTTTGTGCAACAAGAATGCATAAATTATTGTGTGAAAATGTAAATTTATAGATGAAAGTGTAGTCAATATTTAAGTTTATGTGTAATAATTTTGATGTCACAGTTTATGTTCTGTAAACAAAAGTGCTGCAACTAAATTTTATTTGCTCACTTGAGCATGAAGTGCTCAAGATGAGCTTTTGTGATCATGCTGATTCTGTTGTATGTCGTTGACTTTTACGATGTTTAGCTCCAGAGGCCACATTTTTCAGTTAAATACTCATGAAACTTTGTCAGAATATTTGTCTTGTTGATACCTTGAATGATTCTGAAATTGAAAATGCTGGATCAAAAACTAAGTCAAATCATAGAAAAACCTTGTGTACACGTAGAGGCAACATTTTCAATACATTACTCAGAATGTTTGTCTTGATGACATCTTGGACCTGTTTGAAAATGGATCATGTTAGATCAAAAACTAGGTCACTGGGTCAAACCTTAGGAAAATTTTATGTTCACTCTAGAGTCCACATTTGTAGCCCAATACTTTATGAAGTTTAGTCAGAATGTTTGACTGTGTTCATTCTCTGTATCCACATTTTCCTTCCAAAACTCATGAAACTGGGGAAGAATGTTTGTCTTGATGACATCTTTGACAGGCTTGGAAATGGGCATCTTGGGTTAAAAACTAGGTCACTGGGTCAAATCTTTAGAGAAACTATGTGTACACTCTAGTCTCTATAATCCACATTTTTGGTCCAATACTCATGAAAGTTGGTCAAAATGTGTGTCTTAATGATATCCCATATCAGATTGAAAAATTGGTCATATAAGTTCATAACTAGGTCACCAGGTCAAATCGTTA
Source organism: Tridacna crocea (assembly GCA_943736015.1). Taxonomy (NCBI): domain Eukaryota; kingdom Metazoa; phylum Mollusca; class Bivalvia; order Cardiida; family Cardiidae; genus Tridacna; species Tridacna crocea. The sequence continues at coordinate 13,470,843 of OX031057.1, read as the reverse complement.
AAAAGGCTTGTAGACACTCCAGAGGCAACATTGTCTGTCAGATGCTTATGAAAATTGGAAGGATTTTCGTGATGATCATAAAGACAAAGTTAGAAATGGATCACATTGGGTAAAAATCTAGGTTTCCATTCCATATCTTAGAAAACCCTTGTGTAATCTATAGAGGGTCAGAATCTTTATTTTGATAATACCTGCAATAAGAAAATGGGCTATGTATGGCTAAGAAAATAGATCAACGAGACAAAAAACTTGTGTACAAGCTAGAGGCCAAATTTTCATTCTAATACATATGAAAGCTTTTTTCATAAAATCTCGGAAGAGATTGAAAATGGGACATGTTTGGTCAAGAGGCTCAGGTGAGCGACTTCAGGATCTTCATGATCCTTTTGTTTTCAGTTACTGTCTTTTTGAAAGTTAACAAATAATTTAGCTTGTTCTTTCAGGTTCACAAAAGTCTTTGCTTATTTCAAAATGAGCATATCGTTGGTTCACTTCCAAAATCTCATAACTACAGCTTGATACAAACTGTAGTTGCGAGGTTTTGGAAGTAAACCAACGATATATTCCTTAATAATTCCTTCGATATATGTCATTCAGTCAATTTACAAACATAACACATGGACTGTCTTCACAGAGCAAACCATTTCACCAGCTGTAAATATAAGTCATCAGCACATGCATTATTTAACTCATTACCAAACATCAAAATTTTAGGATTGTCCAAATCAAAAGCATTTGCAGACAACAAAATAAAAGTGACTGAAAATTTGAAACTTGTTTTGGGATGGGAGGAAAACATTGTGGGAAAAGGAGGAAAATGCTGGTTACCAGCATTTTCCTCCTTTTCACACAATGTTTTCTAAAGACTTCTTTCTCTGGGTTGTAGTAGGGATTGTGTGGTAATGGACTAACATTAAAAGAAATGAGCTTCACTCTTTACCACACACCCAAAGTTGAGACAAGTCCAAATTGAAAGCATTTGCAGATAATGACCCTGTCTCACCAAAGCAGATAATTTAAATCAATGATGAGGAGCACATTTTGTGTAGTCTGATCTTTATGAAAGTTGGTGAAAAAAGAAAAAGGAACATTGACCAGTAGGAGGATCTGTAATGGGTTAATATGAGTAAATCATTTGTTCAGATACAGCAACAAGACTCAAGATTACATCGACTCGACAAACCCAAGGAAACGGTAAAAAATATCTTCCCATTGAACTAATGGGCATGTCTTGCTAAAACAGTCTCTGCTGATAGATGTTACTGTTTGTATATCATTCTCTCTCTTTCATGTTCATTACAACCCCCACAATAAAGTGGAGAGGGTTATACTGAGAACCACCATGACTGTCTGTCTCTCCATCCATCTGTTTGTCTGTCTCTCCGCAGACAGAAATTCGTCCAGCGAAATACTCCAGTAGTTTTTCAAGTACTGAACTTAAATTTACACACATGGTTCCTATATGTATGAAGTTATGCTTGTGTAATTTTCATGACTCTGCTGCGATTTGTTGCGGAATAATCACCCCTTGAGCTTTTTTCAACTCTTACTTTTGTTCTAAACCATTCAGCATTCTGTGACAAAGACCTGATTTGTGACTATGAGCTGATGGGGGGCTATAATCACATCTAGTGATAGCTCTAGTTGTTACATGAACCTGCATATACATGTATATGTGATCTTGTATACTAATTTTATTGATAATTACTTAATTATTACAATCATGCTTCACTAGCAAAGACTACTAGTACTCAATGCCATTAATGCCTAACAACTTGTAAAGTGACTCTTTCAGCACAAAATATCATAAAATCACTCGTTTTATTGCTAAGAATGCGAATAGCATGAACTGTTTGATTTAGCAAAAATCTTTTCAAAAAATTTGCTACACTTAGACAGAAAAGGTAGTCTGGAATTGATAATTTTATTGGTTTGAATGGTAAAATTGTTTTCCAAACAGACAAGGGAAGCTCAATTTGATCAGACCTTTCAGTCAAATTACAAAACTGTTGCAGATACAAAATAAATACATGTATAACCCAAATTCAACTTAATAAAATAGAGTCAACTTTAGATATTTGCCAAATTAACTGATTGTTTGTTCATTGTCTTATGCTAGTTATCCAACCTGGTTGTGGTAAACAAACCCATCCAAAACCTGGGATTTCTTTGGTTTTAATTAAGTCTTTACCACACAATCCCGGCTTTTAACGAACCTGAGAAGAAAAAACAAAACTTGAAAACATTGTAGGAAAAGGAGAAATTGCTGGTAACCAGCATTTTCACTTTTTCCCACAATATTTTCAGCCCTTTCCAAATCAAATTTCAAATTTTGATTCACATTTTATTTTGTTGTCTGCAAATACTTTCAGTTTGGACTAGTCCAAAATTTTATGGTTTGGTAAAGACTTAATTCTTATCTTATGCATCTCTGAATTTTCTGTCAGTGACTGCTTATGCAGAGTTTTCTGCTGTCTTATTGAAACAGGGGTCATTTTACATGCCAAGACGGCTTGTCACAGGTCTGTTGTGATAGAATAACCTTTTAAAATCTTTGCTCTGCAACAATCCTGGCTTTTAAAACTGACCTTGTGGAAAATTCCTTTGAGAACATTTAAAATTTTGTCATTTGGCACAGAATTACAATCATTGGATATATAATCATAGTCAAACCTGAACTCAGAGGTTATCCAAGGGAAAATAGAAAAATAGTCCCTAGGAGCAGATTGCCTTGTTGTCAAACATGTTTATATTGGTCAGGAAGAGTTGTTACCCCACATAATTATGTGATCTCTTTGAGCAGAATGTTTTCTAAATAAAAGTTGTCTTCGAAAGAGAATATAATATGTTTCCAATTATGAGCATTTTGCAAGCCTGTATTAAAACAACTAAAAAAGGCTGAATACTAGTATTTGTGATGCAGAGGAGAAACATGGGCCCTAGGAAAGCTAGATGAAGCATAATATCACATTGATTCTTATTCTTTACCTCTGAACCACACAATCATGAGGTTTAACAACCCTTAACTCTTTACCTCTGAACCACACAATCATGAGTTTTAACAATTAATCCTTAACTCTTTACCAAACAACAAAATTTTAGGTTTGTCCAGATCGAAAGTAAGTGACTGAAAATTTGAAATTTCTTTTGTGAAGAGTAGAAAACATTGTGGGAAAAGAAGAAAATGCTGGTCACCAGCATTTTTTTCCTTTTCTACAATGTTTTCCAAAGGCTTCCTTCTCAGGGTTGTCAAAAGTAGGGATTGTGTGATAATGGGTTAAAAAGAAGGCTTTTGAAAACATTCTAGAAAAGAAGATGGTGGTTATGGGCATTTTATCCTTTTCCCACAATGTTTTCTACTCAATGGAAGACAGCAGTCATGATTTTGTGCCCCAATTAGTTTGTCATCCACAAATGCTTTCAGTTGGATCTAGTCCAAACTTTTATTGTTTGGTAAAGGGATAATGTGCTACATTACTTGTAATTTGTATGTTCATTCAGATGATAGGTATGCATACAGTGTGGAATGCGGAGAATTTGTATAATTACGCTATACACAAGATAATATTATTCAATTCAGTAGATATAAAACTGCAGTGCCTGAACTAAGACACAATCATTATTGCTCATTCAGTGAAGCCAGTTTTTTTTTAACCGTGATGTCAAATACTTTTGAAGCTGCAGTTTTATTAGTCTCTCAGATCGCCCGTTTTGGAAGAAAATGTTAAGATATTGTCAAAGTTTTGTTGTTGTTTTTGTGCAAAATTGACAGTTTTATTTTTGATATCTAAGTCATTACTATAAACATATTTACTGCCCGGCCGGGTTGCTTTGTGGTTACCATATCTGACTTGTGACCTGGAGGTTGTTGGTTCGATACCTGATTGTGGCAATTGTTCTCTCTGGTGATTTTTCACTTCTCACCCCTGGCTTTGAAAAGAAAGTTGTGTCAGTACTGGTGTGAGAAAGCCAGGAAACGCATGACTGCCATGATATGACCTAAGTTGTAAAATTGCATTAAACTCCAATACAAACCTAACCAAAAATATTTACTTCAAATGGGCATGTTATTGTGCAGCTGTCTAAAGGAGTACTTGCACCAAAAGGGCAATTAACCTGCAACAGAATCACAGGATGGATTGGTCCTTTGAGATGCAGAAAATTGACCAATAGCAGAAAGATTTGAACAAGATCAGCCTGCAGAGACTGTACAGGCTAACTTTGGTCCATTCATTTTGTAGATTTACCACATAATGACTACTTTGACAACCCTGGGGTAGAAGCCTTTGAAAACAATATGGGAAAAGGAGAAAATGCTGGTAACCAGCATTTTCTCCTTTTCTGGCAATGTTTTCCAACCTTCCCAAATCAAATTTCAATTTTTTCAGTCGTATTTATTTGTCGTCTGCAAATGCCTTCATTTTGGACCAGTCTGTTAATTTGTCGTTTGGTAAAGAGTTAAATGCTCTTTTCAGACATCTTCGCGAGCCAAGGTTATGATCACAACATAGTTCTTACCTTGGCGGATCAAGCTTGATTTTTACATCACCCTGGAAGTGCTTTTTCATTGGATGCAGCCAGTTGTAACTGCAACGAATGAAATCGCTTGTAGCATTTCATCTTTGATAAAAATTGAACAAGGTCGCTGCCTTTCGAATAGAAGGTAAACATGGAAACCCACGTGGATGTCTGCTTATCGCTTCATGTGTATTCATAAGCGGTTTGTAAAACGATATTTCATTGGCTTTTAGAAGTATGATGTAAAGGGGGTAATAACCAGCATCCAATAGAGGGCACATTGCAGGAATCTCGAAATTGGGCTCAATCAGCCAAGGGTAGAGTAGCGTAGTGAATCGTCAGCCTTGGCTTGGGAAGATGTTTTCAGAGGGCATTACTTCTTTTTTTATACGCCCGAAGGGTCGTATTATGTTATACCCCCGTCCGTCCGTCCGTCAGCAATTTCTTGTGTGTGCAACTCCTCCTACAGTTTTCATCGGAATTATTTGAAACTTGCCACAATGAATCTCCATGATGTCTAGTTGTGCACCTGGGTCTTAGAATTTTTATCGCTGTTTGCGTTCTAAAATTATCTGCCCTTGATTTCTGAAATAACCAACTTTTCACTTTGTTCAGGCTATAACTTCCATACTATAAAAGGTATCAAATTGAAACTACATACACTGATAGAACACATTATGGAGAAGTGCAGTGCACATGAAACATAACTCTGCCACTTTTATTTTTTGAGTTATTGCCCTTTGTTAATTTTCAGTTTGAATTTTTGTCCAGGCCATAACTTCCAAACTATAAAAGCTAACACTTTTCAACTTCATACACTGATAGAACACATTATGGAGAAGTGCAGGGCACATGAACCATAACTCTACCACCGTTATTTTTTGAGTTACAGCCCTTTGTTAATTTTCAGTTTGAATTTTTGTCCAGGCCATAACTTCTAAACTATAAAAGCTATGAACTTGGAACTTCATACACTGATAAAACACATTGTGGAGAAGTGAATCGCACATGAACCATAACTCTGCCACTTTCATTTCTTGAGTTATTGCCCTTTGTTAATTTTCAGTTTGAATTTTTGTCCAGGCCATAACTTTCAAACTATAAAAGCTAATAACTTGCAACTTCATACACTGATAGAACCCATTATGGAGAAGTGCAGTGCACATGAACCATAACACTGCGACCTTTATTTTTTTAGTTATTGCCCTTTGTTAATTTTCAGTTTGAATTTTTGTCCAGGCCATAACTCCCAAACTTTAAAACCTATCATCTTCAAACTTCAAGGACAAATAGAACACATTATAAAAAAGTGCACTGCACAAGAACCATAACTCTGCCATCCTTCTTTTTTAGTTATTGCCCTTTGTTAGTTTTCTCTTTGAATTTTCGTCTGGGCCATAATTTCTAAAATATAAAAGCTATGATCTTGAACATTTCAAGACTGATAGAACGCTTTGTGGAGAACAGCAATTCACAAAATTTGTAACTGTGCCACCCTTCTTTTTTTAGCTATTGCCTTTTAATATTTTTCACATATCATGGAGATTAACTACTCTTCATTCATGGCCCTTCTGTCATTTCAACTCATTTCACTGACAAGCCCCTTCGGGCGTATATGCGCCGCTTTGCGAAGCTCTTGTTTAAAAAGGACTGATATAACCGTATCAAAATGATAAATATATCATCAGCATGGATAAAGTACTAATTACATACACATATACATATGTGACATTTTGTGTAGTACTAATATGCTACTAATTGTGCATTTATGGCTGTATATAATAACAGATTATGACAAGTTTTTCCCATCACTGTTTGTATGTGCGACTTCTGTCCTCAATGAATTTTGTCCTATATGTAAGATTTTCCCTGGGCAGGGCTGTAATAGTATAGTTCTTGTTACTTAGTCATGTCTAAACTTTTTCTATGCTAGAAGTATAATTAATGTACTCAGTTGAATTATAGACAAGTTTTTTGCTATATGTATATTATAGATCTCTGCATGTATGTATATATTCTTTTTTTTTTAACCCATAACCACACAATCCCTACTTTTGACAACTCTGAGAAAGAAGCCTTTGGAAAACATTTAGGGAAAAAGAGAAAATGCATTTTCTCCTTTTCCCACAATGTTTTCTTCCCTTCCCAAAACAATCCAATTTTTCAGTCACTTTTATTTTGTCGTCTGCAGATGCTTTCAATTTGGACCAGTCTAAAATTTAGTCATTTGGTAAAGAGTTAATGTACTCAGTTGAATTATAGACAAGTTTTTTGGCTATATGTACATGTATATTATAGATCTCTGCATGTATGTGTCATTCTTTTTTTTAAAAAAAAGTTACATAATATGCCATGCTCTGAGAAAGGTGGTTTAACCTTTTACCACACAATGACGACTTTTAATGACTTTGAGGAAAAACCCTTTTGAAAACAATGTGAGAAAAGGAGAAAATGCTGGTAACCATCATTTTCTCCTATTCCCACAAAGTTTTCTACCCTATGAAAACAAAATTGCGTAATTTGAGCCAGTGTGAAATTTTCATCTGCAAATGCTGTCAGTTTGGATAGGTTTAAAATTTTGCTGTGTGGTAAAGGGTTAATGAATCAGCAAATGATATAAATACTTACTTTAGCCTGCGCAATGTGTCCAGGTGAGCCTGGGCTAAAGATTTTTGGTATTGATCAGTTTTCTGTGTGTCAAAGGCTCACTCTACCTCATCATTCATTGGTTTAACTCTTTACCTCACAATCCCTAGTTTTAACGACCCTAAAAAGTAGGCCTATCGAAAACATTGTAGGAAAAGGAGAAAATGATGGTAACCAGCATTTTCTCCTTTTCCCACAATGTTTTCAAGACAATCTGATTCAACTCCAATCGTTTGTTCCATACAAATTTTGTCTTCTGCAAATGCTTTCCATTTGGAACAGTCCAAATTTTTGTCATTTGTTAAAAAGTTAACTAAAAAAAAAAAGAATTGATCCATTCTATTTGACAGATTGCTGGCTAAAAATTAATAACAAAGATGCATTTAACCTGTTACCACACAGGAAAATTTTAGACCTATCCAAATTGAAAGCATTTGCAGATGACAATTTCAAAGTGGCTCAAATGGTGCAATTTTGCCTTGATAGGGTAGAAAACTTTGTGGGAAAAGGAGAAAATGTTTTCAAAAGGCTTCTTCCCCAGGGGCGTTAAAAGGTGTCATTGAGTGGTAATGGGTTAACCCCCCTTCTCTGAGCCTTCATAATATGTATGTATATATTCCTTTAACACATTACCACACAATCCCTACTTTTGACGCCCCTGAGAAAGAAGCCTTTAGAAAACATTGTAGGAAAAGGAGAAAAATGCTGGTAATCAGCATTTTCTCCTTTCTGGTAACCAGCATTTTCTCCTTTGCCCACAACGTTTTCTACCCTTCACAAAACAAATTTCAAATTTTCAGTCACTTTTATTTTGTCATCTGCAAATGCTTCGATTTGGACAAGCCTAAAATATTGTTATTTGGTAATGAGTTAAAATTAATGATCACAAAGATTAGATTGTCAGTCTTTCTGACAGCTATGATTTTTACTCCTGTTGGTCCTAGCTTTGAGAAAATGATAGAGAATATCATTGTTATGCCAATTTTTAAGAGCCTTTCAGTACAATGAACACAGGCCAGCCAGGTAGGTCAGTGAATACAGATCTGGACATGAGGGGGTTCCTGGTTCCAACCCCCAACTAAGCCAATTTCTTTTTAACCCTTTAACTCAATAGCAAATGACAATATTTTAGGCTTGTTCAAATTGAAAGCATTTGCAGATGACAAAATAAAAGTGACTGAATATTTGAATTATTTTTTTTTTGTGAAGAGTAGAAAACATTGTGGGAAAAGGAAAAAAAGTGCTGGTTACCAGCATTTTGTCCTTTTCCCCATAATGTTTTCCAAAGGCTTCTTTCTCAGGGTCGCCAAAAGTAGGGATTGTGTGGTAATGAATAACACACAGAAAAATGAGGAAAGTTTTCTTTGACAGTGTAGAAACTTTATGGGAGGGGAAAATGCTGGTATAAGCAGCATTGTCTCCTTTTCCCATAATGTTTTCAGAAGGGTTCTTTGTTATGGTCGTTAAAAGTCGTCATTGTGTGATAAAGTGTTAAGGAGTGATGTTAGTCATTTTAACAGGATTCTTGATTCTCTCGAGACTCATAATTTTTCCATCAATGGTTGTTGGGAAAAGCAGCAAAGTGACTTGGGAAGAATATTGTGCAAAGCAGTGGCAAATGAAACACCTAGAAAGCATGAATAGGTGCACCGGCAACGGCGATATTATCTGAAATAATGTTGATTCTCAATTTGGACTAGTTTTAAATTTTTGTCATTTGGTAAAGAATTTACTCCCTACCATACAACAAAATTTTAGACTGATTGTTTGGTAAAGGGTTATTAGGTGAAGAATATAATCCATGCAAGGTTGTAATATTTCACTTGAGTTTTTTTTTATCGCAGGAATCAGTATTAGAAATCAAAGACAAATCAAAGCTTCCGCATTTGAGAAATCCTGAGATTCTGATTGGAGAAAATGATTTGACGTCTCTAAGTTATCTAAATGAGCCTGAAGGTACAGTATAAACAGTTTTATGTTAATCAACTTGTTTCCACACGACAAAACATAAGATTTGTCCAAATTGAAATTTATGGTCTTTCAAACCTTGAAAAACACGGGTATCAGCCCGTCATTGGTTCGAGTTTGGCCAGATGCAGGTAGTATATCAGCCATGAATTTGTTCATTTGTTTCTTTGTTATGGACTTTGCCTTAACCCTTTACCCCATAAGGCATTTCTATGGTATCTCTAATTGACCCTAAATAATAGCAAGGATGAAGCTGTTTCATATGTGTATATGGCATCTTTTGATAGCATAGAAAATGTTGTGGCAAAAGGTGAAATTGCTCGTCACGAGCAATTTCACCTTTTGCCTCAATGTTTTCTAAAGGCTCCTACAAGGAATGTGTAGAAATGAGTATCTATGGATTAAAGGGTTAAAGAATATAACTACATGAAACAACATTGACTTTTCTTATTAAAATCATTTGCAGATGATAATATTATATTGTTTATTGAATGATGTCTTAAGCTGCTTTCAACATTATTTCAGTCATTTCACAGCAACAGCTCATTCATGTACATGTATGTGCTTGGTTTCTCTGGTACCAGGCTAAGGCTGTGAAGTGTCTTGGCCAAGGACATTTCAATGAAAGTTCCATTGCTTTGTGTGAGGATCTAACCTAGCCTCCAAGTTTCATATCCTACACCCTGTCACTGAGCAACCCAGGAACCCTATGTGACATATGTTAACCCTTTACAAAACAATCCCTGGGTCCATTCACATTTCTTTGTTTACACTCTAGCATCTACAAATATAACCCAATCAGCACCAAACTTTGTCAAAACATATATGACCATAAGATCTCGGATGAGTTCGATTATGGGTCTAATTGGACCATACTAACCAGAGTTATTTGCCCTTAACCCTTTACCCTATAAGGCATTTCTAAGGTATCTCAAATTGACCCTAAATAACAGCAAGGATGAAGCTATTTCTTACGTGTATATGATACCTTTTGATAGCATAGAAAGCATTGTGACAAAAGGTGAAATTGCTCGTCACGAGCAATTTCACCTTTTGGCACAATATTTTCAAAAGGCTCTTACAAGCAATGTGTTGAAATGAGTATCTGTGGAGTAAAGGGTTAAATTAGAAAGTTCTTTGTCAGGAGTATAACTCTGTCATCTCCCATCTGATAGACTTGAAACTTGGCAATTGTGTTTTTTGCAATAACACAGAGTGTATTGTGAAAGAACCATAACTCTAGCTTTTATTGTTTATGAGTTAATTCCCTTTGATTGTCATTTTTACAGCATTTTCTGCTTCTTGGGAATATAACTTTGTCATCTGTAGCCTGAACAACTTCAAATTTTGTATGCATGATTGTTGAAAAATTATGGAGTGCAATGCACAAGAACCATTACTCCTTTTAGCATGATTTTTGAGTTATTCCCCCTTCGACCTTAAGTTTTTTTAGCATTTGCTTGTGAGGAGCAAAACTTTGTCATCTTAAGTAGGAATGACTTGAAATATGGTATGCTGACTTTTTGTTTCAATATTTGGGCGTGCAGTGCACAAGAATTGACAGTATTTCTTGCTTGTCCAGAATGGACTTCGTCACGTCAAGTCCAATTGACTTGAGACTTGGTGAACATATTTGTTGCATTACCCGCTCTTTGCAATTATTACACCTCTTCGACAATGTGTGATGGGACAGGCTTGTCTTGCAACAATTTGCAGCTCTTGCTTCATTACCATTTTGACTTGAACCTCAATATTTGCTATTTACCTTCATTGTAGACAATTATTGCTTAGTACTCAGGTGAACGATATAGGACGATCATGGTCCTCTTGTTTTCTTTTCTCATTACAGTATTGTATAATCTTAAAGTCCGTTTTGAGGAGAGGAACATAATCTATACTTACTGTGGTAAGTTTTTATACATTTTCATTTATTCATTCAACAAATCAGTGCAAAACATGCTTTTGGCCATAACTTTACAAAATGAAAAATATGGCAAAAACATGGAGGTTGAAGAAGATATAGAAAGGAGTCAGACTGTTGAAAAAGGGGGTTCAAGCCTTTACCAAACAAAATTTAGACTGGTCCAAATTGCAGATGACGTTAACTCAAAAACTAAAATTTGTTTCCAGCAGGGTTGAAAACATTGTGGGAAAACGAGAAAATGCTGGTTACCAGCATTTTCTCCTTTTCACACAATGTTTGGTACCCATTCAACGAAAAATAATTTCATATGAGCCAACTTAAAACTGTCATCAGTGAAATGCTTTCAATTTGGACAGGTCTAAAATTTTGTTGTAGAGTAAAAGGTTAACCCCCTCCTGAGAGGTCATTAGAAAGTGCAGGTTAACTGTGCTTTATGATTGACATTAACATGTATGTTATTGTAAACAAAAGTACCGGTAATCCTTATCTATGAAGAATATTAACACTTTAGTCTTTACCAAACAACAAAATTTTAGACTTGTCCAAAGTGAAAGCATATGCAGATTGTAAAATAAATGTCCCTCAGAATTTCAGTTTGTTTGTCCAAGGGTAGAAAATGTTGTGGGAAAAGGAGAAAATGCTGGTTACCAGCAATTTCTCCTTTTCCCACAATGTTTTCAAAAGGGTACTCCCTCAGAGGTGAAGTGTTAAAGCACCAATGAAGCCCACAGAAGTTTTTGATGTTGAAGTAAGAACCAAATATTTCTAATTTCATGGTAGTTATGGTCTACAGTGTTCGAGTGAAGTTGACAATGTAGACCAAAGATCAGGTTGCATGTTTTTTGCAGCCTGATCTTTAATCTACACAGGCTGCAAAGGAAACTAAATTAGTGAAAGGCACTTAACCCTTTACCAAACGACAATATTTTAGACTGGTCCAAATTGAAAGCATTTGCAGATGACAAAATAAAAGTGACTGAAAATTTGAAATTTGTTTTGTGAAGGGTAAAAAACATTGTGGGAATAGGAGAAAATGCTGGTTACCAGCATTTTCTCCTTTTCCCACAATGTTTTCTAAAGGCTTCTTTCTCGGGGGCGTCAAAAGTAGGGATTGTGTACACAGGTAATGGGTTAAAGGGTCAGATGCACCAGGGCCCTGTTTCACCAAAGTAGTTACGAACGTTTTCATAGTTTTCAGGTGTCTCGTGGCAGATTACTGTCACTATACTATAGTTATGTAAAAACTTACGAAAATTTTGTTCTTAACTACCTTGGTTAAATGGGCCCAGAAACTTACAGGACAGATAGCCATAATCGACCTTTAGTAATATTCAATTTAATGTCTGCAAATGCTTTCACCTTGGGCAAGTACAAGATTTTAATGTGACTGTGTTACACAGTTAACCTGTTACCATGCAGTCCCTAATTGTAATGACTGAGTAAAAAGGCTTTTGAAAAAAAAAAATGCAGAAAATTGAGAAATGCTTGCATAAACCACCATCCTCTTTTCCCACAACATTTTCTTCCCAAACAAAAACAAATTTTGATGTATAAGTAACATTTATTTTGTAGTATGCAAAGGCTTTCAATCTGGACAGATCTAAAATTTTGGCCTTTGGTAAAGAGTTAACCCATTACCACACAGTTCTGAATTTAACGACCCTGTAAACGAAGGCTTTTGAAAACATTATGGGAAAAGGAGAAAATGCTGGTAACCAGCATTTTCTCCTTTTCCCACAGTGTTTTCTACCCGATCCAAAACAAAAATCATCTATCCAGTTACATTTAATTTGTTGTCTGCAAATCCCTTCAATTTGGACCAATATAAATTTTTGTTGTTTGGGAAAGAGTTAAATGTTACCACATTTGAAGTTGGCCTTGTTCTTGTCAATCAAGGTCAATTGTTCGTTTACATTGACACCAGACTGTTTCCTTTGATCTGTAACCCTCTACCATACAATGTCAACTTTTAACAACCTTGGGAAAGGAGCCTTTTGAAAAGATTGTTTTTCGCCTATTAAAGAATAACTGCGTCATTTTAACCACATTGAAATTGTCGTCTGTAAATGCTTTCAATTCGGACAAGGCTAAAATTTTGTCGTCTGGTAAAGGGTAAACTATCTACCAGTCAAAGAAATTTTAGACACAACCATTGACAGCATTTGCATAGGACATATTTTTTTGTTTAACTCTTTACCAAACAACAAAATTTTAGACTGGTCCAAATTGAATTTTTTTTTAGATTGAGTAGAAAACATTATGGGAAAAGGAGAAAATGCTGGTTACCAGCATTTTCTCCTTTTCCCACAATGTTTTCAAAAGCTTTCTCATACAGGGTCGTTAGAACTCAGGATTTTGTGGTAAAGGGTTAGTAAATGTAATTTTATCTTGAAGGGTAGAGAACATTGTGAGAAAATGCCGGTAACCTGCAAAGTTTTCCAAAAGCTCTCTTCCTAGGGTTGTTGGAGGGGGGGGGGGTGGATAATGTTCCATTTGATTGTTATCACATATTCTATGAATCTGTTAATCATGTTACACCATTTGTATTTAATTCCTGCAGGCTTTGTGTTCGTAGCAATAAGTCCATATAACTCAGTTGGATAGCTACAACAATGACATTGACCAGCCCGCATAGCTCATTTGGTAGAGCGTTAGACTCGTGATCATGAGGGTTTGGGTTCAATCCCCACGGCTTGCCATCTAAAACTACTAATAGTTTTTCGGATGAGACATTAACTTTTTACCAAACAATCCCTGGTTTTTACGGCTCTGAGATAGAAGCCTTATGAAAACATTGTAAGAAAAGGAGAAAATGCTGGTAACCAGCATTTTCTCCTTTTCCTTCAATGTTTTCTTCCCTTCCTAAAACAAATTTCAATTCTTTAATCACATTTATTTTGTCATCTGCAGAGGTTTTCAATTTGAACCATTCTAAAATTTTGTTGTTTGGTAAGGAGTTAAGCCAAGGTCCTGTGTGACGGTGCCATGTTATACACCGAGCACGTTAAAGAACCAGGCAAAACTTAGGATGTGTTTCGTCCTGTATCTGCACTATCCCCTGTAACAATACTAACAGCCTTCAGGGGGTGTCGCCCATATGGATAACCGGTGGAGATGATAAATAAACGCAAATTCATCATCAACAATGACATTGTTCAAGCCTCTATGCTTGGGGAATAAACTGTGATGGTAATCACACACGTTTTTTAACCCTTTCCCAAACAATCCCTGGTTTTCATGACCCTGAGAAACAAGCCTTCTGAAAACATTGCGGGAAAAGGAGAAAATGCTGGTTAACCAGCATTTTCTCCTTTTCCCACAATGTTTTCTAACCTGCTGGAAACAAATTTCAATTTTTGAGTCACATTTGTTTTGTCGTCTGGGCCTGTATTCACCCACCATTCTTGAGAATATTCTTAGTCTTATTCTCCAAGGTTTTCCAAATTCGTAAGTAACACAACTTTTGATTGGCTAAACCATTCGGTTTAGCCAATCAGAAGTTGTGTTACTTACAAATGTAGAAAATTCTGGAGAATAAGCCAAAGAAGGTTCGTAAGAATGGTTGGTGAATACAGGCCCAGGAAATGCTTTCAATTTGGACAAGTCTTAAATTTTGTTGTTTGGTAAAGATTTAAGTCATATATTTTATTTCCTACAGGTATAGTATTAGTAGCTATAAATCCCTATGAACAATTAGATATCTACAACAATGATATCATACAAGCCTACAGTGGACAAGATATGGGTGCCATGGACCCACATATATACGCTGTGTCAGAGGAAGCCTTCAAGCGTATGTCCAGGTAAGAGAATCTCTTAGGTATAAAGCCTTTGTCAGTGCTTATAAAACTTTCCTCATGTTGAACTCAGGAAACCTTTAAGTGTATGGCCAGGTATGGTCAACTACCAGCATGGAGTCGCAGTCAAGGCATAAAAAAACTGTTCTTATACTAACTTCAGTAAGCCTTTAAACATATATCCAGGTAAGGAAAACTCATAACCCTTAGCCAAACAATCCCTGTTTTCACGACCCTGGGAAAGAAGGCTATTGAAAACATTGTGGTAAAGGAGAAAATGCTACTAACCAGCTTTTTCTCCTTTTCCCACACTGTTTTCTACAAATTTCAAATTTTCAGTCACTTTTCAATTTTGTTGTCTGCAAATGCTTTCAATATGGTCTTGCCTAAAGTTTTGCCATTTGGTATAATGATGGATTTTGGCTGTGCTTCTATTATCCTGGGATTTTACTGCTAACATCAGATCAAGAAAATGCTTTGAGATAATAGTTTTAGCCAAACTCGCACGGAAAAGAAATCCATAACAGCTCATTGGGATACATGTATTTTGTTTTGGCATGTAGAGGAAACAGTCGAAAAATTTTTGACATGGTGATGCTGATTTTCTTTTTCATTGGTTCTTTTGGTTGCGTCAAACATGCCATTTATATTCTGAAAGAAAATCACAGCTAACCATTTGCACACACATGACAATGTCACTGTTCTTACATCAGTTTCTTCTCTTTATCTTCTGCAGATTCGAACAGAACCAGTCTATCATAGTGAGTGGAGAATCCGGAGCGGGGAAAACAGTCTCAGCGAAATATGCCATGAGATATTTTGCAACAGTGGGTGGGGCTCAGAATGAAACACAAGTGGAGAAAAAAGTTTTGGCATCCAATCCAATCATGGAGGTTTGTAGTTCAGTTTTAGAGTTGTACTGCCTCATAATTCAGTCGGGGAAAACCACATAACCATTGGTTTCAGTATATATATATAAGTATACATGATAACCAACTGCTTCCTTTCCTGGAAAAATGTTTCTTTTCCTGGATGCTGGTTACCAGCATTTTCTCCTTTTCCTACAATTTTAATCCTTTACAACACAATCCAGACTTTTTACGACCCTGAGAAAGAAGCCTTTTGAAAACATTGTAGGAAAAGGAGAAAATGCTGGTAACCAGCATCCAGAAAAGAAACATTACAGGAAAAGAAGCAGTTGGTTATCATGTATACTTATATATACTGAGACCAATGGTTATGTTGTTTTCCCCCATTATATGCCTGAAGGTTTGTATTGTGCTTTGGCCCTGTTCATCCTTTCATCAGAATGTCCTTCTGTCTGTCCTTCTGTGTGTACAACTCCTCCTACAGTTTTCATTGGAATTGGAATAAGTTCAAACTTTCCACAATGAATCTCTGCAAGGAGTAGTTGTGCATGTTACTCTTAAAATTTGGATATCTGCAGGCATTCTAGGTTCAAAGCCATTTTACTGACAAGCCCCTTTGGGCGTATATGTGTCGCTTTGTGAAGCTCTTGTTATAGAAGGGTTGTTTTTGAAGTTCTTTGATCCTGAGTAAATGAGATAAGATAAAAAAGAAAAACATTGTTGAAAATAGAGAAAGAGCTGTTTTCCAGCATTTTCTCAATTTTCGACAATGTCTGTATAAGCCTCCTTCCTCTACAGATCTTTTGAAAACACTATGGGAAAAGGAGAAAATGCTGATAACCAGCATTTTCTCCTTTTCCCACAATGTTTTCTGCTCTTCCATGAACAAATCTCAATTTTTGAGTCACTTTTATTTTGTTGTCTGCAAATGCTTTCAATTCAGAAAGGTCGGACCCTTCCAATATTTTGTTGTTACAGTAAAGAGTAAGGCATTGCTTACAAGGAACTTTGTTTTCCAGGCTATTGGTAATGCGAAGACCACAAGAAACGACAATAGCAGTAGATTTGGTAAATATATAGAAATCAGTTTTAACCGACAGAACTGGATTATTGGAGCTAACATGCGAACATATCTACTAGAAAAATCAAGGTAAAACCCAAAATTATAGACGGTCAGCTAAGAATAGTACTGAAATCTCTTTTATATCCTCTTTGGCGTGAATTATACTGATTGATGAACTGGATGGCATTTAACCCTCTTACCGCATATTCCAAACTTTTAACAAACCTGAGAAAGAAGCCTTTTAAAAAACAATGTGGGAAAAGGAGAAAATGCTGGTAACCAGCATTTTCTCCTTTTCCCACATTGTTATCTACCCTTCCGA
The DNA here is from genome assembly GCA_943736015.1 of Tridacna crocea. Lineage (NCBI taxonomy): Eukaryota > Metazoa > Mollusca > Bivalvia > Cardiida > Cardiidae > Tridacna > Tridacna crocea. Next base: position 13,453,736 of record OX031057.1, on the reverse strand, counting down.
AACCAAATTTCAGGTCTTCAATCACATTTATTTTGTCATCTGCAAATGTTTTCAGTTTGGACTAGTCTAAAATTTTCTCGTGTGGTAAAAAGTTAAGTAGAGTAGAAAGCAGTGTGGGAAAAAGGAAAATGTTGGTTACCAGCATTTTCTTCATTTTTCACAATGTTTTCAAAAGGCTGTACTGTCAGGGTTATTAAACACAGGATTTTTTTTTAGTGAACATTATCTGTTTTTCTCGTATTGTTTTCAGAATTCTTCCTCCTTTGGCTTGTTAAAACGTAAATTTGTTTTGTGAAGAGTTAAAGCCAGTAGATGCTCTTTAACCCTTAACTCTCATTGATACTCAGTTCTATGCATGGCTTGTGGAAGCCTTTGGAAAACATTGTGACAAAAGGTGAAATTGCTTGTGACAAGCAATTTCACCTTTTGCCACAATGTTTTCTACACTATCAAAAGGTGTCATATACACATAAAAAACTGCTTCATGTTTGCTGCTATTTTGGGTCAATTAGCGAAACCATAGAAATGCCTTACGGGGTAAACTGTGAACTCTTTATTGCGCAATACTGACTTTTAATGACCCTGAGAAAGAAGCCTTTTGAAAACATCGTGGGAAAAGGAGAAAATGCTGCTAACCAGCATTTTCTCTTTTTACCACAATGTTTTCTACCCTTTCCTCACCAAATTTCTATTTTTCAGTCACAATTATTTTGTTGTCTGCAAATGCTTTCAATTTGGACCTGTCTATATAATTTTGTCATTTGGTTAAGAGTTAATAATCCTCAAAGATTGCGATTTGTATGGTGACTCTAAATATTTTATATTTCACACCAAATAAAATCTGTTATGTCTTGTTACATGTATTAACCCATTACCACCCAATCCCTGCTTTTGATGCCCCTGAGAATGAAGTCTTTAGAAAACATTGTGGAAAAAGGAGAAAATGCTGGTTACCAGCATTTTCTCTTTTTCCCACAATGTTTTCTACCCTTCACAAAACAAATTCCAAATTTTCAGTCCCTTTTATTTTGTTGTCTGCAAATGCTTTTGATTTGGACAAGCCTAAAATTTTGTCGTTTGGTAATGAGTTAATTATGTTTTGCTCTGATATGTTATTACTGATTATCTCTATATGACAGGGTTGTGTTCCAAGCGGAGGATGAGAGAAATTATCATGTGTTTTATCAACTGTGTGCATCTGCCAATATACCAGAGTTAAAGAAGTTTAATTTATGTAAATATTTTTCTTTTTAACTCTTTACCACTTAACCCCGGCTTTTAATGACTCTAGGAGAGAAAGCTTTTGAAAACATAATGGAAAAAAAGAAAATCTCCTTTTCCCATATTGTGTTCTACCCTTCCAAAAAGTAGTTTTAATTTTTAATTGACATTTGATTTGTCGTCTGCAAATGCTTTCGAATTAGACCATTCTAAAACTTTATCGTCTGTTAAAGAGTTAATACTGACACAGAGTTAAAAAGGATGCTTCATCTGTTACTAATGATAAGCAGTTACTCCCTTTTTTTTTTTTGACCCTTTACCAAACAATCATGACTTTTAACAACCCTGAGAAAAAGGCTTTTGAAAACATGGTGCCAAAAGGAGAAAATGCTGGTAACCACACAGTGCAATACCCTTTGCCACTCAATGACATCTTAATGCCCCGGAGGAAGAAGCCTTTTGAAAACATGGTGGGAAGAGGGGAGGAAATGCTGGTAACCAGCATTTCCACCTTTTAGCACAAAGTTTTCTATGTAATCAAAGAAAAATTAAACCATTTGAGCCACTTTGAAATTGTTGTCTTCAAATGCTTTCAATTTTGCTTTGTGGTAACAGGTTAATGCATTTTGCAGATGCCTTAAAACCCCTTTTCATAGTGGACGACTCATATTGACAAGATGTAAGTTTTTTAATACCTTGCTGTCCAGATAGTTTACAGACTTTGCATACAAGTAGGTGTCTGTTTGTTAAAATAGCAAGTTTATCACCTGCCACTATATTTCAGTACCTGCCAACAAGTTTCACTATACTAGTCAAGGGAAGAACCCAGAGATAGAGGGAGTGGATGATGCAGAGGATTATCAAACCACTAAAGATGCCATGAAAACATTAGGTAATGTATGGTCATTCATTTTTCCCCAAGAAAACAGAGTTTTGTCATTGTCTTAGTCTGCATTGTTGCCTCAGTGTAAAACCTGTCCTAATACTGTAGAAGCTTGTTTCAATAACAATCAAAGGAAACCCACACAACAAGGGCATGTAACCCACTGGCGCTCGATTTTAATTTAGAATCGTTGTGTGGATATAACCTTATATATAACGGTTATATACACACAACGATTCTAAATTAAGATCGAGCGCAAGTGATGTAACCCTGGCATATTGTTGAAACAGTTATGCTCTTTTTTGCTGTAGAATTTTCAGGAAAAAGTAACTTAGCTAACCATTTGCACCCATACTTGGGGCTTACATTACTTATCTGGAAGGAGCTCTTTAGGAAGCCTTTTTTATATGCTGGAAGGGTTGTGTTATGTTATGGCCCCAGTCGTCTGTCTTCCGTTCCTCTGTTAGTAATTTCTTGGGTGCATAATTCCTCTTACAGTTTCTGTTGGAATAAATTCAAAGTTAACCACAAGGAATCTCTATGATGTGTAGTAACTGTTGTGCTTGTGACTCCTAAAATTTGGATCTTTGACAAGCCTCTTCGGGCATATATATTCGCTGCTCTCTGAAGCTCTTGTTGATCTATAGGCCTAATGGCACCCAAAAGACAGGGCAGATTTTTATTTCCATTCAAATTTAAATCATACCATTCAAAGTAGATCTGGTTTTTGTGTGATCATTCCAAGTGTTAGTTGCTGGCATGAAAATGAATTTTAAAGTCAGACAAAAAGTAAACAAGAAATAGAGTGACTTAGCAACTTCGAACCTAGTTTTGAAATCAGTTGCTCTGCCAGCAAGTAATAATTCAGTACAGTCATCTTTACAATAATTTCCGAACTTTTAAATGATATGTTTTTAGAATTAAATGTATTTTAACACATACATTTTTTACTTTTGGTAGCTATTGTTATTTTAACAGATCTGTAGTAGGCATCTGAATATCGAACATTGTTGTTGTGTGGTAAAAGTTCAAAGAAATGAGTTTATCCCTTACCTTTCAGTTCCAAATTTTAACAACCCTAAAAGAGAAGACTTTTGAAAACATTGCGGTTAAAGGACGTAATGCCGATAGCCTGCATATTTTTTTTTTCTTACTGTTTTTTTTCTAATCTCTTAAGGACAGAAATCATTATTTTAGATAATTTTTTTTTTTAGCAGATGTTTTCAATTTGGCCATGTCCAAAATTTTGTCATTTAACCCTTTACCGCACAATCCCAACTTTTAATGACCCTGAGAAAGAAGCCTTTTTAAAACATTGTGGAAAAAGGAGAAATGCTGGTAGCCAGAATTTTTTCCTTTTTTCACAATGTTTTCTACCCTTCCCAAAACAAATTTCAATTTTGTTGTCTGCAAGTGCTTTCAAATTGGACCAGTCTAATATTTGTCCTTTTCTAAAGAGTTAACTGAAGAGTTAACCCTTTCCCAAACGGCAAATTTTAGACCAGACCAAAGTGAAAGCATGTCACAGATGACAAATTAACAGTTGCAAAAAAGATGATTTTTCTATATGATAGGGTAGAAAACATTGCGGGAAAAGGAGAAAATGCTGGTTACCAGCATTTTCTCCTTTTCCCACAATGTTTTCAAAAGGCTTCTATTCCTGACCCGTAAAAACCAGGGATTGTTTGGGAAAGGGTTAAACATATCTTGATCAGAAACATATTCCTGCAATATTTTGACAGGTTTATCGGAGCGAGACATTATGATGATTTTCCAAATATTGTCTGGTGTTCTACACTTTGGAAATGTCAAAATACGGGAAAAAGATGGAGAAAGTTCAGAAATGGAGGTATGTTTGTGTTTGAACTTTTGTCTCTTTCAACATAATTGTAAGGGAAAACGTTTCTCTCTCACGGCTGAAAATGGTTTGTTTCTGAAAGCAGTGTTGTACTTGGTGTTGCATAATTCTGGGTCAGTATTCACCAACTATTCTTAAGGACATTCTGAGGCTTATTCTTCAGAATTTTGTCAATGTGAAAGTAACAGAACTTCTTATTGGCTAAACCAATTGGTTTAGCCAGTAAGAAGTTCTGTTACTTTCACAGTCAGAAAATCTTGAAGATTAAGACCAAGAACGTTCTTAAATATGGTTAGTGAATACGGACCCTGATATCCCAAGGAGGCAAGTCAGCAGCTTGCATTACAACAGGAAAGAAACATCAGCCAAATATGCCATAAAGTCGGAACAAACAATCAGATATTATAGCAATGCTTTTGTCCGTTTTCAACACATGCTGTTTTACAAACTTATGTTGACAGTATTGCATGTCATTGTACACATGCAGGATATGACAGGCAATGAAATCCTATCCATATCTTTGTCTCTCTCACTAGAGTAAGTTTTATTTTGTGGTGTTATGCTGCATTTTATTTCTTTGAATGAAATTATGTTTATATGTAGTTGTTAATGTATCTCTATGAATTTGATAGTATTTCTATTGAATGGATGCATTATGTAGAGTAGCAGTAATTAATTTGTACTTATATTAATCATCAGTTTGTTGTAGGGTTTTAATATATTAGGATACAATTTTATTACATAACTCCCCACGCTTTCAATTTGTCGAACAAATTGACATGAAATAAATTACCTCTATCACCATATATTACACGCTTGAATTATTGTCCGAACTTAGCTTAAGCTAATGTCGTCTGCATGCGGAAATATGTGCAAGTTTTTTAACTCTTTAGGAGGCCAATAGATTTATAGTGTCTTCAAAAGATACTTAAAATGTCTGAAATGAACATAATTTTGTTGGTTTAAACTGATAATAGGTGGCGAGTGACTCGGATCTAAGATGCAGTTTCTGTGCAGCCTGATCTTGATCTATGCCATCCACAAACGCTTTATGATTTGGCTATAGCACAGTAAGGGTCACACCCGACATTTACCGTTACAGTCCAATTATACCCGATGATTTAAATATTCACGTTTTAATTATTCTTTGCAAAAAGGTCATTTTCAGGTCAATTTATTTCAGTAATACTCACAAGTGAGATTATTTGGTAAAGAGTTAATAATCTGCAATTAGATTTATATGACAGTGCTTTGTTGATCATGAATTTCATATATATGGCTGTCAGTCTTTTGAATAGCAGAATGGCAGATAATTAGCATTATATCATTTTCATTTTTTTTTTTGCAATTTTGATTTACTGCATGTGTGACAAGTCACTAACTTAACTTGCACAGCAACTTCATGTATTGTGTCTGTTAACCCATTACCACACTCTCCCTACTTTTGACGATCCTGAGAAAGAAGCCTTTAGAAAGCATTGTGGGAAAAGGAGAAAGTGCTGGTAACCAGCATTTTCTCCTTTTCCCACAATGTTTTCTACCCTTCACAAAACAAATTTCAACGTCTGCAAATGCTTTTGATTTGGACAAGCCTAGAATATTGTCATTTGGTAATGAGTTAAATTGCCAAGAGTAGATATTGGTACATGTACTGATGGTATGAACTAATTGTCAGGATTGATATTAGTGTATTAACGATGATATTAGTGATTGTCAGGATAAGATACTGATATATGACAGTATTTCACAATTATTAGAACTAGATAATGAGACATTGTACAGATTTCATTACATTTTGTCATAATTAGATATTCAGAAAGGTACTATGGACACCAGAATCAGATACGGGTACATGCTCTGGTGGCCATTGTGCACTGTTAGGATTGTATCTTGTTACATGCTCTGAATGCATTTATGGTTGCCAGAATCAGATCAAAATGTGTACTGATATATAACCTATTCTTAGCATTAAATATTGGTACACACACATACGCTCCTTGTACTGATTACCAATATAAGATTACCAAAATAAGATATTGAAATGTGTGCTGGCAACACAATTGATTTTTGCGGATGGTGCTAACATTTGTCAGGATTGGATATTGGCACTTATTATAGTCTATATTTGTACTTATTGTAAAACTTTATCAATATACCATGGCACTTTGGGCTGATAAAATCTTGTCTTTATGAAGTATTCTAGTTCTACAGCCATGATGTTGTGCCCAAGTTTACCACCAAAGAAGACAACAAAAATTAAATCTGGAATGCAAATAGTTTTCAAAAATTAGCAGTGTGTTCACAAAAAAGAAGTCATAAATGCTCAATAGCATCTCGCATAACATGGCTTTATTTTTTTCTAATCAATTAACCAAATAACAGCATTTGTTTAATGTGTATGAGATCACTAGTTCATGCTGATGACATCATCAATTTGTGTGTTTCTAACAGGAGGGCCAGGATGCTGGGTGTTTTATTCATGTAAGTCAGGGTAAAACCACTTAAGTACCAAAAACCAAATACATAATGTGCTTTATGCTAACAATTTGTTTTGTGGCGGGGCTCTGTTTTGTCCATCTTTAAATCATCCAGAAACTTGGTGTAAAAAGACTGTTATATATATATAGTGAAAGAAAAGTTTTGCTAATTGTGGAACTTGCTCTACTGTTTTGCCCATTGTAGGTAGTTGTAAGCATAGATGTCATAGCTTCAGCAAATTTCTCTTTTGCTTTTATCTTGCTATAAAGTCTTTTACTCAAATGAAGCTTGTCAGCTTATGTCATCAAGCAAAATTGAATCCTTTACAACAATCCCGACTTTTAAAGACCCTGTGAAAGAAGCCTTTTGAAAACATTGTAGGAAAAGGAGAAAATGCTGGTGACCAGCATTTTCTCCTTTTCCCGCAATGTTTTCTACCCTTTCCAAAACAAATTTCATTTCTTCAGTCACTTTTGTTTGTTGTCTGCAAATGCTTTCAGCTTGGACCAGTCTAAAATTTTGCCGTTTGGTAAAGAGTGTAGGTCATCTAGCAAAATTTAATGTTGAACTTTTTTTTACGGAAAACGTTGCTGTTAGAAATGTATCGATTTGGTATATAAAAATTGTACAGATGTTTGCAATAATTCTTTATAAAAAGATAACATTATCAAATGCTTCATGGCTACCAGTTTAATGTCAGATCATATTACCAGGCAACAAAATTTAACCTATTACAACACAATCCCTACTTTTGATGACCCTGAGAAAGAAGCCTTTAGAAAACATTTTGGGAAAAGGAGAAAATGCTGGTAACCAGCATTTCCTCCTTTTCCCAAGATGTTTTCTACTCTTCACAAAACAAATTTCAAATTTTCAGTCACTTTTTATTTTGTTATCTGCAAATGCTTTCGATTTGGATAAGCCTTATAATGATTATAGAGTGACTCAGATGATCAAGGGTTTTCTTTGGAAGAATAGATGACATCGTGCGAAATGGAGGAAATGCTAGTTTCAAGCATTTCTCATTTTTCCACAATGTTTTCTAAAGGCTATCTTACTCTAGGTTACTAAAGGATTGTTTGTTTGGTGTATTCTATACCTACCAAACGACAAAATTTTGAACTGTTCCAATTTGAAAGCATTTGCAGACAACAAAATGAATGTGACTCAAATATTAAAATTTGTTTTTTGGAAGGGTAGAAAACACTGTGGGAAAAGGAGAAAATGCTGGTTACCAGCATTTTCTCCTTTTCCCACAGTGTTTTCAAAAGGCTTCTTTCTATGGGTCATTGTAAGTTGGGATTGTGTTGTAAGTAGTTAAACTTGATTTGTTACTGAACAGTCTAACTTTTTGGTGGGCAGGGTTTTTCACTAGGGATTCACCATTAACTATTCACCTTACATTCCAGACTTTTAACAACCCTGAGAAAGAAAACTTTTGAAAATATCATGGGGAAAAGGATAAAATGCTGCAAACCACTGTTTTCTCCTTTTTGCACATTTTTTTTTCTACCCTTTATCAGATTTAAATTTCTTTTTGTTGTCCGCAAAATTAATGCTTTCAATTTGGGCAAGTCTTAAGATTTTTTCATTTGGTAGAAGTCTAATTGTTTGTGCTTTATGGAATTACATTTGAGCGTTTTGCTAGAACTAGTATAGACAGTCTTGGGTTTGCTATCCGAATGAAGATGGTTCAAAACAGAGCTCAGATGTGTGATGGGTTAACTTCCTCTTATCTTGACCTTGAGTTCAGCCTTCCCACCAAAAATTGATTTAAGGTGCACTGCAAAGAGCCAGCAGAGAAGATACAAAGATTTCAACAATGCTGTGTGTTAGAGGGGCTAAATGCAAGATTTATATATAGTCATTATAATCCCGCAAAACAAATGTTTTCGGGGGTACACAGGAATCAGCCTGTCTGTCCATATGTCCGTCCATCTGTGCGTCCATCCATCTTTACGAGCCCGACATTGTGGGGTTAGGGGTAATTGTACATTTAGTCTCAATGGGGTTCATTCCATCCATCTGGTAGGTATGGGATTAGGGTTAGGCTTGTGGGGTTAGGGTTAGGCTTGTGGGGTTGAACAAAGGTGGTCTTGTGGGGTTCTGTTCGTCCGTGAACTTGTATTTCAAACATCTTCTCTGAAATTACCGATCCAATTCTGATGAAACTTCACAGAAATGATCCTGCCACGGTCCTCTTCAGAGTTCCTTGAAAGAATTTGATTCACTCAAAAACTCTGGTTGCCATGGCAACAAAAGGGAAAAATGTTGAAAATCTTTGAGAATCTTCTTGTCTGAAACCATAAGGCCTAGGGCCACCAAATTTGGCATGTAATTTCATCTGGTGGACCTCTACCAAGTTCCTTCAAATAAGAGACCTGAGGGTCAAAATTGGCCCCGCCCTGGGGGTCACAAATTTTAGATGGGCTTATTTAGGGAAAACTTTAAAATCCTTCTGGTACCTAACCTTAGGGCCTTGAGCAACCAAATTTGGCAAGTATCTTCATCTAGTGGTTGTCTACCAAGAGTGCCCAAATAATAGTCCTGGGGTCAGATTTGGCCCACCCTTAGGGGTCGCAAGTTTTATATGGACTAATATAAGGAAAACTTTAAAAATCTTCTTGTACCAAGCCATAAGACCTAGGGCAATTTGGCATCTAGCTTTATCAAGAGGTTGTCTACCAAGGGTGCCCAAGTTATAGCCCTGGGATAGAATTTGGCCCTGTCCTGGGGATCACAAGTTTTACATGGGCTCAAATTGGGAATACTTTAAAAATCTACTTGTACGTAGCTATAAGGCCTAGGATTGTCAAATTTTGCATGTAGCTTTATCTAGTGGGTCTCTACCAGGAGGGTCCAAATTATAGCCCTGAGGTTAAGTTTGTCCCCCATACCAGGGGTCCCAAGTTTTACATGGGCTTTTGCAGTGAAAACTTATATAAGTCATCTTGTTACTAACCATATTAAACACTAGGGCTCTTAAATTTAGCCCTACATGTATCTCACGAATCTCATGTTTTACAGGGCCTTTTATTGAGAAAACTTTGAAAATCTTCTTGTTTATAACCACACATTTTAGTCCTGTATTATTTGGTATGGGGCTTTATCTGGTAGACCTCCACTAGGATTCAAGTAATTATAGCAGTTATTGCCTGAGGTTCATAACTTTCTTATAGGATTTTACAGAAAAAAATTGGACATCGTCAAGTTTGAAACCAATTGGCCAAATATTGTTATGTTTGGCTTGTAGTGTTACTTATCAGCCAGTGGAGCATTACAGGGCTATCATGGCCCTCTTGTTGTCTTTGCACTGTAGGTATATTCTTAGTCTTATTCTCCAGAATTTTGTCAGCATGAAAGTAACAGAACTGATGATTGGCTAAACCATTTGGTTTAGCCAGTCAGAAGGTCTGTTACTTCACAGTTCCAGTCAATTTTAGAGAAGTCAAGGCCAGCTGTCTAAAACTTGATGTAAATAATGACGATACCATATTCACAGGATTATCAATATCACAGACTAACCAATAATTTAAACTCTTAATCTCACAATAAAATGTGGGACTTGTCAAAATGAAAGGGATGAACAGATAATGCACTGCATGTTCCACAAATGAATTGTCTTGTTACTGTTGTTAGGTGAAAAAAACTGTGGAACAGTGGATTAGAGAGTAGTATTTCATTTTGTTTTTAGCTCACCTGAGCATGAAAAGCTCAAGGTGAGCTTATGTGATTGTGCTGTGTCCATTATCCTTTGTGCAATGTGGGTTGTCAACTTTTACCTTGTGTACCCTCTAGAAGCCACATTTTCTATGCGATACAGGTGAAACTTGATCGGAATGTTTGTCTCGATAATATCTTGGACCAGTTCAATAATGGATCATGCCAAGTCAAAAACTAGGTCACTTGGCCAAAACTTACAGAAACCTTGTGTATGCTCTAATGACCACATTTTTCAGTCTGCTACTCATAAAAACTTGGTCAGAATGTTTGTCACAATGATATCTTGGACATGTTTTATAATGCGTAATGTCCAGTCAAAAAGTTGGTCACTAGGTCAAATCTTAGAAAAACCTTGTGTATGCTCTAGAGGCCACATTGTCAGTCTAAAACTGCTGACAGTTGGTTAGGATGTTTGTCTCCATGATATCTTGGACAAGTTTGATAATTTCCTAAGGTCATGTTCAGACAATAACTAGGTCAGATCTTAGAAAAACTTGCGTATGCTCTAGAGGCCATATTTTCTGTAAAAAAAATCTTGACAATTGCTCAAAATGTTTGTCTGTCTTGGTGATGGCTTGCGAGAGTTTAAAAGTTGGTCTTGTGTGGTCAATAACAAGGTCACTAGGTCAAATCTTAAAAAATAAAAAATACTTGTATACGCTGTAGAGGCCACACTTTCTATCCAAAACTCCTGAAAGTGAGCCAGAATGTTTGTCTTGATAATATCTTGGACAAGTTAAAAAAATATTATTAATGGGCCATGTTGGTTCAGAAACTAAGTCGCCTTGCCAAACCATGTCTAGAAGCCACATTTTTACTGCAATACTCATGAAACTTCGTCAGAATGTTTGTTTTTTGGTCACTAACTAGGTCACTGAGTCAAATCTTCATTAGAAACCTTTTTCACTCAAATACTCATGAAAATCTTAGTAGATTGTTATAATATCTCAAAAGACATTAAAAGTCGGTCATGTTTGGTCAAAAGACTCAAGTGAGCGTTTACAGGGCCATCATGGCCCTCTTGTTGTTGCCTTTCAAAGTATCAAATAAAAAACTTTTACCAGAACTTTTGATATGAAATTATTTCAAAAACATAACTATAATGTATTGCTTGTGTTTAACCCATTACCACACAATCCTTACTTTTGACGACCTGAGAAAAAAGCCTGTAGAAAACATTGTGGAAAAAGGAGAAAATGCTGGTAATCTGCATTTTCTCCTTTTCCCACAATGTTTTCTACCCTTCACAAAACAAATTTCAAATTTTCAGTCACTTTTATTTTGCCGTCTGCAAATGCTTTGGATTTGGATAAACCTAAAATTTTGTCATTTGGTAATGGGTAACATCATAATTGTAGATTAGAGCTTGCAAGCTAAAAGGGTTTTTAATACCAATCTGAAAGTTTCATTTTAGTTATTTAGCAGGACAAGAGTTGGGTTAACTCATTACCAAACAACAAAGTTTAAGACTAGTCCAAATTGAAAGCATTTGCAGACAACAAAATAAATGAGACTCAAATTTCGAAGATAGTTTCAGAAAGGGTAGAAAACACTGTGGGAAAAGGTAAAAATGCTGGTTACCAACATTTTCTTCTTTTCCGATAGTGCTTTTAGAAGGCTTCTTTTTCAGGGCCATCAGAAGTCAGGATTGTTTGGTAAAGGGTTAGAATTTAGATGTGTATTTGTGATATCAAGTTTGTGCTTGGGTTTGCAGTTGTTCCTTGCATGCAAGGTTGTCTGTTAATTTGTTCCTTCCTAGTTATGCAGCCCTTTGAATTTATTTCATTGCTGAATTGTATATGTCATGCCTCAGAAAACCATTTGAAATTAGATATAGGAAATAAAACAGTGTGTTTACCCTTTACCACATAAGCAAAATAATGATAGGCTTGTCCAAATTGAAAGCATTAATTGCAGACGACAATTTACATATAGCTCAAATGATTGAATTGTCTTTGATAGAGTAGAAAACATTGTGGGGAAAGGGAGAAAATGCTGGTTACCAGCATTTTCTCCTCTTCCCACAATGTTTTCAAAAGGCTTCTTTCTAGGTGTCGTTAAAAGTTGGGATCGTGTGGTAATGAGTTAACCAATGTTTAAAACCCATGTCAGCCTGCACGGACTGTGCATGTTGATATGGGTTGATACTTTCTGCAGATGCCCTGAACCCATATTCACAGAGAATGGCCTGAATACATATAGTTACATATAGTTATGTATAGTTGAGTATTCGTTTAGAATTTTATGCACGTTTTTGTTGTTGCAAGTAGATCAGTTGGTTTGCCTCAATTTTTTTGCTTTGTATACAGGAATAGAGAAAATTTGGTGAATACCTCAGCATTTTGGTTTTGGGTGATAAATTTTTGTTTTTATATCAGAAAAATTTACTCTGATTGGTGAATATTTCTGTTAAGGATGTGTAGCTGGCGAAATCACATATTCCAACATGTGATCCTGAATAAAAAATTGACATGAACAAGCTCCAGATAAGAGGAAGTAATGGTATTCTAAATATTTTATTTCTCTTCTAAACCCTATGTTATGGGTACTCAATAGAATCGTCTGGATGAGACGATTCTAATGAGTACCCATAACATAGGGTTTAGTGGAGAATTATTGATATTTTCAATTTTGAAATCAAAATCACTCCCTCTGTCTAGAGCTCTGATGAAATTGATGCCTGAAAACCATGGGGGTTGTTCATTACTCAGTAATGAAAGGGAAAAAATTGGTAACCTGATGATTTCTGGTAATCTAGAGGAGTTGGTTTCAACCTTATTTCCAGCTTGGCCAATATCTTTCTGCGAGGGGATGAATAGATCTTTATGACAGGAACCATGGTTCTCAAATAAATGATCATTTTTCCAATGATATGGTCAGGAAAGCAGCCAGTGACTTAAAAAGGAAATAATGTGCAAAGTACTGATAAATTAACTTGCAGGAAAGCATGGAAAGCAGCAATGGCCGTAACTACATAATGAATGTTTAAAATGATTTTATCCCCTTATCAAACAATTCTGACTTAACCCATTAGCACATAATCCCGACTTTTGACGACCCTGAGAAAGAAAGCCTTCGAAAACATTGTGGGAAAAGAAGAAAATGCTGGTGACCAGCATTTTCTTCTTTTCCCACAATGTTTTCAACTCTATCAAAGAAAAATTACATCTTTTGAGCCACAGTGAAATTGTCGTCTGCAAATGCTTTCAATTTGGACAAGGCTAAAATTTTGTCGTCTGGTAAAGAGTTAAATGACCTTAGAGACAAAGGCATTTGAAAATGTTGTTGTAGAAAGAGAAAATGCTGGTAACCATCATTTTCTCCTTTTCACCACTGTGATTTCAAGACTTCTTTCTAGGAATAATAAAATTTTGGATTGTGTTCTTAACTCTTTACCACACAAGGAATTTTAGACTGGACCAAATTGAAAGCATTTGCAGACGACAAAATAAAAGTGACTGAAAATTTGAAATTTGTTTTGGGAAGGGTAGAAAACATTGTGGGAAAAGGAGAAAATGCTGGTTACCAGCATTTTCTCCTTTTCCCACAATGTTTTCAAAAGGCTTCTTTCTAAGAGGCGTCAAAAGTAGGGATTGTGTGGTAATGGGTTAAGGGTTAACTCTTTACCAAAGGACTTTATCCTAGATTAGTTCATATTCAAAGCATTTGCAGACAACAAAACTAATGTGACTCAAAAATTGAAATTCATTTCTGGAAGGGTAGAAAACATTGTGGGAAAAGGAGAAAATGCTGGTAACCAGCATTTTCTACTTTTCTCACAATGTTTTCAGAAGGCCTCTTCCTTAGGGGTTGTGAAAACCTGGGATTGTATAGAAAAGGGCTAAAAGCAAAAACGTTAATGTTTGTCTTTGTTGACTGTTTCCAGCCAAAGGACCCTTCTATAGGAGTGGCATGTAAACTGTTTGGTGTGGATGAGCAACAGATGAGGACCTGGATCTGTAACAAAAAGATTGTGACAGTTGGAGAAACCTTGACAAAACCTCTCACACAGGCACAGGTAAAGGGATCCCATTTTGAGGTGTTACCAAACTGTCCCATTTTTAACTCCTTACCAAAAAGACAAAATTTTGGACTAGTCCAAATTGAAAGCATTTGCAGATGACAAAGTAAATGTGACTGAAAATTTGAAATTGGTTTGAGGTGTTACCAAACTGTCCCATTTTTAACTCATTACTAAACGAGAAAATTTTGGACCAGTCCAAATTGAAAGCATTTGCAGTCGACAAAGTAAATGTGACTGAAAATTTGAAATTGTTTTTGTGAAGGATAGAAAACATTGTGGGAAAAGGAGAAAATGCTGGTTACCAGCATTTTCTCCTTTTCCCACAATGTTTTCTCAAGGCTTCTTTCTCAGGGTCGTCAAAAGTAGGGATTGTGTGATAATGGGTTAATAAATCTGTTTTATATGCCCAAAGTGTAGTATCATGTTATTAACCCAGTCGTCAGTCCATCTGTTTGTCTGTCTGTCTGTCCGTCGGTACTCTCTTGTGTGAGCAACTCCTCCTACAGTTTCCATGGGAATAATTTGAAACTTTCCACAAAGAATCTTTATGATGTGTAGTTGTGAATGTGACTCTTAAAATTTGGATATCTGCAGGTGTTCTATAATTTTTACCCCATTTCACTGACAAAAGTCACTTTGGGCGAATTTTTACCTCTTTGTGAAGAGTTAAGCTTTAATGATTATGAAGCTACTGTTTTACAGTACCTGTATGATTTTGGGATTTTTTTTCATACAATTTTCAGGAGGCGTCAGACAGATAGCATGCAAATGTATCAAAATATTGAGTCAAACATGAAGATGTCCTAAGACTGCCTTGTGATAGCTTGCAGCATTTAAAACTTGCAATGAAAAATAGCAGAAATTAACCCTTTCCCACATGTTGAATTCTGTAATCTTAGTATTTCAGAAATGTCTGCAGACAACAGAATCATAACTGTGCAAATGAACTTGAGCTCTCTGATATGGTAGAAACCATTTGTATAATTATTTTGCAGGCTATCTTTGCCCAGGATGCCCTCTCTAAGCACATCTATGCCAAGTTGTTTGACTGGATTGTGACCCAAGTCAACAAAACACTGAAGAGTAAAGATAAAGTACATCGGTTTATAGGGGTCCTAGATATCTATGGGTGAGTACAGGCGTGTCAAATTTCTGTTGGAAAAGAAGTCATGCATGTTCTGATTATAGTATAATAATTTGACCATGGTCTATGAAAATAAGGCTTAAATCTTTACCACACCTTTGAACGACCATGAGAAAGAAGCCTTTAGAAAACATTGTAGAAAAAAGGAGAAAATGCTGGTAAGCAGCATTTTCTCCTTTTCCCACAGTATTTTCTTCCCTATCAATGTCAGAAATCATCATATTACAGTAGCTGTACATACTTTGAAATTGGTCCAATCCAAGAATTTGTCGTTTGGTAAAGAGTTAATCCATTTTCAAGAAGTTGAGAACCATGTCCGCATGCACAGTCCGCGCAGACTTGACATGGGTCAAAATATTTTTCTTTTTGGTCAATTATTTGCACCTCAAAGAAGAAGTCTACATAAAAAAAAAACAGTCAGTTTTTGGACAAAACATATGTTATGGATCCATGTGATATCTTGTCTGAAACATTATGGACAACCCTGTTTAGCCAGAGTGCCACTCAAATAATAGATTCCTAAGGAAGAATTTAGTTGAGTTAGGGAATTTGAACCAGAGTTCGTATTCACCAACCATTCTTTAGAAAGTTCTTGGCCTAATTCTTCAGAATTTTGTCAGTGTGAAAGTAACAGAACTTCTGACTGGCTAAAACATCTGATTAGCTAAACCAAATGGTTTAGCCAATCAGAAGTTCTGTTACTTTCACAGTGAGAAATCTTGAAGATTAAGACAAAGAGCATTCTTGAGAATGGTTAGTGGATATGGACTCGGGGATCCCTTGATTTCCAGCCCTGTATTTTTGCAACTAAGCCATACAACTTAGCCAATTTTATAACTTAACTGCTATCATGACAGGTAGATGTCGTCTTAAAGTTGGGTTACCAGCAATTTCTCCCTCTGTCCCCACAATGTTTTCAAAATGTTTTTGGCGGGGTCAGCAAAACAAGGGATTGCGCGATTAAATGTGGATTTATTGTCTTTTCCAGGTTCGAAACATTCCAAATCAACAGCTTTGAGCAGTTCTGTATAAACTACGCCAATGAAAAGTTGCAACAGATTTTTAATATGGTAAGATTTTTAGGCAGGATTTCAAGATTATTTTGTACCATAGTTTTATCACCTCCATAATTTCCAAATGCTGGTAACCAGCATTTTCTCCTTTTCCCACAATGTTTTCTACACTTTACAAAGCAAATTTCAAATTTTCAGTCACTTTTATATTGTTATTTACAAATGCTTTCAGTTTGGACAAACCTGTCGTTTGGTAATGAATTAAGTGGTTTCAATAGGTAGCAATTGGCTTAACCCTTTCCAAAACAACAAACTTTTGGACTAAACCAAATTGAAAGCATTTGCAGACAACAATTCAACTCTTGCTGAAAAGATGGCTGAAAAGATGATTTCTGTCTATGATAGGGTAGAAAACATTGTGGGAAAAGGAGAAAATGCTGGTTACCAGCATTTTCTCCTTTTCCCACAATGTTTTCAAAAGGCTACTATTCTAGACCCGTAAAAACCAGGGATTGTTTGGGAAAGGCTTAATCATTATTGAGGATTGATGACAGTCATTGCAACAGGATACATGCCAGCAATGGTTGCATTAATAGGACTGAATTAGTGTTTAAATTGGTGTGAAACACCAACAAAATGATGAAGAGTGAAAGAAAAAAAAATCGATGAAGATTGCAGGAGGATGGTAACAGCTCTGTCCATTTCACTAGTATTGAAATAAATAGAAAAAGAGGTAGGGCAATAGAAAAAAAAGGTCGGGCAATAGAAAAAGAGGTAGGACAATAGAAAAAGAAGTAGGGCAATAGAAAAAGAGGTAGGGCAATAGAAAAAGAGGTAGAGCAATAGAAAAAGAGGTAGGGCAATAGAAAAAGAAGTAGGATAATTAAGAGGAAAAAAACACAAAAAAATGTGTACGTTTAGGGAAAAAAAGACAGAAAAACCCAGGAAGGTAATAGTTTAAAAATGTGACAAAATAGTGATACATGAGAGAACAGCAGAACATAAAAGAGAATAAAAAACTCTTTGTTTATTGTAGATCCTATCAGAGATGTCCCAAGTTTTTGAGTAAGGGAGCAAAATATGTAATCCTATGTAACAATAAACAGTAAATAATATTTCCACTGTACCTGGTTGTATATTTCCAAGTTAACTCTTTAACTCTCTACCACACAATCCTGACTTTTAACGACCTTGAGAGAGAAGCCTTTTGAAAAAATTGTGGAAAAAGGGAGAAAATGCTGTTAACCAGCATTTTCTCCTTTTTCCACAATGTTTTCTGACCTTTCAAAGACGAAAGTTATCATTTGAGGTACATTTATTTATCATCTGCGAATGCTTTGAATTTGGACTAATCTAAAATTACCTTCTGTGGTAGAGAGTTAACAAATGGCAAAATTTTGGACTAGTCCAAATTGAAAGCAATTGCAGATGACAAAATAAATGTGAATAAAAAAAAATAAAATTTGTTTTGGAAAGGATAGAAAACGTTGTGGGAAAAGGAGAAAATGCTGGTTCCCAGCATTTTTGCCATTTTCCACAATGTTTTCAAAAGGCCTCTCATTCTGAGACGTTAAAACCAGTGATTGTTTGGGAAAGGATTAATCAATTTCAAGCAACTCCTTTATCAAAGTCTACATTTCTTCATATTTGCTAATGCAGGTTTGACTATTTGAAGATGGTTTCAGAAAAGAACAGAAGTTTTCATTCCGTCAGTATGTGATGAGGTAAACAGATAGGGCAAGAAAATATAAAAGCAAATGAAGAACTTGCTTGTTTTAATTTTTTTCACACTTTGAGCATATTATGAAGATTTGCAGAACTTATTTGTATGGTTGTCCGTATTGAATTTTTTTAATAAACAGAACAAAGAAGAATTTCTCTACTGAATAAAGACAAGCTCTGTGTATAAATATATAAATTACTTATCTGAAGTTCACAGTAACTATAATGAGCAAATATTATGAAACCTGAGGGACACTGTATTGTAGAAGACTCTATCAACTGACTTCAGATTTTATCTCTAGATTTAGTTTAGACTACTGCAGAAAATAGTGTAGGCACTAAAATAACTCTAGTACATGTATTGGTTTCTTATTAATTCCAATTTACTGTCATGGGGGATGAAGTGACTAGTATTACAAAGTATCTAACCTTTAGCATGCTGATTCTATCAATTTTAAATGGAGTTTACTATTTATTATACCCTCCACAGTGTAGTAGAGGGGATAGACTGGAATCACCAGTTAAGATTTATTAAGTGTTAAGATTTATTGTTGCAGACAAAGGTGTATGAACTACCACTGTGGATATCGGCCTTATTACTTAGCCAACCAAACTCTTTTACTCATGATTGTGCGAGTGTACATACAATATTAATGATGTTCAACTGTTCATGTAACATTCAAAGCTTCTAAAAGCTGCAACAAAACTTTCAGCAGAAAATCAAATCATTTGAAAGCAAATCCCTGATTCATATTCTTGACAAAACAATGTTCTTTAGAATGGATTTTCGAATTATCACATTAATTGAAAGTGTTGAATAAAGATTATGTTTATACTAGGCATTTGTTTCCTACAGATTTTCCTACACTTATGATTTTTAATGACCATTCCATCAATTAACTCTTTACCATGCAGTCACAAGTTTTAATGACCCTGTAGGAAACCAGCATTTTCTCCTTTTCCAACAATATTTTTTCTACTCCATCAAAATTTCATCATTTAGATAACATTTAAATTGTCATCTGCAAATGCTTTGAGTTTGCGCAAGTCTAAATTTTTGTCGTGTGGTAAAGACTTAAGCCACAAATGAATTCTCATTTGCGAAATGCTTTCATTTTGGTCAGTTCAAAGAAAAAAGTTGTTGTCCAATCAAAAAGCTAAAATTGTTTTTACTTTCAGCATGTATTTAAACTAGAACTGTTTCTATTTCCAATATGTATTTAAACTAGAACTGTTTCTATTTTCAGCATGTATTTAAACTAGAACTGTTTCTTTTTTCAGCATGTATTTAACTCATTACCAAACGACAAAATTTTAGGCTGGTCCAAATTAAAAGCATTTGCAGGTGACAAAATGAAAGCGACTCAAAAATAAAATTTGTACTGGGAAGGGTAGAAAACATTATGGGAAAAGGAGAAAATGCTGGTTACCAGCATTTTCTCCTTTTCCCACAATGTTTTCTCAAGGCATCTTTCTTAGGGTCGTCAAAAGTAGGGATTGTGTGGTAATGGGTTAAACTAGAACTGTTTCTATTTTCAGCATGTATTTAAACTAGAACTGTTTCTATTTTCAGCATGTATTTAAACTAGAACTGTTTCTATTTTCAGCATGTATTTAAACTAGAACTGTTTCTATTTTCAGCATGTATTTAAACTAGAACTGTTTCTATTTTCAGCATGTATTTAAACTAGAACAAGAAGAGTATGTGAAGGAGGAGATAGAATGGTCTTTCATTGATTACTATGACAACCAGCCCTGTATTGATCTGATAGAGGCTAAACTTGGAATTCTGGATCTGCTAGATGAGGAATGTAAGGTAAGGTCAGGCACTTATTGTTGCCATGGTAACTATATGATTTCTACTACCTGATAAAGGCTAAACTTGTTATTTTGAGTCGGCTAGATGAGTAATGAAAGGTATGGTCAAGGACTTATTGTTGCCATGGTAACTGTATGATTTCTACTGCATGATAAAGGCTAAACTTGGTATTTTGAATCAGCTAGATGAAGAATGTAAGGTAAGGTCAGGGACTTATTGTTGCCATGGTAACTGTATGATTTCTACTGCCTGATAGAGGCTAAACTTGGATTTCTGGATCAGCTAGATGAAGAATGTAAGGTAAGGTCTGGCACTTATTGTTGCCATGGTAACTATGATTTCTATTACCTGATAGAGGCTAAACTTCGTATTTTGAATCAGCTAGATGAGGAATGTAAGGTAAGGTCAAGGACTTACTGTTGCTATGGTAACTGTATGATGAATTTTACAATCTGATGGCAGCTGAATTTGGAACTCTAGATCAGCTGGATAAGGAATTTAAGGTAAGTTCAATAGTTTATCATGCTATAAAGACAAAAGTGTACAATGATTAAAACAATCAGCCCTGAATTGATCTTACAAAGGCCAAACAAGGAATTTGGATCTTCTAGATGAGGAATATAAGGATAATTTATTGACTGGCTTTCGAAACACATCTCTTTATTCTTCGAATGTTTTCCATCTAATTGTAATTTTGAAGTAGATGGCAACATAAGCTAATTGCCAGCTCTAATGTGGTCAGTAAAAATTTATTTTGATGTGAATGCAATTAAAATGTTGATAGATACTTTAACTTCACCCTCATGTAGTATCAAGATCAAATTTAATACATGAGTGAACATGTTGCGTTTTTTTTTTTGTTGTTGTTGATGATGTTTTTCTAAAGTTGGCCAGTTTATTTTGTGTCCAAACAATACCGGCTAAATTTGAGCATTTTCTTTCTGGAAAATGTTTCAACAAGTTGAGTTACTTCAAAAATGAAAATATTTGTTTTTAAACATTTTACTTTGTTTTCAGTTGCCAAAAGGTTCAGACGTAAACTGGTGTCAAAAGTTGGTCAACAAGCACTTGAAGTCATCCCACTTTGAAAAGCCTCGTATTGGAACAGAATCTTTCATCATTCTACACTTTGCAGACAAAGTGACGTACACAGTGACTGGTTTCCTAGACAAGAACAGAGATACAATCTCAGAGGAGCATATCAACATTATGAAAGCTAGTGAGGTTAGTGCCAATTCTGGATTGCCTATGCTCTCATGCAAGTGCAATTTGATGCCTTTTTATACCTCCAAAAAAAGAATGTTTTCAAAGGTATACTGGAGTCAGCCTGTGTGTCGGTCTGTGTGTCTGTCCTTGTGTCCATCTGTGTACAAAGTACTTGCAGTTGCCTGTTTCTGTTGAATGCCAGCGGGGATATTAAGTCACATTCAGTGACAGCTCTAGTTAATTCTTTACTGGATGTTAAATTTTAGGACTGCACCAAATTATCAGCATTTTCTCCTTTTCTAAGGGTTGTTAAAACCCAAAAATTTTGTGGAAAAGACTTAACCCTTTACAACACAATCCCGACTTTTAACACCCTTTTGAAAGAAGCCTTTTAAAACATTGTGGAAAAAGGAGAAAATGCTGGTAACCAGCATTTTCTCCTTTTCCCAAAATGTTTTCTTCCCTTCCTGAAACAAATTTTAATTCTTTAGTCACATTCATTTTGTCATCTGCAAACGCTTTCAATTTGGACCAGTCTAAAATTTTGCCGTTTGGTAAAAGGTTAATCTCCAAAATGTTTCCTCCATTTTCAAAAGCAAATTCTATTTGAGTCACATTTGTCTTTGCAAACTTTGGATTTGGAAAAGTTTAAGATTTTTGTTGTGTGATATTGCATGTTAAAGATTTAAAAAAACAACAACATGTTTCCTGATTTAATTTCAGTTTGAGCTGGTAGCAGAGCTGTTCAGTGAAAAAGAGGAAGTTGCCAAAGGTAGGGTGCAGGCCCTTAAACCAGCCCCCAAAGGTAGCAATAAACAGATCAAGAAAACTGTTGGATCTCAGGTAAATCTGTTATTGTTTTACATCTTAGTCCTTAACCCTTTACTCCATTGATACTCATTTCTACGCATTACTTGTAGGAGCCTTTGGAAAACTATTGTGGCAAAAGGTGAAATTGCTCGTGATGAGCAATTTCACCTTTTGTCACAATGTTTTCAATGCCATCAAAAGGTGTCATATACATATAAAAAATGGCTTCATCCTTGCTGTTATTTAGGGTCAGTTAGAGATACCATAGAAATGCCTTATGGAGTAAAGGGTTAGCATGTCTCACTGACCTCTTGCAGAAAGTGTAGATCATATTGAAAATTATGTTGAAATGGCGTTATTGGAGTTTGCCATATGTACGTACTGATAGGGTTTTCATACAGCAGTTTCTTGATTGTGTCATTTTTAGCTCTACTGGCTTTCAGCCGTCAGAGCTTATGTCATGGCGTGGTTTCCGTGGTCTGTCCGTCTTTAGTCTTTTTCTTGTTTACGCGATAAAGTCTGCATTTGTTGCCCGATTATCATGAAACTTGCACAGTTTGTGTATAAAGTCTGCATTTGTTGCCAGATTTTCGTGAAACTTGCACAGTTTGTTTATGTCATCAATAGCTTCAACCCTATTGATTTTGAAAAAAATATAACAAACAGTATGGGAAAAGCGGCCATTTCAAGTTGGAAATTTCAAATTCTTGTTTATGGGATAAACTGTGCATTTGTAATTAGATTTTTGTGAAACTTGCACAGTTTGTTTATCTCACCAATGGCTTCAACCCCATTTATTTTGAAATAAATCCAACAAACAGTATGGGAAAAGAAACCATTTCAAGTTGAAAATTACCAATTCTTGATTTTGTTACAAAGTATGCATTTCTTGTTATTAATTTTGAGTGTGTCTAAAATTACCTTGTGTCATATGATATTAAAGTTGGTTATCTATTTCCTAGATGGTATGAGCTGTGCTCTGGCAGAAGGGACTTTTATGAATCTCTGTGTGATGCTGTATACCTAGCAAGTCATCACATTATTATGGATCCCTATACTACATTTTTTTCTCATGATTTACCAAACATTAAAGTACTCTTGTCCCTGGACACCCAGAAAATTTACCACTAGGGAAAAGTATTGAATTGGGTCTGTACAGACTGGCTTTGCAGACCTAGGTCAGTAGTTTATAACCAGTGCATTTAACCCTTAACCAGATGACAAAATTTTAGCCTAGTCCAAATTGATACCATGTGCAGACGACAAAAAATATGTAACTGAAAAATTGAAATTTGTTTCAGAAAGGGTAGAAAACATTGTGGGAAAAGGAGAAAATGCTGGTTACCAGCATTTTCTCCTTTTCCCGCAGTGTTTTCAAAAGGGTTTCTTTTCAGGAGTGTTAAAAGTGGGGATTGTATGGTAATGGGTTAACTCTCTTTTTATAGAGCATGGTACATAAGTTTTTGTGTTGCAAGAATCTGCTCTCTCACACACAGTTTTTTGTATTCATGTAAGCTCTTTATTTCAGTTCCGAGAGTCACTATTTATGCTGATGGATACTCTGAATTCCACTTCCCCACATTACATCCGATGTATAAAACCCAACGACTTAAAATCTGCTTTTACGTAAGTTTTGCACACCACTGTCATTGGTGTAGAATTATTTTTATATCTACTTTTTTGGCAGGGCAAGTATGTATCAAAGTTACTTTTCTGGAGCAATACTCAATATTTTACTCATTACCAAATGACAAGATTTTAGACTGGTCCGAATTGAAAGCACTTGCAGATAAAGGTAACTCATATATTGAAATTTGTTTCCAGCAGGGTAGAAAGCATTGTGGGAAAAAGAGAAAATGCTGGTTACCAGCATTTCCTCCTTTTCCCACAATGTTTTCAAAGGGCTTCGTTGTCAGGGTTGTTAAAAGTCGTAATAGTGTGTTTAAGAGTTAATTATACCTACTTATGATTATACTTATGATTTAGAACTACAATAAGGGTAAAGAAATGTTACCTTGTCCAAGTTTTAGCTTTTTATCGAACTGCATGTTCATTATCATTGTACACTGAGAGGAATACATTTTCTAATTACACATTCCTGTACACCGCTACTTTAACCCATTACCACACGATCCCTACTTTTGGCGACCCTGGGAAAGGCTCCTTTAGAAAACATTGTGGGAAAAGGAGAAAATGCTGGTAACCAGCATTTTCTCCTATTCCCACTATGTTTTCTAACCGTCATAAAACAAATTTCAAATATTTAGTCACTTTTATTTTGTCTTCTGCAAATGCTTTTGATTTGGACAAACCCAAAATTTTGTCGTTTGGTAATGAGTTAAATAGATCATCTACACATCAAATTTTCTGATCAAATGACTTAGCACTAGAACACAAAATCAACCCAGTGATTCACGTAATTAGCTGTCTTCATACATGCATAACACTGGTGATGCAGAAATTCAATCTGTTTACTGAAAAATGGGTCATGCCAGATCTTCAGTAACTTTTAAAAAAACCACTAAACCGGTTGGGAAGCATTATGCGATTTCCCTCCACAATCCATAGATACTTTTTGGTGTTGGTCAGTTTTTTGTATGTCCAAGGACCAGTGTATCTCATGATTAAGTCTGTTGTCTTACAGTGAATCATGTTATGTGGAAATAAGGGAGTTGTTTCTGTGATATGACAAATAATGTTGGAGGTGGCATAAAACATCAGTCAGTCAATCAGTTAATCAATCAATCAATCAATCAATCAGTCAATCAAGCAAGCAAGCAAGCAAACAAACAATTAATCAACCAATCAGTCAACCAATCAGTCAATCAATCAATCAATCAATCAATCAATCAATCACTTGTATCTTATCTACTTTTCTATTATTCACTTCAGTGTCTTATCTATTTTTCTATTGTCCATTCCAGGTTTGAGCCCAAGAGAGCTGTAGAGCAGCTCAGAGCTTGTGGTGTGTTAGAAACAATTAGAATTAGTGCGGCTGGATTTCCATCACGGTAACTTCTTCTATTCTTTGATTTCAATTGACCATATCCTCTCTATAACATAGTAACTGGCTTATCATCAAGCATGATTACCTTTTACAAATTAACTCTTTACCACACAAGAAAATTTTAGACTCGTCCAAATTGAAAGCATTTGCAGACGACAAAATAAAGGTGACTGAAAAATTGGAATTTGTTCTGAGAAGGGTAGAAAATACTGTGGGAAAAGGAGAAAATGCTGGTCTCCAGCATTTTCTCCTTTTCCCACAGTGTTTTCAAAATGTTTCTTTCTCGGGGGCATCAAAAGTAGGGATTGTGTGGTAATGGGTTAATCCACTGGTTTCATGATTCTGGGATGAAAAATTGGTTCTTGGTTCATTGATGATCTAGTTTTGTGGCTGGGAATACACAGGATGAAACTCATCCTAAGTTATGCCTGCTTCTTTAACTCCTTACAAAATGACAAAATTTTAGACTGGTCCAAATTGAAAGCACTTGCAGATGACAAATTATATGTAACTCAAAAATTGAAATTTGTTTCCAGCAGGATAGATAACACTGTGGGAAAAGGAGAAAATGCTCATTTCCAACATTTTCTCCTTTCCCCCTCAATATTTTCAAAAAGCTCCTCTCTGAAGGTCATTAAATAAGCCCTTCATCTTCAGTGAAAGTCAGCCATAAGTGTTAGAAACTGCAATGGAAAATCAGTACAAAGATGACATGTTTTCTATTTATAGGTGGGCTTACAATGAGTTCTTTCAGCGATACCGAGTGCTTGCCTTGTCCAAGGACATCAATAGAAAAGACTTCAAAAAATCCTCCCAAATTGTTCTTCCAAAACTTATACAGGTTGGTTTTTTTAACGGCTTTCACAGTATATAGTTTTAATCCCTTACCACACAGTTCCGAGTTTTAATGACCCCCAAGAAGAATGCCTTTTGAAAACATTATGGAAAAAGAAGAACTGGTAACCAGCATTTTCTCCTTTTTCCACATTGTTTTCTACCCGTCCCAAAATGAAATTCAACTTTTGAATCACATTTATTTTGTCATCTGCAAATGCTTTCAATATGAATAGGAATTGCCCTATCACTCAGTAGTGTCCTTTATCAATATTAGGATCACACATAATCCTTTTTAATCAATCCTTTTACTATCATTAATGTATTCAAACCTATTTCAGTTCAGAAATTTCACTTTTCTCATAACACAGATATGGGCACTAAATGACTAAAGCTTCAATACACCATAAAACAACACTCATTCATTTATTCATTAAACTTGGATATGTCGAAACTTTTTTCTTGTTTGGTAAAGACTTAAAGGGGCTTTTCAGATGTTTGTAAACTTAACCCTTTCCCAAATGGCAAATTTTGGACCAGACCAAATTGAAAGCATTTTGCAGATGACAAATTAATGGTTGCTAAAAAGATGATTTTTCTGTATGATAGGGTAGAAAACATTGTGGGAAAAGGAGAAAATGCTGGTTACCAGCATTTTCTCCTTTTCCCACAATGTTTTCAAAAGGCTTTTATTCCAGACCCGTAAAAACCAGGGATTATTTGGGAAAGGGTTAAACCACAGTACTAGCAGATAGGCTAGCTAATGTGCAGATAGAGGCCTTGTCAAAGATAAGACTTGGCTGGTCCATAAAAGACGGAAGAAAAATGATACTATCTAGGTATACAGTCAGAGTATTCCAGTCCTGTTTATCTGCAGGACGAAGATAAATACAGACTTGGTAAAACCAAGATTTTCTTTCGAGCTGGTCAAGTGGCGTATCTAGAGAAACTACGTGCAGACAAACTGCGGGCTTGTGGTGTGATGATACAGAAACATGTACGAGGATGGTTGATGAAGAAGCGATACACCAAACTGCGTATAGCCGCACTTGGTATCCAGCGTTATGGCAGGGGTTTACTGGCAAGAAGGTAAGGTTTTGTGAAATTGTACATTATTAGTTGTACAATCAGGTGGCAGGGGTTTTGGAAACTTATTCACAACTGTGGTGAATCATGACGCCCCGAGCCAAAGGCGAGGTGGCGACATGATTCGACACAGCAGTTTCCTAGTCCCCTGCCACCTGGCCGTACAATGAATTTATTATACTGCAAAGTTTTACCCTTTCAAAGCGCATTAAGCGAAATTTTCTCGTATTATACTCTTAACAAATCGAGTATGCTGACAAAATAGAAATTCCCTTCTGAGTGCCCCAATTCAATGAAAACTAACGTCACTGGAAACTGCCGTCACTCAAACATGCAGTTTGTTGCATAAAATTAATGTGCAGTCTGGTGATCGATCAACGCTGCCATTTTGGATGTTGTGTTGCAAGTGTAGTGATGTTTAAGGGGCACTCAAAAGGGAAACTAGTTTTACGTAGTTTTTGCCAGGGAACATGATATATATGTTCCCGGCATGTTAATCAATCAGATCATGAGAAATTTCTTTGCAGTATAATAATATTATTTCATCATGGATGAGGGTACAGCAAGGCTGTGTCTAAGGGCAGTACCTCATGACCCAGGTTGCAAGCAGTAATCAGAGTCCATATGTCTTGATTAACTCTTTACCACACGACAAAATTTTAGCTCTGTTCAAATTGAAATCATTTGCAGACGACAATTTCACTGTGGCTCAAATGGTGCAATTATTTATTGATTAGGTAGAAAACATTGTGGGAAAAGGAGAAAATGCTGGTTACCAGCATTTTCTCCTTTTCCCACAATGTTTTCAAAAGGTTTCTTTTCCACGGACATCAAACGTAGGGATTGAGTAGAAATGGGTTAACTCTTTACCACACAATCCCGACTTTTAACAACCCTGAGAAAGAAAGCCTTTGGTAACATTGTGGGAAAAGCAGAAAATTCTTATAACCAGCATTTTCTCCTTTTCCCACAATGTTTTCTACCCTGCTGGAAACAAATTTCAATTTTTTACTTACCTTTATTTTGTCTTCTGCAAGTTCTGTTAATTTGGACCGCCTGAGCTGAAGATATGGAAAGGGGGGGGGGGGGGGTGTTGGTAAGATTTCAGTTTTTAGGATAAGATTTCATATTTGATAGTATGACAATAATGCTTCTCAGCTAAAGGTAAAGCATTCCATATGGATAATTTAGAGCAAAAAAGTCTGTTAGATCAAGATATTGGTGGAAATTTATAGCTTAAAATCATTAATATGCTGAAAACACAGTCTGAAGTGACTCTGATGGGACAGTGTCAAAAGGAATATTTTGTTGTGTTTTGGGTTTTCCGTGTTCTCTTTTGACAAATCAGTTTTTCATGTACATTAATTGATGTTAAAGTATATCTGCATATTTTGACTAAAAGTCGTTGATAAGGGTAACAAGTAACTTCAAAACCTGTCATTTTACACAAGATAAGCAGATAATGGCTTTTTTAGAATTTTTCTTACATGAGGTCTCGCGTGTAACTGATATTTGTTACATGAATTTCCGTTCTGTTACGTGATTTACACAGTAATTTGCTTGGGTGGGAACACTGGAAGGGTTTGACCCTTTCCCAAATGACAAAATTTTAGACTGGTCCAAATTGAAAGCACTTGCAGACGACAAAATTAATGTTACTCAAAAAGTAGGGATGGCAACGAGTAACCGGTTAACCGAGTACTCGATCGAACGTCCGAATATCGATTACGGAATTTGATATTCGAGTACTCTGTATTTTTTTTTTTTTCAAAAATGTACCATTTTCTTCCTGAGGAAAAAATTCTTTGCACAACAAACACTGCAGCCGATTAAATGTAATCAAACATCGTTGCAAAAGTGTGAAAGTTACCGAAAGATAGCCAAACAATTCACAATTTGACACGTGTTTGTAATAAACAACAACTGTGTCAATTATAACGTTAAGCCGTTCACGTTAATCGCTAATCATTAAAGTTTTTGTAATTTCAGTAAATCAGAGGCCGGCTAATATGGTCTAATTAGGGAGGAGAAAGTAATTATCCTTAATCTCCACAGTTTGACTGTGAAACTTATAATTTAGGGATCGTGCGTACCTTGCGATCGCCAACGTCACGTTGTATACCTACCGTATTTTGCTTTAATTTTTGGGATAGTAAAATATAATTTTTTTTTCGTGTTCCAATACTAAGGTCTATAAAAAATAATTATTTTATAAGCGGTCCCAAAACTTATGATCAGGCAAGACATGCTCTCGAACTCTAGGTCACCGACCGCTAACAAGTCGAACAATGTCGACATTAAAAAGCTACGCCATTGATTTCATAAACCTATGTTCATATGCAGGTTGGTCTATTTTTAGACAGATTGGAATTCCAGCGGTCAATTTGTGTACTAAACAGTCCAAAACTTGGCTTTTTCCCATTGTTTTCGTTGATGATTAACTTGTAACTCATTATTGTCTATATCCTGGGACAACGATGAAGATTGTTATTTTGCGTTTTGTGGTAAAATCATGATATAATTTACCTGCTTACGTGGGGTGGATGACGTAAATTCCACTGACAAAGACCTGCTCGACTCGTTCACAGATTTGATTGGTTCGTCAATCTTCGATCGATAAAACTCAGTTAGATAACTGAATGTTGATTTCTATTTATAAAGAACGAACCCGATTGACCGTGAAATACATGCTTGTCAACTCCATGGCAACCTCGGATGTATATGTATGTGTATCTTGGGATACAAGCTTTATCACACCCTCTATACACTTATATCACAATTTCTTTGAATTGGGGTTTAAATAGTCTGTCAGGTGATTGGATATTTAGGTCTTGAATCGGGAAACTCCCTTTGAAATCGTGGTGGGTTGGGAAGCACGCTTATGATGTTATGTGTGTAGAACGTGAAATAAATGCTTGTAAACAAAGGGTGTCAAACAGATCAAGATTTTTTTGTTGAATAGATTTTTACTGTTTCCAATTCTTTGGGACAAAAAAATACCGATCTTGCTCTGAAATTTCAGTATAAAATGTAGTAAAAATCGTCTGAGTAACTGAGTACTCGATCGGAAGAATGATCGAGTACTTGAGTATTAAAATCGATACTCGTTGCCATCCCTATCAAAAAAGCAAAATTTGTTTCCAGCAGGGAAGAAAACATTGTGGGAAAAGGAGAAAATGCTGGTTACCAGCATTTTCTCCTTTTCCCACAATGTTTTCAAAAGGCTTCTCTCTCAGGGCCGTAAAAACCAGGGCTTGTTTGGTAAAGGGTTAATATTATATATCCTTTTTTTTTCTCACTGCTATAGATATGCCCAGTTCCTACGAGAAAAGAGGGCTGCCACTACTATACAGAAGACATGGAGGGGTTTTCATGCCAGAAGCAAGTACAACAGAGTCCAAAAGGCAGTGGTCAAGATACAGGTAAGATTTTACACAACACTTTTATTGATATGACTTTTTATATGCCCATCGAAGATGGGACGTATTATGGGATCACCCGTGGCGGGCGGGCGGCGTCCAGTTCTTTTCCGGAGCATATCTCCAAAACTATTCTAGCTAGGGTTATGAAATTTCATGAGTGGATTGATCTCATCAAGGGGGAGTGCAGTGCGCAGGAATCATAACTCTTGCTCACTTAATTTTTGAGTTATTGCCCTTTGTTGTTTTTCATACTTGAATTTTGTCCGTAGCATATCTCTTAAACTATACTAGCTAGGGTTATGAAATTTCACAGGTGGATAGATCTCATCAAGGGGGAGTGCAGTGTGCAGGAATCATAACTCTTGCTTGCTTATTTTTTTAGTTATTGCCCTTTGTCGTTTTTCATACTTGAATTTTGTCCGGTGCATGCCCCAGCTTTACAACTTGGGGTAAGACTGGCGTATCTTGCGACAATTTGCCACTCTTGTTATACTGTAGGAAGACAGTCAAGCACTACAAA
This sequence comes from Tridacna crocea, assembly GCA_943736015.1. Classification (NCBI taxonomy): domain Eukaryota; kingdom Metazoa; phylum Mollusca; class Bivalvia; order Cardiida; family Cardiidae; genus Tridacna; species Tridacna crocea. The sequence goes on along the minus strand of OX031057.1, from coordinate 13,422,966 downwards.
CAATCACGCCAATTTTCACTGATTATTATTCTCTTATAAAAAAAAAAAAAGAGTTTCCATTCCTTTAAGCCTTTCCCACATGACAGAATTCAAGACTTGTCCAAATTAAAAGCATTTGTAGATAGAAAATATATATATTGAATAATTGAAATTTATCTTTCGAAGGTTAGAAAACATTTTGGGGAGAAAATGCTGGTCACCAGCATTTCCTCCGTTTCCCACAATGTTTTCAAAAAGCTTTATCTTCAGGATCATTGTCAACATTGTGGTAAAGGGTTAATTTGACCTTTCAAGGCAGTGTTAAAAGACCTGAACAATGCTTTTTCAAAGTTTTCTTATTTCGAGAAAAATATGTCCTTATCAGACAGTGTAGATCCAAGACTGGACTGCACATCCTGAACAATCTGATCTTGAATTGCGCTTAGCAGCCAAAGGACTAGTTTTTGAACAGTGTAGTTTGTTTGATATTTGCAGGCCTTCATTCGTGGATTCTTTGGACGCCGCAACTTCATGCGACAGTTGTACGAACACAAAACCAAGATTATTCAGGCGTACGTACGATGTTACTTGGCACGTAGACAGTACAAACGTGTCATGTATGGTATCGTCAAAATACAGAGTCACTACAGGCGAAGGAAGGCAAAGGCATTATTTAAGATAATGAAGGTAAGCTTAGTTGTTTTATTGTTTTAATGGTACTTTACATTGCTTTCAACATTATTTCACTTATATCATGGCAATAGTGCACTTCTCCATGATTTTCTTGAAATTTCTTTTATTCCTTGTGGAATGAATTACGGATATATTCTGTGACACTTTTACCTAATAGTTACGTTAACCCTGTATCACACAGTGACGACTTTTAACGGACCTGAGGAAGAAGTCTTTTGAAAACATTGTTGGAAAAGGGGAAAATCTCTCCTTTTCCCACAAAGTTTTCTACCCTATCAAAGCAAAATTGCACCGTTTGAGTCACTTTGAAATTGTCGTCTACAAATGCTTTCAATTTGGATAGATCTAAAATTTTGCTGTGTGGTAACGAGTTAATTATGTTAGAAAGGACAGAAAACAGTTTGAAAAAACTACAAAAACATTCTGGTTATCATCAGGTTTTTATTTTTTCTTTTCCCAGTATGTTTTCAAAGATGATAAACATTGTTGTGATATCTTGCAAAATTATAAGAACTGGTATTTTGTGAAATGATGAATACATTCCTTATTATCTTTATAAACAGTATAAAGTTCATGAAGGAAATAAAGACAGCTGCTCAGTATCTCAAACAATGTTTGAGTGATGTTTGACTGTATAGTTTTAATATAGAATGCAGTCTGATATTTGTTTAAACTGTTTTCACCTATAACTTAATCTTTCACCAGACGACAAAATTTTAGCCTTGTCCAAATCGAAAGCATTGTAGAGGACGACTTCATTGTGGCTAAAATGGTGTAATTTTCCTCTGATAAAGTAGAAAACATTGTGAGAAAAGGAGAAAATGCTGGTTACCAGCATTTTCTTCTTTTCCCTCAAGGTTTTCAGAAGGCTTCTTTTTCCAGGAGCGTCAAAAGTCGGCATTGTGTTTTAAAGGGTTAACTTATACCATTTGTTTTTATAAATGAAAAATGATTTTACAATTCCAGGTGGAAGCTAAGTCTATAGATCACATGAAGAATGTAAATAAAGGGTTGGAAAACAAGATTATACAACTACAACAACAACTTGACTCTAAGGTAGGTAAACTTTTATGTAAAATGTGTGGGGCTCTAGCAGAATAGGGTTTTTACGATTCTGAAAAAGAAGCCTTTTTAAAAACATTGCGGGAAAAGAGGAAAATACTGGTAACAAGCATTTTCTCATTTTTCCACAATATTTTTTACCCTTCCCAAGAAAAAATGTCAGTTTTTGAATTACTGTAACCCTTTACCAAACAATCCCTGGATTTTATCGCCCTGAGATAGAAGCCTTTTGAAAACATTGTGGGAGAAGAAGAAAATGCTGGTAACCAGCATTTTCTCCTGTTTTCACAATGTTTTCTACCCTATTGAAAACAAATTTCATTTTTTGAGTTTCCTTTATTTTGTCTTCTGCAAGTGCTTTCAATTTGGACCAGTCTGAAATGTTGTCATTTGGTAAAGGGTTGATTTTATTGTCTGCAAATGCTTTCAATTTGGACGAGTTTAAGACTTTGTGGTTTGGTAAAGGGTTAATTTTATTGTCTGCAAATGCTTTCAATTTGGATCAGTTTAAAACTTTGTCATTTGGCAAAGGGTGAAACCCCGCTTTTGCTCATTATGAGTATTTTCTCCCTTTTCCACAGTTCTTTTTCAAACGCCTTTAACCTTGGAGCCATAAAAACCAGGGTTTATCTGGGAAAGTTAAAAACTGAATGAGAATGTCCCTTTCATTTGTTTAGGCCAAGACCTAGGTACTTATGACAGTTTATCTGGTTTGTTAATAATTTTGACAGAAAAAAGAATCATCTGACGCAATTCAGAAACAGGAAGCACAAATCAAGAATCTCCTCTCAGAAGTGGATAAATTACGGGTAGTAAGTTCAGAGGCAGAGAAATCGTCAAATAAAGTTACAGAACTTGAGGAAGAGATCAAGCGGCTGAGGAAGGATTTAGAACTCGAACGAGGAGAGAAGAAAGACCTTATCTCGGAGAAAGAATTGCTGCAGAAGAAATATGTTGAGGTATGGAAATGTATAAAGGATAATATTTTTGGTGTAAGACCAAGTATTATTTCTAGTAGAGAATACTAAAATTTATATATTTTCAAGACCGGCATTCATGTAATATGAAATTAGATATAAAGCTTATATCAAAACAAATAAACAAGGTTACTCTTTGTATATACATGCTAAAAACTGAATGCAAAAATTTATCTTTTTTTTACTTTTTTCAACATATTTCATGCTACAAATTCATAGCAACATTTTTTTTTTTAATCATAGATAGGCTTTTTAAAATAGGGAAAAATAGCCAAAAGACATGTAAATATTCACTCATACATATCTATTGTCCATAATAGAATAACATTTCAGAGATGTTTTGTAATTTACAGTAAATCAATAACAGATATAGAATTAAGAGATATTTTTGTAGACCCACAAAACGAATGTTTTAGGGGTATACTGGAATCAGCCTATCTGTCGGTGTGTCCGTCTGTTTACGAAATACTAGCATTTGCCTGTTTCTGTCAAAGCACTGGCTAGGGTGTTAAGTCAAATTCAGTGACAGCTCTTTATACCCCTGCAAAACGAATGTTTTCGGGGGTATACTGGAATCAACCTGTCTGTGCGTGTGTCAGTTTGTGCGTCTGTGTGTCCGTCTGTGTACAAATACTACCCATTGCGTGTTTCTGTCAAAGCAATGGCAGGGGTATTAAGTCACATTCAGTGACAGCTGTAGTTATACCCCCGCAAACAAATGTTTTTAGGGGTATACTAGAATCGGTCTGTCTATCTGTGTGACCGTCTGTGTACAAAATAGTAGCAATTGCCTGTTTTTGTCAAAGCGCTGGCGGTGGTATTTAGTCACATTCAGTGACATCTCTTGTTTAATTTACAATCTCTCAGCTACAAAACTATTTTTAAAAAAAGCTAAACTTGTGTTGTTTGGTAAAAGGTTAAATTGTTGCTGAGCTATGTAGGCACATAGGGGTCCAGAAAAATGGAGTGGTCCCCTACTTGATCCTTGGTTGTGATTCCAACCATGTACATTATATATTAGGTATATAGGGTAAAAGGGGCTTACCTGGGCCCTGGCAAACATGTTGGCCCAAGAAGGGATTTCGTTCAGGCATAATCAGTTAGAAAGAACAAAAAAAGAAACAACGTTGAGCCTCTTAGGTAAGGTATAGGCAGATGGTGGATTGTGACTTTAATCCTGTACCGCACAATGACGACTTTTATCGACTCTTGGGTAGAGGCCTTTGAAAACATTCTGGAAAAAGGAGAAAATGCTGGTAACCAGCATTTTCTCCTCTTCCCACAAAGTTTTCTACCCTATCAAAGGAAATTTGCACCATTTGACCCACATTGAAATTGTCGTCTGCAAATGCTGTCAATTTGGATAAGGCTAGATATTTTTTTGTCTGGTAAAGTGTTAAATCCTAGCAAGTAATAGATATTTAATATAATTTCTACTGCTCCTGCTACTTCTATTGCTACTTCTATTATTATAGGAAGTGGGAGAGCTGCAGTCAGAAAACATCAAGGTTAAAAGTGAATTGGATATGGCCAATAGGAAACTGAAAGAGCAAGCCAAGATGCAGCAAACTACAGGTAAAAACTTAACTATTATCTTATATGCTAAAATATGTGTTCTTCAAATAACTGGCACTGTTTTCCATGTAATATAGCCAATAAGAATTTTCTAATCTTACTCAAGTTTGAGATAAGCAAATAATACCACCATTGGCTAACCCTTTCCCAAACGGCAAACTTTTGGACTAGACTAAATTGAAAGCATTTGCAGACGACAATTCAACTCTTGCTGAAAAGATAATTTCTGTCTATGATAGGCTAGAAAACATTGTTGGAAAAGAAGAAAATGCTGGTTACCAGCATTTTCTCCTTTTCCACAATGTTTTCAAAAGGCTACTATTCCAGACCCCTAAAAACCAGGGCATATTGGGAAAGGGTTAACTCTTTATCAAACGATAAAAAAGTAGCCCTTTCCATATTGAAAGCTTTTGTAATCGACAATTTTAAATGTGGCTCACCTGACGGAATTTCTCTTTGATAGGGTAGAATATGTTGTGGGAAAAGGTTAACTAGTTCTCTTTGAAACAGGGGGAGATAATAAGGCCTGGGAGGAACAGAAGAAACAGATGTTGACAGACATGGAGTTAGAAAGACAGCACCATCAGAAACTGGTGAAAGAACACAACCGGCTGCTGCAGAGATTTGAAAATATGCAGGGTGAAATGCAGGTAACACTTTTAAAACTAGTTACCACACAATCCTGACTTTTAACGATCCTGGGAAAGAAGCCTATAGAAATCATTATGGGGTTTTTTACTCTTATCAAAGAAAAATTACACCAATTGAGCAACTCTGAAATAGTCGTCTGCAAATGCTTTCAGTTTGGACAAGGCTAGAATTTTGTCGTCTAGTAAAGGGTTAACTTCTTACCACACAATCCTGACTTTCAACAACCCAGAGAAAGAAGCCTATAGAAAACATTGTGGGAAAAGGAGAAAATGCTGGTATCCAGTATTTGATCCTTTTCCCAAACAATGTTTTATACTCAGTTAACCCTTTACCAAACAGTCCCTGGTTTTTACGACCCCGAGATAGAAGCCTTTTGAAAACATTGTGGGAAAAGGAGAAAATGCTGGTAACCAGCATTTTCTCTTTTTTCCACAATGTTTTCTTCCCTTCCTAAAACAAATTTCATGTCTTTAGTCACATTCATTTTGTCATCTGCAAATGCTTTCAATTTGGACCAGTTTAAAATTTTCTCGTTTGGTAAAGAGTTAACCCTTTCCCAAACAATCGTGGAATTTTAAGACCCAGAGGAAGAAGCCTTCTGAAAACATTGTGGGAAAAAGACAATGTTTTCAACACTTACCAAGACAAATTTCAGTTTTTGAGTTGCATTGATGTTATCATCTGCAAGTGCTTTAACTCTTTACCAAATGACAAAATTTTGGATTAGTCCAAATTGAAAGCATTTGCAGACGACATAATAAATGTGAATTTAAAATTGAAATTTGATTTGGAAAGGGCAGAAAAAAATTGTAGAAAAAGGAGAAAATGCTGGTTACCAGCATTTTCTCCTTTTCCAACAATGTTTTCAAAGGCTTTCTTTCGCAGGGTCGTTAAAAGTCGGGATTGTGTGGTAAAGAGTTAAACTTGGACAAGTCAAAAACTTTGTCATTTGGTAAATAATTAACCATTTCCCAGTTTAAGACTAGACCAAATTGAGAACATTTAAAGACGACAAAATAAACATGAGAAATTGAAATTCGTTTCCAGCGGGATAGAAAACATTGTGAGAAAAGGAGAAAATCCTGGTTACCAGCATTTTCTCCTTTTCTCACAATGTTTTCAGTAGGCTTCTTTATCAGTGTTTTGAAAACACTGGAATGGGGGGGGGGTCATAACTTTCTCGTAGGATTGTATAGAAGAAAATTTTGTGTGTGTTCTAGTTTAAAACCAGTTGGCCAAATATTGTAATGTTTGGCTTGTAGTGTTTTGACTTATTAGCCAGTGGAGCAACACAGGGCCATCATGGACCTCGTGTGCTAGATCTTCACTGTCAGAGCTGAGCCCAGTGACTCGGTATTGTATTGGAGCCAAAGCCAGGGGTTTGTCGATTTGAATACCTGGCTTAGCAAATTTCTGTCTGAGAATTGATGCTAGTCTTGCAATGTTTATCAATATTTTCTTAAGCCTTTTTCCTAAGGGCTATTGAAACAGGGATTGTTTGGTAAAGTGTGAATTCCTTTTGCACTGATTACTTTTATCTACTTGTGTATTGCAGATAACACTTGCACCTATCATCTGAGTGTCTATCAGGATTTGTAACTGATTTCCCTGAAGCCCTGACTGATAATTCTTCATGAGTCAAGGATTAAAGGGGCCAATTTGGATTTTTTGATATTGATCATTTCTTTTTTCTTAACTCTTTACCAAACAACAAAATTGTACACTGGTCCAAATTGGAAGCATTTGCAGACGACAAAATTAGTGTGACTAAGAAATTAGTTTTGGTGAAGATAGTAAACATTGTGGGAAAAGGAGAAAATGCTGGTAACCAGCATTTTCTCCTTTTCCCATAATGTTTTCAAAAGGTTTCCTTCCTCGGGGTCGTTAGAAGTCAGGATTGTGTGGTAAAGGGTTAACTGAAATAATGATGAAAATGGTCCTAAACACAAACAAAATATCAGTTTATCATTTACTATCATTAATTGTCTTTATTTTTTTTTCCTTTACAGCTGTTGACTAGCCCCACTAGTGGACACAAGAGAACACCCTCAGACATCAGTATGTTAAGCCTAGAGTCCGTCACTAGCTCTGTATCTCCAGATGACAAGAAAGACGAGGAAGGTGATGGAGAGAAAGATGTAAGTATGATAAAAACCTGTCTTTGTGGCTACCTGTATTAAGCAAGCAGCTGTTTAGTTTTCAAACGAGACAAATATGTTGTAATGTACTTGTTGCTCATCCTCTATTTGGCCAATTGCAGACTGCTGTGTGACAAAAGGGCCTGTATTCACCAACCATTCTTAAGAACATTCTTAGTCGGGGCTTCAGATAAGAGGGAGTGGTGGCATTCTAAATCTGTTATTTCTCTTTCAAACCCTACGGTGTGGGTACTCATTAGAATCGTCTCGATTGTAATGAGTACCCATAACTGAGACCCATAACATAGGATTTAGTTGAGAATACTTAATATTTTCAATTATGAAATCAAAATCACTCTATCTGTAGCTCTGCTTAGTCTTAGTCTTCAAAATTTTGTCAATGTGAAAGTAATGGAACTTCTGATTGGCTAAACCACTTGGTTTAGCCAGTCAGAAGTTCTGTTACTTTGATAGTCAGGAAATCTTGAAGAATAGGACAAAGAACTTTCTTAACCCATTACCACACAATCCCTACTTTTGATGCCCTTGAGAAAGATGCCTTTTGAAAACACTGTGGGAAAAGGAGAAAATGCTGGTAACCAGCAATTTCTCCTTTTCCTACAGTGTTTTCTATTCTTTCCAGAACAAATTTCTATTTTTCAGTTACCTTTATTTTGTCGTCTGCAAATGCCTTGAATTTGGACCAGTCTAAAATTTTCTCATGTGGTAAAGAGTTAAGAATGGTTGAATATGGACCCAGGTCATCACACAAGGTGTCTATAGTACAAGACTTTCTGAAGAAGGAAAAAGTTGTTCAGCTGACCTTGCCCTATGTGACTTGTTTTTGTTTCCAAAGCTAAAGAAATACCTTTGAGGTCAAAAATGTATTTTGAGCAAACACCTTGTTCTGCAGTATTTCTGTGTTTTCGTGGTATACCAATCAAAGACTATGAAAATGGCTTAAATCTTTACCAAATTGAAAGCATATGTTGATGACACAATAAACACAATTTAAGAAATTGAAAATTGACTTCAGAAGAGTAGAAAAGATAGTGGGAAAAGGAGAAAATGCTGGTTACCAACATTTTCTCCTTTTCCCACAATGCTTTCAGAAGGCTTCTTCCTCTCAGTCGTAAAAAACCAGGGATTGTTTGTTAAAGGGTTAAAAGATTGGATCCAGAGACCTCAGGAAAAAGAAATTGAACACTCCTTGTAGAAACAATGATAGCAGTCAGAGAGGACTAAATCCTTCTGCAATAAATATCATCATACCTATGGAAAAAAACAAGTGTCTGAGCTGGAAATACTATCTGGCAATCTCTCTGGTTTCAAGACCTACATTTTACAAGCAGTGTTGCTAAGTTTAATTCAGTAAATCTCCTGCATGGCTAAGAACCTTTGCCTCATTATTTAGCCATTTACTCCATAGATACACATTTCTACGCATTGCTTGTATGAGCCTTTGGAAAACATTGTGGCAAAAGGTGAAATTGCTCAGGACGAGCAATTTCACCTTTTGCCACAATGTTTTCTATGCTATCAAAAGGTGTCATATACACATAAGAAACGGCTTCATCCTTGCTGTTATTTAGGGTCAGTTAGAGATACCATAGAAATGCCTTATGGGGTACAGGGTTAATTGATTGTTATACATAAAGGAATAAAATGGATCCATAATTATGAGATCCATTGCTTGGTATAATCCAACAGAGATGTTTTAATCTTTTACCTGATGAAAAAATTTTAGCCTTGACCAAATTGAAAGCCTTTGCATACGACAATATTAGTGTAGCTCAGATGGTGCAAATTCTCATTTATGGTGTAGAAAACATTGTGGGAAAAGGAGAAAATGCTGGTTACCAGCATTTTCTCCTTTTCCCTCAATGTTTTCAAAAGGCTTCTTTCCCAGGGTCATTAAAAGTCATCATTGTGTGGTAAAGGATTAAGTCACATTCAGTGACAGTTCGAGTTGTATTCTAGGATCAAGGATATGGTACAGAGAAAAAGAAGAGACAGGCACCTCAGCCTCCATCAGCTCTGGCCATGGAAAAAGTTATGAAAGAAGCTGCAGTAGAGAAAACAGACAAGGAGAAGGAGCAGGTTTGTTTAACCCTTTCCAACACAGCAAGTTTTAGACTCTTCCAACTTGAAAACATCTGGAAACAACTATTTCAAATTAGTACAAAAGAGCTGAAGTTCTCTGGCTTGATGGAAACATTGTGGGAAAAGAAGAAAATGCAGCATTTTCTCCTTTTCCCACGATGTTTTCCTAAGGCTTGAGACTCAGGCTTGTGTGTTAACCCTTTCCCAAACAACAAACTTTTGGACAGGACAAAATCGAAAGCATTTGCAGACGACAATCCAACTCTTGCTGAAAAGATGATTTCTGTCTATGATAGGGTAGAAAACATTGTGGGGAAAGAAGAAAATGCTGGTTACCAGCATTTTCTCCTTTTTCCACGATGTTTTCAAAAGGCCACTATTCGAGACCCGTAAAAACCAGGGATTGCTTGGGAAAGGGTTAAAGGGTAAAAATCTTAAAATAGAAATATTGAATTTGAGCAGCCCTGTGGTACATATAGACAGGTTTTGACAACATGGTTGAAAATGGATATATTGCTCATTACAGCTTTTTTTGTCTGACTTAGCTGAATCCTTTCACAAGTATCAAATTTGAGATCTTTCAGAATTTAGAGCTTTTGCAAATGACAGAATAATTGATTGATTTATTTTGTGGTGTTTACTGCCGTTTTCAACATTATTTCAGTTATATCGCGGCAGCCAGTGCACCTATCCATGCTTTCCAGGAGTTTCTGTTACTAGTATTCCACACAATTTTCTTTCCAACTCACTGGCTGCTTTCCCACATAACCATCATCGAAATGATGATCAGCTGTGAGAGAGGAATGAATCCTGTCGCAATGACTATCACTAATCGTCGGAAAAAATGTCCAGTAAGGGATTGATCTCGCGATCCTTTGCGATTTCTTTTGGAATTATCTCCCCTTGAACTTTTTTCAACTCCTATTTTTGTACTAAACCATTCTGCATTCTGCGACAAGGACCTGCTTTTGTGACAGGAGCTGGTGGGGGGTATAATCACATATAGTGATAGCTCTAGCTTATATTGCAGACACCTGCTGGAAAAGAAGCCATGAACATTGATGTAGGACTCATGATGAAACTACAGAACAAGGTGAAAAGTCTAGAGAAGGAACGAGACCAGCTTCAGTCAAAATTAGAGAAACTGGAGGGAGAGTCTAAAAAATCATCTTTAAGTGAATCTGCCTTTGACACTTTAAAAGTATGTATAGATATACTTAAGACCCAGTATTTACCAACTGTTTTATCTCATAACTACACAATCCCGACTTTTAACGACCCTGACAAAAAAAAGCCTTTGAAAACATTGTAGGAATAGGAAAAAATGCTGGTAACCAGCATTTTCTCCTTTAACTACAATGTTTTCTACCCTTCCAAAAGGAAATTTCAATTTTTGAGTTACATTTATTTCATAGTCTGCAAAGGTTTCCAATTTAACTAGTCTAAAATTTTGTCATTAGGTAAAGAGTTAAAGACTTCACTCTTTACCGAACGACAAAATTTTGAACTACTCCAAATTCAAAGCATTTGCAGATGACAAAATAAATGTGATCAAAGAACTGTTGTTTTGGGAAGAGAAGAAAACATTGGGGGAAAAGGAGAAAATGCTGGTTACCAGCATTTTCTCTTTTTCCTACAATGTTTTCACAAGGCTTCTTTCTCAGGGTCCTTAAAATTCGGGATTGTGTGGTAATTGGTTAAGACAGTAATGCTCTTTGGATATAGAATTGTATTGTTGCTTTGAATCAACATGTATTTGAGTTATGCCCTGCAAAAGGTGGTTAAGTGCAATCACAAAACTTATTGACTGTGTCAGCCTGATCTGTCTGTGCAATGTTGAACTTTTACTCAACAGTCCCAAGTTTAATGGCACTGATGAACAGTGTTTTTAGAAACTCTGTGGGAAAAGGAGGAAATGCTACTAACCAGCATTTTTTTCTGCCCAATAAAGTTTTCTATCCATACTAAAAAAAAGTATATTACTTGCGTCACATTTAGTTGTTATCTGCAAGTGCTGTCAGTTTTGACGAGTCCAACAAGAGGTATACAAGAAGCATGTAAAAATTCTGTTTCATAGATCCATATTTAGTATAAATAGCTGTCTCATAATAATGTGGAATCAGATAGAAAATTTTGTGCCATAGTACACAATGTATAATTTCCTGTATGCACTGGCACTCTTCTTTTATCCTATTCTACTTTAACCCTTTACCATAAAACTCGGACTTATAACAAACCTGAGGAAGAGACCTTTTGAAAACACTGTGGGGAAAAGGAGAAAATGCTGCTAGCCAGCATTTTCTCCTTTTCTCACTACGTTTTCTAACCTTTCAAACGTGAATTTCAATTTTTGAATAACATTTTATTTTGTTGTCTGTAAATGCCTTCAATTTGGGCAAGTCTAAAATTTTGTCGTGGGGTAGAGTTAATGTTACTGCATTGTGCCTTTTGTTCAAAACAAAAAGTCACCATCAAGTATTAATTTTTCTCTCCTCAAAACCCAAAACAGTATAACTTAGTTAAAGCAGATGATGCTGCACTCTTAATCAAACTACAAAAACGAGTGAAAGAACTTGAACTTACCAAACACAAGCTCTCGGATGAGCTTGATGAAATAGAAGATAAAGACGATGAGCTCATGAAACACCCGAGTTTGCTACACAAAAGTGCTGCGTACGATAGTTTGAAGGTATTACAGTGGTAAAAATGGCTTTAGGCTTTATAAATTCTCATTTTATCTCTTAGATAGCTTTATTTTGCTAATTAATATTGCCTGAACATTATTACTTATAGCTTAATAAATATATCTTACCATTCTTATACCTTTTTTGGCCATCAACACGTGAAAATGGTCATTCAGACATTTGCATTAACCCATTACCACACAATCCCTACTATTGACGATCCAGAGAAAGAAGCCTTAGCCTTAGAAAACATTGTGGGAAAAGGAGAAAATGCTGGTAACCAGCATTTTCTCCTTTTTCCACAATGTTTTCTACCGTTCACAAAACAAATTTTGACTTTCCAGTCACTTTTATTTTGTTGTCTGCAAATGCTTTCCATTTGGGCAAACCTAAAATTTTATCATTTGGTAATGAGTTAAGTGTTGCCTCAGATCAGCCTGTGCACTCTGCAGGCTAATTCGAAACCACACTTCGTTTTTATGTAATTTTCTGGTTTGGGCAAGTGTACTGAAGAAGAAAATCTAATGTAGTTGTTAAGTGCCATCTCAGATCAGCCTTTGCAGACTGCAGAGGCTGATCCGAGATGACACTTTACGCAAAAGTCTGAATGCCTCTTTTGGTGTGTTGCAAGCCTTTTGATATTGTATTTCATAATTGGGCTGTGCTCTGTGCAAAGGAGGTTTAATGCATCTGTTCCTTCCCTCTACCCAGGGCAGTCTGCGCAATCCACATTGGCTGATCTAGGTCAAAACTTGCTACTGTTGGTCACTTTTCTTCATGCCAAAGCAGAGCTCCAGATAGAGGGAGAGAATTTGATTTTAGAATTGAAAATATTAATTATTCTCCACTAAAACCTATGTTGTGGGTACTCATTAGAATCGTCTCATTGAGACGATTCTAATGAGTACCCACAACATAGGTTTTCAGAGAGAAATAATGGATTTAGAATACCATCATCCCCCTCTTATCTGGAGCTCTGCCAAAGGATTAATCTACCTGCAGATTATTTCCTTTATTAGACAAAGTAGATTTCATGGATCAGCATTTAACCCATTACCACACAATTATGAGATGATTTGCTTGGTATTATGCATTCCACAGTTTAAATTAATCCAGTGATTTTCAAGTATTCAGGGTCTTGGAAATATTTCTGCATAAACTGGGCAATACAACTGTAACTCTGAAACAACTTCCTTTTAGTTGTGCAGTTAGCTACAACTATATTTTGCCTTTTGTCTTTAAAATGCTTTTATAACAGTAATTTTATTTTTGACTATGATTAAAATGTACACTGCTCAAAAGAATTAAAGGATCACAAAATGTTGAAATTCAAATCTTTCACTTTGCAAAACACTGGGTCTTTTTGCTCTAAAAACCATCAGCGTACATTGTTACTGGACAAAATGGCTCAATTGCTGTCTTGTTTGATTCATTTTAAATGCTGATAGGCCATGTTAAGAAGAAAATCAACAAATCTGTTTTCCTTGTTCTTTTGTTAAACAACTATTATATTTTTTTACAATATTTCTTCATATTCTTGTCAAATCTAATGAAAGAAAAGGACGAGATGAAGCAATGACACCTCTGATTCTCTAAAAAGCCAGTGTAGCTTATCAAAAAGAGGGGATTTACAAGAATAGCTCATACATCTTTTGTGTAAACTAAATAGTTTTGTTTGTTCTTAAATTTTTTAGTATTAAAACTCTTTACCGCACAAGAAAATTTTAGATCCGTTCAAATTGATAGCATTTTCAGACAACAAAATGACCATGACTGAAAAAATGAAATTTGGTTTTGGAAGGGTAGAAAACATTGTGGGAAAAGAAGAAAATGCTGGTTACCAGCATTTTCTCCTTTTCCTACAATGTTTTCTATAGGCTTCTTTTTCAGGGTCGTTATAAGTCGGGATTGTGTGGTAAAGGGTTAAGACTGAATGAACTTATGAACAGAAAATTATTTGCATTATCCTATACTGAAAAAATTATCTTGCGATCGAAGTTGAGGACTTTGTGATCCTTTTACTTTTATGAGCAGTGTATAATATACATGGTTTATCACCTAGGTTATGAGATTTGTCATTTCATATTTTTGGGTAGTGGTTACCTAATTCTTTTAGGCTTTCTTTTAGAGGGGTATTCAAGATTTATTAGACAAATATTAATTTTCCCTGCTTTTCAATAGTTTTATGCCTGCAAAAAAAATTACAGGGCATATAGTTTTCATTTGGTTGTTTTATTTGTCTGTCTTTCTGTCTGTCAGTTCATCCGTCTGCCTATGGTTGACATTTTTATGCCATCGTCATAACTCTGCAATGAAGTTTGTGCTTTGAAAAGTTGAAAACATTTTTGGGAAAGGAGAAAAAATGTTGTTCATTGACATTTTCTCCTTTTCCTCACAATGGTTTTCGATGCCTTCTTCCAGGGTTCATTAAAACACAGAGAAAAAGAGTTAAAAAGTTTTGGCTTAACCCTTTACTAAACAATCCCTGGAGTTTACGACCCTCAGATATAAGCCTTTTGAAAACATTGTGGGAAAAGGAGAAAATGATATTTTTTTGGTATAAAATCATGCTGTAGTTTTGGCACCATTTATATAGTGTTTTTCACCCTTCATTTTATAGGACAATGCGTATTTCTGCCTTTCGGTACGTAAAGATAAAAAAACAATTTTGATTGCCTTGTCTGTATGTCTGTCTGTGTGTGCCCAAAACTTGAGTTTTGATTCATTAACATCATGCAATGTAGTAATTTGCTGAAATCAACAAATACTCTTAATTCTTGATTATTTGAATGTTAACTCTAACTGGCATCTTTGTGAAGAAAATGATTTTAAAGGCCTTGGCTGTATGTCTATCTGTCTGTGTGCCTCCTAAACTTTGGCTTTTACTGATTAACACTGTGTCAAGTAACTTAGAAATTGGTGTAAATATTAAATACTGTTGATTTCTAGTATTTCCTTATTTTGATGAAAAAGGAGCATCTGACTGAACCTCTGACTTTCTATGAGAATAGAATGTTTCTGAAAGCTTTATTGACCATGTTTGTTAATGAAACTGTGGTTTTCATTTATGAACAGTTCATAATACAGTCACAAAATTTAACAAACCTTTAACCTTTTAAGAAACCTTTGGAAAACATTGTGGGTAAAGGAGAAAATGCTGGTTACCAGCATTTTCTCCTTTACTCATCATGTTTTCTATGCTATGAAAGGCAAATTCATCATTTTAGCTATATTTGAACTTTTGTCTTCAAAAATGCTTCAAATCTGTGGTAGAAATAAACAATGTCAAGCAATTGAGGAATCAATGAAATAATATTGATAACCTTTGACATCTTCCAGTTTTAATAGAAATGGATATTTAATTGTGTTTTAGGCTTTTTTACCTATAGGATAATTCTAATTGCTTTGTCTGTATGTTGGACTGTCTGTCTATGCTTAGTGTAAAAGTAACCAAGCAAATGCTGTTATTAACAAATACTGACAACTCATGACATTGCTTGTTCTTGTTTTAAAAACAACATCCAACTAAAATTCTGGCTTACCTGCATTACTTTCATCTACATTTACTCATCTTTAAACTTTTTGGCTCTAACTATAATATTCATCATTAGGTTTCTTGAACTAGATAATACAAATCTGTCTGTCAATCAATCTATCTGTCTATGTCTGTCTATATAACTGTCTAACTATATGTCCATCTGTGTAATTCTGTTTAGCTCTCTCTCTCTCTCTCTCTCTCTCTCTCTCTCTCTCACTCTCTCACACACACACAGACTCTCTTCTCATGTTAAATAAGGCATACTAAATTCTATGACACAGGTCATCTGATGTATTATACCTTACAGAAATAGTGTTATGATTTAACAACTAACAATCTAAACTTAGCAAGAAGAACTCAAAAGTTTTGTGACTGATTTTAGTTAGATGGTACAGGTTTAGGCGTCTCCTTGCTGTGAACTAACTCCTCTCTAACTTGAACTATAGTCCTAACTTCTATCATGGTCAATATATTAGGTAGACATTTTGTTGTAGATAATGATCAGACTGCTTACAATATAGGACATACAGTCTGGTTAGGGGTATTCTATAATGTGAATGATTTAGTGAGATGCTAATTTCAAATCGAGGAAACTGCAGTTCTTGTTTCTTTAATTCTTCATTAAACAAGAATAAATCTGACATGTCCAAACTGAATGCATTTGCAGAGGACAAGATGAGTATAACTCAAAAACTAAAATTTGTTTTTGGTAGGGTAGAAACCATTGTGGGAAAAGGAGAAAATGCTGGTTACTAGCATTTTCTCCTTTTCTCACAATGCTTTCAAAAGGCCTTTTCCTCTGAGTTGTCAAAAGTCCAATTAACCCATTTCCAAACAGCAGAATCACGTACTTGATCAAATTGAAAGCGATAATAAACACCGAGTCAAATATGGCTCAAATCATTGGATTTGTTTTTTTTTTTTTTAGGGACAAGAAAAGTTGTGGGAGTAGGAGAAAGAAATTGCTGAATATTGGCATTTTTTCCTTTTCCCAAAAAAGCCCCACTCCCCAGGGTTAATAGAGTGTTTGATATAGGTCATCAAACTTGCAATTTATTTTTTACCTGATAACAAAATTGTAGACCAGACCAAATTGAAAGTGTCTGCAGAAAAGGTTCAAGACTGGCTTTAATAATGAAGTCTTTCTTAAAAGGGTAAAAGAAAAATTGTTGGAAAAGAAGAAAATATCATCTACCAGTGTATTTTCTTTTCCCACAATGGTTTTGGAAGTCTCCTTTCCCAGAATTGTTATAGCATAGGATTGTGTTATAAAGATTGAATGTTATGTAATGTGTAGGTATGTGGGTGGAAGGAATCATGTATTACTATTTTAAAGTTGTTGCTTCATGATGCTGCATTGTGGGGAAAGGGATTTGTGATGGCTTTGCAAGTCAGACTTTGTTACTAAACAGATGTCTTGAAGGTCTTTCGACTATAGTGTAAACCATTCTTGAAATCTTACAATAGTTATGTAGATATTTTACTCCAAGATAAATTGAAACTTTGTAAACCAATGATTTGAAAGTCTTTCAGCAGACTTCAATTACTTGACATCAAAATCTATGATGAAAAGGATTGACTTGAAAGGTATAAAGTAGACCAGGCAAAAGGTTGACTTGAAAGTCTGTTTATTAACCCTTTCCCAAATGACCAATTTTGGACTCATCAAAACCGAAAGAGTTTGCAGACGACAATTTTAGATTTTGAGAAAATGGCAGAAAGTTCTCAAAAAGAGTAGAAAACGCTGTGGGAAAAGGAGAAATTGCTCGTTATGAGCAATTTCTCCTTTTCCCACAGTGTTTTCAAAAGACTTTTGGGAAAGGGTTAATTGGCTTGAACATTTGAGAGTCTGTTTAATTCTTTACTACACAATCTTTGCCACACAATCAATTTTGATGCCTTTGAAGAAAAAGCCTTTTGAAAACACTGTGGGGAAAAGGGGAAAATGCTGGGAACCAGCATTTTCTCCTTTTTTCCCATAATGTTTTATACCCTTCCTAAAACAATTTCATTTTTTGAGCAATGTTTATTTTGTTGTCTGCAAATGCTTTGAATTTGGACCAACCTGAAATTCTGTCATTTGGTAAAGAGTAAATGATTGGCATGAAAAGTCTTTCAAATTATAAGATTAATTGACAAAAAAAGCTTTTAGTAAGACTTAGTAAGCTGCTGTCTTGAAGGCCAGAATGATGATGTCAGCAGTGACTTAGTAGTCTGAAAGACTAAGTAAACATTTGATTTTCAGTATGCAAGACTATAATAGCATTTGACCTGAAAGTCTTTAAGACTATAATAGCATTTGACCTGAAAGTCTTTAAGACTATGTGAAATGTTGATGGAAAAGTTTTTTGGTATGACTAAGTGAACATGTGAAGATATACCTTGAAAATGTTAGAAAGTCTTTGAGTGAAGATATACCTTGAAAATGTTAGAAAGTCTTTGAGTGAAGATATACCTTGAAAATGTTAGAAAGTCTTTGAGTGAAGATATACCTTGAAAATGTTAGAAAGTCTTTGAGTGAAGATATACCTTGAAAACCTTAGAAAGTCTTTGAGTGAAGATATACCTTGAAACCTTAGAAAGTCTTTGAGATATTGTCAAGATATTGTCATGGCCACTGCTTACTTCAAACTGATGTAAATTTGTAACACTTAAGCTGCTAGGTGGGACTCACTGACCTTTTGCGGACTGCATAGAGCAAGATCAGACTACACAGAACTTGCAGTCTGATCTTTGATCTACACTGTCCGATAAGGGGATATTATTCCACATAGCAATATTTGGGCTTTTACTTAGGAATTTAAGATTTTCATTTTATTATTTAGAAGGATGAGGGTTAAATATCAACAGGGGTGGACAATCATCAAAATATGTTTGACACAGTTATAAACCTTTTTTGATGGACAATTTTTTAAAACTTGACATATTTCAATATCTCTGTTATAACTTAAGATATTTACTTCAAACTCTTACTTTGTAAATACATAACTCTTAACGCACATATTGTACCACAACTGACTTTTAATGACCGAGAAAGAAAGCCCATGAAAACATTGTTGGAAAAGGAGAAAGTGTTGGTAACCAGCATTTTCTCCTTTTCCCACAATGTTTTCTAACCTTTCCAAATCAAATATCGATATTTCAGTCACATTTATTTTGTCGTCTGCAAATGCTTTCAATTTCGACCGGTCTATAAATTTGTCGTTTGGTAAAGAGTTAACTTGTAAATCTTTAGGAAGGCAATTTTAATTTTTTTCAAGCTTTTTTCTTACATCAGTATGTTTCAGTTGATTCCTTTTATGGCGATTAATCATTCCATCCTGACATAAAATGGGGAATATCTCTGAGGAGTTATTTTATTTTGAAAATGTTTCCCTTCCATTTTAGATGCAAGAACTGGAAAATGAAAATGACAAGTTGAAGAGAGAGGTAGCCAAGCTCATGGAAGCCATTGCCAAGAGTCCTGGGTTTGATTCTAAGGGCAAAAAGGCTACAGCTGCTGGGAAAGAGTTTCTTGGTAAGGTCTTTTTGCTTGCGGTGTGATTGATTGAACTTGTGTTTATTTATCGTCGCCACCTGTTTCCCATACGGGTGATGCCCCCTGAAGGGTGTTAGTATTGTTACGGGGGATAGTGCAGATACAGGACGAAATCCATCTTAAGTTTTGTCTGGTTCTTTAACGTGCTCGGTGTATGCTCTGTGTATAGCACATCACACAGGGACCTCGGTTTAACGTCTCATCTGAAAGACTATTAGTAATTTTAGATGGCAAGACTTGGGGATCGAACCCACACCCTCATGATCACGATTCTAATGCTCTACCAACTGAGCTATGTAGGCTGGTCCTTTTGCTTGGTTTGTCTTGTTTCGTATTTAAATGATTGACAGGTGTTTCATGGTGTCTCAGCCAATCAGATGACCTTGTTTTAATTTTAGAATTAGAAATGAATTTGCTAACCCTATACTGCACAATCCCTGGTTTTAACAACCTTGAGGAAGAGGTTTTGGAAAACATTGCTCTCCTGTTTCCACAATGCTTTCAAAAGCTGTCTTCCTCAGAGTAGTTAAAAATAAAGGATTGTTTGGTAAATGGCTAATATATTATACATCATGGGAAAAAGAGAGGTTGTTTGTAAACAGTTTGACTGAGTTTGTCAGTCAATTTTTACATGGAAAAAGTTCAATGATAGTTAGGCCAGGTATTAGCCTACAAGATTTGATAGCAAGGAGTCATTGGTTTGAATCCTAAGCTTAACAATGTTTTCTTTTTTTTTTTTTCGAGGATTAACCCTTTACCAAACGGCAAAGGTTAGACTCATTTTATTGAAAGCACCTGCAGACGGCAATTCAAAAACTTGTTCTTACGGGTTGCAGTTCTCTGATGTTGGAGAAAACACTGTGGGAAAAGGAGAAATTGCTTGTCACGAGCAATTTCTCCTTTTCCCACAGTGTTTTCAGAGGCCTTCTCTACCAGGGATTTGTTTGGTAAAGGGTTAATGATAGTCATTGCAACAGGATCCATTCCCTCTCTCTCCAATGATCATTGCCTCAACCATGGTTATGTGGGAAAGCAGCCAGTGGCTGTGGTAGAATATTGAAGTACTGGGAAAAGATATTCAAGGAAAACCTGGGTAGCTGAACTGGCTGTTCAACATGAGTCTCTTTACCCGCTAAATAAGTGATATTATATTTTCCAGGAAACTGCAAAAACTTAAATTTTGCTAGTGCAAAACTGATTTATGGAGAAAAGTACTATATAAGTGGAAATTTTTGCAATATGGACATTTTTGTAAATTCTCAAATTTGAAAAATTTGCATTTTTTTCTGTTGGCATAATTTAAAATAAGTATACTAATAAGTAACAATTATCTTGAATTCACAAACATTTCCCAAGATAAGATGTGCATAAGTGGTAATTCGTAAAATGTTCGTAATACTGTATAAATTATATCCACAAATACAGTATCTCTTTATCGGACAGTGTAGATCCAAGATCAGACTGCACGTTCTGTGCAGTCTGATCTTGGATCTACACTGTCCGCAAAAGGTCAGTATGTCACGCTTAATAGCCTAAGTGTTTACATATAACATTGACCTTAGCCAGGAAAATAACTATCCGAACAAAGAAGGCCGATGAGGAGGTGGCGAAAGCTGTCCATGGTATCAAACAAACTCCCAGATCTCTAAACAGTGGCTTACAACTGTGATGTTTTAGTACTTGAACCATTCTCTGTGAAAAGGGGGCTTTAATCCTGCACCAGACGACAAAATTTTAGTCTTGTCCAAACTGAAAACAATTGCAGACGACAAAATAAATGTAGCTTAAAAAGTAGAATTTGTTTCAAGTAGGGTAGAAAACATTGTGGAAAAGGAGAAAATGCAGGTTACCAGCATTTTCTCCTTTTCCCACAATGTTTTCAAAAGGCTTCTTTCTCAGCGTCGTTAAAAGTCGGGATTAAATGTTAAAGGGGTATCAGGGAAAAAATATACATCTGTTTCAACAATTACCTCTGATTTCTACAATACTTTTTATGGTGAGAAATTTATCTAAGAAGATGGCATGACCTTCATCTATCTATTAAAATTGGTGGTGTCCTGTTGTAAGTCGTCAAGTTGTAAACCACTAAAACTGAATACCACTTATATACCTTATGCAAGAAGACTTCAACTCAAAGACCTATATATTGCTTGAACCCTAATACAGCACTCTTTACCTTGCAATCCCAAGTTTAAATATCTTGTAAAGACTTAGTAAATGACAAAAGTTAAGACGTGGCCAAAGAAAAAAATAGTTTGAGACAATAATTTTTTTGCCTCTGAAACGATGACATTGGTTTTTGCAAAGGTAGAAAAAATTGTGGGAAAAGGAGGAAATGCTGGTTCCCGGTAAATTCTCCTTTTTCCACTGTGAAGTATTCTACCTGAGGTTTGTCAAAGCTTTGGATTGTTAGATAAAAAGGTTAAAGATCTCTTCCCAATGTCCATCCTAACACTTTTGACACATAGATGTGCATGATCTTATGATTCTAAAACAGACCCTCCAGATAAGGCTGAGTGATAGTATTATAAATCCATTATTTCATTTTCAAACCCCATGTTGTGGGTACTCATTAGAATCGTCTTGTTGAGACGATTCTAATGAGTACCCATAACTTAGGTTTTAGTGTAGAATAATTAATATTTGTAAGTTTGAAATCAAAATCACTCCCTCTATCTGGAGCTCTGGACTGAAAGAGAAATCTTGCCAGTAATGATTACAACTACCCTTTGTTATTTGTCCAGGATACTTGTGAATATTATTGGAAATATGTTATATAATCCAATTCTTTCAATCCCAAGATCACTACAGGTTCCCTAAGTTTCACCTGCTGGTAGACAAGATGGTACCATCTGTTTCCAACAAAGCTCAGTTGCACTCTTAGCCTTGTTATTCTACAATTTTCTAAAATTTCAAAGTAACTCACTTTCTGATTGGCTAAACCAATTATTTATCCAATCAGAAATGGTGATACTTTCTCAGTCAAGAGTTAAACAGTTTCTGATTGGCTGAAGTGAATGCTTTACATTGTCCATCAAAAATAGTGTTTCTTTTTT
Organism: Tridacna crocea; assembly: GCA_943736015.1. Lineage (NCBI taxonomy): Eukaryota > Metazoa > Mollusca > Bivalvia > Cardiida > Cardiidae > Tridacna > Tridacna crocea. Next base: position 13,400,972 of record OX031057.1, on the reverse strand, counting down.
TAATTTTTAGATTACACAAAAGATGTAATTTGGTGTTGTTAGTCGTAATCTGAGTATGCAAAAAATTGAACAAAAGCAATAGCACAGGTTAACCCATTACCACACGGAAAAATTTTAGACCTATCGAAATTAAAAGCATTTGCGGACGACGATTTCAAAGAGGCTCAAATGGTGCAATTTTACTTTCATAGGGTAGAAAACTTTGTGGGAAAAGGAGAAAATGCTGGTTACCAGCATTTTCTCCTTTTCCCACAATGTTTTCTAAAGTTTTCTTTCTCAGGGGCTAATGGGTTAATACTTTTTGCAGAATGCATTCAGCCCCTTTTCATGCTCCAAAATCCCTCCTTTCCCCAGCTCAAAGGGTCAAAACCTGAATGACCTTATCCATGCATCCAAAAGTCTTTGCATGAAATATTCAAATTCCTTTCAGTTAACCCTGTACATGTCGGTCCTGTAGCTTTATGACTGTGAGGCAGAAGGCATTTAAAGCATTGCAGGAAAAAGCAAAAAATACTGATAATTAGTGTTTCTGTTTTCTTCATTTCCAACAATGATTGCTACTTAATCAAAAACATATTCCATAATTTTAACTTGTTGTCTGCAAATATTTTCCAAAAGGATCAGTCTAAAATGTTGTTGACTGGTTAGCCCTTCACCACACAATGACGACTTTCGACCACCCTAGGAAAGAACCCTTTTTAAAACATTGTGGAAAAAGGAGAAAATGCTGGTCAGCAGCATTTTCTCCTTTTCCCACAGTGTTTTCTACCCTATCAAAAAGCAACTGCACCTTTTGAGCCACACTGAATTTGTTGTCTGCCAATGCTTTCAATTTGGACTGGGCTAAAATTTTATCTTTTGGTAAAGAGTTAGCAGGTGATAATACAAATTTGTCTTGAAACTACTTTTTCCCCCAATATTCTGATGAAACTCCTTCATTCTGATGTAACTCCCAGGCATTTTGTTGTGGTAAAGGGTTTATATCACAGTCCTGCTGATACTACAGTTTGAAAAAGATATTAGCAAATAAAGTCGTGAGTCAAATTCTTTTATACAAAAAAAATAAGAAAGATAAAATGATCCTTTACCACATAATCTGATGTAATAGGAAGATGGTTTTTAAAAAGAATTCTGGGAAATGGAGAAAATATAGGTCAACAGCGTTTTTTTTTCCCTTTTTCCATAATTTTTCTATATTTTCAAAAGGCAATTCACATCCTGTGAGATAAATTCAATATTTCAATTAAAAACTTCCTTTATGGAAAATTCTACAACTTTATTGTGTTATAGAGAGATAATAATTATCAGGAATTCACTACGCTGATAATATGGCCTACAACACTGTTTTGTGCAAGTCTACTGTGCCACAAAATCTAATATAGTCGTAAAGTGCTGTCTCAGATTAGCCTGCGCTGTGTGTGGACGGTGCAGACTGATCCAAGACAACATTCCAAGCAAGTGTCCGAATGCCCCTTTTCGCATAATACAGGCCATATTATAGTTCCAAATGTACAGACTTTTAAATCAAATAATGTTACACAATAAATGGTCTGTAAATACTCAGCTTATTTTTGTCCAATCCCAGATCAATTTGAGGCTATGTCAGATGAACTGGAGAGGAGAAGAGAGGAATGTTTGCAGTTACGGGCCTTGCTTGCAGAGAAAAGTATCTCTACCCACTCTGTAGCCAAACAGTCTTACGGTGGTCAGGATGATATTGTGAATGAAGATAACGAACTCACAATGGCATACAAGTCCCAAAGAGATATCATAAGGTATGTTAGCTACGTTTTAAATCCTGGTACCAAGGTCTCACAATGGCATACAAGTCTCAAGGAGATATCACACGGTATGTTAGCTATGTTTAAGATCCTGGAACCAAGGTCTCACTTCGGCTTAGAAGTCTCTGAGAGATGCCATAAGGTATGTTAGCTGTGTTTCATGTCCTGGTACCAAGGTCTCACAAGGGCTTCTAGAGATGTTATAAGGTATGTATCAAAGTCTCCAAATTAAGTATAAGTCTGACCAAGATACCTTAGTATTTTTTTCCAGGCCATGTATCAAGGCCTCCCAATTGGTCATGAATCTCAAAGAATTATGATATAGTATGCATGTTTCAAGCTTCATACCAGTGTCTGGCCGGGGCTTTTGTATTTGGCATGTAGCATCATCTGACTATGGTTTACAAGTCCTGAAGAGATTTGATTGGTTTGTATGTTTCAAATTGATACCGAGGTCTGCCTTATAAATTGACGTGCTACAGTTAGGTTTGTATGTTTTAAGCCTAGGACCAAGGTCTCCCAAAAAGTTAAAATTGGTGTGTATATTTCTTTGTGGTCTTTTACAATGAAAGGGTTGTAAACATTGTACAGAAAGAAGAAAGAACAGGTTTCCTATGTACATTGCCTCTTTTTCCTGTTCTGTTTTACAGGGCTATCTAAGTAGGGCTGTAAAAACATGGTATCGTTGCAAGTTTTGGGAAGGAGTTAATCCTTTACAAGGCATTTTTTTCCAAATTGAAATCATTCATAGATATCAAAGTAAACATAACAGAAATGGTAGAATGTTTGAAAGTGGGTAGTAAACATTGGGAGAAAAGGAGAAAATGCTGGTTTTACCAGCATTTTCTCCTTTTCTCCCAATGTTTTCAAAAGCCTTTTGCCTCATGGCAGTTAATACTCGTGACTGTGTTGTAAAGGGTAAAGACAAGACCATTGTTATCAAACGCCACACACAGTCTCATAGCTTGTAAGTATTTCAAGTGTTATTTATTTCATCCAACAAACAGTCAAAGTGTCTATAGTTGGTTTTATTTATGCAATTTAGGTCAGAATAAGGAAATGGCAAATTGCAGATCAGGTAAGAGATTGTCTTGTTCTGTATGGAAAAAGATGTGTCGATTGTGTACCAAACTACAACATTTTAGAATGGTTCAAGTTGAAAACATTTTGCACACAACAAATTCAATCGGTCTAAAATGATTGTTTTGTATATAAATGGATAGAAAGCATTGTTGGTAAAGAAGAAAAAGCAGGTTACTAGCATTTTCTCCCATACCCAAAATGTTTTCATAAGCAATATTTCTCAGGGCTGGTAAAGTTTGGATTGTGTGGTAAAGGTTTAAGGTAGTAGACCCCTAATACCTCTAGTGCTGAATTGCAAAAAGTATTCTTGATAGTTGATAAATACCGATTTATGCAGGTACATGTATAATACTTTTGCACATTTTTAACGGACCAGAAATTTCTTTATGCCTATCTTGAAATTATTTGTAGATACTTTTTGTTAGTTTTCAGAAAAGGGAGGTAATTACTATCTCTCTTTGTAATGAAAATATAATGGTTTTAGATTGATAAACGATAATTCTAGAAAAGACAAAAAGGGAAAAGTGGCTTGGTTAAAGCAGTACAATAACACTCTTTTTTAATCAAAGCAAATTTTGTAGAATAATATTATTGTGGAAATAGCTGTTTTATATTAGGGGTCTTCCACGTTAATATGTGTATATTCTGGCTGGAGTCACTTTTGTTGATAACATTGATCAAGATCATCCTGGAAGAAAACATTTCTGTATCTTTTCCGTTACCATTACTTAATTCTTTACTAAACGACAAAATTTTAGATTTGTCCAAATCGAAAGCATTTGCAGACAACAAAATTAAAGTGACTGAAAGTGTGAAATTTGTTTTGTGGAGGGTAGAAAACATTGTGGGAAAAGGAGAAAATGCTGGTAACCAGCATTTTCTCTTTTTCCCACAATGTTTTCTAAAGGCTTCTTTCTCGGGGGCGTCAAAAGTAGGGATTGTGTGGTAATGGGTCAATTCTTTACCATTGTTAAACATTTTATTTTTTGCCATAGAAGAATCTGTTAATCCCTTGAACAAGAGATCATTAAAAGTTGTAATCTTATCCTAAATCTAAAGAATTTTCCAAATTTTAGAAGAACCTAAATTCTGATTTGGTACACCAATTACATGTAATTTGGCCAATCAGAGATTGTGTTACTTTCTAAATTTAGAACAAGATTTATGATATAATTTAAGTTGCTTGATAAATATGGGCACTGATGTGTTTAGTGAAGAGATAATAATTAAACAAAGGACAAATTCAACTAGCAGAAAAGACCTCAATATAGCAATATTTCAAGGCCATCTTGAAGGGAGGATAGAGGTGCAGAATACCACAACATTGTGGAGAACTCTTACTGTGATGCTAGCTTACTGGTGAAGTGAAACTAACACCATACATGTGCATAACTTGTCTGTTGGATGGAGATAGCCACACATAGTACCACACAACATAATTTACCAAAGAAAAATGTGAGCTTTCATAACATCATATCAGGCCACTTTGCTGACCTGTTATATAGTTGGCACAATATGGTGTACCAGCAAGTCTTAAAGTGAGCAAAACATGACCCATCTTGATTATGGAGATAGTGCATAATCATACCACACACTCATTGAGATAGCCACCACACTCTTACTGAGATAGCTACCACACACTCATTGAGATAGCTTCACATCATACCACACAATCTGTCTGCCTTTTAGAGATAAATAAACATCAAGTAGCACAACTGGTCAATGAAGATAATGAAGATGGCTTAACTCTTTACCACATGAGAAAATTTTAGACTGGTCCAAATTGAAAACATTTGCAGATGACAAAATAAAGGTGACTCAAAAATAGAAAAGGTTCAGGGCAGGATAGAAAACACTGTGGGAAAAGGAGAAAATGCTGGTTACCAGCATTTTCTCCTTTTCCCACAATGTTTTCTAAAGGCTTCTTTCTAAGGGGCATCAAAAGTACGGATTGTGCGGTAATGGGTTAACTTGGAGATAGCTAAATATCATACCATACAATGCAACCAGCTTATAGAGATAGCTAAATATCATAATGAAACATAACAAATTGCCAGTTGGAATAGCTATTCATCATAATCACACCATAGAGAAGACCAAACAATGAAGTGCAACATCATGCTTAGCTATTGGTGATGTAAGAAAGCAACACTTAATACTAAACTACTGCAAAAGTGGCTTGTTGCAATAATTGACCTTTGACAATACCATGCATAAGTCAAAGAAAAAATGCTACCATAGAACATTGTATGTGAATGCATAGCTGACCTTTCATGATACCAAACAGCAAGTCAAAGAAAGAAGAGCATTTACAGATTTATAGGTCACTAAGTTGCTGACCTTTCATGATGCCATTAAGCAAATCAAAGAATGGTGAAAGCTGGGACAAATACTACAAAGTGAGCTTTGAGACCATGATATCACCCTGCAGCATGTTGCTGTGGGTATAGCATGGCGTCATTCCAGACCACACAGCTGCTGGATACTAGATATGAAGCAGACCTGTGAGCAAGAGAGGTTAGTACATTTAATTTTCTTATAAGTTTTGTCTTGCCATAATATCCCTTTACAAAACAATAAAATTGCAGATTTTTCCAAATTGAAAGCTGTAGCAGAAAGAAATTAAAAGGGACTCAAAAAATTAAAATTTGTCCTTGGAAGGATAGGCATTATTGTGGGAAAGGGGGAAAAAATGCTGGTAAATGGAATCTTTATCAAACAAACCTTACTTTAACTCTTTACCAGACAACAAAGTTTTGGACTAGTCCAAATTGAAAGCATTTGCAGATGACAAAATAAATGTGACTAAAAAATTGAAATTAGATTTAGAAAGGATGGAAAACGTTGTGGGAAAAGGAGAAAATGCTGGTTACTAACATTTTCTCCTTTTCCCACAATGTTCTTTCTGAGGGTCACAAAAGTCGGGATTGTGTGGTAAAGAGTCAATACAATCCCTACTTTTGACGCCCCTGAGAAAGAAGCCTTTTGAAAACAATGTAGGAAAAGGAGAAAATGCTGGCAACCAGCATTTTCTCCTTTTCCCACAGTGTTTTCTACCCTTCCCAGATCAAATTTCAATTTTTCAGTCACCTTTATTTTGTCGTCTGCCAATGCTTTCAATTTGAACCGGTCTAAAATTTTGTCGTCTGGTAAAGAGTTAACACCTGAGCAAGAAGACTCTTTATAACAATGCTGAAGATTGAATTTTAGAACCAGTCAGAGAACTCCAACTGAGTTGTATTGATTTCATATTGTTGTCCACAGATGCCTCCAATTTCTATAGGTCTTTCACTCATTTACCAAAGGACAACATTTTAGGCTTGTCCAAATCGAAAGCATTTGCAGACGACAAAATAAAAGGGACTGAAAATTTATAATTTGTTTTGTGAAGGGTAGAAAACATTTTGGGGAAAGGAGAAAATGCTTGTTACCAGCATTTTCTCCTTTTCTCACTATGTTTTTTAAAGGCTTCTTTCTCAGGGTTGTCAAAAGTAGGGATTGTTTGGTACCGGTAATTGGTTACCTCTTTACCACACAACCGGTAAATTTAATAAACCTGGGGACAAAACCTTTTGAAAACATCATGAGAAGAGAAGAATATGCTGATCACCAGCATTTTCTCCTTTTCCCACAATGTTTTCTATCTTATCAAAAGCAAAGTTCACCATTTGAGTCACATTTGAATAGTCTTCTGCAGACACTTTCAACTTGGAAAAGTCTATATTTTTGTTTTCTACAATAATCGTGATAGTTATGTCATATCTTGTAGCAGTTGAATGCCACTATACTGTGGTAACATAAAACACAAATTTTGTTTGTAACTGCAGTGGTAAAACGGGGCCCTGGTCTTTTAAACATTGTATGAAAATTAGAAATGTTGGTAAATGGCATTTTCCATTTTCCCTCTGGTGTTTAGTAACCTTTCAAAAATAATATCATCGAAGGAAATTTTAATCTGTTGTTTGCAAAATTTTCAGAAGGTCGAGTTTCATATTTTGTCATTTGGTTAAATCTTTACCACACAATCCCGATTTTTAACAACCCACAGAGAGCAGCCTTTTGAAAACATTGTGGGAAAAGGAAAAAATGCTGATAACTGTTTTCTACCCATCCCAAAACACATTTCAATTTTTTTGCCACATTTAATTTGTCGTCTGCAACTGCTTTCAGTTTGGACAAGTCTAAAATTTTGTCTTTTGGTAAAGTTAATCCTTTAACTCATTACCAAAAGACAAAATTTTGGGCTTGTCCAAATCGAAAGCATTTGCAGATGACAAAATAAAAGTGACTGAAAATTTGAAATTTGTTTTCTGAAGGGTAGAAAACATTGTGGTTACCAGCATTTTCTCCTTTTCCCACAATGTTTTCTAAATATGCTTCATTCTCAAGGTCGTCCCAAGTAGGGATTGTGTGGTAATGTGTTCAAAGAATGCAAAAATTTAGACACATTGCTTCTTGAAAGCATTTAACAACAAAATTTTTAGCCTATGTTAGTTGAAATTAAAAGAATTTGCAGATGACAATTTAAATGTAATTAGAATTATGAGACTTGGCTGTGAAAAAGGGGAAAACATGGTTGGGGGGAAAAATGCTAGTTACATGTACTAGCATTTTTCTTTCCCATAATGTTTTCAAAAGCTTTCTGTCTCAGGCATGTTAAAACCCGGGATGGTATGGTAAACTAAAAATGTGGCTTAACTCTTTACCAAACGACAATATTTTAGACTTGTCCAAATTGAAAGCATTTGCAGACGACAAAATAGAAGTGACTAAAAGTCTGAAATTTGTATTGGGGAGGGTAGAAAACATTGTGGGAAAAGGAGAAAATGCTGGTTACCAGCATTTTCTCCTTTTCCCACATTTTTTTCTCCTTTTCCCACAATTTTTTCAAAAGGCTACCTTAACTCTTTACCACACAATCCCGACTTTTAACGACCCTGAGAAAGAAACCTTTTGAAAACATTGTGGGCAAAGGAGAAAATGCTGGTAACCAGCATTTTCTCCTTTTCCCACAATGTTTTTTCTCCTCCCAAACAAAATTTCATTTTTTCAGTCACATTTATTTTGTGGTCTGCAAATGCTTTCAATTTTGGACTAGTCTTAAATTTTCTTGTGTGGTAAAGAGTTAACAGGGTCGTTAATAGTCGGGATTGTGTGGTAAAGGGTTAAATAATGGAATATTTCTGTAAATGAGTGGTAAATCATTGTAGGAATAGGAGAAAGTGCTTGTAACCAGCATTTTCTCCTTTTCCCATGATGTTTTTGAACGCATTTCTCCATCAGGGTTGTTAAATTTACGATGTTTTGTTTGAAGACAATTTAAATGTAGTCAGAATTATGAGACTTGGCAATGCATTGTGGGACAAGAAGAAAATTCTGGTAACCTGCATTAATTTTTCTTCTTTTCTCACAATATTTTTAAAAGTTTCATTCTCAGGGTCTTTAAAACTCCTGATTGTCTGACAAAGAGTTAATCCATTACCACACAATCCCTACTTTTGACGACGCTGAGAAAGAAGCCTATGGAAAACATTGTGGGAAAAGGAGAAAATGCTGGTAGCCAGCATTTTCTCTTTTTCCCCACAAGGATTTCTACTTTCACAAAACAAATTTCAAGTTTTCAGACAAATTTTTGTCGTCTGCAAATGCTTTCGATTTGGACAAACCTAAAATTTTGTTATTTGATGATGAGTTAAAGGCAAAATTAAGTTCATTGGATATCTCTGTGGATGGATCAAAAACAATGTGGGAAAAGGAAAAAATGGTGGTCGCCAACATTTTGCCCTCTTCCCATGATGTTTTCAAATGCATTTCTCTATCAGGGTACTTGTGTGGTTTGGCAAAGGGTTAAGGAAATAAATCCATCCGTTGTCAGCATGATTGATCTTCAAATCAATAGAAGTGGAATGCGATAATGTATAGTATTGTTACTGAAAGACCAATAATTATCATCACTTTGTTTGTTTGATGTTTCACGCCCTTTTCAGAACAGCATTCCATTATCACACAGCAGTCGGTGCTCTTACCTGCGTATCCCCAGTGCTTCTTTTTTTGTAACCATTGCTTTTGCACACTACACAGGGTTCCCTTGTGCTTCATAAATAGTGAAGAGTATGATTCTTGTTATTTATTAATTGATTGATTGACCCTTTCCCAAACAATCCCTGGTTTTTACCACCCTGAGATATTAGCCTTTTGAAAACATTGTTAGAAAAGAAGAAAATGTGGTAACAAGCATTTTCTCCTTTTCCCACAGTGTTTTCTATCCTGCTGGAAACAAATTTGTGAGTTACGTTTATTTTGTCATCTTCAAGTGCTTTCAATTTTGACCATTGTAAAATGTTGTTCTTCTGTAAAGCTTTAATGATGTTTTCAAGATTGTTATAGTTACAATTATCGTGGCGGACAGTAGGCCTGTCCATGCTTTCCTGGAGTCTCTTTTACCAGTACTCTGCACTTGTTATGAAGGCTCTGGGTTTTGTTATTACTAGTAGAAGTGTGTCCATGGGCAAGAAACTTAAGAGTCCTATCCAAGTACTGGTGAAACCCAGGATAAATAAGAGACCTGTGGCTCAATCTGACTGACATTATGTTGTATGAATGATTCAGATGAAAGGCCTTTTCAACTTCTTACCTAGCAACTCAATTTTAGACTTGTCCAGATTGAAAGCATTTTCAAGCAATGGCCTTTGTTTGTGAAAGGGAAACACCGAAAAGAAAAATTTTGTAGGAAAAGAGGAAATTACTTGTTACCAGCAAGTTCTTCTTTTCCTTCTCAGGGTTCTTAACCCTTTCCCAAACGATAAATTTTAGACTCTTCCAAATTCAAAGTTTTTGCAGACAACAATTTTAAATTTGATAAAAATGGCAGAAAGTTCTCCAAAAGGGTAGAAAACACTGTGGGAAAAGGAGAAATTGCTCGTTACGAGCAATTTCTCCTTTTCCCACAGTGTTTTCTAATGGCTTGTACTTCAGACACGTAAAAACCAGGGCTTATTTGGGAAAGAGTTAAAACTGTGATAGTGTGGTATTGTGTTAACTCTTTAACTGCATGACAAAATTTAAAACATCTAAATTGAAAGCATTCCCAAAAGAAAACATTGTGGAAAAGAAGAAAATGCTGGTTACCAGCATTTTCTTCTTTTCCCACTGTTTCAAAAGCTTCCTTTCTCAGGGGGATCAAAACTTGTGACTGTGTGGTATTGGGTAAACTGCACTTCAACAGGAAAAAAATAGTGTTTTTATGTGTTGATTTCTGTAATTTCATTTCACACCTGAATTAGCACTGTAGTGGTAGTTAGGCCATGGATATTTGTATTGTAAGTTTAAGGTCACCTGACCAAGGTGACAAAGCAGTAATATATGTCAAGCCTGTTTGCTCAGTCATTATCATACAGGGCTTAAATCAAGGGGGTTGCATGTTGTTCGAATCTGGAGCTCAGCTTGTCTCTTTCCATGGATTAACCCTTTACCAAACTATCCCTGGTTTTAACCACCCTGGGGCCTGACACATGGCTGTGAGTTTGATGCCAGGTTGAGGCGAACTTTCTTTCCGGTGTATTTTCACCTCTCACCTCTGCTGAAGCATGTGAGAAAAGTAGTTGGTAACTTTGGAAAGAAATTTGCGTTAGCACTGGTATGAGAAATGCAAATCTGCAAATGCTTTAAATTTGGACAGGTCTAGAATTTTGTCCTTTGGTAAAGAAATTACCTAATTATACCCATGCAAAACGAATGTTTTCGGGGGAATACTGGAAGCAAGCTGTCTGTCAGTATGTCTGTCCATTTATCAGTTCATGTGTCCATCAGTGTACAAATAAGTTGTGTTTTACATGACTTTCAACATTATTTCATTAATGTGAAGGCAACAGCTCTCATATTCATATATTTTCTGGGTTTCACAGTTAATAGGTTTGCGCTCCTATTATCCTGCATTAGTTTCATCACATTTTCTCACAGAGAGGAAATTAATCCTGTGACATTGGCCATTTTATCTCCTTACCAAATGACAAAATGTTAGACTGGTCCATATTGAAACCATTTGCAGACAACCAAGTAAAAGTGTCTATATTAATGAAAGTTGTCTTTGAAAGGATAAAAAATTTTGTGGGAAAAGGAGAAAACGCTGGTTACCAGCATTTTCTCCTTTTCCCACAAGGTTTTTAAAAGACTTCCTTGTCAGAGTTGCGAAAACCAGGGCTTGTTTGGTAAAGAATTGAAACCATTGATTCTGGCAACTTGCATTTTCTCCAAATTCTACCCTTTTAACTCTTTACCACACAAGAAAATTTTAGACTGGTCCAAATCGAAAGCATTTGCAGATGACAAAGGCGACTAAAAATTAAAACTTTGTGCTGGGAAGGGTAGAAAACACTGTGGGAAAAGGAGAAAATGCTGGTTACCAGCATTTTCTCCTTTTCCCATAGTGTTTTCAAAAGGCTTCTTTCTCAGGGGCGTCAAAAGTAGGGATTGAGTGGTAATGGGTTAAAGACATGATTGAATGTATGTGGGCCTGGTAAAGAGTTTACAAAAGCGGAATGAAAAACAAATACAACAAATAGTTTACAAAAGTGGAATGCAAAACAAATATTACAAATAGTTTGGCCTAATCTGGCTTAAACCTTTTTCTTACCTGAAACCATCATTTTACAGGTATATGATACTGCTTGTGTCAGCCTGTGTTTTGTCACATGACATTGTGTAGTGTACTGTCATACATACTATTTAAATCATCAAAAGTCTGTCCTTGTTATTTGGAATTAATTACAGTTTTCTTGTATGTGAAAATTATTCAAATGAGTACATGCACTCATGTGGTTGTAGTGTTCTAGTTTTTAAGAAGGGGAATTCTAAGTAAGGGTGTGGTTTATATGGGATAAATAAACTTGGAGGTAGGAATTAAGACCTTGATTGTTTGAAATATTGATATTGAAAATCCACAATATTAAGTCTTTATCAAAGTATAAAATTTTAGATTGGTCCGAATTGAAAGCACTTGATGATCACAAAATAAAGGTAACTCAAAAATTGAAATTTGTTTCGAGCAGGGTAGAAAACATGGTGGGTAAAGGAGAAAGTGCTGGTTACTAGCATTTTCTCCTTTTCTCACATTGTTTTCAAGAGGCTTTCTTCTCAGTGAGTCAGTCATGAAAACCAAGGATTGTTTTGGTAAAGTGTAAAAGTAACCAAACCTGTTGCATTTTACCTTCATGAGACAACACATACATACACTTGTCCAAATTGAAAGCATGTGCAGATAACTAAATAACTGACTGTAAATTTGAAATTTGCATTGAGAAGGATGGAAGTAGCATTTTTCCTTTTCCTACAATGTTTTCAAAAGCCTCTTGTCCAAGGGTCGTTTAACCTTGGAATAATGTAGTACAAAGTACCGTAATTCATCTGTGGGTGAACAACTAGTCCACTGTTGGATACATGGTAACAGAAGAATTTGCTCAAATGAGCATTTTTTCTGTAGTCACATTTTTGTTTTCACAATGTAACTATGGTTGTTCTTGGTAGAGGGATCCATCGTTTGACTCTTGTCACCCATAGACTAATATAGCTGATAAGTGCCAGGAATCAAACTACGGACCCATTAGTACAGATAACTGTCCCCAAAGGCGATGTTACTTTTTGACTGGTCGCCTCTGTACGGTGTACAGTAAATGTCCAAATATGAAAAAGATCACCGGGGCGTCTCATTATTGAGACTACGGACCCATATGGTTCTTGGGGGTCTACTCTGCTCTGTCTTGGGATCCAGGTTATGATAGTCAAATATGTTCTGCATTTGCTACGATACTGTTGACAGTTTTCTCACATATTCTGGTGTTGACACTAACAGAAAGAAATTGACCGAGCTAGGGATTTGAACCAGTGACCCCAAGGTTATATGTGCTACAAAATAGGCTACCTCGGGTTTGGTGACAAAGTTTGCTGATAATGGAAAAAAGAATGTGTCTAATGACTGTGTATGGTTTTCATTGATTTTTGCTCACATATAAAATGTCAACTGGGTTTCAAGATCATTGTTAAATGTAGATCATTGTTAAATGTACCAGAGCAGAGATGAAAAATAGTGATAAAAGTAAGTTGGTCTTGGACCTTTTAGCCCTTATAACAGGAGATTCCAAAGTACACTTGGGCAGGTCCTAGTACAGATAACTGTCCCCAAAGGCGATGTTACTTTTTGACTGGTGTATGGTGTACAGTAAATGTCCAAAATATGAAAAAGATCACCGGAGCGTCTCATTATTGAGACTAGGGCAGGTCCATGCTTTTTTCAGTCATTGTTCAGGGTAGTGGTATCTTAAAAAAAAACTTGCGGGCTCATCATTTCAATTTGCATTTGCTCTTGTGGCTTCAATGGAAGAAGGAAAATTAAACCATGGCTCCAGATAGAGGGAGTGGTTTTGATTTCATATTGAACATGTTAGTTATTTTCCACTAAACTCTATGTTATGGGTACTGATTAGATTCATGTCTCATTGAGACGATTCAATGAGTACCCATAACATAGGGCTTGGAAGAGAAATAACAGATGTAGAATGTCATCACTCCCTCTAATCTGGAGCTCTGATTAACTGATTACCAAACTACAATATTTTAGGCTTGTCAAATTGAAAGCATTTGCAGACGACAAAGTAAAAGGGACTGAAAATTGGAAATTTGTTTTGTGAAGAGTAAAAAACGTTGTGGGAAAAGGAGAAAATGCAGGTTACCAGCATTTTCTCCTTTTCCCACAATGTTTTCTGAAGGCTTCTTTCTCAGGGTCATCAAAAGTTGGGATTGTGTGATAAAACAATTTTCATTATCAGTGTGCTAGTCTTCTTATAAAGCAACTCCGTTGAACAGTTAAAACTTGCATCGTGGAATGAAGCCCATGACCAACTTTTATCTCAATGTTTGAAGATCCCTACCCGCTCTTAGTTCTCATATTTTCTATCGGTCTCCGATTTTGAAAGCTGTATTTTATTTTTTCCAACTTTTCCATTTAACCCTTTACACCAAGGCATTTCTGTGGTATCTCTGATTGGCCTTAACCCTTTACCACACAATCCCGACTTTTAACGACCCTAAGAAAGAAGCCTTTTCAAAACATTGTGGGAAAAGGAGAAAATGCTGGTAACCAGCATTTTCTCCATTTCCCACAATGTTTTCTACCCTTCATGATACAAATTTCAAATTTTCATTCACTTTTATTTTGTCGTCTGCAAATGCTTTGAAATGGGACCAGTTTAAAATTTTGTTGTTTGGTAAAGAGTTAAATAATACCAAGAGGATGAAGCCGTTTGTAATGTGTATATGACACCTTTTGATAGCATAGAAAACATTGTGACAAGAGGTGAAATTACTCGTCACGAGCAATTTCACCTTTTGCCACAATGTTTTCCAAAGGCTCCTAGAAGCAACATGTAGAAATGAGCATCTGTGGAGTAAAGATTTGATATAATAATTATGAGAAAAGTATAGATGCTGAATCACTTGTAGATTTTAACCAGTTTCACTGCATGTATCGTTTACTGATGGGAGGCAAATCATCGGGAACCAGGGAAAACTGTTGATATCATGATAACTTAAGTTAGTTTATGTGATAGCAGTCCAAGGGGTTTATTCTCAGTTTGCCCAATCCCATTTCGCGCATTCCCATTTCGCCAGAATTTTTCCCGTTTCGCCCATTCTTTTTCCGCCCTTTCCAACTTCGCCCTTTTCCCATTTTGCCAAATTTCTCTCCTGCCCTTTTCCCATTTTGCCCAGATTCATTTTCACGCACTTTTTCATTTCGCCCAGAAGCCATCTCGCCCAACTTTCCCATTTCGCCCAAAGACCATTTCACCCTTTTCCCACAAGGCCCCAACCCATTTTGCCCAAACGCCTTTTTTCTTATATCTAGGCCCAAAACTAGTGAAAAGCGAGCTGATAACTGGGCAAAATGGCATTGGGCGAAGTGGTGAAAGGGCGAAATGATAAAGGGGCGAGATGGCATTGGGCAAATCGGCAAAGGGTGAATTGGCCAACAGGCGAAATAGTAATTGGGCAAAAAGATGATTGGGCGAGGTGGCAATGGGGCAAAATGAAAAAGGGCAAAATGGGTAGGGGGCAAGACGGCAAAGGGTGAAATGGGAAGAAAAGTTTGGCGAAATGGGAATGTGCGAAATGGAATTCGGCGAACTGGGAAGACACTGTCAAGGGAGGGCCCCCAATGTTCGGAATGTTGAATGGCTTAGTGCTAAATTGTAAGTCTCATAACCTGGAGACCCTGATTTTAAAAGCTTCTTTACTTTTAGTTTAGATAATTAAAACACCAAATTGTACGGTAGGGAGGTGAAAAGTATGATTTGCCTGTAATCTTCATGATCTACAGTGTTTGATGTCTTCAAATTCAGTTGCAACTAGGAAGTTTAATCTTTACTAAACAACCGCTGGTTTTTAGGAACATGAGATAGAAGGCGTCTGAAAACATTGTTGCAAAAGGAGAAAATGCTGGTAACAAATTTCAGCTTTTGAGTTAGGTTTATTTTGTTGTCTGAAAGTGCTTTCAATTTGGACTTGTCTGAAATTTTGTTCTTTGGTAACGAGTTAACCCTTTCCCAAACAACAAACTTTTGGACTAGATCTAGACCAAATTGAAAGCATTTGCCGACAACAATTTAACTCTTGCTGAAAAGATGATTTCTGTCTATGATAGGGTAGAAAACATTGTGGGAAAAGGAGAAAATGCTGGTAACCAGCATTTTCTCCTTTTCCCACAATGTTTTCAAAAGGCTACTATTCCAGACCTGTGAAAACCAGGGATTGTTTGGGAAAGGGTTAATCTTTACTAAACAACAAAATGTCAGACTTGGCCATATTGAAAGGAATTGATGACAACAAATCAAGTACGACTCGAAACATGAAAATTGTCTTTCATAGAGTGAAAAATATTTTGGGAAAAAGGAGACATGCCGGTTACTGGCATTTTCCCCTTTTCCCTTATACGTAAAAAAGGCTTCTCGCTCAGGGTCTTCAAGAGTTAGGATTGTGCGGTTAACCCTTTCCCAAACAATCCCTGGTTTTCACGACCCTGAGAAAGAAGCCTTCTGAAAACATTGTGGGAAAAGGAGAAAATGCTGGTAACCAGCATTTTTTCCTTTCCCCACGATGTTTTCTTCCCAATCCTAAACAAATTTCAATTTTCTAGTCATATAGTTCTGTCGTCTGCAACTGCTTTCAATTTGGGCTGGTCTAAAATGATATTTTTTGGTAAAGAGTTAACTATGTTCACAAGAGTAAACAACAAACATTTTCATCACATAGAAATAAGCTGAACTCTTTTGTGCGTTCCACACAGAGTCTGAGTCGGTAGTAGTGCACAGGAATTGAGACTGAGGTGGGGGATATCTTGATTCAAATATCCAGGTTAGGTGATTTAGGTCTTAGGATTGATGATAGTCTTAGTGACAGGATGCATTCGTCTTTTATCCCTGCGGCTTGTGATACTTAATGATGTTGGAAAGCAGCCAGTGGCTTTTAAAGAATATTTTGCCAGTTACTTGTGAAAGAAACTCCAGGAAAGCCTGAATAGGTGCACTGGCAGCTGTTATGTGCTAGTATAAACTGAGATAGTGTTGAAATCGGTGTTAAACACAATACAGACATACTGATCTGGAAATAACTCTCAAATAAAGGCATTATCAAGTTTGCCAGGGGACAGAGTGTCTTGAGAAAGCAAACAGTTAAGATCAAAGATCAGACTGCATGTTACCTGTTCAGATGTGTTTGTCAAAGAATTGAAGTACATGTAGAGTAAATTCATGGGGGAAAGGAGAAAATGCAGTTCCAGCACTTTCCTCTTTTCTCAGATTGTTTTTTGAAGACTTTTTCATAAGTATGATTGGTTGGTAAAGAGTTAACCCTTTACCACATGGCAAAATTTTAGACCTAATATCCAAATTGAAAGCATTGGCAGATGACAATTTCATAGTGGCTCCAATATTCTAAATTTTCTTTGTTAGGGTGGAAAACTTTGTGGAAAAAGGAGAAAATGCTGGTTACCAGCACTATCTCCTTTTCCAACAATGTTTTCGAAAAGCCTAGAGCTTCTTTAGGGTCATTCAAAAATGTCATTTTTTGGTAAAGAGTTAAAAACTGTCTAGGATTTGACAGATCACATTTCTGTCTCTGAGGTCATTATATATTGTGCAATAAAAAAAGGCAAGTACTAAAATTTGCTAAGGACCTTCTAACTGTCTAGCCTGTCTGTCACAGGGTACCCTTCTATGTCTCCTTAACCTTTACCGCACAATGCCGACTTTTGAAAACCCTGGGAAAGAAGCCTTTTGAGAACTCTGTGAGAAAATGCTGGTAACTAGCATTTTCTTATCTTTTCAAAAAGTTTCTAATATCTTACCAACACAAAATTGCATGAATTAAGTGGCATCGAATTTTTTGTCTGGTTACCAGTTATTTTCTCCTTTTCCCATCATGTTTTCATAAGCCAGTGGGTCTATAAAGCCTGGGATTGTATGGTAAAGAAGAAGCCTGTGTAATGATATATTATGTAAATCATATTTTTTATGACAGAAGACAAAATTAATGCGGCTCAAAAATTGAAATCTGTAGTTTGGAAGGGAAAAAAACATTATTGGAAAAAACATTATGGGAAAAGGAGAAAATGCTGGATACCAGCATTTTCTCCATTTCCTACAATGTTTTCAAAAGGCTTCTTTTTCAGGGTCATGAAAACCAGGGATTGTTTGGGAGAGGCTTAACTCTTTACCACACAATCCCGACTTTTAACAACCCTTCGAAAGAAGCCTTTCGAAAACATTGTGGGAAAAGGAGAAAATGCTGGTAACCAGCATTTTCTCCTTTTCCCACAATGTTTTCCACCCTTCCCAAACCAAATTTTAATTTTTCAGTCACAATAGTTTTGTCATCTGCAAATGCTTTGAATTTGGACCAGTCTGTAATTTTGTTGTTTGGTAAAGGGTTAAAGAAAGACAACGACTTTTGCACATCGTAACAGAATATACAAAGAAGATTGATTATGGTCTCTGAGATTTTTAGAAAAAACTTTAAATACATTAAGATTAATGACTTCCTCTGCAAATTGAGGGAAGATTTAATCTGTACTCTATGTGCTAATCATATCCCTTCACCACAGGATCCCATGTTTATATGACCCTAGTGGTGCTTCCATACTATACCAAGTTGACACAGAATGGCTGTCATAGAGACTTTTTGACATTGGTTGCCCTATGCTGAAGCAGCTCTAGGTTACTTGAAGAATGATCATGTACTCTGTTGGCTCTCTGCAGTAACAAATTTTTGTATGTGCTGAAAAGTTCCTCAGTGCATGTCAAAGAAAAAACTCTCCATGCAGAAGCTTTTTACAATGAACAAAATCAGAACGGTATCTTTGTCTGCAGTATAGCAATGGTTTCATTGGTTTGTTACCTCTGTAGTGGCATTTGCCCAGCCTTTTAATTTGATGAATTTCTCATTTATTACTTATGTTGATTATACAAAAGTCACAAATTGTAGGCTATGTTTGCCATTTGTTTATAGATTGTTGTCATACAGTGGTTTGTTTTGCATTTGTTCTGTTAATGTGAGCAGCACTCTGTGAAAAGGTGGTTTAGTGCTTCTTTATTATTCATTATTCCAAGCATATCATCTCAAAATGCAGGCAATATAAAATCACATACAGAAAAAGGGGAAATGACAAAACCCCACTGGGACAAAACCCCACTGGGACAAAAGCCCACTAAGACAAAAGCCCACTAGGACAAAAGTCCACTGCTAATTTTAGCAGGGAGGACAAAAGCCCACTGCTAATAAAAAAAGTGCTAGAAAATCACTTTTTTATTATTTTTGTAAGAAAGCATTTTCTGCTTTTCACATGTTTTCTACTCTTCTAAAGACTAGTCACATCACATATACGATTTTTTTTTTTAAATTAAATACATGATTATAACTAGAAGTGGGCTTTTGTCCTGGTAGGCTTTTGTCTTAGTGGGCTTTTGTCCCAGTGGGCTTTTCTCCTAGTGGGCTTTTGTCCCAGTGGGCTTTTGTCCTTGTGGGATTTTGTCCTACACCCACAGAAAAATTAGCAATAGCAGAAAGTTTAATCACAGGGCAATCTGCACAGACTGTGCAGGCTGGCATTGGTAGATGTGGTGAGATTGAAAGCTAAATGGGAGTCCTTGAAAATTTTCTATGAGACCAAATTTTATCATGTCATTTTTTCCCAAAAACTTAATTTTCAAAATCTTCTTTTCAAAATACTGTTTGTCAGAGATTGTTGGTATTGAATGTAAATAGATCTACCATGTGACAAATATAGGACCTAAGGCTTTTATTCTCCATGAAATTTCATATTTAAGTGCTGGCCTCATACATTAACCCATTACCACACAATCCCCTGAGAAAGAAGCCTTTAGAAAACATTGTGGGAAAAGGATAAAATGCTGGTAACCAGCATTTTCTCCTTTTCCCACAATGTTTTCTACCCTTCACAAAACAAATTTCAAATATTCAGTCACTTTTATTTTGTCGTCTGTAAATGCTTTAAATTTGGACCAATCTAAAATATTGCCGTTTGATAATGGGTTAAGCCTTCTACCACACAGTCCCAAGTTTCAACAAACCTGAAGAAGACTCCTTTTGAAAATATGGTGTGAAAAGGAGAAAATGTCGGTAACCAACATTTTTTTCCGTTTCCCACAATGTCTTCTATCCTTCCCAAAACAAATATCAATGTAAAGATCATATTTATTTTGACATCTGCAGATGCTTTCAATTAGGACAAGTAAAAAATTGTGTGGTTTGGTAAAAAATTAATTAACATCAATGTACTAGTACAGCTCTTTTCACTCTGATAATTAAAGTAAGGTCCATTTCCACCTGGGTGCAAGGTCAAACTTTGTACCAGACCTGTTCCTTCATATGCAACATTTTTGTTTCTCATTTCCCTGTGCAGACACCCTTTTTATGTCTTGCAGCATGCATGAGGGATCTCTACCTTTTGTCAAATGTTTTTACATGTATTCAACATGACCTTAACCCTTTCCCACACAATGACGACTTTTGACGACCCTGAGGTAGAGGCCTTTAGAAAACATTGTGGGAAAAGGAGAAAATGCTGGTAGCCAGCATTTTCTCCGTTTCCCACAATGTTTTCTACTCTTCCCAAATCAGATTTCGATCTTTCAGTCACATTTATTTTGTTGTCTGCAAATGCTTTCAATTAGGACAATGCTATAAATTTGTTGTTTGGTAAAGAGTGAAATGATGAATTTTCAAAATATTTCTTTTTAAGAAAAGGGTAATATGGAGGCTTATATCTGGTTTCATTGATGATTTGTTTAAATGGTTGCTTAGTAACTCTAAAACTTGATAAATTTGCATTGCTTTGGGTGATTCAAATGACAGTCCATAATGTCAGTCACATCAAAAGTTGCTTTCGCAGAATGTATTAACTCTTTAACAGAACACAAAATTTTAGACTGATCCAAATTGAAAGCATTAATTTTGCAGGTGACATTAAAAATGTGACTTGCTTTGAGAACCAAAGAATAAATTCTTGTAGTGGGAGAAAAATGCTGGTTACCAGCATTTTTCCCTTTTTTCCACAATGTTTTCAAAACGCTTCTTTCTCAGGGTCCTTCAAAGTCTGGTTTGTGCGGTGAAGAGACTTGGAGTTTAAATCATACTGCATAGAAATTGCAGTCTGATTAGGGATCAACTTTTTACCGAACAATCCCAACATTAATTGTGTGCCACACAATGCAGACAGTTAACCCATTACCACACAATCCCTACTTTTGACGCCCCTGAGAAAGAAGCCTTTAGAAAACATTGTGGGAAAAGGAGAAAATGCTGGTAACCAGCATTTTCTCCGTTTCCCACATTTTCTACCCTTCATAAAACAAATTTTAAATTTTTAGTCACTTTTGTCATCTGCAAATGCTTTTATAAATTTGGACCAGTCTAAAATACATGTATTGTCTTTTGGTAATGGGTTAACAACACTAAATAAAAAAGAAGCCTTTTGAAAACATTGTGGGAAAAGGAAAAAAGCCGGTTACCACTCTTCCTAAAACAAATTTCAACATGTAATTCAATTTCATTTTAACTTGTTGTTTGCAAATGCTCTCAGCTTGGATGAGTCTAAAATTTTGTCAAATTTTGGTGAAGGGTTAACTCTTTACCACACGAGAAAATTTCAGACTGGTCCAAATTGAAAGCATTTGCAGACGACAAAATAAAAGTGACTGAAAAATTGAAATTAGTTCTGGGAAGGGTACAAAACACTGTGGGAAAAGGAGAAAATGCTGGTTACCAGCATTTTCTCCTTTTCCTACTGTGTTTTCAGAAGGCATCTTTCTCGGGGGTGTCAAAAGTAGGGATTGTGTGGTAAAGGGTTAAGAAAGAGGAAGAGTTTTGGGGAATAGTAAGAAAACAATTTTGGGAAAGGACAAAAATGCTTGTTTCCCTCAACTTTCTCCCTTTCTTGCACTGTTTTCAAGGGGCTTTCTGAGCAGGCTGGTAAAATCAGGACCTTTATGGTAAAAAGTTATACAACTCTTTTTGCCATGGATTAGTGATAATAAAGGCTATACAAAATGATCCTGTGAATCAAAATTCTAGAGGAAAACAATTTGAAATCATTGTGTAAAAAGGACAATATATTTTCTACCTTCCTCAAGATGGTTTTCATCCTTGTACCTTAGTTTTTTAAAAACAAAAATAATAGAGATGGCCAAATCCAATCTTGGGGACAAGTTAGAACAGTCCCAACTTTTGACAAACCTGGGAATAAAGCCTTAAGAAAACATTGTGGAAAAAAAGGAGAAAATGTTGGTAACCAGCATTTTCTCCTTTTCCCACAATGTTTTCTACCCTCCACTAAACAAATTTCAAATTTTCAGTCACTTTTATTGTGTCATATGCAAATGCTTTCGATTTGGACAAGCCAAAAATTTTGTCTTTTGGTAATGGGAGTTATGATGTGGTTCAGATGAAGTGATTTGTCTTAGAAGAGATGAACAAATTTAATTTCTAAATTTCTGGTGTTTCCTCCCTCTCCAACAATGT
Organism: Tridacna crocea; assembly: GCA_943736015.1. NCBI lineage: Eukaryota > Metazoa > Mollusca > Bivalvia > Cardiida > Cardiidae > Tridacna > Tridacna crocea. The sequence continues at coordinate 13,379,025 of OX031057.1, read as the reverse complement.
TTTCAAATGCTTTTATATTGTTGGAATGTTTTGAAAAAGGGTCAAACATTTATATATCCCTTTGTTGTAAGTAGCATTGTTTGCTTGTGTAATAAGGCAAATTAGCACCTTATTTTCTGATACCTTTTGTACTTTAATTACCAGTGCTTTAAGTGAGAGTAAATATTGGACAAAGTTGATCTTATTAAATCCTTTAACCCTTAAGTTTGCCACACAGCAAAATTTTAAACCTGTCCAAATTGGAAGCATTTGCAGACAACAATCTCAAAGTGGCTCAAATGGTGCTATTTTTATTTGATATAGAAGAAAACTTTGTTGAAAAAGGAGAAAATGCTGGTCACCAGTATTTTCTCCTTTTTCTACAAAGTTTTCGCAAAGCTTCTTCAGGATCGTCATAAGTCGTCATTGTGTGGTAAAGAATTAACCCTTTATTACACAATGACAACTTTTTATGACCCTTGGAAAGAAGCCTTTTGAAAACATTGTGGGAAAAGAAGAAAATGCTGGTAACCAGCATTTTCTTCTTTTTCCAGTGTTTTCTACCCTATCAATAAACAAATACACAATTTGAGCCACATTGAAATTCTGTCTGCAAATGCTTTCAATTTGGACAGGGCTAAAATTTTGTCGTCTAGTAAAGGGTTAACTCATTACCAAACGACAAAATTTTAGGTTTGTCCGAATCGAAAGCATTTGCAGACGACAATGTTTTCTACAGGCTTCTTTCTCAGGGGCGTCAAAAGTAGGGATTGTGCGGTAAAGAATTAAGGAAGGACAAAATTTTAGACTTGTCCATATTCAAAGCAATTGAGGACAAGCAGTGAAATGTGACACAGACATGGGAATTTGTGACTGAAAGGGTAGAAAGCACTTTGAGAGGAGAAAGCACTGATTACCAGCATTTTCTCCATTTCCCACAATGTTTTCCTACAGCTTCTTATTCAAGGTCGTTAGAAATTTGGATTATCTGGGAAAAAGGTTAAACATTTTTTGACAGACCATGACTTAATTATATTTATCTTTCTTATTTTTCAGAAAGGCTGCCAATGGGAAACTAATGGATCATAGAACTAGATGATATGAAAGTTAATAGCTTTCAATTTGGATATAGAAAAGCGAGCCATAAGTCTGGCGGCACATAGAGCTGAGCCAAGACCTGTAGTTCTGGATCTGACAAGTGGAATTTTAGCAATGTTGGTTAAACAGATTATTTTTGGATTACTTTGGACGGGCATCTAGATGGTGAAAGACCTTAAGAGATCTTGTTTACATGGAATTGCTTTAAATGTTGGAAAAAGAGTAGGATATAGAGAAGCTTTACTAGGGAAACCACCAATGTATGGATGGATAAGATACTAGAACTTAGGTACATGTGTTAGCCCTTAACTCTCTACCACACAATCCCGAGTTCCAACAACCCTGAAAATGAAGCCTTGTGAAAGCATTGTGGGAAAAGGAGAAAATGCTGGTAACCAGCATTTTCTCCTTTTCCCACAATGTTTTCTACCCTTTCCAAATCAACTTTCAATTTTTGATTCGCAGTTATTTTTCGTCTGCAAATGCTCTCAATTTGGACAAGTCCAAAATTTTGTCGTTTGGTAAAGAGTTAACCAAACAGCTTTTCTCGAAGAGGGCAAACTAAATGTGGTTCAAATGATGCACATGTCTTTTAAAGGGCACAAAAAGTAACTCCATCACCCATAATCTTTTTGAAAGCTGTAAAGGAATACTTTTGAAGCCATCTGGCTCAGGTTCCTTCCACAAGATTGTTGGGTAAAGGGTTAAGTCGGAGGATAGAGGTATGTGAATACTGTGACGAAAACTTTTGTAGAGGTAGACATCCACTTCTCAGGTTGGCTAGTAAAGTTCTATATTGTGTTACGGGAGACCACTCCTTCATGCACGGCTTCATCCAGGTTTTAAATTTTTACAAAACCTAATAAATGTGTAAGATAGAATATTCTTTAGCTCAGCAGTCATGGTGTCGGCGTTTTGTCTAGGAGTTTAGGTTCAAATCCTCCACGGTCCTTGTATTTTCAAATTTTCCACTCTACATTTGTTTGTGTATTTCTGTGTTGTGGACTCTTTTTGTAAGATGGGGGCTTGTCCATTGAGCCATTAATCCCATCTATTGTCCAAAAATGGTCTTTCTGCCTATTAACTCTTTACCAAACGAAAAAATTTTAGACTGGTCCAAATTGAAGGAATGTGCAGACAACAAAAGAGAAGTGACTGAAGAATGGAAATTTGTTTTGGAAAGGGTAGAAAACATTGTGGGAAAAGGAGAAAATGCTGGTTACCAGCATTTTCTCCTTTTCCCACAATGTTTTCTAAAGGCTTCATTCACAGGGTCGTTAAATGTCGGGATTATGTGGTAAAGGGTTAAGGCTTTGAATCATCAATAAATGATGACTTAAAGAGGCGATGTGGTACCGGAGACCACTCTTTTATGTATGGCTTCATCCTGGTTTAAATACAATACCTAATAAGAGTGTGTTAGGGAGGATTTCCTTTTGCTCATTGGTTATGGTGTTGGCCTTTCGTCAGGGCATTCTAGGCTCGAATCCTGCTCGGTCTCTGCATTTCTACAATGCATTTGTTTCTTTGTTACAAACTCTTTTCTTAAGAATTGTTGACAAACAGTACTGTTGTTGAAAAGGCTTTTGAAAAATGAAGAAATATAACTGGAGCTTATGCTAGGCTTGCATGATTTCCTTCCGTACATGTAAATCATGAAGGCCTTGGGACGAATGTCAGTTGCTTCAGTAGTTATCCCATTACAACGCAATCCCTACTTTTGACGACCCTGAGAAAGAAGCCTTTTGAAAACACTGTGGGAAAAGGAGAAAATGCTGGTAACCAGCATTTTATCCTTTCCTCACAATGTTTTCTACTCTTCACAAAACAAATTTCCAGTTTTCAGTCACTTTTATTTTGGAGTCTGCAAATGCTTTTCATATGGACAAGCCTAAAATATTGTCGTTCGGTAATGAGTTATGTAAGGGCACTATAGCTCCTATGATTTTGTATAACTTTGCATAATGTCAAAGTTTAAAAATCCCAAGCCTATTGACAAGGTTGACACATTGTAGATAGCACCATGCAGACACTGTATAAGGAGACACCTTGGATCCCTTGTCTGTGATTGGCAATCTTTTTCAGTTGCTAGAAATCCAGTTTTGACAATCATTTTAGATTGGTAGAAAATGCAGCTTTAAAAGGTTGCAGATCTTCCAAGGCTGTGATCCCAAGCTCGGCCAAGCCCCAAAGGAACAATGACAGTCATTATGACAGGATTCATTCCTCTGTCGGTGCCTACCATTCTTTCGAGAAAGAAGCCTTTTGAAAACATTGTGGGAAAAGGAGAAAATGCTGGTCACCAGCATTTTCTCCTTTTCCCACAATGTTTTCTACCCTTCCCAAACCAAATTGTAGTTTTTCAGTCACATTAATTTTATCATCTGCAAATGCTGAAGCAGGCACCTTCATTTCATAGTTTACTAAAGGCAAACATTTTCAATTGGTAGAAAATCAATTATTGAATGGTATAGATCTCCGCAGGATAAATGCAATTTTCCCTGCCCAAAAATGCAAAGAATTTCTCAAGCTGATCACGAGTAGAGATTAATTCTTTACCAAACAACAAAATTTTGGACCTGTCCAAATTGAAAGCATCTGCAGATGATAATATAAAAGTGACTTGAAATTTGTTCTTTGAAGGGCAGAAAACATTGTGGGAAAAGGAGTAAATGCTGGTTACCAGCATTTTCTCCTTTTCCTACAATGTTTTCAAAAGGCTTCTTTCTTTGGGTCGTTTAAAGTCGGGATTGTGTGGTAAAGAGTTAAAGTATGATCTTTTTAACTTTTATTTTTAAACCCTTACTACTTAACCCAATGTTTTTGAAATTAAGGAGAATGTCCCTTGAATACATTGTTGGAAGATGAGAAAATGCTGTTAACCAGCATTTTTCCTTCTTTCCACAATGTTTTCCACCCATCAGATCTATGCAAGCTTATTTATGCCAATTTTGAGTTCGTCATTATGCAAATGTTTTGAAGTAAGAAGAGGCTATATTGCATTAGGGTTGGTTAAGCCTGTTAGGGATTAAATCAAGTTATTGTGCAGGTCTTGCTTTGTTACTTTGACCTTAGGCTGGCAAAAGCTCACCCTTAACAAGACAACAAAATTTTGGCTTTGTCCAAATTTGAATCTTTTGCAAACAACAATTTAACTGTGTTTCAAATGTGCAATTTGTCCTTAAAGGGTAGAAAACCTGGTGGGAAAAGGAGAAAATGCTGGTTACCAGCATTTTCTCCTTTTCCCATCATGTTTTCAACAGGCTTCTGCCTCTGTGTCATTTAAAGTCTATATTATGTGGTAAAGGGTTAAAGGGCTGAACCCACGTTTAATTGGTCATGCAGACAGTGTAGATCAAGATTAGATTGCATGGAAGTGTTTTGTGGTCCTGAGAAGCATGTAAGAGTCGGTTGCAATTTGTTAATTTCAAATGATAATCAGGAACCTGACATCAGCTTACTTTGAAAGTTTGTGTAACTCATTACCAAATGACAAAATTTTTGGCTTGCCCAAATTGAAAGCATTTGCAGACAACAAAGGAAAAGTGACTGAAAATTTAAAGTTTGTTTTGTGAAGGGTAGTAAACGTCGTGGGAAAAACAATGTTTTCTAAAGGCTTCTTTCTCATGGGTGTCAAAAGTAGGGATTGTGTGGTAATGGGTTAATTTCAATTGATTTTCACGTACCAGACATCAGCTTTCTTTGAAAGTTTGTTTTAATCTTACTTGTTTTGTCAGATAGAATACCATAGGAAATGAGAATTGGAACTGACAATTTTAAGGACACTAAAGGTTGAGGGTTGTTCTCATGCCTGGCCATCTAAAAATTACTGTAAGTATTTCAGATGAGACTTGTGATCATAGTCTAAAGTGACAGTGCTATACAACAAGCACATTTAAGATTAAGGCCTAACCAAGGATGGGTCTGTCCTGTATCTTACACTGTTCCCAATTACATAACCAACAGTTTCCTAGAGCATCAGCCTCATAAGTTACAGATTGTCATGATACAAATACACAGATTGAAATCACAAATTGAAAAATTGTTTAAAATTTCTCTCAACTTAATAGCCTAGATAGCATAAAGTTTTAGCAAACTGCAGTAAAGTATAAACAGTGTTATATAAAATGAGCCATATATGCTCGAAAACAGTTTTGGCAAGTTGAGGAAATGGCTAAAACAGAAATGTTTTTTCTTGTATGTGCTCTAATCTAATTGCATGTCCATAATCAAAAGACTGCAAAACAAGATTAAGGAAGGAAGTTATTGAAAAGGGGTATAATGGGATTAGTTTTCCATTGTGATATTCTGTTTTGTTGCAGTATTGGCAAAGTAATTGTTTTAATTATCCTGCCAGATGGTGTGAAAAATGTCAACCTGAGAAGTGTGACCTTCTAATGACCTTGACTAGTTGCTTTTTCACTCTTCAATCAAGTTGTTAACATTTGATAGACATACAGTGTAACTTTGTGAAAGAAGAAAAAGTATAGTGTGTGTTCAGGGAAGATTGTCACTGACAGAAATAAAACTCTGAAAGATTTGTACAGTGATTGCCATAAAGTAAATGAAGTACAACAGGATTATAACTAATACATTAGTGTGCCTCACACGGTGAAAATGTGAAAAAGGAAGTAAGGGCAGTCTACTGAATAAAAATGCAATTGATATTCAACAGTATAGTTTATATAGAGGGTTTGACTTCGGAATGTAAAAGTTAAGAGAATGGTACAGTATTGAGTTTGAGGTATTGGTAACAACAACAATAAAGTTCCATATGGTGTCAGTTACATTTCAAAAAAAATGCAAAATGCACTATACCTCATTGTGATTGCACCAGTTGGAGATGGATTTTTGCAATCTCTTGTTGATCAACATCGAAAATCTGCAGAGTAATTAATTAACATCAATCTTGGAAATAATTCTGAATAAAAGTGTCAAGTATTGCAGCACACTTGTTTTAAAGTAGATTCTAGCAGATGCACAGTTTTAAACAAATGAAAATAACATCTCAAAAAATCTACTGATTGAAAGTTCTCTGCAATGAAATGTACTTGCTTAATCATTGAATGATTGTCAAAAAGTAACAAGATGTCTAACATTGAGGATCTCTGGAAATCACTGGAGTTCCCTAAAGGAGCTAACAGACCTGAACTGAGATACACTGACTCAAGTTTTTCTCCTGTTAAAGAAAACATCCAAAATCCTTTTGACAATAGTTTCGAGGAGGATGGGTTGTATGATGACCCTTTTGAAGGAGAGACTGGTGAATATGATGAGGAAGTGGACATTATAAACAGGAATGGTCATGTGACAAGGGAGTTTAGTTTGTCACAGTATGATATTGACATCAGACCATTTCAACAATTCAGAAATAAGGTTCAAGTCAACTTGAACACTTCAAGTTCTGAAGGTTTGAGTTCTAGAAGTGGCCATGACAGTATCGAGGAGGTAGATGAAGATGAGTATACAAGGGAGATGATTTACAATGATAGACATGACAGTTTAAGGAATACAGGCGGGTACCCTTTGTATGATGGGATGAACAATTTGCAGATTAACTATTCAAATGGCAAAAGAGAGACCAGTGGAGTTATTTGTGACTGTGATGAATGTATCAATCAAACTGAGGTTGTTGAATGCCACTGTGAAAATTGTGTTCAACAAAGAGGGGACACTCCTGTGTCCCAAAATGGCTCTCCTCCAGGGGAGGTAACTTGTACTTGTGATGAGTGCTTAAATCACTCTGGAGTTGACACATACACAGGTGCCTGTGAGAATTGTAAAAATGGTGCTTTAGAGTATGATTCCAATATGGGTATCCACAACAACAATCATCCAGAGGATGTGTGTAAATGTCCAGAGTGTGTGGGTCAAACAGTTCACCATAGCAGTGACTCTGTGTGTACGTGTGAAACATGTATTCAAGAACAAAATGAGTCTTTTTCAAATCAACTTGATAGTCAGTCACACAGGAGGCAAAGGTCAAATCTCAAGGGTTATTCATCTACAGTTCAAAATGTGGAATATGGAAAAGCGTTCAATAATAGAAATAAATTACAAGTTTCTTATCAGGGAGGTAATTCAAACAGCACAAAGTTCAGTAACTCAGGTGTGCTACTAAAACCAAAAGCTGTTACTTTTGAAAATCTAGTGGTAGAGAAAACAGGGAATGTGCAGTTTGTTAGCAATGATATGAATCATTATGTTGATGATGAATTTGGTGTACTTCATGACCATTCAATCGGAGATGTGCTTGAGGAATCAGATATTCATATAGACCAAGATATTTGTGAATGTGTAGATTGTGTTCAGTCAAAGTATTCAACAGATAATTTGCATGGCCATATTCATGGGCAGTCAGAGTAAGAACTACTTTCTGTATTTCAATTTTCTTTATAGCGTTATTTTCATCCTTAGCTACGTTTATCTTACAAAAGACTTGGAATTGTAGGAAAGCAGAGCTTTTCAGTCATTTAACCCTATACTCCATAGATGCTCATTTCTATGCATTGCTTGTAGGAGCCTTCGGAAAACATTGTGGCAAAAGGTGAAATTGCTGGTGACAAGCAATTTCACCTTTTGTCACAATGTTTTCTATGCTATCAAAAGGTGTCATTTACACATAAGAAACGGCTTCATCCCTGCTCTTATTTAGGGTCCATTAGAGATACCATAGAAATGCCTCATGGTGTAAAGGGTTGATAAGAGGGCTAGAAAACATTGTTGCATTTGCAGAAGTGTTTCCTAAGTAGTCTTTCCTTTGCAATTGTATGACATGGATGTTTTCAAAACTGTATATATGTTATTGGCAGTAGATACTTTGACCCTATAGCGAACAAACTGTATACATGTTATTGGCGGTAGGTACTTTGGCCCTATAGCGAACAAACTGTATACATGTTATTGGCGGTAGGTACTTTGGCCCTATAGCGAACAAACTGTATACATGTTATTGGCGGTAGGTACTTTGGCCCTATAGCGAACAAACTGTATACATGTTATTGGCAGTAGATACTTTGACCCTATAGCGAAAAATCTCAGATTGTAAGATTCCCGAGGAAGATGGTTTATGGGGATTTTCTCCCTTTAAGATGTTTTCAAATGTCTGAGGCAGGACAAAATGTCATCGGCAGGTGAAAGTAATGTTTTTACTCTTTATGATTCATTACTTAAGCCTCACCTATTTTTTTTTTTCAACCTTTTACCACACAGTAAAATTTCATACTCCTTGACATTGAGGAGATTCACAGAGGGAAATCAACATCTTTTGAAATAATGATACTTCTTCTTGAATAGGTAGAAAACATTGTGGGAAAAGGAAAAAATGCTGGTAACCAGCATTTTCTCCTTTTCCCACAGTGTTTTCAAAAGACTTCTATATCAGAGTGGTAAAACCAGGGATTGTTTGGTAAAGGGTTCAGCTAAATGCAGGTACATGTATTAATCCTTTACCTGCTATCAAAGTGAAATGAATCGTTCAAGCCAAAAGAAAAAGCCCTAATTTTGCCATTTCAAGGATATCTTGGGGGATAAAAAATATCTTCTCACCAGACAGTAAAGATGCAAGATCAGACTGCATGGTTTGTGTAGTCTGATCTTGATCTTACACTGTCCACAAAAGGTCATTGAGTTGTAGTTAGTAGCATAAGGTTTATAGGTAATTAGCACATGGTGTCAACATGTCACAAGGTCATTATTTCCCTGTAATTACTTTTGACAAAGATGTCTAGCCCCTTTTCTCCCCCTTTTTGCTTCATACCTTCTGGTTCTTGGATATCCTATTACCCTTCACCATGCCAAAGCCCCGTTAGCTCAGCAGGTGGCATGCAGGAATTGAGAACAGGGGGTTGTCAGTTTGATCCATAGCACAGCCAATTGCCTTCCCAGGATTGATTATGGTCTTTGCAATAGGATTCACTCCTCTGCCCCCGCTGACCATAGTCTCAATGATTGTTATGTGGGAAAGCAGCCAGTAGCCAGAAAGGAAATTGTGAGGAGTACTGGTAATTGCAGGAAAGGGTGGATAGGTACACTGGCCACTGCAATGTATTTGAAATAATGTTGACAGTGGGTTTAAACAACCTATCAGCAATCAATCTTACTGGACAATCTTGAATTTAAAATACCCTGAAAAATGTTTTCAAAGACCTTCTTCATTTGAATGCATGGGATCATTTTGGTAAAGATTGGGAGACAGTTGGTTTAGGTGAACAGTCAAATTTTCCCAGAGAAATAAGAACAAGGTAAGAAAATACTTGAGCTTAGCACATATGAAGGAAACAACATAGAAATGTATCATTGTCAACAAAGGAACTGCACAGGTAAGCTTCTTAAACTGCATTTTAGAAACTGTTTAAAACTTTTAAATGTACATGTATTTCCCTTCTTCTTCTACAGTTTTTTGCTCGCCTGAGCACAAAGTGCTCAAGATAAGCTTTTGTGATTATATGTGGGAGTCAACAATTACCTTGTGCTCTCTTTTGAGGTCACATGTTCAGTCCCATACTCATGAAGCTTTGTCAAAATGTTTGTGTTGATAAAATTTTGCTCAAGTTGGAAACTGGGTCATGTAGGGTCAAAAAATAGGTCAATGAGTCAAATCTAAACAAAAATCTTGTGTGGACTTTAAAGGCCATATTTCTTCAAGCTGGACACTCTAGAGACTTGATTAGAATGTTTGTCTTGATAATATCTTGGACAATTTTGAAATTGGGTCATGTTGGGTCTAAAAATAGGTCACTAGGCCAAGTCTTAGTAAAACCTTGTTTGCACTCTAGAGGCCATATTTTGAGCCCAATGCTCATGAACAATTGATCAGAAAACAAGAAGTTTGGATTCCTTTTCTTTTAATTAAGCTTGTATTTCTTTTCCTGTAATCACAACTTTTATTTTATAATACTGGAAGGCAAATAGTTTGGATTCCGTTTCATGGTTTTGAACTTTTCATTTTAGACTACTAGAAGACCAGTTGCAAACAGCAGAGAAAAAACTGAAGCATAAGACAAATGAATACGAGTCTGAATTGAAAGAACTAAAGAAGGAAAATGACAAGCAAAACCAAATCATACAGAAGGTAATAAGTTCAATCCCTGTGCTTTGTCTTTTTTCCTCAAAGTCTTTTTACCAAACAACAAAATTTCAGACTCCTCCAAATTGAAAGCATTTGCAGACAAATGATTTAACCCTTTACTCCATATATGCTTATTTCTAGGCATTGCTTGTAGGAGCCTTTGGAAAACATTGTGACAAAAGGTGGAATTGCTCGTGACAAGCAATTTCACCTTTTGCCACAATGTTTTCTATGCTATCAAAAGGTGTCATATACACATAAGAAACAGCTTCATCCTTGCTGTTATTTAGGGTTAATTAGAGATATAGAAATGCCTTATGGGGTAAAGGGTTAATGTGAATCAAAAACTGAAACTTGCTTTGTAAATGCTAGAAATCATTGTTGGAAAAGGAGAACATTCTGGTTCCAACAATGATTTCAAGAGGCTAATTGTTCAGGGTCGTGAAAACCCGGGTTTGTTTGGTAAAGGATTAACCCATTACCACTCAATCCCTACTTTTGACGCCCCTGAGAAAGAAGCCTTTTGAAAACACTGTGGGAAAAGGAGAAAATGCTGGTAACCAGCATTTTCTCCTTTTCCCACAGTGTTTTCTACCCTTTCCAGAATAAATTTCTATTTTTCAGTCACCTTTATTTTGTCGTCTGCAAATGCTTTCAATTTGGACCAGTGCAAAATTTTGTGGTGTGGTAATGAGTTAAAGGCCTCTGTAACCTTTTTCCTTACTGCATAAAATTAGAAATGTCTAAATTGAAAGCATTTGCAGACAACAGTGTAAATGTGACTGTAATTATGAGATTTGGCTGTGAAAGGGTAGAGGATATTGTAGCTGCTTTTCTCCCTTTTTGACAATGTATTCAAAATCTTTCTATTTTTCGGGGTGGGGATTAACTCTTTACCGCACAATCCCAACTTTTGACCACCCCGAGAAAGACGCCTTTTGAAAACATTGTGTGAACAGGAGAAAATGCTGGTAACCAGCATTTTCTCCCATACCCACAATGTTTTCTACCCTTCCCAAACCAAATGTCAGTTTTTCAGTCACATTTATTTTGTCTGCAAATGCTTTCAATTTTTTTGGTCCAGCCCAAAAATTTGTCATTAGGTACAGAGTAAAAGTTAGGATTGTGTTGTGCTATGTCAAACAATCCAAAATTTTAATGATCCTAAGGGATACAAAGTAAACCTACAGCAGCTTTTTTTTTCTTTTTCTCTTTCCCCACAATATTTCCAAACCATTTGAAAGCAAAGGCTGATTATTTGGATCACCCTGATTTTGTCATCTGCAAGTGCTGGTGAGCTTTTGGTCACTGTTTTATCTTTGGATATTTGAAAAAAAGACAGAAGACGAGACATCTTTTCCAATTCATAAGAGATAAAAAGTAAGTTGCAGATGAGCCATGCTGTCAGTAGGGAGATCAGTCCATCTGCAGATGATATCAACTCAGGTCCAAATTGAAAGCATTTGCAGACGACAAAATAGAAGTGACTAAAGATCTGATATTTGTATTAGGGAGGGAAGAAAACACCCTGGGAAAAGGAGAAAATGCTGGTTACCACCATTTTCTCCTTTTCCCACAATGTTTTCAAAAAGCTTCTTTAACTTGGTCTTTAAAAGTTGGGATTGTCTTGTAAAGGGTTAACCAGCATTTTCTTCTTTTCCCTCAATGTTTTCTACCCAATCAAAGAATGATTAATCCATTCGACCCAAACTAAAATAGTCATCTGCAAATGCTTTCTTTTTGGAAAAGGCTAAAATTTTGTCATCTGGTAAAGGATTACATGTATTTGTAAAAACAACTGCAGCCAAGCCTTTGCACCCATCTATGGTGCTCCTATTTGTTCATGTATTTGTTGATAATAATAAATAATAATAATAAATTTCTTTTTGCTCAAACCTGAAGTTAAGCGACATAAGAGTTGTATGTATAGCTAAGTATTTACAGAACGAATGTCTGACTGTTGTTTGAGTATGGATAGATTTAGATTTGATTCATTTTTACCTCCACTGGCCAAAGGCCAGCAGGCTTATGTCATGGCCCGGTGTCCGTTTGCGTTAACTTTTATTTCAAACATCTTTTTTGATGAAATGTCACACAAATGATCCTTCCGTGGTCCTCTTCAGAATTTCTTGAAAAATTTTGATTCCTTCAAAAACTCTTGTTGCAACAAAAAAAATTAACATTTTTAAAAATGTTCTTCTCTGAAACCACAAGGCCCAGGGCTTCTAAATTTGGCATGTAGCTTTATCTAATGGACCTGTAACAAGTTTCCTCATATTATAGACCTGGGGTCAAAATTGGCTCCATTGCAGGGATCACAAGTTTAACATGGGCTACTAAATATGTTATGGTCACTTCAATTTAAACATTAATCAAGGGAAGTAACTTATTATAAAAAAAAGTTTGTAACTGTTTATCTCCCATGATTATCAAACTACTGTGATACATGATTGGTGCCTGATGTTTAAGATTTTTGATAGAAAATATTCTGTTTTCATATATAGTCACTTCAATTTTAATATTTATCAAGGAAAGTAACTCTTTATAAAGGATAAAGTTTGTTACTATTTACTTCCCTTGAGTATCAAGCTGCAGTCATACATGATTGGTGCCAGATATCTAAGATTTTTGATAGAAAATATTCTGTTCTCAGGGAGAGTGATTCATTTTGATGCTAATAATTATGCTCACATGAGTGGAATACTAAATTCAAAGTATGGCTTCTTCCATGCCAATGAATAAACCTGCTTGTATTGCCTGACATTGTTCACTGTTTTCGAAGGCTCTCTTTTGCAGGGTCATGAACACTCCAAATAGTGTGGTAAAAAGTTAAGAGCCAGTGGAGCGATACAGGGCCATCATGGCCCTCTTGTTTTGTACCATGGACCTGAAGCTTTCACAAACAGAGCTTGTGTAAAATCTTTCAAAATCTGAATTGGTTTTGGCAGAAAAAAAAAAATATTGGACAGTTTAAATCTAAGATCACACTGCATGTTGTGTGCAATCTCAGCTAAATCAACAGAAATAAACAGCGTTGTAAGTACAGGTAAAGATCAGACTGCATAGACCTTCGAGCCTGATTTTGGATAAATATACTGTACTATTTGTTTGGTTGGTTAACCTTTTACCAAACAATCCCTGGTTTTTTAGAAACCAAGAGGAAGAAGCCTTCTGAAAACATTGTGGGAAAAGGAGAAAATGCTGGTAACCAGCATTTTCTCCTTTTACCACAATGATTTATACTCTGTTGGAAACAAATTTCAATTTTTGAGTTATGTTTATTTTGTTGTCTGCATATGCTTTCAATTCAGACCAGTCTAAAATTTGTAGTTTGATAAAGAGTTAAGCCTGTAGGTAAAAATCAGTCTGATTTTCAGAGAATTTAGTTTGTATGTTTGTTTGTCTGGCACTTTGAAGATGTGAATAGAATTTTGATTCAGACTTTTACAGAGTTTTCACATAAAAGTTGAAGAAGGAAAACATTCCATAGTTAACTCTTTACCACACGACAAAATATTGGACTTGTCCAAATTGAAAGCATTTGCAGACGACAAAATAAGTGTGTATCAAAAATTGAAAATTGATTTGGAAAGGGTAGAAAACATGGTGGGAAAAGGAGAAAATGCTGGTTACCCGCATTTTCTTCTTTTCCCAAAATGTTTTCAAAGGCCTCCTTTCTCAGGGTTGGGATTGTGTGGTAAAGAGTTTAAAATTAGATTTTGTACATCTTCTGGGAAAACATATTGGTGAAAGCTTCAGTTACTGCATAAAGTTTTTTTTTTTTCCAAATGTATTTTTTCCTATAGTTTCTTTTATTTCTGTATACCACTGAAACAGTTTTTTTTTGGTTGTGATTGAAAAAAAGGTATTTTTGTAAATGATGTTTTTTTAAAAAAACTTTTGACAAATGGTTCTATCTTTTTAACTCATTACCAAACGACAATATTTTAGGCTTGTCCAAATCGAAAGCATTTGCAGACAACAAAATAAAAGTGACTGAAAATTTGAAATTTGTTTTGTGAAGGGTAGAAAACATTGTGGGAAAAGGAGAAAATGCTGGTTACCAGCATTTTCTCCTTTTCCCACAATGTTTTCTAAAGGCTTCTTTCTCAGGGGCATCAAAAGTAGGGATTGTGTGGTAATGGAATCATGCCTGTTTTTTTTTTAATCTTTCTACAAGCAATTGTATGTTTTATAAGTCCTAATGAGGAGGTTTTGGAATTCATAGTGAGAAAAGGAGAATGTCTTAGTTACAGGTAAATTTTGCATGTAATAAGCAATTTCTCCTTTTATCAAAATATATTCTAGTGTAGTAGAGAACTTCAGAAAAACATGCCACCTATAACATGTATTATAAGATATATAATTTTTTCTGTAAAATGTGTTAAAAGAAACATATTGCCTATAACATATCAAAAGAATGTCTCCTATAACATGTATAAAAATTATCAAAATATGAACAATTATTAAAAATAGAATAAGAAAAGAAGAAACAGCAGTCGGGTAAGTTTAGCAACTATTTTAATGTATCAGTCTTGTAAAGGTGAGAGATTTAACCATTAGCGTGCCTTTCAAAACTATAGTCGCCTTTGCGACAAGCTGAATGTTGCTCAACCCTTTACCATACAGTCATAAGTTTTAATGAAGAAAGCAAAATGACTTTGAAACTATTGTTGAAAAGGAGAAATGCCCTGACCCACTGACCCACAATCTTTTCCAGCTTTTCCAGGGCCAACTGCACCATTTCAGTCACATTCCATTGATGGTCTTCACATGCTCTGGATGTTGACAATTCCAAACTTATATTGTGTGGTAAAGAGTTAACCCTTTACCCCATAAGGCATTTCTATGGTATCTCTAACTGACCCTAAATAATAGCAAGGATGAAGCCGTTTCTTATGTGTATAATTATGGCAACTATTGATATCATAGAAAACATTGTGGCAAAAGGTGAAATTGCTCGTCATGAGCAATTTCACCTTTTGCCACAATGTTTTCAAAAGGCTCCTACAAGCAATGTGTAGAAATGAGTATTTATGGAATAAAGGGTTAAACAGTGGGCTATGTGTTTTAAAGGGTAGAAAACATTGTGGGAAAAGGGGAAATGATGGTTGCCTGCATTTTTGTTTAATTCTTTACCAAACAATCCCAACTTTTAACAACCTTGAGAAAAAAAACATTTGAAAACATTCTGGGAAAAGGATAAGATGCTGGTAACCAGCATTTTCTCCTTTTCCCACAATGTTTTCTACCCCTTCCAAAACAGATTTCAAATTTTCAGTCACATTTATTGTGTTGTCTGCTAATTCTTTCAATTTGGACCGGTCTAAAATTTTGTTGTTTGGTGGAGAGGTAAATTCTGGATCGTATATTAACCCTTTCCCAAACAACAAATTTTGGACTCTTCCAAACTGAAAGAGTTTGCAGACAACAATTTTAGATTTTGAGAAAATGGCAGAAAGCTCTCAAAAAGGGTAGAAAACACTGTGGGAAAAGGAGAAATTTCTCGTAATGAGCAATTTCTCCTTTTCCCTCAGTGTTTTCAAAAGACTTTTACTGCAGACACGTAAAAACCAGGGCTTGTTTGGGAAAGGGTTAAGTGGTGTTGAAAGGCCAAGGCCTGATACAAGTGGAATAGTAATCATGATTACTAAAAAACTTACTACTGACGGACAATTTTGATTGATGAATGAATGTTAGTTTTTGCATTTCAATATTGTTTGAATGTTTACATGGAATGTTATCTTTTTTTTTGTGTGTTTTGTTTGCAAGTCTGGTTTGTTTGTCATTGAAAATGATTGACTGTGAATATAAGGGACAGTTGTTCATTTTCAGAATTGCCCGGTTGGAGATATCATTAACCCATTACCACAATCCCTACTTTTGACGACCATGAAATAGAAACCTTCAGAAAACATTGTGGAAAAAGGAGAAAATGCTGGTAACCAGCATTTTCTCCTTTTTCCACAATGTTTTCTACACTTCACAAAATGAATTTCAAATTTTCAGTCACTTTTATTTTGTTGTCTGCAAATGCTTTCGATTTGGACAAGCCTAAAATTTTGTCGTTTGGTAATGAGTTACGTTTGTTTGTTGTTTATGTTTGACTGTGAATGTAAGGGACATTTGTTTATTTTTTTCTAACTTGACTGGTTGCAAGTATAAGGGACATTAATTTTGTTTGTTGTTAAATTGACTGGTTATAAATATGGAGGAATACATGCTTGTTGATAAAGTTGACTGGATGTAGAGATAAGAGCATTTGTTTGTGGTTAAAATTGACTGGTTGCAAATGTAATGGACATTTGCTTGTTGTTAAAAAATGACTGGTTGTCTGTTGTTGAATTTAATTGCCTTGTTGTAAATATAGAAAGCAGTTATGTAACCTTTTTAGCACTATAGGCAAGAATAGTGGCTTCTATGGATGGCATAGAGTAAGATTAAGTTGCACAGAACATGCAGTCTGATCATTGATATACCATCCCCCTGTTTGGTCAGTCCTAATCATTTGAGATCTCTCTTTTTTTAGTGTATTGTATTATTAGCCCTTTACTCCATAGATACTCATTTCTACGCATTGCTTGTAGGAGCCTTTGAAAAACATTGTGGCAAAAGGTGAAATTGCTCGTGACGAGCAATTTCACCTTTTGCCACAATGTTTTCTGTGCTATCAAAAGGTGTCATATACACATAAGAAACGGTTAAGATAAGATAATTTTGTGCCAAAAATAACCTTATCCAAAAAAAACTTAAACCCTTATCCAGATGATTATTATATTTTTTCCAATCCTTACGATAAAGGTTTTGAAAGCATCATGGGAAAAAGAGAAAATGATGATTACTAGCTTACAATCCCAACTTTTAACAAGCCAAGGAAAGTTGCCTTTTCCCACGTTTTCTAACTTTTCAGAAACAAATTCATTTATTTGTGGCACTTTGAAATTGTTGTCTGCAAATCCTTTTATTTTGGACCGGTCTAAAATTTCCTTGTGTGATAAAGCGTTAGTTTGTTTTCTGCAGATGCTTTCAGTGTGGCAAAGTTCAAAATTTTTTTTGTTAAAGAGATTTTGCCACAATACTTTTATAAGTTGTCCACGAAACAAACACTATCATCTGAATGCTGCCATGTAATCAGTGATGATTTCATTACCTGCATGAAGTTTGAATTTACTCTTAACCCATTACCACACAATCCTTACTTTTGACAACCCTGAGAAAGAAGCCTTTAGAAAACATTGTTGGAAAAGGAGAAAATGCTGGTAACCAGCATTTTCTCCTTTTCCCACAATGTTTTCTACCCTTCACATGACAATTTTCAAATATTCAGTCACTTTAATTTTGTCGTCTGCAAATGCTTTCAGTTTGGACAAGCCTAAAATATTGTTGTTTGGTAATCAGTTAATCCAGTTGACACAGCCCCATTTTACTAAATTTACTAAATTTGGCATGGCATAAAGTTATTATCTGAAATAAATTTTCAGAGTGAATAGAGGCCCTCTATTTTAAATATGGTATTGGTGATTAGTTCGCATTGAGCTGTTTTCCATGGAGCACTTGTTTTTGTGTGTCATCATGTGTGTTTGTGTCGGAGTTTTCATTAGCACCTGGCTGGGTCTCTAAAGTGTCTTGCTGAACAACACACCCATGAAAAACAACAGCGTCTGGAAAGGATTGACCTTGGTACTCCAGTTTGCAAATCAAACACTTGCACCATTCTCAAATTTTTGTCATTTCCCGAAAACACTGACTTTTGGCAAAAACATTTATTTTTATGTGGATGGTATATATTTCAAGATCAGACTACACAGAGCATGCTTTGTCCTATGCCATCCAATTGTGTGATCAAGCCTATACAAACAAAATGTTTGTAAGTTTTAATGTATTTTATTATAGAGCCATGGAAAAAAGTTGAATTTATTATTTAGTGCTGAAAGAATAAAACATTTCATTTTAAGTTATTTGATTGTGGATGATTTCATTTTGAATTAATACATTATCATATGTGATGAAAAATGAATAAGCAAGGAGTAACCTATAAGTCTGTATAAAGCTAAGACATATTTTCAAATCTACATTTCAGAGTTTATCCTTGGGGCCAGATGCAAAAATAGAGGCCACCATGCAATACGAGATATCCAGACTCACGTCAGAAAATTTGGTAAGTTTGTGTGTTGCCGCATGGCCTAAAGTATCATCTCCGATCAGTCTGAGCTCATCGCAGGCTTATCCTAGCTTATCCTAACAGTGGTTTCTAAGGCTGTTTATATCAGTAACCAGCATTTTCTCCCTTATATAGGGTTAATTAGAGATACCATAGAAATGCCTTATGGGGTAAAGGGTTAGTGCTTTACCATATGACAAAATTTCAGCCTTGTCCAAATTGAAAGCATTTGCAGATGACGGGTTCCATGTGGATCAAATGGTGCAAATTTTCTTTGGTAGGATAGAAGACTTTGCGAGAAAAGGTTAAAATGGTGGTTTCCAGCGTTTCCTATTATTCCCACAAGGGCTTATTTCCAAAGGTTCTTAAAAGTCAGCATTGTGTGGTAAAGGATTAAACTGAGGACTTGGATGAATATGTAAGTTGTCTCCATGATTTGTTGACTGAAATATTGTTGAAGGCAGTGTAAAACTTCATTCTATTAATAAACCAATTTTTGATTGACAGGATTTGAGAGAGACTATAGATCATCAGGCTGACCAGATCAGAAAACTGAAGAAGATGTTGAAGGTCTATGCAAAGAAATTGAAAGAAGGGGATGGTAAGTAAACCTTGGCCATTTGGTATTTGATAGGAGGGCCCTGAAAGGGGGCTTGTGACCTTTTATGACATGCATTGAAAGTTTCTTGTTAATCCTGATAAATAGAAATAAATATATTTTCCTTGCAACCATGTAAAACTGAACGCTAACTGCACATTCAGTAAAAAAGATGCATTTTGAGCATTTAACCTTGTACCAGACAATCCCTACTTTTGACAACCCTGAGAAAGAAGCCTTTGGAAAACAGTGTGGGAAAAGAAGAAAATGCTGGTAACCAGCATTTTCTCCTTTTCCCACAATATTTTCTACCCTTCCCGAAACAAATTTCAAATTTTCAGTCACTTTTATTTTGTTGTCTGCAAATGCTTTCGATTTGGACAAGCCTGAAATTTTGTCATTTGATAAAGAGTCAAGTATGGGATGGTGAATTTGCAGTCCGTATCTCTCTCCTGTAATATTACATCAGATATGACATTATTGTACTGAGTTACATACAAAATCTTGTCATTGACACAGGCCATGATCATAATACATCCCCAGAAGTAGTATTGAAATTTGGGCACTAAATCTTTGAGTACCTAGCAAGGCCCATTAGTTCATTGATAAATCATTCTTCAAATTAAGTGACATTATAATAGAATGGGAAAAGGCCCCTTTAATCTTAAGACCGCTATACAATTCGAATAAACAGCCAAAGAATGTACAGTCTGATCTTGGATCTACATTGTCCAATAAAGAGATTTTTTTTTTTTTTACTAGAATTGGGATTTTTACTGTTGGCTTTAAAGTTTCGTTTAATTTATTTCATAGGTTAAGGTTAAGATTAACTTGTACATTATAAAAGCCTAACCATGTATTACTGGTATATTATAAAGGCCTATCCATGGTTTAGTGGCACATTAGAAAAGCCTATCCACATTTTACTGGCACATCATACAAGCCTATCCATGGTTTAGTAGTATATTATTAGCTCATTACCACACAAGAAAATTTTGGACTGGTCCATATTGAAAGCATTTGCAGACGACAAAATAAAAGTGACTGAAAAATAGAAATTTGTTCTGGGAAGGGTAGAAAACACTGTGGGAAAAGGAGAAAATGCTGGTTACCAGCATTTTCTCCTTTTCCCACAGTGTTTTCTAAAGGCATCTTTCTCAGGGGCATCAAAAGTAGGGATTGTGTGGTAATGGGTTAAAGCCTAACCATGTTTTACTGGTACATTATAAAAGCCTATCCATGTTTAACTGGTACATACATTACAAAAGCTTATCCATGTTTTACTGGTATATTATAAAAGTTTATCTTTGGTTTCGTGGTACATTATAAAAGCCTATCTATGGTTTAGTGGTACATTATAAAAACCTATCCATGTTTTACAGGTACATTTTAAAAGCCAATCCATGTTCAACTGATACATTATAAAAGCCTACCCATGTTTTACTGGTACATTACAAAAGCCTATTCCTGTTTTACTGGTACCATATAAAAGTCTATCCATACATTATAAGAGCCTATCAGTGGTTTAGTGGTACATTATAAAAGCCTATCCATGTTTTACATGTATATTATAAAAGCATATCCACGGGTATCCACGGTTTAGTGGCACATTATAAAAGCCTATCCACGGTTTAGTGGCACATTATAAATGCCTATCCACGGTTTAGTGGCACATTATAAAAGCCTATCCACATTTTACTGGCACATCATAAAAGCCTATCCACGGTTTAGTAGTACATTATTAAAGCCTATCCATATTTTACTGATACATTATAAAAGCCTATCCATGTTTTACATGTATATTATAAAAGCATATCCACGGTTTGGTGACACATTATAAAAGCCTATCCACAGTTTAGTGGCACATTATAAAAGCCTATCCACGGTTTAGTGGCACATTATAAATGCCTATCCACGGTTTAGTGGCACATTATAAAAGCCTATCCACATTTTACTGGCACATCATAAAAGCCTATCCACGGTTTAGTAGTACATTATTAAAGCCTATCCATATTTTACTGGTACATTATAAAAGCCTATCCATGGTTTAGTGGCACACTATAAAAACCTAAACCATACATTGTAAAAGCCTATCCACGGTTTAGTGGTACATTATAAAAGCATATCCACGGTTTAGTGGTACATCGTAAAAGCCTATTCACGGTTTAGTGGCACATTATAAAAGCCTATTCATTTTTTAGTGGCACATTATAAAAGCCTATCCATAGTTTAGCAGTACATTGTAAAAGTCTATCTGTGGCTTAGTGGCACATTGTAAAAGCCTATCCACGGTTTAGCAGTACATTGTTAAAGCCTATCCATGCTTTAGTGGTACATTGTTAAAGCCTATCCGTGTTTTACAGGTATATTTTAAAAGCATATCCATGGTTTACTGGTACATTTTAAAAGCATATCCATGTTTTACTGGTACATTTTAAAAGCCTATCCATGTTTTATTGGTACATTATTTAAGCCTATGTTTCAGTGGAACAATATAAAAGCCTATCCATATTTTACTGGTACATTATAAAAGCCTATCCATATTTTACTGGTACATTATAAAAGCCTATCCATATTTTACTGGTACTTTATAAAAGCCTGTCCATGTTTAGTGGTACATTATAAAAGCCTTTCCATGTTTTACTGGTACATTATAAAAGCCTATCCATGGTTTAGTGGCACATTATAAAAACCTTTCTTGCATTTAGTGGTACATTATAAAAGCCCTTCTTAGGTTTAGTGGTACATTATAAAAGCCTATCCATATTTTACTGGTATATCATCAAAGCCTATGCTTATTTTCTCCACTTTGCTGCCTGGACTAACAGCAAATTACAAGAGTTTCCGCCCGTTTTTGTCCTCCTCTTGTTCATTAAGCCCCACAACGGGTAAGAAATTCTGTGTCTGCATGCTGTGTGACTTACTGGAGTGTTACTGAAAACAGGTTACATGTTTAGATAGGGGAACCATTGATAAGAGCATGAGTTGTGTTAGTCTTCAGAAAGTCCAGAAAGGATAAACCCTGTGCCAAACAATGACCCGTAAGAAGACAGCTATTGACAACATTGTGATAAAAGAAGAAAATTGCTTGTAACAAGCAATTTCTCCTTTTTCACTATGTTTTTTATCATGTTAGTGAGTTTCAGTTTAGTTATAACTATTTTGAAAATAATCTCTTCCAGATACTTTCTACTTTGAAGAGACCTTTCTCGATTGGACTACCTTAATGACCCTTTTTTAACTGTGTGCTTCTTAACCCATCACCAAACAATCCCTACTTTTGACGCCCCTGGTAACCAGCATTTTCTCCTTTTCGAACAATGTTTTCTACCCTTCACAAAACAAATTACAAATTTTCAATCACTTTTATATTGTCGTCTGCAAATGCTTTCAATTTGGACCAGTCTAAAATATTGTCGTTTGGTAATGGGTTAAAGCATGTTCTTGTCAACACAGCTTTGATAATGCAAGGTTTTAATTGCTTTTTTCGGTATAAATGTTCCTTTCATTTGCTTTAACCCTTTCCCAAAAATTCCTTGTTTTACGGACTTTGTGAGTAGGGCTGTGTGTGTGTTGGGAAAAGGAGAAATGGTTACTAGCCAACTCTCAGTATTTTCTACCTTTTTCACTACAAATCCTTGTACCGGGACGTAATTTTTTGTCTGCACATGATCGTTATATTTGGATAAGTATAAAATTTTTGTCTACTTGCATGACATTAATTTAAACATACGATACCAGAATATTTGATAAATGCATAAAGTGATGGAATACATGTGCATTGACTGTAGAATTTGTTTTATTTCCTCATGAGATATTTTTTTTTAGTTTTTGTGCGTAGAAAATACTGTTTTATTATTCAGTTACTGCTTTTTAGAGAAAATTACTGTATACATGTATTATGTTATTTGAATTCCTGGTTCGATTTTTGTAAATATTTGATTATTTTCTTTGTTTTGTTTGTTTTGTGTCTCGTAGGTAGCAACCTGTTATCTCTGAGAACTGTACATATTTATTTCATGCTTTCCGATAGATATTGAGATATAGCAGTGAAAATATTTTTCAATATTACGGCACAACCAGTGAAAATACCAATAGGTAAATTGGGCGTGCCTCACGACGAGATAGAATTATGACATCATTTACCTAACATTTCTCGTGCTTGACGTAATATTGTAATGTGTTGCTATGCGGGAGAGGTATGCCATGGGGAATAACGGAAAGATTTTGATATAGCTTCTCCCAGAAAGGGTTAAAAGCATGAAATAAACAGAATATTTGTGGGGTTTTTTTTCCGTGAAAGATTGAACTTTATTTCATCTCATGAACACCATTGGTACATTTTCACTCGTGGCTGCACCACTCATGAAAATGTTACCAATGGTATTCACTAGATGAAATAAATTTTGATCTTTTCACCAAAAAACAAGCCCGCCTGGGTGGCTCAGTGGTGAGCGTGTGGGACTCATGACCTGGTGGTTGTGAGTTCGATACCCGGTTGAGGCGAACTTTCTTTCCGGCGTATTTTTGCCTCTCACCTCTGCTGAAGCATGTGAGAAAAGTAGTCGGTGGCTTTGGAAAGAAAGTAGTGTAAGTACCGGTGTAAGAAAGCCAGGAAACATATACTGTGCGTCACCGACCGCCATGATATGACCTTAGCTGTTAAAGTGGCGTTAAACCCAAATACAACCAACCAACCAAAAAACAAATATCCTCTATGTATTCCATCATTCAATAGTGCATCTGCTTTTCAAGTATTCCATCATTCAATATTGCGTATGCTTTTCAAGTATACTTGATATGGTTAGTGTAACCTTATGTTGTCATTGCAGAAATCTTATTCTGAATGCAAAATAATGCAAAGTTCATAATTTTTTTTTTCTTTTTGCTCAACTCAACTGAGCCATAAAGTTCAACATGATACAGAATTCACCTAATTCGTGTTGGAGAGAAACTTTTAAACTGTTCAATTTTCACCTTCCCTCTACATATATATGGTGAAAGTCTTCATATTTAATTGTTGCTCTTGCAGAAGCACAACTGAAACTGTTATCAGTTGAGCAGGAACTTGAATCGTTATGGGCGTAGGTTGACGAGAAGAAGACTCAAAAAAAGTTTTTACTAATGAGAACTCAGAGAAAACATAATTGAAATACAAAATTGGACCATCTCTTTTCTGACTTTGAATGCAGCATAAAGCTTTACTCATAGTCCTACATTTTTGCAAGTGCCTATGTATTATCATAAATGTCTTGCTTGATGGAAAATTATACAAAAAATTATAAGCATCATGCGCGTCTATTGACACCAATGATGATATTGCCTTAACTCTTTACCAAACAACAAATTTATAGACTGGTCCAAATTGAGAGCATTTGCAGGCAACAAAATGGATGTGACTGAAAAATTGAAATTTGATTTGGAAAGAGTAGAAAACATTGTTGGAAAAGGAGAAAATGCTGGTTACCAGCATTTTCTCCTTTTCCCACAATATTTTCTAAAAGCTTCTACCTCATGGTCATCAAAAGTAGTCATTGTGTGGTAAAGGGATAATGACATTTACATATTCATGACTAGAAAATGTATTACTGTATATTTTGTGTTTTGATCAATAGCTGCCGAGATTCAAGCTGAGCTGGAGAGAGAAGAGACAAAGAGTGTTGAGAATATGGCCCAGATCAAACATAGAGAGAGAAACTACATGGGGATGTTGGAGTACAAGAAAGATGATGAAAATGCTCTCATTAAATCATTAATCTTGGGTTAGTACATTGTGAGCCATTTATTTACAAATAGCTTTAATGCCAATAACTTAGCATCTTCGCAAGCCAAGGCTGACGATTCACTACACTACTCTACCCTTGGCAGATCGAGCTTGATTTTTACATTCTCCCAATACTGCCTTTTCATTGGATGCAGCCAGCTCTAACTGCAACGAATGAAATTGCTCGTAGCATTTCATCATTGTTGAAAATCGAATAGAAGGTAAACATGGAAACCCACATGGATGTCTGCTTATCGCTTCATGTATATTTGTAAGCGGTTTGTAAAACGATATTTCATTGGCTTTTAGAAATATGATGTAAAGGGGGGTAATAACTAGCATCCAATAGAGGGCGCATCGCAGGAATCTCGAAATCGGGCTCAATCAGCTAAGGTAAGATCCACGTAGTGATCGTAACCTTGGCTCGCGAAGATGATAACTTAAATGTTTTTCAAGAAAATGTTGAAGTATTATCATAGCCCAAGTGTTTTTGTCGCCTCCCTCGTGTGGTGCAAAAACTTAAATATTAGTTATATCTCTATTTTCACTGGAGATATTTACTTCAAACTCATATAATTTGTTGACTATCGAAAGAGGGACCTCATACAACAGGGCAGGTAACCATCAAAATATTTGACTCGGTTATGCTCCTTTATGAACTTATGATTGTTCAAAAGGTTCTTGTTTTGTAGTAGTTCTGTTACCACTGGAGATATTTACTTAACACTTTACCACACAATCCCGAATTTTAACGACCACGAGAAAGAAGCCTTTTGAAAACATTGTGGGAAAAGGAGAAAATGCTGGTAACTAGCATTTTCTCCTTTTCCTACGATGTTTTCTACCATTCCCAAACCAAATTTCTTTAATTTAGTCAACTTTATTTTGTCATCTGCAAATGCTTTCAATTTGGACCGGTCTAAAATTTTCTTGTGTGGTAATGAGTTAAGGGAAACTGGAAATAGGGAAAAACCTATACAACAAGGGTAGGTAACCAGACATCAAATTATTTTATACATAGTTAAGCCCCTTTTTTGACCTTAAATTTTCACTGAAAATCAAACACCTGTTGCAGTGCTTTGGTACCCACATGGGAAGCTAATTTTTCATACTCCTATCAGATACTTTCGATTAAAAATAAAGGTTTTGAATTTTTGGAAAAAGGATTGCTTGACTGGCACTGTCATGGTGCTGATTAGCATTGAATCAGCATAATTCAGTACCAGTCGACAATATTTAGGCTTTATATACCAGCCGATATAGCTCAGTAGGTAGAGCGTAGGACTTCTGAGCACAATGTCCTACAGGTTGTGGGTTCGAATCCCCGGCTGGCCAACTAAAAATTACTAGTAGTCTTTCGGATGAGACGTTAAACCGAGGTCCCGTGTGACGGTGCTACACACCGAGCACGTTAAAGAACCAGTCGGAATTCTCAGTAGTTTCGTCCTGTATCCTTGCACTATCCCCTGTAACAACTAACCGTCTTCTGGGGGCGTCGCTCAGATGGGCAACCGGTAGCGACGATAAATAAACGAAAATAATCAATCAATATTTAGGCTTGTCCATATGCAAAACATTTGCAGGCAATGAAATAAATGTGAATCAAAAATTAGAATTTGTTTTGTGAAGGGTAGAAAACACTGTGGGAAAAGGAGAAAATGCTGGTTACCAGAGTTTTTTCCTTCTTCAACAATGTTTTCTAAAGGTTTCTTTCTCGGGATCATCAAAACCAGGGACTGTTGGGTAAAGGGTTAAACACCCCTCAAAGTTGGCAGAGTTGGAAGACATAATTTGGTATAAAGTGATGTACAGAGTGACGGCCTCTCACATGCAATGTTTCTGGTTCAAAATTCATCATGAGAGCATTTTCAGGAAGCAATTACTGAGAGTAATATGTAAAAGCTATGAGACCTTGTTTTTCAATCCTTGTAAAACATAGATAAAATTAACTCAATATTGTCTGGCAGGAAATAAGAAAGAAATACTCTTATACATTTTGAAATGTGTATAATATATAGTAAATTGATACTATATGATTGCATTAAAAATCTGTGTATTTAGTTACAACAGGAAAAGTCAAATTTCCTACATATCTAGAACACCCTTATGAGATACCCAAAGCTAGCCATTAGAAATATGTTTCCTGTCTTTTCTAAGGCATTTGATAAATTCATTTTTTACCACACAATGCCCACTATTAACTACCTGTAGAAGAAGCCTTTTGAAAACATTGTGGAAAAAGGAGAAAATGCTGGTAACCAGCATTTTCTCCTTTCCCCACTATGTTTTCTGTCTTATCAAACAAAGAACACATTACTGAGCTACATTGAAATTGTCTGCAAATGCTTTCAATTTGGACAGGTAAAAAATTTTGTTGTGGGGTAAAGGGTTAACCCAATACCACACAATCACTACTCTTAACGATCTTGAGAAAGAAGCCTGGAAAAACATTGTGGGAAAAGGACAAAATGCTAGAAACCAGCATAATTTTTCACACAATGTTTTCTACTCTTCATAAAACAAATTTCGAATTTTCAGTCACTTTTATTTTGTCATCTGCAAATGCTTTTGATTTGGACGAACCTAAAATTTTGTCGTTTGGTAATGAGTTGAAGCAATTTTAGATCAGGATCAGTCTGCAGATGCTAGATTTGGCTGGAACAGGGTGGTCTTGGCCAGAACAGGCTAGTCTTGGCTGGTTCAGGCCGTCTTGGCTGGTACAGGATAGTCTTGGCTGGTTCAGGAAGGTCTTGGCTGGTACAGGATAGTCTTGGCTGGTTCAGGACGGTCTTTGCTGGTTCAGGATAGTCTTGGCTGGTTCAGGACGGTCTTTGCTGGTACAGGATAGTCTTGCCTGGTTCAGGCTGGTCTTGGCTGGTACAGGCTAGTCCTGAAATATGGAAATGTAGTTTGAAACACAATGATTGCTGAACTCAGGCTTAGGTTTTACAGTGTGAAAGATGATAAATTGTCTTATATTTCAGAGTTGAAGCCAAAAGTGGTATCGGGTTTACTACCAGGACTGCCGGCCTATCTGCTATTTATGTGTGTCAGACATACAGACTACGAGAATGATGATGAGAAGGTCCGATCTCTGTTAACTAGTTCTATAAATGGCATCAAAAAAGTTGTCAAGGTAGGATTTATTGAATTGCTAGGTATTTCATCTGTTTTCAACAGTTACTGGAATCAGCCTGTCTGTCTGTGCTTCTGTCTGTGTATCCATCCGTGTGTCTGTCTGTGTACAAAATACTAGTAATTTTGTGTCGCAAACTTCTCCTGCAATTTTCCTTCAATTTTATTGGAACTTTGCACATATATTGTAGATTTGTAAGATGCAATTTCCAAGTGTCGGCTCTTCCTGGTTGAGGAATTATCTCCCCTTGAACTTGACACTTTTTCTGTCAAAGGGCTGGTGGGGGTATTAGGTCACATTCAGTGACAGCTCTAGTTTGACTTGTTTTTTCATGACAGCCAGTGCACCTGTCAATATATTACTCT
Source organism: Tridacna crocea (assembly GCA_943736015.1). Taxonomy (NCBI): domain Eukaryota; kingdom Metazoa; phylum Mollusca; class Bivalvia; order Cardiida; family Cardiidae; genus Tridacna; species Tridacna crocea. Next base: position 13,350,854 of record OX031057.1, on the reverse strand, counting down.
TTTGTGTCTTGTACTTTGAGCGAGGGGGGCGGGGGGAACAGGCTGTTTTAGGTGAAATATTTATGACATGAATATGAATGGAGGAAAAAGACAATGTACTATTACCCAGCATTTTCTCCTTTTTCCATAATGTTATTTTGCATATCAAGAAAAATTCCTTTATTTGAGCCACATGACATTTCTTGTTTGCCAAAGCTTTACACTTGCTCAACTCTTTACCAAGTGACAAGACTTTGGACTGGTCCAAATTGAAAGTATTAGGTAGATGACAGAAAAAATGCTGGTTACAAGCATTTTCTTCTTTTTCATACAATGTTTTAAAAACTTTCATTTTTCAGTGTGTTTTAACTGTTTACCACACAATCCCGACTTTTAATGAAAATGCTGGTAACCAGCATTTTCTCCTATTCCCACAATGTTTTCTTCTGTTCCCAAAACAAATTTTAAATTTTTAGTCACTTTCACCATGTCACTTAGAAATGCTTTCAATTTGGACCAGTCTAAAATTTTGTTGTTCGTAAAGGGTTCAGATAGGAATAGTATGGTAAAGGGTTAAGGTATACAAGTATTGTGATATTGTTCGAGAGAAAACATGAACATGTATTATCACTGTCTTTAATCTAGATTTTTATCTTCATCGTCGTGAGTGAAAACCATATATGATATTTGTATCCTAAGTATCATTTTAGCCCTGTTGTTTCTTAATTACAGAAGCACCATGATGACCTTGAACGAGTGACCTTGTGGTTGGCCAACACTTGCCGATTCCTCCATACTTTAAAACAATACAGTGGGGAGAAACAGTTTATGCAGGAGAACACTGGGCGCCAAAATGAACATTGTTTGAGAAATTTTGACCTTTCCGAGTACAGATCTGTATTCAGTGACCTTGCTGTTTGGATTTATCAAACATTGATCAAACTAATGGAGGCCACCATTCAACCTTCAATAGGTAATCTATCCCATGTTCTTTTATTTATCTTTAGATTGCCTTTTACAAACTTGTGTACATGTGTATTTGCTGAAGTCAACAGTGAATATAGATCAAAAACTGCATAGAATTTGTAGTCTGATCTTTATCTCACATTGTGTACTTGCTTGTCAAGCAATGTAATTTGTAATATTCTCTTAAATGGTATGATGTATATTTCCTGCATTCCTAGATCTGGTAGTTAACCCTTTACCACACAATGACGACTTTTAAAACACCAGAGAGAGATGGCTTTTGAAAGCATTGCGGAAAAAGGAGAAAATGCTGGTTACCAGCATTTTCTCCTTTTCCCACAATGTTTTCTACCCTATCAAAGAAAACTCATTGCATATGAGCCACATTGAAACTATCATCAGCAAATGCTTTCAATTCGGACAGGTCTAAAATCTTGTGGTGCGGTAAAGGGGCAAGGCTTCTGGCTAGAGATGGGAAGGTTGAAGGTTCAAATCCAGGTAACAGAGGGATCAGTTCCAAAAAGGCTATATTAGGGACCACCAGCTGGCCAAAACATGTTTACCTATTGCAGACCTACCTGGTGCCTAGGCCTCTGGTAGTAAAAATGGGATAGCCCTTTAATCAGATATTCCAGATAAAATGCTTTTAAATATAGGATTCTTTATTATACCCCCTACAACAAAGTGGAGAGGGGTATACTGGAATCACCATGGCTGTCTGTCCGTCCCTCTGGAGCAATACTCCAACACTTTTTAAGGTACTGACCTCAAATTTATACACAGTGTTCCTATAAATATGAAGATGTGCATGTGCATTTTCCTACCATTTGTTGCGGAATTATCTCTCCTTGAACATTTTTCCAATTCTTTTTTTGTACTAAACCATACTGCAATCTGTGACAGCGACCTGTTTTTGTGACAAGGAGCTGGTGGGGCTATAATCACATTTAGTGATAGCTCTAGTTTCTGGACTGAAAGTGTTTCCCAGATGCAGACTTGCATGGTGTCTCTGCATAAAAAGTTAGCTAGGCCTTCTTAGGGAAGAAAAAGATGACTTATTAATCAGATATAAGGTGGGTCTCTACAAGGGTGTAAAACAACTATAAAGCAAATTCTGCACAGCACTCCTAGAAAACCACGTGGAATGCAAACTTGCCCCCTTCCCGTCTCTGCCCATCTCTCCTTTGAGACAAGCCAATTAGTGCTAAATCCTCTTATCTTGCATTACAGTTCCAGCTGTGTTAGAGCATGAAGCTATAGCAGGTCTAACAGGTAGCAAGCCCAGTGGACTGAGAGGTCGCAGCAGTTCTAGGGCTGAAGATACACCAGAATACTCCCTGGATTCTCTCATGAAATCTGTAAGTATGGTTGAAGTTTTTCACAAAGTATGACATTTTGATTTGTTTGATGTTTAATTATGACATTTTGTTTTGTTTGATGATTAACTCTCCCAAACCATCTGAAGTTTTATGGCCCCAGGTTATTCCGTGTGTTAGCAATTTTCTTGTGTTCGCAACTCCATCGGAATACATCTTGAAACCAACCTCAGTGAATCTCTGGTGTGTAGTTGTAGTTGTTAATTTTGAAATTTAGATCTCTGCAGTAACCCATTTCACTGACAAGCCCCTTGTTGTGTACATGCGCCTCTCTGCAAACTCTTGTTTCACAGTGTTTTCTATCCTTTCAAAGACCAATCTCATCAGCTAAATCATTTAATTTGTCATCTAAAGATACTTTTGTAATAGGATAGTTTGGTGACAGTTTAAAAAAATGAAAATTATGAGTAATGTGAATACAGAAAGAGAGAGAAGTTGTTTTAACCCCTTCCCAAACGACAAAGCTGTAGACTTGTCAAAATTGTAAGTTTGCAGAAGAAATAAATAAGAACCAGAATTTAAAAAAAAAAAAATGTCTTTGGAAGGACAGAAAACATTGCTTGAAAAGGACAAATACTTGTTACCATTATTTTCTCCTTTTCCCCTCGATGTTTTCAAAAGCTTTCACAGGGTCATTGAAACCTTTACCAAACAATTCCTGGTTTTTACGACCCTGCGATAGAAGCCTTTTGAAAATATTGTGGGAAAAGGAGAAAATGCTGGTAATCAGCATTTCATCTTTTTCCACATTGTTTTCTACACTGCTGGAAACAAATTTCAATTTTTGAGTTATTTTTATTTTGTCGTCTGCAAGTGCTTTCAGTATGGACAAGTATAAAATTTTGTCGTTTGGTAAAGAGTCAAAGTAGGAGTTATGACTGTCATAGAGGATACAACATAGTCACACTGTAATCAGGAGTTATGACTGTCATAAAGGGTAAAACATAGTCGCACTGTAATCAGGAGTTATGACTGTCATAAAGGGTAAAACATAGTCGCACTGTAATCAGGAGTTATGACTGTCATAAAGGGTAAAACATAGTCGCACTGTAATCCTATATACTTTCAGATGAACCAGTTTGTGAGAGTTCTTAATCAGCACGCTGTAGATCCAGAACTTATCAAACAGATATTCCGTCAGTTGTACTACTTCCTTGGGGCAAGTGCGCTGAATAATCTTCTGTTACGTAAAGAGATGTGTAACTGGTCAAAGGGCATGCAAATAAGGTAAATAGGGTCACTTCATATACATACAATTTAATAATTTTCCATGCTATCCCAACCCCAAACAACCCTGAGACTGAGGGTTTGGAACACATTATGGGAAATGCTGATCACCAGCTTAATCTCCATCTTCACAATGTTTGCTAGCCTTTCACAAACAAAAACTTACATTTTAATTTATTGTTTAGTCCTTTCCCAAACGACAAAATTTTAGACTGGTCCAAATTGGAAGCACTTGCAGATGATAAAATAAACGTAACTCAAAAACTGAAATTTGTTTCCAGCTGGGTAGAAAACATTGTGGGAAAAGGAGAAAATGCTGGTTACCAGCATTTTCTCCTTTTCCCACAATGTTTTCAAAAGGCTTCTATCTCAAGAGTCATAAAAACCATGGATCGTTTGGTAAAGGGTTAAGTCTCAGAGAGCCAAATAGACCCAACAGACATCTAGAAATAAAACCAAAATAATTGTGCCATCATCTGTGAAAAGAGGGTTTAAATGCATTTCGAAAACTTGTAAATTTGGGTGAGTCTGTGCAGGCTGACCATATTGGAAACTCTTTGTCACTGATCTTGATCTTCACTGGCAGCAAAGTAGAGTATTTAAAAGGGGCATGAAAGCTTTGTTTCACTATACATCAAAGAATTTTTTTCATCATATTTTCAGATATAATCTATCGCACATGGAGCAATGGCTAAGAGATAACAAGCTTCAAGAGTCCGGGGCAGGCTCCACCCTGGAGCCCATTATACAAGCCTCTCAGCTGTTACAGGCACGGAAAACAGACGCAGATGTGGATAGTGTTTGTGACATGTGCTCTAAACTTACAACAGCGCAGGTATAGGGCTTTTTCTCTAGTAAACTTAATATAGGTTGTCAGGATTTTTTATTTTGACTTTTAAAAATCGTATTAAAAATTGCTGAAAAGTCACGAAAGATAGTGATAAGTTTTGCACACTAGATAGAAAATGTGTCACTTTTGGTCATAAAGTTTACTGGTCAAATTTAAGAGAAAACATGTAGGAATTTTAAAATCTGGTATACTGCACAATTGTATATTTTTTTTTCCAAAGATACCGAGTCCCAGGTGAGAGATCGTGAGTCGTCATAGCCCTCTTGTTTGTCCACCATCATGATCAGTCACCTTCACCACTTGTAAAGGAGTAATTCTGTACCAAATTACAAAGCTGTATAATTGTCCATAGTAAAAGCATTTGCAGACACCAAACTGAATGCTACTGAAAATTTAAAATGGATCTTAAAACAGGAATAAAAACATTGTAGAAAAAGCAAAAAATACTGGTAACCAGAATTTTCTCTTCTATCTCTGTATTTGACATGTGATCTGAAATATTTGATGCTTGGAATTGGGACAGACAGGTCTAGCATTTTCTTGTCTGGTAATGAGTTACAGAGAAAGTAAACCCACAAAGTGTCATCATTAAATATTCTATCTGGTTAATATTACTGTATTGCAGAGCCCTTGTAGCTTGGTCAGTAGCGCACAGGACTAGAGACTAGGGATCATTTGTAGAGAAACCCAGTTTGGTGAATTTCTTTCTGGATATTGATGACAGTTTTTGTCATAGGATCCATACCCCTCTCACTCCTGAACATTTTGATGATAGTTATGTTGGAATAAGCCAGTAACTTGGAAAGAATGTCATGTGAAGTACTGGTGTAAAGAAACTCCAAAAAAGGATGAGTAAGTGCACTGGCTGCAGAAATATACCTGGAATAATGTTGAAAATTGCATTAACTCTTTACCAAACAACAAAATTTGGGGCTAATCCAAATTGAAGGCATTTGCAGACAACAAAATAGATATTAATCAAAAATTGAAATTTGATTTGGAAAGGGTAGAAAACATTGCGGGAAAAGGAGAAAATGCTGGTCACCATCATTTTCTCCCATTCCCACAATGTTTTCAAAGCCTTTCTTTCTCAGGTTGTTAAAAGTCGGGATTGTGTGGTAAAGATTTAAGCGCCAAACAGTCACTTATACAATATATTTTTTCCTTTTTCAGATTGTTAAGATTCTGAATCTATACACGCCAGTGGACGAGTTCGAAGAACGTGTTCCTATATCATTTATACGCAAAATTCAGCAGAAGTTGAAGGAACGTGAGAAAGTGGACAATGCATTGTTAATGGACTTGAAGTTCTCGTTCTCTGTCACATTCCCGTTTAATCCGTCAAAAATAGCGCTAGAGACAATAGACATTCCCGATGTTTTACATCTAAGTTCTATAGTGTCGCGTTGTTAGTGATAATATTCTAGGTTGTTGTTGTGTATGTCCTCATGGTTTATCACACTATTCTGAGTTGTAACAAAACTTGAAGAGGAACCATTTTGAAAACTTTGTGGGAAAAAAAGGAAATGCTGGTAGCCAGCATTTTCTCCTTTTATCAAAATAATGGCTATTTTTCTTTGAATGAAAAGATATTATTTTAGTCGCATTTCATTTTTCTTTTTCAAGTGCTTTTAACTCGTTACCAAACACCAAAATTTTAGGCTTGTCCAAATTGAAAGCATTGGAAGACGACAAAATAAAAGTGAAAATTTGAAATCTGTTTTGTGACGGGTAGAAAACATTGTGGGAAAAGGAGAAAATGCTGGTTACCAGGTTCTTTTTTCTGGGTCGTCAAAAGTAGGGATTGTGTGGTAATGGGTTAAACTGGACAAGTCCAGAATTTTGTTGTACAATAAGGTATAAAGTTTTACTTTTATCACACTACCAAGAGTTTGAGACTTGTCCAAATTGAAAGCATTTGCAGATGACAAATGTAGCTCAAATCTAAGTGTTTATCTTAAGTAAGGATGGGAAAAGGAAAAAAATTCTGGTTACCAGCATTTTGTTCTTTTCCTTCAATGTTTTCCAGAGTTTTGTATGTCGTGGTTGTTGCAACTTTGAATTGTTTGATGGAGGATTAACTCTTTAATTAACGACAAAATTTTTCACTTGTCCAAATTGAAAGCATTTGCAGACAACAAAATAAATTTGAATCAAAAATTGAAGTTTGAATCGGAAAGGGTAGAAAACATTTTGGGAAAAGGGGAAAATGCTGATCACCAGCATTTTCTCCTTTTCCCAAAATGTTTTCAAAGGCTTTCTTTCTCAGGGTCGTTAAAACTTGGGATTGTGTGGTAAAGAGTTAAAGTATGACTCAAAGTTTACTTTTTTTTTTTTTTTTGGACGTTGTAGATGAAGATCAGTCTTCACTGGAAGTGTGGTTTGATCTTAGATCTACACTGACTAACCCTTGAAATATTTCAAGATATTTTGCTTGAACTGCCCTTAATGCATTCCACCTGCAAATTGTTTTTGTCTTTCAATAATCTTTGGGTTATTTAAGAAGGCATTGTTGCAAATGGAGAAATTACTCCAAACAAGCAGTTTATCCTTTTGCTACAATATTTTGGTATGTTTTCATGTTTTAACCTTTATGTTCATCCCCCAAATTTACAAAAATGTTTCCAGTCTTTTGCCACCGTGTTTTCATTTATGGTTACCAGCCATGAAGTGTTATACAATCAAACGCTTGCTTCTTACAAGTAGTTTTCCACCTTTACGGTTACCACCACATTTGAACCCTTTACCAAACAATCCCTGGTTTTAACAACCCTGAGAGGAAGCCCGCTGAAAACACTTTGGGAAAAGGAGAAAATGCTGGTAACCCAGTATATTCTCCTCTACCCACAATGTTTTCTCCTCTTCTGAAATCAAGGTTCAGTTTTTGAGTGCTGTTTTTCATCTGCAAATGCTTTCCATTTAGTAAAGTCTAGAATTTTTTTGTATAGTAAAGACTTAAAATCAAGTATTGTAAAATACAGAAACACAGTGTGCATGCAGTAACCAGGAAACAAATACTACAAATGTGTCTAGGTCTACATTTTTGTTTGTTCTACAAATTATATCGTATGTAACTTGCTATAGATGACAAAAATGAAGACATGTCCAAGTTGAAAGCAATTGCAGACAACAAATTCATTGTAGCTGAAAACAATAGGATTTGGCCTTGAACTTGTAGAAAACCTTGTGGGTAAATAGGAAAGCAAGCGGGACAAGCCCTTATATATATGTATTTTCCAACAGTGTTTTTAAACACCTATCTTTCTGCCCATTCAAGAGCCAATTCTCATCTTTTCAGCCCATTTTTGTTGTCTACAAATACTTTTAATTCAGTTGAGAACTTTGTCGTCTGGAAAAAATTTAGCACAGGTTGGACTATATATGAGCCACACTCTCTGAAAAGGTGGTTTAATCCATAACCACACAATCCCTATTTTTGATGACGCTGAGAAAGAAGCCTGTAGAAAACATTGTTGAAAAAGGAGAAAATGCTGGTTACCAGCATTTTCTCCTTTTCCCACCATGTTTTCTACAATTCACAAAACAAATGTCAAATTTTCTGTCACTTTCATTTTGTTATCTGCAATTGCTTTCGATATGGACAAGCCTAAAATATTGTCGTTTGTAAATGAGTTAACTCTTTACTAAACATCAAATTTTTAGACTTGCTCAAATTGAAAGCACTTGCAGACGACAAAATAACCATCACTCAGAAATTGAAATTTGTTTCGAGAAGGGTAGAAAACATTGGGGAAAGAGGAAAATATGCTGGTCATTAGCTTTTCCTACTATGTTTTCTATCTAGGCTTCTTTCTCAGGGCCGTCAAAGGTCAGGATTATGTGGTAAACAGTAAATGTGTCTGCAAAAGGTATCAGCTCATGTCAGTCTGTGCAGATAGCATTGAATGACATCTTTTGATTTCTGTCTCCTGATTCAGCTGATTTCTAGACAAAATGGATTCATTTTTGACGTTTGACTTGATTTTTATAACGCTTAACCAATTACCACACAATCCCTACTTTTGATGACCCGAAAAAGAAGCCTTTAGGAAATGTTGTGGGAAAAGGAGAAAATGCTGGAAACCAGCATTTTTCTCTTTTTCCCACCATGTTTTCTACTCTTCACAAAACAGATTTCAAATTTTCAGTCACTTTTATTTTGTTGTCTGTAAATGCTTTCGATTTGGACAAGCTTAAGATATTTTTGTTTGGTAACAAGTTAATAAAGGCACATCTAATTGACTTTTCTGAGAACACTGCTTATGTTTATTACTATAGGACTGAATGCAATTATGTTAACCTTAAGGTGCTTTTTATCTTTTGGTCAGTTTCTTCTGTCAGAATTTACCACTACATATAGTTGAAAATCAAAAGATACATGTAAAATTCTGTATCAAAATATCCTCCATTGGGCTAGATTCATCAGTCTGTCAAACCTAGTAGCTTATAACACGAAGGACTTTAACACTTTTCCACATAAGCAATAGACTTATCCAAATTGAAAGCATTTGCAAGCAACAATTTAAGTGTAGCTCAATTGATAGAATTTGTCTTTGATGGAGTAGAAAAACATTGTGGGAAAAGGAGAAAATGCTGGTAACCAGCATTTTCTCCTTTTCCCACAATGTTTTCCTCCCTTCACAAAACAAATTTCAAGTGTTCAGTCATTTTTATTTTGTCGTCTGCAAATGCTTTCAATTTGGACTGGTCTTAAATTATCTGGTGTGGTAAAGAGTTACAATAATAACAATCTTTCATTGATAAAGCATCAAAATGCACACATATACATGGGACGTTCAGAAATGTTCATATTTTCTTCTACTGCCTGAAAAAAGAAATTTTATGAATCCCCATCAGTTATATTACTTTGTAGCTAACCCGAGCACAAATTGCTTAAGGTGAGCTTTTGTGATTGTTCTGTGTCCGTCATGTGTAATCGGTTGTCAACCTTTACCTTGTGTACGCTCTGTAGAGGCCATATTTTCAGTCCAATACTCATGAAACTTGGTCAGAATGTTTGTCTTGATAATATCCTGAACGAGTTTGGAAATGGGTCCTGTCTGGTCTTAAAACTTGGTCACCAGGTCATGTTTGTAGAATAGCTTGTGTAGCTCTAGAATCATCATTTTCTGTCCAATAATTATGAAAATTAGTCAGAATGTTTTTCCTGATGATCAGTATGATGAAATTGAAAATAGGTCACATCTGGTTCAAAAAAGTAGGTCTTTAGGTCCAAATTTAGAAAAATCTTGTGTGTGCTCCAGAGGCCGCATTTTCAGTCCAACACTTATGAAAGGTGGTCAGAATCTATGTTTTGGTAATGTCTGCAATGGGAAGATGGGCTATGTTGGGCTCAAAAGTAGGTCACTTAGAGAAATTTTAGAAAAAGCTTGTGCACAAGCCAGGGGCCAAATTTTCAGTCCACTCATTATGAAAGCTTATAGAATGTTTGTCAAATATACCCAAATAGATTGAAAATGGATCATGTTTGGTCAAAAGACTCAGGTGAGCAACTGCAGGACCATCATAGCCCTCTTGTCTTTATATCAAATGGATGGAAAGAAAATAAGTATTGCAGTGGGCTACCGTTGTTTTTTTTCTTGGAAACTTTGTGTTGTAAAAATTCAAACAAGTTATTTCAAAAATTGTTGGTCTCAAAGTATTTAATGTGACAATTGTTAAATTTTTTGTACTTTTCTTTAATTTTATAGTTGATTTTTTTATTGATTGTTAAAGTTACCAGGTCACTCCTGTATTAGAAGTAACATTTGATACCAACATCTGTTCCACAGATTCTTTAACTATTATTGAAGAAAAAGCAGCCCTTATTTCTGTTGAAGTCATCATTAATTGGTTAACCCATTACCACACAATCCCTACTTTTGACATTCCTGAGAAAGAAGCCTTTAGAAAACATTGTGGGAAAAGGAGAAAATGCTGGTAATCAGCATTTTCTCCTTTTCCCGCAATGTTTTCTACCCTTCATAAAACAAATTTCAAATTTTCAGCCACTTTTACTTTGTCATCTGCAAGTGCTTTTGATTTTGACAAGCCTAAAATACTGTCATTTGGTAATGAGTTAACAAACAAAGCAATATTGTGCTTTCAAGTCCCTTAGGGAGAGAGCTTTTGAAAATGCTGTGAAACAATGGGAAATTCTGGAAATCATGCTTTCAACTTTTCAGAGACATTGAATCATCTTTCCACATGAAATTTGTGATCTGCAGGTGATGTCACTTTGAGTAAATCACCTTTTTGTTGTCCTGTACAGAGTTTAGCAGCTTAACCCTTTACCCCATAAGGCATTTCTATGGTATCTCTAATTGACCCTAAATAACAGCAAGCACGAAGCCGTTTCTTGTGTGTATATGACACCTTTTGATAGTGTAGAAAACATTGTGGCAAAAGGTGAAATTGCTCGTCACGTGCAATTTCACCTTTTACCACAGTGTTTTCCAAAGGCTCCTACAAGCAGTGGGTAGAAATGAGTATCTATGGAGTAAAGGGTTAACTCATCACCATACAACAAGAAATGACACTCAACCAAATTGAAAGCATTTATAAGTGGCAGACTTTAATATGTCTCAACTCTTTACAACACAATCCCAACTTTTAACAATCATAATGTAGAAGACTTTTGAAAACATTGTCGATAACCAGCATTTTCTCCTTTTCCCACTATGCTTTCTACTCTTCTAAAGACAAATTTCAATTTTTTAGGCATGTTTACTTTGTTATTTTTTTTCAAATGCTTCCAATTTGGACAAGTCTAAACTTTTGTAATTTGGTAAGGAGTTAACCCTTTACTCCATAGATACCGTACTCATTTCTACGCATTGCTTGTCGAAGCCTTTGGAAAACATTGTGGCAAAAGGTGAAATTGCTCGTCACGAGCAATTTCACCTTTTGCCACAATGTTTTCTATGCTATCAGAAGGTGTCATATATGCATAAGAAACAGCTTTATCCTTGCTGTTATTTAGGGTCAATTAGAGATACCATAGAAATACCATATGGGGTAAAGAGCTAAATGTTCATATTTGTCCTTGAAAAGGGAATACTACAGGAGAAAATGTTGGTTACCAGTATTTTCTTGTTTACACCAATGTATTCAAAAAGCTTTCTTTCTCGGGGATTAGGATTCAGGATTATGTTGTTAAAAGTGAAAGTACCTAGTCTAATGCATTCTAGAAGCTTATTTAGTGATAGAACTGGTTATGCAAACTCTATGTTGTTATGAATTTGTTACTGTTTAACTCTTTACCAAACCATCCCAAGTTTTAAGGACGTATGGCAAGGAGACTTTATGAAAACATCGTGAAAAAAGGAGAAAATGTTGGTAGTCAACATGTTGGTGGTCAACATATTCTCCTTTTTCTCTCTATTTTCTACCCATCCGTGGACAAATTTCAATTTTGTTGTCTGCTTATACCTTCAGTTTGGACAAGGCTAAAATTTCAAAGTGTGTATGCTCTTTACCCCACAATCCTGAGTTTTAATAACCGAGTGTAAGATGCCTTTTGAAAACAATGTGGAAACAGGAGAAAATGCTGGCAACCAGCATTTTCTCCTTTTTCCACAATGTTTTCTACCACATTTTAAGATGAAATCATCATTTGATCTACATATATTTTGTCATCCACAAATGCTTTCAATTTGGTCTAGTCCAATTTTTTTTTCATTTGGTAAAGAGTTCAAGAGTGCCGAAAATGTCAGTATTGTCTATTAGGCACACTTTGACTGATTCTAGTTAATATATTGTTTGACATTATAGATATTTAGTATAAAGGTTTTTAATTTAAATTTGCATGTTCAACTACAAATTCCTGGATTTGTTGTCTCAAAGAAATTAAAAAGATAGTAACCTTGCAGAAAAGTTAGTTTTATTATATTTTTTTTTACTTGAAAAATACATGTTTTAGCTTCAGGGCCCAGATTCACCAACCATTCTTAAGAACGTCATTCGTCTTATTCTCCAGAGTTTTCTAAATTTGTAAGTAACACAACATCTGATTGGCTAAACCATTTTCTGATTGGCTAAACCAAATGGTTTAGCCAATCAGAGATTTTGTTACTTACAAATTTAGAAAGCCTTGGAATATAAGACTAAGAATATTCTCAAGAATGGTTGGTGAATGCGGGCCCAGATCTCTATTCTATATTTGAATGATATTCTTCTCTGCTTCTAACATTATTACAGTCATGCCGAGCCTTGTAGCTCAGTCGGTAAGGTACTGGATTTGGGAATGGTGGTAGCAGATTTCAATCCTGGCTTGTCCAAGTTTTTGAGGAATGCTGATAGTCACTGCAACAGAATTCATTCTCTCGCTGCTGACCATTGTCTCTATGATGGTTATGTGGGAAAGCAGCCAGTGGCTTGGAAAGAAAATTGTGTGAAGTACTGGTAAAAGAGGAAAAAGGAAAGCATGGATAGGTGCACTGGCTGCTTGCTGATGTAACTGAACTAATGTTGAAAATAGCATTAACCCTTTGCTAAACAATCCCTGGTTTTTAAAACTTTGAGATAGAAGCCTTTGGAAAACATTGTGGGAAAAGGAAAAAAAGAGAAAAAGTAACCAGCATTTTCTCCTTTTTCCACAATGTTTTCTACCCTGCTGGAAACAAATTTCAAGTTTTGAGTTATGTTTACTTGGTTGTCTGCAAGTGCTTTCAATTTGGACCGTTCTAAAATTTTGTAGTTTGGGAAAGAGTTACAAGCCATACAATCAATCATTCATATTTCAGTTACACAGTGACTATTCACATATTCATGTGTTGCCTGGGTTTGACCTGTACTAGGTTAGGTCTCTGAAGTGTCTTGTCCAAGGACACTCCCATGAGAAAACCCAAAGCTTCCAGTAAGGCAGCCTCCTTTACCCAGATTCGATTCATTCTGTAGTCGACCTGGGTTTTTTTCAGTGGCATCTCCTCGTTCTCATGAATTTCTTTGATTGGTTATCTCAATTTTCTTTGAGAAAATTTAAACTATTTTTATCACGAATACACAGTCATTTCTAGTTTTAACTTGTCAATATCCAATCACATCATTTGTTGCAAATCAAGCTTAGCAATCCTATAAATCTGGCGTCACCCATCAACACCACAATCGAAAAGCATTTGTAAAAGAGATTTTCAGCAAAACACTGGAAGATTGTCATTTAAAATAGTATACAAAGATCAATGGTGTTGTCCCTGTATTGCAGAATGGCATACTAGCTCATTGGTAGAGCATTTACACTTTTTTCTAGGCTTTGAAAGATAGATAAATTTGAGCCATTTATTTTTTCTTCTGCTAATAGAAAAAAAGAAATTCTGAAAATCATCCAGCAGTGTGAAGAAATGACATGCGTTTTAATTGGTAAAGCAATATCAAACATTTGCAAAGGTGCATTGTTTGAGCTGATTTACATGCCCATGATTTAGATTACTATTGAATGAGATCAAACACAACAGAATCCACACGAAAACCAATTACAAGGACCATTAGTAATATAGAAACTCTTTCATGTTACATAGGGTATGATTAGGCCGGGACCGAACAGCTTTCAAGAAGCAAAAATTCTTGCCACGAGAAAAGGGGATCAAAAGTTTAACTCATTATTTCGACTACTATATATCATTTTCGAAGCATCAAAAGCTTGCTGTGTAATCCAGAGCATTTCCAATTAACTTTTAAAAGCTTGAAAATAGAAGAATTGCATCTTGTGTGCTTACAATTTCTGGATTTTCCACATGGTCTCTTCTCGTGTTGCGAAAGTTTTTCTTCAAAATGGCTGAATATCAGCTAAAACTTTCACAGCATCATAAGAGGTGTATTTTTCTGTTAAAACACTCGTGTAACTTTTTATCGGGTACCTATTGTCATGCCACAATTGAATATGCAAGAGCTACATGGGATAAATTTATCGCATCATCACAAAGGGGGGTCTAAACTGGACTGCTTATTTCTGCTCTTCAAACCCTTTCTTTACCTTCAAACTTCAAAAGGGAGTTTAACCCATTACCACACAATCCCTACTTTTGACGCCCCTGAGAAAGAAGCCTTTCGAAAACACTGTAGGAAAAGGAGAAAATGCTGGTAACCAGCATTTTCTCCTTTTCCCACAGTGTTTTCTAGTCTTCCCAGACCAAATTTCAATTTTTCAGTCGCCTTTATTTTGTCATCTGCAAATGCTTTCAAATTGAACTAGTCTAAAATTTTGTCGCGTGGTCAAGAGTTAATGCACCTCAGCAAGATACCTGACGCACCGTCCCATAATTACACACCCACAAAATCCATTTTTGTCTGATAGAGAAATCATGAGGTAGAATGGTTCTTTGCAAGATGTTTGATGAAGAAAATTTACCTGTAATAAAGTTTTGAGTCAGGTCATCTTGCACGGGCTAACTTGGTTTGAAACTTTTTTGTGGATACATTAACGCTATGCGATTTGCTGACCTTTCACAGTGTAGATCAAGATCAGATCAGCAGGACTTGCTTTTTGCAGACAGTGTAGATCAAGATCAGACTATAAAGAATGTGCAGACTGATCTTGGTTCTACACTGTCCAGTAAAGAAATATTATTCCCCAAACATAACTTTCAAATAGCAATAACTGGGCTTTTACTAATCGAATAGAAAATGTTAGTCATTTAGCAGGATTAGGGGTTAAGCCCCTTTTCACGGAGCATGGCTCACATATGACCAACTTTCCCCTTTGAAAATAAAATGAGACAGTTCTGGTAACTCAGAAGAGAAGACTGAGCATAAATCTATACTCTCCACTTTATTGACATATCCTTGCTAATTCACTATTCCCTTTATTGACATATCCTTGCTAAAACACTTTTCGCTTCATTGACGTATCCGTGCTAAAACGCTATCTGCTTCACTGACGTATCCTTGCTAAAACACTATCTGCTTTATCAACGTATCTTTGCTAAAACACTAGGGTAAAGTGATAGTGAGTCGGACACCCTCTCGCTATTTTTAGTGATTCTGTCTATATTTGGAAACATATCGGAGCCTGGTTTTCACTGGTACCCTGTTTGACATCTCTAGAAGCATAATGGACGCTTTCATCGTCGGAAATAAGCGTTTTTGTGGGGGAAAAACGTGTTTGTTAGAGGCAACCCTAGAATGATAATGACTCGGACAAAATCGATGATGAGTCGGACATGCGTGATTTTGAGTCGGACGACAGGTTTTACTACTTCATCTTGTATCTAACAAGTGGTTAAACCTTAATCGAACAATCCAATCTTATCGTTGTCTGCTTATGTCGTATTCTTCAAAGATTCGACCTTCTTACACGACGCATCACACTCCCCGATATTCGGGAGTCTGTAGTATTAAGTCATTAGCCATTAAGTAGTAATGGATAAAATGGCTTTTATCAACACGTTTGAGGAGAAATCATGTCTGTTTTAAGCCCATATTTCTCTATTTAAACTGCTGATTATATCTGAATGAATAGCACTAGGTAGCGTTTTATTGAGCAAACGTTTATTTTAGTTTTAAATTCATAGTACTTAACGGTTGTCGCGTAGAAAATTAGTCCGGTTCTGTACCCAGGATGCCCAAATTAGATAGATGAGTATTTGTAGAACGTAGGTCCCTAAGGCTCCTTTCAAAGTTTTTGAAATAAAAATAATGATAAAAACAAAAAATATATTTAAAAAAAGATGGCGTGAATTTGCCAGCAAATAGGCAAATTGTATACCAATCATTGTCATCAGTATTAAAAAGTAGGTCAAAAGACAGCATATTCAGCTACGCCGAAATATAAAAAGTTTAGCTACTGAAATTGATTTATCATCCAAGAAAGAGTTCAAAATCATGCTATGATCACACTGACCTCAAAAATGCCATTTTTCCCCTTTAATTTTACAATCTTAAAGTAGTAGGTCTACAAAGTTTGAAGACGGTTTATGAGATAGAGTCAGTTATAAAGTATTTAAAAAGTTTTGAGTCTCGGGTGTTTTTTATTTAAACAATTTTGGCGGGGAATTCCAAAAGTTTTTTCACAGTAAGATTGGTCGTTTTTTATTGGATATTTATATGGTTATCGTCGTGGATCATATTATTATAACATTATTACAGGAAATTTTTAAAGTTAGGCTACTTCATATTAATGAACCACGCTCTTTTAAAATGGTATCTTCATGATTCTAGACATGTGTATATATACCAATAGAAAGTTTCCTCCGACATTGGTCTGAGCAGACTGCTAGGGTTGACATTTGTCATAGAATCATGCATCCCACTTTGAACAACGTAGATCACATCCAAACACGTTTTAACAAAAAGTTAATGTCGTATTGGACTTTATAAAACATATCGAGGCGAGATGCTCGTACGTAGTATTGGCACTCCATTTCATATTTCTTTCTTTACCAGAAATGTTTTTGAAGTGGAAACCGGTGTACACGAAACCTGGACAGAGCGGATTTGAATACAAGCACAAGTTATAATCCATTTTAATTTTCATGAGTGCAGATAGCAGTTTATCTATTGTATCCAAGAACGAAAATATTAAGGGATGATCCGTCAAGTTGAACTGTCCGACTCAGTATAAAATCAACACTTTTCCGTGTCCGACTTAATATCAAATCATGTCCGACTCAACATCAAATCTATGGGTAAAATTAAATTGGAAAGTTTGGCGTTTTCACGCTGAAAAACCTTTCTCATTTGCTACTGAACGTCAAGTAAACTGTAAAAACTTTGAAACGACGTTATATGAATGTGTTCCAGGACAATAATCAATGTAAAGAACCAATAACAAAATAACCAATCTAGATTTACAAAATGGCCAATCTTACTTTTTTGGCTAATTTAAACTTCCAAAATTGACTGCAAACGGTGTTTATGAAAACGACTTCCACTAAGAGAGGAAATACGTCACAAACTAGCAACTGACGACTTTGCAGAGAATGAATAACGACGGGTATCACATGGTAGCGTTTCTTATGTTTCGCGGCCAGTAACCGGTGCGAAATTACGTTAAAAAACGTCCGACTCTAGATCGTGTCCGACTCTCTATCACTTTACCCTATATGATTTATTGACGTATCCTTGCTAAAACACTATATGCTTAATCAACGTATCTTTGCGTTTATTGACGTATCCTTGCTAAAATACTATCTGCTTTATTGACTTTTATCTTTCAACTACGCGAATATCCATGCAATATCACCCATGATATATTTTTTTTGATATACCACGGTTATTTTTAGAACAATGATATACCACGGATATTTATAGCACATGCCGGAACTACTTTCGACCTAAAACATGACCTCTTGTTGACATTTTTTCAATACACAAATCCAAGCAAGACAACAGTCGCTAGAAAAAAAAATCTATAGAACAAAAACAGTACTTTTGTTGTCTTTATTTAAATTAAACAA
Organism: Tridacna crocea; assembly: GCA_943736015.1. Taxonomy (NCBI): domain Eukaryota; kingdom Metazoa; phylum Mollusca; class Bivalvia; order Cardiida; family Cardiidae; genus Tridacna; species Tridacna crocea. Next base: position 13,333,065 of record OX031057.1, on the reverse strand, counting down.
ATACAGAATATGCCACACTGCAGGTCTGGTGTAGTTCTGTAGGCAGGTAAAATGCTGACTGTCTTCCAAAATCTTTAAATGTTTACTAAAACTTCTTCCATAACTCCAGGCCTTATTTCAGTTAAAATATTGAGTTGTCTTGCTCTGAAATTAGAAAAAAGAAATTATAAATTGAATGCCTAATTATGAGAAAGAAAATCAGCAGAGTAACCCTTTACATCATAATTATGTCTTTTTCAGAGTAAGCAGACTTTTACAGTAGAAAGCATTGCATTAATGGCAAATTGTCTTGTTATGAGCACATTTTCTTGATTTTCTGAATGAAGATTTACAGAATAGCACAGTGACTATGAGAATGGCAAATCTACTCGAGGGGAGAGTTTCCTTGATATTCTGTATGTTGGCATATTTGATTTTCTTTCTCATACATACTTCAAAACAATTTAACCCTTTAGCACACAATTCCAAATTATCCACCATAGGGAAGAAAGGTTTTTAAACAGTACAAGGAGGAGGATGAAAAAACTTTGTTATGCACATTTTATCCATTTCCCACATTGTTTTCAATATATCAGAGAAAAAATACTTAATGTAACTCTTTACAAAAATTATACAACAGTCCAAATTGTAATCATTTGCAGATGACAAATCAAATTCAACGCGCATCTTGAAATTAGTCTTGAAACGTGTAGAAAATATCGTGGAAACGTGATAAAATATGGTCAAACATTTTGGCAAACACAAGCAGCGGTTACACGTACCTTTCACCGGCTGTCAGGTCTTGAAAATCCCTGTCCCCCACCCAGTAATAGCGTGTCTCAAATCTCCACAGCCCAATCTCAGCTTTCCAATCAATTCTCATTTGCAAATGAAGCTAGAGTCCATGAAAATCCAGTGTGTGAAGGCCAAGTAACTCCACCCGCCATACCCGAACAGCTGCATATTCCAAACTTGAATATCTCCACTAGGAATAGTAGTGTGACAACTCCATTGTTCTTCGGAAGCGTCTTAAACGTCCGCACATTAAATGTTTATCCATATCAGAATCTATCTGATCGATAGAATTGTCAAAAACTCCATGTACTTTTCTCCCGCGTTTAAATTTCAATGATTTGCACTACACGACCGTTTGAGAGTACACAAACAGTGTGCCGGTTACCCGTGACATATTTTTTTTTAAGCGACGGCTTATCCAAAGTATTTCAGGTCAAATGCACACTTGATTTATGTTACAATATTGACAAAAATTCAATTTCTGTCGGTTTGTTTTTTTGAAAACGTTTGACTGCGTACAAAAACGAAGAAACATCTTGAACTTCTTTCTTTGTGCAGGCTTGTACGTCTATGTGTAAATTGTTTGTGTATTAGATTAAAAGCGCGTGCTGTATCATTAGCTAATTTGCATATAGCGATAAATTCGTGTTTTTTCTTGTTGAATAATAAACAGGAATAACAAAAACCGACCAATCAGACGCTGAAAGATAAATAGAATACGTACCTAGTGTTGTAGAATATCAAAAATATCTAACGAGGTTGGGAGAATTGATAATTGTCGAGCCTTGGCGAGACACGCTATTACCGGGTGGGGGACAATTTCTAATTGGTCGGTTTTTGTTATTCCTGTTTATTATTCAACAAGAAAAAACACGAATTTATCGCTATATGCAAATTAGCTAATGATACAGCACGCGCTTTTAATCTAATACACAAACAATTTACTCATAGACATACAAGCCTGCACAAAGAAAGAAGTTCAAGATGTTTCTTCGTTTTTTTTGTACACAGTCAAACGTTTTCAAAAAAACAAACCGACAGAAATTGAATTTTTGTCAATATTGTAACAGAAATCAAGTGTGCATTTGACCAGAAATACGTTGGATAAGCCGTCGCTTAAAAAAAATATGTCACGGGTAACCGGCAAACTGTTTGTGTACTTTCAAACGGTCGTGTAGTACAAACCATTGAATTTTAAACGCAGGAGAAAAGTACATGGAGTTTTTGACAATTCTATCGATCGGATAAGATTATGATATGGATACACATTTAATGTGCCGACGTTTAAGACGGTTCCGTAGAACATTGGAGTTGTCACACTGCTATTCCTAGTGGAGATATTCAAGTTTGGAATATGCAGCTATTCGGGTATGGCGGGTGGAGTTACTTGGCCTTCACACACTGGATTTTCATGGACTCTAGCTTCATTTGCAAATGCGAATTGATTGGAAAGCTGAGATTGGGCTGTGGAGATTATAGACACGCTATTACCGGGTGGGGGACAGTGATTTTCAAGACCTGACAGCCGGTGAAAGGTAGGTGTCACCGCTGCTTCTGTTTGCCAAAATGTTTGACCATATTTTATCCCGTTTCCACGATATTTTCTACACGTTTCAAAACTAATTTCAAGATGCGCGTTGAATTTGATTTGTCATCTGCAAATGATTTCAAATTGGACTGTTGTATAATTTTTGTAAAGAGTTACATTACGTATTTTTTCTCTGATATATTGAAAACAATGTGGGAAATGGATAAAATGTGCGTAACAAAATTTTTTCATCCTCCTCCTTGTACTGTTTAAAAACCTTTCTTCCCTATGATGGATAATTTGGAATTGTGTGCTAAAGGGATAAATTGTTTTGAAGTAGATCTATGTATGAGAAAGAAAATCAAATATGCCAACATATAGAATATCAAGGAAACTCTCCCCTCGAGTAGATTTGCCATTCTCATAGTCACTGTGCTATTCTGTAAATCTTCATTCAGAAAATCAAGAAAATGTGCTCATAACAAGACAATTTTCCATTACTACAATGCTTTCTACTGTAAAAGTCTGCTTACTCTGAAAAAGACATAATTATGATGTAAAGGGTTACTCTGCTGATTTTCTCTCCCATAATTAGGCATTCAATTTATAATTTCTTTTTTCTAATTTCAGAGCAAGACAACTCAAAATTTTAACTGAAATAAGGCATGAAGTTATGGAAGAAGTTTTAGTAAACATTTAAAGATTTTGGAAGACAGTCAGCATTTTACCTGCCTACAGAACTACACCATGCCTGCAGTGTGACATATTCTGTATTTTTTAAATTTAAATAAAGACAACAAAAGTACTGTTTTTGTTCTATAGATTTTTTTTTCTAGCGACTGTTGTCTTGCTTGGATTTGTGTAATGACAAAATGTCAACAAGAGGTCATGTTTTAGGTCGAAAGTAGTTCCGGCATGTGCTATAAATATCCGTGGTATATCATTGTTCTAAAAATAACCGTGGTATATCAAAAAAAATATATCATGGGTGACATTGCATGGATATTCGCGTAGTTGAAAGATAAATAGAGAATACGTACCTAGTGTTGTAGAATATCAAAAATATCTAACGAGGTTGGGAGAATTGATAATTGTCGAGCCTTGGCGAGACAATTATCAATTCTCACAACCGAGTTAGATATTTTTGATATTCTACAACACTAGGTACGTATTCTATTTATCTTTCAACGTCTGATTGGTCGGTTTTTGTTATTCCTGTTTATTATTCAACAAGAAAAAACACGAATTTATCGCTATATGCAAATTAGCTAATGATACAGCACGCGCTTTTAATCTAATACACAAACAATTTACTCATAGACGTACAAGCCTGCACAAAGAAAGAAGTTCAAGATGCTTCTTCGTTTTTTTTGTACACAGTCAAACGTTTTCAAAAAAACAAACCGACAGAAATTGAATTTTTGTCAATATTGTAACAGAAATCAAGTGTGCATTTGACCAGAAATACGTTGGATAAGCTGTCGCTTAAAAAAAATATGTCACGGGTAACCGGCAAACTGTTTGTGTACTTTCAAACGGTCGTGTAGTACAAACCATTGAATTTTAAACGCAGGAGAAAAGTACATAGAGTTTTTGACAATTCTATCGATCGGATAAGATTATGATATGGATACACATTTAATGTGCCGACGTTTAAGACGGTTCCGTAGAACATTGGAGTTGTCACACTGCTATTCCTAGTGGAGATATTCAAGTTTGGAATATGCAGCTATTCGGGTATGGCGGGTGGAGTTACTTGGCCTTCACACACTGGATTTTCATGGACTCTAGCTTCATTTGCAAATGCGAATTGATTGGAAAGCTGAGATTGGGCTGTGGAGATTATAGACACGCTATTACCGGGTGGGGGACAGTGATTTTCAAGACCTGACAGCCGGTGAAAGGTAGGTGTCACCGCTGCTTCTGTTTGCCAAAATGTTTGACCATATTTTATCCCGTTTCCACGATATTTTCTACACGTTTCAAAACTAATTTCAAGATGCGCGTTGAATTTGATTTGTCATCTGCAAATGATTTCAAATTGGACTGTTGTATAATTTTTGTAAAGAGTTACATTACGTATTCTTTCTCTGATATATTGAAAACAATGTGGGAAATGGATAAAATGTGCGTAACAAAATTTTTTCATCCTCCTCCTTGTACTGTTTAAAAACCTTTCTTCCCTATGATGGATAATTTGGAATTGTGTGCTAAAGGGATAAATTGTTTTGAAGTAGATCTATGTATGAGAAAGAAAATCAAATATGCCAACATATAGAATATCAAGGAAACTCTCCCCTCGAGTAGATTTGCCATTCTCATAGTCACTGTGCTATTCTGTAAATCTTCATTCAGAAAATCAAGAAAATGTGCTCATAACAAGACAATTTTCCATTACTACAATGCTTTCTACTGTAAAAGTCTGCTTACTCTGAAAAAGACATAATTATGATGTAAAGGGTTACTCTGCTGATTTTCTCTCCCATAATTAGGCATTCAATTTATAATTTCTTTTTTCTAATTTCAGAGCAAGACAGCTCAAAATTTCAACTGAAATAAGGCATAAAGTTATGGAAGAAGTTTTAGTAAACATTTAAAGATTTTGGAAGACAGTCAGCATTTTACCTGCCTACAGAACTACACCATGCCTGCAGTGTGACATTTTCTGTATTTTTTTAATTTAAAGAAAGACAACAAAAGTACTGTTTTTGTTCTATAGATTTTTTTTTCTAGCGACTGTTGTCTTGCTTGGATTTGTGTAATGACAAAATGTCAACAAGAGGTCATGTTTTAGGTCGAAAGTAGTTCCGGCATGTGCTATAAATATCCGTGGTATATCATTGTTCTAAAAATAACCGTGGTATATCAAAAAAAATATATCATGGGTGACATTGCATGGATATTCGCGTAGTTGAAAGATAAATAGAGAATACGTACTTAGTGTTGTAGAATATCAAAAATATCTAAAGAGGTTGGGAGAATTGATAATTGTCGAGCCTTGGCGAGACAATTATCAATTCTCACAACCGAGTTAGATATTTTTGATATTCTACAACACTAGGTACGTATTCTATTTATCTTTCAACGTCTGATTGGTCGGTTTTTGTTATTCCTGTTTATTATTCAACAAGAAAAAACACGAATTTATCGCTATATGCAAATTAGCTAATGATACAGCACGCGCTTTTAATCTAATACACAAACAATTTACTCATAGACGTACAAGCCTGCACAAAGAAAGAAGTTCAAGATGTTTCTTCGTTTTTTTTGTACACAGTCAAACGTTTTCAAAAAAACAAACCGACAGAAATTGAATTTTTGTCAATATTGTAACAGAAATCAAGTGTGCATTTGACCAGAAATACGTTGGATAAGCCGTCGCTTAAAAAAAATATGTCACAGGTAACCGGCAAACTGTTTGTGTACTTTCAAACGGTCGTGTAGTACAAACCATTGAATTTTAAACGCAGGAGAAAAGTACATAGAGTTTTTGACAATTCTATCGATCGGATAAGATTATGATATGGATACACATTTAATGTGCCGACGTTTAAGACGGTTCCGTAGAACATTGGAGTTGTCACACTGCTATTCCTAGTGGAGATATTCAAGTTTGGAATATGCAGCTATTCGGGTATGGCGGGTGGAGTTACTTGGCCTTCACACACTGGATTTTCATGGACTCTAGCTTCATTTGCAAATGCGAATTGATTGGAAAGCTGAGATTGGGCTGTGGAGATTATAGACACGCTATTACCGGGTGGGGGACAGTGATTTTCAAGACCTGACAGCCGGTGAAAGGTAGGTGTCACCGCTGCTTCTGTTTGCCAAAATGTTTGACCATATTTTATCCCGTTTCCACGATATTTTCTACACGTTTCAAAACTAATTTCAAGATGCGCGTTGAATTTGATTTGTCATCTGCAAATGATTTCAAATTGGACTGTTGTATAATTTTTGTAAAGAGTTACATTACGTATTTTTTCTCTGATATATTGAAAACAATGTGGGAAATGGATAAAATGTGCGTAACAAAATTTTTTCATCCTCCTCCTTGTACTGTTTAAAAACCTTTCTTCCCTATGATGGATAATTTGGAATTGTGTGCTAAAGGGATAAATTGTTTTGAAGTAGATCTATGTATGAGAAAGAAAATCAAATATGCCAACATATAGAATATCAAGGAAACTCTCCCCTCGAGTAGATTTGCCATTCTCATAGTCACTGTGCTATTCTGTAAATCTTCATTCAGAAAATCAAGAAAATGTGCTCATAACAAGACAATTTTCCATTACTACAATGCTTTCTACTGTAAAAGTCTGCTTACTCTGAAAAAGACATAATTATGATGTAAAGGGTTACTCTGCTGATTTTCTCTCCCATAATTAGGCATTCAATTTATAATTTCTTTTTTCTAATTTCAGAGCAAGACAACTCAAAATTTTAACTGAAATAAGGCATGAAGTTATGGAAGAAGTTTTAGTAAACATTTAAAGATTTTGGAAGACAGTCAGCATTTTACCTGCCTACAGAACTACACCATGCCTGCAGTGTGACATATTCTGTATTTTTTTAATTTAAATAAAGACAACAAAAGTCCTGTTTTTGTTCTATAGATTTTTTTTTCTAGCGACTGTTGTCTTGCTTGGATTTGTGTAATGACAAAATGTCAACAAGAGGTCATGTTTTAGGTCGAAAGTAGTTCCGGCATGTGCTATAAATATCCGTGGTATATCATTGTTCTAAAAATAACCGTGGTATATCAAAAAAAATATATCATGGGTGACATTGCATGGATATTCGCGTAGTTGAAAGATAAATAGAGAATACGTACCTAGTGTTGTAGAATATCAAAAATATCTAACGAGGTTGGGAGAATTGATAATTGTCGAGCCTTGGCGAGACAATTATCAATTCTCACAACCGAGTTAGATATTTTTGATATTCTACAACACTAGGTACGTATTCTATTTATCTTTCAACGTCTGATTGGTCGGTTTTTGTTATTCCTGTTTATTATTCAACAAGAAAAAACACGAATTTATCGCTATATGCAAATTAGCTAATGATACAGCACGCGCTTTTAATCTAATACACAAACAATTTACTCATAGACGTACAAGCCTGCACAAAGAAAGAAGTTCAAGATGTTTCTTCGTTTTTTTTGTACACAGTCAAACGTTTTCAAAAAAACAAACCGACAGAAATTGAATTTTTGTCAATATTGTAACAGAAATCAAGTGTGCATTTGACCAGAAATACGTTGGATAAGCCGTCGCTTAAAAAAAATATGTCACGGGTAACCGGCAAACTGTTTGTGTACTTTCAAACGGTCGTGTAGTACAAACCATTGAATTTTAAACGCAGGAGAAAAGTACATAGAGTTTTTGACAATTCTATCGATCGGATAAGATTATGATATGGATACACATTTAATGTGCCGACGTTTAAGACGGTTCCGTAGAACATTGGAGTTGTCACACTGCTATTCCTAGTGGAGATATTCAAGTTTGGAATATGCAGCTATTCGGGTATGGCGGGTGGAGTTACTTGGCCTTCACACACTGGATTTTCATGGACTCTAGCTTCATTTGCAAATGCGAATTGATTGGAAAGCTGAGATTGGGCTGTGGAGATTATAGACACGCTATTACCGGGTGGGGGACAGTGATTTTCAAGACCTGACAGCCGGTGAAAGGTAGGTGTCACCGCTGCTTCTGTTTGCCAAAATGTTTGACCATATTTTATCCCGTTTCCACGATATTTTCTACACGTTTCAAAACTAATTTCAAGATGCGCGTTGAATTTGATTTGTCATCTGCAAATGATTTCAAATTGGACTGTTGTATAATTTTTGTAAAGAGTTACATTACGTATTCTTTCTCTGATATATTGAAAACAATGTGGGAAATGGATAAAATGTGCGTAACAAAATTTTTTCATCCTCCTCCTTGTACTGTTTAAAAACCTTTCTTCCCTATGATGGATAATTTGGAATTGTGTGCTAAAGGGATAAATTGTTTTGAAGTAGATCTATGTATGAGAAAGAAAATCAAATATGCCAACATATAGAATATCAAGGAAACTCTCCCCTCGAGTAGATTTGCCATTCTCATAGTCACTGTGCTATTCTGTAAATCTTCATTCAGAAAATCAAGAAAATGTGCTCATAACAAGACAATTTTCCATTACTACAATGCTTTCTACTGTAAAAGTCTGCTTACTCTGAAAAAGACATAATTATGATGTAAAGGGTTACTCTGCTGATTTTCTCTCCCATAATTAGGCATTCAATTTATAATTTCTTTTTTCTAATTTCAGAGCAAGACAACTCAAAATTTCAACTGAAATAAGGCATAAAGTTATGGAAGAAGTTTTAGTAAACATTTAAAGATTTTGGAAGACAGTCAGCATTTTACCTGCCTACAGAACTACACCATGCCTGCAGTGTGACATTTTCTGTATTTTTTTAATTTAAAGAAAGACAACAAAAGTACTGTTTTTGTTCTATAGATTTTTTTTTCTAGCGACTGTTGTCTTGCTTGGATTTGTGTAATGACAAAATGTCAACAAGAGGTCATGTTTTAGGTCGAAAGTAGTTCCGGCATGTGCTATAAATATCCGTGGTATATCATTGTTCTAAAAATAACCGTGGTATATCAAAAAAAATATATCATGGGTGACATTGCATGGATATTCGCGTAGTTGAAAGATAAATAGAGAATACGTACTTAGTGTTGTAGAATATCAAAAATATCTAAAGAGGTTGGGAGAATTGATAATTGTCGAGCCTTGGCGAGACAATTATCAATTCTCACAACCGAGTTAGATATTTTTGATATTCTACAACACTAGGTACGTATTCTATTTATCTTTCAACGTCTGATTGGTCGGTTTTTGTTATTCCTGTTTATTATTCAACAAGAAAAAACACGAATTTATCGCTATATGCAAATTAGCTAATGATACAGCACGCGCTTTTAATCTAATACACAAACAATTTACTCATAGACGTACAAGCCTGCACAAAGAAAGAAGTTCAAGATGTTTCTTCGTTTTTTTTGTACACAGTCAAACGTTTTCAAAAAAACAAACCGACAGAAATTGAATTTTTGTCAATATTGTAACAGAAATCAAGTGTGCATTTGACCAGAAATACGTTGGATAAGCCGTCGCTTAAAAAAAATATGTCACGGGTAACCGGCAAACTGTTTGTGTACTTTCAAACGGTCGTGTAGTACAAACCATTGAATTTTAAACGCAGGAGAAAAGTACATAGAGTTTTTGACAATTCTATCGATCGGATAAGATTATGATATGGATACACATTTAATGTGCCGACGTTTAAGACGGTTCCGTAGAACATTGGAGTTGTCACACTGCTATTCCTAGTGGAGATATTCAAGTTTGGAATATGCAGCTATTCGGGTATGGCGGGTGGAGTTACTTGGCCTTCACACACTGGATTTTCATGGACTCTAGCTTCATTTGCAAATGCGAATTGATTGGAAAGCTGAGATTGGGCTGTGGAGATTATAGACACGCTATTACCGGGTGGGGGACAGTGATTTTCAAGACCTGACAGCCGGTGAAAGGTAGGTGTCACCGCTGCTTCTGTTTGCCAAAATGTTTGACCATATTTTATCCCGTTTCCACGATATTTTCTACACGTTTCAAAACTAATTTCAAGATGCGCGTTGAATTTGATTTGTCATCTGCAAATGATTTCAAATTGGACTGTTGTATAATTTTTGTAAAGAGTTACATTACGTATTTTTTCTCTGATATATTGAAAACAATGTGGGAAATGGATAAAATGTGCGTAACAAAATTTTTTCATCCTCCTCCTTGTACTGTTTAAAAACCTTTCTTCCCTATGATGGATAATTTGGAATTGTGTGCTAAAGGGATAAATTGTTTTGAAGTAGATCTATGTATGAGAAAGAAAATCAAATATGCCAACATATAGAATATCAAGGAAACTCTCCCCTCGAGTAGATTTGCCATTCTCATAGTCACTGTGCTATTCTGTAAATCTTCATTCAGAAAATCAAGAAAATGTGCTCATAACAAGACAATTTTCCATTACTACAATGCTTTCTACTGTAAAAGTCTGCTTACTCTGAAAAAGACATAATTATGATGTAAAGGGTTACTCTGCTGATTTTCTCTCCCATAATTAGGCATTCAATTTATAATTTCTTTTTTCTAATTTCAGAGCAAGACAACTCAAAATTTTAACTGAAATAAGGCATGAAGTTATGGAAGAAGTTTTAGTAAACATTTAAAGATTTTGGAAGACAGTCAGCATTTTACCTGCCTACAGAACTACACCATGCCTGCAGTGTGACATATTCTGTATTTTTTAAATTTAAATAAAGACAACAAAAGTCCTGTTTTTGTTCTATAGATTTTTTTTTCTAGCGACTGTTGTCTTGCTTGGATTTGTGTAATGACAAAATGTCAACAAGAGGTCATGTTTTAGGTCGAAAGTAGTTCCGGCATGTGCTATAAATATCCGTGGTATATCATTGTTCTAAAAATAACCGTGGTATATCAAAAAAAATATATCATGGGTGACATTGCATGGATATTCGCGTAGTTGAAAGATAAATAGAGAATACGTACCTAGTGTTGTAGAATATCAAAAATATCTAACGAGGTTGGGAGAATTGATAATTGTCGAGCCTTGGCGAGACAATTATCAATTCTCACAACCGAGTTAGATATTTTTGATATTCTACAACACTAGGTACGTATTCTATTTATCTTTCAACGTCTGATTGGTCGGTTTTTGTTATTCCTGTTTATTATTCAACAAGAAAAAACACGAATTTATCGCTATATGCAAATTAGCTAATGATACAGCACGCGCTTTTAATCTAATACACAAACAATTTACTCATAGACGTACAAGCCTGCACAAAGAAAGAAGTTCAAGATGTTTCTTCGTTTTTTTTGTACACAGTCAAACGTTTTCAAAAAAACAAACCGACAGAAATTGAATTTTTGTCAATATTGTAACAGAAATCAAGTGTGCATTTGACCAGAAATACGTTGGATAAGCCGTCGCTTAAAAAAAATATGTCACGGGTAACCGGCAAACTGTTTGTGTACTTTCAAACGGTCGTGTAGTACAAACCATTGAATTTTAAACGCAGGAGAAAAGTACATAGAGTTTTTGACAATTCTATCGATCGGATAAGATTATGATATGGATACACATTTAATGTGCCGACGTTTAAGACGGTTCCGTAGAACATTGGAGTTGTCACACTGCTATTCCTAGTGGAGATATTCAAGTTTGGAATATGCAGCTATTCGGGTATGGCGGGTGGAGTTACTTGGCCTTCACACACTGGATTTTCATGGACTCTAGCTTCATTTGCAAATGCGAATTGATTGGAAAGCTGAGATTGGGCTGTGGAGATTATAGACACGCTATTACCGGGTGGGGGACAGTGATTTTCAAGACCTGACAGCCGGTGAAAGGTAGGTGTCACCGCTGCTTCTGTTTGCCAAAATGTTTGACCATATTTTATCCCGTTTCCACGATATTTTCTACACGTTTCAAAACTAATTTCAAGATGCGCGTTGAATTTGATTTGTCATCTGCAAATGATTTCAAATTGGACTGTTGTATAATTTTTGTAAAGAGTTACATTACGTATTTTTTCTCTGATATATTGAAAACAATGTGGGAAATGGATAAAATGTGCGTTACAAAATTTTTTCATCCTCCTCCTTGTACTGTTTAAAAACCTTTCTTCCCTATGATGGATAATTTGGAATTGTGTGCTAAAGGGATAAATTGTTTTGAAGTAGATCTATGTATGAGAAAGAAAATCAAATATGCCAACATATAGAATATCAAGGAAACTCTCCCCTCGAGTAGATTTGCCATTCTCATAGTCACTGTGCTATTCTGTAAATCTTCATTCAGAAAATCAAGAAAATGTGCTCATAACAAGACAATTTTCCATTACTACAATGCTTTCTACTGTAAAAGTCTGCTTACTCTGAAAAAGACATAATTATGATGTAAAGGGTTACTCTGCTGATTTTCTCTCCCATAATTAGGCATTCAATTTATAATTTCTTTTTTCTAATTTCAGAGCAAGACAACTCAAAATTTTAACTGAAATAAGGCATGAAGTTATGGAAGAAGTTTTAGTAAACATTTAAAGATTTTGGAAGACAGTCAGCATTTTACCTGCCTACAGAACTACACCATGCCTGCAGTGTGACATATTCTGTATTTTTTTAATTTAAATAAAGACAACAAAAGTACTGTTTTTGTTCTATAGATTTTTTTTTCTAGCGACTGTTGTCTTGCTTGGATTTGTGTAATGACAAAATGTCAACAAGAGGTCATGTTTTAGGTCGAAAGTAGTTCCGGCATGTGCTATAAATATCCGTGGTATATCATTGTTCTAAAAATAACCGTGGTATATCAAAAAAAATATATCATGGGTGACATTGCATGGATATTCGCGTAGTTGAAAGATAAATAGAGAATACGTACCTAGTGTTGTAGAATATCAAAAATATCTAACGAGGTTGGGAGAATTGATAATTGTCGAGCCTTGGCGAGACAATTATCAATTCTCACAACCGAGTTAGATATTTTTGATATTCTACAACACTAGGTACGTATTCTATTTATCTTTCAGCGTCTGATTGGTCGGTTTTTGTTATTCCTGTTTATTATTCAACAAGAAAAAACACGAATTTATCGCTATATGCAAATTAGCTAATGATACAGCACGCGCTTTTAATCTAATACACAAACAATTTACACATAGACGTACAAGCCTGCACAAAGAAAGAAGTTCAAGATGTTTCTTCGTTTTTGTACGCAGTCAAACGTTTTCAAAAAAACAAACCGACAGAAATTGAATTTTTGTCAATATTGTAACATAAATCAAGTGTGCATTTGACCTGAAATACTTTGGATAAGCCGTCGCTTAAAAAAAAATATGTCACGGGTAACCGGCACACTGTTTGTGTACTCTCAAACGGTCGTGTAGTGCAAATCATTGAAATTTAAACGCGGGAGAAAAGTACATGGAGTTTTTGACAATTCTATCGATCAGATAGATTCTGATATGTATAAACATTTAATGTGCGGACGTTTAAGACGCTTCCGAAGAACAATGGAGTTGTCACACTACTATTCCTAGTGGAGATATTCAAGTTTGGAATATGCAGCTGTTCGGGTATGGCGGGTGGAGTTACTTGGCCTTCACACACTGGATTTTCATGGACTCTAGCTTCATTTGCAAATGAGAATTGATTGGAAAGCTGAGATTGGGCTGTGGAGATTTGAGACACGCTATTACTGGGTGGGGGACAGGGATTTTCAAGACCTGACAGCCGGTGAAAGGTAGGTGTCACCGCTGCTTCTGTTTGCCAAAATGTTTGACCATATTTTATCACGTTTCCACGATATTTTCTACACGTTTCAAGACTAATTTCAAGATGCGCGTTGAATTTGATTTGTCATCTGCAAATGATTACAATTTGGACTGTTGTATAATTTTTGTAAAGAGTTACATTACGTATTTTTTCTCTGATATATTGAAAACAATGTGGGAAATGGATAAAATGTGCATAACAAAGTTTTTTCATCCCCCCCTTGTACTGTTTAAAAACCTTTCTTCCCTATGGTGGATAATTTGGAATTGTGTGCTAAAGGGTTAAATTGTTTTGAAGTATGTATGAGAAAGAAAATCAAATATGCCAACATACAGAATATCAAGGAAACTCTCCCCTCGAGTAGATTTGCCATTCACAATTTCTCATAGTCACTGTGCTATTCTGTAAATCTTCATACAGAAAATCAAGAAAATGTGCTCATAACAAGACAATTTGCCATTAATGCAATGCTTTCTACTGTAAAAGTCTGCTTACTCTGAAAAAGACATAATTATGATGTAAAGGGTTACTCTGCTGATTTTCTTTCTCATAATTAGGCATTCAATTTATAATTTCTTTTTTCTAATTTCAGAGCAAGACAACTCAATATTTTAACTGAAATAAGGCCTGGAGTTATGGAAGAAGTTTTAGTAAACATTTAAAGATTTTGGAAGACAGTCAGCATTTTACCTGCCTACAGAACTACACCAGACCTGCAGTGTGGCATATTCTGTATTTGTTTAATTTAAATAAAGACAACAAAAGTACTGTTTTTGTTCTATAGATTTTTTTTTCTAGCGACTGTTGTCTTGCTTGGATTTGTGTATTGAAAAAATGTCAATAAGAGGTCATGTTTTAGGTCGAAAGTAGTTCCGGCATGTGCTATAAATATCCGTGGTATATCATTGTTCTAAAAATAACCGTGGTATATCAAAAAAAATATATCATGGGTGATATTGCATGGATATTCGCGTAGTTGAAAGATAAATAGAGAATACGTACCTAGTGTTGTAGAATATCAAAAATATCTAACGAGGTTGGGAGAATTGATAATTGTTGAGCCTTGGCGAGACAATTATCAATTCTCACAACCGAGTTAGATATTTTTGATATTCTACAACACTAGGTACGTATTCTATTTATCTTTCAGCGTCTGATTGGTCGGTTTTTGTTATTCCTGTTTATTATTCAACAAGAAAAAACACGAATTTATCGCTATATGCAAATTAGCTAATGATACAGCACGCGCTTTTAATCTAATACACAAACAATTTACACATAGACGTACAAGCCTGCACAAAGAAAGAAGTTCAAGATGTTTCTTCGTTTTTGTACGCAGTCAAACGTTTTCAAAAAAACAAACCGACAGAAATTGAATTTTTGTCAATATTGTAACATAAATCAAGTGTGCATTTGACCTGAAATACTTTGGATAAGCCGTCGCTTAAAAAAAAAATATGTCACGGGTAACCGGCACACTGTTTGTGTACTCTCAAACGGTCGTGTAGTGCAAATCATTGAAATTTAAACGCGGGAGAAAAGTACATGGAGTTTTTGACAATTCTATCGATCAGATAGATTCTGATATGGATAAACATTTAATGTGCGGACGTTTAAGACGGTTCCGTAGAACATTGGAGTTGTCACACTGCTATTCCTAGTGGAGATATTCAAGTTTGGAATATGCAGCTATTCGGGTATGGCGGGTGGAGTTACTTGGCCTTCACACACTGGATTTTCATGGACTCTAGCTTCATTTGCAAATGAGAATTGATTGGAAAGCTGAGATTGGGCTGTGGAGATTTGAGACACGCTATTACTGGGTGGGGGACAGGGATTTTCAAGACCTGACAGCCGGTGAAAGGTACGTGTAACCGCTGCTTGTGTTTGCCAAAATGTTTGACCATATTTTATCACGTTTCCACGATATTTTCTACACGTTTCAAGACTAATTTCAAGATGCGCGTTGAATTTGATTTGTCATCTGCAAATGATTACAATTTGGACTGTTGTATAATTTTTGTAAAGAGTTACATTACGTATTTTTTCTCTGATATATTGAAAACAATGTGGGAAATGGATAAAATGTGCATAACAAAGTTTTTTCATCCTCCTCCTTGTACTGTTTAAAAACCTTTCTTCCCTATGGTGGATAATTTGGAATTGTGTGCTAAAGGGTTAAATTGTTTTGAAGTATGTATGAGAAAGAAAATCAAATATGCCAACATACAGAATATCAAGGAAACTCTCCCCTCGAGTAGATTTGCCATTCACAATTTCTCATAGTCACTGTGCTATTCTGTAAATCTTCATTCAGAAAATCAAGAAAATGTGCTCATAACAAGACAATTTGCCATTAATGCAATGCTTTCTACTGTAAAAGTCTGCTTACTCTGAAAAAGACATAATTATGATGTAAAGGGTTACTCTGCTGATTTTCTTTCTCATAATTAGGCATTCAATTTATAATTTCTTTTTTCTAATTTCAGAGCAAGACAACTCAAAATTTTAACTGAAATAAGGCCTGGAGTTATGGAAGAAGTTTTAGTAAACATTTAAAGATTTTGGAAGACAGTCAGCATTTTACCTGCCTACAGAACTACACCAGACCTGCAGTGTGGCATATTCTGTATTTGTTTAATTTAAATAAAGACAACAAAAGTACTGTTTTAGTTCTATAGATTTTTTTTTCTAGCGACTGTTGTCTTGCTTGGATTTGTGTATTGAAAAAATGTCAACAAGAGGTCATGTTTTAGGTCGAAAGTAGTTCCGGCATGTGCTATAAATATCCGTGGTATATCATTGTTCTAAAAATAACCGTGGTATATCAAAAAAAATATATCATGGGTGATATTGCATGGATATTCGCGTAGTTGAAAGATAAATTGACGTATCCTTCTTGAAACAATTTCTGCTTTATTGAAGTATCCTTGCCAAAAAACTATCTTCTTTAATGACGTATCTTTGCTAAAACAATGTTTTATTGACGTATCCTTACTAAAGCACTATCTGCTTTATTGACATGTCCTTGCTAAAACACATATGGTTTATTGACGTATCTTTGCTAAATCACTATTCAGTTTATTTACATATCCTTGCTACAACACTATCTACTTTATTGACTTATCTTTGGTAAAATACTATCTGTTTTAATGATTTATTGCTAAACCAATATTTGCTTTATTGACATATCCTTGCTAAAACACTATTTGCTTTAGTTACATTTTCTTGCTAAAACGCTATTCCCTTTATTGACGTATCTTTGCTAAATTTCCGTACGATTGACTGGTGTATCCTTTGCTTAAAACACCAGGATTTACTGATATACATTTGCTAAAACACTATCTGCTTTATTTACGTATCCTTGCTAAAACACTTTCTGCTTTAATGACGTATCATTGCTAAAAAACTTTTAGCGTCATTAACATATCCTGGCTAAAACACTATCTGCTTTAATGACCTATCCTTGCAAGACACTACGTGATTTATTGACGTATCCTTGCTAAAAGACCATATGCTTTATTGACGTATCTTTGCTAAGACACTATCTGCTTCATTGACATTCCCTTGCTGAAATACCATCTGCTTTATCGATGTATCCTTGCTGAAACACTGTCTTCTTTATAAATGTATCTTTACTAAAACACTATCTGCATTATTGATGTAACCTTGCTAAAACAGTATCTGCTTTACTGACGTGTCGATGCTAAAATACAGTTTTATTGACGTATCCTTGCTAAAAAACTATCTGCTTTATTGACTTATTCTTGCTTAAAAGCTATTTGCTATCTTTTCTAAACTACTGTTCTATTCAGGTATCCTTGGTAAAATACTATCTGCTTTATTGACATGTCTTTGCTTTAACACTATATGCTTTATTCATGTGTCCTTGCTAAAACACTATCTGCTTTATTGACATATCCTTGGTAAAATACTATCTGCTTTATTGACATGTCTTTGCTTAAACACTATATGCTTTATTAGCTCCACTAGCCGAAGGCCAGCGAGCTATTGTCATGGCGTTGTGTCCGTCGTGCGTCCGTCCGTAAACTTTTTCTTTACTAAACTTCTCCTCAGAAACTGTTGACTGGATTTTTACCAAATTTCACAGGAATGTTCCTTAGGTGGTCCTCTTTTAAATTCCTTCAAATAATTGTGTTCCATGAATATTTCTGGTTGCCATGGCAACCAAAGTAAAAAACCTTTAAAAATCTTCTCCTCCCAAATCGCTGATTGGATAGCATTATTATTTTGAAGGAATGTTCCTTAAATAGATGTCTACAGAATTCCTTTAAAAAAAGGATCCGTCAAAAAACATGGCTTTTATGGGAGTCTCATTTTCCTTTTATGGTATAGAGCAAAATCTTTGAAAAATTTCTTCTCTCAAACTATTTGTAGGATTTCATTGTTGTATTGCAGGTTAGTTCCTATGGTGGTAAGTCTTTACCATACAATCCTGACTTTTAACGACCTTAAAGAAGAAGTCTTTGGAAAACACTCTTGGAAAAGGAGAAAATGCTGGTAATCAGCATTTTCTCCTTTTCCCTCAGTGTTTTCATCAAAGAGAGAAATCATCATCTCATCAATGTTTAATTTGTTGTCTGCAAATGCTTTCAGTTTGGTCACATCCCAAATTTTGTCATTTGGTAAAGAGTTAAAGATGGTTGCTTTACATAATCTATAATCCTTTTCATATAAAACAAGAGAACCTCTGCACTTTTATTAGTCATGGTAAAGGTTTGTTGACCTACTGGTGACCTAATAGAAAGAGGGACAGGGCTTTACTGTGGTGATAAGGCATTTTGTTATCCAATCAAACTGATCCTGCAACTTCAATAAAGCAATTGCCACAATACATATTGTTTTCTATATTTTGATGTTTCCCCACCCAATATGGTTTGTAGCAAGACCCTCTTTAACTATAACCAGAAGACAAAATTTTTATAACTGGTCATAATTGAAAGATGTTACAGACAACATAATAAATCTTCAAATTAGTAAAACTTGTACCAAAAAGGGTAGAAATTATTGTGTAAAACTAAGAAAATGCAGGTTACTATAATTTTCTTCTTTTCTCACAATGTTTTCCATAGCCTTTTTTTCTTAAGTGACCTAAAATGCAGGAATGAATGGTAAATCAGGCCTGTGGAGCGATACAGGCGCTCAAGCGCCTCTAGTTTATGTATCCTTGCTAAAACACTATCGCTTTATTGACATATCTTTGCTAAAATACTACCCGCTTTGATGATGCATCCTTGCTAAAACAATATCTGCTTCATTGACATATCATTCCTAAAATAGTATCTGCCTTACTGACGTATCCTTGCTAAAACACTATCTGCTTTATTGACATATATCCTTGTTAAAACACCATCTGCTTTCTTGACATATATCTTTCCTAAAATATTGTTTTATTGACGTATCCTTGCTAAAATACTATCTGCGTTATTTACTTATCTCCTCTGACGTAACCTTGCTAAAACACCATCTGCTTTATTGGCATATCCTTGCTAAAATACTATCTGCTTTATTGATGTATCCTTGCTTAAACACTAAATGCTTTATTGATGTATCCTTGCTAAAACACTATCTGCTTTATTGACATAACTGCCCTAAATTACTATCTGCTTTATTTACGTATCCTTGCTTAAACTCTATCTACTTTATTAACATATCCTTGCTAAAATACCATCTGATTTATATCTGCTTCATTGACATGTCTTTGTTAAAACACTATATATATGCTTTATTGGTGTATCCTTGCTAAAATACATCTGCTTTATTGACTTATCCTTGCTAAAACACTGTTTTAAAAATGTATCCTTTCTAAAGCATTATCTGCTTTATTGACTTATCCTTGCTAAGACACTATCTGTTTTATCAATGTTTCCTTGCTAAAGCATCATCTGCTTAAATGATGTATCCTTGCTAAAAAAATCTGCTTTATTGACGTATCCTTGCTATAATACCATCTACTTTTTTGATGTATGCTTGCTAAAACACTATCCTTGCTAAAATACTGTCTTATTATCTACTTATCTTTGCTAAAACACTATCTGCCTCTGCCTTATTTACTTATCTTTGCTAAAGTTTATCTGCTTTATTGACGTATCCTTGCTAAAATACTATCTGCTTTTCTAGCGTCTCTGCTAAAACACTGCCTGCTTAATTGACATGTTCTTGCTAAAATGCTGTTATTGACGTATCCTTATCAAAACACTATCTGCTTTATTGACGTGCCTTTGCTAAAACATCTGCTTACTGACCTATCCTTGCTAAATCATTTTTAGCTTCATTGACACATCCTTGCTAAAACACTAACTTTATTAATGACGTATTCTTGCTCACATACTTTTTGCTTTATTGACGTATTGTTGCTAAAAAACTATCTGCTTTATTGACATATCCATGCTAAAATACTATCTGTTTTATTGATGTAATCTTGCTAAAACTTCATCTGCTTTATTGACGTATCCTTGCTGAAATACTATCTGCTTTATTAACGTATCCTTGCTAAAATAATATCTGCTTCTCGACGTATCCTTCCTTAAATACTTTGTGTTTTAATGACATATCCTTGCTAAAATACTATTTTATTGACGTATCCTTGCTAAAACACTGTTTTATTGACGTTTCCGTGGTAAAACACTATCTGCTTTATTAACATATCCTTGCTAAAATACTATCTGCTTTATTGGAGTATCTTTGCTAAAAACTATCTGCTTTATTCAAATATCCTTGCTAAAATACGATCTGCTTGATTGATGCATCTTTGCTAAAATACTATCTACTTTATAGACCTATCTTTGCTAAAAACACTCTGCTTTACTGATGTATCTTTGCTAAAACACTATCTACTTTATTGACATACATGTATCTGAAATACTGTTTTTGTTTTACGTACCCTTGTCAAAGCACTGTCTGCTTTATTTACTTATCTTTGATAAAACACTATCTGCCTTATTTACTCATCTTCGCCAAAACACTATCTGCTTTACTGACATATCCGTGCTAAAAAAAAAAACATCTGCGTTACTGACATATCCTTGCTAAAATACCATCTGTTTATTAACATATCCTTGCTAAAATAACATTTGCTTTTTTGACGTATCCTTGTCAAAGCACCCTCTGCTTTATTGATGTATCCTTGCTAAAACACTATCTGCTTTATTGACATATCCTTGTTAAAGTACTGTTTTACTGACAAATCCTTACTAAAATACCATGTTTTATTGACATTTCCTAGCTAAAACAGCATCTACTTTATTGATATATCCATGCTAAAATACTGTATTATTGACGTATCCTTGCTAAACACTATCTGCACAAATGATGTATCATTTGCTTTATTGACGTATCTTTGCTTAAACACTATATGCTTTAATGATGCATCCTTGCTAAAACTCTATCTGGATAGGATACGTCAATGAAGCAGATAGTATTTTAGCAAGGATACGACAATAAAGCAGAGTGTTTTAGCAATGATAAGTATTAAGGCAGATAGTGTTTTACCAAGAATACGTCAATAGAATAGTATTTTAGCAAGGAAATGTAAATAAAGCAGAATAAAGCAGATGGAGTTTTAGTAAGGATACGTCAATAAAGCAGATAGTGTTTCTCCAAAGATTTACGTATCCTTGCTAAAACACCATCTGCTTTATTGACGTATCCTTGCTAAAACGCTTTGTGCCTTATTTACTACTATCTGTCTAATTTACCTATCTTTGCTAAAAGCTATTTACTACTATCTGTCTAATTTACCTATCTTTGCTAAAACACTATCTGCTTTATTGACGTGTCTTTGCTAAAAAACTAAAATACATGTATGCTTTATAGACGTATCCTTGCTAAAACACTATCTGCTTTCATGCCGTACCTTTACTAAAACTATATATGCTTTATTGACGTATCCTTGCTGAAGTACTATCTCCCTTATTGACGTATCCTTGCTAAAACACTATCTGCTTAATTGACATGTCTTTGCTACAACACTATATGCTTTATTGACATACATGTATCGTTTCTAAAATACTATCTGCTTTTTTGGCGTATCCTTGCTAAAATACTATCCGCTTTATTGACGTATTCTTGTTAAATGACTATCCGCTTTATTGATGTATCCTTGCTACAACACTATCTACTTAATTGACGTTTCCTTGTTAAAACACCGATGCTTTATTGACATATCTTTGCCAAAACACTTCATGTATATGCTTGATTGACGTATCCTTGCTAAAACACTGTATGCTTTATTGACATATCCTTGCTAAAATAGTATATCTGCTTTATTACATACCCTTGCTAAAACATGGTTTGCTTTATTGGCGTATGCTGAACTGTGCTGAAATACCAATAATGCATTAACTCTTATCCTGCTAAACAACTTCTAAATTTTCAATTCGATGGTAAAGACCCAAATATTGCTATTTTAAAGTAATGTTGATTTTTTTTAATAACATCCTCTTATTGGACAATGTAGATCCAAGATCAAACTGCACATTCAGTGCAGTCTGATCTTGATCTACATTGTCCCAAAAAGCTCTACGATTCGTTCTTTATTGACATATCCTTGCTAAAATAATATGCTTTATTTACGTATCCTTGCTAAAACACTATCTGCTTTATCGATGTATCCTTCCTAGAATACTGTTTTCTTGACATATCCTTGCTATAACACTATCTGCTTTATTGACATATCCTTGCAAACTGTTTTATTGAAGTTTTCATGCAAAAACACTATCTGCAATATTCACTTATTTTTTCTAAAACACTAAGTACGTTTACCTTATTTACCTATCTTTGCTAAAACACTATATGCTTTACTGATGTATTCTTGCTAAAACACTATCTGCTTTATTTACATACCTTTGCTAAAATACTATCTGTTTTATTTACGTATCCTTGCTAAAATACTATCTTTTTTTTACATATCCTTGATAAATACTGTTTTATAAACGTATCCTTACTCAAATACTATCAGCTTTATCGACATATCCTTGCTAAAATACTGTTTTATTGGCATATCCGTGCTAAAATACTGTTTTATCATCCTCGGATACCCCAGGGTCTCCCTATTTGCTACGCTACATCGACCCTGGGACAATTGACTAATAAAACTTTGAATCAGCCGCCGAAAATCGATACGAAACGTCATACCGTACAGTCCACTCGCCCATCACAAAATGATGATAGAACCAATGAAAAGCCAGCATTCGGCCAGCGGTAAAGCGAGCCGCCGAAAATCGATACGAAACGTCATAGCGTACAGTACACTCGCCCATCACAAAATGATGATGGAACCAATGAAAAGCCAGCATTCGGCCAGCGGTAAAGCGAAGGAAATTCAACTAATTGTCCCAGTGTCGATGTAGCGTAGCAAATAGGGAGACCCCGGGGTATCCGAGGATGCTGTTTTATTGACGTATCCTTGCTTAAACACTTTTAGCTTCATTGACATATCCTTGCTAAAACACTAACTTCGTTAATGACGTATCCTTGCCCAAATGAAATATACTTTATTGATGTATCCTTGCTAAAACACTATCTGCTTTATTAACGTATCCTTGCTAAAATAATGTTCTATTTACTATTCTTACTAAAAGACTTTTAGGTTCATTGACATATCCGTACTAAAACAATATCTTCTGTAATGACGTATCCTTGCTAAAATACTTTGCTTTATTGACGTATCCTAGCTAAAACACTATTTGCTTTATTTACATATCTTTGCTAAAATACTATCTGCTTTATTGCCGTATCTTTGCCAAAATATTATCTGCTTTATTAACTTATCTTTGCTAAAAATACTATCTGCTTAATTGATGTATCCTTGCTAAAACACTCTGCTTTATTGACGTATCCTTGCTAAAATACTATCCGTTTTATTGTTATATCCTTGCTAAAAACTATCTGCTTTTTTTATATGTCCTTGCTTAAACACTATCAGCTCTACTGACGTATCCTTGCTAAAATACTATCTGCTTTATTGATGTATCCTTGCTATCTGCTTTCTTGACGTAACCTTGCTAGGAAAATTTCTGCTGTTTTGACGTGCACTTGCTTAAACACTATCTGCTTTATTGAAGTGTCACTGCTAAAATACTATCTGCTTTATTGACGTATCCTTGCTAAAACACTATCTGCTTCGTTGACGTATGACCATGCTTGCTAAACAGTATGTTTTATTTTGCGTATCCTTGCTAAAACACCGTTTCATATCTTTGCTAAAACACAATCTGCTTTATTGATATATCCTTGCTAAAAATACCATCTGCTTTATTGACGTACCTTACTAAAAGACATTCAGTTTCATTGACATATCCTTGCTAAAACTCGATCTGCTTTATTGAAGTATCCTTGCTAAAATACTATCTGCTTTAATGACGTATCCTTGCTTAAATACAATCTTGTTTATTGACGTATTCTTGCTATAACACCATCTGCTTTAATAATGTATCCTTAATAAACACTTTTAGCTTCAACGACATATCCTTGCTAAAACACGGTCTTCTTTAATGACATATTCTTGTTAAAATACCATCTGCTTTATTGATGTATCCTTGCTAAAACACTAGCTGCTTTATTGATGTATCCTTGCTGAAACACTTTCTGGATAGGATACGTCAATAAAGCAGATAGTATTTTAGCAAAGATACGTCAATAAAGCAGATAGTGTTATAGTAAAGATAAGTAAATAAGGAAGCTAGTGTTTTAGTAAAGATAAGTAAATAAGGCAGATAGTGTTTTAGAAAGGATACGTAAATAAAACAGTATTTTAGCAAAAAACATGAAAATAAGGCAGATAGTTTTTTTAGCCGGGATACGTCAATGAAGTAGATAGCGTTTCAGCAAAGACTGACGTATCCTTGCTACAACACTATGTGCTTTATTGACATATGCTTTATTGATATATCCTTGCTAAAACGCTATCTGCATTTTTGACGTATCCCTGCTAAAACACTGCTTTATTGACGTATCTGTGCTTAAACACTTTCTGCTTTATTGACGTATCCTTGCTAAAATACTGTTTTATTGACGTATCTTTACAAAAACACTTTTGGCTTCATCGACATATCCTTGCTAAAACAATGTTCTATAATGACGTGTCCTTGCCATCTGCTTTAATGACGTAGCCTTGCATAAAACACTATCTGCTTTATTGATGTATCCTTGCTATAACACTATCTGGTATACTGACGTATCCATGCTAAAATACTGTTTTATTGACGTATCCTTTCTAAGGCACTATCTGCACTAATGACATATCCTTTGCTATATTGACGTATCTGCTAAAACACTATCTGGATAGGATACGTCAATAAAGCAGATAGTATATTAGTAAGGATATGTCAATATATATTATATATGTCTTTTAGCAAAGGCAAGTAAATAACGTATCCTTGCTAAAAGACTATCTGCCTTATTGACGTATCATTGCTAAAACACTATCTGCCTTATTACGTTATCTTTGCTAAAACACTATCTGCCTAATTTACTTATCTCTGCTAAAATACCATCTGCTTTACTGACGCATCCTTGCTAAAATACCATCTGCTTTATTGACGCTGGGCTCAGTTCTTCAACAAGGAATGTAAGAAATAAGTAAACTCAAGCCAAGCAAAGTATTTCTTTACTAAAACCTGTTCTTTTTACAAACAGTTCTCTTTTGTTTACATAGTCAATGACAAATAATGAAATTAAAACATGATTCTGTACAAAAGTTCTTTAATTTTCAAGCACATGATCCCTCAGGCAGATATAAACAGAAAATTTCATCTTGCTAGTTGGACACTTTAGCTAACGAAAAACTCAACTCTTCCCCAAATGACAAAATTTTTAGACTGGTCCAAACTGAAAGCACATGCTGAGGAAATAATAAACTCAACTCAAAAATTGAAATTTGTTTCCAGTAGGGTAGAAAACATTGTGGGAATAGGAGAAAATGCTGGTTACCAGCATTTTCTCCTTTTCCCACAATGTTTTCAAAAGCCCTCTAATCCAGGGTCGTAAAAAGCAGGAATTGTTTGGTAAAGGGTTAACTCTTTCCCAAAAGACAAAATTTTAGACTGGTCCATACTGAAAGCATTTGCAGACGACAAAATAAATGTGACTGAAAAACCAAAATTTGATTTCGGAAGGGTAGAAAACATTGTGGGAAAAGGAGAAAATGTTAGTCGCCAGCATTTTCTCCTTTCCCTACAATGTATCCAAAGGCTTCTTCAGGGTCCTTTAAAGTCAGCATTTTGTGGTACAGGGTTATTATCCAAAGCATTTTGCAGTTGACAAGTGAAATGTTGCTGAAATGATGGTTATCACGTCTGTGAAAGTAGAAAACCTTGTTGGGGGGGTGGGGGGAAATAGGAGAAATGCTAGTTACCAGCAATTTTTCTTTTCTCACAATGTTTTCAAAAATTTCTTTATCAGGATCTACATAACTTGTGAATGTGTTAATCCATGATTCCACAATGCCATCTTATAATGACCCAGACAAAGATAGTTTTACAAAATATTGTAGGGATACGAGAAAATATTAGTAAGCAGTATTATCTTCTTTTTTTTTTATTGTTTTCTACCCTTGCAAAGAAATCAATCTAATGTTTAAGCCAGATCCAATTTGTTATCTGCAAATGCTTCAAGTTTGGACAAGTAAACACTTGTGTCATTTGAAAAAAAAAGTTGACACTTTACGCCACAACAAAATGTTTGACATTCTCAAATGAAAGCTTTTGCTGACAACATTAATTAAACGTGGCCAAAACAATCCCTACTTTTGACAACTATAAGAAAGAAGCCTTTAGAAAGCATTGTGGGTAAAGGAGACAATGCTGGTAATTTTTTCTCCTTTTCCCACAATGTTTTCTACCCTTCACAAAAACAAATATCAAATTTCCAGTCACTTTTATTTTGTCATCTGCAAATGCTTTTGATTTGGACAAGTCAAAGATTTTGTCGTCTGGTAATGAGTTGACAGGTCCCTTTCTCAGGGCTACAGTAGGAAAAGGGAAAAAATGCTGGTGCTCAGTAATTTCTCCATCTGCTACTTTTTACCCTTTCTCTTTACAATGTCTTCTGCTGCAAAAACAGTATTTTCTAACCTGTTGGAGACAAAAATCATGGATTTAGCCACATTTCAAGTTTTCTATGTAAATGCTTTCAATTTAGACCAGTCTAAAATTGTCCAATCTGGTAGCCAGGTTAACTCTTTACCAAACAACAAAATTTTAGGCTGGTCCAAATTGAAAGCACTTACAGACGACAAATAAATCGTAACTCAAAAATTTAGACTTGTTTCCAGCAGGGTAGAAAACATCATAGAAAAAGGAGAAAATGCTGGCAATCAGTATTTTCTCCTTTTCCCACAATGTTTTCAAAAGCCTTCTTTCTCAGTTGTAAAAACCAGGAATTGTTTGGTAAAGGGTTAATAGAACAGCTTTATCTTCATAATTAAGCCTAAAACTGTCCAAAGAAAAATGAACTTGCTGTACTACGTGAACTGAACAGTGTAGATTAAGATCATACTTCAGATTCTGTCCGTGCAGTCTAATCTTAATTTACCTTGTCCACAAAAGGAGACCAAGTCATGCTGAGCAGCCTTAGGGTGAGACAGCACTCTCGATTTGGACCACAGAATGATTCCGTGCCCCTGGATACATTTTCTTTATAAACAATAGAGCTTAAAACTAGAGCTGTCACTGAATGTGACTTAATACCCCCGCCAGCACTTTTACAGAAACAGGCAATTAATAGTATTTTGTACACTGACGGACACACAGGCTGATTTCAGTATATCCCCGAAAACATTCGTTTTAAGGGGGTATAATGATTATATGTGAAGCACTATGTACAAAGATGAACAAAATGAACATGAAAATAAAATGCTGACGATAAATTTATGTACACACATGGTATATTGTACGAGAATAACCCTTGAAGTGGAAAAGCAATTATACCTAAAAGCTCCTTTCACAACTGAAGTTGGTTTCTGTGGCTAGTGCAGTTCAAAATTAGACTGCACAAAATGTGCAGTCTGATCTTTGAATTACACTGTCCACTTATCCAAGACAATACAGATAAAATCTATGAAATTGCAATGATTGTGGGTTACATGTAAATGAATTTACTTGTTGGGTTCGAGTTTTTTTTTTGGTGCTCTACGGATGGAAACTGTCATTGTTACACAGTCATAAAGATGTAGACATGTATTGAAATTTCAAAGATGATTTTGTCAGAGGCCAACTGTGTAGACTAACAATCAGCATGCACAGAATATGCAGTCTGATCTTAATCTACTTTGTCCACACATAGCAATTAAAATCGGGTACAGCGCTACAAGAATTAAGCTACATTGTAAAAATATATACATGATTTTCAGTTCAGCTAAATGGCATATTCAGTAATATAATACATTGATGGAACAATTAAAAAGCCCACTAGCTAGTATATGTAAACAACCTGGGGTCAAATTGGACAAATATTTTTTATACCACTTAAAGGCATGAATATCACAGCGAGTCTGATGTGCTACTGTACGGTCTGTAAAAATTCCAGCTACTGGCAGAAACAAATGTACAGTAAAACTACTTTTAACCCATTACCACACAATCCCTACTTTTGATGCCCCTGAGAAAGAAGCCTTATGAAAACACTGTGGGAAAAGGAGAAAATGCTGGTAACCAGCATTTTCTCCTTTTCCCACAGTGTTTTCTACCCTTACCAGAACAAATTTCTATTTTTGAGTCATCTTTATTTTGTTGTCTGCAAATGCTTTCAATTTGGACCAGTCTAAAAATTTCTCTGGTAAGGGAAGAAAACACTGTGGGAAAAGGAGAAAATGCTGGTAACCAGCATTTTCCCCTTTTCCCAGTGTTTTCTACCCTTACCAGAACAAATTTCTATTTTTGAGTCACCTTTATTTTGTTGTCTGGAAATGCTTTCAATTTGGACCAGTCTAAAACTTTCTCGCGTGGTAATGAGTTAAAGTTGCCAACTTTTGTTCTAGTTTTACGCTACATTTTTCTGCCACCAGCCTGACAGATTTCTGAGGTACACATTCTCACTCATAATACTACCAAGAGTTTTAGCAGGTATGAAATAAATCTGTCTGCATTTTGACTCCAGAATTGTTTACTTTTGGACACTAAAAGTGCTTTCAAAACAGCCGAGCAATCTAAACTTGGAATTTTCATAAGTTTTCTGATCAAAGGCTCATAGAACCAAGTCAAGTCAATCTTTGTACTTAATTCTATGACTTATCTGATTGGTTAACTCATGACTGAATGACAAAATTTTAGGTTTGTCCAAATCAAAGCATTTGCTGACGACAAAATAAAAGAGACGGAGAATTTGAAAATTGTTTTCTGAAGAGTAGAAAACATCGTGGAAAAAGGAGAAAATTCTGGTTACCAGCATTTTCTGCTTTTCCCACAATGTTTTCTAAAGGCTTCTTACTCAGGGATTTTGAGGTAATGGGTTAAGATATTCTGTATGAACCAATCAGACAGCTTGTACTTGACTTTTTTCAATATTGGCAAAAAAACGGACCTTGACAAACTGGAATAACAACATCAAATTCTACTCTCATTCTCCTGCCCACATATTTGTCCGAGAAAATCGGATCATTCTAAAATGATTCTTCTAAAGAGTTAACATACATGCACAATCTGCTTGTTTCTTTCCTATCTTACTATGTATTATTCTAGAATATGTCTAACTTAATAAAATTCTAAATCTATCCGAACCGAAAGCATTTGTAGACTACAAAATAAATGTGACCAGGAAAAAAAAAAGATTTTGGAAAGGTAAAAATCATTGTGGGAAAATGCTGGTTACCAGCTTCTACTCCTTTTCCCTCAATGTTTTCAAAAGGCTTAATCCTTAGAGATATCAAAATTTGTGAATGTGTGGCAGAGTTAACTCTTTACCACGCAATCCCTACTTTTTACCCCCCCTGAGAAAGGAGCCTTTTGAAAACACTGTGCGAAAAGGAGAAAATGCTGGTAACCAGCATTTTCTCCTTTTCACACAGTGTTTTCTACCCTTCCAAGACAATATTTCAATTTTGTAGTCACCTTTATTGTCGTCTGCAAATGCATTGAATTTGGACCAGTCTAAAAATTGTCTTGTGTGATAAATAATTGATTCATTACCAAACGATGAAAGTTTAGACTGATCCAAATAGAAAGCATTTGCAGACAACAAAATAAATGGGACTCAAAAATTGAAAGTTGACTTTCGTAGAGTAGACAACAATTTGGGAAAAGGAGAAAATGCTGGTTACCAGCATTTTCTCCTTTTCCCACTATGTTTTCAAAAGGATTCTTCCTTGGGGTCGTTAAAAGTCTGGATTGTGTGGTAAAGAGTTAAACAAAAGAGGCAACTGTGATAGTACTGCCAAATCAGAGCAGTAATTGCAAACAACAGATTCGGTCACCCAATAATTCTAGACAAGCTATGACTAATACTGTATACTCATATACCAAATACTCTCACACACTGAACCAGTCTATCGTCTCACTTGGGCACAATAATTCTTAACATAATACAGCTGGCAGACGTATAGCCTTCCTTCAGGCACGTTATTTCTGGAATGTCTTCAATGTAATTATAAATTCCAAATCAGGTAAGGGTAGTATCACATGATAACATTTGTAAAGTCTATGTTGTGTGTCCTTAAATTTTTGCAACATTGCAAAGTTTTCGGTTCCACTATATTAGATGAGTTTACTAACGACAATTCCAATGCTTTTAAAAATTACAGCATATTGACTATGAATAGGTAGAAAAACAAAGGAAAAAGTGAAAATGAGTCCACACTATTTTCTCCTGTTGCCGATTTCCGAAGGTTCCTCTATAAGAGTCATAAAAACTCATGTCCAAGTGGTAAAGGGTTAATATCAGAATCGTCTCAGTCTGTAGTCCGTAACATATTTATTCCTGGGTTCAAATCTTAAACACATCAAGAAATACTTAAACCCATAGATAGAACATGGAATTATGCATGTGATGACGTGTTCAAAGCTCCAGAAAGGGAGTGATGGTATTCTTAATCCATTATTTCTCTTTGAAACCTATGTTGTGGGTACTCATTAGGATCGTATCAGTGAGAGGATTCTAATGAGTACCCATAATATAGAGTTTAGTGGAGAACCATTCACGTTTTTAATGTTAAAATGAAAATAACTTCCTTTATCCGGAGCCCTGGTGTTTTTCTTGGGCAAGCATTCAACCCTTGGCCGCACAATCCTAGTTCTTAATGATCCTGCGGGAGGATTTTGAAAACATTGTAGGACAAGGAGAAAATGCCAGTAGCCAGCACTTTCTACTTTTGCCAAAATGCTTTCAAAAGCTCTCATCTTCCATTTCTCAGAAATTTCTCCTTTCTCCCTTTTCGCCTTCCCTACAATGTTTTCAAAACCTTTCTTCTTCATGTAGTATACATGTATATATCCGTCAGATAGATATTGGGTGTCCGTCAGATAGATACTGGGTGTCATATTTGACCCAATATGATGTCATAAAAACCCTCGCTTGCATACTCCTTTCATTAGTTGGTTTCAGGGTTTCCAATGTAACAATTCTGACAAAAGCCTGCCCTGGCGGGATGTAAACCCTGGACCTAGAGGCCCCAGGGTGAACACTCCACCATGCTCCTACATAAGTTAGCACTAGAGCTAGGAAGTATAAGTGATCCCTTACACAAAGACAACCTAAAAATTTTTATCTATCTGTGGGATAGACCAGTATACTGCGTTCATAGGAGTGAAAAACGGGATGTTTTGATAAAGAATTATGCAGTTTCTTTCCGGCTGGTTCTAATTCACGTTTCACTGGTGTTTTTCTTTTATTACTATTTCACCATCACACCAATGTGATTTTGAATATGTAAAACTTTGGCCCATAGCGGCCTAAAAATGCAATATATCCACGTAATTTTATCCACACTGAAAAGTTCCAATCCATTTCTTTCACAGAATGAATTTCCATTTTCCAGCAAATTTTTCCTTCAGCAGGTGTTCAAACACTTCTAGTAGTAACCACCTCTGTATCCCCCACCATACCCACCCCTGTTGCCATAGTTACGGTTGTAGTTCCTGTCCTGGTTGTAACCTCCTCTGTTACCATAGTGATGACCTCCATATTGACCTCTGTGACCTCCATGACCTCTGTAACTTTGCCCATGTCCACCCCTGTAAGAAACAATATGGTTACTAAAACACCAGCTGGGACTGTATAGCAAGCTTTTAACATTTACTGTAAAAAAAACAAATAAAACCTATAGCCACTCCATCCCAACTTTCACTGACCCTGACCAGCATTTTCTCCTTCCCCAGAATGTTTTCTACCCTATCAAAGACAAATTCATTATTTCAGCCACATTTAAACTGTTGTCTTAAAGTGTTTTCAATTTCAACAAGTTTACATTTTTGTAGTGTGCTATGGAGTTAACACACACAACAAGAGGGCCAAGATGGCCCTGGTTCTGGTTCGCTCACCTGAATTTTTGAGAGGACCATAGCCAATTTTTTAAAAATCGAAAGAGCCATTTGAGAGAAGAAGAATTTTTAAGAATTTCTTCCTGTCTGTATAGTGTAAATAGCCCACAGCCGTCAGAGCCATGTTTCTTGATGGATCAAAATATTTCGAGCAATTTTTGAAAAGGGTTGACTAGGGAACATGTCTGTGAAATTATTTCAGAATCTGATCAGCCATTTAAAAGAAGAAATCCTTCATGGCCATATAGCCCCCATTTACCAGAGCAATGTTTATTAATGAATCAAACTTTCATAAACACCTTTTGAAAAGGGTCACCCAAGGAACATTTCTGTGAAATTATTTCAAAATCTAACCAGCGGTTTCAGAGAAGAAGAATTTTTAAGAATTTCTTCATTTCCCTATAGTGCAAGTAGCCCCCATTCACCAGAGCCATGGTTCTTGACGAATCAAAATTTTGCATACAATTTTTGAAAAGGGTCATCCAAGGAACATCTCTGTGAAATTATTCCAATATCTGACCAGCGGTTTCAGAGAAGAAGAATTTTTAAGAATTCCTTCATTTCTGTATAGTGGAAGAAGCCCCCATTCACCAGAGCCATGTTTCTTGACGGATCAAAATTTCACAAACAATTTTTGAAAAGGGTCACCAAAGGAACATCTCTGTGAAATTATTTTAAAATCTGACCAGCAGTTTCAGAGGAGAAGATTTTTAAAGAATTTCCTAGAAAGCATTTTCTCCTTTTCCCACAATGTTTTCTACTCTTCACAAAACAAATTTCAAATTTTCAGTCACTTTTGTCGTCTGCAAATGCTTTCGATTTGGACCAGTCTAAAATATTGTCGTTTGGTAATGGGTTAATAGGGTCTTTAAAATTCTGGATTATGTGGTCAAGGGCAGAGCTCCAGATAGGGAGAGTGATTTTGATTTCAAAATTGAAAATATTGGTAATTCTTTACTGAACCCTATGTTGTGGGTACTTATTGGAATAGTCTCATCAAGACAATTCTAATGAGTACCCACAACAAAGGGTTTGGAAGAGAAATAATGGATTTTGAATGCCGTAACTCCCTCTTATCTGTAGCTCTGGTAAAGGGTTAAGTAAAAAATCTGACGAAGGCTTTATATAACACTAAACACCAACCATTCCAGCCACTTTTGTTGTCTGCAAATAATTCCATCATGAAAAAGTACTTTTTTGTACAATAACCAAACACCCTAGATGTTTCAACTAGCCTAAAGAAAAGCCTTTTGAAAACATTGTGGAAAGCAGAAATTTTAGAAATGAGCATCCTTTCCTTTTCTCACAATGTGTTCTGCCCCTCTAAAAACAAAACTGGAATTAAAAACTACAATTATTTTATTCCGATTTTAATCTGGACAAGTCTATCATTTTGTTGTTTGCTCTAGATTCAATGCAATGTAAACCAAAACATTGTACAGTACAACAAAAAAATTATGCAAAAACCTGTTGTCATATCCATATCTGTTGTCACGACGACCCTCATCATAACCACGGTCATGTGACCTATCTCTGTCTCTGTTATAGGGTCTGTAATCATCTGACCTAAATGACAGGGAAAAAAATAATCAATCTTCATCAAAACTAGACACTGGGCATCTATAGGTATCCATCCTCTACCAAACAATCCCTAGTTTCAATGACCCTGAGGGTGAAAGCTTATGAAAATATTGTAAGGAATGGAGAAAATGTTGGAAATCAGCTCTTTCTCTTTTTCACACAATTTTTTCTATCCAATCAGAAAACTCTTTGCTCATTTGGACCAGATTTCAAGGATACCCTTTGAATATCATGAACAAGGTACAAAAACTTGGTCATACTGCCCAGAGAAGTATACTTTAACTCTTAACCACACGAGAAAATTTTAGACTGGTCCAAATTCAAAGCATTTGCAGACAACAAAATAAAAGTGACTGAAAATTTGAAATTTGTTTTGTGAAGGATAGAAAACATTGTGGGAAAAGGAGAAAATGCTGGTTACCAGCATTTTCTCCTTTTCCCACAATGTTTTCAAAAGGCTGTCTTTCTCAGGGTCCTTTAAAGTCGGGATTGTGTGGTAAAGACTTAATAATCACATAAACTCCACTGTTTTCCGTGTAATATACCCATTACGAATTTTTTTTATCTTATACACGTTTGATATCACTTTTGTGTGACGTCATCTTTGACGTCATTTTGTACGTATTTCAGACAAGTGAACGAGTCTTATGAATAATGCCATGGGTGCATTTATGAATGTTTTTGCATAATCTGATCTATATTTGTGAAATATCTATATGTACTAAAAAGAATCTGATATTCGTAGACTTTTGAGATAAAATTTTATTTAACTCGTCAAGGAAAATGTTATCAAACTTGCCAAAGGCTCACTTAATAACATTTCCCTAGACTCGTTTAATAAAATCTTATCTCAAAAGCCCACTCATGTCAGATCCTATATCTCTTTACCAAATGACAAAATTTTAGACTAGTCAAAATTGATTGAAAGAATTTGCAGACGACAAAATAAACGAAACTCAAAAAGTGAAAAATGTTTCCAGCAGGATAGAAAACATTGTGGGAAAAGGAGAAAATGCTGGTTACCAGCATTTTCTCCTTTTCCCACAGTGTTTTCAAAAGGCTTCTTTCTCAGGGTCAATTAAAGGTCGGAATTGTGTGGCAAAGAGTTAACGGCCAATCTTGAGCAGAATGCAATTTGGTTTCAGAAATTTGAGCACTGTGTGATTGAACATTTGACTTCTCCCCTTGGGACTTCCAATTATAATAGTTTTACAGCAACCCTAAGCATCCATAATTCTTTTTCAATAGACAGGAAAAAAAACACTGCCGGTGAGGATAAATGAATGCTCTTTTTTACCTTTGGGTCCCTGAATGATAATCTCTTTGGTGCCGATCATGTGATCTGTCATGTGATCTGTCACCATGGCGGTATCGTTCATCATAAGCATGCCCACCACTAGAATGAGATCTATGGTCATGTTGACCTTGACTTGATCTATCTGACCTGTCTGATTTCTGTGAATCTACACTGGACTGCCTTGGGCGCTCCATCTGGGAGGTTTCCTACATCAAAGGAACAAAAAAAAAAAAAAAAATTGCTATCAAACACACAAGATTATGGTTCAAACTTACGGAAGTGTTGTAGAAACCTACAAGTAACTACAAAAAGCAGTTATTTGTGTAATGAAAAAAGAGTTGCTAAAACCAAAATGGAAGAGGGGGCAACTCCAGAGTTAAACTTGTGACTCGCAGAACCTGAACATTTTGGATCTCGGGACAAAAATGTGAAAATTCTTGATAGAGATCCACTGGATAAATTCACAAGTAAAAATTTTGTACTCGTAGGCCTTATGGTTACTGTCAGAGTGAGCTTCAAAGCTTTTTAATATTTTTTTGGTGACTGCCATGACAACAGA
The DNA here is from genome assembly GCA_943736015.1 of Tridacna crocea. Lineage (NCBI taxonomy): Eukaryota > Metazoa > Mollusca > Bivalvia > Cardiida > Cardiidae > Tridacna > Tridacna crocea. Next base: position 13,297,417 of record OX031057.1, on the reverse strand, counting down.
GTTTAACAGGAATTAGAGCTCCAGATAACAGGGGGTGATGGTATTCTAAATCCATTATTTCTCTGTCCAACCCTATGTTATGGGTACTCATTAGAATCGTCTCAATGACACGATTCTAATGAGTACCCATAATATTGGGTTTGGTGCAAAATAATATTTCTAATATTTAAATCAAAATCACTCCAACTATCTGGAGCTCTGGGAATCAAATTCTTCAAAGAAAATGTAGAAGAGGGCCAAGGCAGGATCAATTTTATGAAGTCTGGTAAAAAGTAGGTGGATAGTTTCAGAGAAGATATTTGAAATAACTATCAACACAAAGCACAGAGGGACTGACCCACAACAGACAAAGAACTATGACATAAGCTTGCCAGACTTCACCCCGTCGAGCTAAAAATGTATGGTGTTATATATATTTATTACCTGTTTAGTTTCATCAGGTTTATTCACATCTAAATCTCTTTTAGAGTCTTCAGCTTTTGCCTCGGATTTATCTGAATGATCTTCAGTAGCAACATCCTTTGATCCTTCAGTTATCCCTATATCAGTTGGTGTTACTGTCTCAGTCTCTGCAGTTGTAGTCTCACCTCGCTGCTCTCCTATATCTCTACAGTTATCTACATCAGATCTAACACTCATATCAGGATCAGTCTGTTTTACTCCACTTACTTCTGATTCTTTAGGTTCTTCTTGTTCCTTATCAGCTGTGTCTTTCATCTCTACATCTTCTGTTTCTGAAGAAAAAGCCCCACTTTCTGCAGCATTTCCTTCATTTGTGTTTTGCTGTTCATCTAGAGAGTTTTCTTTTTCATCAGCTTGGTCAGTTTCCATCAGCTCTGTATCTTCAGTGTGTAAAGTTCTATCCCCTGTCTCTGTATGTTCTGACTCATCCACTGTTTCAGGAATTTTATCAGCCATCTCTTCATCAGTAGTATCCTCACTTGTCTTCTGAGTTTCTGTATTTAAAGTGGATGTTTCATCACCCTTGTCCATATCTTCTTCCAGCAGAATGATTTCATCTTCTATCTGTTCTACAGTTTCAACACTTTGTTGTTTCTTTTCTTTATCGGTCTCCTTTTTGCCATTAGCTTTGTCTAGTGGCTCTTTTGCTTCAACATTGTCTTCCTCAATATCATTTTCCAGTTTTTTTGCCTCTTGTGCATCACTTTCCTCTGCATTATCATCAGGTTTATCACTTGGATGTTTTCCTTTGATATCAATCATTTCAGTGCCTTTAGGTTTGTCTTCCAGCTGTTTTGCTTCGACATTATTTTCCTCTGTATCACTGTCCAGTTGTATTGCCTCTGGTACTGTTTGTTGTGTGCTTTGAGCCTCATCATCTTCATCCACTGACTTCTCACCTTCATTTTTGTGAAGAGCTGTATCAGCCTTCTCTGCAAGTTTATCTTTATTGAGCAATTCATCAGATTCTTCTTTGATTTCTGAAGCCTCAACATTTTGTTTACCAGATTCTTCTATTGTAACATCAGCTGCCTGAACTTTGTCCTGTTCGTAAGAATTTTCCTTTTTAAAATCTGTACTGTCTCCTTTGTCATTTATCCCAAGTTGATTCCCAGCATCATTCTTGTTGCCTTCAATGGCTCCTTTTTCTAAATGTTCTGTATCTTCTTTGACATTTTGTTGGTCACCTTGTCCATCTTTCCCTGTATCCAGTTTAGATTTAGAGACATACAAAATTGAACTTTTAAAATCATCAACAGCTATGACAGGAGGGCTAGGAGATGTCTTCTGCTTCAGTGAGGTCAGCTGAAAGATGAAATAAAGTGCAAATAAAAGCCTTGCTGTATAATTTAACTCATTACCAAATGGCAATATTTTAGGCTTGGCCAAATCGAAAGCATTTGCAAGCAACAAAATAAAAGTGACAGAAAATTTGAAATTTATGTGACAAGTAGAAAACATTGTGGTAAAAGGTGAAAATGCTGGTTACCAGCATTTTCTCCTTTTTTGACAATGTTTTCTAAAGCCTTCTTTCTCAGGGTCGTCAAAAGTAGGGATTGTGTTGTAAGGGGTCAACTCTGAACCATATGATAAGAGCATCCTGACAAAATCATTTGAAATTTATTATGTGATGAATAGATTATTATGTGATGAATAGAAAACATTGTGGGAAAAGGAAAAAATGCTGGTCCCAGCATTTTCTCCTTTTCCCACAATGTTTCATAAAGGCTTCTTTCTCAGGGCCATCAAAAGCAGGGCTTGGGCTGAAATGGGGTTAACTCTGAACCGGATGATAAGAGCATCACAAGTGGGTGCCAATGATCCACTGCAGATGCTTCATTTTCAGTGAAAATTAGCCAGCCGAAAAAGGGGGCATAACTTTGTCGAAATGCTTTGATGGTTAACTGCCCTTGCTAATAGATCATCATGTGATGAATAGAAAACATTGTGGGAAAAGGAAAAAATGCTGGTCCCAGCATTTTCTCCTTTTCCCACAATGTTTCATAAAGGCTTCTTTCTCAGGGCCATCAAAAGCAGGGCTTGGGTTGAAATGGGGTTAACTCTGAACCAGATGATTAAGAGCATCGCAAGTGGGTGCCAATGATCCACTGCAGATGCTTCATTTTCAGTGAAAATTAGCCAGCCGAAAAAGGGGGCATAACTTTGTCAAAATGCTTTGATGCTTAACTGCCCTTGCTAATAGATCATTATGTGATGAATAGAAAACATTGTGGGAAAAGGAAAAAATGCTGGTCCCAGCATTTTCTCCTTTTCCAACAATGTTTCATAAATGCTTCTTTCTCAGGGCCATCAAAAGCAGGGCTTGGGTTGAAATGGGGTTAACTCTGAACCAGATGATTAAGAGCATCGCAAGTGGGTGCAATGATCCACTGCAGATGCTTCATTTTCAGTGAAAATTAGCCAGCCGAAAAAGGGGGCATAACTTTGTCAAAATGCTTTGATGGTTAACTGCCCTTACTGTATGATTTGCCCTTGTGATAGTTAATAATTTGTCAAAGTATGAAGTAAATATTTTCTTAGTAATATTAAAGATATTAAAAGATGTCCATATTTTGCACAATGACAACGCAGACGACATCAAGGATATGGCAATAAACTCAATGTTTCCTTCGAAAACAACACAGATTAAAATTTAGACCTGTCAAAAGCATTTACAAAGCACAAACCAATGGTCACTTGAAACATGCCAATGCGTCTTCCTCAGTGTACAAAACATTGCTGGAAAAGGAGGCAATGTTGGTAGCCAACATTCTTTTCCTTTCCCAACAAGCTTTACAGCATTTTATTCCTAATTTAACCCATTACCACACAACAAAATTTTAGACTGGTTCAAATTGAAAGCATTTGCAGACGACAAATAAAGGCGACTGAAAAACTGAAATTTGTTCTGGGAAGGGTAGAAAACACTGTGGGAAAAGGAGAAAATGCTGGTTACCAGCATTTTCTCCTTTTCCCACAATGTTTTCTCAAGGCTTCTTTCTCAGGGGCGTCAAAAGTAGGGATTGTGTGGTAATGGGTTAATCTTGACTCTCACTACTCCCTATGTTTTTGGATACAATCAAACAGTTTCTGTAACTGTGTTAACCCTTTACTGTACAATTCCGACTTTTAACGAACCTCAGGAAGAATCCTTTTGAAAACATTTTCTTTTCCCATAATGCTTTAACCCTTTACCCTGTAAGGCATTTCTATGGTATCTCTAATTGACCTTAAATAACAGCAAGGATGAAGTCGTTTCTTATGTGTATATGACACATGTTGATGGCATAGAAAACATTGTGACAAAAGGTGTAATTGCTCGTCACGAGCAATTTCACCTTTTGCCACAATGTTTTCCAAAGGCTCCTTCAAGCAATGCGTAGAAATGAGTATCTATGGAGTTAAGGGTTAAAGGCTTTCTTTCTCAGGGTCATTAAAAGTCGGGATTATGTGACAAAGAGTTAAAGCTTGGGTATTAAATGTGTCCGAACTGAAGGCAAGACTAGCCAGATAGCTCAAGTGGCTGAGCAAAGGACGTGTAAACATCAAGATGTGGGTCAATTGAGGGTGAGGGTTGGAGCTCTATGGCTGGTTGTCTAAGATTACTTAGTCTTTTGGGTAAGACAGTAAACAGAGGTCCCATGTAATGCTGCTATATATCAAGCTAGTTAACCCTTTACCAAACGACAAAATTTTAGGCTTGTCCAAATGGAAAGCATTTGCAGACGACAAAATAAAACAGACTAAAAAGTTGGAATTTGTTTTGTGAAGGGTAGAAAACCTTGCGGGAAAAGGAGAAAATGCTGGTTACCAGCATTTTTCTCCTTTTCCAACAATGTTTTCTGAAGGTTTCTTTCTCAGTGTAGTCAAAAGTAGGGATTGTTTGGTAATGGGTTAAACCTTTACCACACCATCACATCTTTTAATGACCATGAAAGAAAAGCCTTCTGAAAACATTGTGCGAAAAGGAGAAAATACTTTCAAATGCTTTCAATTTGGTCAAGTCAGTAATTTTAACATTTGGTAAACAGTTAAAGTGCAAGGTGCAATTTATAATAGGTTTTGTCCTGTATCTTGCAAAATCCCCAGTAACAAAACTAACAGCCTGCAAGGGGTGCTGCTCATGAGGGCAACATGTTGCAACAATAAACAGAAGGTCAATTAGTCAATCGATTGAAAACATATGTAGACTAAAAAGCATCTGCACACAACAAATTAAGTCTTTACCACACAATTCCGACTTTAAATAACCGTAGAGAAACTGCCTTTTTTTAAAGATTGTGTGAAAAGGAGAAAATGCTGGTAACCAGTATTTTCTACTTTTCCCACAATCTTTTCTAATTAAAAAATTTCTGCCCCAATAAATTTGTGGTCTGCAAATGTTTTCAATTGTTTGGAACAGTCTAAAACTTTATCATTTGGTAAAGAGTTAAACAGGACCCAAATAAAGAAAGTCTGTCCCTTTCAATTCAGAAAAAGACCATTAGATTTGTAGAGGTCAAAAAATAGTTTTAATGAGTAAAAAGAAACTGCTAAGGACAAAAAAAAAATTTTACCCATTACCACACAATCCCAACTTTTAACGACCCTGAGACAGAAGCCTTTAGAAAGCATTGGGGAAAAGGAGAAAATGCTGGTAACCAGCATTTTCTCCTTTTCCTACAATGTTTTCTACGGTGCACAAAACAAATATCAAATTTTCAGTCACTCTTATTTTGTCGTCTGCAAATGCTTTAGATTTGGACAAGCCAAAAATATTAACGTTTGGTAATGAGTTAAGCCAAAATGTATAGTTCAATATCTCCATTAAAAGCTCACAAAATGTTCCTGCACTATTTATCAAAAACCTTCTTTATGCTTGTCGTTGTTTGCCTTAAACCTGGATATACTGCCACTGAAGACAGGGTAGGTCATAATAAGGGCACACATAAAGTGCAGTCTGATCTTGATTGAGCATGTCTTTTTTTTTCTTTACTAAATCTATCGGTCTTTCATCTTTTCAGCACCATGGGCTTCAACAGTGTGGATGACATGGATCATGATCAGACAGCAGTAAACATGCAGTCTGATCTAACATCTATACCATCCCTTTGTTAAGTCAAACCTACACAATAAAATGACAGACTAAATTTTATTATGTATTACATTATCACAGCTTGCACTTGTTTAACAGAAATTTGTATAGTTGATTATTCTCCTAAATAATTTATATGAGAAAATATTGCTGACAATTTGCATTTTATTGATAATCTACTTTCAGAATATACAAAAAAAAAATACAAAATTAAAAAAGACATGGAATATCTAATTTCATCCAAAAATACCTTTGATTCCTGACCAGACTGTTTTTCCATTTTCCACTCTGATTTGGGTTCACTCTTCCCTGAGTCGAGTGTTCTCACCCCTGTCAAATACAAGGTCAGAGGTCATAACCAATTACCCAACATGCCAGGAAAACAAGTAAAACCACAAAGAAAGTGGACTTGTTGTGTCTTCAGACTCACTTACTCAGTCTACACTTAGTATCAGAAGAAAAATCTCAAGTAATGAGTACAGCAAATGGGATAAAACCATAGTTTTCCTTGTAAGAAATCAAACTTCTTGACCAAAATGCCAAGGAAGACAAAAACCTTCCTATCCCAACCCTCTCTTCCAAGAAAGGTGAAAGATGATCCAGCAATAAAACTCGCATCAAACACTTTTTGGTCATTTTCAACAACACTTTTTATGCTTGTTCTCATAGATCATTAACATGGTCTTAGTTTTATCAGATCAAACATACCTAATGTCAGGTAAAAAAAAAAATCTATCCCCCTACTGTCCATAATTATGCAGATATACCCCATACAAGTAAAATTGACAAAAAAGGACAAACACTAGAAGAAAAGGAAAACATCCTTATCTAAATATTGAAGAAAGGATAGAAAAATAGTTCAGGAACATTTCATTGTAAAAATAAGATAAACTATACCATCACTGCAATGGCATCCTATACACATGTTATTCAGAAATGTTTGGCAAGGAAAATAATGACAACCCTAATACCCTATTTTTCTTTTATACAAAATCCCTTTGAAACATTTCAGAAGGCATCTTTCAAAGTATTTTGTATTTCTTTTGTGAAAAAGTTGTTTGTTATCTATGCGTTTAGATTTTTCTTTCATTATACCAAGTTAGCAATAATGTATTGATGGGTCAAAAAAAAAGGAATTATGTCAAACAGGTAACTGAATCATGAGCTAGACTGGTTCTTAGACATACAGAAAATTTACACAAAGCAAACCATTTCAATCCATGTCAGCCTTCCTGGGCTGTGCAAGTAAAATGGCATCAGTGATTTTCGCAGATGCATTAACCCATTACCACACAATCCCTACTTTTGATGACCCTGAGAAAGAAGTCTCAAGAAAACATTGTGGGAAAAGGAGAAAATGCTGGTAACCAGCATTTTCTCCTTTTCCCACAATGTTTTCTACTCTTCACATTTTCAGTCACTTTTATTATGTCGTCTGCAAAGACATTTTCACTGCTATTTCTCTATTTCCTACCGGAAAACATATAATAACAAGAGCGGCAAATTGTCGCAAGATACGCCCGTCTTACCCCAAGTTGTAAAGGTAGGGCATGCACCGGACAAAATTCAAGTATGAAAAGCAACAAAGGGCAATAACTCAAAAATAAAGCAAGCAAGAGTTGTGATTCCTGTGCACTGCACTCCCCATGGATGAGATCTATCCACCCATGAAATTTCATAACCCTAGCTACTATAGTTTTGGAGATATGCTCCGTACAAAAATCAAGTATGAAAAACGACAAAGGGCAATAACTCAAAAATTAAGCAAGCAAGAGTTATGATTCTTATGCACTGCACACACCCTCAGTAAGATCTATCCACCCATGAAATTTCATAACCCTAGCTAGTATAGTTTTGAAGATATGCTGCGGACATAATTCAAGTATGAAAAACAACAATGGGCAATAACTCAAAAATAAGCGAGCAAGAGTTATGATTCCTGTGCACTGCACTCCCCGTCAATGAGATCTATCCACCCATAAAATTTCATAACCCTAGCTAGTATAGTTTTGGAGATATGCTCCGGACAAAATTCAAGTATGAAAAACGACAAAGGGCAATAACTCAAAAATTAAGCAAGCAAGAGTTATGATTCCTGTGCTCTGCACTCCCCCTCGGTGAGATCTATCCACCCATGAAATTTCATAACCCTAGCTACTATAGTTTTGAAGATATGCTCCGGACAAAATTCAAGTATGAAAAACGACAAAGGGCAATAACTCAAAAATTAAGCAAGCAAGAGTTATGATTCCTGTGCACTGCACTCCCCGTCAATGAGATCTATCCACCCATGAAATTTCATAACCCTAGCTAGTATAGTTTTGGAGATATGCTCCGGACAAAATTCAAGTATGAAAAACAACAAAGGGCAATAACTCAAAAATTAAGCGAGCAAGAGTTATGATTCTTGTGCACTGCACTCCCCATCAATGAGATCTATCCACCCATGAAATTTCATAACCCTAGCTAGTATATTTTGGAGATATGCTCCGGACAAAATTCAAGTATGAAAAACAACAAAGGGCAATAACTCAAAAATTAAGCGAGCAAGAGTTATGATTCTTGTGCACTGCACTCCCCCTTGATGAGATCTATCCACCCATGAAATTTCAAACCCTAGCTAGTATAGTTTTGGAGATATGCTCCGGACAAAATTCAAGTATGAAAAACAACAAAGGGCAATAACTCAAAAATTAAGCAAGCAAGAGTTATGATTCTTGTGCACTGCACTCCCCCTCGATGAGATGTATCCACCCATGAAATTTCATAACCCTAGCTAGTATAGTTTTGGAGATATGCTCTGGACAAAGAACTGGACGCCGCCCGCCCGCCCGCCACGGGTGATCCCATAATACGTCCCGTCTTCGACGGGCGTATAAAAAGCCATTATCTGTATAATCACTTGCCAGATTTTACTATTCAAAAAAGAAATGAAACAAGTGCATGCACAAGTGTTAACTTTTAAACAGAGAACAAGTGGATTCTAACCCCCAGGCTGCTAAGCACAACCCATTGAGCTTTTGCGGATAGCGTAGATCAAGATCAGACTGCACCGAACCTGCAGTCTGATATTTGATCTATACTGTCTGATCAGGAGGTATCATTTCCAAAACAATAACTATGAAATAACAAAATTTGGAGTGCAACCATGAAATTGGAAATTCTATTTTTAGTTACTTAGCAGGATAAAGGTCAAAAAGTGTAAATGGAACAAAATAATAAAATGTTGCATATTAAATGGCCTACAACACACGAAGAGTGGCAATTGGACAATTGCATAAAGTGTTGTCTTGGATTAGCCTGCGCAATCTAGACTGCGCAGGCTAATCCAAGACAACACTTTCCATTTTTATACAATTTTCTGTTTTGTGCAAGTCGAATGTAGCACAAAATCTAATGTAGTCGTAAAAATCTGTCTCAGATTAGCCTGCGAAGACTCCGTAGGCTGATCCGAGACGACAATTTACACAAATGCCCAAATGCCCATTTTTCGCGAGTTGCAAGCCAAATCATTTTCCTCGTTTAGAATTTTAGCTAAAAGTTTGATTTTTTCTATTCTAGAAAAAGCAGTCTTATCTTAGATCTACACAATCTACTACTTTGTAAATCATGCTGGCAAAATCACCCTCACACGAGCTTTGACTTTTGACTGTTTTTTTATCCCCATTGATGGATGTTTGAGATTATTCAACTGTTAACCCTTTACTCCATACATACTCATTTCTATGCATTGCTTGTAGGAGCCGTTGGAAAACATTGTGGCAAAAGGTGAAATTGCTCGTGACGAGCAATTTCATCTTTTGCTACAATGTTTTCTATGCTATCAAAAGGTGTACAGCTTCGTCCTTGCTGTTATTTAGGTCAATTTGAGATACCATAGAAATGCCTTATGGGATAAAGAGTTAAATCTTTGACAAAATGTTGGGACTCTATAGAAGTGAAAGGATTTGCAGACGACAAAATGAATTAAGCTCAAATGATGATATCCGTTTATGATAGACTAGAAATCATTGTGAGAGTGTTATGGGAGACCACTCCTTCCTGCATGGCATACTCCCGATTTAAATACAATACCTGGCTACTGCGTCAGGGAGATATCTCTTTGGCTCAGTGGTTAGGTTATTGGCTTTGCGTCCGGGAGTTCGGAGTTCGAATCCCGCTCCGATCCTTATTTCTGCCATGCATTTATTCATTTGTTTCTTTGTTACGGACATCGTTCGTAAGATGGGGGCTCGTCCGGGATTGGCCATTGAGCCATTAATCCCATTTGTTGTCCAAAAATCGGACTTCCTGCCTAATAAGGCTTTGAGTCATCAATAAAAATGATGACTTTAAGAGGGGGTGTGTTATGGGAGACCACTCCTTCCTGCATGGCATACTCCCGATTTAAATACAATACCTGGCTACTGCGTCAGGGAGATATCTCTTTGGCTCAGTGGTTAGGGTATTGGCTTTGCGTCCGGGAGTTCGGAGTTCGAATCCCGCTCCGATCCATATTTCTACCATGCATTTATTCATTTGTTTCTTTGTTACGGACATCGTTCGTAAGAAGAGAAAGAGAGAGTGCTGGTTGCCAGCATTTTTTCATCTTCCAACAATGCATTCAACAGGCTGTTTCCTCTGGACCTACAAATGCTTTTGCCTGTAAAAGCTACTTCAGTTATGCCTAAGGTTTCCAGAGTTTCTCACGTCTTTCAACATTTTTTCATGTATAAAATTAATGTGGAAGCCTGTGTATTTTATCAATTCATTCCTAGTAATCCCTTTTCACAAGTGCTTCACAAGAAACTCATTTAACTCTCTCCCAAACATCAAAGTTTTAGACTGGTCCAAATTGAAAGCATTTGCAGATGCCAAAATAAATGTGACTGAACAGTTGAAATTTGGCTTTGAAGTGTAGAAAACATTGTGGGAAAAGGAGAAAATGCTGGTTACCAGCATTTTCTTCTTTTCTAACAATGTTTTCCAAAGACTTCTTTCTCAAGGCCTCTGGCTGTTTTCCCATGAACAAGTGGCTGCTTTCACCAAATCAACAACAGGCTACTTTTCCTCATATATAAAATCAACTTTTTAGTAACCATTGGTAGAATGACACGAGGAAAATGAAGAGTATGCAACCAGGAAAAACAACCAATAATTGACAATTTTTTCTCATGTTTACTTACTTGTAGTTACAGTTTTCTTCTGTACAAGACCCAAGGCACCAAATATACCCCCTTCTTTTTTACCTTCATCTGGAAATGAAATGGTAAATCAAAACAGGCTTCAACTCTTTACCAAACAACAAAATTTGGACTCTTAAAAGCATTTGCAAACGACAAAATAAATGTCACTCAAAAATTGAAATTTGATTTAGGAAGGGAAGAAAACATTGTGGAAAAGGAGAAAATGCTGGTTTACAGCATTTTCTCATTTTCCTACAATATTCTCAAAAGCTTTCTTTCCCAGGGTCGTTAAAAGTCCGGATTGTGTGGTAATGGATTAGATACTTCAAGTAATCTCGTTTTTCTACAAGCTTAAGAAAAACAGCAAATTAAAACATCAATAGACAGAAGAAAGTGCTGTATCCACCATTTCCTCCTCCACCAACATTTTTTTTTTTTTTATTACCATTTAACCCTTTACCAAATAATCCCTGGTTTTCACGACCCCAAGATAGGAGCCTTGTGAGAACATAGAGGGAAAAGAGAAAATGCTGGTTACCAGCATTTTCTCCTCCCACAATGTTTTCTACTCTGCAAGAAACAAATTTCTTTTTCTGAGTTGCATATATTTTGTTGTCTGCAAGTGCTTTCAATTTGGACCGGTTTAAAATTTTATTGTTTGGTAATAGGTTAACTCTTTTTTTCCAAACAACAACTATTGAGACTTATGTAAATTCAAAGTACTTGCAGACAATAAAATAAATGTGATTCTAAAATTTCAATTCAATTATAGAAGGGTAGAAAGCATTGTGGGAAAGGAGAAAATACCATTCACCACCATTTTCTCCTCTCACTTTGTTTTCAAAAATTCTTTTATCTCCTCAGGATTATTTTACCCTTTACTAAAAAAAAAAAAAAAAAAACCCTGGTTTTTACAACCCCGAGATATAAACCTTTTTAAAAAATTGTGGGAAAAGGAGAAAATGCTGGTTGCCAGCATTTTCTCCTCTTCCCACATGTTTTCTACTCTTATCAAAACAAGATTTAATTTTTCACTCTCATTTATATTGTCGTCTGCAGAAGCTTTTAATTTGGACACGTCATAACATTTTTTTCATGTGGTAAACAGTTATGGGGAAACCTGTCCATCATAAAAGCATTTGCAGACAATAATTTGAATGTGGCTTAAATGACTTTATTAGTCTTTGTTTTCGGCAAAAATCATTTTGAGAAAGGGAGAAAATGCTGGTTACCGGCAATTTCTCTTTTTTTTTTCATGCTGTTTTCTGTTGTTTCAAAGACAAATCCGAGAGATTAATTGAACAATGCTCTATTGAAAGCACTTGCTGACAACAAAATAAATGGGACTCAAAAATTGAAATTTGTTTGGGGATGGGCAGAAAACATTGTGGGAAAAGGAGAATATGTTGTTTGCCAGTATTTTCTCCTCTTCCCACAATTTTTTTCAAAATGCTTCTTTTTCATTAAGAACCCCACATTGTTAGGGAAAGGATGAGAAATAAAAAGTTTAAGGAATTTGTTTAACAGATGTTGTAACAGAATAATTAGGTATCAACTAAATTAACTCAACTATTTCTTAGAACATGCCACAACATACAGACAGATAGCTAGTTTTCTGTTACACCCAGGAACATAGCTACAACATACCTTTAGCTTTCTCCCCACCAGTGTCAGCAATGTTGGGTCTTTCACCACTGCAGGTATGTTTGCCACAGAACACAAGATGGTTGGCTGTTGTTAAAAAGATATAGAATTTACATACCAAACAGTGCATCCTATGAATTAAACTTATTACGCAACACAGGTGGTAGTTCTTCCATCCCTACAGCCGATGGCTTAAGAGCACTTAAAATATTGCAAAATAAGACAGACATCTAGTGCCGATGTTCAGGAATCAGCATATACTATTCTGGTTCAGTCACAATAGGTGAAAAGTACAGATAAAAAGATACATAAAATATACTCTGTAACTGTATAAGACCCAGATTTATCTACCCTATCTAAGACTGAAATTTCCATTGAAGGCTTACTAAATTTACATAAGTAACTATATATTCCAATCTTTACGCTTACCCTTTACTGAACAAAAAATTTTAGATTCTTTCATACTGAATTCAAAGTATCTACATACAACTAACTAACTCTTGTTGATATAATGATTTCTGATTTTGATAGGGCGGAAAATGTGGGAAAAGGAGAACATACTGGTTTCCATGCATTTTTTTCCTTTTACTACAATATTTTTCCAAGGCCTTCTCTTACAAGGTATTACAAGGTGTTTAAAGTCAGGATTGTGTGGGAAAGAGTTAAGCCAATGGCAAAATTTTAGACTTGTCTAAAATTGACTTGGCTTATTAAAAGAATATGAGGTTAGTTATTAAAATTGTGGCATAACACTGGAATTTGTCTTTATATGTAGAAGGGTACAAAACCTTGAAGGAAACAGAGCAAAATGCTGGTTTCCTTTATTTTCTCTTTTCCCTGAAAAGCCTTTCTTAAAAGTTGTCAAAACTTTGAAATAGGCAGGCTAAGAGTAAAATATCAAATTGGTATAGGACTCAAGTTGGACTTTGCTCTTTTTCACATGGTAGACTGAAGCATTCCAAAAATTGTTTATGTCAGAACATGATAGTAAATATCATTTTGGATCTATAAAACTGTCCAACAATGCCTGAACTGAAATTAAATCAAGATTTCTATACAAAAAGCTTTGGTTATAACCTTTGACAAAGCAGTCCCATGTTTCAATGACCTCTAGGTAAAAGGCTATTGAAAATATTATGGGAAAGGAAGAAAATACTGGACACAAGAATTTATCCTTTCTACATTTTTTTTTTTTTTATCCTGAAATCCCATCCTTTCAGCCATGTTTAATTAGACATTTCTTGGTCCTTTAACTCTTTACCACACAAGAAAATTTTAGACTGGTCCAAATTGAAAGCATTTGCAGACGACAAAATAAAGGTGACTGAAAAATTGAAATTTGTTCTGGGAAGGGTAGAAAACACTGTGGGAAAAGGAGAAAATGCTGGTTACCAGCATTTTCTCCTTTTCCCACAGTGTTTTCAAAAGGCTTCTTCCTCAGGGGCATCAAAAGTAGGGATTGTGTGGTAATGGGTTAAATCTGGACCAGTCAATTTTTTTTTTTATCTGCTATAGTTAGTACTGAAGTCAATGTAAAATGAAGCATAAATACCCATTTTAGTGCCATATTTGGTGGAAAATCCACATGAGCAAAACATGATCTGTTTCATGGGGCGTTCCCAGGGTATATTCAGATTGAGGCTGGTCACCTGACCGGAGTGAAATCCCATCATGTGATTAGCATAGGCCACGCTACAACTGGTTGCAAATCTACACAGTGAACAGTTGATGTGTTTTCTGAAAAGAGATGTCACCTCTATATTTATCAAACGCTTCCTTAAAATAATTCCACCGAACAATGCCGACATTTAACAACATAAGGAAGAGCTTCAGGTTTGCAATCACACTGGAGTTTCAACTGTTTACCAAAAGAGAAAATTTTAGACTGGTCCAAATTGAAAGCATCTGCGGACGACAAAATAAATATGCCTGAAAAGCTGAAAATTGGTTTGGGAAGGGTAGAAAAAATTTTGGTAAAAGTAGAATATGCTGGTTAACACCATTTTCTCCTTTTACCACAATGTTTTCAGTAGGCTTCTTTCTCCAGGTTGTTAAAACTCTGAATTGTGTGGTAGAGGGTTAAAGTAAACGGGTCCTTGACAAACAGAAATTTAACTGATGCAAAAACTATTAACATATGTCAGCCTGCAAGGAATGGGCAGCCTGGGTCAATAGATTTTTGCATATGTGTATAAATCCTTTTTAAACTGCACAGTTTAAAGACTTACTTATAATGATCAGTTGAGGACATTGTCATTTTACATTCGATACATCGAGAAGTGGTTGTTGCAAATGGCAAGCTGACGCCCCCATAGTCCTGTATCTTCGAGATGGATGGGGCATTTAGGGACTTGGGCTTTGACTCCTTCTTTGGGCCCCCACTTCCTTTAGGACTTCCTTCAGTCACCTTTATCATCAACTGATCGTCAGCAGCTTGTCCCATAGACATGGCTAAAAGCAGAATTAAACTTAAATTTAAAAGCTTCATTAACCCTTTACCAAAAAATCCCTGGTTTTTACGGCCCTGAGATAGGAGCCTTTTGAAAACATTGTGGGAAAAGGAGAAAATGCTGGTTACCAACATTTTCTCCTTTTCCCACAATGTTTTCTACCCTGCTGGAAACAAATTTCATTTTTTAAGTAACGTTTATTTTGTCATCTGCAATTGCTTTCCATTTTGACCAGACTAAAGTTTTGTCGAGTTATTTACAGTATGACTTAATTTTGGACTTCTCCAAACTTACAGCATTTAATCTTCAGGCTGCTAAACACAGCCTTTTGTAAACAGTGTTGATCAAGATCATACTGTACAGAGTGTGCAGTCTGATCTTGATCCAGACTGCTCAACAAGGAGATATTCTCCCAACAAAACAACTTTGAAATAGCCAAATTCATTTCTTTATTATTGGCTTGAAAGTTACATTATTCAACAGATGAGTTCATGACATCAAATTAACCCATTACCACACAATCCCTACTTTTGACGCCCCTGAGAAAGAAGCCTTTTGAAAACACTATGGGAAAAGGAGAAAATGCTGGTAACCAGCATTTTCTCCTTTTCCCACAGTGTTTTCTACCCTTCCCAGGACAAATATCTATTTTTAGTCACCTTTATTTTGTCGTCTGCAAATGCTCCCATTTTGGACCAGTCTAAAATTTTCTTGTGTGGTAAAGAGTTAAGTATTGCTAGAATAACCAGACTTGATAAAATTATTTAAACATTATGGGAAAAGGAGAAAAAAGAGCTGTCACTGAATGCCACTTAATACCCCCGCCAACGGTTTGACAGAAACAGGCAATTGCTAGTATTTTGTACACAGACGGACACACAGACAGACAGGCTGATTCCAGTATACCCCCGAATTTCTTTTGCGGGTGTATAAAAATAATCTACTTATTCAATGTTTCAGAAAGTATTATGCCATCAATGTCCTTATTCACCAACTATTCTTAACAACATTCTAACTCTTATTCTTCATAATTTCATCAGTGTGAAAGTAACAGAGCTTCTGATTGGCTAAACCAAATGGTTGGTGAATACCCAGCCAGGTCACATAACATACACTAGTAAAACCTTACCTTTAAAATCCATTTTGTAGCTGGTATGGCAATTTTTTCGATGATTTTTCACGTCCAGGGGGTTGAAAAACATTAGTCTACAAACATTGCACTTCTTCATCGACGACTTCGCTTGATGTTTCAGTAGATGGCCATAATATGTTTGAGTCTGACCCCAGCCTTGACTAACAAACTTGATTCTGAACACACGGAGGCAGTATAGGCAGAGCATGTTGGAGGAAGAGTCATGTTTCTGTAAAAAATAACAGGTGTTATCAGTTAACCACAGAATTCAGAGATTAAAAGACTCTGAAGAGGAACACTTTGGGATACATTGTGGAAAAAGGACAAAAGGCTAGTAATGAATGAATGCAATAATTAACTAATTAATCTATTATTCAATTAACCCTTTTAATACACATTGACACCTTTTAACAACCCTGTACCAGAGGCCTTTTGAAAACATTGTTGGAAAAGGAGAAAATGCTTAAATACTAGCCAAGGTAGGTATCCAAACCAGCAATCCCTATCCCTAAAGTTCTGTACTTTACTGACTCCACTATTGTGGCTTGGCTATATAACATAATCATTATCAAAACAATGTTCATCAGTGACAGACAGAAAAACTTATTTACTTTATCACAGAGGATATCATCAATCCTCAGGAAGTCTGTTGCCAATATGGGACTGAACTCACTTTCTCTGAATTTCTTACCGTGTATATTAACACCTGGACTTTCAGACTCGGCATGATACTGTTAACAGTGCTAGTAAATGTGGAAAGCTGAAGTAGCTATTTTTTTCCCCCAACACTTTCTCTTCCTTCAAATAGCCTGTATGGGGTTTCATACCTGTAACCCCGATTCAATTAGAGCTATCACTAGACCTGATCATACCCTCCACCAGCTCCTTGTAACAAGAACAGGTCTTTGTCTCAGAGTGAAGAATGGTTTAGTACAAAAGCAAAAGTTGAAAAACGTTCAAGGGGGATAATTCCACAACAAATCACAGCAGTGACATGTACATTGCTTCATATATGTAGGAAATTTGTGTAAATTTGAGTTCTTTACCTTAAAAAGTGTTGGAGAATTCAACTGAACAAATCTGTGTCTATAGACAGACGGATAGACAGCCATGGTGTTTCAAATATACCCCCTCCACTTTGTTGTTGTTGGGGGGGGGGGGGGGGGAGAAATAACAATTACCAACCTTTTTAAAATGATCAACTACATCACTATACATGGAGGACCTAAATCCACACAGCTGACAATGGTATGGCATCTCGCATGGCAGGTGACTCTGTCGCATGTGCATTATGAGATCTTTCGTGTTTCCAAAGTCTTTCTCGCAAATACGACACATCAATACTTTATTGCTCAGGTGAACCTGTAAATGGATTGAATTGATGTTTAACCCTTTCCGAGACAAGCCCTTGTTTTTACGTGTCTGCAGTACAAGTCTTTTGAAAACATTGTGGGAAAAGGAGAAATTGCTCGTAACGAGCAATTCTTCCTTTTCCCACAGTGTTTTCTACCCATTTGGAGAACTTTCTGGCATTTTTATCAAATTTGAAATTGTCGTCTGCAAACTCATTGAGTTTGGAAAAGTCTAAAATTTGTCGTTTGGGAAAGGGTTAACCCTCCAAAACAATCCCTGGTTTATACGATTTTGGAAAAGTTGCCGTCTGAAAACATTGTGGAAAAAGGAGAAAATGCTGGTAACCAGTATTGTCTCCTTTTCCCACAATTTTTTTATCCTATCATAGACAGAAATCATCTTTTCAGCAAGAGTTGAATTGTCGTCTGCGAATGCTTTCAATTTGGTCTAGTCCAAAAGTTTATCGTTTGGGAAAGGGTTTATAATGTCATATTCAACATTATTTCAGTTACACTGCAGTGGCCAATGCACCTATCCATGCTTTCCAGGAGTTTCAGTTACCAGTGCTCCTCACAAATTCTTTTAAAACCACTAGCTGCTTTCCCACACAGCCATCATCTACACAATGGTGAATTGTGAGAGGAATGATTCAATCCTAAAGCAATGACCATCAACAGCCCTCAGAAGGAAATTGTCAAAGCCAAGGATCAAACCGGCGACCTCGTTAACTAGTCCTGTACACTACCAACTAAGCTACTAGGGCTCAGCCCTGTAATTTGAGGATTTATCATTTTGTTATTTCTGAGAAAGAAGCCTTTTGAAAACATTGTGGGAAAAGGAGAAAATGCTGATAATCAGCATTTTCTTCTTTTCCCACAATGTTTTCTTCCAGACCTTAACCCATTACCACACAATCCCTACTTTTGATGCCCCTGAGAAAGAAGCCTTTTGAAAACACTGTGCTGGTCACCAGCATTTCCTCCTTTTCCTACAGTGTTTTCTACCCTTCCCAGAACAAATTTCAATTTTTCAGTCACCTTTATTTTATCGTCTGCAAATGCTTCCATTTTGGACCAGTCTAAAATTTTCTCGTGTGGTAAAGAGTTAAACAAATTTCAATATTTAAGTTACATTTTTTTGGGTCTGCAAATGCTCTCAATTTGAACCAGTCTAAATTTTTTTCCATTTGGTAAAGAGTTAAGTGGTCAGTTGTACATGAAATGATTCACCAATAATAACCTGGCAATGGCTTTTCATGTTACTGAAGACTTCTATTGTTAATTTAAACATATTGTCGGTTTACTTCCAAAACCTTGTTTCAAGCTGTAGTTACAAGGTTTTGGAAGTAAACCGATGATATTTTTCTTACATCAATTGAGAAACAAATTCTGACAACTTATACTTATCTCTCTCGGTTCTGGGAGTCTGCCGCATATACCATATTTCAAGAGTTACGACTTCGGTCAACCTACTTCTATTGTTGCTTAACCCTTTACTATACAATCCCATGTTTCTGTGACCAACAAGAAAAAACAATCTTTTAAAAACATTGTGGGTATGGGAGAAAATGCTGGATACCAACATTTTCTCCTTTTCCCACAATGTTTTTTTTAACGTTTCAAAAACAGAGTTCTATTATTCATGCAACTTCAAAGATATTTGTATGCCGATGCTTTCAATTTGCTAAATTTTGTTGCGTGATAGAGTTGAAATATTTCCATCTTTTTATGATTTTTTTAACCCTTTACCAAACAATCTTTGTTTTTTACGACCCTGGAATAGGAGCCTTTTAAAAACATTGTGTGAAAAGGAGAAAATTCTGGTTACCAGCATTTTCTCCTTTTTCCCACAATGTTTTCTACGCTGCTGGAGTCAAATTTCAATTTCCAACTTGCATTTACTTTGACATCTGCAAGTGCTTTCAACTTAAACAAGTCTATAATTTTGTCATTTTGTAAAGAGTAAAAGGACTTCAACTCAACTGAGTAAACACAAGTAAACTTACAGTAAACATACAGGGTCGTGCCATTTCTTACCTTTTCCACGTGGGTTTGCATTTCAAACGGCGTGTCAAACTGCTTATAGCAATGTTTACACTGTGTCAGGTCACTTAGGTCGATATTTAACTGTTTGGTACTGTCAATATGAGCCTGTATGTGCTGCATGGCGCGAACGTTGTTGTACAACATCTTCGAACAATACCAACACTGGAAATTTAAAAGAAATCATACATTTGAGGTACGCTCTGACAAAATTGGGTTTCTTCATCTCCCCGATGCACAAAACCAATTAACCCATTACCACACTATCCCTTTTTTTGACGACCCTGTAAAAGAAGCCTTTTGAAAACATTGTGGGAAAAGGAGAAAATGCTGGTAACCAGCATTTTCTCCTTTTCCCACAATGTTTTCTACCCTATCAAAGAAAATTTACACCATTTGAGCCACACTGATATTGTCATCTGCAAATGCTTTCAATTTGGACCAGTCTAAAATCTTTTTGTTTGATTAACCCATTACCACACAATCACGACTTTTAACAACCCTAAGAAAGAAGCCTTTTGAAAACACTAAGTGAAAAGGAGAAAATGCTGGTAACCAGCATTTTCTCCTTTTCACATAGTGTTTTCTACCCTTCCCAGCACAAATTTCAATATTTGAGTCACGTTTAATTTGTCGTCTGCAAATGCTTTCAATTTGGACCGGTCTAAAATTTTCTCGCAGTGTAAAGTGTTAAAAGAGTTAAAACATTACAAATAGTGGATCCAAAACATACATTTTGTCTCATAACTGACTGAATAACGAGGTAGAATGGTCGTTGGACATGCTGAAAATTTACAAATAGCAAATAACTTTTGACCTACATCAGCCTGCTGGACTTTAGAGGCTGAAAGGGGTCTATACTTTGTGTGGTGTTTGTGGTTGTGAGGTAGCATATTGGCCTTGTAACCATATGTTCCCCTGTTCGATACCTGGGACCGGGTGTCAACATATGGGATTGTTCACTGGACCACACATTCAGCTCAAGTACCGGTCTGGTTCCCGCTGCCTTCTCATGTAACCATAACAATGGTTAGTGGTCAGACAGGAATGAGTCCAGTCACGATGACAAAACCTCGGAAAGAAATTGGCCGAACCAAGTATTTAACCCGTTACCACACGGCAAAATTTGAGATTTTTTTAAATTTTGGTTACCAGCATTTTCTGCTTTTCCCCCAATATTTTCAGAAGCTTTCTTCCTCAGGCTTATCTAACTCTTTACCACACGAGAAAATTTTAGACTGGTCCAAATTGAAAGCATTTGCAGACGACAAAATAAAAGTGACTGAAAATTTGAAATTTGTTTTGTGAAGGGTAGAAAACATTGTGGGAAAAGGAGAAAATGCTGGTTACCAGCATTTTCTCCTTTTCCCGCAATGTTTTCTAAAGGCTTCTTTCTCAGGGGTATCAAAAGTAGGGATTGTATGGTAATGGGTTAAAGTCGTCATTGCGTGGTAAAGGGTTAACCAACGACCTGTTTACAAGTCCTGTAAGCTACTGATGATACTAAATAACTAAGACTCCATACTTTGAATCTGTATTCGCCTTTATCTTCATTGTAAGCTGCATCCCCATCTACTGTGCCATAGTAATACTCGTCTAGAGGGACCCAGTGACCTAGTCAAACAGAAACAACCACTTTACTTAACACAAGACGATTACAAACACAAGACACAATTACAAACAAGACGGCCAAGATGGCCCTGATCCCTCACCTGAATTGTTCTGAATTCAGAAAAGAAGAATTTTTAAGAGTTTCTTAATTTCCGTACAGTGCAAGTAACCCCCATTCACCAGAGCCATGTTTCTTCACCTATCAAAATTTCGTAAACAAGTTTTGAGAAGGGTCATTCCAGGAATATTTCTGTGAAATTATTTTAAAATCAGACCAGCCGTTTCAGAGAAGAAAAATTTTCAAAAATTTCTTCATGTCCGTATAGTGCAGGTAGCCCCCATTCACCAGAGCCATGTTTCTTGACGGAGCAAAATTTCGCGAGCAAAAGCTCCCCTTGAGCACGTTGTGCTCAGGTGAGCTAGAAAGTCTAGCCGTATCCTGCTAGATAACTAAAATTAAACTTTCTAGCCCATAGTAAAAACCTCAATAATGCAATTTCAATCTATTTTAGTTTTAAAAAAATATCTCCTTATCAGACAGTGTAGATTCAAGATCAGTTTGTAACTTTTGTGCAGTCTGTTGTGAATCTACACTGACTACAAAATGTCTGAGAGTCACGTGTGGTGGCCTTCACGTGTGGTGGCCTAACGGTAAGTACAAAAAAAATTAATTTTTCTCACCTGCTGAGTCAATCTCTACCAAGCTGTCTTTCTTAGATTTCTTTTTAGCAGCTGCAGATTCATCTGTTAAAATTAAAATATTAAAATTAAAAGTCACCAGAGGTCCAAATAAGAGGAAGTGACGGTATTCTAAAGTCAATATTTCACATAACTCAAGAGACCGAGTCTCTTGGTGCATTTGAGCCGAGTGAGAGACTCAAGATTTTTTGTTATCTACAGTCTACCAAAACTGCTTAACCCTTTACTCCATAGATACTCATTTCTACTCATTGCTTGTAGGAGCCTTTGGAAAACATTGTGACAAAAGGTGAAATTGCTCGTGACGAGCAATTCCACCTTTTGTCACAATGTTTTCTATGCTATCAAAAGGTATCATATACACATAAGAAACAGCTTCATCCATACTGTTATTTAGAGTCAATTAGAGATACCATAGAAGTGCCTTATGGGGTAAAGGGTAAAGTCATTATTTCACATAACTCAAGAGACTGAGTCTCTTGCTGGATTTGAGCCCAGTGAGAGACTCAAGAATTTTTGTGATCTACAGTCTACCCAAACTACTTAACCATTTACCAGACGACAAAATTCTAGCATTTTCGAAATTGAAAGCATTTGCAGACGTATATTGCAGTGTGGCTCAAATGGTGCAACTTTTCTTTGATAAGGTAGAAAATATTGTTGGTTATCAGCATTTTCTCCTTTCCCCACAATGTTTTCAAAAGGCTTCTTTCCCAGGGGTGTCAAAAGGTGGCATTGTGCCATTAAAGGTTAATTCACTGAAATAAAAAAGCATACTATATAAGGATGTGGTCTTTTGTCCAAACAATTGACTACCTGGGTAAAATTGCCGTAAGCACAGAAATTTTACTATTTCTTCTGCAATGTCCCCATCCCCCCCCTCCCCCACCCCCAGATCTGTTGTTTTTTTTCCACATCCCCCCCCTCCCCCACCCCCAGATCTGTTGAAAAAACAATGTTCACCCCTCCCCCCACCCTCTTGTTACACTGTTGATAAAACAATGTTCCTCTTTATGAAAAATTTCCTGTTTGCGAAGTTAGTCTACAAGTGGCATGCACAGTATTGGGTTATATGCAATGTGTAAACCCTTTCCCAAACAGTCCCTGGTTTTTATGGGTCTGGAATAGTAGCCTTCTGAAAACATTGTGGGAAAAGGAGAAAATGCTGGTAAGCAGCATTTTCTCCTTTTCCCACAATGTTTTCTACCCTATCATCGACAGAAATCATCTTTTCAGCAAAAGCTGAATTGTCGTCTGCAAATGCTTTCAATTTGTTCTAGTCCAAAAGTTTGCTGTTTGGGAAAGGGTTAAATTAAACAAGAAGATTCCTAACATTAACCTGTAACTCTATACCACACAATCCTGACTTCTAACAACTCTGATAAAGAAGTTTTTTGTAAACATTGTTGGAAAAGGAGAAAATGGTGGTAACCAGCATTTTTTCCTTTTCCCACAATTTTTTTCTAGACTTTCCAAAACAGATTTTCAATTTTTTGTCCACATTCATTTTTATTTTCTGCAAATACTGGTACTTTCAGTCAGTTTTGAAATTTTGTCATATGGTAACGAGTTAAAGTGCCTTTACATACAATTATTGCCTTTGCATTAAGTGCAGATCAAGATCAGACAACACAAATTGTGGCAGTCTGATCTTTAATCTACTATCCTCTTAGCTGAAACACTACGGATAAAAAGCAATAATGAAACTGTAATCATCTAAGTCTTATTTTAAACTCAAAATGTCCAGTGGTTTTATGCGGCACATTTACAGTTTAACCCTTTACCAGACGACCAACTTTTAGTCTTATGCAACCTGAAAGTGTTTGCAGATGGCATTTTTCATTGCAGTTCAAATGGAGCATTTTTTTGTCCAATAGGGTTCGAAATTTCGGGAAAGGGAGAAAATGCAGGTTACCAGTATTTTCTACTTTTCCCACAATGATTTCAGACCGCTTCTATCCCTGGTTCATTACAAGATGGCATGGTGGGGTAAAGTGTTAAATATAAATTACATATTGGCAAATGACAGGGGGATTGATGGATAAGTGGGGCTTTAAGGAATAACTTATTCATTGTTCTTCACTTAAACTTACGTTGTGGGAATTGATTAGAATCGTCTAATTCAGACAATTCTATTGAAAACCAACAACATAGGTTCTATTGTAAGAAAAAGTAACTGATTTGATCAAACCCTCAGTAATCTGGAACATAAACATGACAAGAGAGCAAGAACACAGTATTTTTACCTTCATCATTGACAATTTTGAAGGAGACCATTAACCTGCTGTGAGAACCTTCTTCAATCTGAAGTATTTCCAGGCTCTGCTCCAAATTTGCATTTTCAGTGTCAACAGGAAAAGCCGACAAAAAGCTCCATTTCAGCTGAGGAATTAAGCTTGTCTTCACCATCTCAGAATTCGTAGCAGTAACAGAATCTTTTCCAGATATCTTGGAATAATTTGATGAGGTATTTAATTCATCTTCACTTAAAATCTCTTCAAATTCACTTGTTTGGTCCGAGACTGTGGAGCTGATACTAGATATAGATGAGGCTCGTGTTCTAGAACCATGCTGATCTTTACTTTTCACACTGGACGATCCCACAACTGACCCATGACCAATTGACCGAAAGAAATCCCTTTCAGAGCACACACCGTCCAGACCAACATTGGTTTGCCAGTCATTATTTCTCTCTGGTCGTATACATGGTGTCTTGACGCCATGGCCACCACTGTTCCAAGTTTGCCTGCCAGAAAATTCCGCTTTTCTCTTAAGCGCTGTATCTTGTTGACAAGCAGATACCCAGTTCTGTGTCATTGCAGCTTTATCTACCACCTCACTTACAGTGGCTTGTATTTCTTCTGTGATTTTATCAGACAACTCCATAGCTGGACCTTCCTGGTCTTTATTAGGGCTGCTTGAATACTTGGGCTCTTTGATAGAGCTGCCTGCACTTCTAGGTTGATCATTTGTATTATATTCAGGTAAGGGTTTTTTATCATTTACATCTACTGCTTCTTTACATGTACTACTTGACATTGTTTTGCCCAGTGACCTCTGTATCATAGTCATTTTCTTCTCAACAAAAGTTCGAACATGTTTGTTGTGATTCCAATTCCATAGTGTACCTCTCGGAATCTGTGGAAGTTTGTCACAAACATACTGCAGTCCAAAATGATCTATCAAGCAAACAACATCAGATTTTTGACTAGAATTAAAGTTCAAATGATTGGTAGTTTCAACAGTAATTAACACTCTATCTAAAATGGTATCTATAGTCAGTGGGTCTGTGTCAAGATCTTCCTGTGTACCAAACTGTAAGTTTCGTCTAGCAGTCTCAACCACATCATTCTTCCCATCCTTCTTCAGCTCTTCTGTTATACTTTTAGAGTGCTGCCAGTTCCAGATTGAACCTTGAGGTATTCTGAACTGTTTATGGATAGTTCTTACTCCATAAAGCTCTACTAATTGAACAATAGCTACTCTCTGTTCGAATGTAAAATCTCTTGTTGGAATATTTCTGGCATTTCTCAAAATTGGAGGTATTTTTGTGGGGGAGATGAGCCTATAGCCTTTATGCTGTAGAGGTTGGTTATCTACATCTTCTGGAATCATTCCTGGAACTTTCTCAAATGTTTCCGAATCTAACATCATGTTTTTGTTTTCTTTATAAACCGACTTAGTGTCCTGAGCCATTTTCTCTGAACCAAGAACAACTTTAGTAATTCTGACTCCAGTTCTCTGTTCATGAAGCAACTGTTTTATGAAGCGATTTTGATTTTTCCATGTCCACAGGGTACCTTTGTTAATTCCAAGCTTATTATGCACTTCCTTTATCCCAAATTTATCAACAAGAAGAACAATCATAGCTTTCTGTTCAAGACTGTAGTCTCTTGGATTCAGGTGAAGGGTGAAACTCAAAACATCTGGAAGTTTTCCTTCCGCCTGAGAATCTTTTGGTTGGATAATATTCTGATCTACAACAGGCCTTGTTTCCTCAGGTGTTTCTGTTTCCTCCTCACTGACTCTCAGCTTTTCCAGATTTTGTTCATCCATATTCTGCTCCATTTTACCCCCGTCAACTTCATCTACACTTACACCCTTGTCTGAGTCCAATTTCTCAGAAATAGAACCTCGAGTTTTTCTAGTTGGATTTTCAAGGCTTTGCATGGATTCTACATTCTTCCATCTATCAACTACCTCCTGAACATCTTTCCTAATCATAAGCCACTGAAAATCCCTCTTCCAAATCAACATTTCCTCTACACTGACTTTGTGTTGCTGAGCAAATTCATCCAAATCCTCCTCTTTCCCTCTTATCATTTCCCCAACAACAATTAATTTTGTTTCTAATGTGGTGCCAGCAGTTATTCTTCTATGTTTCCTGTCTTTTTCAATAATCCAGTTCACAATCACCATTGGTGGTAAACCAAACGAAGACGAGGCAAACTCGATTCCATGCTTTTTAGCAATGTCAACAATCAGTGTTACTTTCTGTGCAGGAAACTCCTTGTATGAATCACAATCAATCTTTTCATAAACATCCAAAACATCTGGTTTTTCTTTATCTGGTTCCTGCTTTGTTGACTGAATTTCAGAGTTATCTAGATTTGTCTTTCTCTCTTTCTCAAGTTTATTCGCTGCCCTTTCTTGAGCCAATCTCCTTCTTAACTCCTCAAAAGTTTCCATGATAACTCCTGGCTTAGGTAATTCTAAGCTGTTGTCATTTTTGCCTACATTCTGAACTTTTGTATCTTTTGAACTACTGTAAGTGTTTTCCATTTCCTTTTTGCTTTCCTCTTTGTCACCTGTTGAATTAAAATGTTCTGTGTTGCTGTCATCTGCTTTCATCTTTATATCATCTTTTTTCAATTGAGCCATACCAAGTTTTGCAATATTACCAAAATTTACTGGGAGTTTATTGAATTTGAAAATGGACTTAACTGGGTTGATTCTGCCAAGAGGTAAAATGCTCTCAGATTTTTTAAGCTTCTTTGCTTCAAGCTCTGCAATTCCAGTTCCAGTTGTTTCTGGCATTGTGTTCAGCTCACTTTCCCTTGCAGGAGAGGGAAGTATGAAATCAAACAAATTTCTCTCGCTTTTAATCTCAACTCGTTTCATTTCTGGTATCTCTTTTTTATTCAGGTTGTCATCTGGCTTCATTGTCAAAGGTTCTGGGGAGTCCTTTAATGGTTTGGTGATGGATACTTCTTCCTTCTTCACTGGAAAAGTTTTCGGTATTTTAAAGGACTTTATTAAATTACCAAACAAGCTAAATGCTGATGTTTCTGTACCTGCTTCTTTGACTGCTTTATCTTCAAGTGTATTACCGCCAATCTTTTCTGTGCCCTTTGCATCTGTTTTTTCCTTTGTGAGTTCAACTGTAGAATTTTTTGGTTCACTTGTTGTGTTTGCCTTCTCTTTTTCATCTGGTATTTCGTCTTTACCAAAGCTAAAAAAGTCAAACAGGCTCCTTTCTTTTTCAACTTTATCAAACTGATCAGGGCCTTGGCTATCAATGTCTTTACAAGCTTCCTTAGAGTATTGTTCAGCCTTACTGTTTGTCTGCTCTCTTAACAAATTACCATCATCTTCCATATTACATGTTTCTTTCCTATTATCAGGTCCTTCATGTAATATTACTGATGTATCAATGTAGTTACTTGATGAACTTTGATCTTTTACATCCTGTTTTGATATAGAACTTGAATAAAGTTGGCATATTACTTTCTTATTGAGTATTTCAGAATCAGCACCTAAGGTGGGCTCTTCAGTTGTGTTCTTTTTCCTTCTGATTGAATGAAATTCAGAAGCTGTTTCATCAAAAAATGACTCTGATTTATCATTTTGAAAACTTTTTCCAGTGACTGACTTTGTTGTACTAAAGAATAAATCTACATCTGATGTATATAATTTGAACATTAAGGAATCTTCGTAAGGAATTACTTCCTTTACTTCTTCAACAACTGGTACTTGTTTAACTTCTGGGTCTTTCTTCTCTGCTAAGTCTTTTTCATAACTTGGAATTACACTTTCCACTTCAGCATTTGGAACTACTGATTCAGATTGCTTCTCCTCCATTTGCTCATTTTTCTTTGCAGCATCTTTAGTTTCGCCAGATGATCCAACATTGTCAAGCTTATCTGCAATTGCTTTTTCATTTTTCTCAATCACTGTCCTATCTACATTTGCATTTGGACTATTTTGTTCACCTGACGATAGGTTTTGAGATGGTGAAAGTACTTCAGTAAGACTTTCAACTGTCTGATCTACAGAATTCATCCCCTTGCCTTTAGTATCTAAATCCAACTTTTCTATATCTGTTTTCCCCTCTGTTACTAAATCAACACTGCTTTTTTCTTCCAATATCCAGCTAGGTCTATCAACTCTTCCATCAGATTCAGTTTGAGATTTATCATTTTCACCTCTTTTGCTCTCATCAAGCCCTTCTGAAAATAATTCACTAATTTCTAAAATATTTGGAATGTCTGTTGGGCTGATCAGTACATCTTGTTCTTGCGCTTTAGATGTATTTGAACCAATATCTTTTCCTGCACCAGTGACTTTAGTGTCACCATCTTTAGAAACTGTAATTTCTTTATGATGATCTTCACCTAGACTTGAGTTTGAGTCCAATTTATTATTACCTTCATACAGTGTGTTTTCATCATTCATACTTTCTGGCTCCTCGGAGTCTTCCATATTTGTCACTTCTTCGTATTCTTCAGTTGCATGTCCTTCTCCATCTGAATCTGTTTCTCTTTGTTCTTCATCTGTTGACAGGGTGACAACAGTTCTCCTTGGAGAAAGAGTCATTTTTAGGGGACTGTTTCCTGAGCTTGGTTTAATAACAAAGTCCTGAACCCACACTGATGTCTGTTCTGATGAGTCAGATGTTTTGGGTGACTTTGCAAATGTTACAGTTGAACTTTCAGTGTTCTGTTCTATTTCATTTTCTCTGTTTCCAAATGCAGTCTGAGGCAGTCTCACATGTTCAGTTTCATTACCTTTTATACCAAACTCAGCCTGTGCTTGTTTCATTAGTTCTTCTACTTTCCTGATTTTTCTTAGCCTCTGAGCATAATGTCCCATCCAGCTTTTAACAGTAGATGGCTTTCTTTTAAATTTTCTTGTAGCTGCAGTAATACCATGTTCTCTTGCATACTCTGCTACACTGTCTTTGTACTCTTGTGTGACAATGTAGTCTTTCAAATTATGCATTATGACAGGTGGTTGTTGAGAGACACTCTCTTCTACACTGGTTTTATCTCTGGTCACCAATTTAGTATGGAAGTTCATCACATCCTGAGATCTTGTATCATAGTTAAAGGCAGTTTTACAGTAGTCGTCATACTCTTGCATTAAATCTACAATACTCTGCCTAATCAAACCAAATTTCTTCTGGGTTTTCAAGACACCAAATTGAATGCAGTAATTTACTACCTGCAATTTCTTCTCTGCATCTTCATCATGTACTTTATGACCATATTCAGTTCCTACTATACTGTCAGTGTTCGTTTGTTCTTGAAATGCAGGTTTGTCTAAAAGTTTCTCTTCTCTACTTGTCCTTTGAACCACCTCTGGGTTTTTGCTTAGTTTTATCTTAATCTTCAATGATTCCTTGTTCTTTAATGATTTCTTTTCAGAATTATTTTCCAAAACAGATGATGCTTCAGTTATATGCCTGGGTACAGAATTAGTAACTTGAGATACTTCACGTACACCCTGGGTTGAAGCACGTTCAAGGGTACCATCACTTTTTGCTTGATTATTCAATTGTCTATTCTGACTCAATTTGTCTTGAGCTTTCAGTGTCTCAGCTGGTTTATATTTAGAAAGTATTGCCTTTTTGGCCTCCAATCTCCAGCGCGATATTTCATTGTATGGAATTCTGTGGTCCCTGGAGACTACTTTCTGGCCTTTTTCTTCACACTCTTTGATAATTCTGTTTCTGAACTCTTGAGTGTACTTCTTTTCTGGTGGTTTTTGAGGATGTATAACTGACTGAATCTGTTTCCAAGTACTAGCAATTTCAACATCACCTGTACCAGAGTGAGATTGCTTTACAACTCGTGGCATTGTTCCTAAGTCTGCTCTGGTGTCTGCAATGTATGCATCTTTGTTAAATCCTTCTCCAGTTATCTCCGAGACTCTCAAGAGTTCTCTGCTGGAAGGTGTAAAATTAATAGAATTTGGCCCCATTCTTGTTTTCTGAGTCTTTCTTAGGTCATCTGAAATTGCACCTATATTTGTAGTTTCTTTACTTTTCTGAAACTTAGGCCTCTTAATCTTTCCATCTTCTCTTTCTACGGTCTCAAATTCTAGTCCTTTGCGTCTGCCTTTCTTTGCACTAGGCAATTCTTTCATAGGAGTAGTGGCTGTTACAGTAGAATCAGTATCTGGCACTGATTTTCTCTCTTTTTTGAAGAGATCTGTGATAAATTTTGTACTTACATTGTAATAATTTGAAGCATCAAGTAAACCATAAAGAAGTGCATGTTGGGCACAAGCCAACTTGAGTTTAAGCTCCTCATCCTTTACAAAATCATCATGCCACTTCATTATGTCTGTCATATTGATTTTGTGCAACTTTGCTGTATTTTCAAAACCAGAAATCCTTGCTTCTCTTACTTTTTTCCATTTCCACAAGAAAGAATCTTCCTTTTCAATTCTATCAAAGTTTTCATCATTTGCATTATCAACGGAAAGAGATCTCTTGGCAGACACTGATACTGGTGCACTGCTCTCAGTGGATAATGTACGTCTTAAAGTAACATGCACTGACTTAGGAGAGACTGATTTTTTTTCTGCCATTACTCCATCTTCTTCACTGACCTTTGGAGACTCATGGGCAATAGTTATTCCCTCCACAGTATGACCTTTTTGAATAAAATGGGATTTTAAATCTGAATATCGAATACTTTTTGAAGTGTTGGTCAGCTCAGTAAGATCTTTGCCAACATTAACTTCAATATCCTTAGAAGACATTGTAGAATTACTATGTAATCCATTTGGTGACAATTGAGAATTCAATTCTGCTATCATATTATTAGTTTCTTCAAATATACTTTTGAAAAGATCAGACTGTTTTGACCCAATTTCACTATTTTGATTCTTAAGATTTATACTATTTTTAACAGAACTCCCATCATCATATTTTCTTCTATGCCCAGGCAAACATGATTCTTCATCATCAGAAGAGCTTGCAAATGTGACGGGCTTAGCATGGTCTTTCCCTGAGTTTTCTCCAGAAACACCACTTGCTGTTTGTGGTGAAGGAGAAAAAATGCCTCCTGAAGCCGCAGATGATAACAAATGTTCCCTTTCAGAAGAAAATGAGTCCTGTGTAGCTGCAGATTCCAAGAATACTCCTTTAGGCCAGCTTGTCGAAGGTTTAACAACTTTTTCCCTTATTTGTTTCTTGGTTTCATCTGATACCGTCTCATCCAGAACAAAATAGAGAGGGACATCATTTTCAACTAATGGATTTGACTTCTTTGGGGGTTTAGCTGTGATCCTTTTACTAATGATGTTTGGTACTCGGGTAGGGTGGGGCTTTTCTTTACGTGGAGAATTACGATTATCTAGTACAATAACAATTTCATCCTTTGTATTGTCATTACTTGGTACAGAATTTTTACCACTTTCAGATACTTCTTTTGAATTCAATTTTTCACTCACAGACTTCCATTGATTGCTTCTTTCATCCTTTCTTTCACTGATGATCTGTTCTACAGAGCTTGACTCTGCCTTTGATGGACTATTTTCCAGTAAAACACAATCTAAATCACTTTCAGGATTATCTATATAAATATCATATTGCTCTGCACTAAAATCTGCTGGAGACATTTTCTCCTTGATACATTTCAGCTCAAGCAATTCATCTTGGGTAAATTCCAAATTTTTCACTTCACAGTTCTGGTACATTTTCTTCCATTTTCGTAAGCTATTTATTGAAATGTTGTACTTTTTACTAATATCTGAACAACTATACACATTACATAAGTGGGCAAGTTTGACTTTTAAGCCCAGAGAATAAAACAACTTCTTTTGTACATTTTCTCCATTTTCTGGTCTTGTTTTAGAAATATCAAATTCGCAGGAATTTTCCTTAACCTCTTTATCACTTTTGAATTCTGATTTGTTTTCTTTTTTTGAACTGGTAGTTATCAAAGATTGTGTTCCTTTTATATCATTCTCATTTCCACTTTTTTCATCTATATTAGAAAAGATATCAGCATTTAGCAAAGACTGTAATTTTTCACTCAAATTTGGTGAAGGAGCCCTATCTGCATCTTGTTCTTTCAACTTTTCATCATCTTCTATGTTTCTAAATATATCTGCATCCAACAATGACTTTAATTTTTCACTAATATTTGGTGTTTTATCTGAGGCCATGTCTTTTGCTAATTCGTTTTCACTTGATTCATTACTTTCAGACAATGATGCAGTATCAGCTGATGATTCATCGTCAATTTCATGCCTTTTGCTTTCACTGACTTCTACACTTTTGTCAGCATCTTGAAGTCTATCAGAAATTTTGTTTATTAACACAGTAATTCTTCCAGTGTTTGTCAATTTATTGGCACTTTCTGAAGAACTTTCTCCAAATTCTTTTTGTTTCCTTGCTTTAAAGTCTGCTACAGTATTTAGATTCATGCCAGTCTGACCTTCCTTATCAGGTCCTTGCTGGTTTTTCTCACCACTTTGTTCACTTTGTTTCTTTCTCTTTTCCCTTAAACTAATTAGGACACTTTGTATAGACTTCTCTATCTGTATATCTCTATCACTTATTACACCTGCCAATCTCTCTGATCTCTTCTTCCAAGCTAAATCATTCCTTATAGAAAGGCTTTGACCTGTTACTGAGGGCTGAACATAAATTGATTTTTGATTTTTCACTTTTTCAGTTTCATGGGTCTGAGGAGACCCATCTTGTGTTTCTGTTTCAGCTATTTCTGTATTCACAGGTAGTAGAGTCATAGCATGCTGATCTTTCAAATGTATTGATCTGTCATTCCCACTTGCACCAACATTCTTTCCAACATTAGAAGTAATTTTCTGCATGTCGTGCCCAGGTAGATGGACAATGAGATGACTTGGTGATGTTTCTATTAAAGAAACCTGCACTTGGGTGGGCTTACATGAGAGTAATGTTGTATTCAAATGGGCTGAACCAGTTGAAAGAGAATTTCCATTGCCAACACTGTTCAGTGTTCCATTTAAACCAGTATCTTCCCTTGAGAGTCTCAAAGCATTATCAAGAGAGCTAGACTGCACACTTGCTGGAAAACTATTTGTCATTCTGTCTGCTACTTGTCCACTTTGTGTGCCTTGCATCTCACATCTAATACTCACTGGTGTATGTGTACTAGAATCAAAATTATATGAAGATATGGATGTCTGTGTTGAGAACAATACTTCACTTTGCTGCATATTGTTTCCTTGTGAATCTTGATTTGGTGCTTCACCAAAACCTGAATCCACAAATTCCTTTTTGATATGTTGTACTTGTGCATTTGGCTTCACTAATGATCTTTCTACTGCTTTCTTGTCAGCAAGTTTAGCAGATGCAGCCTGATTTCCAACACCATAATATGCACTGACTACAGATATATCACTGTTAGCAAATTGGGTACAGTTTTGAACTTTGTCTTGATTGAGAACCTGCTGCTGATTAGACTGAGCCAAAAGACGTCTTGGGCCACTAGTATTTTCTTTCACGAAAACAATTGTTTTCTCTGAATTCAGGAATTTTGGGTCTATCGGATTCACTGAGGCACTAAGCGAATCTTCAGGTGGCCTATGAGCATTTGTTTGAATCTGCCAACTGCAAATTTCTTCAAAAACCTCTGATTGTTCAATGGTTTTCTCAATCTGTCCAATATCTCCACTTGATTGAGAAGTACCGGGCAAATTTGAACCAACCATGTTACTTTTTTGGCTGCTATCAGAAGTTTCAGTTTTATCATAAATGCTATTTGTCAGTTGTGCTGGTGCTTCAAAGTCCTTAGCTAGCTGTCTTAACTGGTTTCGCCTATTCCCTGCTAAAGCCTTAGCTTCATTGTGTGCTATCAATATTTTCAATTCATCTTCTGTGAATTCAGAAGTGGAAAGTGATTTGCCTCTGAACATTTCAATCCAGGATTTTACTGATTTTTGAGTAATATTATACTGCTTACAAACCTTACTTATACCATGCTCCAGTGATAGAAATGCTAATTTCATTTTAAGCCCTGTAGGAAATACAACCCGTTTTAATACAGGTTCTTTAGTTTTAGCACTATTACCATCAGGATCTGCATGCATCAAACATTCGTTCCTCCAGTGTGTAAGTGTTTTGGGGTTCAATTTAAATATTTTGCATGCTTCTGTTCTGCCTATTTCATATGACTTTCTAACCACCATTTCCTTATGGTTTTGGCTAATATTGCGTATTCTAGGATGCGTCTTTGAATGCTCTGTACAGCCGTATGTAACCTCAGCAGATTGGTTAGCCTCAGGAGTTAAACTACTCTGATTATTTTTTCTTTCAAAATCTCCACTTCCAACATGTGATACTGGGCTGGCTGAATCGAACACATGTCCAATATGTTCGGAGGTTTTCTTGTCTTCTTCCAGCAATTTGTTGTCACTTTTTCCACTGCCACTTTTATTTATTAAGCTGATCTGTCCAGAATACATTTCATCTATTACACCGCTTAGAGACACAAATCTACCAGGCATTCTGGGAAGCTGTTTTACAGTGCTTTGAGATCTCAACTTGCTTTGGTCTATAGCACCAGTATGCACAACATTCTGTAAGTATTCTTCAGGTATTTTCAGTTTGGTAGACACTTTAGTTATTCCTCTCTTCTCAATTCTTTTTTTAAGTTGCTGTCTTTTATGATCTGTAAAAGTACTGAACACCCTTATTTTCCTTCCATTTAAAGTGAACCATTCATTTTGAGGAAATGCTAGCTTGCCATCATCAACTGGTTTCCAGACATACTCTTTCTCTTTTGCATCCTCAAAGACACTGTCTGAGACAGTTCCTTCTTTTTCATTCTGAGACAAGCTGTTTGAAGTTGAACTGTTTCCAAGATAGCAATGATCCATCGGACAAATATCTGAAACTTTATCAGAATCCTTTCTCAAATTAGATGAAGTGATGCCAGATAATGGTTCAACTGTTCTTTCTGTAGCTGCTTTAGCAGCACTTTCCTGAACAGTTTCTTCTGCTCTATTTCTGACACTTGGTTCTTTCTTCTCAATATCTATTTTTCCCATGCCCTGGTCTGAATTACTTTTATCTTTATTTTTTGGATTTCCTAGATCAAAATCAGTGCCTTCTTTGCTTTCATCTATTTCACTATCTTTATCTATATCTTGAGCTGAGCTTCTTCCACTGCCTGATGTATCTATAACAAGTGCATGTAAGTCACCAGAGCTTTCATCACTTGAGCTATCACTGTCTGCTTTATCCTGAATATTTCTGACAAAATGACCCCCTGTCAATGATTGTTTCAGATTTTCTGATGTTTGAGTACTAAGTTTACTCCTTAGCCTCCCTATGATTGACGTTAAAGAATCTGAGGTAGAATGTTTCAACTCACTGCCCTTAAACATTGTTTCCTGAGGCATCTTTTTCTTGCCAGTGTTATCCAAACTAACATCCGATCCCTCAATAGTCTGTTGGCAAAATTCCTTTCTCCTCTCAATATTGACGTGAATAGAAGTGGGTGGATGTAAACGTCCATCTGTGTTACAATTCTCTTTGAAAGCAGTGTTCTCCCAACTTTTATTTGTATCTATAGTACTATGGTTGCTCCTCTGACTGTCACTGGTAGTTTGCACATCCTTTTGAAATGATCCATCCTCAATATAACCAGCATCGCAATTCTGACTAGATTTCTCAAGGCACTTTGAATTATTATTTGTAGGAGGATCATTATCTGATAATGTGTAAGTGTCTGCATTTTTAGCACTTAATGAACTATTTGTAACATCAATAGTCATTTCTGTCGGTTTTAACTTCCTAAACTCCCTATTCCATGTGAAGAGCTGCATCTTTGGAATGTGAAGCATTTTTGCTACGTTTGTCCATCCAATATGTTGACAGAGGTGTAGAACATTTCTGATTTCAAATTCAGAAATATCCTTATACCATGGGTTGCTCTTACTACACAACATGATCTGTTTAAATCTTCCTTGTAATTCTTCACTCAATGATGATTCCATGTTACTTTCTCTAAAATCTTCTCTCCTATTTTTCTCAAAATTTGAATAGTTAGAAGAAAATGACTCCATACCATTTATGTTGAAAGTGCCCTGCTCTCTTTCAAGATTTACATTATCAGAAAGAGGTAGCTCACCATTTAATGATGCATAAAAGAGACTTGATGGATCTGATGCATTAATTTCATCAACTTTCTGACCTTCTTGACCGACATCCTTTTTTTGCTCACTGACATTCACCATTTCCTGATTGTGATCACTCTCCATATTGGATGTATTTGAAGTTTCTTTTCTTGCTTTAAGTAGCATGTTTTGTTCATTTTCTATTCCAAGACCTAAGCCTCCTTCTCTACCTATTTGGTCTATCTCTTTGCTTGTTCCTTTAAAATCATATAATGGGTACACAAATGGGCTTCCAGACAGTGGTCTTATAAAAGCTGTACTGTTTAACAGATCCTTGTAATGTGATATCAATACACAGTTCCAACAAGTGAGTCTTCCTGTTTCACCACAAATACCAAACGAACTGTGATTTCTCTTCTTTATCCATAAAGAGTCATTTGCATCTGTATTAAAATGACCGCAGGTTTTGGATGGAATTAATTTACACCCGTTCTTATATTTTCTTGCACAAAAAAAAGTTGGTTTCACTTTAACACAATGTTTTATATTCAATCTCCTATGAATGTTCCATTTATTTTGTGGGAATAAGTTGCAGTTAATTTTCCTGAGGTTCTGGTGATTGCGCATGTATCTACATGCAACAATAGCACGTTTATCACAGATTAATGCTGATTCAACTTTGTAACCTGATGTCAACAAATTAGACATGAAAGCACTTTTTGCAATTAGATTTTTATCACAGATTTTGTCATCACCTAATACACACTCTGTATCATCAGAAGAATGACTTTTGAAGTAAGTCATGGGTTCATTGCTTATACACTTTTTATCTGCTTTATTAGGACAGGCAACATTCCCTAATGAACAATTCATGTCACTTTTGTTACTGAAGAAGGCATCCATCTGTAGCTTCAACTCTAACTTCCGTTTCTCTTGAAAGTATCTATCCAAATAGTATTTGAGCAGTTCTCCTCTCTTTCTGATGGTATATTCCTCAAGTTTGGAATAATGATGGTGACTGAACGCCAGCAGTTCATCGCAATATATTTTTTCCTCCAGTAATATCCATTCTTCATAAGGAATGTTTCCTGTATATTCTGCTCTTGCAGCAAACCAATCCATTAATCCTATTATACTGTGTTCTTGTAGATGGAGGCCTAAAAAAGAAGAATTGTGCTGATAATAAATCAACATACACCATGTTTAACTTCAACCAATCAAATGAATATTTTAAAATAACCTCCAGACATAACAAAAGGGGGCTAAATAAGAATTGACCCCAGATTCAACTGTTCTAGAAAGTTTTGAACACAGAATGCTCTCTTCCTAGTCCCAGTTTCTTTTTTGTTTGTTAAAGGCCAAATTTCAGATTGGAATATTTCTTTCTGTGTATGTCAATCTGAGCACAATTCTTCTCAGCCCCAATACTACTTCTACATCACAACATCTACTTTCTTATCTTCTAATTATCAAAAAGGTACATGTCATAGGCATACCAAAAACCAGCATGTAGGACAGACAGAAAGCATTTTCTGTATACTATGCAGAACTCCAGATAAGAGGAAGTGATGGTTTCAAAATCCACTATTTCTCTTCAAAACCCTTTGTTGTGGGTGCTCATTTGAATCGTCTCAATGAGACAATTCTAATGAGTACCCAGAACATAGAGTTTAATGGAGAATAATTCATATAATTCTAATTTTGATATCAAAATAACTCCCTCTACCTGGAGCTCTGACAATGTGACAAACAGTTGAAAAGAAGCAATTATTTGTCTCATGTAATTGCTTCTTGTCCAAATACTCTTTCCAGAGCTTCAGATAAAAGGGAGTGATTGTATTCTAAATCCATTATTTCTCTTCCAAACCCTATGTTGTGGGTACTCATTAGAATCGTCTCGTCAAGACGATTCTAATAAGTACCCACAACATAGGGTTTAGTTAAAAATAATTCATATTTTCAACTTTGAAATCAAAATCATTCCCTCTATCTGGAGCTCTGCTCTTTCAACATAAATCAATTGCAGCATTCTTAACCCTTTCCCACACAACAAATTTTGGACATTTCCAAACCGAAAGTTTGCAGATGACAATTTTAGGTTTGAGAAAATTGCAGAAAGTTCTCAAAAAAGGTAGAAAACACTTGTAGTAAAAGGAGCAATGGCTCGTTATGAGCCATTTTTTCTTTTCCCACAGTGTTTTCCAAGACTTTTACTGCAGACACGTAAAAACCAGGGCTTGTTTGGGAAGTGGTTGAACATCAATCAGTTGTCTATGCCAAGTGACTGCTTTACTTATAATAAAATCAACAGCAAAATAATAATATATTTGCCATGCTCCGGCAAAAGGTTGAAGGGATTTCTGTGGTGCATTATACACTCATTATATGATCATGGATTCATAAAACCCATTTCACCATATTCAATCTCCAGACAGAATGGTCCTTGGACCAAGAGCAAAAAAGTTTATTATACATCAAAGAAATTTCTCGTGATCTGATACTAGGCTAACATGCCGAGAACCTATCATGTTCCTGGCAAAAAACATGTAAATGGTTGTATTGGGGTTTAACGCCACTTTAACAGCTAAGGTCATATCATGGCGGTCAGTGACGCACATATGCAGTGTTTCAACCAGCTTTGATAAAAAAGGGGCCAATTGGCCCCCTGAAATCCTAAACATGGGCCAATCATCTTGAGCAAGGGGGAGTAGGTTGGAGGGGGGGGGGGGGGGGGGGGTGTATTCTTTCAATATTAGACTGAATACATGTCTATAACACTTTTTTAAATACCTTAGGAAATAAAGATTTTCCTTCTGTTCAAGTTTGTCCATTTCTGTGGAGCTGTGCCGAGGTCATACAACTCAAAATTTGTTTTTTCTTTTTTTTGTCGTTGGTTCCTTTGATACATCGCCAGATCAGTCAGGCTTCGACCACCTAAAGTTTGTGATGGTGTTAATTTTGCTATTTTTCCAGAATTTGATGGCCCTGCCATTTCACTTTCATTTGGGCACGTGACAAAGTCGGTTACTCTTCTTTTAATTTTTCCGCCTGTTGTTTCGTAGTTCATGAAAACGTTACTATAGACAGATTACCCGCTCTTTGTAGCTTTTTCTCAATTTACAAATGTTTGATGTAAGAGGCGAGGAACCAGTACCAAAAAATTATGACTGGTTTTTCTACAGTTTATGTAGTACTACAGGGTTAAAAACACTAAGCCAGTCACAATTTCGTTCCATTAATTTTGTACGCAATGCAGTTTCGTCCCATACACTTTTGCACCTTGGCGCGGTCGTATACGGACAAATCGATTTTTGGGGGTCTTATATGATTTTTGAAGCGCCAGATCTGGCGTGCCATGTTTGGAAATGTGCTGGAATTTATTTGCGGGAATCCCTTTAGGGCACATCCTGACTGAAACACTGCATATGCTTCCTGGCTTTCTCACACTGGTACTAACACAACTTTCTTTCCAAAGCCACCGACTACTTTCCTCACACGCTTCAGCAGAGGTGAGAGACGAAAAGACGCCGAAAAGAAAGTTCGCCTCAACCGGGTGCTGAACTCACTACCACGAGGTCATGAGTCCGACACGCTCACCACTGAGCCACCCAGGTGGGCAAAAAACATGTAAAACCAGTTTCCCTTTTGAGTGCCCCATAAACATCACTTACATGTGCAACACAAGATCCAAAATGGCGGCGTCGATCAAGCACCAGACTGCACATTTATGCAGCAAACTGCATGTTTTAGCAACATCAATTTCCAGTGACGTCAGTTTTCATTGAATTGGGGCACTCAGAAGGGAATTTCTATTTCGTCAGCATACTCGATTTGTGAAATGATAAAACAGGAAAAGTTCGCTTAACACACTTTGAAAGGGTAAAACTTTGCAGTATAATAAATTTGTTGTACGATCAGATGGAAGGGGACTTGGAAACTTGTTCACAGCTGTGGTTAATCATGTCATGCCTTTGGCTGGGGGCGACATTTCACAGCCATGAACAAATTTCCACGTCCCCTGCCACCTGATCGTTGTCACAGGTCAGCCTGTATGGACTGCACAGGCTGACCTTAGTCGATAATTTTTGCAGACTAATTAAACCAGTCTGCATGGCTTAAATAAAGTGGACAATTAACCCATTACCACACAATCCTTACTTTTGATGCCGCTGAGAAAGAAACTTTCAGAAAACATTGTGGGAAAAGGAGAAAATGCTGGTAACCAGCATTTTCTCCTTTTCATACAATGTTTTCTACTCTTCACAAAACAAATTTCAAATTTTCAGTCACTTTTTTGCGAATGCTTTCAATTTGGACCAGGTTAAAATTTTGTCGTTTGGTAATGGGTAAACCCATTACCAAAGGACAATATTTTGGACTGGTCCAAATTGAAAGCAATTGCAATGCTTTCAATTTGGACAAACCTAAAATTTTGCCGTGTGGTAAAGAGTTAACTCATTACCAGACGACAATATTTTAGACTTGTCCAAATTGAAAGCATTTGCAGACGATAAAGTAAAAGAGACTCAAAATTTGAAATATGTTTTGTGAAGGGTAGAAAACTTTGTGGAAAAAGGAGAAAATGCTGGTTACCAGCATTTTTTACTTTTCCCACATTGTTTTCTAAAGGCTTCTTTCTCAGGGGCGTCAAAAGTAGGGATTGTGTGGTAATGGATTAACCCATTACCAAAGGACAATATTTTTCACTGGTCCAAATTGAAAGCAATTGCAAACGACAAAATAAAAGTGACTGAAAACTTGAAATTTGTTTTGTGAAGAGGCAAAAACATTGTGGGAAAAGGAGAAAATGCTGGCTACCAGCATTTTCTCCTTTTCCCACAATGTTTTCAAAAGGCTTCTTCCTGAGGGGCGTCAAAAGTCATCATCGTGTGGTAAAGGGTTAAACTGACTATCACTGATCTGTTTAAATCTAACTGATGTACAGAATTCTCAGATAATCCCTTTTTATGTGACAGGTCACATGTCTTTGGAAAAAGGATATAGCACAGGAGCATACTAAGTTGCTTGCGCATGGTTGTCTAGAGAAAGCATTCACATCTTTACTATGCACACTTTAACAAACAATTCTAGGTTTTTACCACCCTGAAGCAAATGTTTTTCTTACACACTATGGAAAAATCTTCTTACAATGTTTTTCACCATCTCAATGACAAAAATATCTTTTTTA
This sequence comes from Tridacna crocea, assembly GCA_943736015.1. Taxonomy (NCBI): domain Eukaryota; kingdom Metazoa; phylum Mollusca; class Bivalvia; order Cardiida; family Cardiidae; genus Tridacna; species Tridacna crocea. Next base: position 13,256,257 of record OX031057.1, on the reverse strand, counting down.
ACTAGCTTCTTCTTATTTGTCTATAAGTGCTTTCAATTTAGGTCCAAAAGTTTGTTACTAGGTAAGTCAAAACTCCCAAACATGCACAAAACATGCACTCATCCTTATCCACACATATTAACCCTTTACAATGCAAACTCATGTTTGTACAGCTCTGAAGAATAAAGCGTTTAAATACAATACAAGAAATAGGGAAAAAAAAAACTTTTCTTTTCCCATATTTTTTTCTCAACTTACATAAATCATGTCAGGCGCTTTTAAAATGTCATCAATTTATATGATTGTAAAATTTGATGGTTGGGTAAAAGGTTAATATTCTAGACATGTTTGGTTAACTCTTTACCACACGAGAAAATTTTAGACTGGTTCAAATTGAAAGCATTTGCAGACGACAAAATAAATGTGACTGAAAAACTTAAATTTGTACTGGAAAGGGTAGAAAACACTGTGGGAAAAGGAGAAAATGCTGGTTACCAGCATTTTCTCCTTTTCCTACAGTGTTTTCAAAAGGTTTCTTTCTCAGGGGCGTCAAAAGTAGGGATTGTGTGGTAATGGGTTAATCAACTCTTTACAGACCAAAAACATTAATGCTTATCCATAATTCACAACTTACATCTTTACCACACAAGGAAATTTTGTACATGTCCGAATTCAAACCATTTGAAGACGACAAACCAATAGTAGCTCAAATTACGAAAATTGCCCTCGATATGGATGAAAATATTGAATGCTTGTTACCAGCATTTTTTCCTTTTTCAATAACATTTTCAAAAAATTTCTTTGTCAGGGTCGTCAAAAGTCCAGCTTGTGTGTTAAAGAGTTCAGACCACAGATTAAATGCGACTGAAATGATAGAAAATGTATTTAAATCCAGGAACAAACTGATGGGTACATTGACTGCCATGATATAACAGAAACAATGTTAAATACCAGAGTTAAACACCAAACAAACCATGTAAATATAGATTGCCTTTTACTGTCTAGTTGTCAACTTTGAAATTGCAAACATGCTGGTTAACTCTTTACCACACAATCCCCACTTTTAACACCCCTTGAAAAGAAGCCTTTGAAAACATTGTGGGAAAAGGAGAAAATGCTGGTAACCAGCATTTTCTCCTTTTCCCACAATATTTTCCACCCTTCTCGAAACGAATTTCAATTTGTGAGCCAAGTTTATTTGTGGTCTGCAAATGCTTTTAATTTGGACCAGCCTAAAATTTTGTTGTTTGGTAAAGAGTTAACTTTTCATATAAACCTTAGCCAAGATTGGTACGCTTTACCAAAATGCAAAATGGCTTCAAAACTAAAGTAAGGAGGGAAATATGCAACACAGGAATTTCCAACTATATCTTTGCAAATTTTTTATCCAGTAGCATGGAGGGTAGCCATTAATGTCTAAAATGGGATCAATACATATGAATACAGATTTTATTGCTTGCATGGCTAGCTCAGCTCATACAGTTGCCAAGTTGATTCTGAAAGTTTTCAGTTCAAATGCTATGGGATGCAACTGTTTTAATTGTATTTTCTGATTACTCCCCCCCCAAACTTAAGGTAAATTTTTATCACACATTCCAAAGTTTTAACAGTCCTGAGGAAGAAGACATTTGAAAACATAGGAATAGGAGAAATCTCTACTCCTTTTCCCACAATAATTTTTGTCATATCAAAAAACTTACGTATGTTTGGGTAAGGGTTAGCTTTTTACAAGATCTTTTTTCCAAACTAAAGGCAATGGCAAAAACCAATCAAATATGAATCAACTGATGGAATTTGTGAAAGTATTGAAACCATAATCAGCATTTTCTCCTTTTCCAACAAATGTTCTCAAATGGCTTCCCTCATGTGGTTGTTACAACTTGGAATTGTGTAGAAAAGGGCTAATCACTTGACTGAAACTATGTCAGGTTCTGAGCAAGCAGATTTTAAAATCTTTTACCGGTCTAAACCTAATTTTTTTTTTCCCACCAAAGAAAAAAAAAGTTCACAGAACAATCCTAGCAGAGATTCTAGAGCTGCTTGGTCAGAATCTGACAGAAAAATGATGCCTCCAGATTGCACACTAGGTTTTGGCAATGATCAGACTAAGTGACCTACCTAATTTTGACAGTTTACATCTCACATTAAAGCCAAGTTTAATATAACTGGTACTGAGTTTAACCCATTACCACACAATCCCTACTTTTGATGCCCCTGAGAGAGAAGCCTTTAGAAAACATTGTGGGAAAAGGAGAAAATGCTGGTAACCAATAAGCAATTATAGTTACCTGGCTTTGTGTTAGTGCCTCTTGGTGGGGTAGTAAAATAAACCTTATTGCCAGAGGTTGCTGCTTGTTGCTGAATTTGTTGCTTTCCTTGTTGTTGCTGTAGTTGTTGAGGCTGAAAAAAAAAAAATCAAACATTAAAGAGAATTTTAATATATTAACCTGTTACCACACAGCACTTTCAGACCCAATCAAATTGAAAATTTGCAGACGACAATTTCAAAGTGGCTGTATTACACTAACAGCACATTTTGAAAGCTTTTGTGATAAGCAGGTGTTAACTCTTTACCAAATGACAAATTTTTGGACTGGATCAAATTGAAATCATCTGCAGACAACAAATTAAATCTTGTTAATATGATTTCTGACTAATGAGGAAGAAAATACTGTGGTAAAAGGAGAAAATGCTGGTCACCTGCATTTTCTCCTTTTACCACAATTTTTTCAGAAAGCTTTTTTCACAGGGTTGTTAGAAGTCAGGATTGAGTGGTAAAGGGTTAAATTTCTCATCAGCTGGTACTTAAAATTACCATGATATGATTGTTGACGTAAGAGTTTTCAGAGACATAAGCTTTTCAAACTGCTGACAACAAATATCAGCTCTTTACCAAACAAGAGAATCTTAGACATGTCAAGTTGAAAGCATGTGCAGACAGCAAAACAAACATGATTAAAAAAAAAAAAACACTTACTAGTATTTTGGGAAGGGTGGAAATCATTGTGGGAAAAGGAGCAAATGCCAGTTACCAGCATTTGCTCCCTTCCCCACGTTGTTTTTAGCTGTCTGTTTCCTTGTGGTGTTATTAACTCAGGATTGTGTGGTAAACTGCAAATGTTGTTGCTATGCAACTGGTTAATTCATTACCACATGAGAAAATATTAGACTGGTCCAAATTGAAAGCATTTACAGACGACAAAATAAAAGTGACTGAAAATTTGAATTTTGATTTGGGAAGGAAAGAAAACATTGTGGGAAAAGGAGAAAATGCTGGTAACCAGCATTTTCTCCTTTTCCCTCAGAGTTTACAGAAGGTTACTTTCTCAGGATCGTTATAAGTCGGGATTGTGTGGTAAAGAGTTAACCCATTACCACACAATCCCTACTTTTGACGCCCCTGAGAAAGAAGCCTTTAGAAAACATAGTGGGAAAAGGAGAAAATGCTGGTAACCAGCATTTTCTCCTTTTCCCACAATGTTTTCTACCCTTCACAAAACAAATTTCAGATTTTCAGTCACTTTTATTTTGTCGTCTGCAAATGCTTTCAATTTGGACCAATCTAAAATATTGTCGTCTGGTAATGAGTTAATGGATGACACAATAAACTTACAGTGACAGTAAGGACTGGTCTGATGAGCCATTGGGCCCCACTGCCAATTTGTGTGGTAGTACCATGGGGACTCACAAACTTGTAGACCTGGGTGGGTGTCACACCCGTAACCTTGGCAGGCTGTGCTGGTATCTGATGCTGCTGTACATTCTGGTTCATCAGGATCTTGGAATTAGGGCGTGGTGGGGATTCTCCAATGATCATTATATCAGGTGATGTATCCTCTACAATATACATAGAATTCTTCATTACTCGACTGATAGGTGGACTGATTGGTGGACTGACTGGTAAGTTGATTGATTGTATGGGTTTTTTTAATGCTTGCAGTATCATTATAGAGACAGCTCTTGCATTTAACCCTTAGCCAACCTATCCCTGCTTTTTACGACCCTGGGATAGAAGCCTTTTAAAAACATTGTGGGAAAAGGAGAAAATGCTGGTAACCAGCATTTTCTCCTTTTCCCATAATGTTTTCTAAATTGCTGGAAACAAATTTCAATTTTTGAACTCAGATTATTTTGTCGTCTGCAAGTACTTTCAATTTGGACCAGTCTAAAATTTTGTCATTTGGTAAAGAGTTAACACTTTAAGTTAATTGTTTATCTCTTTACAAACGATCCCATGTTTCAGCTACCTACAAGTAAAGGCTTTTGCAGGATACGAGAGCTATCAATACTTTGTATTGCTCCACTGTCTATCAAATACAAACTGGAACTACCACCATGTTAACAAATACCCCCTAACCTGCACCTTGCCACTGAAGCAGTGGACACAGCTGAAACTAACCAGCATCTTGTCACCGACGCAGCAGAGACAGCACTTTGTCATCCTGACATAGCAAAGACGGTGGAAACTAACCAGCACTTTGTCATCCTAATGTAGCAAAGACTGCGGAAAAGATTCTCAAAACAAACATTTGTGTAAAGTTTCAGGGTCCTCAGTCAAACAGCAGAGTTAGATCATGGAAACGAGTTGTCAAGGGACAGTCGGACATGGAAGGAACCAAATCTACACCCATAATCATTCATATCCAATGTTACAATTTCGGGCCAATGGTTTTAACCCTTTACCACACAACACAATCCAGATTGAAAACATTTGCAGACAACTATTTCAGAGTGGTTCAAGTGGAGCGAATTTTGTTTATGAGAGAAGAAAACATTGTGGGAAAACGAGAAAATGCTGGTTACCAGCATTTTCTCATTTTCCCACAGTGTTTTCAAAAGGCTTCTTTCCTAGGGTTGTTAAAAGTTGGCATTGTGTGGTAAAGCGTTAAACAAGTGGCTTCTCAAAGTTTTCTCTATAAAAGGTCATGTGAAAGTTATGACTCCAGGGCCCGTATACGCCAACCATTCTTAAGAACGTTCTTTGTCTTATTCCCCATAATTTTCTACATTTGTAAGTAACCCAACTTCTGATTGGCTAAACCATTCGGTTTAGCCGGAATAGTTTAGCTAATCAGAAATGGTTGGTGAATATGGGCCCAGGGCAGGGCCATTCTCGACTATAAAGCTCTAATACTTAATCCTATAAAGATCCACATGATCAAGTAACATAACAAACAATACACTTTTTGGCCATAAGGTTACACACAAGAAGATATTAAAATTTTCTTCAAATAAAAACACCTGAAAAATTAAGAAAACTAATACAGGGCTAATTTTGACCTAGGTCTCACTTCTAATCGAGCAATTTTGTGTCTTAACTCATTACCAAACAACAATATTTTAGGCTTGTCCAAATCGAAAGTATTGCAGACGGCATTAAGAGACTGAAAATTTGAAATGTGTTTTTTAAAGGGTAGAAAAGATGGTGGGAAAAGGAGAAAATGCTGGTTACCAGCATTCTCCTTTTCCCCCAGTGTTTTCTAAAGGCTTCTTTCTCAGGGTCGTCAAAAGTAAGGATTGTGTGGTAATGGGTTTAACAATCCTGAGAAAGAAGCCTTTTGAAGACATTGTGGGTATTGGAGAAAATGCTGGTAACCAGCATTTGAACCTTCTTCCAGAATGTTTTCCATCATATAAATGAATTGAAGCTTAATTGTATTGATTTTGAATTCACTGTCTGCAGATGTTTTGAATTTGGGAAGAGTTAACTTATCTTGTTGAAAGGGACTAACATACCTTTCTTCTGCTGGTGTTTATTCAAATATTGCTGCGGTCTCGGAGGTGGACCAGATGGAGTTTGGATGGCAGGCTCTGAAAGCTGTTTTTGTATGATGGGGGCTTGTGGCGTTAACTGTTGCATGGCTGGTTGTTTTGTCACCAGCACATTACTTGCTGGGGCTGAATTTGCTGGGGATTGATTCTTTGATGTGGGAACTGCTAAAGAGGGTGCAACTAGTGGCACTTTGGGAGGGGCTAGAGGTTGCTTCGGAGGTACTAATGTAAAAGTGTTTGGCTTTGTTGATGGGACTAGAGTGTTTCCCGCTCTTGCTGCTTTGATAAGATCATTAGCCTGGAAATAAAAAAGTTTGCAATGTAATTTTACGATTCTGAGTTTAATCAATTTAACCCATTACCACTCAATCCCAATTTTTGACGCCCCTGAGAAAGAAGCCTTTTGAAAACACTGTAGGAAAAGGAGAAAATGCTGGTAACCAGCATTTTCTCCTTTTCCCCCCAGTGTTTTCTACCCTTCCCAGAACAAATTCCAATTTTTCAGCCACCTTTAATTTGTCGTCTGCAAATGCTTTCAATTTGGTCTAATCCAAAAATTTGTCGTTTGGGAATGGGTTAACAATACATATACAAGTAATTCTTCACCAGTAAGTAAAATTTCAGACCTAACTAAATTTAAATCATTTGTAGACACGTGACAACATATTAAATGTGCTGCAATTTTTCTTTCAAAGGGTAAGAAACAATAAGAGTTCAATTCCAGTATTTTCTTCTTTTCCCAACACTGTCTTCAGAAACATTCTCAGGGTTATTAAAACTACAGAAATATGTGGTACACAGTTTAAGCATTTTCTCACCCTGTAAAAATATGAGCACATGATTTGCTTTCTGATCCAAGTGACCCATTTCATGACTAAATGTTACCAGAAAATCACATTTCATGCAAATTTTTCATTTCATGCAACCCTTTACCACACAATGATGACTTTTAAGGTTCTTGAAAGAGAAAGCTTTCTAAAACATTGTGGAAAAAAGAGAAAATGCTGGTTACCAGCATTTTATCCTTTTTCTACAGCGTTTTCTACCAAATCAACGAAAAATAATTTGGTATGAGCCACATTGAAACTTTCATCTGCAAAATGTTTTCAATTCAGACAAGTCTAAAACTTTGTTGTATGGTACAGGGTTAACAATGGACTGGAAATATGGCTTTGGAGGGGACACAATCTTACAATTTACATGTAGTTTTTTTTTTCAATTCTGTCTGTAGCTCTCTTCTGTTCGGTATTAAAAACTTCACCTTCTTTGGTGCAAAGGTCCATCTTTTCAGCAAACAATTCTATACATGTGAGCAATCTCTTGGCCAAAAATGACAAATTTATATACTGATCCAAACTGAACCCATTTGCAGACAACAAAGTAAAAGTGACTCAAAATTTGTAATTTTTGTGAAGAGTAGAAAACATTGTGTGAAAAGGAGAAAATGCTGGTAACCAGCATTTTCTCCTTTTCCCACAATGTTTTCAATAGGCTTCTTTCTCAGAATCGTTAAGTTGGGATTGTGTGGTAAAGAGTTAAGGAAAAGGCCGTCAAATAATGTGATTTTCTAACTTCCCACATACATTGGAATTCTGAATGTTCCAGTCCCTGGGTTTAACCGCTATTTGTCGATGAAAGTCAGTTTGCTGGTTCCCTGTGTTATGTTATGCTTTAGCAAACAATTTGGTGTTAAGGCAGTAATAATGCGCTTTAACTCATTACCAAACAACAATATTTTGGTTGTCCAAAACAAAAGCATTTGCAGATGACAAAGTAAAAGTGACTCAAAATTTGAAATTTGTTTTGTGAAGGGTAGAAAACATTGTGTGAAAAGGAGAAAACGCTAGTTACCAGCATTTTTTCCTTTTCACACAAATGTTTTCCATTGGCTTTTTTCTCAGGGTTGTCAAAAATAGGGATTGTGTGGTAATGGGTTAATGCCATTTTCACAACTTTGTTCATATCATGGCAGTCAGTGACACACTTGGCTTTCTCATACCAGTACCCACACAACTTTCTTTCCAAAGCCACTAACTATTTTTCTCACATGGATCACAGGATGGAGGCCAAAAATCGTTGAAGAGAAAGTTTGCTGCAACTGGGTATCGAACCCAAAACCTCCAGATCACAAGTCAGATATGCTTATCACTGAGCCACCCTACCTTCTCAATCTTTCAAAGACTGATCTTGTTAATAGGAACAAATTCTTTTCAATGTCCACATGTGCTTTCAATGTCTGGAATCAAGAAAATCTGGGTCCATATTCACCAACCATTTTTAACCCTTTCCCAAACAAGCCCTTGTTTTTACGTGTCTGCAGTACAAGTCTTTTGAAAACAAGTACAAGTCTTTTGAAAACACTGTGGGAAACGGAGAAATTGCTCGTAATGAACAATTTCTCCTTTTCCCCCAGTGTTTTCTACCCATTTGGAGAACTTTCTGCCATTTTTATCAAATTTGAAATTGTCATCTGTTTCTAACCCATTTGGAGAATTTTCTGCCATTTTTATCAAATTTGAAATTGTCGTCTACAAACTCTTTGTATTTAAATGAGTCTAAAATTTGGGAAAGGTTTAAGAATGTTCTTTGTCTTAATCTTCAAGATCTATTGACTGTGAAAGTAACCAAACTTCTGATTGGCTAAACCAATTGGTTTAACCAATCAGAGAAGTCCTGATATTTTCACATTGGCAAAACTCTGGGGAATAAGACTAAGAATAGTGTGAAGAATTACTTTGTCATGATCCTCTTGAGCTTGCTGCATTGCTTTTAACTGAGCTGGTGACAATTCCTCGTCCTCACATTCCATCATCAAATCCACCTGGAAGCGCGCTGTCCCCGACTTTTTCATGGCCCCCTTCTGTGCCGAACCTGGCTTCTTCTTTGGTGGCATGGTGTCTCTAGCTACAAAGAGAAAAAGTTGCTATAAATACAATTTGAATAATCTTCAAATGAATTCATTCCACAATTAAACTATGTATCACACAATCCTGAGTTTAAACGACCCGAAGTAACAAGCACCCTTAGATATTGTGTGTTAACTCTTTACCTCATGACAAAATTATAGACTGGTTCAAATTGAAAGCATTGAAAGGCAACAAAATAAAGGTGACTGAAAAATTGAAATTTGTTCTGGGAAGGGTAGAAAACACTGTGGGAAAAGGAGAAAATGCTGGTTACCAGCATGTTCTCCTTTTCCTACAGTGTTTTCAAAAGGCCTCTTTCTCAGAGACGTCAAAAGTAGGGATTGTGTGGTAATGGGTTAAAGGTGAAAATGCTGGTAACCATCATTTTTTTTTTTCCATTTCCCACAATGATTTTGACCTGACCAAAGACAAATCCCATCATTTGAGCCACAATTTGTTGTCTGCAAATGCTTAAAATTTGAACAAGTTTAAAAAGTATGGAAAAGAATTAATTGTGGAGAGTTTCTGCAAAATATTGTTGGGAAGGGTAATTTTCCAGTAAGCAGAAATGGCAGTACTTGCAGTTCAACCGGATAACAAACTTCTGTTAACCAGCATTTTCTCCTTCTCCCACAATGTTTTCTACCCTGCTGGAAACAAATTTCAACTTTTGAGTTACATATATTTTGTAGTCTGCAAGTGCTTTCAATTTGGACCTGTCTAAAATTTTGTCGTTTAGTAAAGAGTTAAAACACCTCACAACTGAATACCACTGAGCCACTTCAACCAAGCCTATCAATCTAGATTTGTACAAACTGTTTGTTTTAACGACCCCTGAGGAAGAAGCCTTTTGAAAACATTAAGGGAAAAGGAGAAAATGCTGGTTCATTTTCTCCTTTTCGCTTACTGTTTTCTTACCTATCAAAGACAAATAACATTAAATGAGCCATACTTGAATTGTCGTCTGCAAATGCTTTCAATTTAGACAAGTCTACATTTTTACCATTTTTACCATTGTGTGGTAGAGAGTTAACCCTTTATACAATAAGGCACTTCTATGGTATCTCTAATTGACCCTAAATAACAGCAAGGATGAGGCCGTTTCCTATATGTGTATATGACACCTTTTGATAGCATAGAAACATTGTGGCAAAAGATGAAATTGCTCGTCATGAGCAATTTCACCTTTTGCCACAATGTTTTCCAAAAGCTCCTACAAGCAATGCGTAGAAATGAGTATCTATGGAGTAAAGGGTTAAAGAACAAGCTGCTAAACATAAATCAAGGACCTTTTACCCATATGACAAAGTCCAGGGAAAACAAGATGTCTATTGATTGAAAGAATGGTGTTTATGCTGCTTTCAACATTATTTCAATCACAGCACAGGGACAGCTAACATATTCATATATGTCCTCGGTTTTACCTGGACTAGGCGTGGGCTCTGAAGTGTCTTGTTCGAGGACACACCAAAGAAAAGCCCAGTGCTTTCAGTGAGGCCCTAATGCAAGGCCTCCAAGTTAACCCTTTACCAAACAATCCCTGGTTTTTACTACCCAGAGATAAAGGCCTTTTGAAAACAATTTGGGAAAAGGAGAAAATGCTGGTAACCAGCATTTTCTCCTTTTCCCACATTGTTTTCTACATTGCAGAAAATAAATTTCAATTTCTGAGAACCATTGATTTTGTAGTCTGCAAGTGCTTTCAATTTGGACCAGTCTAAAATTTTGTTGTTTGGTAAAGAGTTATGTGTCACTACTAAACCATGCAAACCTCCTAGACCCTGTGCCAAACCAAGATACTTGCCTACATACATGACCCAAAAACCTTTAGCAGACAATATAGATCAAGATCAGACTTGCAAAAATATGTAGTTTGATCTTAGTTCTACACTATTCAAAAAAGAGATACAGTATGTTTCCTCCAGAAAGAACTTTGATATAGCAACATTTGGTTTTTCTATCATTGCTTTTAAGTTTCATTTAACTCTTTACCAAACAACAAAATTACAGACTGTTCCTATTTGAAAGCATTTGAAGACATAAAAATAAATGTGACTGACAAATCAAGTTTGTGTTAGGGAGAGTAGAAAACAATGTGGGAAAAGGAGAAAATGCTGGTTACCAGCATTTTCTCCATTTCCCATAATGTTTTCAAAAGGCTCCTTTCATAGCATCGTTAAAAGTTGGGATTGTGTGGTAAAGGGTTAACTTATTTAGCAGGTTAAGTCTTCACCAAACGACAAAATTTTAGACTGGTCCAAATCGAAAGCATTATACAGACAACAATTTCAGTGTGGCTCCGATAGTGCAATTTTTCACTGACAGGGAAGAAAACATTGTGGGAAAAGAAGAACATGCTGGTTACCCATAATCTCGTTTTCCCATAATGTTTTCAAAAGGTGTCTTACCCGCTATGTTTAAAGTCTGGATTGTGTGGTAAAGATTTAAATGTTAAAAAAAGTTTCCACTAGTATTTAGAATTTAGTAAAGAACTTCAAACAACAGTTACTTGTATATTTTATTAAAAATGTTAGAGGTAAAAAACTTACATATTACAGTGCAAGAAAAATATGTGATAAAACTAACTGTATCAATGTGTAACACAATTATATTATTATTTACCAAACAACATAATGTACACTTGGTTATTATGATTTTAACTCTTTACCAAACAACTTTTGGCACTTGTCCAAATTGAAAGCATTTGCAGAAGAGAAAACAATTGCGACTCAAAAATCGAAATTTAATTTCGGAAGGGTAGAAAACACTGTGGGAAAGGAGAAATTGCTCGTAATCAGCCAAAGACAAGAAGTCTTTGGAAAACACTGTGAGAAAAGGAGAAAATGGTGGTAATCAGCATTTTCTCCTTTCCCTCATGTTTTCTACTGTATCAAAGAGAGAAATCATCATTTCATCAATGTTTAATTTATCGCTTGCAAATGCTTTCAATTTGGTCACAACCCAAATATTGTCGTTTGGAAAAGGGTTAAGGGTTTTTCTAAGGAGGTGGCACTAGTACAGATGGTGCTTCTATTAGGAGAAATACTGTAATCTTGGATTGCCCAAAATAGAGTGTATTTCACAATTATAATAATTATCTTTGTCAGCCAAAATGTTTGTATCGTCATCTCTTAACTCATTACCACACGAGAAAATTGTAGACTGGTCCAAATTGAAAGCATTTGCAGACAAAAAAATAAAGGCGACTGAAAAATAGAAATTTGTTCTGAAAAGGGCAGAAAACACTGTGGGAAAAGGAGAAAATGCTGGTTACCAGCATTTTCTCCTTTTCCCACAGTGTTTTCAAAAGGCTTCTTTCTCAGGGGCGTCAAAAGTAGGGATTGAGTGGTAATGGGTTAAACCTTTACCAAACAATCCTGTGTTTTTTTTAACTCTTGAGAAGGACGGCCACAATAAATATTTTGAGAAAGATGTCCAAAATGCTGGTAACCAGCATTCCTTTTTTCTACCATTCTTTTGATAATTTCTAAAGCATATCCCATCATTTCATACCAAAAACATTTGTCATCTACAAAAGCCCCCAATTTGGATAAGTCTCAAATTTTGTCATTTGGCACCGAGTTTCCTTGAAAACCAACGTGAAAAACAATGTCAGTAAAGAAGGAATAGTGGATTAACTCTTTACCACACAAGAACATTTTAGACTGGTCTAAATTGAAAGCATTTGCAGACGACAAAATAAAGGTGACTAAAAAATAGAAATTTGTTCTGGGAAGGGTAGAAAACACTGTGGGAAAAGGAGAAAATGCTGGTTACCAGCATTTTCTCCTTTTCCCATAGTGTTTTCAAAAGGCTTCTTTCTCAGGGGCGTCAAAAGTAGGGATTGTGTGGTAATGGGTTAAACCTTTACCAAATCTGCAAAACCTTAACCCGTTTTAACAAACGGCAAAATGTTAGACCTATCTAAATTTAAACCATTTGCAGACGACAATTTCAAAGTGGCTCAAATTGTACAAATTTGATTTGATAGGAAAGAAAATTTTGTGGGAAAAGGAGAAAATGCTGGTTACCAGCATTTTCTCCTTTTCCTACAATGTTTTCAAAAGGCTTCTTTCTCAGGATCGTTAAAAGTCGGGATCGTGTGGTAAAGAGTTAAGACATATCAAAATTGAAAGCATGTGCAGATGACAAAGTTAATGTGACTCGGACTTAAATTGGTCTCAGTCAGGTACGAAAACATTGTGGGAAAAGGAGAAAATGCTGGTTAGCAGCATTTTCTCCTTTTCCCACAGTGTTATCAAAGCACTTCTCTCTTAGGGTCATTAACACTATATATTGTGTGGTGAAGGATTAACCCATTACCCCACAATCCCTACTTTTGATGCCTTGGAGAAAGAAGCCTTTAGAAAACATTGTGGGAAAAGGAGAAAATGCTGGTAACCAGCATTTTCTCCTTTTCCCGCAATGTTTTCTACCCTTTACATGACAAATTTCAAATTTTCCATCACTTCTATTTTGTAGTCTGCAAATGCTTTCTATTTGGACATCCCTAAAACATTGTCGTTTGGCAATGAGTTTAAAGGTTTGTTACGTTAGCAGAAAGTCATGTGACGAGAAAAACAGGATCATGTTCCGAGAGCTTACTTACATGCAGTTTTACTCTGTATCGTAGAGCAAGTAGAAGAACCTGCAGAAGTATGCCTCTCTTTCACACACAAATCTTTCGCAACTGTCTTTGATTTCACAGCTTTCAACCCTTTCTTGCTCTGAGCACTGGTTAACATACATGTACAGAAATAAAAAAACAAAAGAAATAATAATCAGAGCTCCAGGGTAAGAGGGAGTGATTGTATGCTAAATCCATTATTTCTCTTTGAAACCCTATGTTGTGGATACTCATTAGAATCGTCTCCAGGAGATGATTCTAATGGGTGCCTGCAACATAGGGTTTTGTGGAGAATAAATATTTTCAATTTTGAAATCGAAATCACTTCTTCTATCTGGAGCTCTGAATAATGTTATAAAATTTATTCAACATTGGTTAAAATCATTACCACGCTCTAGCAAAAACATGTTAAATCCAAGCAAGTCATCATTTACTAGTAGTAATAGGTCTACAGAATCTATTTTTGTACCAAACAAATTAATCAAAAGGTAGAATGGTCCTTGGCATGCAAAAAACAGCAAAAATTTTCAGTTTAAGTCAGACTGCATCTGTTGATATGGGTCGATACTTTTAACAGATGCTTTAACCAATTAAAACACAATCCCTACTTTTGACGCCCCTGAGAAAGAAGCCTTTGGGAAACATTGTGGGAAAAGGAGAAAATGCTGGTCTACCCTTCACACAAAAAAAATTCAAATTTTCAGTCCCTTTTATTTTGTCGTCTGCAAATGCTTTCGATTTGGACAAACCTAAAATTTTGTCGTTTGGTAATGAGTTAAGCCCCTTTTCACAGAGCATAGCTAAAATGTATATCTAACTACACATGAAAATTTCAGACTTGTCAAACTTGAAAACATTTGGAGGCAGCACCCTAAATGTGGCGCAGATGCTAAGACTTGCCTTAGAATATATGGAAAACATTGTTGGAAAATGTTGGTCACCATCATTTTTAAGTATTCTTACTTAACCTTTTACCAAACGACAAAATTTTAGACTGGTCCAAATTGAAAGCACTTGCAGATGACAAAAATAAAAGTAACTCAAAAATTGAAATTTGTTTCCAGCGGGGTAGAAAACACTGTGGGAAAAGGAGACAATGCTGGTTCCTAGCATTTTCTCCTTTTCCTACAGTGTTTCAAAAGGCTTCTCTTTCACAGTTGTAAAAACCAGGGATTAGTTGGGAAAGGGTTAAAAGGTCAATAAAACTAGGGATGGTTCAGTGAAGGTTTAACATCAATTCCAAGATTCCAACATGTGAATGGCAGAGGTGCAAGGGTAGAGTGCTGGCCTCTCACACCTGAGGTTCTGAATTTGAAGCCCATGATGTGCTCAATCAACCTTTGGAACCATTCAAACCATAGTGCTGGTACTAGTTTAGGTTTTCAGGAAAAATCATTGACCAGTGTTCCCACTAGCTTTTATTTCAAGGGTGCACTTACCCCCTGGGCTGAAAATCTGGAGATAAGTTTTCATATTAGACAGTACAACATTGGTGGTTCCCAAACTAGAGGTAAAGCAATACATACTGATCACTTGCAGCACAGAAGTCTGCTTTATTTGGGTATCTATATGTAAATATACTTCTATGTAAGTAATTAAATAGTTGAATAGGCAGTCTGAAGTGACTGATTGGACAATGTCAAGGAGTCATATTGTTGTGTCATGGGTTTCCGTGTTTTTTTCATCGATCACTTCTCATGTCTATTAATTTTTTTGGGTAGGTATTTCCGCATGGTTGGTCATAAATTAGTCAATAAGGATTGCAAGTAAATGTGTCATTTTGTGCAAGATAGGAGGATAATGCTATTTTCTGTCCATGTGTTCTTACATGAGGTCTTACATGAATTTCATTTCTGTTACATGATTTACGCAATAATTTGCGTGTGGGAAACACTGTTGAAAGAGATTAATTTGCTTAGCTTGTTTAACTGATTTCATTACTGACATTAACAAATGAAATACCTTTAATTCTTGTCAAACAATCCAGAGTTTTATGAACCCAGAAAGAGATGGCTGTCAAAAACATTGTGGATAAAGGAGAAATGTTGGTAGCCATTATATTCTCCTTTTCCTGTAACAATTTCTACCTTTTCAAAAATAGAAAATATTGTGAAAAAATGTGGAAATACTGACTTCCAACAATTTCCCCCCAATCCTCAGTGTCATTAACCCATTACCACACAATCCCTACTTTTGACGCCCCTGAGAAAAAAGCCTTTTGAAAACACTGTAGGGAAAGGAGAAAATGCTGGTAACCAGCATTTTCTCCTTTTCCCACAGTGTTTTCTACCCTTCCCAGAACAAATTTCAATTTTTCAGTCACCTTTATTTTGTCGTCTGCAAATGCTTTCAATTTAGACCAGTCTAAATTTATCTTGTGTGGTAATGGGTTAAAACACCAAATTGAACGACAAAGGGTATATACCAGTTACAAATACAATAGTATAATACTTGGCAATATTGACTTGAAAAATTTACTAGAGAGCTGGTCTGACAGTCCTGAAGGTTTTGTATGACCAAATTAAAATCCGACCAGACTTTTGCACCAAAAATGCATAAAAACTTTTCTGTAAAAAAATACAGTCCTTTGTTTAAAACAGTGCGACAGTAGTTTAAGCAACCTTCCTTTAATGCATTTCATTTTTTGGGTCATGTCTTTTTTGTTGAATGCCAATGATTTCATTTGGACAAGCCTCGTCTTGTGAGATAAAGGGTGAGATTTTATGCTTTCCATGATCAGAGTACAGCCAAGAATAAATCAAAGAAGGGACAATTATCCAATAAACTTGCAAAACTTGGAGATACTTTCAATGTAAGTGTAACTATGTTACAAATGTAATGAAAAGTAATTATAAAATACATGAAGATCTGAAAAAGTTCAAAGTCTCAGCTGTGTGCCTTTTGATGTGGATGAATTTCCCTAAATATCCCCATGGCAGAACACTATCAGACACACCTTTTTTTAGCTTCACGTGCAAGCTGATTTCTCTCTTTCCTTGGAATGTATGGTGGAGCTTGAACAGGATCAGGGTGCTCCTTGGTTGGTCCACTTTTATCTACAAAATGCTGAAATGCAAATGAAGACGATCTTAATCATTTCTTTGTGGTTTGCAACCTTGCCTGCACTTTCTCATAATTATCCTAGTCATTTGACAGTGATTTTCCAACATACTTCTACTATGGGCCTTGAAAATTTGTAAAATTAATTTGTCAACACTGAAACTGATGTAATGATTTAATATGTACTTATATTGATGAATGTTCTGGTTCACACCATGTTTTCAACAATAAAAAGCATATACTGACAAATCTTGCAGTTGTGACCTTCACAAAGTCAACAAAATTGGAAAATATACTTGTATCCATACAACAGCCCCAGTCCTTATTTCTGGAACATTTTGAAAACTACCCGGCTTGGGAGACAATCAACTTTAAAGACAAGCAATCTAAGAGATACAACTATGATTACAGCATTAAAACTAACCTTTGTGCATAAAAAGCGATGTCTGGTTTTATCCAAATTAACTTGTGAGTATGATTTTCCACAAAGACTCAGCCATCTGATCAGCTTCTCAAAGTTTTTCTTGGGTGAAGGAAAGCGAACAAACTTTATTCCTCCCTGTTGTCGCTCTGGATACCTGATATCACTGTTGCAATTTCCGTGGCAACATCTTTTCACCATGTTTAAGTGACCTAATAGTTATTTTCCATCAATATATTAAAATCTTTGTGAGCACATTCTGACATGGTTACTCTACACAACACAAACAAACAAAAATGACCGGTCTAAATGCAAAGCATTTCCAGACAAGAAAATTCAATGTTTCTCAAACTGTTGCATTTCTCTCTCTACAATAATCCCAAGTATAAACAACACTTTAACCCATTACTACACAATCCCTACTTTTGACACCCCTGAGAAAGGAGCCTTTAGAAAACATTGTGGGAAAAGGAGAAAATGCTGTATTTTCTCCTTTTCCCACAATGTTTTCTACCCTTCACAAAACAAATTTCGAATTTTTTCAGTCACTTTTATTTTGTCGTCTGCAAATGCTTTCAATTTGGACCAGTCTAAAATATTGTCGTTTGGTAATGGGTTAAATGATAAACATTCTGAGAAAAGAAGGATACATTTGTTATTAGCGATTTCCTCTTTAACCACAACGTTTTCTATCTCTTAACCAAACAATCCCTTGTATTTAACCCATTACCAAACAACAATATTTTAGACTGGTCCAAATTGAAAGCATTTGCAGACGACAAAATAGAAGTGACTGAAAATTTGAAACTTGTTTTGTGAAGGTTAGAAAACATTGTGGGAAAAGGAGAAAATGCTGGTTACCAGCATTTTCTCCTTTTCCCACAATGTTTTCTAAAGGCTTCTTTCTCGGGGGTGTCAAAAGTAGGGATTGTGTGGTAATGGGTTAAAAGTGGCCCTTCAGATTTGGGGTCAAAAATTTTACAAATATACAGAAAAAAAAAATTTCTAGTCCAAAAGCCTTATAATTTTCATTTATAAAACCCAAGTAGTTGAAAACCACCCAATAACAAGAAAAATTAGAGATTTTCTACAGCCCATGTCGACGCCGATGAGAAACATGGTCGATTTTTACATGAGCAACTCATTTAACAGACTGGAAATACACAGACAAAGCTTCAAACATAGCATCCGAAGAAGACATTATGGAAAATAATTATGTGTTTGTTATGTTATGGAATTAAGCGCCATTAGTCTCGTGCCAGTCACTTAACATTCCCACAATGCCCGTTTTGATTTTTGGAGTGAAATCTAAAAACAGCTTATGGGTCTAAGTAGCCTTTTAAGGGAATACCACCCCAAAATATTTTTTTTGTAATATTATGATTCTTAATTATTGATGATTTATACTGTTTTTTCATATAAATTTCAGTGATATATATATTTTTAATTTTAATTTGGTGTGCGCAAGGTTTTCCAAAACTTGACCTAGTGATCTAGATTTTTAAACTTGTCCAAATATCATCATGACAAATATTCTGACCAAGTCTCATGAGTATCCGACTGAAAATGTAGCCTCTAGAGTAAACACAAGGTTTTTCAAAGATTTGACCTTGTGACCTTTTTTTTTCCTCAAAATGATCCATTTTAAAATTCTACCGAGTTATCAAGAAGACAAATATTATGACCAATTTTCACGAGTTATGGGTTGAAAATGTGGCCCCTACAGTAAAAACCAGGTTTTCCAAAGATTTGACCTAGTGACCTATTTTTGACCCAACTCATGCGAGATATCCTCAAGACAAACATTCTGACCAAGTTCGTGAATATCATTAAGTATCATGAGTATCCAATTTTCACTTTCACGAGTATCTGACTGAAAATGTGCAACAATGTTTTCCTAGTAGTTTTTGACCGAAATGACCCACTTTCAGACTCGTCCAAGATATTATAAGGACAAACATTCTGACCAACTTTCAAGAGTTTTTTACAAAAAATGTGGCCTCTATTTCATCAAGACAAACATTCTACCCAAGTTTCACGAGTATCTGACTGAAAATATGACCTATAACATTCTACCCACGTTGCACAAGTATCTGACTGTAATTGTGGCCTCTAGACCAAACACAAAGTTTTTCTAAGATTTCACCTACTTTTTGACCGAACATTCATGACCCATTTCATCTTGGCCCAAATATCATCAAGACAAATATTCTGATCAACTTCCATGAGTTTTATACTGAAAATGAAAATGTGGCCTCTAAAATGTACACAAGACTTTTCTAAGATTTGACCAGATTGACCTAGTGACATAGTATTTAACCTGACATGACCCATTTTCAAACTTGTCCAGAACATCATCAAGACAAAATTTATGTTGTCATCATGTTTGCAGAGTATCTGACTGAAAATGTGTCCTCTAATCTTTATATAACTTCCCAAACAGTTTTTCCCTGTTGCCTCCTCTTTTGAAGATAAAAATCATAATTTACGCTTTGTGTAATTTGTAGTCTGCAAATGCTTACAATTTGGACAAGCCTACAGCTGTTGTTTGACCATGACTGAATGCAAGTCATCAGTGATAGATTCCAGCTCATTGGCAATAACTGAAAAGTGGTAGCCCCATAATTCATTTCACTAGGACTCCATACTTGCTGGCCTAATGACCTTGACCTTTTCTGTGCCATCTCAAAGACAATCTGTACAATACAGTAAAGCACTATCTTCTACACTAAATGGTATAAGATATTTACCTATAAATATCTATATCAACAGAAATATTATTGGCACGTATTTGACTGCCATCCTGTAACCCAATATTCCTGTTTAACGTAGTTTTCCTTGCTCAGCCCAACTAGCTAGATCTAGATGCAGGTCCATGGGGGTTGTGACAATTATGGAAAAATAATTTTCGGTCAAAACACAATGCCTTTGGCTGCAACTAAATTGAAATGGCACAAAATGGTGGAATATTGTCAGTTCTGGTTATATTCTTTGGTGTCATGGACTAAAAGTGATATCAACCACTCATTTGCTATTCATTATGGCCGCCAACTACACAAAAACATTTGGCACGGTTGTGCTCAAATTTCAAATCGTGATCGCCAAAAACCTCGGTAGAAGGAAATATGGAAACTTCGCAAATAGTTTACCTGATGTTCAGTTTACAACATTACGTAGATAATTTGGCACAGAAAGTCGTAACATGCGACATTGGGACTCTGACTGCCAGTTAGTTAAATTTTTACTAGGTTACATCCTCGCCATTAAAGTACGGTCACGTGACCGTATCAATAAGTGCGCGAAATTCAGCACGTATTACTCTTAATCATTTATTTGGTTATATTTTTAAATCATTATTCCTTTCATGATATATTTTGAGAGGAAATCACGGAAGAAATCAAAATCTAATGGTAACAATTAATTAGAGAATAAAAGTTACGGAAACCGCACTCGCGTATTTCCGTGGAAAACATGGCTGTAACCGGAAGTTACCGAATATAATATTTTGTAAACTTCTATGTAATTTTAGCCTTGATTTTAAATTTTGCCAAGTTGTTGTTCGAGAATCATCTGTTTTCGGCTTTCCTAACAGAGATTCTACACTTACAGTTGTTGAGCATAAATCTTTCTCCTGATTTTTAGATAAAACTATATCGCCTCGAATGTTCTCGTTCCTTTGTAGGAACCGCACAGGAAATCTTCGCGCTACATAATAAGGGAAGCAAAAGAATTTTAAGCAGGTAATAAAGGTTAAAAATATTAATGATAAATACAAATCTTTCTCGTGGTCGCCTTTCAGACTTTTGATACCCAAAAAATGCAATATATTATCCTATCAAATTGACAGATTATATCTTTTAATAAAATATACTAGATGCCTAGTAGTATGCATGTTTAAGAATTTAACCCATTCACACATAGACCAAATTCAAAGTTCTGAAAGTTCTGCTGTAACATGTATTGGAAAGAGACAGCAAAAAAGAGATCCTTTTCCTCAGGAAAATCTGGTGACTGTGGAATGAATTCTTTTTTTTTTAGTATATCCTGTGCTTGGGTTTGCAGGGTAGTTCCAGATTAAGACTTACTGATCCTACAAATGTTGAAAGAATCGCAAATACAGTATCTTTGCAGCCCCAAGAAAAATCATTTATTTGGCACTTAAACAGTTAACCTATCCAAATTGAAAGCATTTGCAAACGAAAATTTCAAAACGGTTCAAATGGTGCAATTTGGCTTTGATAGGGTTGAAAACTTTGTGGGAAAAGGAGAAAAGCATTTTCCCACAATTTATTCAAAAGGCTTCTTCCTCTGGGGGCATTAAAAGTCGTCATTGTGTGGTAAAGGGTTATCCCATTTAGATCTACCACACATTCCCATGTTTTGACAATCCCGGGAAAAGAGATTTCTGAAGATAACGGGTAAAGAAGAAACTGTCAAAAATGAGTATTTTCGCCTTTTTAATCACCACTGTGCTCTCCCAATTTAAAAAAAAAAATAGTTTTCCTTTATTTGATCAGTTTTCATTTTGTCATTTATCAATGGTTTCAGTTTGGATTTGTCAAAAGTTTTATAGCATAGCGAACACTCATTGTAAATGTCATGTACATTTGCACTTAAATATTAAGTCTTTTACAGAAAACAAAATTTTAAACCTACCCATTTTTAACTCTTAACCAATTGACAAAATTATAGACTTCTCCAAATTGAAAGCAGTTGCTGACAACATAAAAAATGTGCCAGAAAAATTGAAATTTCCTTTATGAAGGGAAGAAAACATTGTGGCAAAAAAGGAGAAAATGCTAGTTACCAACATTTTCTACTTTTCCCACAACATTTTGTAAAGGCTTCTTTCTCAAGATCGTTGAAAGCCAGGATTGTGTGATAAAGGGTTAAAACATTTTGCAGACAAACAAACAAAGGATGTAGCTCAAATAATGAATTCTGCTTTTGGATCTTTAGGAAACGTTTTGGAGAAAGAAGACACTATAATCTACTAGTTACTTGCATTTTCTTAATTTTCCCAAAATGTATTTGAAGAACTCCTTTTTCCAGAGTCATTAGAACTTGATATTGTTTTGTATAGGATTAATATCATTTAGCAACTTCTGTCATAAAATTCTCAATGAAAAGCTCAGTCATTGAAACTAGGACATCTCCAGTTAAAGATATATATGTAGGACAAAAGCCCACTAGGACAAAAGGCCACTGGACAAAAGGCCACTAGGACAAAAGGCCACTGGACAAAAGCCCACTAAGACAAAAGCCCACTGGGACAAAAGCCCACAAGAACAAAAGCCCACTTTTAGTTATGATCATATATTTTAATTAAAAAATGTCGTATCTGTGATGTGACTTGTTTTTAGAAGAGTACAAAACATTATGTGAAAAGCAGAAAATGCCGGTCTCACAAAAATGATAAAAAATGATTTTCTAACACTTTTTTATAAGCAGTGGGCTTTTGTCCTCCCTGCAAAAATTAGCAGTGGACTTTTGTCCAGTGGGCATTTGTCCAGTGGGCTTTTGTCCCAGTGGGCTTTTGTCCATTCCCCATCCCCCCAGTTATACATGTATTTTGTACTTATCAATATTCTTTGCAGGTCATCACAGAAAGTGGGGAAAAAATTAAAATGAAGCTTCTACAGGAGATACCTGGTTACAAAAGAATTTTAAGAACTGTTATTCAGATGCAGATTAGTCAGCTGGTATGGACTCTTCTTTTCCTACCCTCATGCACATGCATTCTCTTAATCCATTACCAAATGACAATATTTCAGACTGGTCCAAATTGAAAGCATTTGCAGATGACAAAATAAAAGTGACTGAAAATTTGAAATTTGTTTTGTGAAGGGTAGAAAATATTGTAGGAAAAGGAGAAAATGCTGGTTACCAGCATTTTCTCCTTTTCCCACGATGTTTTCTAAAGGCTTCTTTCTCAGGGGCGTCAAAAGTAGGGATTGTGTGGTAATGGGTTAAATGTACTGTGAGAAATTGTCGGATAATATGGTTGTTCCCTGAGTGCCTGTTCCTACAAAACAACACAGCATTTGAATTTGGGATTAACTCATTACCAAACGACAAAATTTTTGGCTTGTCCAAATTGAAAGTATTTGCAGACGACAAAATATAAGTGACAGAAAATTTGATATTTGTTTTGTGAAAGGTAGAAAACACTGTGGGAAAAGGAGAAAAGGCTTCTCTTTTGTGGTAAAGGGTTAATTTGGGGTTTTTAAGGGGAATAATGGTGTGATAATAAACCATGAGTAAACAGCATAGGTGTAAAAAATGAATACTCATTACCACACAACTAAATTGTAGACTGGTCCCAATTGAAAGCAGATGTAGACAGCAAAATAAATGTGGCTGAAAAATTGAAATTTTGTTTGGAAAGAATAGAAAACATTGTGGGAAAAGGACAGTATGTTGGTTACATGCATTTTCTCGTTTTCCCACAATGTTTTCAAAAGGCTTCTTTCTCAGTTAAAAGTCGGGATTGTGTGGTAAAGAGTGAAACAATGAAACTTTCTGTGAAAGAGTAGAAAACATTGCTGGAACTTAAAAAAGGATTTAACTACCAATGTTTTCTCTTTTTCCCTCAATGTATTCAAAAATTGTCTTTTTCTTTGTCATTAAAACTTAGGATTAAAGGTTACTGACCTGGATGAGGAAAGATTTCAAAAACCTTAAAGAGAATAGGAGAAAATGCTGGTTACTGCTGATAACCAGCGTTTTCTCCTTTCCCTGTATTTTATCAACCCTTCCACAAATTGATCCTATCATTTCAGTTAACTCTTTACCGCACAAGAACATTTTAGACCAGTCCAAATTGTAAGCATTTGCGGACGACATAATAAATGTGACTGAAAAATTGAAATTTGGTTTGGGAAGGGTAGAAAATATTGTGGGAAAAGGAGAAAATGCTGGTTACCAGCATTTTCTCCTTTTCCCACAATGTTTTTTAAAGGCTTCATTCTGAGGGGCGTCAAAAGTAGGGATTGTGTGGTAATGGGTTAAGTACTGTTAATTTATCATGGACAAAATCCAGCAGGCCTGTTGTAGTCAAAAATAATAAGATCTGTATGTGTCCATACAGTGTTGAGTGTGTTAAGTTTTAAACATCTTTTCTCTGAAACTCCCAAACACAGTTTATATCTTTACCATACAATCCCCTCTTATAATGACCCTGTGAAAGAAGCCTTTTGAAAACATTGTGGGAAAAGGAGAAAATCCTGATAACAAGAATTTTCTCCTTTTCCTTCAATGTATTCTACCCTTTCCAAACCGAATCCCAGTTTTTAAGTCACATTCATTTTGTCATCTGCAAATGCTGTTAATTTTGGCCCATCTGAATTTTCTTGTGTGATTAAGAATTAACCAAATTTCTTCTCTGATGATCTTTTGTCGGTATCCTCTAGAATTCCTTCAGGATATTTGGTTGCATTAGCAACAAAAGATGAAAAATATAAAAAAAAAAAAAACTAAATCTTTATTCAAAACAACAGAGCATAGGTTGGAATTTCCTTTCAATTGGTATATAATTCAAAAACATTGAGGGAAAACGAGAATGTGCTGATAACCAATTTTTTCTCCTTTTTCCACATGTTTTACCTATCAAAGCAAGTTTGCACTATTTGAACCACCATGAAATTGTTGTCTGCAAATGCTTTTGATATGAACAAGGCTAACATTTTGTCATCTGGTAAAGGGTTAAACACCCTATCACCAGCAGATTTCACCATTTAGGCCACATTAAATTGTTGTTTGCAAATGCCTTTGTGTCAGTATTTGTTGGTTATTTCATAAGGTCCAGGAGCAATACAGGGCCACCATCACCCTCTAGCTTTAAAAACTTGATGAAAAGAAATCAAGGTGGTACTATTGGTTTAACTCTCTACCAAACAATCCCAACTTTTAAGGACCCTGAGAAAGAAAGCCTTTGAAAACATTGTGGGAAAAGGAGAAAATGCTGGTTACCAGCATTTTCTCCTTTTCCCCATGATGTTTTCTACCCTTTCCAAATCAAATTTCAATTTTTTTTTACACATTTATTTTGTTGTCTGCATATGCTTTAAGTTTAGGACTAGTCCAAAATTCTGTAGCTTGATAAAGAATTAACCTATTACCATACAATCCCTACTATTGATGACCCTGGGAAAGAAGCCAATAGAAAACATTATGGGATAAGGAAAAAATGCTGGTAACCAGTATTTTCTCCTTTTCCCGTAATGTTTTCTACCCTTTCCAAATCAAACTTCAATTTTTCAAGTCACATTTATTTTTTCGTCTGCAAATGCTTTCAATTTCGACCAGTGCATAATTTTTTCGTTTGGTAAAGAGTTTAATGGGTCTTGTTCTTCTTCAATCATACAGGCTTTCTTGTATCTGTTGTTCATGTAGGTTGACCAGTTGGCTGAACAAACTGGAGATGAATGTATCATACTGGTTGCCAGCATTCCAGACAAAAGACTCTCTCAGTTGGGCACCAAACATGGACAAGAGTATCTCAGCAGTAAAGATGACCTGAAAACAGACTTTCTGGACCATTGCCTACAAAGTAATTTCATCTATACATTTGTCTGGTGTGTATGTGCAACTGAAATTTTGTCCTATACTTTTTTTAATTCTTTAGCAAACAACAAAAACACAGACTTGTCAAAATAGCAAGCACTTGCAGAAGACAATTCAAATGTGGCACATATGGTTCAATTCGTGTTTGAAAGGGTAGAAAGCATCGTGAGAAAAAGAGAATGCTGGTCACCAGCAGTTTCCACTTTTCCAACAATAATTTTGAGACATTTCATTCTCAGGGTTATTGGGACTAAAGTCTTGTTTGGTACAGGGTTAACTCTTTACCAAACGACAAAATTTTCCACTGGTCCAAACTGAAAGCATTTGCAGACAACAAAATAAAAGTTACTGAAAATTTGAAATTTCTTTTGGAAAGGGAAAAAAACATTGTGGGAAAAGGAGAAAATGCTGGTTACCAGCATTTTCTCCTTTTCCCTCAATGTTTTCCAAAGGCTTCTTTTCCTGGGTCGTCTCCATGTAAAGAGTTAAAAAATTATTGTGAGCCAAATGTATTGTGAATTTTATTTTTGAGGCTTGCACACAACTGTTTTAGTTCATGTGTGCTTTATTGTGCAACAAAATATTAGCTTTACATTTTATACCATACAATCATCTAATACTTTTATCTACTCCCAATAAAGAAGACTATTGAAAACATTCAAGTTACCAGGGCCTGTGTTCATCAACCATTCTTGAGAATAATCTTAGTCTTAATCTTCATCATTTTCTAAATTTATAACATAACTTCTGATTAGCTAAACAGAAAGGTTTAGGCAATCAGAAGTCATGTTACTTCCAATTACAGAAAATCCGGGTGAATGAGACAAAGAACATTCTCAACTCTTCAGCAAACAACAAAATTCTAGATTGGTACACAGCGAAAGCAGTTGCAGATGACAAAACAAATGTAACTCAAAAATTGAGAGTTTCCAGCAGGGTAGAAAATATTGTGAGAAAAGGAGAAAATGTGAGCAAATACTAGAAAATTACCAGCATTTTCTCCTTTTCCCACAATGTTTTCAAAAGGCTTCTTGCATAGGGTTGTCAAAAGTTGTGATTCTGTGGTAAAGGGTTAAGAATGGTTGGTGAGCCCAGGGCCCGTATTCACCAACCATTCTTGAGAATATTCTTAGTCTTATTCTACAAGGTTTTCTAAATGTGTAAGTAACACAACGTCTGATTGGCTAAACCGAATGGTTTAGCCAATCAGAAGTTGTGTTACTTACAAATGTAGAAATTTCTGGAGAATAAGACAAAGAATGTTCTTAAGAATGGTTGGTGAATACGGGCCCAGGACTTTTTGTTTCATAATATGTTTTGTACCCATCCGAAGAAATGTCATAGTATGAATCCTCATTGTTATCATCTGAAATACTTGTGGTTGATACTAGAGTTCACCCTTTTTTGGTACAGAGTTACTCATTTAGACTTTTATCTCTTAAGTTCAGCTTTTTTCCTTTGTTGCAGAATGAGCTTACTTGTTGTTCCACACATCTTGTCTGCGCAGGGCTTTAGCTAGAGAGGATTCAACTCTTTATCACAGGGAAAAATTTTGACTTGTCCAAATTGAAAGTAACGGTACCTGCAGACGATAAAATGAATTTGACTCAGTCGGTCGTTCAGTTGGTAGCTTAGACTTGAGAACAGTGGGCCATGGATTTGGTTCCCTGCTTGGCAAATTTTTTCCAATAATTGTAGATAGTCATTGTGACAGAATATTCATTCCTCTCACGCCGCTGACCATTGTTTCGATGATGGGTTATGTGGGAAAGCAGCCAGTGGCGTGGAAAGAAAATTATGTAGAGTACTGGTAAAAGAGACTCCAGGAAAGTATGGATAGGTGCACTGGCCACTGCAATATAACTTAAGTAATGTTGAAAACTGCATTAAACATCATACAATCAACTAAAAAATCAAAATTTGGTTTGGGAAGGCTAGTTAACATTCTGGAAAAAGGCCTTTTCTACAGGGTCTTTAACTCTTTACCACACAATCAAGACTTAACGAACCTAAGAAAACAAGCCTTTGAAAACATTGTAGGAAGGGTATAAAATTCTGGTAACCAGCATTTTCTCCTTTTCCCACAATGTTTTCTACTCTTCTGAAGTCAAGTTTCTAATTTTGATTCACATTTATTTTGTTGTCTGCAAATGCTTTCAATTTGGACTGGTCGACAATTTTGGTAAAGAGTTTGAAGTCGGAACTGGGTGCTAAAGGGTTGATACATCTCTGTGACGCATTAAGCCAAGCAAGGCATTGCATAATCATGTATCCGTAAAACCTTTTCAGTCTTACAACTGTCTGAGTCTGAAGGTAGAATGGTCCTTGGACATCCAGAAAATTTAAACCTTTTCCAAACAATTGCTGGTTTTCATGGCCCTCAAGAAGACTTGAAAACATCATGGGAAAAGGAGAAAATGCTGGTAATCAGCATTTTCTCCTTTTCCCACAATGTGTTCTACCCTCCCAGAACAAATTTCATTTTTTGAGTCTTGTTGATTTTGTTGTCTACACATGCTTACAATTTGGACCAGTCTAAAAATTTTTGTTGGGTAAAGGGTTAAAATTAGCAAAAAGGTTTGTGCCATGTCAGCCTGCATGGACTGCAAGCTGGGATGATACTGTCCATAGATGCATCAAAGCCCCTCTTCACTAGGTTTGACTCATACCAAGGGGTTAGTGTTAGACTATTGTAAGTGCACATACAATGTATATGCACTTACAATAGTCTTGCACTTACTCCTCAAATTATGATTAATGCAGAAATTTATTGTAGAGTTTCGTGAAGAAAACTTGAATTCAGAACAAGGTGAGGAAGGTCATGCTTCAAAAAGGACGATTATTGAAAATGAGAGTACATTGAAGTCAAAAAAGAGACAATGCCAGTACAGGAAATCCTCTATCACATCCACAGATACGGCAACTAATTATAATGTTATAAATGAACACAGTTACCAGTCTGCAATGACAAGGATTAATAATACCCAAAGTACTGAAAGTGCTTCACAAGAAATAAATGCCAGCCAAGATGTGATACCAACTGGATATAGTGAAGCTGACAATCAGGACATACATAGAGAAAATATATGCTTGCTGGATAGTAACAGAGAGCTGGTTGTGGAGGACAATGAATTGATGGAAGATAGAAATGCAGGAGACAGAAGAGTAGTCCCAGATAGAAAATTAAGTATGTGTTGATCATGTATTAGTCCATTAAGTATGTGTTGATCATGTAGTAGTCCTTAAGAAAATTAAGTATGTGTTTATCACATATCAGTTCTTAAGAAAATTAGAATGTGTTCATCACATATAAGTCCTTAAGAAAAAGAAAATAAAGTATGTGTTGATCACGTATCAGTCCTTAAGAAAATTAAGATATGTTCGTCATGTATTAGTCCTTAAAGAAAATTAAGTAAGAGTTGATCATGTATTAGTCTTTAAGAAAATACAGTATATGTTGATCAGGTATTAGTCCTTAAGAAAATTAAGTATGTTTTGATCACGTTATTCCTCTCAAAAAGTAAACATGTTTAGACCACAAAGAAAAAAAAAGGATGTTTTCATCATGTATTTGACATTTAATCAGTAAAATAAGTATGTTTTGATCGTGTTAGTCATTTACTAGAAATGACTTATCAAGATTAGTCTTTAACCCCTTAGCACACAATGATGACTTGTAACACACTTGAGAAAGAAAACTTTTGAAAACATTGTGAGAAAAGGAGAAAATGCTGGTAACCAGCATTTTCTCCTTTTTCCACAAAGTTTTCTTACCTATCTAAGTAAAATTGCACTATTTGAGCCACTTTGAAATTGTTGTGTGTAAATGCTTTCAACTTAAATACGTGTAAAATTTAGCTGTGTGGTAGTGGGTTGAACTGGTAGAAAACATTGTGGGAAATGCAGAAGACACTAGTTACATGAATGTGTTTCTAAGCCCTTTTCCTCAAAATTGTGGGATTGTGTGGTATAAGGTTAATTAAGATTTGATAATGAATTTTGATGAAAACAATATGGCTAAAGGAAAAAATGCTTATTATGACAGATATCTCCTTCTGCCTTACATTTCAGGCGGAAGCACTAATGAAATTTTTAAAAGGAGTCTTGACTCTTCTATAGACGTGAAAAGGAAAAGAAAAGGTCAGTCAAGAATTCCATACAACGACGACAGCGAGGATATGGGAGAAAATGACACAAGGGAGTCGGAGATAAATATAAGGACAAATTTGGAAGACAAGCTTGAAGGTTATTCAGATCAAGTGTCAAGTTTTTATACTTTTCATGTGCAATGAAATCCAGCGGCCTTACACAGCTTTTGAAAACAGTGTTATTAAAAACGGAATAAGAAAAATACCCAAAAGATAATCATTTCTCTGTTTACACTATTTTCATCATACATTTCTTTTTTTTTTCAATGCATCATCAAAATGCAGACTACCTGTATAATCTATAACATTATAAACAGAGGCATTACTGGTTTTGAGCAAGTTTCTTCCGTTTTCCTGATGTAAAAGCCTTCAAGGATTCTATTTAATGTACTTTACAATTTCTATATATGCAAATGTTTAATTCCTCAGTATGAAGGAGTGCAAGTTTGGATTACCGTAATTTGAAGGTTTTGTACTTTTCCTGACTGAAAACTTTGAATGTTTTGTATCAGTCAAAATTTGTATTTGCGCTAATCTTGTTTGAGGGCTATCTAACAGTTGTTCTGCTCCACTTTGGAGGCTCACAATTTCTGTACAACTTTACTTTAGAATGAACAGTAATAACATAAAGGGTTAATAGCTTGACATTTTTTTTTTTCAAATTTTTGTTCCGCTCCAATTTGAGGCTTCCAATTTTTAGCTCCACTGGCCGAAGGCCAGCGAGCTATTGTCATGGCGTTGTGTCCGTCGTGCGTCCGTCCGTCCGTCCGTCCGTTCGTCCGTTCGTCCGTGCGTGCGTCCGTAAACTTTTTCTTTAAAAAACTTCTCCTCAGAAACTATTGACTGGATTTTTACCAAATTTCATAGGAATGTTCCTTAGGTGGTCCTCTTTCAAATTCCTTCAAATAATTCTGTTCCATGAATAATTCTGGTTGCCATGGCAACCAAAGTAAAAAACCTTTAAAAATCTTCTCCTCCCAAACCGCTAATTGGATAGCATTGTTTTTTTGCAGGAATGTTCCTTAGGTAGAGGTCTACAGAATTCCTTAAAAAAAAAAAGATCCGTCAAAAAACATGGCTTTTATGGGAGATTCATTTTCCTTTTATGGTATAAAGTAAAATTTTTGAAAAATTCCTTCTCTCAAACTACTTGTTTTGATTTCATTGTTGTATTGAAGGTAAGTTCCAATGGTGGTAAGTCTTTACCATACAATCCTGACTTTTAAGGACCCTAAAAAAGAAGTCTTTGGAAAACACTCTTGGAAAAGGAGAAAATGCTGGTAATCAGCATTTTCTCCTTTTCCCTCAGTGTTTTCTACTCTATCAAAGAGAGAAATCATTTCATCAATGTTTAATTTGTTATCTGCAAATGCTTTCAGTTTGGTCACATCCCAAATTTTGTCGTTTGGTAAAGAGTTAAAGATGGTTGCTTTACATAATCTATAATCCTTTTCATATAAAACAAGGGAAACTCTGCACTTTGATAAGTTCTGGTAAAGGTTTGTTGACCTACTGGTGACCTGGTACAAAGAGGGACAGGGCTTTACTGTTGTGATAGGCATTTTGTTATCAAATCAAACTGATCCCTGACAAAGAAGACTTTAGAAAACATTGTGGGAAAAAGAGAAAATGCTGGTAGCCTTTTCCCACAATGTTATCTACCCTTCACAAAACAACTTTCAAATTTTCAGTAACTTTTATTTTTTCATCTACAGATGCTTTCCATTTGGACAACCCTAAAATGTTGTCGTTTGGTAATGAGTTAACTATAACCAGAAGACAAAATTTTTATAACTGGCCATAATTGAAAGATGTTGCAGACAACAGGATAAATCTTCAAATTAGTAAAACTTGTATCAAAAAGGGTAGAAATTATTGTGTAAAACTAAGAAAATGCAGGTAACTTTTATTTTCTTCTTTTCTCACAATGATTTTCATAGCTTTTTTTTCTTTAGTGACCTAAAATGCAGGAATGAATAGTAATTGTTAAAAACTTCTCTTCGCCGTTACAGAAAAATCAGGCCTGTGGAGCGATACAGGCGCTCAAGCGCCTCTAGTTTGCTCTACTTCAATTTGAGGTTTTTAATTTTTTGTTCTAGTTCAATTTGAGGTTTTTAATTTTTCGTTCTACTTCAATTTGAGGTTTTCAAAATGTTTGTTCTAGTCTAGAGTGAAGGCTTTTAATTTTTGTTCTTGTCCTCTTTAAAGGGTTTTAAATTTTGCTTTACTGTAATTTGAAAGCTTCAATATTTATGCTTCTACAGCTTCAAGGGTTCAAATTTTTGTTCAGTTCTAGTTTGAAGGTTCAAAGTTTTGTTCTAATCCAATTTGAAGGGTTCAGAAATTATGGTTTTGTTTCCCATTTGAACAGATTAAGAATATCATTTTACTCCATCATGAAGGGTTTTCAAAGTTGATTTAGCTGTGGTTTGAAGAGTTTGAATTTTACACCAGCATGAAGAATTCCAATTTTCAACCTCTATGGTTTGAAGGATTCAGATTTTTGTATCCTTCAAGTTTTTTTTTTGCCTGCAAGATTATAATGTAGTGGTTTTCTCTTCTGTCCAATCATAGGATCTAGTAATTTTTAGCCCTATAAATCTAAGATAAAAAATTTCCTAATTTCCAAAACCATTCCGATACCACTGCTCCAAGATGGGAGGATTTCAAAGTTGTAATATTGGAAACAGAGCTGATGGCCTGTGGAAATCCTTGACAGATTAATTCAGTAATACTTTGAATTCAGAGCTTTTTGAAAACATTATGGGAAAAGGAATCTTGGTAGTCGGCCATTATTTATATATTTTTTTAAACATTTTCTACCCCCCTCCCCCCCCCCCCAAAAAAAAAATTAATCCTCCGATAACCCTTTACCACTCAATGACGACTTTTAAGGACCATGAGGAAGAAACCTTTTGAAAAAACATTGTGGGAAAAGGGGAAAATGCTGGAAACCAGCATTTTCTCTTTTCCCACAAAGTTTTCTACCCTATCGAAGCAAAGATGCACCATTTGATCCACTTTGTAATTGTCGTCTGCAAATGTTTTCAATTCGATAGGTCTAAAATTTTGCTGTGTGGTAACTGGCTAAGAGTCATATTTGGCACATCAAAAATTTTGTCTACTGGTAGAATTATGGATGTTCATCAAACTTTGTTTTTTTCCTTTCAGGAGAACGTGCTGAAGTTTCTACACCACCAAAGAAAGAACAAACTTTTATATCTGGAAAAGCACTGAGTGAGGACTTAAGGACATCTATAATTTTTGCAATCATTGAAAATGGTGGAGATGTTAAAACAGGTTATGTGCCGCGTGGAGTTTATACAAAAGTGCAGAGAAAGTTTAGCATGCCTGCCACATCTAGCGTAACAAGAATTTGGGAACGATACATTCATGAGGGGACTGTTGCTCCCAAGAAAGGAAAATGAGTGAAAGTATTCGAGTCATGTTCTGCCAAGAGGGGAGTTAACTCTTTACCACACGAGAAAATTTTAGACTGGTCCAAATTGAAAGCATTTGCAGACGACAAAATAAAGGTGACTGAAAATTTGGTCTTGGGAAGGGTAACAAACACTGTGGGAAAAGGAGAAAATGCTGGTTACCAGCATTTTCTCCTTTTCCCACAGCGTTTTTAAAAAGCTGCTTTCTCAGGGTTGTTAAAAGTCTGGATTGTGAGGTAAAGAGTTAATTCTTTACCAAACAATAAAATTGAAGACCAGACCAAATTGAAAGCATTTGTAGATGACAACATATGTATGGCTAAAAAAGTGAAATTTAACTTGGGAAGGGTTGAAAACATTGTAGGAAAAGGAGGAAATGCTGGTTACCAGCATTTTGTCCTTTACCTACACTGTTTTCTAAAGCCTTCTTTCTTAGGGTCATTGAAAGTTGGGACTGTGTGGTAAAGAGCTAATTTATTCCAAGCAATGTCCAGACTGTGGTTTATTCACCCCTAGCAATTCAGAATGGTTTATTTTTCACAAGCAACTTCTGACTAAATGGTTTATTTCTCTCAAGCAAATTTCAGACTGTAGTTTATTACTCCCAAACAAGTTCCTGACTTTGCAGTTTTATAGTCATTCAAGCAATTTTCAGACTTTCAGATTTTTTTATCTAAAGTAGTTTCAAGACTTTGTGCTTTATGTTATTGTATCCAAAGGACTTCTTGTGGTTCATTCGTCCCATGCAATTTCTAGACTGGGATTTATTTATCCAAAGCAGATTCCAGACATAACGGTTTATTCATCCACAAGCAATTTCTTTCGCATTATTTATCCAAAACAATTTTCAGGCCTAGTGGTTTATTTATCTGAAGCGATTTCAAGATGTAGTGGTTTAATTGGCCCAAGCAATTTCTTGTGGTTCATTTATCTGAAGCAATTTTCACTTTTTCAGACTTTGGAATGTATTTATCCAAAGTAATTTCCAGGCATAGTGGTTTATTTATTGAGCAATTTCTTGTGGTTTATTTATCCCAAGCAATTTCCAGAATTTGGGATTTATATATCAGAAGCAATTTCCAGAGGTAGTGGTTTATTTATCCCATGCAATTTCTTGTGGTTAATCTATGCCAGGTAATTTCCCAACATAGTGAATTATTTATCCTAAGCAATTTTCAATTTCTTGTGGTTAATCTATGCCAGGTAATTTCCCAACACAGTGAATTATTTATCCCAAGCAATTTTATGGTTTATGTATTTTAACCCATTACCACTCAATCCCTACTTTTGACGCCCCTGAGAAAGAAGCCTTTTGAAAACACTGTGGGAAAAGGAGAAAATGCTGGTAACCTGCATTTTCTCCTTTTCCCACAGTATTTTCTACCCTTTCCAGAACAAATTTCTATTTTTCAATCACCTTTATTTTGTCGTCTGCAAATGCTTTCAATTTGGACCAGTCCAAAATTGTCTCGTGTGGTAATGAGTTAAGCAATTTCTTGTGGATTATTTATTCCAAGCGATTTGTGGACATAGTGGTTCATTTATTTGAAGTAATTTCATGTGGTTATCCAAAGCAGTTTCCAGATGGATTTTTTTGTTCCCGAAGAAATTTCCAGACATAGTGGTGTAGTAATCCCAATCAGTTCTCTGTGATTTACGGTATATGTTCGAAGCAATTTCCAGATGTAGTGGTGTATTTATCCCAGGCAATTTTATGGTTTATGTAATCCAAGAAATATCTTGTGGTTTATTTTTCCTAAGCAATTAGACTTTGCAATTTACTTTACCCATTGCTATGTCCAGATTTTATGGTTCATTTATCCCAAGTGATTTTCCTTATTCCCATATTTTTGTGAATTTATGTAATAAACTATTCAATATCTCATTCTTGCTGGTTGCCTATATTCAACTAAAAAAAAATTTACCATCTTTCACTGAAAGGTAATTAGTCAACACTTTACTTAAGGTAATTGAACCAAAATAAAGACTACTTTTTAATATCCCAGTATTTTTACTTGATTTAGTCATTAACTGATGAATAAAATAAGCATAAATAAAATGTACACAGTAAAACATTTTTCTAATCAGGCATAATTAAAACAAAACTCCATACCAAATAACAATTTTTTCCACTTACATAATTTAAAAGTATTGGCAGATGTCAAACATGGAACAGGTCTGAAGATGATAATTTTCCTTGAAATTAACTCATTACCAAACGACAAAATTTTAGACTGGTTCAAATTGAAAGCATTTGCAGATGACAAAATAAAGGTGACTGAAAAATTGAAATTTGTTCTGGGAAGGGTAGAAAACACTGTGGGAAAAGGAGAAAATGCTGGTTACCAGCATTTTCTCCTTTTTCCTACAGAGTTTTCAAAAGGCTTCTTCCTCAGGGGCATCAAAAGTAGGGATTGTGTGGTAATGGGTTAAGAAACAGTTGCGGGTAAACAAGAAGATGATGGTTGCCACCATTTTCTCCTTTACCCATAAAGCCTTTTTCAAAGGGTTGCTCAAACCCAGAATTGTTTGGTAAAAGAAATCCTGTCAGAGGAAGTCATTATTAAAAAGTACATAGAACAGTCCTGTACTCATTATTTCATGCTGAAAACTTTCTCTGTCTACAAGGTGAAATCTTTTAACTCATTACCAAACGACAACATTTCAGATCTCTCCAAACTGAAAGCATTTACAGACGACATAATAAAATTTGAATCAAAAATTGAAATTTGATTTGGAAAGGGTAAAAAACATTGTGGGAAAAGGAGAAAATGCTGGTTAACAGCATTTTCTCCTTTTCCCACATTGTTTCAATGACTTTCTTTCTCAGTCTGGGTCGTTAAAAGTTGGGATTGTGTGGTAATAGGTTAAAAGTTGGGATTGTGTGGCAAAGGGTTAAATGTTTCATCTGCAAGTGTTTTCAGTTTTGATAGTTGTAAATTTGTCACCAGATGAAGAGACAAATCGTAACAACAAAAGTGTTCCCACAATATTTTCATCAGCCTTGTTCTTCTAGGTTGAAGTAACATCGGTTAATTTAGTAAAAAGATAAACCTTTTTGCAAATTATTGCACATACAACAAGAGTGAAGCCTATTGAAAACATTGTGGGAAATAGAGAAAATGCTGGTGGCCAGTATTTTTTTCCATTTCCTGCAATGTTTTCTACCCTGCTGGAAACACATTTCAATTTTCGAGTTACATTTATTTTGTCGTATACAAGGACTTTCAATCTGTAGCAGTCTAAGATTTTGCCATTTGGTAAGGAGTAAAGTATATGGGGTTCCATAGTTCAAGTATTCATATAGACAGAAGAAAATGTCAAAGTTTTAACACAAAAAGACTCGAGC
This sequence comes from Tridacna crocea, assembly GCA_943736015.1. NCBI lineage: Eukaryota > Metazoa > Mollusca > Bivalvia > Cardiida > Cardiidae > Tridacna > Tridacna crocea. The sequence goes on along the minus strand of OX031057.1, from coordinate 13,219,990 downwards.
ACAGATAATGACAGGATTATCACAATACCTCCATGTTTTCTGTCAAAACATAAAGAACCAACAAGCAACATTTACACTACTTAGCCCTTTACCCCATAGGACATTTCTATGGTATCTCTAATTGACCCTAAATAAAAGCAAGGTAGAAGCCGTTTCTTATGTGTATAAGACACCTTTTGATAGTGTAGAAAACATTGTGGCAAAAGGTGAAATTGCTCGTCACGAGCAATTTCACCTTTTGCCACAATGTTTTCCAAAGGCTTCTACAAGCAATGCGTAGAAATGAGTATCTATGGAGTAAAGGGTTAACTCTTTACCAAACAACAAAATTTTAGACTAAAATTTTGTCGTCTGGTAATGAGTTAACAATGCCAACAGTGTAGATCAAAGATCAGACTTCACATTTTGTGCGATCTGATCGTAATTGGCAACAGCCACAAATGCAACTGTAGAAAGATGCTTTAACTCATTACCAAACAACAAAATTTTAGGCTTGTCCAGATCGGAAGCATTTGCAGAAGAAAAAATAAAAGTGACTGAAAAGTTGAAATTTGTTTTGTGAAGGGTAGAAAGCATTGTGGGAAAAGGAGAAAATGCTGGTTCTCAGCATTTTCTCTTTTTTCCACTATGTTTTCAAAAGGCTTCCCTCTGAGGATCGTCAAAAGTAGGGATTGTGTGATTATGGGTTAAGGGTTAAATGAAAGACATAACTGATCAATTAACATTAATTATACCTTAATGATTATATACACGTATACCCAATAAAAACTTGTGCATCATCTGTTCATAACAACAGTTATTTAAAATCACCTGCACATGTACACTGATCTTGGATCCACACCCATCTCCATCTGACGCCAAATTTTGACTAAAATTATCTTCAATAATAGTGGAAAATTTTTAAAGTGTCCTCAAAAATAAAATATTATTCAAGGTGGCAAAAAATGTCATCTGCAGAAAGAAAATGCTGCTTAGCAGAGGTAATGTGTGTTAAAATTTACCCATCAAAATTTTTACACCACTCCAATTTGATAACTTTTCTTTCAAAGAATAGGAAACAATTTAGAAAAGGGGGAAGTGCTGGGCCCGTATTCACCAACCATTCTTGAGAATATTCTTAGTCTTTTTCTCCAAGGTTTTCTAAATGTTTGTAACACAACTTCTGATTGGCTAAATGGAATGGTTTAGCCAATCAGAAGTGTTACTTACAAATGTAGAAAATTCTGGAGAATAAGACAAAAAACGTTCTTTAGAATGGTTGGTGAATAAGGACACAGGTAACCAGCATCCCCTCCGTTTTCTATACTGTTTATTCTAAATGCCAACAGCATCAGGGTCAACAGAATGAGTATGTGCATTAGAGGATTAACAAAATTGCAATCCAACATCTTTATTTTTTGGGAGAAAATTTAGGATTTTCTGGTCCTTCTGTGAAAGAGCGTAGTTCATAATTGGCAACACGGGGATCGAATTCAAACTTATCCCTGGCAAAGATAAGTCGTATATCTGTGTGGAGGTAAATCTTGCCTGACTTGCTTGACTGGAACCTGTGACAAGAAAAAGCGAACAATAAATGGGGCATGCTCTGTGAAAGGGTGGAATGTATCGGCAGAAACCATCAACCCAGGTCAGCCTTTACCACGTGCACAATGCTTTACTATTGGTAAATTTTCTCTCTGTCATAGGACCATTCAACCCAAAGATTAACTCATTACCAAATGACAAAATTTCAAGTTTATGTTTATGTTTTTATGTTTGATCCAATGTGACCCATTTTTAAAGTTGTCTAAGGTATCATCAAGATAAACATTCTAACCAAGTTTCAAGATTATCTGACTGAAAGTGTGGCCTCTATATCATATATAAGGCTTTTCAAAAATTAAAGCAATTGACTAGCTTTTGACAAAATGTGAAACAATTTCAAACATGTGAAAAATATTACCAAGAGAAACATCCTGACCAATTTTCAAAAGTAGTGTACTATACATGTGGCCTGTAATGAGTAAATAAGGTTTCTACAAGATATGACCAAGTGACCTAGTTTTTAACCCGACATGACCCATTTTCAAACATGTCCCAGATGTTATCAAATGACACATTCTGATAAACTTTCATTGAACTTAAAACATAGCTCCAAGAGCATACACAAGGTTTTTCAAAGATCTGACCTTGTGAGCTATTTTTGTGTCATCCAAGTCCATTTTCAAAGTCATCCAAGATATTATCAAGTTAACCATTCTGACAATTTCAAGAACATTGCACCAAAAAAATAGATTTTTTTAAAGATTTGACCTAATGACCTGGTTTTTGACCTGACATTGCCCTATTTTCAACCCATACAAGGCATTATCAAGTCAAACATTCATACCAATTTTTTTCATTACTACTGAAAATATGGCCTCTTAAGGGTACAAAAGTTTTTATTTTTGAAATTTGACCTAGTAACCTCACCCTACATGACCCATTTTCAATCTATAGATCAAGACATTTTGACCATTTTCATGAATGTCCGATTGAAAATGTGGCCTTAAGAGAGTACACATGGTGTTTCTAAGAATTGACTTAGTGACCTAGCTTTTTATCTGATATGGCTCATTTTCAAACTAATCCAAGATATCACAGACAAAAATTTTGGCCAAGTTTCATTGGATTAGTATCAAACTGAAAATGTGGCCTTTAAAGTTTACATAAAGTAAAAATTGACATCAGACACACATGATGGATAACAGATGCTGAACAAAGTACCATCACAAAAGCTCATCATAAACTTGTGTTCAGGTGAACTAAAAAGTAAAAAACTTGTTAATGGCGAGTTAAAGAGCTTTGTACCAATAAACAGTAGTCACCATTTCATCGATCACTAAACAGAACTTTGCCCAAGCCAACTTTGTTCAAGGGTATACTCAAGATTATTACTGACTGTTAACTCATTACCAAACGACAAAATTTCAGGTTTGTCCAAATCAAAAGCATTTGCAGACGATAAAAGAGACTGAAAATTTGAAATCCGTTATGTGAAGGGAAGAAAACATTGTAGGAAAAGGAGAAAATGCTGGTTACCAGCATTTTCTCCTTTTCCAACAATGTTTTCTATAGGCTTCTTTCTCAGGGTCATCAAAAGTAGTGATTGTTTGGTAACGGGTTAAAGAGTTTTGTACCAATAAGTGTTAGTCACCATTTCATCGATCACTGAACAGAACTTTGCCCAAGCCAGGTCAAACCATGTTCAGGGGCTATCAGAGTATACTCAAGATTATTCTTGACTGTTAATCTGATCATAGCAAGAAAGACCTACCTTAAATGTATGAGGTAGCGTAAAAACGAGGGTTCTGAACTGTTTGAATCCACTGGCATGTAGAGCGTGCGCTGGCGCAAAAATGTTTGACAGTTTGCAGGCATGTCTGACATATCATACATCACTACAAACATTTTGACAACCGTCTTGTTTGGGTTGAACAGCGTCTGCAATGTGATGAAGTAATAAAATAACCCTTCACCATATTTTTATGAACCTTGAAAACATCATGTGGGGGGAAAAGCAACAAAACTTTTGTTCACCCTTTACCAAACGACAAAATTATAGACTCACACGAAATGAAAGCATCTGCAGGTGACCAATTACATGTGATGTAGCTCAGAAGATAATCACTGTCTTTACAAGGGTAGAAAACATTGTTCCCAGCATTTTCTCCCTTTCTTACAATTTTTCAAAAGGTGTCTATCTCAGGGTTGTTAAACCATGGATTCGTTTGGTAAAGGGTTAACCAGCATTTTTCTCGTTTTCCCACAATTTTTGTCTACCCTTCAATCAAATGACAAATCCCAGTATTTCAGCAATACCCAATTTCTTGTCTGCAAATGCTTTCAATTTGGACAAGTCTACATTTCCATGTTTGGTAAGAGCACTACAGAAGTATGACTTGGTTAAATACAGATTTTTAAATTATCATGGACCAACAAAGCAAGGCTTGTAACAAGCAATTATTTATTCTTTCCACAATGGTTTTAAAACCATTATCTCAAGATTAGACAATGAAATCGAAGGCTTGCTAAAACTGAAGTTGACAAATAAAATGTGTTTAAATGACTGAAGTTGCCTGTAGTAGAGTATTGTAAACACTGGAAAAAGAAGAAATTGCCATTTTCATCTTTTCGAACACTATTTTCAACAGACTTTTTTTTTCCAAAGGTCAATGATGCCACATGTAATTTCAAATGTTATCCTAGGAAAGAGACAAGTTACAGAGAAATGAGGGATACTGATATATTTGTACATACAATCTGGACTGTTCCTGTTCTAGGTATGTGGTAGCCTCTCCTTCCCAGTGGTTCTAAATTGACATGTCCCTGTATCATAGAAAGGAAGAAAAGTAGCTCATGTTACTATAATTATCCACTGCATTTTGAATCCTGCTGTTGGAAACATCAGTACATTATTAGTTGTACAGTCAGGTGGCAAAGGACTTGGAAACTTGTCCATGGCTGAGATGAATCATGTTGCCACCTCGCTAAAGAAGGCGTGAACACCACAGCCATGAACAGGTTTCCAAATCCCCTGCCATCTTCTAGTAATTTGCGTGCAGATGTTTACATGTAAGTCTACACAAGACATTTTGATTCATATTCATGATTCATTTTAAATATGGAAGCAGAGCTCCTGATAGAGGGATTGATTTTGATCTATGTTATGGGTACTTGTTAGAATCGTCTCAATGAGACAATTCTACTGAGTACCCGCAACATAGGGTTTGGAACAGAAATAATGAAATACCATCCACCCTCTTATCTGGAACTCTGTGGAAGATTTCAGTGATATCTGCTGAAAACTTGCCTCAGCAAGAAACACAAGAGGGCCATGATGGCCCTGTATGGCTCCACTGGCTAATGAGTAAAAACACTACAGGCCAAACATTACAATATTTGGCCAATTGGTTTCAAACTTGAGGACATACAAAAATTTTTTCTATAAAATCCTACGAGAAAGTTGTGACCTCCGGGCAAAGCCAATTTTGACCTCAAAGTTATAATTACTTGAATCCTTGTGAAAGTCCACAAGATAAAGCCCCATACCAAATAATACAGGTCTAGAATGTGTGGTTATAAGCAAGAAGATTTTCAAAGTTTTCTCAATAAAAGGTCCTGTAAAACATGAAACTCATGAGATGGGGATAAATTTAGTTGCCCTACTCTTTATTATGGTAACAAGATGAAGTTTTCACAACAAAAGCCCATGTAAAACTTCTGACCCCTTTTGTGGGGAAAAACTTGACCCCAAGGCTAGAGGCCAACTACATAAAGCTACATGCAAAATTTCGTAGCCCTAGGCCTTAGGGCTAGGTACAAGTAGATTTTTAAAATTTTCCCAATATGAGCCCATGTAAAACTTGTGACCCCCAGGAAATTGAATCTCGGGGCTATAATTTGGGCACCTTTGGTAGATAAAAACCACTTGATAAAGCTATATGCAAAACTTAGTAGCCCTAGACCTTATGGCTTAGTAAGAGAAGATTTCTAAAGTCTTCCCTATATAAGCCCATATAAAACTTGTGACTTGTGACCCCCGGGGCCAGACCAAATTTGACCCCTGGGCTATCATTTGGGCACTCTTGGTAGACAATCACTTGATAAAGATACATGCCAAATTTGGTAGCCCAAGGCCCTATAGCTAGGTACCAGAAGGATTTTAAAGTTTTCCCTATATAAACCAATATAAAAACTTGTGACCCCCAGGGCGGGGCCAATTTTGACCCCAGGGCTATCATTTGAAGGAACTTGGTAGAGGTCCACTAGATAAAGCTGCATGCTAAATTTGGTAGCCCTAGGCCTCATGGTTTCAGAGAAGAAGATTTCAAAAATTTTCGATATTTTTCAGTTTTATTGCCATGGCAACCATAGTTCTTGAAGGAATAAAATTCTTTCAAGGATTTCTGAAGAGGACCATATCAGGATCATTTCTGTGAAGTTTCATCAAAATTGGATGGGTAGTTTCAGAGAAAATGTTTGAAATACAAGAAGGCCATAGGCCCTGGAACGCTCACCTTAGACTATAGCTTATGAGTGAAATTCAATTCTTTGAACAACTTGTGTAAAGCTTCACCCAAGGAACATCCCTGCCACGTTTCATCAAGATTGGCCCAGTGGGTTAGGAGAAGAAGATGTTTAAAGAAATTGTTGACAGACGATGGACGCCAGACATAGGGATATCAAATATCAAAGCTCTACACCTTCCAGTTTCAAAGAAGAATTTTACGTTTTCCTTTTTTGTCCTATTTTCAAACTTGTGGTCCCCGGGGCTGGGTCAGTTTTGATCAAAGCAGCATCCTTGGGACAAACTTGGTAGAGGTCCACTCAAAGAAGCTACACACCAAATATCAAAGCTCTACACCTTCCCGTTTAAGAGAAAAATTTAAAATTTAATCTGAAGGAAAGAAAACGTTATGGTTACCAGCATTTTCTCTTTTTCCCATAATGTTTTTGAAAGGCTTCTTTCACAGGGCTTAAATTTGGAATTGTGAGGTAAAGGGTTAAGCCCCTAATTGTGTGCAGAAGCCATCTTCATTTGTAACCTGGGATATAGTTAAACTAATTTCCTTACCAAATACGGAGATGGGGCATTGTCATCTGACAGTTGGAAGAAGTAAGCTGCTACAGGAAGCGAGACATGCTTTGGACAGAATGTTCCACCAGCGCCGATCTCAACAGAAAACCCATCAACCACACCCACAGGCTCTATTCTACCATTCAATACAGATTCCTGAACAAAGACAGATTTGTTTAGAATTAAAATGATACATTTCCCATCAAGCTTAACTTAATACCAAACAACAATATTTCAAGCTTGTCCATATCAAAAGCATTTGCAGATCACAAAATAAAAGTGACTAGAAATTTGAAATTTGTTTTGTGAGGAATAGAAAACATTGTAGGAAAAAGAAGAAAATGCTGGTTACCAGCATTCCTCCTTTTCCAACTATGTTTTCTAAAGGCTTCTTTCTCAGGGTTGTCAAAAGTAGGGACTGTGTGGTAATGGGATAAGTTTTACCTGCTTGTAGCAGAATAAGATACTCAATTTTATTTCCATATTTTAATCAGCATAACATCACTTGAAAAATATGCCAGTAAACTTAAAAACATGCGACAAGTAAATATGTAAATCAATATTATATAATAGAAAAATGGAAATATAACACAAATTCAATGTAATCTTGAATGTACTCTTACAAATCATGGTATGTGTCAATTTCAGTTTTTTTCAAACTTCAAGTTTACTAATTTTCTGTAATAGTTTTCCCCTTGACAGAGTTTGCTGAATTCAGAATAAGGGCAATTGTATAATGCAGGCACTACTTGGCTTGTCTTTGTCTATCATCTGCACCTTTTTGGACTATGTTTTCTTCTTAAATTCTCTTTCATATCTTAACTCTTTATGACACAACCCTGACTTTTATAACTCTAAAAAAGAAGCTTTTTGAAAACACTGCAGGAAAAGGAGAAAATGCTGGTTACTAGTATTTTTTCCCTTTTCCCACAATGTTTTCTACTCTACCTAAAACAAATTCATGTTAGGAGCCACAGTTATTTTGTCATCTGAAAATGCTTTCAATTTGGGCAAGTCTACATAGTTATTAAAGTGGTAAAGAGTTAAAAGACTAAGATGAAAAGGAATAAGCAGTGAGGAATAGCTAGTCACCCAAGTAAAACAAGAGGGCCATGATGGCCCTGTATCGCTCCACTGGCTTTTTAACCCTTTACCACACAAATTGAAGTGTTCATGACCATGAAAAAGAGGGCCTTCAAAAACAATGAACGCTGTCAGGCAGTACAAGCAGGCTCATTCATTAGCATGAAAGGTAAAATCCTTGGAAAAATAAGCTGAATGATAGAAACCTTACTCTGAATTTATTATTCACCTCATGTGAGCATAACTGTTAGCGTCAAAAAAATGAATAACACTTGAAAACAGAATATTTTCTATCAAAAAACTTAATGTCTAGCATCAATCATGTATCAATGCAGTTTGATAATCAAGGGAGGTAAATAGTACCAAACTTTATCTTTCATAAAAAAGTTATTTCCCTTGATTAATGTATGAATTAAAATGACTATATCTTGAGGCCCATGTTTAACTTGTGATCCCTGGATGGAGCCAATTTTGACCCCAGACCTATAATATGAAACTAGAATGTGTGGTTATAAACACAAAGATTTTTTAATCTTGTCCAATAAAAAGCCCTGTAAAACAAGTTTGCTCAATAAAAGGCCCCCAGGGTTCCCGCTGGGCTTCGCATTTGGCGCCATTTGCGATAGATTTTTAAAACTGGCGCAAGAAAATGCTGATTGGCGAAAATGACTGGCGCCGATATTTCTCCTATCGGGATGCGGTATATTGTGATATTGGTCCCTTTCAACGCATTGCATGGATGAATGACCGCTAATTCATTGATAAGGTCAAGTTAGCAGGGATAAACTGCGGCATCGACGTAATGCACGTTACTTTACAGATCGGTAACAAATTTACACCTGACTATCCGAAAATACGTACACTTCTGATAACAAACTTCCGGCTAGTGTCAGTTAATTTGGGAAAACTGTAAGAAAGTTAAAGTATCGAAGACCAGAGTCCCATATAAATCGTGAATATTTCTCAATATCAAAATTAATCATAACTGCAGTAGAATCAATATATTCTGTGTTAATATACCGCGGTTTTTGAAATGCCGACCGCGTCGGCAGTGACTAAAACCCGGACATTTATGTAATCGTCGTCCTCGAAGTTTTCTATGTTGTTTTTCCTGCATTAATCGCCCACCTTTCGAAAAACTTGTTTGGTTTTTAACATTTTAACTTATGAATGTTTCAAAATGTAAAAAGTTCCCCCATGAACATTTTTTCTAGATCTAGAAATTTCTCTAAATGAAGAATTTCTACTTTTGTAACATTTTTTCTCATGTTGACTTTGTTGTTTGATTTGTACCATCTAGACCTCTATCTGTTTCATAAAAGTCTCTCTTTAAACTTTGTTACAACAGATGAAATGGTTATCAATGACCTATTTCTGCTTTTGTCATAGTGGTTTTTCAAATTTTAATGACAGATCTACTGGTACTTAAACTTAATACATAATGATTTATCAGTGTTAACAAAACTAAGTTTTGGAATATTGGAATATATTCACACATTCAACATAGATACAAGTAATCAAATCAGATAAAAACAAATGTTTTCTTGTTTATATTATTGCTCCTGACACAACCATGCAGTGGTAACTTATTGACCAATCCTTTGTGGTTGTTTTTTTTCATGGAGTAAAATTCTCATTGACAGTTTGAACAGACCTAGATAGGACTGCATATCCGAGTCTTCTGATCTAGATCTGTTCCAACTGTCAATCATGTTACAAATACGTACTCAAGTGATGATAAGCAAACAAAAAAGTAAACTAAACTCCGTTTTCATTTATTATGAGAATGTCACTCGTACAAAAATTGAATATTTTGTTAGTGTATATGGGCCAGAATAAAGATACTGATTGATTGATTTTAAGATTGGCTCCAACTGGCTCCAATTATTTAAATTTGGCGCAAACTTTTCTCATTTGGCGAAAGTGATGGCGCAAGAAAAAAAGCAGCCAGAGGGAACCCTGGGCCCCATAAAATATGTGACCCATGAGACAGGTTTATAAAGCCAATGTAAAACTTGTGACCCCTGGGATGGGGTCAAACTTGACCCCCAAAGTTAAAATTTTGGCCCTCTTGGTAGAAGCCCATTAGATAAAGCTACATGCAAAATTTGGTAGCCCTAGGCCTTATGGCTATGTACAAGTAGATTATTAAAGTTTCCCTATATAAGCCAATGCAAAACTTGTGATCCCCTGTGACGGGGGCTAAGTTCAACCCCAGGGCTATACTTTTGGGCACCCTTGGTAGAGACCCCCTAGATAAAGCTACATGCAAAATTTGATAGCCCTAGTCCTTATAGCTAGGTGCAACAAGATTTTGAAAGTTTTCCCTATATAAGCCCATGTAAAATTTGTTATCCCCCGGGGGCGGGGCCAAATTTGACCCCTGGGCTATAAGTTGGTAACCCTTGGTAGAGGTCCACTAGATAAAGCTACATGCCAAATTTGGTAGCCCTAGGCCCTATGGCTAGGTGGAAGAAGAATTTTGAAGTTCTCCCTATATAAGCCCATGTAAAACTTGTGACCCCCGGGGCGGGGCCAATTTTGACCCCAGGGCTATCATTTGAAGAAACTTGGTAGAGGTCCACTAGATAAAGCTACATGCCAAATTTGGTAGCTCTAGGCCTTACAGTTTCAGACAAGAAGATTTTCAAAGATTTTCAAAATTTTTCAGTTTTGTTGCCATGGCAACCAGAGTTTTTGAAGGAATTAAATTCTTTCAAGAAATTCTGAAGAGGACCATGGCAGGATCATTTCTGTGAAGTTTCATCAAAATTGGATGGGTAGTTTCAGAGAAGATGTTTAAAGAAAAAGTTAACGGACGGACGGACGCACGACGGACAACAGACCATGACATAAGCCCGCTGGCCTTCGGCCAGTGGAGCTAAAAACAAACATATATAACAAAATAAAAATTCAACCTTTGACCTACCTCAAAATTACCCAGAAGGCAGTTGGTTGTGGCAGGTGCACTTGTACTTATTATTTTTGGATCCTCGATAGTTTCTGTGTTGTCTTCAGATTGCAGTGTTAGTTTGGAGCAGGAAATGGCACTGTGATCAGAGAAATATTTTAATCCTTTTCATGTTATCCAAATTTTTAACAACCCTGATGGATAAGTCATTTGAAAACTTTACGGAAGGTTTTCCGCAATGTTTTCTTCCATTTCAAAGACAATCTCATTATTTGAGCAACAGTTGATTTGTTGTCTGCAACTGCTTTCAATTTGAACAAGTTAAAAAATCTGTTGTTTGTGAAAGAGTTACTATTAATCAGAAGATATTTTGCTATTCTTTGTTGGGAAACCTCAAACTTTTGAGAGATGATCCTCTGTTTTGATGACATTGTTGAAGAGGTCTTTTTAAAGACATGTGGGACAAGCAGAGGATGCTGGTTACCAGCTTTTTCTCCTTTGTCCATAATGTGTTCAAAAGCTTTCTTGTTCAACGTTGTTAAAATATACATGCAATATTGAATTGAAAAAAGGTAATGATGTACTTACTTTTTTATGGCTTTAACATTTGTCAATGAACAATCATAGTCAAACTTATTACTGGAGATTTTCTTGATTGGAGCCTGAAAAAATATAGAGAAACACTTATTTTCTACTGCTGTGACTCATCAATCTTGTACCATACATAGTGTTCTGTCAAGGACTGCTCCCTGAGGGGACAATTTTCTGATCCAATAATACAAGATAGGAAGTATAGGCATTTTCAAAAACATGCTATATAGCAGGTCCGTAGGAACAAGGGGGGCTCAGCCCCCACCCCCACCCCCCACAATTTTGAAAATCATAGTAACTAAAATGTTAGTTTTTAGTGCAATGCAACAACCATGCAAAAAATCTCGGTATCTGGAAATTATCACCCCCCTCCCCAATCTTGAAATGCTAAAAAGGGAACCACCAGTATGCTATTTATAGTAACAGTGTCCGATAATGAAAAATTTGCTATGCCTTGATTGCCCAATTGAATTTCAGAGGTCTATGGCTGAATCCACTTTAACCCTTTCCCACACAGCAATTTTAGACTCTTTCAAATTCAAAAGATTTCGCAAACTATGAATTCAAAATTAGTATACATGAACTTTAGCTGTCTGATTGGGTTGAAAAAATTGTTAGAACAAGAGCTTCACAAAGAAGCGCATATACACCCAAGGGGGTTTGTCAGTGAAATGGGGTAAAATTAAGAATGCCTATAGAGATCCAAATTTGAAGAGTCACATGCACAACTACATATCAAAGAGATTCATTGTGATAAGTTTCAAATTATTCAGATGAAAACTGTAGGAGTTTCGAGCACAAGACAGAGTACTGGGGCCGTAACATAATACGACCCTTTGGGTACCAGCATTTTTTCCTTTATCTTATGTTTCTACAAGCCTTCTTAAAGGGTTGTGAAAACCCAGGATTGTAAGTTAAAGGGTTACACTGTCAAATATGTAAACAGGTGACAGAGTCACACCTATATGCCTTATCGTGGATCCTGATATCCTTTTTGATTGGTCCATGTGGAACACCGGTACTTGCATCAAATTAATAATTGTAGAAAAAACAAAAACAAACCCAGAACTTGTTTTTTCTGCAAATGAAAAAGTAGATGCCCCCCTCCCTTTATGGTCTCAGAAGGATTAATAATCCATGATTAATACCATTAATATCATTAATAATTTTCTCCCAGATTCCTATTGCAGACATGAACTTGTACATAAAATGTTATAAAAAAATAATCAAAGGGAAATAATTCGAAAAATATACAAGCCAGAGTTATAATTCTTGTGAATTATACTTCTTCTGTTGGTGCTTTACAAATGTGTGAAGTTGTAAAAAATATTTTAACTCATTACCACAAGACAATATTTAAGGCTTGTCCAAATGGAAAGCGTTTGCAAACGACAAAATAAAAGTGACTGAAAATTTGAAATTTGCTTTGTGAAGGGTAGAAAACATTGTGGGAAAATGAGAAAATGCTGGTTACCAGCATTTGTCTCCTTTTCCCACAACGTTTTCTGAAGGCTTCTTTCTCAGGGGCTTCAAAAGTAGGGATTGTGTGGTAATGGGTTAAACAGTTTTCAAGTTATAGAGCCGACACTTGGACGGATGGACGCACAGGAAAGAACAATATGTTATCCAACACAATGAGTAAGGTCTTTGCAAAAAGGGGTTTAACTCTTTCCAAAGCAAGCCCTGGTTTTTAAGTGTCTGCAGAACAAGTCTTTAGAAAACACTGTGGCAAAAGGAGAAATTGCTCGTAACGAGCAATTTCTCCTTTTCCCACAGTGTTTTCTAGCCTTTTGGAAAACTTTCTGTCGTTCTCATCAAATTAAAAATTGTCATCTTCAAACACTTTGAGTTTGGGACAGTCTAAAATTTGTCATTTGAAAAAGCGGTTTAAGGCATATTTGTGGTGGATAGTATCAAGTAAGTCTTTACATTATAAGTAAAAATTGACTGAATCATTAGGTATGATGGTCATTCGACATTCCCAAGATTGACCAGTAGCATAATGTTTTGACGTATGTCAGTCTTTGTAGACTGCCCACGGTCAATATTTTTTGGAGATGCATTATCAAGAATGTGGTTCATACATGGCTTGCAGCACGCGAAAAGGGGCATTTGGACATTTGCTTAAAGGGCAAATCAACAAGTTTCTGATATGATTAATTTTGAAATCTACATCTATCAAATGGCAACCTGGTAATATTGTAATTTGAAAAAAAAATTAGTAAAAGTACTTTTTTTCAATTTATATTTTTGCTTATTACTTTTTCTTGCATCGCTTACCTCCCTTACTTATTGTAGCGCACCTTGATCTGTGACGTCATAGGAGCGTTTGTTTCAATATGGACCTTGTTTCAGATAGTGTAATGAGCGATATTTAAGACGAAGGAATACACGATTCTAGGCCGGTAAGGCCGTACATGTACCACCAAGTTTTTAATAAAACTCAATAGTTTCTGATGATGCAGATAAAAGTAAAAATTCGCCCACCAATGGCGAAAATAACGATGTTATGCCGGACTTTTGAACAGCGTGATGAGTATCACGCCTACATGTATTAGGCTACGGGGCGAACGTCGCTTACAGAAATATTATTCGATACATGATAAAATTAAGTGTACGGCATAAGCTTTGTTTCACTTGAAGTATTTTCAGTAGATTTACGGGTGCCATTAGTAATAATAATAATAATAAACAAGAGGGCCAAGATGGCCCTGGATCGCTCACCTGAATTTTTGAGATGACCATAGTCTATTTTTTTTTTTGAGGTATTGAAACATTGGAACCAAATTTATAATTTTGCCAAGCAATTTTCAAAAGGTCACCTGTAAAAGTCATTTCGAAATCTGACCATCAGTTTCAAAAAGAAGAATTTTTAAGAATTCTTCAATTCTGTGTAAGAGCAAGTAGCCCCCATCCATGAGAGCCATGTTTCTTGATGGATCAAAATTTACGAACAAGTTTTGAAAAGGGTCACCCAAGGAACATCTCTCTGAAATTATTTCAAAATCTGACCAGGGGTTTCAGAGAAAGAGAATTTTAAAGAATTTCATCATGTCCGTATAGTGCAAGTAGCCCCCATTCACAAGAGCCATGTTTCTTGACGGATCAAAATTATATGTACAGCTTTTGGAAAGGGTCACCCAAGGAACATCTCTGTCAGATTATTTTCAAATCTGACCACGGGTTTCAGAGAAGAAGAATTTTCAAGAATTTCTTCATTTCCATATAGTCCAAGTAGCCCCCATTCACTAGAGCCATGTTTCTTGGCCAATCAAAATTTCGCAAACAATTTTAGAAAAGGGTCACCCAAGGAACATCTCTGTGAAATTATTTCAAAATCTGTCCAGCCATTTCAGAGAAGAAGAATTTTCAAGAATTTCTTCATTTCTGTATAGTGCAAGTAGCCCCCATTCACCAGAGCCATGTTTCTTGACCAATCAAAATTTCGCAAACATTTTTTAAAAGGGTCACCCAAGGAACAATTCTGTGAAATTATTTCAAAATCTGACCAGCAGTTTCAGAGGAGAAGATTTTTTAAGAATTCCTTCATTTCTGTATAGTGCAAGAAGCCCCCATTCACCAGAGCCATGTTTCTTGACCAATCAAAATTTCGCAAACATTTTTTAAAAGGGTCACCCAAGGAACATATCTGTGAAATTATTTCAAAATCCGACCAGCAGTTTCAGAGGAGAAGATTTTTAAAGAATTCCTTCATTTCTGTATAGTGCAAGAAGCCCCCATTCACCAGAGCCACATTTTTTGACGAATCAAAATTTCACGAACAATTTTTGAAAAGGGTCACCCAAGGAACATATCTGTGAAATTATTTCAAAATCCGACCAGCGGTTTCAGAGGAGAAGATTTTTAAAGAATTCCTTCATTTCTGTATAGTGCAAGAAGCCCCCATTCACCAGAGCCACATTTTTTGACGAATCAAAATTTCACGAACAATTTTTGAAAAGGGTCACCCAAGGAACATATCTGTGAAATTATTTCAAAATCCGACCAGCGGTTTCAGAGGAGAAGATTTTTAAAGAATTTGCTAAAAAATTCCATTTGGTTGCCATGGCAACCAGAGTTTTTGATGGAATCAAATTCTGTGAACAATTTTTAAAGAGGACCTCCCAAGGAACATTCCTGCCAAGTTTGGTCCAAATCCGCTCAGCGGTTTAGGAGGAGTTGATGTTTAAAGAATTGTTGACGACAGACACCGGGTGATCCTAAAAGCTCCCCTTGAGCACGTTGTGCTCAGGTGAGCTAAAAAGACGGTTTCAAGACAGTTCCACGACTACAAAGTTCCCTGACACTTTTAAAGACATTTCTCCTACACTTTAGTTTCACGTCAAATAACCGATTTCTTGACTTTTACGATTGATAATCGTGAGATGTTAGTTCTAACTATTTGTTGTTGGATTCTATATTTGTACCTTGTAAAGAATTCTGTAAACATTGACAGGTACAAAATTTGTTCTCTCATGGGTGAAGGGTTACACAATAAATCGCGATTTTCGTGAGAATAAGAATAGTTTGAAATGCTGTTAACGAGCGTGAAATTTGAGAAAATAATATGTTCCGAGATCCAATCATCAAAATTATTTTATATTCTGGGTAACCACGTTTGTATCAATTTATCCTTTATCCACAATATTTTCTACTTTTAACTCTTTACCATACGACAAAATATTAAACAGGTCCAAACTGAAATAGCTTGCAGACGACAAAATAAAGTTATATATTTCAAAAATTGAAATTTTTTTCCAACAGAGTAAAACACTGTGTTAACAGGAGAATATGCTGGTTACTAGGTTACTTTCTACTAGGTAGCTGGTTACTTTCTTACAATGTTTTTAAAAGTCTGCTGTCTTCAGGGTCGTAAACATTATGGATTGATTGGTAAAGGGTTAAATATAAATCCCACACATTGGGCACAAGTTCTAGTTAAGTTCACAGGGAGCAGTATCCGAATTTGAATTTTGCTTTGAATTTGGTCTGGTCTAAAATTTGCCATCTGGGAAAGGGTTAAATTGTTACCAAACATCAAATTTATTGACTCAACCGAATTGAAAGCAATTAGAGTCAACAAATTAAATTTAACTCGGATGTTTGTACTTGTTTTTGATGGGTAAAAAACATTGTAGAAAAAGGAGAAAATGCTGGTCAGCAACATTTCTCTTTTACCTATAATGTTTTCGAAAATTTTTTCTATCTTTACAAGGGTCGTAAAAACAAAAGATTTCTCTCAGTAGCCTGTCTAGAAGACAGAGTATGGAGAGGAACAGGGAAATATCCACAAATCAGAAATGTAAAGATACAATTCAAAATTTGTTCAAAATGATAGTAAGTTGTCAAATCATTTTTAAGAGTCAAATGTCGAAGAGAAGAAGTGTACGGGATAAAAGCTGTAACATGGGTTTACTGTCACAAACAAACATTACAGAGTAAAGGGGTGAGATATGCAAATGTTATGTAACCATTTCCTGTATTGTTTCAACTGGCCGGTGATGGATTAACATTTATGACCATGACTAGGGGTAGCCAGATACTGACTTCACCCTTTACCATGCAAACCCTAGGTCTAGTTTCCAATACCCAAAGAAAGAGTGTTTGAAAAACAGTGTGGGAAGAAAAAGATGTTTACTGTTTAAGGGCAAATCCTAATATATTTTGACCATACTGTTTTTTACTCCAATCAGCTGCAAATATTTTTGGTTCACAGTTCTTTTGTTGTCTGCAAATGCTTTCAATTTGAACCAGTCTAAATTTTTTGTGTTTGGTGAATGGTCACTTGACCCTTTGTTTTTTACAACCCTGAGACAGAAGCCTTTTGAAAACATTGTGGAAAAGGAAGAAAAAGCTGAAACACTTGAAAGTTAACATCATTTGAACAATCCAGACTTTGGTACTTGCAAAATCTATGTTATGAATTTGGATGAATATGTTATGTTGTTGCCTTTGAAAACATTGTGAGGAATCCTGGTGGAAACAAATTTCAATATTTCAGTTAGGTTTACTTTGTTTGCAAATGCTTTTAATTTGGACCATTCTAAAATTTTGTCTCTTGGTAAAGGGTTAAATGTTGAAAACATTTGGGGAAAAAAAGGGAGAAAACGGCACCAATTTCTACTTTGTCCAGAATGTAGATCTAGAAAAGGATAAAATATTACGAAAAACAATTAAAGGAATTACCGACCTTATGTTTGTTTTTCTTTTTGGAGATTGCCATTTCGGAATGTCTGTCTTATGGCCTATCCTATTTCGACTCGGAGTTTCGAACAATGTCGGCACAGCATCAGGTTTTAATTGCAGCCTAATATTCCTATAACCAACTTCTTTTACGAGTTTTGGACTTAATAAGAACTGACTGTCCTCGAAGTGTTTCAAACACAATTTGGAATGAACTGATGGCACAAAATCCTCCGTTACTGTCCGGCCTCGGTTTAAACGTTGAATCCATAGTTTCCTCCTTTTTAAATCCTTCGGAAATTTGAACATACTAATTCTATGTGTTCCTGATTCGACGATGAAGCCATAGGCTGCACAATTTACCATTTTTTCGGCTGAATTCAATGTTAATACTCAGATATCTGCGTATAATCATCAGCGTCCCTACTTATTTCTACTGACTGTAAACACAGGCTTACACGACTATGACGTCACACAGGTACGGAAGATAAGCGAATCAGGGGAAGTAAGCCATGCACCATTTTTGGGGCCGTATATCAGCGTGACAATTCGAGCGTGATTTATGGCATGTTACAGAGTGGTATTTATGAAAACTGATGGACACGTGTTTACTAACATCATTTGCAGCTGATTGGAGCAAAAAAACAGTATGGTCAAAAAATCTTAGGATTTGCCCTTTAACTATTTACCAAACAACATAATTTTAGACTGGTCCAAATTGAAAGCATTTGCAGACGTCAAAATAAAAGTGGCGGAAAACTTGTAATTTGGTTTGTGATGGGTAGAAAAGAGTGTTAGAAAAGGAGAAAATGCTGGTTACCAGCATTTTCTCCTTTTCCTACAATGTTTTCAAAGGCTTTTTTCTTAGAATCGTAAAAAGTCGGGATTGTGTGGTAAAGAGTTAACAATGCCTTCTCCAATCAGCCTGCGCAGGCTGATCCGAGATGACACTTTTCGACTAAATTAGATTTTGTGCTAGAATAAACTTGGGCAAAACAGAAAATTACATAAAAACTGAATTTCTGATTAGCCTGCGCAGGCTGATCTGAGATGACACTTTGCACCAGAACTCCAGATAAGAGGGAGTGATGGTTTTCTAAATCCATTATGTCTCTTCAAAACCCTATGTTGTGGGTACTCATTAGAATCGTCTCAATGAGACGATTCTAATGAGTACCTACATCATAGGTTTTAGAGGGGGAATTAATCATATTTTCAATGTTGTAATCAAATTCACTCCCTCTATCTGGAGCTCTGCTTTACACAATTGTTCAAATGCCCCTTTCCTCGTGATGCAGGCCATATGCGATCAGCAAAGGGTTAAAGATGAAAGGAGCCAGGCGTCACCCTCAGCTGTTGAGGGTTGATGTTTATAATATAAAAATATCCAGACTTACGGGACTAGATCGGGATGGAAGACCTGTATTGGAGTTAAACACAACACTGGCACTGCGATTGATCATGAATTGGAAGTTCTTGATATCATCTGGTGATGGCAAACTCTTATACATCGAATTGGAGGTACTTGTCATTTCCTGTAATCAAACCAAAATAAACATTTACACAACTGCAATCAAACGAAGTTCATTGCATTGAATGCGAAAAATCATCCACATATGGAAAATGCTCCTCTTTCTCTTTATCATCCTCTAGGATTAGGATTTTCCTCACCTTCACTGGTTTCTCCTTAATATTCTTTTACTTCATTTTGGGTAATTTAAACAGTCATTTAGATTTAGGGTGCTAGGTCGAATTGCTTTTGAGTTAACTCATTACCAAACAACAATATTTTAGGCTTGTCGAGATCGGAAGCATTTGCATATGACAAAATAGAAGTGACTGAAAATTTGAAGTTTGTTTTGTGAAGGGTAGAAAACATTGTGGGAAAAGTAGAAAAGCATTGTGGGAAAAGGAGAAAATGCTGGTTACCAGCATTTTCTCCTTTTCCCACAATGTTTTCTAAAGGCTTCTTTCTCATGGTCGTCAAAAGGAGGGATTGTGTGGTAATGGGTTAAACCTTTACCAGACAGACTACAAAGTCTTAGTCTAGTTCAAACTGAAAGCATCTGCAGATGACAATTTCAGTATGGCTCAAATGGTGCAATGTTTCTTAGGGTAAAAATCACTGTGGGAAAAGGAGAAAATGCAGGTAACCAGCATTTTCTCCTTTTCCCACAATGTTTTCAAAAGCCTTCTTGTCCTGGGGCGTTAAAAGTTGTCACTGTGTGGTTAAGGGTTAATGCCAGGACACATAAAAAGCCTACAGATGGACGGATTGACAGACAGACTGATGGACAGGGAGACATATAGACATGGTAAAATTAGTATACCCCCTCTACTTCGTATGTGAGGGTTTAAACAAGGTAAAAAAGACTTGAAAGGACTAAAAGAACTTAGCCAACTGATAACCAGCATTTTCTCCTTTTCCCACTTAGTTTTCCACCTTTTCTTTACCCATTACCACACAATCCCTACTTTTGACACCCCGAGAAAGAAGCCTTTAGAAAACATTGTGGGAAATGGAGAAAATGCTGGTTACCAGCATTTTCTCCTTTTCCCACAATGTTTTCTATCCTTTACAAAACAAATTTCAAATTTTCAATCACTTTTATTTTGTCATCTGCAAATGCTTCAGCCCTTAAGGATATAGCTACCCCCTGGTATAAGTCCATCAAGGAAATAGTACCCCACCGGTTTATGTCCTGTTTGATACAAACTGTGCTACAAGTTCAGCCCTTAAGGATATAGCAACCCCCTGGTTTAAGTCCCTCAAAGAATTAGCAACCCCCTGGTTTATGTCCTGTTTGATACAAACTGTGCTACAAGTTCAGCCCTTAAGGATATAGCTACCCCCTGGTATAAGTCCATCAAGGAAATAGTACCCCACCGGTTTATGTCCTGTTTGATACAAACTGTGCTACAAGTTCAGCCCTTAAGGATATAGCTACCCCCTGGTTTAAGTCCATCAAGGAATTAGCGACCCCCTGGTTTATGTTGATACAAACTGTGCTACAAGTTCAGCCCTTAAGGATATATATACCCCCTGATTTAAGTCCCTCAAGGAATTAGCATCCCCCTGGTTTAAGTCCCTTAAGGAATTAGCTACCACCTGGATTAAGTCCCTTAAGGAATTGGCAACTCCCTGGTTTATGTTGATACAAACTATGCTACAAGTTCAGACCTTAAGGATATAGCAACCCCCTGGTTTAAGTCCCTCAAAGAATTAGCACCCCCTGGTTTATGTCCTGTTTGATACAAACTACTTAACTCTTTACCTCACAACAAACTTTCAGACTTGTCCAAATTCAAAGCATTTGCAGGCAAAAAACTAAAATAAGACTCCAAAAGCTGAAATTTGTTTAAGAAAGGGTAGAAATATTCTGTGTAAAAGGGAATATGGTTATCAGTATTTTCTCCTTTGCCCACAATGTTTCCACAAAGCTTCCCCCTAAGGGTCATTAAAAGTCAGGCTTGTGTAGTAAAGGGTACAAGAAATAATGAAAAAAGCTTTGCTCATAGAATGTTCTAGCCTTACCTTTTGTACATTTTGTTGAAACTCTTTCTTCAACAACTGTTTGCATAGAGAGAGACCCCTTGTTGGGGAATTAGTATCACAGCTTTCTGGGGTCGGGGTTGTTGACAGCGAACCTCCCATCTGATCTGAACCTCGACCAAACTCCCCTGTTCTAACACCACCAAACTTTGGGCTAAGATGCCTTTCCACCTCATGGTCAAGAGTAGGTGAACTATTGCGAGAAAATGGGGAGTAAGGTCTATCGTCTATATCCATGGAGTCTAAATTCTGTGCCAGTGTTGCCATGGCATCATCCACGGCACCAATGTTACATGGAATGCTTATTTCGTGTAAAGTTTTTTGTACTTTGGAAGTTCTTTGTTCTACTTCCAACGAAAGACATGATTGGGCATTACCTTCTACCTCACAACTACCACTTGATGTTAGATCTACACCATGACTTGGTTTTATTGCTTCACTAGTTTCTTTTATATCGTTATTTCTAGAGTCTCTCAATTTTGACTTTGATGTTGTAATGTTTGTGTGAACTATATTTGTAGATTCAGGTCTAGAGATTTTCTGTGGTTGAGATTTCAATGGTTGGGAGTTTGCTCTGTCATCTACATCTAAACCTGTTACAGTATCTATAAAAAGGGTTTTGACATGTTTTTCTTCTTTTAATTCACACAACATAGTTGGGGTTTGACAGTCTGCTCTTTCTGAAAGACTTTGGGTCTGATACAAGTTTGAACTATTACTGAAATAGCCTGTATCATCCATCGAAAATTGATTACAACTGTAATTATCATTAACACCTTCACTGTCATCATCATCCAAATAAAAACTGCACTTAGTTGTTGGAATGTCTTCTATTCTTTGTTTACAAGGCGCTTTATTTGAAAGACTAGATAAGTAAGCCTCCAGCTCACCCAGACTAGGAGGTTTGATGAGATCGCATATATCACTGGCAGTTATTTTACTGATTTTGCTGAGGTTATCATACTCTTTGTCATTTTCCATAATGCTTTCTGGTTTTTCAAGATCTAGACAACGCTTTTTGTACGTTGAAGGTTGTGGTTTGGCACTTCCTGTCACTAAGACCTTTGGACTAGGTAACCGTTTGGAAGCTGGAAATGCATTACCCATGGCAACATTGAGAGAGACTGGTTTTCGGAGTTGTGTTGCTTTTGTGGGTGTCACATGATCTGAATATTTTGCTGGTTTTGGCAGATCTATGTTGGTGCTGGTTGAAAGGGGTGCCTGTATCACAGATGATTTGGTTGCTATGGCAATATCACTGGTATTCATATTTCTTGATCTTTGACCCTCATCAGTATTTTTATTTAGTTGTTGTGTTGAGGGTGAAACCTGGTCAACTTTTCTTTTGGGAGTTATACTCACAGGACATGGAATAGAATGCGCTACTTTTCCTTTTAATTGACCTTCAATATTTGACCTTGGCACATATGGCGGTTTTGCCACTACTTGGCAATCCATTTTCTTACTATGTTCTTCTTGTTGATCTTTTAAACTTAGTTTCTTCTGCTTTTTCATCCTCTTGTCCATTTCATCTGCATATTTTGAGGTGGAGGCAGCAGGCTCCCTAGACTTCATTCTGGTTCCATGTATTACATCCTCCTCAGGGATTTTCTTATTTCTCCGGCATGGTTCAAATGTTAAAGATGGGGTCCTGCACAATAAGACCATTGGATCTTTCTGACGTGGTAAATATGCACAGGTAGTTCTCATTATGACGTCACCAAGGTCAGCAGACGGAAAGTTATGAACCTCTGGTAATCTGCTAAATGAGGGCCCCACAGACTCCCCTGGTGCATAAATTCTACAAAATAAATTACATGGTTGATAGTTCAGTGTAAGTTGTTTTTATCAATTCTGGCAAGTTCTGACTGGCTGTCAAGTATTCCGTTAACTCTTTACCGAACAATCCCTGGGTTTTACGTGCCTTAGAAGCCTTTTGAAAACATTGTAGGAAATGTCTTTACGCTCCTGGAAACATTTTTTTAATTCTGGAGTGACATTTATTTCGTTGTCTTCAAGTGGTTTCACTTTGGACCAGTCTTAAATTTTGGGGTTTGGTAAACAGTTAAAGATATTCACTTTACCAAATATTCTATTATATCAAAGCTCTGCACCTTCTGGTTTCAGAGAAGATCTTCAAAGTTTTCTTTCTTTCTTCCTATGTTTCAAACTTGTGACCCCCAGGGCAGGGCCAGTTTTGACC
This sequence comes from Tridacna crocea, assembly GCA_943736015.1. NCBI lineage: Eukaryota > Metazoa > Mollusca > Bivalvia > Cardiida > Cardiidae > Tridacna > Tridacna crocea. The sequence continues at coordinate 13,196,868 of OX031057.1, read as the reverse complement.
CCAGGGGCATCATATGAACAATCTTGGTAGTGGTCCACTAGGAGATGCTACATACCAAATATCAAAGCTCTATGCCTTCTAGTTTCAGAGAAGAAGATCTTCAAAGATTTTGCTATTTTTTTTCCTTTTGGTTGCCATGGCAACCAGAGTTAAGGCTGGAATTCAATCTCTTGAACAACTTTGGTAGAGCTTCTCCCAAGGAAGATCCCTGCCATGTTTCATCAAGATTGGTCCAGTGGTTTGGGAGGAGAAGATGTTTGAAGAAATTGTGGATGACGGACGACACACAACAGACAATGGACACTGGGTGATCGCAAAAGCTCACCATGAGCACTTCGTGCTCAGGTGAGCTAAAAACACTGTAGGAAAAGGAGAAAATGCCGATAACCAGAATTTTCTGCTTTCCCAAAATGTTTTCATGGAGCATCTTCCTCAGGTTCATTAGGACCACGGTTTTTTTTGTAAAGGTAAACTATCCTGAAAATGCAGACTTTTGAAAATATTACGGGAAAGCAAGCAGAAAATGCTGGTAATCAGCATTTTCAGCTTTTACTACACTGTTTTTTTCTTATTCAAAACCAAATTCCATCATTTCAGCCACATTCAATCTGTTGTCCATAAATACTCTCAACTTGGATTTGCCTTAAATTTTATTGTTTGATAATGGGCTAGGAAGGGTCTTATTTCTAGAATGGAAATGTTCACCAACCTGTAAACTGTCTTCAAGGGTATAGCTCCGCCCATTGAGATGAGCCAAGAACTGAGCTGAGAAAAGTGAAGATAACTCCTAACAGCTTGTAGATGTATCCTCCCTTTCACACAACCATCCATTCTTTCTGGGGACCTATTAGTGATTTCAAAACATAAACAGTATTAACCCTTTCCCAAATGGCAAATTTTGGACCAGACCAAATTGAAAGCATTTTGCACGTGACAAAATTACAGTTGCTAAAAAGATGATTTTTCTATATGACAGGGTAGAAAACATTGTGGGAAACGGAGAAAATGCTGGTTATCAGCATTTTCTCCTTTTCCCACCATGTTTTCAAAAGGCTTCTATTCCTGACCTGTAAAAACCAGGGATTGTTTGGGAAAGGGTTAACCCATTACCACACAATCCCTACTTTTGACGACCCTGAGAAAGAAGCCTTTGGAAAACATTGTGGAACAAGAGCGGCAAATTGTCGCAAGATACGCCCGTCTTACTCCAAATTGTAAAGCTGGGGCATGCACCGGACAAAATTCAAGCATGAAAAACAACAAAGGGCAATAACTCAAAAATTAAGCAAGCAAGAGTAATCATTCCTGTGCACTGCACTCCCCCTTGATGAGATCTATCCACCCACGAAATTTCATAACCCTAGGTAGTATAATTTTGGAGATATTCACCGGACAAAATTCAACTATGAAAAACGGCAAAGGGCAATAACTCAAAAATTAAGCAAGCAAGAGTTATCATTCCTGTGCACTGCACTCCCCCTTGATGAGATCTATCCACCCATGAAATTTCATAACCCTAGGTAGTATAGTTTTGGAGATATGCTCCAGACAAAATTCAGGTATGAAAAACAACAAAGGGCAATAACTCAAAAATTAAGCAAGCAAGAGTTATGGTTCCTGAGCACTGCACTTCCCCTTGATGAGATCTATCCACCCACGAAATTTCATAACCCTACGTAGTATAGTTTTGGAGATATGCTCCGGACAAAATTCAGGTATGAAAAACAACAAAGGGCAATAACTCAAAAATTAAGCAAGCAAGAGTTATGATTTCTGAGCACTGCACTCCCCCTTGATGAGATCTATCCAGCCATGAAATTTTATAACCCTAGCTAGTATAGTTGTGGAGATATTCACCGGACAAAATTGAAGTATGAAAAACGGCAAAGGGCAGTAACTCAAAAATAAAGCAAGCAAGAGTTATGGTTCCTGTGCACTGCACTTCCCCTCGATGAGATCTATATACCCATGAAATTTTGTAACCCTAGCTAGTATAATTTTGGAGATATGCTCCGGACAAAATTCAAGTATGAAAAACGACAAAGGGCAATAACTCAAAAATTAAGTGAGCAAGAGTTATGGTTCCTGTGCACTGCACTCCCCCTCGATGAGATCTATCCACCCATGAAATTTCGTAACCCTAGCTAGTATAGTTTTGGAGATATGCTCCGGACAAAATTCAAGTATGAAAAACGACAAAGGGCAATAACTCAAAAATTAAGCGAGCAAGAGTTATGGTTCCTGTGCACTGCACTCCCCCTCGATGAGATCTATCCACCCATGAAATTTCGTAACCCTAGCTAGAATAGTTTTGGAGATATGCTCCGGACAAAGAACTGGACGCCGCCCGCCCGCCCGGACGCCCGCTTGCCACGGGTGATCCCATAATACGTCCCGTCTACGACGGGCGTATAAAAAGGAGAAAATGCTGGTAACAAGCATTTTCTCCTTTACCCACAATGTTTTCTACCCTTCACAAAACAATTTCAAATTTTCAGTTGTTTTCATTCTGTCGTCTGCAAATGCTTTCAATTCGGACCAATCTAGGATTTTGTCGTTTGGTAATGAGTTAAGGTACAGTATTACCATCTTATCACTTCTAGTGCAACCTGGAATAAAATTTCTTATTAGTTGATAAAGCAGGATTTATACTTATATATTTTTGCACATTTCCAACTGACATGAAATTCCTTTTCTGTCTATCTTGAAATCATTTGTTGACACTTTAGTTACTTGTCTGAAAAGGGGTGTAATTATTGTCTGCCTTTGTAATGAAAATAGAATGGTTTTAAATTATAAATGATAGTTCTAAGAAGGATAAAAGGAAAAAGCGGCTTGGTTAAAGCAGTTATATCATACTAATTTTTAATCAAAGCAAATTTTGTAGGATAAAATTACAGTGAAAATAGCTGTTTTCCTTAACCCATTACCACACAATCCCTACTTTTGATGCCCCTGAGAAAGAAGCCTTTTGAAAACACTGTGGAAAAAGGAGAAAATGCTGGTAACCAGCATTTTCTCCTTTTCCCACAGTGTTTTCTACCCTTCCCAGAATTTCAAGTTTTCAGTCACCTTTATTTTGTCGTCTGCAAATGCTTTCAATTTGAACCAGTCTAAAATTTTGTTGTGTGGTAAAGAGTTAAGGAGAGTCCTGTACAACTCTTAGGGGGGTTCAACTGCAAATGCTTTGGTTTAGGACTAGTCAACTATTTTGTTGTCTGGTAAAGAGTTTGATTAGTTACCTTTTCTTCACTAACTGCACATCCCATCTTTCCAGTAATTCAAAGTTTTCCTCCAGAGGTAAACTAGCCCCCTCTATAACAGTCGACTCAAATTGTCCATGCTTGCAATCCGGAAACAGGAGTACATCTATTCTCATTGGGATCTTGTTTTGCCACAATATTTCTTGCTGATGAATGATGTCACTGGCTTTACGACACTGAGGAGGAAAATAAAATCATCTTACAACGGTGGTACAAGTGCTAGTTGTAAAATTGGTACTCATCACTTTAATTCTTTTTCACACCATCTCGACTTTGGTAACCGACATTTTTTCCTTTTCCCATAATATTTTCTACCCTATCAAAGTCAGGAATCATCATATTAACAAGATTTACTTTGTTGTCTGCAGCTGCTTTAAGTTGGGTCCCATCCAAACTAGAGCTATAACTCAACGTAATCATACCCCCCACCAGCTCCTTGCCACCAAACAGGTCTTTGTCACAGAATGCAGAATGGTTGAGCACAAAAGTAAGAGTTGAACATGAGCGGCAAATTGTCGCAAGATACGCCCGTCTTACCCCAAGTTGTTAAGCTGGGGCATACATCGGACCAAATTCAAGTATGAAAAATGACAAAGGGCAATAACTCAAAAATTAAGCGAGCAAGAGTTCTGATTCCTGTGCACTGCACTCCCCCTTGATGAGATCTATCCATCCATGAAATTTCATAACCCTACCTAGTATAGTTTTTGAGATAAGCTTCGGACAAAGTTCAAGTATGAAAAACAACAAAGGGCAATAACTCAAAAATTAAAGGAGCAGGAGTTATTATTCCTATGCACTGCACCCCCCTTGATGAGATCTATCCACCCATGAAATTTCATAACCCTAGCTAGTATAGTTTTGGAGATATTCACCGGACCAAATTCAAGTATTAAAAACGACAAAGGGCAATAACTCAAAAATTAAGTGAGCAAGAGTTATGATTCCTGTGCACTGCACTCCCCCTTGGTGAGATCTATCCAGCCATGAAATTTCATAACCCTAGCTAGTATAGTTTTGGAGATACGCTCCGGACCAAATTCAAGTATTAAAAACGACAAAGGGCAATAACTCAAAAATTAAGCAAGCAAGAGTTATAATTCCTGTGCACTGCACTCCCCCTTGGTGAGATCTATCCACCCATTGAATTTCATAACCCTAGCTAGTATAGTTTTGGAGATACGCTCCGGACAAAGTTCAATTATTAAAAAAACAACAAAGGGCAATAACTCAAAAATTAAGCTAGCAATGGTTATGATTCCTGTGCACTGCACTCTCCCTTGATGAGATCTATCCACCCATGAAATTTCATAACCCTAGCTAGTATAGTTTTGGAGATATGCTCCGGACAAAATTCAAGTATGAAAAAGAAATTTGTCCAGAATCATCAAAGGGCCATAACTCCATGAAACCTAAATAAACCACAACCAAAATAGGATATGCACATCTCTGCTTTATACTGAGTCTATTTGTGTAGTTTGAATCAAATCTGTCCAATAGTTCATTAGAAAAAGAGCGGACAAGAAATTTCATGAAAGGGCCATAACTCAGTGAAAAATAAATGAACCATAACCAACATTTCATATGCACATCTCTGCTTGATACTGAGTTTACCTGTGAAGTTTGAATGAAATTCGTCCAGTAGTTTATGAGAAATAGAGCGGACAAAAAGCTACAGACCGACCGACCGACGGACCGACCGACCGACAAGCTGACTCCTATATACCCCCCAAACAGAGTTTTGGGGGGTATAACTAGAGCTGTCACTGAATGTGACTCATTACCCCTGGCAGCACTTTGACAGAAACAGGCAATTGCTAGTATTTTGTACAAAGCAGACACATAGACAGGCTGATTCCAGTATACCCCCTGCAAACATTCATTTTGCAGGGTTATGATAATTATAAATTTTTATTATATACCTAGCAGTAAAATCCTGGAATTTCCCAGTGTAATAAATTTTGATATCATCACTAGTGACATTATCAACTTTCACTTTCACTTCCTGGCGTAATTTGGGAACTACTTTTTTTTTCGGCTACATTTTTTTCGACTTTCAAACGCAAAATTACAAAGAATGATGTTAATAAGGTATATAATAAGTAGAATAATCAACTGATTATTTTTGATATGAAAAATATCTCACTCGGACGCGTCGTAAGGCGTTAAAAAAAACTCGTGCTGCGCACTCGTTTTTTCAACGCCTAACAACGCATCCTCGTGAGATATTTTTCATATCAAGAACAACCAGTTGATTATCCTCTATCTATGACACCCGACATAGGTTCATGGAAAATGATGCACAGATTGATAAATAAAACAAGGCACATCACATAGTAAAACCCATGCTGGAAAAGAAGAAAATGCTGGTAACCAGCATTTTCTCCTTTTCCCACAATGTTTTCTACCATGTCAAAGAACTTCTGTTTAGTTGAAGGATCATGAGAATTTACCTCCTGTCTCAATTTGGAAGATCATAAAATTTGATGTTTGGGAAAGGGTTAATCAAAATTTCACTATTATTTTCATGTGCTTGTTATAAGGGTAATGTCATTATGGCAAGGATATAGACCATCAATCAACCCATTACCAAACGACAATAATTTGGACTGGTCCAATTTGAAAGCACTTGCAGACGACAAAATAAAAGTGACTGAAAATTTGAAATTTTTGTGAAGGGTTGAAAACATTGTGGGAAAAGCAGAAAATGCTGGTTACCAGCATTTTCTCCTTTCCCACAATGTTTTCTAAAGGCTTGCTTCTTCCTCAGGGGCGTCAAAAGTAGGGATTGTGTGGTAATGGGTAAACCCTTTTTCTGAATGCAAATAATTTGCAAATGACTAATTAGATGTTGCTAAAAAGGTGATAATTGTTTTTGAATATGGTGAGTATATTGTAGGAAAAGTAGAAAAATAATGTTTATCAGCATGTTCTTCTTTTCTTACAAATTTTATACACACTTTTTCATCTCAGTTTTTCAAATTCTGTATTGTGTGGTAAAAAAACTATTGAAAATTATCTTGGTAAATTCACTCTTACCTGTTCCTTGTGTCGGTCGCACTCATGTTCGTTCAGACCTGATATCGGTGGACAGTGGGGACCTTCCACCCGACCTTTCTTTGATAATTCCGGGGTTCGAGCTTCTGTTATCAGCAAACCAACCTCCGCAAACAGCGTTCTGGGATCATACACTTTTTCATCCATATCATTGAGACCTGAAACATAAATCAGTTATGCAAAAACTAAATTAACACTTTCCCATAACGACAAACTTTTGGACTAGACCAAACTGAGAGCATTTGCAGACGACAATTCAACTCTTGCTGAAAAGATGATTTCTGTGTATGATCTGTGTATGATAGAGTAGAAAACATTGTGGGGAAAAGGAGAAAATGCTGGTTACCAGCATTTTCTCCTTTTCCCACAATGTTTTCAAAGGGCTACCATTCCAGGTCCGGAAAAAAATCAGGGATTGTTTAGGAAAGGGTTAGGAAATAATCTTCATTCTTTTGTGGTTTATCCTTAAATAAACTACAGTTGTGAGTTATGAGGCACAATAAATAATCCACAAGGGTGATAGCCTGTTTGGTACAGGGTTAACATATAACAGACTTTTGGCCAAAGAGGGTTCAACCCTTTACCACACAGTCCCGACTTTTAATGACCCTGAAAAAGAAGGCTATTGAAAACACTGTGGGAAAAGCAGAAAATGCTGGTAACCAGGCTGTCCTCTTTTTCCCACAATGTTTTCTACCTACCTTGCACTATTTAAGTCTTTACAAACAACAACATTTTAGACTAGTCCAAATTAAAAGCATTTGCAGACTACAAAATAAATGTGAATGAATAAGAATGAAAAATTCTAACTTGATTTTAATAGGCTAGGAAACACTGTGGGAAAAGGAGAAAATGCTGGTTACCAGCATTTTCTCCTTTTCCCACGATGTTTTGAAAAAATTTCTTTCTCAGGGTCATGAAAAGTTGGGATTGTTTAGTACACAGTTAAGCTGCACTGAAATTGTCATCTGCAAATGCCATCAATTTGGACAAGACTGAAACTTTGACGTTTGGGAAAGGGTTAATGTACGATACAAAGAATGTAAGCACATAATCATAGATCCATAAAATCTCACCAACTGGCTGAATGATGAGGTAGAGTTCTCCTCTGACATGCAGAAAATTTATCAATAGCAAAACGTTTTGGCTTGAGAGGAATGAGCAGGCCGAACTGGGTCGATACTTTTTACAGATGCATTAACTCTTTACCACACAATCCCCACTTTTCACGACCCTAAGAAAGAAAGCCTTTGAAAACACTGTAGGAAAAGGAGAAAATGCTGGTAACCAGCATTTTCTCCTTTTCCTACAATGCTGTCTATCCTTCCCAAAACAGGTTTTCATTTTTGAGTTGCATTTATTTTGTCGTCTGCAAAGGCTTCTGATTTGGACAAGCCTAAAATTTCATTGTTTGGTAATGAGTTAAACCCTCACAAAGCATTGCTCATCTGTTGTCTGCCTGTAGGTGTGTCACTGACCTTTTGCACATGTCAAAGATTACAAGTCAATTACTAACTGTTTCTTTCATTACTGCATACAGCCCATGTTGGACTCTTGGTATTTAACTCTTTACCAAACGACAAAATTCAGGCCTAGACCAAACTCAAAGCATTTGCAGACAACATTTTGAATGTAGCTAAACAGATGATTTCTGTATGTGATTGGGTAGAAAACATTGTGGGAAAAGGAGAAAATGCTGGTTACCAGCATTTTCTCCTTTTCCTACAATGTTTTCAAAGGACTTCTTCCCCAGGGTCGTTAAAACTAGGGATTGTGTGGTAAAGAGTTAACTCTTTACCAGTTGAGGATAGTCTAGACTGATCTGAATTGAAAGCATTTGCAGCTGATAATTTAAATTTGATATATACTGTACCCAGATTTGTCTTCCGCAAGAAAGCATCATGGGAAATTACCACAAGGGTTACCAGCATTTTCTCCTCCTCCCACAATGTTTTCAACAGCCTTTTTCCCTGGGTCATTAAGGAGTGCTTTGGAAAGGCTTAACTCCTAATCACTTACCGGTAATTCTGACTTTTAAAGACCATGAAGAACAAGGCTTTTGAAATATTGTGGAAAAAGGAGCAATTTCTCCTTTCCAACAATGTTTTATACTCTTAAATTTGAGCATTTAAGCTAGATTCAGTTTGTTGTCTGCAAGTTCTTCCAAATTGGATGGGTCTACAATTTTGTCATCTGGTGAAGAATAAAGTGAGATTTATTTCTTCTGCAAATGCTTTCAATTTTCAAAAGTTTACTATTCTTGTACCCCTGAGGACCTTCATGCATGCTAAGTTTTAACTTTTAACTCTTTACCACACAATCCCGACTTTTAATGACCCTGAGAAAGAGGCCTTTTGAAAAAATTGAAGGAAAAGGAGAAAATGCTAGTGACCAGCATTTTCTCCTTTTCCAACAATGTTTTCTACCCTTCACAAACCACATTTCCATATTTCGGCCACATCTATTTAGTCGTCTTCAAAAACTTTCAATTGGGACCACTCTAAAATTTTGTCACTTGGTAAAGAGATAAACACAAAAATTTTTACACTTGCCCAAATTGAAAGCAGCATTTTCCCATTTCCAACAATCTTTTCAAAAGGCCTCTATCTCAAGGTCATAAAAACCAGGAATTTTTTGCGAAAGGGTTAACCCTTTACCACACAATGACCACTTTTAACACCCCTAAAAGAGAAGGCTTTTAAAAAAATATTGGGGGAAAAGGAGAAAATGCTGATTACCAGCATTTTCTCCTTTTACCACAATGTCTTATACACTATCAAAGAAAAATCACTTCATATGGGCCACATTGAAACTGTCATCTGCAAATGCTTTCCAATTGGGATAGGTCTAAAATTTTGTTGTTTGGGAAAGAGTTAATATATGGAAATTGTAGGTAGAGATCATCAACAGCAGTTTGGTGTTGGTCTACATTTGCCAAAGACATAATGAAATATCATCTGCATCAGCTTAAGACTCCCTGCCAGCATTTTCTCTTTTTCCCACAATGTTTTTGAAAGTTTTTTTTTTTCCTGGCTTGTCAAAACCAGGGTTTATTGGGTTAAGACTATTTACAAATTCAAAAAATTTAAATGCTCTATTTTCATAATGACAGGTGGTTTAAATTCTGCCCTTTTCCCAGCCCCGTAACATCTACATCTGCTCAGGAAAGCATTTAATCAAATCAATTTTTGATAAATTGCCAAAAAATGAGCAACTGTTTCATATACTATACTCTTGTCTGACTTATCTATTATCAAGTTACAAGCAAGTTTTTTTCTATTTTTCCTTGAAGTCTTCATGTTTAGTTAGGCCTGAAAATTGCATTTATAAGAGTAAGCAGGCAAGTGGTAATGCTTTACCGAACTACAAAATGTTCAACTTGGCCAAATTCAAAGCATATGCAGACAAAAAAATAACTGTGACTTAAAAAAAAATCCTCATTGAAAGACATCCTCTCCTTTCTGAAAATATTTCAGTAGATTTCTCCCTTGTGTCTATAGAACTCTTGATTATGTAGTATTAGATTAGAACAAGATAGTTTACATAGAGAGATTAAAGTGTGAAACACAAATCTCCCAACAGTACATTTGCATATTATAATTTGGTACCTGGGCAAAGTGTTTCTATTTATAGAATTTGGCTACCACTGAATCTATATGGTGTACCATAAAACACTTTACTTCATTTATTTTGCATGGCTTTTTTTTTCATGTTTTTCCTTCACATAACAGATAATAATCCCGAAACTTCATGATGAAGTGTCTTGCCCAGGGACATTCCCATGAAAAATCCAATGTCGTTGGTGCTCATCAAAATTGGGCCCTCCTGGTTACAAAGCCTTTACCTTTACCATATGAAGCCAATCCAGATCACCAAAAACCTTTAAAATTACAACTTTTAACTCATTACCAACCGACAATATATTGGGCTTGTCCAAATTGAAAGCATTTGCAAACGACAAAATAAAAGTGACTGAAAATTTGAAATTTGTTTTTTGAAGGGTAGAACACATTGTGGGAAAAGGAGAAAATGCTGGTTACCAGCATTTTCTCCTTTTCCCACAATGTTTTCTAAAGGTTTCTTTCTCAGGGGCGTCAGAAGTAGGGATTGTGTGGTAATGGGTTAACTCTTTCGTAACCTTTTACCAGACGTCAAAGTTTTAGCCTTGTCCATATTAACCCTTTACCACACAGTCCTGACTTTTACACGACCCTGGGAAAGAGGCCCTTTCAAAACATCGTGCGAAAAGGGGAAAATGCTGGTAAGCAGCATTTTCTCCTTTTCCCACAACGTTTTCTACCCACTGAAATAAAGAAATCACCTCTCTAACAACATTTGTTGTATGCAAATGCTTTCAATTTGGACCAGTGCAAAATTTTGTCATTCGGTAAAGAGTTAAAAGGAATTGCAGACAACAATTTCAGTGTGGCTCAAATGGTGTAATTTTTGATCCATACAGCAGAAAACATTGTGGGAAAAGGAGAAAATGCTGGTTACCAGCATTCTTCTTTTCCCACAATGTTTTCAAAAGGCTTCTTTTCCTGGAGCATCAAAGGTCGGCATTGTGTGTTAAAGGGTTAACTGAATGAATAAATAGCATTTTCCCAAATGCTAGAAACACATAATCCTCTGCAAGACCAAAAGATACTTCTGTCATAATCTAGAATAAAGCAGAGGACAGTGTGGATGACTGATCAGACAACATGTTCTGTGCAGTCTGATCTTGATCTACACGTTCCATTAAAAGCATCTGGTGTTATCAATAGTATGGAAACCCTTTACCAAACAACAAAAAATTTACACTTGTCCAAATGAAAAATATTACAAATAAATCAATTGACTGTTTTGCGTTTAACCCTTTACCAAACAACACTATTTAGACTGGTCCAAATTGAGAGCATTTGCAGACGACAAAATAAATGTAACTCAAAATTTGAAATTTGTTTCCAGCAGGGTAGAAAACATTGTGGGAAAAGGAGAAAATGCTGTTTACCAGCATTTTCTCCTTTCCCCACAATGTTTTCTAAAGGCTTCTTTCTCAGGGGCGTCAAAAGTTGGGATTGTGCGGTAATGGGTTAAAGCTATTTTCAACGATATTTCAGTTACCGGTATATCATAGCAGCCAGTGCATCTATACAAACTTTCTTGGAGTCTCTATCACTAGTACTCCTAAGGGTTTTCTTTCCAAAACTGGCTGCTTTCCCACAGAATCATTGTCAAGACACTGGTCAGCAGTGGGATAGGAATGAATGCTGTTGCAATGACTATCATCAAACCTCGGAAAGAAATTGGCACAGTTAAGTATCGAACCCAACACCCCCTGTTCTGTTCACCCCCAGGTCCTGAATGCTACCAACTGAGCTACGAGAGCTCTGCCCTTGGCATGAGCAAACAAAAATTTTGGCAACATTTTATAGAAGAGTGCACAAAACAGAGCTACTTGGGTATTTGGCTTTTATCCACAAAAACCGTCACCTAATGACTTATATTGACATTTTTTTTCAATATGGCACAATGTTTTTAGGTCTCCATCTGACCGACTAATTGCTATCCAGTCATCCATTTATGATTTAAATACAGACAAGTCTAAAAAAGTTAAGGTTTACCTGAGGATTATACCCACTCTTTATCAAACAACAGCGTAAGACTTAAAAGCATTTGCAGACGACAAAATAAAAGTGACTGAAAATAGGAAATTTGTTTTGTGAAGAGTAGAAAACATTGTGGGAAAAGGAAAAAATGCTGGTTACCAGCTGGTTTACCCACAATGTTTTCTAAAGGCTTCTTTCTCAGGGGTGTCAAAAGTAGGGATTGTGTGGTAATGGGTTAAACTTCACTTTTTCTGTCTTTACCCCTTACCAAACAATCCCTGGTTTTTACGACCCAGAGGAAGAAGCCTTCTGAAAACACTACAGGAAAAGGAGAAAATGCTGCCAATGTACATAATTATGATCAGACCAGAGCTCCAGATAAGAGGAGTTGATGGTATCCTACAGTCATTATTTCTCTTTGAAAAACTATGTCCAAGTATCATGAATTTAATGACCGGCCTGAAGAGTAAACAGAAGATCTAGTCCAGTGACCTACTTATTAAGCTGACGTGACTGATATTCAAACATTTTTCCAAGATACCATCAAGACAAACATTCTGGCAAAGTTTCATGAGTAACTGACTTAAATGTAGCCTCTCGAGAGCCTATATAGGAAGGTGCACACCACACAATCACAAAAGCTGACCTTGAACACTCCCTGCTCCATCTTCGCAAGCCATGGCTGACGATTCACTACGCTACTCTATCCTTGGCGGATCGAGCTTGATTTTTATATTTCACCAATACCCTTATTCATTTGATGCAGCCAGCTCTAACTGCAACAAATGAAATCGCTCGTAGCATTTCATCTTTGATAAAAAATAGAATAATATCGCTACCTTTCGAACAGAAGGTAAACATGGAAACCCACCTGGATGTCTGCTTATCGATTCATGTGTATTCGTAAGCGGTCTTTAAAATGATATTTTATTTGCTTTTAGAAATATGATGTAAAGGGGGGTAATAACCAGCATCCAATAGAGGGTGCATCGCAGGAATCTCGAAATCAGGCTCAATCAGCCAAGGTAAGGTCCACGTAGTGATCGTAACCTTGGCTCACGAAGATGTCCCTGCTTTGGTAAGCTAAAAATTGTTGGAAAAGGAGAAAATGCTGGTCAACAGGATTTTTCTCTTTTTCCCAAAATATTTCCAACAGCTTTCTTTTTCAGGACTATCAACAGTCAAGATTGTGTGGTAACGGGTCACCAGGAACATCAGCCACCCCAATAATCACAGAAATAAAAGTACCACACATGTAATCAAAGCTCCTGATAGAGGCAGTGATTCTGATTCAACAAGCAATTTCGTTGAAATGATATCCCCCCGCCGAAAAAGACCTTTTTTGATTAAAACGTGTAAGAGGTATTCTGTTTTGCATGTACATGTGGCCTTTTTGTTATTGGTCCATGAAGAAATTATACATTAAGCTCCCTTGTTCCATGGCTTAGGATTTCATTAGATAAAACAAGAGCCGTCAGAGACGGGTTATGCTCCCCGAACGAGTGCTTGTCATAAAATATATGAAATTGATAAAAATTCACTTTGTTTATCCTAAAAGAACCTGTTCATGCCCCCCAAAATTTGAAGTGATAAGGCAATTACTATCTTAGAGATAGCCAACACAAACTTGTAGAGGACAATAAGCCCCCTTTAAGCCCCCTTTTCCCATAAGACAATATTGGATCATTGAAAGAAAAACAACGGGTGTGTGATTTGTGGCATTTTTAAATAATAATTCAAAATTCGAAATTTCATAAAATTTTGAGCAGTCATGTAGTAAATATTACATAAAACAATTTTTTACATGAAGCCCCCTTTTCCCGAGACGCAGCCTGAAACTGAGAAACAGGAAGAGAGGTACCTGGGCAACATTCCAACAAGTTCAGATTTAAAATTTAACAAAGTTTTGAGCACCGATAAAGGAGATATTAGTGAAAAACAATTTTTTCCATGAAGTCGCCTTTTTCAGTGATGCAGCCTCAATTTGAGAAAGCAGGAAAGACATATTTGCACATTAATAATTAATAGATTGAAAAAAACAAAGGGCACATGTTGAAACTTGTAGAAAAAGATGGAACCATGAAATTTCATGAAATTTTGACAAAAACTGAACAAGATATAAGTAAAAATTGCAATTTTGCATTAGGGCCCCTTTTTCCTTGTCATTATACAAGAAACCCCCTTTTTCCATGACAGAGGGTCAAATTGAAAAACACATAGATAAAGAAACAAGAGCACATGGTGAAACTTTGAAAAAACAATATAACCATGAAGTTTAATGAAATTTTGACCAAAACTGAATGAAATATTAGTAAAAATTGGAATTTTGCAAGAAACCCCCTTTTTCCATGACAGAACATCAACTTAAAAAATGCCCAGATTAAAAATAGCAAGGGCACATGCTAAAACTTTCCATAAACAATATAACCATGAAGTTTCATGATATTCTGACAAAACTTCATGATATTCTGACAAAAACTGAATGAGATATTGGTAAAAATTGCAATTTTGCATTAAGCCCCTTTTTTCCATGACACGAGGTCAAATTGAAAATACGGGAAAGACACGTCGGCGCCTTACCCCAAGGAGTTCATATATGAAGTTTTATCCAATTTGGTCCAGGGGTTGTGGAGAAATCGAGTTTTGAAGAGAAGACTCCAAACATTAAAAGTGTACTTAAGTGCGACTTAAGTGAAACTTAAAATCGCTCTCAGTCGGCCATTTTGCATCGAATCAAAAAACAAAAAAAGTGTCTCGGGAGAATGGGTCATTGTATATGTATATAAAGTTTCACGAAATTCCGTCCAATGGTATTGGAGATATTTGCCGGGACGGACACACGGACAGACGGAAGGACGGACGGACGGACAACGCTAAAACTATATCCCTCCGCCTACGGCGGGGGATAAAAATTCAAAATATTTATTATTCTCCACCAAACCCTATATTGTGGGTATTCATTAGAATCGTCTCATCGAGACGATTCTAATGAATACCCACAATATAGGGTTTTGAAGAAAAAAAATGGATTTAGAATAACATCACTCCTTCTTATCAGCAGCTCTGATGTAGTAACACAATATTGGTTTAGAAAAATAGTTCCAAACCTACTGTCTGATCAATACCAGTAACAAAAGATAATCAAATGGGGAAATCCACATGTTTTACATCGACACCCTTATGGAGATCTTATCTCCTGATGGAATGGAATTATGTCACTTTCAACATTATTTCTATCTTATCACAGACACTGCTCATTTATTCATGCATATCCTGGGTTTCATCGGTGCCCATTATCTCCCGCTAGATGGCATTCTATAAATACTCATCTATCTGATATGGGCATCCTGGGTACAGAACCGAACCACTTTCCTACGCGACAACCGTTACTTTGAATTTAAAACTGAAATAAAGGTTTACTCAATAAAACGCTACCTCGTGTAATTCACTCAGCTATGATCAGCAGTTTAGAGAAATCTGGAGCTAAAGCAGGTGTCATTTCTACTCAAAGGTATAGATACCTAAAAGCTATTTTCAACATTGCTACTTTATAGAGCGTAATATTACGGTCAGCCCGCTTCCGGGGCTAGTAGTGATGTGTCGTATAAGACAGTCGAATCTTCGAAGAATATGACATGCGCAGGCAACGCATCAGTGCCTTGCCAGACTTGCTGATTCTTTAACTCTTTACCAAACAACTAAATTCTAGACTGGTCCAAATTGAAAGCATTTGCAGACAACAAAATAAAAGCGACTGAAGAATTGATATTTGTTTTGGGAAGGGTAGGAAACATTGTGGGAAAAGGAGAAAATCCTGGTTACCAGCATTTTCTCCTTTTCACACAATGTTTTCAATAGGCTTCTTTTACTGGGTCATTAAAAGTCGGGATTGTGTGGTAAAGGATAACCCATTACCACATATTCCCTATTTTCGACGAGCCCGAGAAAGAAGCCTTTAGAAAACATTGTAGGAAAACGAGAAAATGCTTGTAACCAGCATTCAATTTTTCTCCTTCTCCCACAATGTTTTCTTTTCTTTGATAGGGTAGAAAATTTGTGGGAAAAGGAGAAAATGCTGGTTACCAGCATTTTCTCCTTTTCTCACAATGTTTTCAAAAGGCCTCTTCTATAGGGTCGTTAAAAGGCCTCATTGAGTGGTAAAGGTTTAATAGGGTAGAAAACTTTGTGGGAAAAGGAGAAAATGCTGGTTACCAGCATTTTCTCCTTTTCCCACATAGTCTTCAAAAGGCCTCTTCCTTATGGTCGATAAAACATGTCAATTTGTGGTAAAGGGTTAACACTAGGGTTTGTTTGGTGATCAAAGGGTAAAAAATTAGAAAGCATAAAGTACCATCAGTCAGCCAATAATTACAGTGGTGAAAGTACACAATATTGGTAGAAAAAAGTTCCAAAACTGGCTGTCCGATCAATACCACTAACAATAGATGATCAAAAGGGAAAATCCAGATATTTTCCATGCTCACCCTTGAGGAGATCTTATCTTCTGATGGAATGGAATGGCGTTTTAACCCTTTACCACACAATCCCAAGTTTTAACGACCCTTAGAGAGGCCTTTTCACCCTATACCACACAGAAAAATGTCAAACTTGTGTCACAGAGACAGGTTAGATACATAAGCACTTGAAACCTGCCTTGCTGTTGAGCTGGCTTTTGCAGCCAATGGGGTTTGGCGTGTTTCTCTCCATGATAGTTAAGCAATGTGCATTAGGTTAGTGCCTGGATGGGTGACCAGGTTGTTAGATGTTACATTTGGTGGCAGAGGTGGGATAATGATAACTGCCTGACTGGAGTTGCCTTACCCATGCACATACTCCTGGTTTACTTGTATATACATGCTTGTATATAGGTCTTGGGTTCGAGACTTCTCAAAGAGGGGAGTAATGTCATGGAGAGAGGTTAGATACACAAGCACTTGAAACCTGCCTTGCTGTTGAGCTAGCTTTTACAGTGATGCAGTTTGGTGTATCTCTCCGTGATAATTAAGCAATGTGCATTAGGTTAGTGCTTGAATGAGTGACCAGGTTGTTGCATATTGTTACACTTCTCTACATTGAGAGAATTCACAAAGGAAAATCAACATGTTTTCAAATAATGATACTTGTTCCTGAATAGGTTGAAAACATTGTGGGAAAAGGAGAAAATGCTGGTTACCAGCATTTTCTCCTTTTCCCACAATGTTTTCAAAAGCTTCTCATTTTCCCACAACTCTTTGAGTTTGGAAGAGTCTAAAATTTGTTGTTTGGGAAAGGGTTAAAAGTCGTCATTGTGTGGTAAAAGTTAAGGTTGAAAGTGATTTATACACAGTACAAACAAACCAACAAATTTTCTAGCAGCTAAGGGTTTATGGGAGATACACAAAATAAAGTTCCCTACAAGCTGTCCAATCAATATGCAAAACTAAAGCTGATCAAAAGGAAATCCAGATGCCATACATGTATGTGGGCCTTTGCCCAAGAGAAAACATTTATTTCATGTGTTCCAGCAGCATATCGAGAAATAGCAGTGAAAATATTTCTTAATATTCCACAGGTATGACAAGTGAAAATAGCGATTTTGTATATTCTAGTTACCTACATAAATTGCGTGTGACTCACAACCAGATGGAAATATGACTTCATTTACCTTACATTTCTCGTGCATGACGTAATATTATAATGTGTTGCTATGCGGGAGGGGTACGCCACTGGGAATAACTGAAAATAACTGTACTGGATTTTGATAAAGCTCTGCCCAGAAAGGGTTAAAAGCATGAAATAAAAAGAATGGTTTTTTTTCTTCAGTGAAAGATCGAAATTTATTTCATATCATGAACACCATCGGTAATATTTTCACTTGTGGCTGCACCACTTGTGAAAATATTACTGATGATGTTCACTCATTTAAATAAATTTCAATCTTTTACAGAAAAAAAACAAATATCCTCTCTATTTATCTTTTGTAGGATCTCTTTGAGAGTTCGAGTATATAGCAACTGGTACCTCTAGCTTATCTCAATTTAACAATATAAATCAAGTTGATTAGATGGTGTTTAAGCCATTACCACACAACCCCTACTTTTGATGCCCCTGAGAAAGAAACCTTTTGAAAACACTGTAGGAAAAGGAGAAAATGCTGGTAACCAGCATTTTCTCCTTTTCCCACAGTGTTTTCTACCCTTCCCAGAACAAGTTTGAATGGTGTTTTACGCCGCTTTAAACAGTATTTCAGTCATATCACGGCGACAGTTCACATATTCATGTTTCCTGGGTTTCACCAGTACTAGGCTAGGCTCTGAAGTGTCTTACCCAAGGACACTCCTGTGAAAAAAAAACCAGTGCAGCCAGCGAGGCTCGAACCTGGGACCTCCAGGTTGCGAGTCCTACACTTTACCACTGAGCCACACAGGACCCCTTTCCAGAACAAATTTCAATTTTTCAGTCACTTTCATTTTGTCTTCTGCAAATGCTTTCCATTTGGACACGCCTAAAATATTGTCGTTTGGTAATGAGTTAAATAAATTTCAATCTTTTACAGAAAAAAAACAAATATCCTCTCTATATACACGGCGGGGAATCATGTGACACAACAACAAAAACAATGACCGACATTTGAAGAAATTCCCCCACTTAGGTAAGAAAATCTTCAATAATTCCGTTAATTGGTGACCGATTGGAATTTGGTTTGAAGCAGAGAAGGCGGAAGGACTCCGGGGATTTGCTTGATGTGTTAGATTTTTTAAACAACACCTGATAAAAAAGTTACTGACGAGCAAACAAATTATCCAGGGTAAAAAATTTGTTTGCTCGTCAATAACTTTTTTATCGGGTGTTGTTTTAAAAAACTAACACATCAAGCAAATCCCCGGAGTCCTTCCGCCTTCTCTGCTTCAAACCAAATTCCAATCGGTCATGTAGTAACGGAATTATTGAAGATTTTCTTACCTCAAGTTGGGGAATTTTTTCAAATGTCGGGTCATTTTTGTTGTTGTTGTGTCACGTGATTCCCCGCCGTGATATATCTTCTGTAGGATCTCTTTGAGAGTTCGAGTATATAGCAACTGGTACCTCTAGCTTATCTCAACTTAACAATATAAATCAAGTTGATTAGATGGTGTTTAACCCTTTACCAAATGGCAAAATTTTAGACTTGTCAAAATTGAAAGCATTTGCAGACGAAAAAATAAATGTGTCTAAAAAATTTAAATTTGGCTTTAGAAAAGTGGAAAATATTGTGGGAAAGGAGAAAATGCTGGTAACCAGCTTTTTTATCACCTTTCTACACTGTTTTCAATCCTGCTGGAAACAAATTTCGATATCTGAGTTACATTTATTCTGTCGTCTGCAATTGGTTTCAATTTTGACAAGTCTAAAATTTTGCCATTTGGTAAAGAGTTAAAATATTGGTACTCAGCATTTCATTGTCTCTGAAGAGGTAGGGAAAAAATGTGGGATAAAAGAAAATGTTGGTAACCAGCAGTTTCTCAACTTCCTTTCCAAAAGCCTTCTTCTCGTTCAGGGTCATAGCTAGTATAATTTCCAGCTTATCTAATTTCTTTCTGAGACTAGAATCGTTTTTGCAACAGGATTAATTCCTCTTTGATGATAGTTATGAGTGAAAGCAGGTAGTGGCTTGGAAAAATACATGGTCATAAAAGACTCCTGTATGTGTTTGACTATGTTGTGATAACCCTTTACCGCACAATTCCATCTTTTGACGCCCCTGGGAAAGTAGCCTTTTGAAAACATTGTGAGAAAAGGAGAAAATGCTGGTAACCAGCATTTTCTCCTTTTCCCACAATGTTTTCTACACTATCAAAAGAAGTTTAACCCTTTACCGCACAATGCTTCCTTTTGAATGTCCCTGGAAAAGAAGCCTTTTGAAAACATTGTCGGAAAAGGAGAAAATGCTGGTAACCAGCATTTTCTAACTTTTTCCAAAATGTTTTCTATCCTATTAAAGGAAAGTTGCACCATTTGAGCCACATTGCAATATACGTCTGCAAATACTTTCAATATGGACAAAGCTAGAATTTTGTCGTCTGGTAAAGGGTTAAACGATGTTTCCAATCTCATTTCAGTTGTATCGCTGCGGTTTGTGCACCAATCAATGCCATTCTGCAGTTTCCTTATACCAGTATCTGTAGTTCGCACAAATTTACACAAATTCTTCCCAGGCCACTGACTGCTTTTCCACATACCATCATTAAATACAAGGATCATCCTCTGGAATATGCAGTAAAGGGCAAATGATATGAATTATGAATGATATGAAAATAGGTGTATTACAGATTTTACAGTAATTGGTGTTTCTGCATATATAACAGAGGTAGAGAGGTGTTGTGTGCCTGCAAGTAAAAGACTTGGGTAACCGATACCACACAATCTTCAGGTTTTATTTGACTTTGAAACAGAAGGATAAAATACTACTTACTAGCATTTTTCTCCTTGTCTCACAATGTTTTCAATAGTTGTCTTTCCAACAGTCATTCAAAACAGGATTATCAGGGTCTGTTTTCACCAATAATTCTTAACCCATTACCACACAACCCCTACTTTTGATGCCCCTGAGAAAGGAGCCTTTAGAAAACATTGTGGGAAAAGGAGAAAATTCTGGTAACCAGCATTTTCTCCTTTTCCCACAATGTTTTCTACCCTTCACAAAACAAATTTCAAATTTTTGGTCACTTTTATTTTGTCGTCTGCAAATGCTTTCGATTTGGACAAACCTAAAATTTTGTTGTTTAGTAATGACTTAAGAAGATTCTTTGTCTTATTCTTCAAATGGGTTTAGCCAATCAGAAGTTCTGTTACTTTCACATTGACAAAATTCTGAAGAGTAAGACGAAGAATGTTCTTAAGAATGGTTGGTGAATACTGACCCTGGTAGCGTTCACAAGATTATCACAATCTTAATCCTATTATCATGTTTATATCATGATTAAGATTATATGACTTCTGTCAGGGTCAATGTTTGCTATAATCAGAATCAATCATACTTACACAG
Source organism: Tridacna crocea (assembly GCA_943736015.1). Lineage (NCBI taxonomy): Eukaryota > Metazoa > Mollusca > Bivalvia > Cardiida > Cardiidae > Tridacna > Tridacna crocea. The sequence continues at coordinate 13,175,953 of OX031057.1, read as the reverse complement.
ATTAAAATTGAGGGATTTCTGGCTCTGCTTAACCCATTACCACTCAATCCCTACTTTTGACGCCCCTGGAAAAGAAGCCTTTTGAAAACATTGTGGGAAAAGGAGAAAATGCTGGTAACCAGCATTTTCTCCTTTTCCCACAATGTTTTCTACCTAATCAATTAACAATTGCACCATTTGAGCCACACTGAAATTGTCGTCTGCAAATGCTTTCAATTTAGACAGAGATAAAATTTTGTCGTCTGGTACAGGGTTAACTCATTACCAAATGACGATAATTTATGATTGTCCAAATCGAAAGCATTTGCAGACAACAAAATAAAATTGACTGAAAATTTGAAATTTGTTTGATGAAGGGTGGAAAACATTGTGGGAAAAGGAGAAAATGCTAGTTACCAGCATTTTCTCCTTTTCCCACAATGTTTTCTCAAGGCTTCTTTCTCAAGGTTGTCAAAAGTAAGGATTGTGTGGTAACGTGTTACTTCTCTCCAAAGAATGATGACGTTCATTGCAACAGAAAACCATTGGGTTTTACCCGAACCAAGTGACACAGTATTACTTATAATCGTACTGTATGGCTTCTAACACGCGAAAAAGGGGCATTCCGACATCAGCCAGCGTAAAGTGTCATCTCAGTTCAGCCTACACAGTCCTTGCAGGCTACTCCCAGACAGCACATAGAAACAATACTAGGACGAAAAAGAAACGCAGGGTAACCTTTCAAGGTAGTTTAGAGGTGTATAACTTGATTGAGAATTCTAAATTATGATTTTATGTTTACCACTGATCCGTTTTGAATATTCTGATGAAATTTCATTTCAATGTGGCCAAAAGAAAATGAGAAAATGGCTTCTTATTCACAGTATCCCCTCCTCAGTGAAAAACAGAAGTGACTGACATATGGAGACTCAAAGCTTGTCAAATATCTCGTATTTTACCCTGCATTTCTTTTGTCCTAGTATACATTAATTTTTTTCCTTCAGTAGACATGCGTAAAACAGAAAATTACAAGGTGTCATTTCGGAATAGCCTGAGCAGACTATGCAGGCCGATCTGAGACGACACTTTACGCAAATGTCGGAATGCCCCTTTTTGTGTGTTGCAAGACATAATTTATAGAGGTACTTTGTAAATATGGAGAGTGATTAGTCATTATCAACTTGACTAGTCACCAATAAATATTTTGTTACTGGGCTCTTTCACCTGGGCTCACTACACCTTTCCCATCATGCATTGTCAACCTTTAACACTTTACAAAAACAATGCAGACAATTAATAACCCTTGGAAAGAAGCCTTTTGAAAACACTATGGGAAAAGGACACAATGCTGGTTACCAGCATTTTCTCCTTTTCCCACAATGTTTTCTTTCCTTCCCAAAACCTATTTCAAATTTTCAGTCACTTTTATTTTGTTTTCTGCCAATGCTTTCAATTTGGACCAGTCTAAAATTCTGTTGTTTGGTAAAAAGTTAATTGAGGCCAAACTTTTGTAGTCTAGTAAAGAGTTAAATTGAATGATTTAGTGACACACAAGACAACAAAGTAACAAAGCATTTATCATTTTCATCCAAAAGGAAAATATTGAACAACAGGAAGTCTGTGTTTTTGTTCCCTTATCTCTCAATTTTTTAAACATTTATCACACATCAATATTTTAGACTAGTCCAAATAAATAGCATAATTTTGCAGATGGTACGATAAATGTGACAAAAATGTGGGGATCTGTATATGAAAAGTTGGAAAACTTTGTTGAAAAAGGAGATAATGCTTGTTATCAGTATTTTCTTCTTTTCTGTGTTTTTAAATATTTATGTTCATGCTCTACCAAAATTTTATGATCCTTATTCTTCAACCTTTCACCAAAAAAACCTGAGTTTTAATGACCCTTTAAAAGAAGGCTTACGAAAACATTGTGAGAAAACAGGGAAGTGCCAGTAACCAGTATTTTCTCCTTTTCCACAACTTTTTATACCATTTCTTAACCAAATTTTATTTTTTGAGTAATGTTCATTGCATTGTCTGCAGTTGCTTTGAGTTTGGACTACCGTAGCCTAAAATTTTGTTATCTGGTTAGCCCATTACTTTTGACTTACCTGACAAACAAACCTTTAGAAAACGTTGTGGGGAAAGGAGAAAATGCTTGTGACCAGCATTTTCTCCTTTTCCCACAATGTTTTCTACCCTTCACAAAACAAATTTAAACCAGAATTTTCTCCTTTTCCCACAATTTTTTCTACCCTTCACAAAACAAATTTCAAACTCTCAATCACTTTTATTTTGTCGTGACTGCAAAATGCTTTTGATTTGGACAAGCCTAAAATGTTGTCGTTTTTAATGAGTTAAGGGTATTACATGACAAAAAACTTACACAGTGAAGATAGAAACCACTTCTATAAATAGTAACTTATTCATCTACGATTAGTCATTACTTTCTTTGTATCATAGAGCTGCTCTAGTCTGAGTTTGATCTCTTGTTTAGCCCAGGCTCTTTATATAGAAATGATGTAGTAGTTGAAAGTCCGGAGCTCCAGATAGAGGGAGTGATTTTGATTTCAAAATGGAAAATATTCCTTATGCTTCACTAAACCCTATGTTTTGGGTACTCATTACAATCGTCTTATTGAGACGATTCGATTGGGTACCCACAACATACTTAGGATTTTCGTAAGAAATAATGGATTTAAAATACCATCACTCCCTCTTATCTGGAGCTCTATAGTACGCTTACAATATTCTAAAGTAGCAAGTTCCAAACTGTTGAATTTCAAGTCCAGCAAAGAAATACCCAGAATACTGACGCTACAAGCAGTTGCCCTTTATTTCCCCAATGTCCATTAACCCATTACCACACAATCCCTACTTTTGACCCCCCAGAGAAAGAAGCTTTTAGAAAACATTGTGGGAAAAGGAGAAAATGCTGGTTACCAGCATTTTCTCCTTTTCCCACAATGTTTTCTACCCTTCACAAAACAAATTTCAAATTTTCAGTCACTTTTATTTTGTCGTCTGCAAATGCTTTGAATTTGGACAAGTCTAAAATATTGTCGTTTGGTAATGAGTTAAAGAAAAGTATATATCTTTATACTGTTTGGAATAACTTGAATGAAGTTTTTAACTCTTTACCAAACAACAAAATAATAGACTGGTCCAAATTGAACGCATTTGCAGACGACAAAATAAATGTGAATCAAAAATTGAAGTTTGGTTATGGAAGGGTAGAAAACATTGTGGGAAAAGGAGATAATGCTGGTTACCAGCATTTTCTCCTTTTCCCACAATGTTTTCAAAAGGCTTCTATCTCAGGGTCGTAAAAACCAGGGATTGTTTGGGAAAGGGTTAACTCTTTACCAAACAACAAAATAATAGACTGTTCCAAATTGAACCCATTTGCTGACGACAAAATAAATGTGCCTGAAGAGTTGAAATTTGGTTTGGGAAGCGTAGAAAACATTGGGGGGGGGGGGAAACACTGTGGGAAAAGGAGAATATGCTGGCTACCAGCAGTTTCTCCTTTTCCCACAATGTTTTCAAAAGGCTTCTTTCGAAAGGTGGTAAGAAGTCGTCATTGTGTGGTAAAGGGTTAAATAAGTGTACATTCAATACTATGAACTGCTGGTATATTTAGAGCTGTCAGAGATCTGACAGTCATGATCTCCAGATAACAGGAAGTGACAATATTCCAAGTCCATAATTTCTCTTCCAAACCCAATGTTGTCGACAGGATGGTTCTAATGAGTACCAACAACATAGGTTTAGTTGAGAATAATTAATAAACTGAATATTGAAATCAAAATCACTCCCTCTAACTGGAGGTGTAACTGGTGATGCCCCCAAGGTACACTGATGTAACGAAAGGAAAAAGCTGTCATGGTACCAAGTAATCTGTACATGTGGTTACCAGCATTTTCTCCTTTTCCAACAATGTTTTCTATAGGCTTCTTTCTCAGGGTCTTAAAAATTCAGGAATGGCTCAGAACCATTGTCAAAACAATAAATTTTGGATTTTTTTTCCTTACTTTAACAATGATATTTCCTAAAGCCCCCATCTTACTCTTTACCACACAATCCCGACTTTTAACCACCCTGAGAAGGAAAGCCTAAGAAAACACTGTGGGAAAAGAAGAAAATGCTGGTAACCAGCATTTTCTCCTTTTCCCACAATGTTTTCTACCCTGTCCAATTCTAATTCTTTTTTTCAATTTTTGATTCACATTTATTTTGTCATCTGCAAATGCTTTCAATTTGGACTGGTCCAGTTTTTTTTTTGTTTGGTAAAAAGTTAACTCTTTGCCACACAACAAAAGTTTAGACTGGTTCAAATTGAAAGCATTTGCAGACGACAAAATAAAAGGTAGAAAACACTGTGGGAAAAGGAGAAAATGCTGGTTACCAGCATTTTTTCCTTTTCCTATGGTGTTTTCAAAAGGCTTCTTTCTCACGGGCGTCAAAAGTTGGGATTGTATGGTAATGGGTTAATGCTCATTTTATAAAGCTGGCAAAAAAGCCAATTTCTGCTTTATTTGTACAGGAGCAAAGTAGGTATGGCCAAAGGTCTCAACTTGTTCAGTGCAATGATCTTTCATCCAAGCTTATGTAATGCACAGATAAATTAAAAATTCAATCTGTACTTGATTTGATAAACACTTGCAACAATATTATCAGGCCTTGCTAAACACAATTAACCCATTACCACATAATCTCGAGTTTTGACTACCCCTAGAAAGAAGCCTTTTCCCACAATGTTTTCTACCCATCCCAAAGCAAATTTCAATTTTGAGTCACTTTAACTTTGTCATCTGCTAATGCTCTGAATTCGGACCAGTGCAAAATTTTGTCATTTGGTAAAGAGTTAACCCTTTATTCCATAGATACTCATTTCTACGCATTGCTTCCTTTGGAAAACATTGTGGCAAAAGGTGAAATTGCTCGTGACACTATCAAAAGGTGTCATATACACATAAGAAATGGCATCATCCTTGCTGTTATTTAGGGTCAATTAGAGATACCATAGAAATGCCTTATGGGGTAAAGGGTTAAGGAATACTTTACTTATTGACAAAAAAATATTTAATCATCCGAATTGGAAGCCTTTCTAGGCAAAAATGTGGTTCATAATTATGATGAAAGGGTTGAAACACTGAGGAAGAAGGAGAAAATACTGTTTGGTAACCAGCATCTTCTTTCCCAACATTTTTTTCAACAGGCTTCTTTCTCAGGCTACTTAAAACTCAGGATTGTTTTGTAAAGTATTCTGAATGTTTTGGAAAGTAGTCTGTGCAATGTAAAAGGTTGTGAACTTGTCTGCATATGGGAATATGGTGATAAACTGATTATTTCCATTGAGATATTTTAAAAGCATCATGCTGACTCCCCCTGTTGTGGTTAGTACCAAACCTTCATGCTTCCACAGCTATCCCGAGACAACTATAATACATTTATTGATATATGTGATAGCTGGTATTATCAACAAAAGGGAAGTCAGCATGACATATTTTACTCCTTACCATACAATCCTCAGTTTTAACAAACCTGTGGAAAAACCCTTAAGGTAACCCAGTTACCTGCATTTTCTACTTCTCGTACGTCTCTTGAAAAGGTTTAAGGAAAAGAAGAAAATCTGATAACCAGCATTTCCTCGACGTTTAGGATAAAGGTTTACGAAAGCATTGTAGGAAAAGGAGAAAATGCTGGTTACTAGTATTTTCTCTTTTTGTGCAATGCTTTCTTCCCTTCTACAAGAAATTCAAAATTTCCATTTTTTGAGTTGATGTTAACCCTTCACCAAACAATTCCTGGTTTTTACATACCTGATAGAGCAACGTCGGGTATTGTCGACCGTCGGCATTTATCGTCAATTCTTTATTGTGTCCTTTAATTTCATGAAAGATGAACAAATTTCATTTTTATGTTATAAAATATGACATCAATATTTTATCTAATCACAGTGCCGGAAGTAAACAGTACTCTGTAAGTCCCAAAGAATCTGTAAAATTTTACAGTAATAAAATTTCCCAACGTTAACGTCTACGATAAGGAGGGTGGTGGTTTTTGTCAGCGAGAAGGGCGTACTGAAACTTGCTCGATTGCTTGAATTCAAACTTAAATACGAGTTTCATATATGAAATAGTGTTTGCATCACAAAATTGAGCGTGTTTTGCTCACCATAAAGCAGTTAATTCATGTGTCGATGATTGGCGATGCTAATTTATGTGATCGGCAATTATCGACAGATTAAGACATGAATTAAAGAAATAAGACTTAATATGTTTTATGTAACCACAGTTCCTTTTTATTTTTCGGGTTACAGCTATGTCCAGACAAATGTTGGCTTGAAAACTTCAAAACGAGGTCAATACTCGTCAAATAACTTGTCATAGGCCATAGAAATGGTGCGCAGTGCTGCAATGTCAAGGCATCTTAGTCCATTATATTACTAATGTGTACCTGTTCGGCCTTCTTTTGCGGTTGTACCTATGTTACGTGTCAAGTTTTGCTTTAATTGCTTTATATTAGATCTAATTCGGCGACGAGTAATGATTAAAACCCATAATGATGAGTTAAAAAGAGAATTTTGATGTTAATTTTTTAAAAATTAAATACAATGTCGATAATACACGAAGCCTGTCGATATCACCAGGGTTTTCATTTTGAAATGAAACAACAGATTGATTGACAAAAACAACAGGCAGGGGGTCAAGGGGGCTGCCTAGGCCCCTTGTGGGTCCAGGGCAACGCCCTGGTAGGGGGACCAGGGGGGCGAAGCCCCCCGGCCGAAAACGATTCTGAGCTTTTTTAAACCTATTTTGTGAGGTCTCCTTGATGGTAAATCTGTTTTTTTTTTCTCTATCATTATGTCATGAGTTTGCTCTTAAAACATTATTTGGATCTCACTTGTACATATACAGTATGTAAGTGAGGTCCAAATACTGTTTTGAGAAAAATACACGTATAGAATATGAAAACAAATTTTAACATGTCTTACTTCACAGCCAATTAAGAGTAAGACATACACATACCTATTTGATTTTTTACAAAGAGCAAAGGAGATAGGACATTTCATTTTTATTATTTAAATTTACTTTCTAAATCTTAAATTTAACCCAATTCACCTTAAAACATTTAACAAATTAAATAATCTTTCATATATCTCAGATCAATGCATTCGCTTTTATGGTAAATATCCGAAGACAAAAATAATATGAAACATAAAGTATATGTATTGTCGATGTACAATAGTTCGACGACAACTCGCTTCTCGGGATTAAAATTGCAAAACGGTCTGTAAAAAACTGAGTCACGCACTTTAAATTTTATTGTTAATTTTATGTCAACTTTACTAACCGGCGTCATCGTCTAATTTGGCGTTTTTAAAACCAAAATCAAATAAACAGCAATTTGCGGACTTCTTTCTCTTTGCTTTGGCGTCCATGATTACCGAATGGAGATTGGAGCAACGTATCGAGACCTACGATTGGATAATTGTATGCAAGCATCCAATGAATGACCGCGTAACATTCATAAACCAAATGTTTCTGGTTTCGCGGTAAAATTGAACCGGTGTCGCAGTACAGTTACCAACGCGTGAAATATTTACGGTATACACAGAGCGATCGATTTTTCAAAGATCCAGCAAAAACAACCGATTAAAAGCCGATTTCAACCGATGTTTTTGATCGGCAATCGGCTTTAAATGAAAACCCTGTATCACCCGACATACCCTTATGTAATGTTGGCGTTGTTTGCTACAATACGCAACTTTACACGATTATATTATACGTGTAGATCAGTAGAGTATCCGCAAAATAAACCACTGATAACTTCAGTTTGTATTTAAAGCGGCTGTTATCGACACCACACTCTCCGATCTCTTAAAGTGTCGATAATACCCGCCCTTGCTCTACATGTATAGAAACCTTTTGAAAACATTGTGGGAAAAGGAGAAAATGCTGGTAACCAGCATTTTCTCCTTTTCCTACAATGTTATCTACTCTGCTGGAAACAAATTTCAGTTTTTGAGTTATGTTTACTTTGTCTTCTGGAAGTGCTTTCAGTTTGGGCCAGTCTAAAATTCTGTTGTTTGGTAACGAGTTAATTAAAGGGTATCGAACTCACAACAACCAGGTCATGAATCTGACACGCTCACGATTGAGCCACCCAGGCGGGCCCTTTTGATTTGGACTAGAAAATTCTGGAGAGCAGAGATCCACGACAAGACCTCTCATTCAAATAGCCTGTCTACATAAGCAAGACCATCGGTGGCCAGACTGATTAGCCCATTTTATGGACCAATGTTCCCTTGCAAACTCACACTCCTCTTACAATCAATACAACACTTACATATTTTTTGGTATAACAGTTGGAATCGTTGACCAACCACATCACATAGCAAAACAATGAAATACACCGTACAATCGCGATAGTTTCTTCTAAACACACCATGGCGAACTCCATGAACAACATACCAACAACATAGTACTATGAAACACAATCTGGCAAGCGCCATGACGAGAACTAACACCTCGCCAGCAATTCTAAAGGCAGCCACGCCTTTACCCACTACATTGTGGTACTCTAAAACACAATATGGCAAACGCCATGACAAGGACTAACACCTCGCCAGCAATTCTAAAGGCAGCCATGCCTGACTCACGATACTCTGAACGCTTAACGTAGTACTTTGTGTCCAACTATATACATAACATGAACTAAACAAAATTGTACGTGTGGTCCCAGTCGGTTCCAACTCTGAACTGAAGAACCCGCGCACAAGCATTATACTCGTGCACTACACGAACGCCTCCTATCGGAGCTTAGACTATTACAAGGGAAATTAATTTTCGTCTAATTCAATTCCTCAAACGCCGAAAATAACATTTATCTTTGACAATAGCACTCTTTTCAATTTTTACTTAACACTTTACCACACAATCCCGACTTTTAAAAACCCTGAGATAGAAGCCTTTTGAAAACATTTCTACGCTCCCAAAATCAAAAATCAATTTTTGATTCACATTTATTTTGTCGTCTGCAAATGCTTTCAATTTGGAGTAGTCCAAAATTTTGTTGTTTGGTAAAGAGTAATATCTCCTCTAGTGCTCTGTCTTCAACATTGACGCCGAATCCAGCTATGGCCATATAATTTTTATGTAGCCAAAGATTGGATTGTTCAGCAATGAAATTTTGGTTTAGAACTAAAAGGGTTTGAAATTTAATAGCTAAATAACATGTATCAAATTACACACACAGCAGACTATACATATCAGTAGGTCAATCATTTTGACCTACTGTGAAATATGGAGATTGAGAGCATGTGACACTTAACAATGAACTTTACCTCCTTAAAGGATTTCCTCAACTTGTCAAAGAATGGAAGTTGTCGGATATCTGAACAAACTTTACCAGCATTTCTCCTTTTCCCACAATGTTTTCAAAAGGCTTCTTTCTCAGGAGCGCTAAAAGTCTTCATTGTGTGGTAAAGTTTATAGTTCCAGACATGAGAATTTTACAGATTTTCAATATTTTCAGTTTCTTTGCAATAGCAACAAGTGTTTTCACAGGTATTTAATTCTTTTGGAGAAGTTCTGAAGACAACCATGCCAAGATCATCCCATGTGGTCTGGTAAAAATTATAAAGGCTGTTCTAGAGAAAAAGATGTTTCAAATAAAGGTTAACACACAAACAGACTGACACACAGATACACAGGGCCAAGACAATGACCCAAGCCGGCTGATCTTAGTAAGAGGAGCTAAAAAGCACTAATGCTACAGATTCTGGATTTCTGTAAGAGATGAAAAAATTCCACCCTATACAGCCCTCTTCATCAGACAATGAAATTTTTAAACCATATCTACTTCTAAAGTACTTAACCCTTTACTCCATAGATACTCATTTCTACACATTGCTTGTAGGAGCCTTAGGAAAACATTGTGGCAAGAGGTGAAATTGCTCGTGACGATCAATTTCACCTTTTATCACAATGTTTTCTATACTATCAAAAGGTGTCATTTAACCCTTTACTCCATAGATACTCATTTCTATGCATTGCTTGTAGGAGCCTTTTGAAAACATTGTGGGAAAAGGTGAAATTGCTCATAACAAACAATTTCATCTTTTGCCACAATGTTTTCTATGCTATCAAAGGTGTCATATACACATAAGAAATAGCTTCATCCTTGCTTTTATTTAGGGTCAATTAGAGGTACCATAGAAATGCCTTATGGGGTAAAAGGTTAATGTACACATAAGAAATGGCTTCATCCTTGATGTTATTTAGGATGAATTAGAGATGCCATAGGAATGCCTAATGCCCGGTAAAGAGTTAATACTGATAACAAATTGAATGTGGCTAAAACAAGGAAAGTCTACCATAGAGAATGTGCTGAGGGGAAAGGACAAAGTGATAGCATTAATTGTTACCAGCATTTTCCCTGCTTCCACTACATTGTTAAAAAGAAAGGCACAAGCCTAAGGGTCATTCAAACTGCCAATTGTGTAGTAAAGGGCTGATGGATTCAAAAAACTTTTTTTTTATCTTTTGTAAAACAACAAAGATGACTCAATATGGTTGACGTGATCATGAATGACTGTTCCTTCATCTGTAAAGGCTCAAGCCTTTATACCTTTTAACCCTTAACCCCATAAGGCATTTCTATGGTATCTCTAATTGACCCTAAATAACAGCAAGGATGAAGCCGTTTCTTTTGTGTATATGACACCTTTTGATTGTGTAGAAAACATTGTGGCATAAGGTAAAATTGCTTGTCATGAGCAATTTCACCTTTTGCCACAATGTTTTCCAAAGGCTCCTACAAGCAATGTGGAGAAATGAGTATCTACGGAGTAAAGAGTTAACCCTCTACCACACAATCCCGAGTTTCAACAACACTTCAAGTAAACGGATCTTGAAAAGTTTAAACAATGTGGGAAAAGATCAAAATGCTGGTGACGAGCATTTTCTCCTTTTCCTTCAATGTTTTCATCCCTTTCAATACAAGACTTGCCATTCGAATCTTAATTCATTTGCAGTTTGCCAAATTGCTTCCAGTACGGACATGACTAACATTGTGTCAATGGGTAAATGAGATAAATCGTACTTTTTCAAACCATTTGCACATGACAAATAAGATGTAGCTAAAATGATGTGAATCATCATTCTTTTAAAGGTCAGAAAACCTTTAACTCATTACCAGACGACAATATTTTTGGCTTGTCTAAATCGAAAGCATTTGCAGACGACAAAATAAAAGAAACTGTGAAATTTTTAAATTCGTTTTGTAAAGGGTAGAAAACATTGTGGGTAAAGGAGAAAATGCTGGTTACCAGCATTTTCTCCTTTTCCCACAATGTTTTCTAAAGGCTTCTTTCTTAGGGTCGTCAAAAGCAGGGATTGCGTGGTAATGGGTTAAGAGGTTACCAGCATTTAAGTTTTTACAACTCGTGTTCTATAGGGGTTTCAACCCTTTACCAGACGACAAAATGTAAGCGTTGTCCAAACTGAAAGCATTTGCAGAACACAATTTCAATGCGACTCAAATGGTGCAATTGTTTATTGAAAGGGTAGAAAAGATCGTGGAAAAAGGAGAACATGCTGGTCACCACCATTTTCTTCTTTTCCTACAGTGGTTTTTAAAAGCTTCTTTCTAAGGGTAGTCAAAAGTCGACATTGTGTGGTAAAGGGTTAAAGGTCAGGAAACCTTTGAGGGGTTACCAGCATTTTTTCCCTAAGTTTTTACAACTCTTGTTAAGTTCTATAGGGCTTTAAAAACAAACCCTTGCTTGCTGGTTTCCTTGTTTGTTAACTCTTTCCCTCATGACACTACTATAGACCAGCCGAAATTGAAAGCATTTGAGTATGACAACTTAAATGCGGCTGAAACTATTGGATCTGTTTCTGAAAGACTGGAAAACACTGTTGGCAAGGAGAAAATGCTGGTACCAGCATTGGCAATGAGAAAATACTGGTACCAGCAGTTTCTATCTTTTCAACAACGTTTTCTAGTCATATGTGCCAAGATCATTAACAATCGACGTCAGGATAACTGTGATATGGAATAAAGGGTTTCAAGGTTTCACCTGACAAAAACCTTTTAATCCATTAGAATGCAATACCTGCTTTTGACCACCCTGAGAAAGAGGCCTTTAGAAAACATTGTGTGAAAAGGAGAAAATGCTGGTAACCAGCATTTTCTCCTTTTCCCACAATGTTTTCTACTCTTCACAAAAAAAATCTCAAATTTTCAGTCACTTTTATTTTGTCGTCTGTATCTGTAAATGCTTTCATGTCGGATAAGTCCATATGCTTGCTGTTTGGCAAAGACTTAACCTTTTGCCATACAATACCTACGGGGAAAGAAGCCTTTTGAAAAAGAAAATCCTAGTAACCAGCATTTTCTCCTATTCCCACAATGTTTTCTACGGTGTCAAAGAAAAATTGTACCATTTATGCTACATTGACATTGTCTTCTGTAAATGCTTCAACCCTTTCCCAAACAATCCCTGGTTTTCACAACCCGAAGAAAGAAGGCTTTTGAAAACACTGTGGGAAAAGGAAAAATGCTGGTAACCATCAACTTTTCCTCTTCCAAAAATGTTTTCTACCCTTCCAAAACCAAATTTAAATTTTGAGTCCCATTTGTCGTCTGCAAGTGACTTCAATTTATATGCAACGATCGATGCTCTTTTTTTCCACAATGTTTTCAAATAGATCTAATAGCTATTACAGAGTTTTAATTGGGAGACTTTTAAAGTCAGCAGAATAAAAATTGGTTAGTTATACATTATCTTTTGAGGAAAAAAAAAAGGTGACACGTTTGATTTCCACGGTCAAACCAGAGAATGAGTAAATACTCGCTCGGAACAGCTGTTCGGAGTTAAATCGAGTGACGAAACATTTGGGTCGATAATCCCAGATCTACGAAAATAGTTCCTTTTCTACCTACCTGTTTCTGGCTTCATTCTGATTAAAACCGCTCAAACTCCTATCAGTTATTCTTCGAACTATCTTTAGATGCCATCATCTTCCAATATTTTCCCTTTGTCGAGCCGTAGTGACTAATGAACTGCGCTTTTTCATCCCTCGATCGTTTCCTCCCAAGTGACGATTCGCTCGATCTCGACTCCACTGTTTATGGTTTCGTACATTGGTCACGTGAACAAACATAAACAAAAAAAGTGTATTCAACTTAAAAATACACTAATTAAGATAACAGAACCCATCTTCTATATTCTTTCATTCAACCTATAAAGTAAATCACAATAAAAAGGTTGAATTTCCTAAAAAAGAGATGCCTTCGGTAATTCTCGGTTAAGGAAACGACCTTCACCTTCGCCTATTAACCTGGAGATAGGTTACTTTAATAAATAAACTGAAAATACGGAAAATAGCGTCGTATATAGCATTACTAAGCATCGCATTTTGCAGATTGAGTTTTCTTATTGATGATTCCAGCGTGAATAATGATATTTTTCTCGCTTATTGAAGAAATGACCGAAGAAATATGTTTGACATTTGTGAGTATCTCTTTCCGCGAAGGGAGGCTACTGTGCTGATATTTAGCTCATTATTGCGCAATCTCATTTCCCCCTTTATTCCGTTGTCTGCTCATAACATATTCTTCGAAGATTCGACCTGTCTTATATGATGCGTCACTCTCCCCGATTTTCGGCAAACTGTAGTATTACGCGCTATAAAGTAGCAATGGAGAAAATGGCTTTTATCAATACGTTTGAGGAAAACTCGGATCTGTTTTAGGTCCAGATTTGTTTAAAATGTGAATCGCACCAGGTATAGCGTTTTATTGAGTAAACGTTTATTTAAGTTTGAAATTCAAAGTAACCGTTGTCGCGTAGGAATGTGGTAAGGTTCTGTACCCAGGATGCCCAAATTAGTTAGATGAGTAAATCTATTTGTAGAATGCATGCCATCTAGCGGGAGATAATGCCCTGATTCATACTACTATATAGATCTTTGAATCTACTTGGACTTGTATAGATGAAATGCTTAGACCGGTATATTTATGATGGTATACTGGTTCATTTCCTACCTTGCTGACTGACTGTCATTGAGTCTTATCTCAAAAGAAATTAGATCTAGATTCTAATTCTTACCAATTCTTCACACGATAAAATTCATTAAATGTAGAGTGATCTGTATATCTAGTTTATTATATAAGTCTACCTAGCAGTGAAATCCTGGAATTTCTCAGTGTAATAAATTTTGATATCATCACTAGTGACGTTATCAACTTTCACTTTCACTTCCTGCCGTAATTTGGGAACTAGATCTACTTTTTTTTTCGACTGCATTTTTTTCGACTTTCAAACGCAAAATTACAAATAATGATGTTAATAAGGTAGATCTATATAATAAATAGAATAATCATGAAAAATATCTCACTCGGACGCGTCGTAAGGCGTTAAAAAAAACTCGTGCTGCGCACTCGTTTATTCAACGCCTAACAACGCATCCTCGTGAGATATTTTTCATATCAAAAACAACCAGTTGATTACCCTCTATTTAATAAAGGAAATTGTCGTTCATTAAAATGGAGAAAACGTTGTGGGTAAAAAATACCAACAAATGCTGGTTAATAGAAATCTAGCATTTTCTCCTTTTCCCATGTTTTTTTTTTTCAAAAGCCTGCGTCCTGGAAGACGTTAAAGGTTGGACGGAGTAGTAAGACATGTAGACAACTCATAGAAAAGCATAGATCTAGATCTAACTAGTGTGATTTAGGTGATCTCGATTATTTTTAGGGAAAACACCCACGGGTACGAACTCTGCCGATTCCATAACCCGATCTGCATCGATCACCCGAGGAAAGCTGGGAAGAGGTAATGGTTCTGGGAATAGATGCAATATCGATAACCCTTTACCCTAGCATTTATCTGCTCAAACTGCAAGATATAACGAGAATTTCTGGTTAGATGTAAATTAATGAAGGGAGAAACGTAAAACACTGACGTAAATTTGACGTCACTAACACATTGTACAACGTCACGATTAATACTGTACTGTATTTTTTTACCTCCCAAATGTTTTAATATTACGAGGAAATGAAGTTCTTGTACAGGCCATTTCAAAATCAGTAGATTATTCTGTTGTATTAAAGACTTTCCAAGTTGAATTTCCTCGTCGTAGATCTAGATGTAATTATCATGGTATGTGAACGTATTCAGAGATGTAAGTTGCCGTTCAACCCAGGAGATGTTAGATTTGCTTCTGTTTTTTAGACAGACGACAACTGTTTTACTAGATCGAAGCCTAGATCTGCTTAGGAAAGAATGCGTAAGAAAGAGTAAAGTCTTAGCTAGCCGACGATTTAAGAGACGACTGCTGGGTCTACACTGTCTCAACGGACTAAAACAGGTTTCTTACAGGTAACACAAATCTAGTTCTAAGTGAGTAGATCTAGATCTAGATTTCAAACTATGGGGCGGCAAACTGTTGACCAGTAATATTCAAGCCAACTGAAGCCACTCTTTAGAATTTAACTCTTTACCAAACGACAAAATTTTAGACTGGTCCTAGATCTAAATAAAAGCATTTGCAGACGACAAAATAAAGGTGACTGAAAATTGAAATTTATTCTGGGAATGGTAGAAAACACTGTGGGAAAAGGCCTTCAAAGGCCTGTTTCTCAGGGGCGTCAAAAGTAGGGATTGTGTGGTAATGGATTAATAGATCTAGATCTAGTCTAAATGAATAGATATATCTGCTCAAGTTGTGAAAGATTCATGTTCAGTTTATAAACATATTTTATCCGTTATGTGTTTAATCTAGATCTAACTCTTTACCAAACGACAAAATGCGAATCAAATATTGAATTTTGACTTTGGAAGGGTTGAAAACACTGTGGAAAAAGGAGAAAATGCTAATTAGATCTATTAGCATTTCTCCTTTTTCCACAATGTTTTCAAAAGCTTTTCCTTCTCAAGATCGTTAAAAGTCGGGATTGTGTGTTAAAGAGTCTGTTATATAGAGTAAAACAATATTTGGCAACATGAAAAGGATTGGGCCAAAGGCATTATAACCTAAAGCTTAACTCATTACCAAACGACAACATTTTAGGTTTGTCCAAATTGCATTTGTCCACGAAAAAATAAAAGTGACTGAAAATTTGGATTTTCTTTTTTTTGTGAAGGGTAGAAAACATTTTTGAAGGGTAGAAAACATGGAGGGAAAAGGAGAAAATGCTGGTTACCAGCATTTTCTCCTTTTCTCACAATGTTTTCTAAAGGCTTCTTTCTCAGGGTCGTCAAAAGTAGGGATTGTGTGTTGTTTCATGCTTTGAGGATATCGAGATATAGATCTAGCAGTGAAAATATTTTTTTCGATCTTACACTGGTACCGCCAGTGAAAATACCAATTTTCACGTTGTCTGCGCATGTCACATTCTTCGAAGATTCGAGTATCTAGAGAATGCCATCTAGCGGAAGATAATGCGATTTTCACGTTCTTGTTACCTAGGTAAATTGCGCGTGCCTCACAGCCAGATGGGAAATATGACGTCATATACCTTACATTTCTCGCGCCTGACGTAATATTGTAATGCGTTGCTATGCCGGAGGGGTACGCCAGGGGGTATAACAGAAAAGAACTATACTGGATTTTGATAAAGCTCCTCCCAGAAAGGGTTAAAAGCATGAAATAAATAGAATATTTGTTGTTGTTTTTTTTTTCGGTGAAAGATCGAAATTTATTTCATCTCGTGAACACCATCGGTAATATTTTCACTCGTGGCTGCACCACTAGTGAAAATATTACCGATGGTGTTCACGAGATGAAATAATTCTATATCTTTCACTGAAAAAGACAGATATCCTCTATGTTATGAGTTAAACACAGTTCCGCTCATTAATACAGTCACGTCATTGAGCGTTCTATAGAGACTATGATATTCAAATAGATCTAGATCTATATCAAGTCAGATAGTCTATATTCAGATCTAGATAAAAAAAAAAAATTCAAGACACTGACACCGAAAACAAAACAAAAAAATACGAAGGAAGAATTGATAATTAGATCTATTTCATGCTTTCCGGTAGGTTATCGAAAAATAGCGGTGAAATATTTTTACGACCAGCGAAATATAGACCTAGATGTAGATCTACTGCTTTTATGTTCTAACAGTTCAAATGAAGATGGTAACGCACAGATTACCTTGGTAAAATGCGTTTTCTGCGCATGTCATATTCCTCGAAGATTTGACTGGTCTTCTATGATGCATCACGACGCCATATGCTAGGAAAAGTAGGGCTTACACCGAAGCTATTACCCAAGCCTGTAGGGGCTGTTTAAATAAATGGCCGGTGCACAGGTTACATGCAAGCTGATCATAGCTGAATGAATTTCAATTTTAGTTTAAAGTCAAAGTATAGGTTGTCCGTAGAAACTATATTCCGGTTCTGTACCCATTACCTCCCGCTAGATGGCATTCTACCAATACATATCTATCTAATTTGGGCATTCTGGGTACAGAACCGGACTACTTTTCTGCGCGACAAACTAAAACGTTTACTCGATAAAACGCTACCTAGTGCTATTCATTCAGCTACGATCAGCAGTGTACAGAAATCTTGAGCTACATGTAAAACAGGCCTGATTTCTCCTCAAAGCATTGATAAAAGACATATTCCCTACTGCTACTTTATAGCGCGTATTATTACAATCCTCCGAATATTGGGGGAATGGTGCATCATATAAGACTGGTCGAATCTTCAAAGAATATGGTATGCTTAGACAACGGTTCTGTACCCAGAATGCCCAAATTAAACGTCTATCTGTAGGATGCCATATACCAGGAAATGGTGAGGTAAAATATCATTATCTCCCGCTAAATGACATTCGACAAATACACATATCTAACGTTTATTTTTTTTGTTCGATAAAGGATCGATATTTATTTCATCGAGTGAACACCATCTGTAATAATATTTTCAATCGTGGCTGCGCCACTCGTGAAAATATTACCTATGATGTTCACTCGATGAAATAAATTTCAGTCTTTCACCACAGAAAAAACAAATATCCTGTATTTCGTTTTCAGACAGCAAATTACACAGCTTGTAGAGCGCTCTATGTCCAAGGATGTAAGTTTGCCCGCAATGGCCAAGTTTGTTTCTGACAGAGAAGAAAAAGTTGTGGGAAGAGGATAAAATGTTTTCAAAGGCTTTGTTACTTTCTGATAGATCTAACCGTTAACCCATTACACAATGTCTACTTTTGACGACCCTGAGAAAGAAGCCTTTAGAAAACATTGTAAGAAAAGGAAATGGAGAAAATGCTGGTAACCAGCCTTTTCTCCTTTTCCCATATTGTTTTCTGCCCTTCACAAAACAGATTTCAAATGTTCAGTCACTTTTATTTTGTCGTCTGCAAATGCTTTCGATATGGACACACCTAAAATTTTGTCGTTTAGTTTAAACATATTTTATTCATCAGTATATAACAATTAGCAACAAACGTAAGTCATATTACACATGTACTGAAGAAATGGATCAGAATGGAAGCTACAGCTTATAAAGTTCTTCTCCAATTTCCAGACAATTGTTATGGTCCATGTATTTCATAGTCAATGTGATAAAAATAATTTCAGAGTAGAAAGAAGTAGAAAGAAAACAATATTAACAAGAACAAAAAAAACCAAACATTAGAGGTAGATTGAAACAGAATTTTGTCGTTTGGTAATGAGTTAAAACATGGATCTTAGCTAGCAGCTTCAGTAGACGTAAGTTATCACACCAACAAAAAGACTTGAGATTCCACTCCTTTCTAGATAGCGGCTAAAAACTGCTGTTTTGCTAGAGCATGCATCGACGAGAAAATTCTGCAAAATAAACGTTATGAGGATGGTTACGTACTTTTGCTTCTGCCTTATTTATTCATAATCTGACTTGTGAAATCCTACGAAAGGAACATTGACTGGAACTTTGACTAGAACTACAACCTCTGATTCGGCTGATCGGAAGATCTATTACGTGAAATTATTTTCCGGTCTGCCAGTTCACAAGTTCTAGTTCCTGTTCCTTTCATCCAAACACCAGATCTATAATTTCACTATGAATTTATAGATCCGGCCTCAAAACTATTAAAAAAAAAACATGAAAACTGCTCTAACATATTAATTGCTCTTTAATGAGATGAGTGAAAGTGTTGATTCCGTTTGTCTTGAAATTTTTGCAATTTGAATGGTTGGTTTTAAACTGTTCGAGGTGAAAGGACTGCTGTGCTGGAGGCTTTCGTCTCTCCTATGAAGTACGGGAGAATTCATCACTTGCACACACATGCCGGACACCCGTGAAATGATGAATAACATTCGAAGACCATATGGAACCTCTCGATAGGGATGAGATTATCGAATTTTATTGGATTAAAAAAAAATATGTTAGTGTTCAACTGAAATTTAGATCAAGTTAGACAGGGAAGAAGGTAAATAACTGTCCTACAGAGATACCAATACTGTAAGAGTTATTTACCTTATAATATACCCCCCCCCCACCCAACACACACTTTCCTGTCCTGAACATACGAACTTTGTACCAAAATGTATTGCTATTCTTCGTGTTTATATATGGATCCAGTTCATGAAATATTGCTAGGGATCAAACCTATTTGACATTTTGAGTGAAATACCTTTTTTTTTAAAAAAAAGTCAGCTTACTTTCATTTTGCATTTAATGTCAAGGTCACTGAGCCGTGCCCCCTTTAAATTTCATACACCGAAAAGTAGATCACAGTTACCTCTCGGAAAGTAATCGCATTGATCGTGTGAACTTTATCATTCTAATTCGGTTCAAATCTACGACATATTCATATTTTATTTCTGCAATAACAATCGCCTTTGGATAGTTACTTTTTAAAATTTGAACTACTTTATTTCGATAAGGAATGTGCTTACGCGCCCTACAGTATGACATTGCTGGTTCCCGTTTACGAGGTTGGGCATTCAAACAACGTCTAAATCGAACGAGTTGGTCCCTGGCTGAGCTCGATAAGTAATCTCAAGAGGGCCACAACAGTGGAAATAAAGCACTTAAACGTCAACTACAGCTAGCTATTTTGGAAACGTATACCGTCTTAGGTATGCCTTTGTCATGAGCTAAAATATCGTGCAAAATGTAATTGCATTTAAATACAAAAGTGTCTACTTCCGTATTTATTCCGATGCCTTTTACACTCGAGCGGTTTCGTACATATTCCGTAACGATATAAAGAAGCGTTATCAAATACCATAGCAACGGCACGGGACACATGTCAAGCTGTCAACATTATGTTATACCTTTTATCATGTGATAAGCGTAACGATACTTACGCGTTTCGTATACATGTTTTTCGCGTCTACATTGTTGATTCCAAACTTTTTCAAAGCAAATTCTATCGACGCTTTCCATTTTTTTTTTTCCATCTTTTTTTCAGAAAGGAGAGAAAAAAAGAAAATAAAGACCATCTTTTTATAAAGTTCTTGTTTCCCAGACTATTTAAAATTTATATTATGCCCTGTTTTAGAAAAGATTTTGAAACCTACCAAAAGGTTGTACATTGCCATTCCATGTTATTTTTCTGATGAACCATTTGGAGAAAGCTTTTGAAAACATTGTGAGAAAAGGATAATTTGCTAGTTTTCCATATCCCAAAGTGCCATCTACCCAATTTAAAGCTGGACACTAGAATTTTCTCTTTCCCCACAATGTTTTCAAATCCCTTGCATAACCCAAGTAATAACCATGTGTGTGTGTGTGTGGGGGGGGGGGGGGGGGTTTAAAGGTTTAAAGCTAAGTCTAGAGACTTAGCTATGTAGGAAAGAGACTAAAGATCAGGTATCTCTTGAAAAATAATGGTCAAGATTAAGGGACATGGTCTAGACCCAAATAAAATGTCTATGAATGCCTTTTACTCTTTACCAAACAACAAAATTTTGGACTTGTCCAAATTGAAAGCATTTGCAGAAGACAAAATAAATGTGACTCAAAAATTGAAAATTGATTTGGAAAGGATAGAAAACACCGTGGGAAAAGGAAAAAATGCTGGTTACCAGCATTTTCTCCTTTTCCCACAATGTTTTCTAAAGGCTTCTTTCTCAGGGTCGTGTGGTAATGGGTTAACTCTTTCCCAAACAACAAAATTTTAGGCTTGTCCAAATATTGAAAGCGTTTGCAGATGACAAAATAAACATGACTCAAAAATTGAAACTTGACAACAGAAGTCTAGAAACCATTGTGAAGAAATGAGGAAATGCTGGTTACCGTCATTTTCTCCTTTTCCCACCATGTGTTCAGAATGCTTCTGCCTCTGGGTTGAAAAAAAAAAAACAGTGATTATTTGGTAAAGGGTTAACCTGGCTAAAAACTTTACCACACACTCCTGACTTTTAACGACCCTAAAAAGAAGCCTATAGAAAACATTGTGGGAAAAGGAGAAAATGGTGGTAACCAGCATTTTCTCCTTTTCCCACAATATTTTCTACCCTATCGAAGTCAGAAAGCAGCATATTAACAAGATTTAATTTGTTGGCTGCAGATGCTTTGAATTTGGTCTAGTCCAAAAATTTGTCATTTGGTACAGTTAATCTCTTTACCAAACAATCCCTGCTGGTTTATAGTACTCCAGATAGAAGCCTTTTGAAAACATTGTGAGTTGCGTCTATTTCGTTGTCTGCAAGTACTTTGAATTTGGACCAGAATAAAATTTTGTCATTTGGTAAAGGGTTAAACAATGACAGTGTTGTCAAATGGTATGATAGAAAACACTGAGAGAAAAAAAAAATACCATGTTTTTCTTCTATCTTTTGAATTGACTTCTTCAACTCAGGAGTGTTGGGTAAAGAGTTAAATTTTGATGTACTGGCAGTTGTTATTGCTAGATTTATGTGGAAGAGAATTATAAATTAGCATGAATTATTTTAACCCTTTACTACAAAATCATACATTTTAGCCACTTTGGGGTAAAAGGTTTTTAAAGTATTGTAAGAAAAAAATAAGAAAGGCTTATTACTAAAATTTTTCCTCCTTTTCCGCAATGCTTTTAACTCTTTCAAAAAACAAAAACATTTGAGCTGTCCTCTGTGAAAAGGGGGCTTAATGCAGCACCAAAAGGTATTTACCCTGGTCAGCCTGCACAGTCTGTGTGGGCTAACCTGGGCCAAAATCTTTACCTATTGGTTGATTTTTCTGTATTTGTAAAGCCCAGTCTACCACATGATTAACTCTTTACCACACAAGAAAATTTTAGACTGGTCCAAATTGAAAGCAATTGCAGATGCCAAAATAAAGGTGACTGAAAAATTAAAATTTGGTTTGGGAAGGGAGAAAACACATTGGGAAAAAGGAAAATGCTGGTTACCAGCATTTTCTCCTTTTCCCACAGTGTTTTCAAAAGGCGTCTTTCTCAGGGTCGTTAAAAGTCGGTATCGTGTAGTAAAGAGTTTAGGCAGCTCTTTAGAAAAATGGCTCTAATGGAACCAAAATTATGTGACTGCTTGCGCTGGTATCACATATTACAGAAATGCATCACAGTAAGCCTCCATTTGCTAGAGTATGGTGCAGATATTTGCACCAATTTATTTTGGACCAGTACAAAATTTGATGAATTTTATGACCCTGAGAAAGAATCCCTTTAACAACTTAGTCGTAAAGGGAAAAATATAATGGTATGCTATTTGTATATCTCTTTAACACACAAAACCAACTTTTTATGACCTTGAGAAAGAAGCCTATAGAAAACATTGTGGGAAAAGGGAGAAAATGCTGTTAACAAGCATTTTCTCCTTTTCCCACGATATTTTCTACCCTATTAAAGTCGGAAATCATCATATTACCAAGATTTAATTTGTTTTCAGCAGATGCTTTGAATTTGGTCCAGTCCAAAACTTTGTTGCTTGGTAAAGAGTTACCAGTATCTATTGCTCAAGGGGTTCACCCTTTATCTGTATTGAACTTTACAAAACAACAGAATTTTAGACTGGTCCAAACTGAAAGCATTTGCAGACGGCAAAACTAATTTCATTAAAAAATTGATATTTGTTCTCAGAGGGCAGAAAACATTGTGGGAAAAGAGATATTTCAGTTAACTCTTTACCAAATGACAGAATTTAAGACTTATCCAAATTGAATGCATTTGCAGATGACAAAATAAACGTGACTCAGAAATTGAAACTTGGTTTTAGAAGAGTAGAAAACTTTGTGGGAAAAGGAGAAAATGCTGGTTACCAGCATTTTCTCTTTTTCCCACAATGTTTTCAGAAGGCTTCTTTATCTGGGTCGTAAAAACTAGGGATTGCTTGGTAAAGGGTTAAAGGGGGAACATAATTAACTCTTTACAAACAACAAAAAATTAGGCCTGCCCAAATTGAAAGCACTTGCAGACGACTGAAGAAGCATGACTCCAAAATGGAAATTGGTTTCCAGCAGGGTAGAAAACATTGTGGGAAAAGGAGAAAATGCTGCTTACCAGCATTTTCTCCTTTTCTAACAATGTTTTCAAAAGGCTTCTATCTCAGGGTCGTAAAAAACAGGGACTGTTTGGTAAAGGGTTAGATTAAATTCATGAGCAGTGATTTAGCCTTTACCCTGTATCAAACTGAGCCCAGTAACTAAGTCATTAACTCTTAACCAGACGACAAAAATTTAGCCTTATCCAAATTGAAAGCAATTGCAGACGACAATTTCAATGAAGCTTTAAAGGTGCAGTTTTCATTTTGATAGGTTAGAAAACATTGTGGGAAAAGGAGAAAATGCTGGTTACGAACATTTTCTCTTTTTTCCCACTATGTTTTCAAAAGGTTTTATTTCTCAGTATCGATTAAACTTTTACCGCACAATGTTGACTTTTAACACCCCTGAGAAAGAAGCCTTTTGGAAACATTGTGGGAAAAGGAGAAAAGAGAAAATGCTTGTAACCAGAATTTTTTTTCTCCTTTTTCGCCATGGTTTTCCTCACCATCAAAGAAAAAAATACACCTTCTGAACCATGTTGCAATAGTTATCTGCAAAAGCTTTCATTCTGGACAAAGCGAAAATTTCGTCGTCTGGTAAAGGGTTAACTCTTTACCACACAATTTCCGCTTTTAAGGACCCTGAGAAAGAAGCCCTTTGAAAACATTGTGGGAAAAGGAGAAAGTGCGGGTAACAAGCATTTTTTCCCTTTACCATAACGTTTTCTACCATTCACAAAACAAATTTCAAATTTTCAGTCACTTTTATTTTGTCATATGCAAATGCTTTCAATTTGGACAAGTAAAATATTGTTGTTTGGTAATGAGTTTACCCTTTTCCATTCAGCAGAATTTTAGACCCATCCAAATAGAAAGCAATTTTAGGCAATAATTTCATAGTGGCTCAAATGATGCAACTTTTCTTTGATAGAGCAGAAAAAATTGTGGGAAAAGGAGAAAATGCTGGTTACCAGCATTTTCTCCTTTTCCCACAAAGTTTTCAAAGGCCTCCTCCTCAGGGGCATTAAAGGTTATTGTTGTGTGGTAAAGGGTTAACTCTTTACTCCATAGATACTCATTTCTACACACTGCTTGTATAAGCCTTTGGAAAACATTATGGCAAAAAGTGAAATTTGCTCGTGATGAGCAAATTTCACCTTTTGCCACATTGTTTTCTACACTATCAAAAGGTGTCATATACACATAAGGAACGGCTTCATCCTTGCTGTTATTTAGGGTCAATTAGAGATACCATAGAAATGTCTTATGGGGTAAAGGGTTAGGGTACAAGAGATGAAATCAGTGGTTGCTGGTTTGAATAGCCAGTTTGCCCAATTTCTTTCCAAGGACTGATTATACCGGTAGTTATTGTGACAGGGTTCATCTGTTTCTCACCACTGATCATCATTTCTAGGAATCTTGCGTGGAAAAGCAGCCAGTAGATTTGGAAGAAATTTGGAAGAAAATTGTGTAAAGCCTTGTTATATAGGAAATCCTTTAAGACATGGATAGGTACACTGGCTGCTGTGATATAACTGAAAGAATGTTGAAAAAGCAGTTTTAAACACTTAAAAGTCAATTAACCCTTTGCTTTTCGTAGCATTGTGGCGTCTGCAATTGCTTTTAACCCCTAGGCTGCTAAGCGCAACTCATAGACTTTATCCAGACAGTGTAGATTAAGATCAGACTACAGAAAACATGCATCTGATCTTTGATGTACACTGTCTAATAAGAAGTTATCATTCTCTCAAAAATACCTCTGAAATAGTAAAATTTGGGTAAGATAGAAGAATCTCTCAAATTTCAAATTTAAGCCAAAAAAGTGAATCGAACCGATTTTTTATTACTCTAAATCCTTTGCCTAAGGAAGTTTGATATATATAACAGTAACAACACCCCTGCTATTTGTTTTCCTTCACTGCTGATCATTGTTTCTGGCAACCTGTAGGTTGGGGAAAAAAGTACACTGTTATATAGGAACTCCCTGAAAACATGGATAGGTAAACTGGCTGGAGTGATATAACTGAAGGAATGTTGAAAGCAGTGTTTAACACTTGACAATCTACTAACCGTTTGCTTTTGGTAGCATTGTGCCGTCTGCAATTGCTTTTAACCCAAGACTGCTATGCGCAATTCATTGACCTTATGTAGACAATGTAGATTAAGAACAGGCTGCACAAAACATGCAGTCTGATCTTTGATGTACCCTGTCCATTAAGAAGTTATCATTCTCCCAGAAATACCTCTGAAATAGGTAATGAAGCAAGAAATATAAGGGTCAACCCTTTACCACACAATCCCGAAATTTATCGACCCTGAGGAAGAAGGCTTTTCAAAACTGTGTAGGAAAAGGAGAAAAGGCTGGTAACCAGTATTTTCTCCATTTTCCACAATGTTTTTTACTGTTCAGAAATCACATTTTAATCAAATTTATTTTATCATCTGCAAATGCTTGCATGTCTAAAATATTGTCGTTTGGTAGACTGAACCAATTACCACACAATCCCTGCTTTTGACACCCCTGAGAAAGAAGCCTTTAGAAACCATTGTGTGAAAAGGACAAAATGCTGATAACCAGCATTTTCTCCATTTCCCACAATTTTTTCTACTGTTCAAAAATCAGATTTTAATTTTTAAGTCACATTTTTTTTGTCATCTGCAAATGCTTTCATGTCTAAAATATTGTCGTTTTGTAGAGTTAATCTAGACAAGTTTTACATAATAATGGCTGTGTGACAAAGAGTTTATGGCTTTCTTTATCTTTGTTTGTGCATAATTATTCATTGTTTTTTTTTTTAGTTTGAATTTTCTAACATTTAACACAATGCATGTCTTTACCTTTTGCCTGAATATCTTGTATTCAACAGAATTCGATTTTAAAACTAAAAATATATAAATTATTTTCCATGAAACTCTATGTTGTGGGTACTCATTAGAATTGTCTCATTGAGACGATTCTAATGAGTACACACAACATAGGGTTTGAAAGAGAAATAATGGATTTAGAATACCATCACTGTCGCTTACCTGGAGCTCTGTTCAAATTATGGTATCATACTGCAAAGAAATTTCTGGTGATCTGATTGATTAACATGCCGGGAACATATATCATGTTCCCTGGCAAAGACCACGTAAGGCCAGTTTCCCTTTTGAGTGCTCAGTAAACATCACTACACTTGCAACACAACATCCAAAATGGCGGTGTCAATTGATCACCAGACTGCACTTGTATGCACCCAACTGCAAGTTGTAGTGACATCAGTTTCCGATGACGTCAGTTTTCTTTGAATTGGGGCACTCAGAAGGATATTTCTATTTCATCAGCATACTCCATTCATGAGATTGTAAAACAGAAAAAATTTGGCCCAACACACTTTGAAAGGGTAAAACTTTGCAGTATAATAAATTTGTTGTACGGTTAGGTGGCAGTGGACTTGGAAACTTGTTTACAGCTGTGGTGAATCATGTCGCCACCTCGCCTTTGGCTCGGGGCAACATGATCCACAACAGCCATAAACAAGTTTCCAATATTCCCCTGCAACCTGCAACCTGCAACCTGACTGAACAACTATTTAATCCTTTCCCAAGCAATCCCTGGTTTTTACGGGTCTGAAATAGTAGCCTTTTGAAAACACTGTGGGAAAAGGAGAAAATGCTGGTAACCAGCATTTTCTCCTTTTCCCACAATGTTTTCTACCCTATCATTGACAGAAATAAATCATCTTTTCAGGAAGAGTTGAATTGTCATCCGCAAATGCTTTCAATTTGGTCTATTCCAAAAGTTTTTGTTTGGGAAAGGGTTAAATACTGTGCTGAGTCCTGTAGCTCTGTGGGTAGGGCAGAGGATTTGAGAACAGGAGGTCTCTTGTTCCATCTTCGGCTCGGCCAATCCCTTTTTGAAGTTTGATGATTGTCACTTTGACAAGATTCTTTCCTCTCTCACTGCTGACCATTATTTTGACAATAGTTATGAAGGAAAGCAGCCAGTGGCTTGGAAAGAATATCATGCGGAATATTGGTAAAAAAAACCCCTCCAAACAACAAACTGTCCTGACAACGCATTTGAAACATTACGGAATAGAGGGAAATTGCTGGTAACCAGCATGTTCTATTTTCCCCAAATATCTTGCCCTATTTCAATCATTTTAGTCTCTTTTATTTCAGCGATTGCTTCAATTTTGCCTAAGATTTGTTCCTTCATCTGGGAAGACTTCACGCTGTACCATACTTCCTTGTAATTTAAGCATTTTTCATTTTCCCCTGTGGGCTATTAAAATCTCATTGTGTAACATTTTTTGTCTGCAAATGCTCTGAAATTGGAGTGTTACTTGCCCTAGAAGACGGCAAGTAGAAAACCCAGAAAAGCATGGATAGGTGCACTGGCAGTCATGATTAACTGGTAACTGAAAACATTTTAAAACACAATGCCATACCATTTTGTTGTCTGGTTAACCCATTACCAGTTTACCACACAGTCCCTACTTTTGACGCCCCCTGAGAAAGAAGCCTTTAGAAAACATTGTGGGAAAAGGAGAAAATGCTGGTAACCAGCATTTTCTCCTTTTCCCACAATGTTTTCTACCCTTCACAAAAAAAAAAATCAAATTTTCAGTCACTTTTGTGTTGTCGTCTGCAAAGGCTTTTGATTTGGACAAGCCTAAAGTTTGTCGTTTGGTAATGAGTTAACACTTTACCAAAGAGTACAGACTTTGAAACATTCTGATGAAGGCGGCTTTTGAAAGCATAGTGGGAAACGGAGAAAATGCTGGCAGCATTTTCTCCATCTACCACCATGTTTTCCACCCTTTGATAGACAAATTCCATGTTTCTTAGGAACATTTAGTTTGGTGTCTTCTATTTTGACCAGACTAAAATTTTGTCCTGTGGTAAAGAATTGAAGGGTTATAATACATTATTCCTTTTTCTGGTTTCAGAATGGCTCAGTTGTTAGCACAGTCTGCAGGCTCAGGTTCGAGCATTGGCAGCAATTCTTCATCCACTGTAAGTATAATTGGCAATACCATTTTTCATGCATTTAAACTCTACAGGATTGGACTTTAGGAAATGTCCAAGTCAAAAGCAGTTACAGGAGGAAAAATGAATGTGATTCAAAAATTAAATTTTGAGAGCTCTATATACCGGTATATCTATATATCTGTATAAGAGAAATCTTTATATTCTGTCATAAGGATTAGGACCCCAAACTCATTTGTAAATATTGTTTTACATCAATGTTTTCTTGAGGGCTATTTGGCTTCAATCTTTTTAACCCTTTACCTCATATGCCAATTTGAGGCTCTTCCATTTCAGCAGCAAATAAAGATACGATGTCAAAAATATGGACAAATGAGGATACAAATATCTGATTGAGTGGAAAACATTGTGGGAAAAGGAGAAATTGCTCGTTACGAGCAATTTCTCCTTTTCCCACAAGATTTTCAACAGCTGTCTGTTGTTGATGCGTCAAAATGAGTATCTATGGACTAAAGGGTTAAAATGAGAGTTAAGGGCTGTAGACCTTCATTACACAAACCCTTTCCCAAACCATCCCTGGTTTTTACAGGTCTGGAATAGTAGTCTTTTGAAAACATTGTGGGAAAAGGAGAAAATGCTGGTTACCTTTTTCCCACAATGTTTTCTACCCTCTCATAGACAGAAATCATCATTTCAGCAAGAGTTGAATTGTTGTCTGCAAATGCTTTCAGTTTGGTCTAGTCCAAAAGTTTGGGAAAGTTTTTAAAATCTGCTATATTGAATACTTATGCAGACAATGAATTTCCCACAATGTTAACTACTGTTCACAAAACAAATGTCAAATTTTCAGTCACTTTTATTTTGTGATCTGCAAACTGTAAATTTTGCCGTTGGTAATGAGTTAAGTAAAGCCATGGAAGACCCATTTATGTTATAAGATGATAATAGGTAATTCATTTGTCAGAAAATATTTTTTCAGCCAAAAAGGTTTAGGAAGGTATAAACAGTTAGAATCTACTAGATGAAGGATGTATTAATCTTATTTCATGCCCCCACCCCCTCCAGCTGTTGTTGGTATTCGCTACATTTCCACCAAATATTGGTATTTTTTGCGTTTATGCAGTTTTGCAGCAGACTGGTTTGGAAAACATTACGGCAGATTGATAAATTGCTGGGAAAGTGAAAGATTTGAAGCCTTGAGGCCCCAGGCTTACTTTAGGTCCTGAATGTCCTTGGGCTAAATACTTTAACCCTTTACCACAATGACGACTTTTGACGACCCTGAGGTAGAAGCCTATCGAAAACATTGTGGGAAAAGGAGAAAATGCTGGTAACCAGCATTTTCTCCTTTTCCCCACAATGTTTTCTACCCTACCAATAAAGAAATTTCAATTTTTGAGTTGGATATTTTGTCATCAGCAAATGCCTTCAATTTGACAAATTAAAACTTCGTGTTTTGGTCAAAAATACTTTTGTGTTGTTTCATATTATTCAAGGACATTGTGAAAGATATCTGCATCAGATTTGGAAACCCTTTACCAGACGACAATATTATCCTTGTACAAATTAAAAGCTTTTGCAGTCAATAATTTGATTCTGACTTTAGTGATGCAGTTTTTCTTTGGTGGGATAGAAAAAGATTTTGGGTAAGGAGGAAATGTAGGTTATCAGCATTTTCTCCTTTTCCCACAAAGTTTTCAAATGGCTTCTTCCTCATTGTGTGGTGTAGGGTTTACTACATGACACAATATTGTTGTGGATCAAGCCTAACTCTGTACCAATCAGCATAAATTTGATACAGGAATTGTAGACGAAATTACAGGTGTGACTCAAAAACTGAACCTTGTTCTGGGAAGGGTACAAAACATGGCAGGAAAAGGCTTGTACCTCAGCCGTACTAAAACTCAGGATTGTTTGTGAAGGATAAAATAATGCTTCACAACTTTCATTACCCTTGCAGCCTTTGTTAATCACGACCAGACTGCTCAAAACATGCAGTCTTAGCTTTAATCTACACTCGCCCCTGTGCGAAAGTATATTTTGCAATGGAACCTTGGAAATGCCCTTATTAACTAATTACCAAACGACAAAATTTTTGGCTTGTCCAAATCGAAAGCATTTGCAGACAACAAAATATAAAGTGACTGAAAATTTGAAACTTGTTTTGTGAAGGGTAGAGAACATTATGGGAAAGGGAGAAAATGCTGGTTACCAGCATTTTCTCCTTTTCCCACAATGTTTTCTAAATGCTACTTTCTCAGGGTCGTCAAATGTAGGGTTAAGGCCTTTTTTTTTTTTTCTAAAATCATTAAGTCAATTTGGTTCATTCATTGTTCAAAGGGTTAGCAAGCAACAGCTGGTGAAACATGTAAATTGAGTTCAAACAGGTTACGGAGATTGATCAAACTTATCTGTTTACCAAACAGTCCTTATGACTCAGAGGAAGAGGCCTTTGAAAACATTGTGTTAAAAGGAGAAATTGCTGGTAACCAGCATTTCCTCCTTTAACTACTGGTACACTGTTTTATTCTGCTTTTATAGACAAATTTCATTACATGAAACACATTGATTTTGTTGTTAGGCAGTCTTTTGACATGGTGTCTGCATTCATGAGGTATAGCATCAGCCTCATAACATAAAGGTCCTGAGTGCGATACCAGGAGCGCATGTCAACGTTTGGATTTTTCACTGGCCCATGCATTCGGCAGAGTACTGGTGTAGTTCCCAGGAAGCAGAATCGGAGAGATTAGTATAATTTGGAAGAACTTGTTTCTCAATCAATGTGAAATAAATACATACATGTTTAAACTAATCTTTTGACTTTAGACAGGTGTTTTTATTTTGTAAAGAGTTAATGACAATTTAGAACTCAGTTTTAAATTGTTTAATTCTGTACCAGGTGACAAAAATTGTAGACTTGTCCAAATTTGTACACATTTTGCAGACTGCAAGTCCATTGTTGTCCCTTTCCAAAACAATCCCTGGTTTTTACGGGTCAGGCATAGAAGCCTTTTGAAAACATTGTGGGAAAAGGAGAAAATGCTGGTAACCAGCATTTTCTCCTTTTCCCACAATGTTTTCTACCCTATCATATAGAACAATCATCTTTTTAGCAACTGTTAATTTGTCATCTGCAAAATGCTTTCAATTTGGTCTGGTCCAAAATTTGCCGTTTGGGAAAGGGTAAAGGGATTAGCCTTTGAAGATACTAAAAATTCTGTGGAAAAAGGAAAATGCTAGTTACCTGTCTCATGCTCTTTTTCCACAATGATTTCAGAAGCCTTTTTCCTCAGTTTGTTAAAACACAGATTGTTTGGTTCAGTATTCATGTACATCCTTCATCAGACAAATTTTGTATTTTTGTTTTTATTCATGTTTGAGAAATTTATTTGTTATTTACAAAATGTTTTGTCATTATTTTGAAACCGTAAAATTTACTTGACTCCAGTGACCAATAGTAGCACCTTACAGTGCTTTCCAATAGGTCTGATGTGTGAAAAATTTCATAAAATATTATGAGAAAATGTTGGTAACTAGAATTTTCTACTCTTTCCAATGATGGTCTCTAAATTTTCTTTGCTTTTTGAGACAAAATCCATCATTATAATGTACTGTATGTTTGCATAATTATGCTTTCAATTTGGCCAAATTTAAAACACTGTAATCTGCGGTTAAGAAAAGCCTTTGACGTTCTAATCTTAATAAAAGCCGCCAAGCAAGACTTCCTGACCTTTTAACTCTTTACCACACAATCCCAACTTTTAATGACCCCGGGAAAGAGGCCTGTTGAAAACAATTTGGGAAAAGGAGAAAATGCTGTTAAACAGCATTTTCTCCTTTACCTACAATGTTTACTACCCAGTGAAAAAAGAAATCAGCATTTTAACAACATTTGTCTTCTGCAATTGCTTTGAATTTGGACCAGTCTAAAATTTTGTCATATGGAAAAGAGTTAGGACAGTATTGATCAAGATCAGGCTGCACAAAATGTGTAGTCTGATCCTGAATTTACACTCTCTGGGAAGGAGATTTTTTTTTTCTGGAAGATGAATTAGGAAAACAACATTCAGGTTGTTTTAACATCAGCTTGAAAGTTTTATTTAACTTACATGTAAGTGTTTTTTTGTCAAGAGTCAAGCCTTAAACTTCTAAATGATTTAAATGAAAGTTTTTAAAATTGAGAGTTAAAACCCAAATTTTTCTGTTTCAAAGCCATTCTTTGAGGGGGACAAATATCTCCTTGTCGGACACTTTAGATCCCAGATCAGACAGCACATTTTGTGTGGTCTGATCTTCATGTACACTGTCCACCAAAGGTTCTTGAGAAGAGCTTTACCACATAACAAAATTACCGTATGGACAGATTCAAATTAGAAGCCATTTCAAAGGGCATATTACATGAAGAACTAGTAATGGGATTAGTCTGTAAAAGAAAATAACATTGTTGGAAAAGAGGAAAACGCTGTTCACCACAATGTTTTTAGAAGCTTTCTTTCTCAGGGTCATTAAAACTGGGGATTGTGTAGTGAATGGTTAGTTGGTTTAGTTTTTCTGAGCATTGTGTGGATAAAAATTGGCTAACAATGAAAGGGTGTGAAAGATATTAAAGGGAAATTACTCTAGCAGACTTAACACAATCTAAGGGAGAAAACTTGCAGTGTAACAGGATGTTGAGTTCACTCATGTTGAACACAAAGAGTGTGTCCTGGATGTACATTTAAAAGTGTGCCATTGAACAATTTGGACGTTTTCCTGTTTCAACTAAGAGCAATTTCAAAGTTGATTGCCATTTTGTTTTTGGAGTTATTTTGTTGTTGATTTACTTGGTTTAAACAATGATTACAGTAACAGATAGCGAAGTAAGTGCTTTTGATTTAATTTCCAATTTGCTTTTATTTGGTAAATTTATTCCTCTACATTAATCTTACTGGAGTGTCTTTCAGGTTTTAAAGCAATTTTGAAGGTTAACCCTTTACTCCATAGATACTCATTTCTGCGCATTACTTGTAGGAGCCTTTGGAAAACATTGTGGCAAAAGGTGAAATTGCTCGGGACAAGCAATTTCACCTTTTGCCACAGTGTTTTCTGCAATATCAAAAGGTGTCATATACACATAAGAAACGGCTTCATCCTTGCTGTTATTTAGCGTCATTTAGAGATACCCATAGAAATGCCTTATGGGGTAAAAGGTTAAAATGGAAGCTAAAGAAATAGTGACCATATTATAACCTTGTTTTTATTTTCAGTGTGCCTGTTGCTTCTCTATATGGTCATTGTAAGCTTGGATAAGAATTTGCAAACACTGCAGGAAAAGGGCATAGGATATCACAGTTTTGAAGATAATTAGATCTGGTATTTCAGTATTGCCCCACACCTTTTTCGCTGTAGATGTATAGATCAATTCAACTTTTTGAGAGACATACCTAAATTTTCAGGACAGATCTGTCAAATAAGATCCCAGGTCACGGTAAAAAATCGTGCATGTCGAGAGAATGTTGGAATACACCATTGGAATTCACACGACATGAAAAATTTGTCTGTTATTTTTTAATTAGAAATTTGATATTACTTCCTGACTTTTCCTAGATGTCTGCAGCTCAGAAGTAATGTGTGATTTATCAAATTGTAACATTGTAGGGTATTCTTCAGTATCTACCTTTAAAGTATTTCAAACGAGATATTTTTGTTGGTCAAATGGTAGATTTACTGAAGTATATTTTAGTTTAGATGTTCTGAAATATTTCGAGCACTGAAGTGATGAAAATGACCATCCAAGTTCGAAAAGCAACAGAAATAAAGTGATTTCAAGTGATGTAATGACCAGAATATGTTACATGGTAGTGGACAGTGTAGATCTAAGATCAAACTGCACATTCTGTGCAGTCTGATCTTGATCTACACTATCCAGTGTCCACCCATGTAAAAAGGGCTCTAGGGTTTATATGTGGAGAGAGGGTGTGTAGGAACTATTGCAATTATGTTGGATTTTAGTTGTCTTACACATGTCATAATATTATTTTGGGAAAAGGGTGAACAGGCAGCCCAGATAATAAGAAAGGGTTAACTACAAGTAAGGAGTTCAAAACTGTGCAGCTGCTGTTCATCTTTCTTGTATGAGTGACCAGCTTTGCTGAGTGAAATATGAGCATTAACAAAACTTTTAGGGGAGCTAAACCTCTGAAGGTCATATAGGAAAATGGACTTCCTGCCTGCACTGTATATTGTATAGCTAAGGTCAAGGACATAAATGCATACTGTACATGGTCAGGTGTAATGACATCATAAAGAATGTTACTTAAAATAGATCATTTCTATGTTTAGAACAAATAAATTACCAGTAATGTTCTGCAGGTGTCTGGAGAAGGCTGTTGGAAAGAGGTCCCTTGATAACAGGGAAGAACCAACAGGGAAATACCAGAAAACACTTTTAGCCAGCATTTTCCCAATTCCACACTGTTGTTATCTTCACTACAAATCCCATAGCTTCATAATTGGGCCTGTATAATTTGTCTTGACTGCACATCCTTGACCTGTACTGCCTGTTAACCCTTTACCACATGGCAGAAAGTTAGGCCTATCCAAATTGAAGACATTTGCAGGCGATAATTTCACAGTGGCTCAAATTATTCAATTTTTCTTTGATAGAGTAGAAAACTTTGTGCTAAAAGGAGAAAATGCTGGTGACCAGCATTTTCTCCTTTTCCAACAAAGTTTTCAAAAGACCTCTTCCTCATGGTCGTTAAAAGTTGTCATTTTATGGTAAAGGGTTAATAGAGTAGAAAACACCATGGGAAAAGGCAAAAATTGTTCATAACGATCAATTTTTCCTTCTCCCACAGTGTTTTGAAAAGACCTAAACTGCAGACACATAAAATAAACATGGGCTTGTTTGGGAAAGGGTTAACAACCATTAGGAAGCAGACTTTTTAAATCATGGCAGGGGAAGACAAAATGCTGAAAAGTAACATTTTCTTGATTGCCGCCCCCAACCCCCTTCCTACCCTCCCTCCCTATCCCCAGTGTTCTTTAATCTTTCAGACACAAACCTGATCTAGAGAACCACCTTTCATTTGTCTTCTGCAAATGCTTTCAGTTTTGATTAGATTGAAAAATTGTTTTTTGGTAACGAGATCGAAGATAGACTGATGTCAAAATCTGATACTGTAATTGG
Source organism: Tridacna crocea (assembly GCA_943736015.1). Classification (NCBI taxonomy): domain Eukaryota; kingdom Metazoa; phylum Mollusca; class Bivalvia; order Cardiida; family Cardiidae; genus Tridacna; species Tridacna crocea. The sequence goes on along the minus strand of OX031057.1, from coordinate 13,140,378 downwards.
TTGGAAGCTAATTAGTACATGTATGTGTTATTTGTTGAGAGGTTTTCTGTCGGTAATGGTATTGCAAAACACTTTAATGATCATTATACCAAAGTTGTTTTCTATAATATTTTACACTCTTAACCCTTTATCAAACAGTCCTGTGATTTCACGACAATGAGTAAGAGGGCTTTTGAAAACATTGTGGGAAAAGGAGAAAATGCTGTTGACCAGCATTTTCTCCTTTGCCAACAATGCTTCTGACGTGTTAAAGAACTAATGTTCATTTGAAGAACTCTGAAATTTGTCATTTGCAGAATGTTTTCAATACGCAAGGGTCTACAGTTTCACAGCACAATCCCGAGTTTGAAAAAAAAAAATGGCCCTAAAGAAGGAGACTTTTGGAAAACATATTGTAGAAAGGAGAAAAAGCTAGTAACCAGTATGTTCTCCTTTTTCCACAATGTTTTTCATGCTTTCCTGAAGCAGGATGGGGGCATATTCTCTAAGGAAAGGTCATAAGGATGTGACCGTTTTTTGGAGAAAAACTGAAAAAGAAAATGTGGAAAAAAATAAAATGCCTCTTTTGGGACTAGAATTCACAACATGTGTTAACCCTTTCCCTAACGACAAATTTTGGACTCTTCCAAACCGAAAGAGTTTGCAGACGACAATTTTAGATTTTGAGAAAATGGCAGAAAGTTCTCAAAAAGAGTAGAAAACACTGTAGGAAAAGGAGAAATTGCTCGTTATGAGCAATTTCTCCTTTTTCCCACAGTGTTTTCAAAAGACTTTTACTGCAGACACGTAAAAACCAAGGCTTGTTTGCGAAAGGGTTAAATGTACATATATATCTTTTTATGCAATGTTAAAAATGTATTTATCCCTTTTTTGCAGTGTTAAAAATGTATTTATCCCTGTTTTAGTCCAGTCAAAATAATGAAAAAAAGGGGTTAACCCAAAACTAATTGCAACACAAGCCATTCTTTGATTTTTATGAGGGGTTACCCTCCCTAAACAATATATAAAAAGTAGGACGAAATAGGAAGATATGAAATTCGATTTTTTCGCGCGTTTTGTTTCCAGCCGCAACTTTGTGTACAAATAGTAGTTGATGTGTAAATTTTACATTCTTCGAACTGTTTTGAGCTTTCTATATTGCATGTAACATTTTCTAATAACTCTGGTAATGAATTATCTAGTTATTTGAAATATTGTTCTTTCTTCTTTCTGTTTTTTTTACTTAAAATAATGATAGAGGCAATATCAACTTACCCCACCCACTACTTTTTGTATTAGATTTTCAGGGTCAATTTTTTGGGGGAAGTGAACTGCTATGTGCATGATCATTCCCTGTATGATAATAATTGCTTATTAAAAGCCTACACGCATTCTTTCAATGGCTGCCATTCTATAAAGTCTGGCATAATGTCTTGTGATGGAATCGTGAATGCCGAATCTGGGACTTATCATAGATTTTGTGAAACAACAAAATCGTTTATGAATAAACTTGAATGTTCGGTTGAATGACTTTTTATGCAACAATCAGCTTGGTTTCAGTCATACCACTGTGACATTTCACATATTGGTGTATTTCTTTGGTTTCACCAGTAATAGGCTTGGGATCTCACTAAAAACATAGGAATAAACTTAAATCATTGTGTTTTAAGTTTAGAAATTGTGTTAGGATGTTTTTGACAAGATGCAGGTAATAATTCAACCTATGATAATTAAAAAATTTACAACATCTTTTTGGTCTTATATACTTACCCTATTGCTTTCTCTATAAATAAGCAAACCTTGAACCACCATTTTTATAAAAGTTAACATACCGCTATCAACTGCAGGGGCATATTAAGTCAATTAAAGGTTAAACACAAGTTCTCCCATAGATGTATTCAAGCAAAGCTGTCGTATGAACCAATGATTGTAAGTCATACAACTTAGATTTGTAACCCACACATACAAAGTTCCAACTTTGTAAGGTTTCGTTATTCAACCATATAATGTTCTTTTTCTTATTTTGAATTCCAGCAACAATTTCTTATCAAATTCGTTGCCATTTTAAGTTAAGAAAAAGCCACAATACTGGTTTTGTGATTGGTGTCTGTCAAACTCTATAAGGGACTCACTTTCCAAGTTAAGCAAATGATACTCGCATGCACGTGTTCAAAAGCCATAAGCAAGGGTTGTCCAAAATGTACTGTTGATAAAAAATGCAAGCAGGTCTTTTATGATAACTGAATGACATCGGGCATTTTTTGAAATAATTAAGGTTTCACCGCATCTTTTGAATTTAGTGTGCACTATGGTAAAATGTTCCCTAGCCAACCAGTAGACACATGCCTCGGACGTATCTTATATATAGAAAAGACTTAATTGATAAGTTACAAACCATGCAATGAATGCTAAAGTACATCTGCATAAAAGCTGATGTTATGAAAGCAGAGTGTCTACAGAGGTACGTTAATATCTGCAACAGTGTTACTAAGGAGAAACTTAAAGCTCTACTAATTTCATACAGAGACATCATGCAACCAGCCAAATCTAGTTCTTTGATGATGACGTACGATAGATATCAGTGAATTATGGACTCGGACAGGTTGCAGTTTGATCCAGTATTATTTCTTCGCGTGTTTACAAATAAAAGAATCGTTGGATAATATTCAACCAAGTTTGGAAACAAGCAGTTTAGAATGCTAGGTGGTATTGGGATGGGTGACCTTCTGACAATCCAATGACATACGCGTGGTGAATATGTTAGCTGATCTCCGTGCGTGAACCAGGAGGTAACTGCACTAAGACCATCTAGGTGACTTCAGTCTATCAGTAGTTTTATATCGACTACAAATGATAAAATTGCCAGCAAAGAAGGACAAGGTAAAGCCAATGGCAAGACTGCAGTAAGAATATGATTTGCCAAGAAGCGCAGATTCTTGGCCAGTTTAAACCAGGCGCCAACCTTTCGAGAACCTCAAGAATCTTATCCAGTTTCCAGTTATGACTTGGCATCTACTTATGACTCCCACATTATAGAGCAAGGCTTTCACTTAAACAGAGCTTTCTTCGTGGGCTTCTCCAGCTTTCCCAATGTAAACTGCTTTGGCAACAAGCATGTTTCTTCTTTGCTGAAGAAACGCTCCACACAGCCTCCGTTTCAAAAGAATGTTTCTTCTGATTATAATGCAAACAAAATCCCGACAATAGAGAATTTGGAATCTCAACTTTCATTAGTTACATGTAAGCCGGGCGGCTCCAGCCAGACTAGACTTCTACTGCCTGCTGCCTGCACAGAAATCGCCGATACCCTGACAATAAGTAAAAGGCAGTGCCTATTTGAAAAGATGCCCGGATGACGTGAGTTTTGTTGTTGTTGTTGCCGTTAACTGTTAAGTTGTACCTTAACATCCAACAAACTCTGTCTACTGACAAAATTTTCAGCTGTTCTTGTTCATTTGCAACTGCCGCTGGGCTGGTGCAATCCCCCGGATAAAGGCGCACTGTCCGTTGGCAGTTCCTAATTTGTGACCATGCCATTAGAAACGGTCCATGAACCATGTACACTCTCTCTTTGGAAATAGGAAAATGCTATGTACATGTATATTGTATTCTGATGGATTATATACATGTATACGAATAAGGTCAGTGCAAGTTTAGATCCTCGGCCCTCTATCCTGTGAACAGGACAGAGGGCGGAGGATCTGAACTCGGATAGTGGTGTTTTGCGGAATTTCAGAATGGTTACAAAATGGGTGAATTTTTTACGTTATCACCATGAATGGCAGGTGGAGATGATGCGAAAAATCCTGAAAAGTTAAATTATCCATCTAGGGTTCACTTAACTTTAGGCCCCTGAAGAAGAGTAGAATTCATAAGTCCAGTATTTCTACACTTTTTTTTTTATCATACAATGCTAAAATATAAAAAGATTTATATATCATTTTGATGATAATTTTATATGCAACATAAATGGAAATATCCCCAGTGTATCTCTGTGGAACTCTGTACTTAATATCCGTAAAGAGTAAGACAGTATCTGCTAACGCATCCATTTGTAGGAAGAATATTAACAGAGGTCTCTTGCGGTATTGTCTTACATGGATACGTAGCCTATGATTTATTGTAAATCTAGTTTTCATGCTAATTTGCAAATGCAAGTTGGAATGTCACATGATCATTAGCTTGCAACAATTATGTGGAATGGCAGTTAAATGAGTATATTATATTCGGACCACAAAACTACCTTCTCACTTCTTCAACACCAAATTTATAACCCTTAATAGAAACAGCTATTTCCACTATATTATTATCCCACAGAATTTGTATTAAAAATGAGTATTATTGTACTACTTTCACCGAGCCACTTTTTCATTTTTGTCCTTCCTGGAATTATCGTTTATAAATCTAAAAGCACTCTATTCTCATTACTAAGAGATGTGATAATTATCTCCCTTTTCTGGAGACTAACAAAAGTATCAACAGATAATATGAAGATAGACATCAAAGGAATCTCTGGTCAGTTAAAAATGTGCAAAAGTATTATATCTATATAAATCTGTCTTTATCAACGGTCAAGAAATTTTATGCAATGCTGCACTAGAAGTATTACGGGTCCTCTACATGTACCTTAACAAAGTGTTACCGACAAGTTTCTGTACATTTAAAGAGAAAAATATGGTCTGAAGTACTAATCAGTATTTCAACAAACAAAAATTGATTCACAATAAAAATGTAAGTTTACTATTGCAACTGTCCAACCTTAGTTTACTGTATATATACAGTGGTCCCTCCCTTTGCATTGGTGGGTGGGGTAAACCAACTCCAGTGTAGAACTAAATTGAAAGAAGGGGTGCTGCCTTATATGTAAATCATGCTGGGCAGGTTGTAACAAGTTGCTAGTGGGCTTTACTGTTACTTTCAAGAGAAAAATCAATTAGGAATGATGTGTAAAACTTGCGAGATGAGCCGTAATAAAGTTTAAAATGGCCAAATTCATATGAATTCAAAAAAGCTGAAAAAAATCAAATTTCATATCCTCCGATTTCGTCCTACTTTACATATGTTAAAAAGGTGTCCCTAAGGATGTTGAAAACGAAAAAAGTGTTTGTGTTGCAATTAGTTTTGGGTCTTCTCACAATTTGACTGGACTATTTATGTAGTTCACGAGTCTTTATACTGTTAACTTTTTTCCACACATTACAGAGTTTTATGACCCTGAGGTAAAAGGTTGGGAAAACATCTAAGGGAAGAGGAGAATTAAGCAGCATTTTGTCCTTTTTCTCCCACAATGTTTTTCTATTTTTTGTAAGATAAATTTTATCATTTTGGCCATATTTAATCTATTGTCTGCAAAAGAATTTAGTTTTGACTGGTCTGTTGTTGCATTTTTTGGTGAAGAGTTAACAAAGAACAAAGAAGCTGATAGTGTAGGCCAAGATCACTGTGCACATTATTCTGTGCATTGTGGTCTTGATCTACATTGCGTAACTCTTTTCCACACAATCCCGAGTTTTAATGACCTTGGAGAAGAAAGCCTTTTGAAAACATTGTGGGAAAAGGAGAAAATGCTGGTAACCAGCATTTTCTCTTTTCCCACAATGTTTTCTGCCCTATCAGGGAAAAAATTGCAACATTTGATTCACTATGAAATTGTCGTCTGCAAATGCTTTCAATTTGGATAGGTCTAAAATTTTACCGTGTCGTAAAGGGATAATGTAGATATGCAGTTACGTGTAAATCAAGGTTCAGTGCATCAAGGATATAAAATTCGAAGGCTTTTGTTATTGGTCTGACTGAGCTGCTGAATGCGGTGATAACATGAAAGGGGACGTAATCTTGAGATCTTGATATTAACCCTCTACCACACAATCCCGACTTTTAGTTTAAACATATTTATTTTACATCGATTGAGAAACAAGTCCTTATAACTTATACTAATCTCTCTCGATTCTGCTTCCTGGGAACTAGACCAGCACTCATGCCAAATGTGTGGGCCAATGAAAAATCCAAAGTTGACACCCGCTCCGAGTATCGAACTCAGGACCTTAAGGTTATGAGGCCGGCGCTCTACCTCACGACCACGGACACCACAATCCTGACGTTTGACGATCCTGCAAAAAAAAGCCTTCTGAAAACACTTTGGGAAAAGGAGAAAATGCTGGTAACCAGCATTTTCTCCTTTTCCCACAGTATTTTCTACCCTATCCAGAACAATCTTCGAACTTTGTCTCATTAAATTTGTAGTCTGCAAATGCTTTCAATTTGGACTAGTCCTAAATTTTGTCGTTTGGTCGAGTTAAGAGTTCAAATACCTGGCATGCCTTAATTAACCCTTTACTCCATAGATACTCATTTTTACGCATTGCTTGTAGGAGCCGTTGGAAAACATTGTGGCAAAAGGTGAAATTGCTCGTGACGAGCAATTTCAACTTTTGTCACAATGTTTTCTATGCTATCAAAAGGTGTCATATACACATAAGAAACGGCTTCATCCTTGCTGTTATTTAGGGCCAATTATAAATACCATAGAAATGCCTTATGGGGTGAAGCTTTAATCATTTTTGAGAGTATTGGTTAACCTTTTACGAAACAATCCCTGGCATTAAGGACCCTGAGGAAGAAGCCTTATGAAAACATTTTAGAAAAGGAGAAAATGCTGGTAACCATGAATATGAAACATTGTTGAAAACAGAGTTAACCCTTGAAGGGTATCATAAACCCAGTGGACATTTTCATTTTAGAATTAGATCCAGGTAATTGCTATTCCATGGCTTTCTTTTGTCTGCATTGTTTTAGCAAAGTGGAAAGTGTAGATAAAAGATTAGACTGCATATTTTGTGAAGTCTGGTCCTGATCAACACTTACTGGAAAGGCAACTGTTGTAGTGAAAGGCACGTTCAGGATTAGCCCTTTACCACACAGCAAAATTTTAGACCTATCCAAATTGAAAGCTTTTGCAGATGACAATTTCAAAGTGGCTCAAATGGTGCAATTTTGCTTTGATAGGGTAGAAAACTTTGTGGGAAAAGGAGAAAATGCTGGTTACCAGCATTTTCTCCTTTTCCAACAATGTTTTCAAGAGGTTTCTTCCTCAGGGGCATTAAAAGTTGTCATTGTGTGATAAAGGGTTAAATACCAAGCAAAATTTCTGGCTAACCAGGGTCAAAAAAGTTACATGTCCTGCTGCCATTTTGCACTCATCCTACAGTTAGACAAAGAAGGATAATCTTCCTGCTCTCTCCAAATTTTTTACCAGTAACTACAAGAGGATGAGTCGATTTTTTGGACCGTGCCATCTACCTTGCTCCTGTGCATATCTGACTGTGCCGTACTCCCCCAATAGATGAACATTCCATGAGTGACCAGTCTGTGAAACAAAATGCTGTCTGCATCATGCTGTAATAAAACTGCAGAGATAGTGGGAGAGAATACAATGATTGGAAACATCAACAGTTTTCCCTGAACTTTTTGTGTTTCCCTTTCACTTGCCAGAGATGCACATAATTATTGAAAGCAGTGACAGTTTGTTTCTAATGTGGAATGTCAAAAAGTAAACAAAATAGGTTTGTTTAAAATAATTATGAAAGAACACAATCGCTGTTTAGCTTTATGATACATAATGGAATGTCAACTGTTGTCATTTCCATAATTTGTCTGCTTTTAAAAGAGTCTTGTTTGCAAATCGCAGTGAGGGAAAAGTGTTAATAGCATCAAGGTGTCTGGTAGTGTACATCAATATGTCTCAGACTTTCCAGAAACTGCTGTCAGAAATCAGTAGTGACAGTGGAACAAAGCTTGTTGCATCGGAAATTTTGTGTTTGATTGTTTTTTTCTCTGCAGGATTATTTAAAATGAAGAAGGATTGGAATAAAGCAATTTAAGTGCTAGAGTCAAAATTATTGCAAATTATTCAAATGACAATTTGTTTCTGGCAAGGCAAGATAGGATTTTACGAGTTAAATTTAAATGGTTGGATAATGCAGTCCTATGGTCAAAAGTCATTTATAAATAAAAACCTCACCAATACAGACAGTGGCAAGAAAGTCTGTTGCGTCTGGGATGTAGGTTTGATTTCCATGCCAGGTCATTGCAATGAAGAAATTTCTGTTGATGAAGAATGTCCATCCTGGCAGATCCATACCTCACTTACAGAGGCTTGACAGGAAAGTCGTGTACACTTACACTGTTGTGTTGCCGGTTTATTGGCTTCAAAGTAGTCTACTTGTTTACTTTGGGTACTGTTACAACCTTGGGAAAGAAGGCCTTTGAACACATGGTAGGAAAAGGAGAAAATGCTGTCGACCAGCTTTTTTTTCTGTTCCCAAAACTATACAAAATGTTGGAAATGGGTAATTCTCAATTTTTTTGACATGTGTATTAATTTTATTTATGTATACAGTATCATGGCCACTCCTCATTTTTCTTATGCAAGCCATAGCAGTGTTGTGTCCAAAATTTTGTTAATCAAGTGAAAGAAACTGCCTTGATCACAAGGTGCTGGAAACATGGAATCTTTTTTAAAAAGCGTAAGATGACTTTTGAGGCCAATTTTTGACTAGATGGACAGAAAGTTATGGTAGAATTGTCCAACTTACATATAGCGTAAGTTTCATAATAAACTGTAAACAAGAAAGGAACTGGAGTCCACACACAGAGAAGGTTCCCACCATGCCTATTTATATTGGAGGGAAGACCTCCTTGGTATGACATACACTTTGTTCTCCTTTGTTTTCAGATAAAATGCCCATCTCGGCAGCTTAGTTGGTATTGCACATTGCTTGAAACAGAAGAGGCTAGTTTGATTCCCCACCTCACCCAAATTCTATCCTAAAATTGATGATAGTAAAGTCGTTGCGACTAGATTCATTCCTGTCTCACAGCTGAATATTGTTTCCATGATGTAGGAAAGTGGTTTGGAAATAATATTATGCTATATACTGTACTGGTTAAGGAATCTCTAGAAGTGCTTGGTTTATATGTGGATTGACTTAATATGAGGAATGATGTTGAAAACTGTATACAGTCAGATCTTAGAACTTATGCAACAGACTTCCCTGAAAACATATTGTTAATAGGAATTATTTCTTCTTACCTTAACCCTTTACTCCATAGATACTCATTTTGACGTGTCAACAACAGACAGGTTTTGAAAACATTGTGGGAAAAGGAGAAATTGCTCGTAACGAGCAATTTCTCCTTTTCCCACAATGTTTTCCACTCAATCAGATATTTGTATCTTAATTTGTCCATATTTTTGACATCATATCTTTACTTGTTGCTGAAATGGAAGAGTCTCATATTGGCTTATCAGGTAAAGGGTTAATGACTTTGCAACTGGATTTCTTTATACTGGTACTTTGTCATAGTGTAGTATACTGGTATATCCCACAGATAGATGTAAAGGTATAATGTAGACTGGTACAGATATTTGGTGATATATCATGCGGCCGTATCGACATGTGGTTTGGTAGCTCAGTTGGTTAGAGTGCAGGAACGGTATTCCTGAGGCCCTGGGTTCAAGTCCCGTTCAAGCCGCGATATATTTCTCACCACCTGTTACATTTGGCGCCCAACGTGGGACAAGACGAAAGAAATAGTTGAGAAACATACAGGAAGGGCCAAAGACAAAAATAAGAAGTTCTATAAAGCAAAAACAGTGCAGATATCTGTAGGACCACCACCTGTTACAATACTGAATCCAGATATACCAGTAGTTTCTTATGCAGACAGCATAGATCAATACTGAATCTGCACAATTCACTTCTTTGCAAGATGTTCTGATAAACTAACAATCGATATTTCAATAATCAAATTTTAGCTCTGTCCATTTACATGATTGTATTAGTTTGGCTGTTTTTGAAAAAGCATACAGGTAAAACCCTGTCGTCTTTTGCATATTAGCTGTTGTGCTCTGAAATGTTTGACATTTTTTCACGTCTCTGTTATTATTGAAGATACTTACTTCAAAGTTGGACCATTTGCTAACGATCGAAAGGGGAACCAATAACAGAAGCATGGGCGGATCCAGAGGGGAAGACCAGGGGTCCGGACCCCCCTGGAATTTTCGCAAAAATGTGGTTATCGGATTCGTGAAATGGTACTGGTTTGATATTGCACAGCATTTATGTAAAATACAGTCATAAATTAAAAAAAAAAGGTTCTAAATGTGGAGACCTCCTCATGGTTAGAACTGGAGACGTTGACTTTTCTTGTAAACGGCTTACATCCACTGAAATCCGGAAATCAAAGTATCATAATATGACGATTGCGTTTTCGGTGGGACCCCCCCCCCCCCCCCCCCCAGGAAGATATCTGGATCCGCGCATGAGAAGGGAAGGGAACTCAACATATTTTTCAAAAAGTTACATCCCCTTTTTGACTCTCTCAGCAGAGCCTTGGCACCCTCATGTGGTGCTTTTGATAGATTTACAGTAGTTACAGGCTGTAGTTGCTTACTGTAGTCCACACAGCAGTACAAGTTTATGTTAGCCCATAGGTTGTCATGTGGGACTAATAGACCTTTCACGGACACTGCAGACAAGATCAGGCTGCACAGAACATGTTGGATCTAAATCGTCTGATAAAGGGATATCTTTGGCCCAAAAATACCATTTAACTCTTTACCATATAATTCGGACTTTTAACGACCCTGAGAGAGAAATCCTTTGAAAACATTGTAGGAAAAGGAGAAAATGCTGGTAACCAGCATTTTCTCCTTTTCCCACAATGTTTACTACCCTCCCAAAATCATATTTCAATTTTTGAGTTGCATTCATTTTGTCTTTCTGCAAATGCTTTCCGTTTAAACTAGTCTAAAATTTTGTTGTTTGGTAAAGAGTTAACTAGGGAAATCTTGGTTTTTACTATCGGCCTGAAAGTTTCATTTCATTTATCTAGCAGGATAAGGGTTAACCCTTTACCACACAACAGAATTTTAGATTTTTCTAGATTGAAAGCATTTGCAGGTGACAATTTCAGTGTGGCTCAAATGATGCAATTGTTGTTTGATAGGGTAGAAAACATTGTGGTAAAAGGACAAAATGCTGGTTACCAGCATTTTCTTCTTTTGCCATAATGTTTTCAAAAGGCTTCTTCCTCATGGTCGTTAAAAGTCGGCATTATGCGGTAAGGGGTTAAATCGCTCAACAATTTCTATGACCATTTTCAGTTGATGAAACACAAACACAGCAGTTACAGGCGCCTGACACACGCTCTACCCTGGAACACGGAGTTAGATTAGACCATTATGCTCAATAATTTTTTTGTTTGTATCAGTTCGATGTGATGCTGATGGAACAGAGGTGCGAGTGCAATGTCCAAAATCAGCAGTTTACAGGCTGATGTTTCCTGTTGCAACCAGGAACACAAATGTCAGAAAAGTCTCATATGCTCAATAATTTCTATCTTCTATTTCAGTCCCTGTTAACGCTTTACCAAACGACAAAACTTTGGACTTGTCCAAATGCAGACTTCAAAAAACGGGACTCAAAAATTGAAACTTGACTTTAGAAGAGTAGAAAACATTTTTGGAAAGAAGAAAATGCTAGTTAATAACAGCAAATTCTCGTTTTCCCAAAATCGTTTCAATAGGCTTCTCCCACTGGATTGTAAAAACCAGGGATTGTTTGCTAAAGGGGTTAAGGGGATGCAGCGCAAGCGCGGGTACGAAATCAGTAGTTACAGGCTGCTGTTGCCTGTTGCACCCAGATATTAAGTGTAATATGCTCAATAATTTATATCTTCTATTTCAGTCAATGTTACTGGTAAATCTTTACCAAGCCACAAAATTTCAAATTGGTCCAAGTTGAAAGCATTTGAAGACGACGAAATAAATGTTGACTGAAAAAATTAAACTTGGGTTGCCGCGGGAAGGGTAGAAAACATTGTGGAAAAGGTAACCAGCATTTTCTCCTTTTCCTACAATGTTTACAAAGGCTTTTTTTATTAGGATCGTCAAAAGTAGTGATGGGTTACTGTTAAGGGAATGGAATACAAGGGCAATACTATGTAAAAAAACAGCATTTTCAGACTGCCTTTGAACACAAATATTAGATAAATCGGATAGGCTCAATAATTTCTATTGTCTATTTCAGTTCGATATGAAGGGGATGGAATATAAGGGCAAATACTTCTTAAAAAACAGCAGTTTCAGACTGCTGTTGCCCACTCTGCCCTGGAACACAAATGCTGGACAAATCGCATAAGCTTAATAATTTTTATTGTCTATTTCAGTTCGATGTGAAGGGGATGGAACACAAGGGCGGGTACTATGTACAAAAACAGCAGCTACAGGCTGCTGTGGCCCGCTCTGCCCTGGAACACAAATGTAGACTGGATATAGATTCAGAACCCAACACTGTCCGTATGACAGGTATCATCTGTACCATAGGTAAGTGCTTGTTATTATTGTCTAATTATTTACTTTGGCTTTACGAATATGATGAATGAGGTTTATCATATAACTTGCAGTATGCGAAAAGGGGCATTTGGATATTTGTATAAATTGTTGTCTCAGATCAGCCTGCGCAGTCCATGCAGGCTAATCGGAGACAGCATGTTACAATTACATTAGATTTTGTTCTTCAGTAGACGACATTAACCCTAATATTACGAAAGAAGCCTTTTAAAAACATTGTGGGAAAAGGAGAACATGCTGGTAACAGCATGTTCTCCTTTTCCCACAATGTTTTCTACCCTTCACTAAACAAATTTCAAATTTTCAGTCACTTTTATTTAGTCGTCTGCAAATGCTTTCGATTTGGAGGAGCCAAAAATTTTGTTGTTTTGTAATAAATGTTAAGTTCCTTTTTTGCAAGAGTATAGCTCATTTATTTTCACAAATTCATCATGGGGGGAAAATTGAGATCAAGCAAGCATGATTGGAAGACAGATTTAAGTCTTCATCTAAAGCCTTACAGTTTCAAATGAATGAAATTAACATGATACTTTCCCAGGCGAAAAGTTTTTAGAATTTTCCAATTTGAAAACATCTGCAGTTGAAAAATTCAAAACTTGTACAAATGAGGTTGAATTCTCATAGAGACTAGAAAGCATTGTGCGGAAATGAAAATGTTCTTGTTACCAGCACTCCCCAACAATGTTTTTATTCTATGGCTTTCTTCCTCCATACCTTTAAATTGTATGATATACAGAGCTCAAGATAAGAGGGAGTGATGGTATTCTAAATCCATTATTTCTCTTCCAATCCCTATGTTGTGGGTACTCATATAAATTCAATTTATTTACACACCTGCTTTGTTTACATTTGGCCATAATTGTTACTTTTATTTTATCATTTAGAGCAAGTCATGGCAATGCCTACCCCAGCATTTTCCCTCAGGTTTATCCAAGTCTGTGTTTCTTTGAACCCTCAAAACATAGGGTCATTTTTAGCTCTACTGGCTTTAAGCCAGCAGAGCTTATTCCAATTTGAGTGATCTTTGAGAGTTGTTTTGCATTATGAAAAGGATTAAGACTTTACTTGAGTTTACTGTCTAGAGGAAGAGGGCCTCTTAAAACATTGTCGGAAATTGCAAAAATCCTGGTAACTAGTATTTTCTCTGTTCCCATCACATTTACTCATGTATATAAATATAAATCTCACTTTTGATACAGTATTTTGGTTTCTGGTATGCCATGGTTTGAATTTCACCCAGTTTATAATTCTATTATCATGAATGATAGGATAGAAAAAGATACCGGTAGTGTGAAATGAAAAAAAGCAGGTTACCAGCATTTTCTCCTTTCCTGCCAAAGCTTTCAAAAGCCCTCTTCCTTCGGATCACTGGACCAGAGTGTTGTATTGTAAAGAACTTTCCTGACCGCTAATTCTGTACTTTTTGAAAACAGGTCCAGCCTGCAGAGAAGTGAAGATGCTTCAGAAAATGATCATTGAAGGAATGAATGTTGCCAGGCTGAACTTTTCTCATGGGACACATGAGGTAACAGACATTCAAGAAGTATTTAGTTGTAGGAAAATTTCTATGGTTTGAAGTTAGTTTAACCCATTACCACACAAGCCCTACTTTTGAAGACCCCCTGATAAAGAAACCTTTAGAAAACATTGTGGGAAAAGGAGAAAATGCTGGTAACCAGCATTTTCTCCTTTTCCCACAAGGTTTTCTACTCTTCACAAATTAAATTTCAAATTTTCAGTTTATTAGCTCTACTGGCTTTCAGCCAGCAGAGCTTATGTCATGGCGTGGTTTCCGTCGTCCGTCTGTCTGTCCGTCCGTCCGTCCGTTAGTCTTTTTCTTGTTTACGCGATAAAGTCTTCATTTTTGGTCAAGACAAGACAAGACAAGACAAATCTTTTATTCTCCCAAGTATACAAATAATACAAAAAGGGGAAATGACGAATACCATGCAAAGTTAAAACAAGATTTCCGGTGTATTCAGTGGTTTTATAACTATCTGATATCTTTTTAGAGTAATCTTTTTAGAGTAAACCATTTCCGATTAACCCCTTCCCAAACGACAAATTTTGGACCAGACCAAATTGAAAGCACTTTGCAGATGACAAATCAACAATTGCCAAAAAGATGACCCTTCTATATGATAAGGTAGAAAACATTGTAGGGAAAGTAGAAAACGCTGGGTTACCAGCATTTTCTCCTTTTTCTACAATGCCTTCGAAAGGCTTCTATACCTGGCCGTAAAAACCAGAGATTGTTCGGGAAAGGGTCAAATAGCCCAAATCTCTTTTTGTTGAAGTGCAAGGATTAGTGGGTGGGGGTCCACACTTTGTGTATTTGGCCAATTATCTAAACCAATCGTAGTTACGTAGCCCCTTTCCAAACGACAAAATATTCAGCTAGACCAAATTGTAAGAATCTACAGACGACAGCTTAAATTGGATGTAAGAAAAACAATCATCTCGGTCATTGGCAAAGTAGAGTAGAAAGCATTGTGAGAATGGGCGAAGACGCCGGTCACCAGCATCCTCTCCCATTTCCACAATGCTTAAAAAGGCCAATTTCCCTGTAGCAAGTGCATATTGCTTATACATATCAAAATAGTTCAAGAAGATAAGACCGAAGGCAAAATAAGACCGAAGGCAAAGTAGGAAAGTTGATAAACGTAGAAAGCATTGCGAGAATGGGCGAAGATGCTGGCTACCAGCACTCTCTCCCCTTTCCACAATGTTTCAAAAGGCCTATTTCCCTGAGGCAAGGATATATTACTTATATGTACATATCAAAATTGTTCAAGAGAATAAGACCATAGACAAAGTATGAGAGTTGATAAAAGTAGAAAACATATTGTGAGAATGGGCGAAGATGCTAGCTGGTTACCAACCTCCCCTCCCCTTTCCACAATGTTTCAAAAGGCCTATTTCCCTGAAGCAAAAGTATATTGCTTATACATATCAAAATTGTTCAAGAGAATAAGACCGAAGGCAAAAGATGAAAATAGATAAAGCTGAAAGAATTGTGAGAATGGGGGAAGACACTGGCTACCAGCATCCTCTCCCCTTTCAGATTTTCATGAAACTTACACAGTTTGTTTATCTCATCAATAGCTTTAACCCTATTGATTTTGAAAAAAATCCAACCAACAGTTTTGGAAAAGTAGCCATTTCAGATTTAAAATTTCCATTTCTTGTTTACGCGATAAAGTCTGTATTTGTGGTCAGATTTCCATGAAACTTGCAGAGTATGTTTATCGTATCAATAGCTTCAACCCTATTGATTTTGAAAAAAATCCAATAAATAGTATGGGAAAAGTAGCCATTTCAAGTTTAAAACCTTCATTTCTTGTTTACGCGATAAAGTCTTCATTTTTGGTCAGATTTTCGAGAAACTTACACAGTTTGTTTATCTCATCAATAGCTTTAACCCTATTGATTTTGAAAAAAATCTGACAAACAGTATGGGAAAAGTAGCCATTTCAGGTTTAAAATTTCCATTTCTTGTTTATGCAATAAAGTTGGTATTTGTGGTCAGATTTCCAGGAAACTTGCAGAGATTGTTTGTCTTATCAATAGCTTCAACCCTATTGATTTTGAAAAAAAATCTGACAAACAGTATGGGAAAAGCAGCCATTTCAAGTTTAAAACCTTCATTTCTTGTTTACGTGATAAAGTCTTCATTTTTGGTCAGATTTTCATGAAACTTACACAGTTTGTTTATCTCATCAATAGCTTTAACCCCATTGATTTTGAAAAACATCCAACAAAAAGTATGGGAAAAGTAGCCATTTCAAGTTTAAAATTTCTATTTCTTATTTATGGGATAAAGTCTGTATTTGTGGTCAGATTTCCATGAAACTCGCAGAGTCTCTTTATCTTATCAATAGCTCCAACCCTATGAATTTTGAAAAAAAAACATAAAACAGTATGGGAAAAGTAGCCATTTGAACTTGAAAACTTTCATTTCTTGTTTATGCGATAAAGTCTGCATTTGAGGTCAGATTTTCATGAAATTTGCATAGCTTGTTTATATAATCAATAGGTTAAACCCTATTGATTTTGAAAAACATCCAACAAACAGTATGGGAAAAGTAGTCATTTCAAGTTGAACAATTTCATTGCTTGTTTACATGGTAAAGTATTTATTTGTGATCAGATTTTTGTGAATTTTTCAGCTTATTTATCCCATCAATAGCTTTTTAACCCTGTTGAGTTTGAAAAAAATCAACAAACAGTAATGGAAAAGTAGCCATTTTGAGTTGAAAATGTCAATTTTTTGTCCCCTTTGCATAATGAATTCCTAATGTATGCTTGATTTAAAAGCAAAATCTCTGCCAGTAGAGCATATTCAGGCCCTTCAGGGCCTTCTAGTTTTTATTTTGTCGTCTGCAAATGCTTTCGATTTGGACAAGCCTAAAATATTGTCGTTTGGTAATGAGTTAATCTTTTCTATTTTACGTAGATTGTGAAACAAGGTGCCACATATTATAGGAATGCATACAACAATCACTCTTAATGATTGGTTCCTTGAAAACCTAACTAGTACAGTGTAGTACAGGCAGTTCCACAGTTTGGCCCCAGGATCCTCGAAAACCTAACTAGTATACTGTAATGTTGGCAGTTCTTTAAACAGTTAACTGGCCTTTTTCATTATAATTATTACGGGAGACCACAGCATGGCTTTGTCCCAATTTAAATACAATACCTGCGTTTGGGAGATATCTCCTTGGCACAGTGATCATAGTATTGGCCCTCCGTACGGGCGTTCTAGGGATTGAATCCTGCCCAGTCCCTTATTTCTGCCATACATTTGTTCATTTGTATCTTTGTTACGGACTTCGTTCGTAAGATGGGGGCTAGTCTGGGATGTTCTTTGTTACAAACATTGTTTGTAGGAATATGTTTCAAACCCTGAACTTCTGATGTGAAAGGCTTATGAGCCAGGCTTCACTACCATATCCCTAGGTCCACTGATAAGTCTGACATATGAGCTGTGCTCTGTTAAAAGGGGGCTTAATAGGTCAATGTTCTGTTTGTCAAAGGACCAAACCACCTTATGATTAAGTCAGTTATTGAAAAAAGTGGCTTATATGGATCCAAAATGATGTGATGTCTTGGGCTAGTATCGTAAGGGAGATGCAATTAACTCTTCACTGCACAATCTCGAGCCTACCTGGATGGCTGAATGGTGAGCATGTCGGACTCGTGACCTGGTGGTTGTGAGTTTGATACTGGGTTGATGCGAACTTTCTTTCTGGTGTATTTTCGCCTCGCACCTCTGAAGCATGTGAGAAAAGTAGTCGGTGGCTTTGGAAAGAAAGTTGTGTTACTACTGGTATTAGAAAGCCAGGAAACACATGTGCGTCACCGACCGCCATGATATGACCTTAGCTGTTGAAGTGGCGTCAAACCCAAATACAACCAACCAAGCACAATCCTAACTTTTTAACAACCCCTGTGAAAGAAACCTTTTGAAAACATTGTGGTAAAAGGAGAAAATGCTGGTAACCAGCATTTTCTCTTTTTTCCTTAATGTTTTATACCCTTCACAAAACAAATTTCAACTTTTTCAATCACTTTTATTTTGTCATCTGCAAGTACTTTCAATTCAGACAAACCTAAAATTTTGTCGTTTGGTAAAGAGTTAAACCCCACTTTGCCTGGGTATGGCTCATTTAGAATATTTCAGGTCAGCTGTTTGGTGTGTCTTCATTGATACTAACTATGGTTCATTTCTTATTGTAATATATAGACCCATAGCCAAACCACAAATTTTTAGACTGGTCGAAATTGAAAGCATTTGCAGACAACAGCAATTACAAGTATAGCGCAAAAAAATTCAATTGTGTCTCGGGAAGGGTAGAAAACATTGTGGGAAAAGGAGAAAATGCTGGTTACCAACATTTTCTCCTACAATGTTTTCAAAAGATTTCTTTCTCAGGGTCGTTAAAGTCTGGATTGTGTGGTAAAGAGTTGATAAGTTGGTGATACAGGGCCATCATGGTCCTATTGGCCCTTGAGCCATGCTCTAGCATATGGAGTCTTAATTCATCTCAGTGATGCATCGTATAAAGCAGATCATCATATCTTTATAGATCCGTAATATCCTTTTTGTCTGAATCATGAAGTGGAATGGTCTTTTGCATGCACCAATCAAAAGGTTTTGAAGCATGTCACCTATTGTGGATTGCAGATGCTGACCCATCTTCGCGAGCCAAGGTTATGATCACTATGTGGATCTTACCTTGGTGGATTAAGGCCGATTTCGAGATTCCCGCAATAGGCCCCCTATTGGATGCTAGTTATTATCCCCCTTTACATCATATTTCAGATAGCCAATGACATATCGTTTCCAATGACATATCGTTTTACGAACTGCTTACGAATATGATAATTCAACATGAAGCAAAAAGCATAAACATACTTTGACATTCCATCATCCGATGCTGGAATATAGCCTAAAACCTCTGATAATTGATTGATTACACTGAAACTTTATGTAAATATTGTTTGTCTATGTTTTTTTGGTAAATCATGACAGATCTTGCACACATCAATGGAGGTATCCACATGTTTACTTTCTATTTTTATTCATAAGGTAGCATCCTTGTTCTATTTTTATCTAAGATGAAGTGCTATGAGGGATTTTATTAGCTCACCTGAGCACGAAGTGCTCATGGTGAGCTATTGTGATCGTGCTGTGTCCGGCGTCCGTCGTCCGTCGTGCGTCGTGCGTCGTCCGTCGTCAACTTTTTACCTTGTGTACGCTCTAGAGGCCAAAGTTTTAGTCGGATACTCATGAAAATTGGTCAGGATGTTTGTCTCGATGAAATCTCGGACGAGTTTGAAAATGGGTCATGTGGGGTCAAAAACTAGGTCACTAGGTCAAATCTTAGAAAAACCTTGTGTACGCTCTAGAGGCCACATTTTCAGTCGGATACTCATGAAAGTTGGTCAGGATGTTTGTCTCGATGATATCTCGGACGAGTTTGAAAATGGGTCACGTGGGGTCAAAAACTAGGTCACCAGGTCAAATCTTAGAAAAACCTTGTGTACGCTCTAGAGGCCACATTTTCAGTCGGATACTCATGAAAGTTGGTCAGGATGTTTGTCTGGATGATATCTCGGACGAGTTCGAAAATGGGTCACGTGGGGTCAAAAACTAGGTCACCAGGTCAAATCTTAGAAAAACCTTGTGTACGCTCTAGAGGCCACATTTTCAGTCGGATACTCATGAAAGTTGGTCAGGATGTTTGTCTGGATGATATCTCGGACGAGTTCGAAAATGGGTCACGTGGGGTCAAAAACTAGGTCACCAGGTCAAATCTTAGAAAAACCTATTGTACGCTCTAGAGGCCACATTTTCAGTCGGATACTCATGAAAGTTGGTCAGGATGTTTGTCTGGATGATATCTCGGACGAGTTCGAAAATGGGTCACGTGGGGTCAAAAACTAGGTCACCAGGTCAAATCTTAGAAAAACCTTTTGTACGCTCTAGAGGCCACATTTCCAGATGGATACTCATGAAAGTTGGTCAGGATGTTTGTCTGGATGATATCTGGGACGAGTTCGAAAATGGGTCACGTGGGGTCAAAAACTAGGTCACTAGGTCAAATCTTAGAAAAACCTTTTGTACGCTCTAGAGGCCACATTTTCAGTTGGATACTCATGAAAGTTGGTCAGGATATTTGTCTGGATGATATATCGGACAAGATCGAAAATGGGTCATGTGGGGTCAAAAACTAGGTCACTAGGTCAAATGTTAGAAAAACCTTTTGTAGGCTCTAAAGGCCACATTTTCAGTCCGAAACTCTTGTAAGTTGGTCAGAATGTTTGTCTTGATGATATCTCAGACAGGTTTGAAAATGGGTCATTGGGGGTTAAAAACTAGGTCACCAGGTCAAATCTTAGAAAAACCTTGTATATGCTCTGGATGCCACATTTTCAGTCCAACACTCTTGAAAATTAGTCAGAATGTTTGCCTTTATAATATCTTGGATGAGTTTGAAAATGGGTCATGTTGGGTCAAAAACTGGGTCAATAGGTCAAATGTTATAAACACCTTTTGTATGCTCTGGAGGACACATTTTCAGTCTGATACTCCTAAAACTTGTTCATAATATTTGTCCTGGTGATACCTTGAATGAGATTGAAAATGGGTCATGTGGAGTCAAAAACTAGGTCAATGGGTCAAATATTAGAAAAACCTTGTGTACACTCTAGAGGCTACATTTTCTGCCTGATATTCTTCAGACTTGGTCAGAATGTTTGTTTTGGTGATGTCTCAAAAGAGTTTGATAATGGGTAATTGTCGGGTCCAAAACTAGGTCACTTGATGAAATCTTAGAAAAACCTTTTGTACACTGTAGAGGCCACATTTTCAGTCCAGTACTCATGAAACTTGGCCAGAATGTTTTTCTTATTGATATCTCAAAAGTGTTTGATGATGGGTAATGTCTGATAAAAAACTAGGTCACTGGGAAACTAGATGGTGCATGTTTGGTCAATAAACTCAGGTGAGCGATTTCAGGGCCATCATGGCCCTCTTGTTTGTGCAGTTAGAGCTGGCTGCAACCAATGAAAATGCATATCATTGGAATGTCAAAATCAAGTTCGATCCGCCTAGGGTAGAGATGATGCTGACCTGGGTGGATGCTTTTTGTATGTCCACTTAACCCCCATTTTACAGAGAACTGCACATATAATCTTGGATGAAGATATTTTATAGATGGTTTGTATATTTTTCAGTACCATGCTGGAACAATAGCCAATATTAGAAAAGCTATTTCTGAATTTACAGACCCCCGACCAGTTGCCATAGCCCTGGATACAAAGGGCCCTGAAATAAGAACTGGACTCTTGAAAGGGGTAAGTTATATAAGATCATTGTACAGAGCTCCAGATAAGAGGGAGTGATGGTATTCTAAATCCATCATTTCTCATCCAAACCCTATGTTGTGGGTACTCAATAGAATTGTCTAAATGAGACAATTCTAATGAGTATCCGTAACATAGGGTTTTCAGGAGAATTAATGATTTTTTAATGATACCAAAATCACTCCCTCTATCTGCAGCTCTGATTTTACCTCTGCATAACAAACTTTTTCAAAGGCTTAAGAATCAGTTTCTCTTTCTGTCTGTCTGTATCTGCCAAAATGCACATGTATGCATGCATAAATGTATTTAATTCAAGAACTTTTCTGTGTGTTCTTTTTCTACAAGTTTTTTATACGCCCGAAGGGTCGTATTATGTTATACCCCCGGTTGTCCGTCCGTCCGTCCGTACGTCCCTTAGCAATTTCTTGTGTGTGCAACTCCTCCTACAGTTTTCATCGGAATTATTTGAAACTTTCAATTTCAACGAGTCCAAACTTTTGTTGTTTGGTAAAGAGTTAAACACCAAAGAAACACATTCCTCAGTTTGGAACTTTCTCTGCACTGTCTAAACTTGTAAATTAACCCTTTACTGCAACTGTTTAAATGAACATGAGGGAGAAACCTTGTACAACAATTTATGTGCTAATGACCCTAAGGAAGAAACCTTTTACCGCCAACTTATGTGCTAATGACCCCAAGGAAGAAACCTTTTACCGCCAACTTATGTGTTAATGACCCCAAGGAAGAAACATTTTGCCACCAACTTATGTGTTAATGACCCCAAGGAAGAAACCTTTTACCTCCAACTTGTGTGTTAATGACCCCAAGGAAGAAACTTTTTACAGCCATTTTTGTGTTAATGACCACAAGGAAGAAACCTTTTACAGCCATTTATGTGTTAATGACCCCAAGGAAGAAACCTTTTACAACAGTTGCGTGTTAATGACCCCTAGGAAGAAACCGTTTACAGTAATTTATGTGTTAATGAATCCCGTTTATTTTGTTGTCTACTAATACTTTCAATTTCCACAAGTCCAAACTTTTGTTGTTTGGTAAAGATTTAAACACCAAAGAAACACATTCCTCAGTTTGGACCTTTCTCTGCACTGTCTAAACTTGTAAATTAACCCTTTACCGCAACTGTTTAAATGACCATGAGGGAGAAACCTTGTACAATTATTTATGTGCTAATGACCCCAAGGAAGAAACTTTTTGCAGTAATTTATGTGTTAATGACCCCAAGGAAGAAACTGTTCACAACAATTATGTGTTAATGTCCCCCAAGGAAGAAACCGTTTACAACAATAATTTTATTTATGTGTTTCTGGCCCCAAGGACGAAACCTGAAATCTCTTTAGGTATCCAGCAATTACTCCCATTTCCTGCAATATTTTGTGACCATTTGAAACGAACTCCATCACTTAACTCTTTACCACAATGTTTTCAAAAGGCTTTATTTTTAGGGGTATCATCAAAATGTTAGATTGTGTGGTGAAGGGTTAAACTTAAGTAACCCTTTACCATACAAGCCCGACTTCTAATGACCCTGAGAAAGAACCTTCTGAAAACATTGTAGGAAAAGGAGAAATGCTGGTCAACAGCATTTTCTCCTTTTCCCACAATGTTTTCTACCTTTCCAAAACCAAATTTCAATTTTTCAGTCACCTTTATTTTGTTTTGTGCAAATGCTTTCAATTTGGACCAGTCTAAAATTTTCTCATGTGGTAAAGAGTTAAATATGATTCATGCTCTGTAAAAAGGGAGTTTAATGCATCGGCAAACAGTATCAGGCTAAAGCGGGAAGAAACATTTTTCTTTTGGTAAATTTTCTGTGTGTCCACAGACCATTCTATCACATGATTTAGATATTTGTTGAAAAAATTGATTTTGCAACTGCATAATTTTGTGATGGCTTGTTTGGTAAGGAAAATGCTTTAACTCTATACCAAAGGACAAAATTTTAGACTGGTACAAGTTGAAAGCATTTGCAGACGACAAAAATTTGAAATCTGTTTTGAGAAGGATAGAAAACATTGTGGAAAAGGGAGAAAATGCTGGTTACCAGCATTTTCTCCTTTTTCCAAATTGTCTTTAAAAGGCTTTTTTGTCAGGGTTATTTAAAGTTGAGATTGTGCGGTAAAGAGTTAATTATGCTTTCATATTCTACATCCAGGGAGCATCAGCAGAAGTGAAGCTGGAAACAGGCAAAATGATCAAAGTCTCCATAGATGATAAATATTACGAGGAAGGAACGGCAGATCTGATCTGGGTTGACTATAAGAATATTGTAAAAGTACTCAAAGTAGGTGATAGGATGTTTATTGATGATGGCCTAATCTCTGTGATTGTAAAAGAAGTAGGTAGGTTGAATGTAGAACTTTTCTGTTTTATTATACCCCTGCAAAATGAATGTCAATGTGTCCGTCAGTGTACAGAATACTGTTAAAGTGCTGGGGAGGGCGTATAACCCTTTACCCCATAAGGCATTTCTATTGTATCTCTTAATTGACACTAAATAACAGCAAGGATGAAGCCGTTTCTTGTGTGTATAATGACCCCTTTTGATAGCACAGGAAAAATTGTGACAAAAGGTGAAATTGCTCGTCACGAGCAATTTCACCTTTTGCCACGATGTTTTCCAAAGGCTCCTACAAGCAATGCGTAGAAATGAGTATCTATGGAGTAAAGGGATAAAGTCCCATGCATGTCTCCATAACTCTTTACCACACTACTTAAATTTAGATTTATCCAAATTGAAGACTTTTGCAAAGAAGAAATATATAAGAATAAAGAATTGGGAAATATATTTTAAAGGTTAGAAAATATTGCATTGCAAGAAAAAGGACAAATACAGGCTACCAGCTCCTTCTACCGTTTCCCACCATGTTTTCAAGATTCCTTCCTCGGGTGAAAAGTTGGGATTGTGCAAAAAAGGGTCAACTCATTTGCACATGATCCTGTGTTTTAATGACTGGGAAAGAAGGATTTTGAAAACATTATGTGAAAAGTAGAAAATGCTGTAACAAGTATTTTCTACTTTTCCATTTGTGCGGTAAAGAGTTAAACACTATAAATGAATCAGTTTAACACAATTTTAGTGAGACATGGTCAGAAGGTTGGTCTTGATTACGTCTTGTTTCTGAAATGAGTTATTGTTTATTTCTCAAAGATAAATGTTAAAAAGGCAAAGATGGGCTGTTTTGGCCCTCTTGCCCTTACAGTTTTTCCCCTAATTTGGTTAAATCTGCCTCGACAAAGAGGTAAATCAGAAGCTGCATGTCTGTACGATTGATTGTCTTGTAACTTCTTTTTAACTCTATACCAAACAACAAAATTTTAGACTTGTTCTAATTAACCCTTTCCCAAACGACAAACTTTAGGAGTAGACAAAACTGAAAGCATTTGTAGATGGCATATCAACTCTTGCTGAAAAGATGATTTCTGTCTATGATAGGGTAGAAAACATTGTGAGAAAAGGAGAAAATGCTGGTTACCAGCATTTTCTCCTTTTCCCACGATGTTTTTAAAAGGCTACTATCCGAGACCCGTAAAACCAGGGATTGTTTGGGAAAGGGTTAAAGCATTTGCAGACGACAAAATTAACGCAACTCAAAAATTGAAACTTGACAGTTGTAGAGTAGAAAACATTGTGGGAAAAGGAGAAAATGCTGGTTACCAGCATTTTCTTCTTTTCCTACAATGTTTTCAACAGCTTTCTTTCTCAAGGTCATTAAAAGTTGGGATTGTGTGGTAAACTCTTTACCAGATACATGTACAAGTAGATGTTGTATCTTAAACATATTCAAATTTGATCCCCGTGGGGTCCCGGGGTTTTTTTACTTTATAGAATAGGACCTCGGCCTTTCTCTATGGCATGTCGTAGAAGGCGACTAAAATTAGAGACAAACGGCTGCTTTCCTTGTAATTCATATGATTGCAGCAGGCTGGGTAGTTCTTATTCCAAATCCTGTATTTTTTTTCTTGATGTAAATAGGGTTTGGAATGGGAATCAGTCGGCCTGTGGGACCCCGTCTGGTTTAATGGGCGGTATAAGAAAATAAATAAACCACTGCAGTCCCGTGATCGTCACATCTGCCATTTCATCTGGCGGAACAAAAGTGACAGCATGCATGTCGTAAGAGGCGACAAAAGGGGCATCATTTTGTGTTTTATCCATTCCTCATTTATCATGTTTGTCTTATGTTGTTGCACATGTATGTTATTTTCACCTCGCATTATTGTTTACTAAGTAAGTGCGCCCAATATGACCTAAGTTGTCGACGGGCAATAAAACACTATTCATTCATTCATTCAAATTTGAAGTAACTGGTAGATAACGGATTACTTATTGCTCCATTACCGGATTTCTCTTTGGAAATGTTGCAAAGCATTGATGGAAAGGAGAAAATTCTGGTTAGCCACATTTCCTTCTTTTGACATAATATTTTCAGGATCATCATATCCTGCAAAACAAATGTTTTGGGGGGGTATACTGGAATCAGCCTGTCTGTCCATGTATCTGTCCAAGTGTCTGTTTGTCCATCCGTGTGTCCGTCTGTGTACAAAATACTAGTAATTTTGTGTTGCAAACTCCTACAGTTTTCCTTCAATTGTATTGAAACTTAAGACATATATTGATCATATATTGAAGATTTGCAAGACACAATTTCCAAATGTCAACTCTTCCTTGTTGAGGAATTATCTCCCCTTGAACTTGACACTTTCTTCTGTCAAAGCACTGGCAGGGGTATTAAGTCACATTCAGTGACAGCTCTAGTTAAAATTTGGGGTGGTGTGGTTAAGAGTTGGTAGTATGAATTCTTCAATATACTGTATGATGTTTCCAGTTTTCTCGTTGTTTATTTTCTTATTCTGTCTGTCCTTGTTCCAGGAGCGGATTACCTTATGTGTGAGATAGAGAATGGTGGAGATTTAGGGAGCAAAAAAGGCTGCAACCTTCCAGGGATTGAGGTGGACCTACCTGCAGTGTCAGAAAAAGACATTAAAGATTTGCAGTTTGGAGTTGAGCAAGGGGTTAGTCTTGTTTGTTGTCTAATTAACTATTCACAACCCAGTCCAGTTTTCACATTCTTGAGAAAGAAGACTTCAAATGTGCATCTTAGAATAGACACTGAAGATGCCCACTTTATCTATTAACCCATTACCTCACAATCCCTACATTCGACACCCCTGAGAAAGAAGCCTTTAGAAAAAAATGCTGGTAACCAGCATTTTCTCCTTTTCCCACAATGTTTTCTACCCTTCACAAAACAAATTTCAAATTTTCTGTCACTTTTATTTTGTCGTCTGCAGATGCTTTCAATTTGAGCCAGTCTAAAATTTTGTCATGTGGTAAAAAGTTTTAACAACCCAGTCCAGTTTTCACAATCTTCAAATATGCATCCTAGAATAGACACAGAAGACGCCCACTTTATCTATTACCCACCAGGATAGCACAGTGGTAAGAGCATCTGACTTGTGACCTTGTGGTTACCTGTTTGAGGCAAACTTACTTTACAGCAGTTTTGGCCTTTCACCTCTAACACATATTAAGAAAGAAGTCAATGGGTTGAAAAGAAAGCTGTGTCAGTACTGGTGTGAAAAAGCCAGGAAACACGTGCCTAGATACAGGGACTACCCTGATTCGACCTAAGCTGTTAACCCTTTACCACACGACAAAATTTTAGACTGGTTCAAATTGAAAGCATTTGCAGACGACAAAATAAAGGTGACTGAAAAATTGAAATTTGTTCTGGGAAGGGTAGAAAACACTGTGGGAAAAGGAGAAAATGCTGGTTACCAGCATTTTCTCCTTTTCCAACAGTGTTTTCAAAAGGCCTCTTTCTCAGGGGCATCAAAAATAGGGATTGTGTGGTAATGGGTTAACCCTTTACCCCATAATGCGTTTCTATGGTATCTGTAATTGACCCTAAATAACAGCAAGGATGAAGCTGTTTTTTTATGGGTATATGACACCTTTTGTTAGTGTAGAAAACATTGTGGCAAAAGGTGAAATTGCTTGTCACGAGCAATTTCACCTTTTGCCACAATGTTTTCCAAAGGCTCCTACAAGCAATGCATAGAAATGAGTATCTATGGAGTAAAGGGTTAAATCAGCACTAAAATCCAAATTTAGACAAATCTTTTTCTGTAGATCTGCAGTATTGAATTGGTCTTTTTGCATGTTTCAGGTAGATATGGTTTTTGCATCTTTTATCAGAAATGCCGAAGGCATCAAAGAAATCAGAAAGATTTTAGGGGAGAAAGGGAAAAACATCAAAATCATTGCCAAGATCGAAAACCATGAAGGTGTCAAAAAGTAGGTATTTAAACCCATTAGATATGCTACTTTATTTCATGTTTTCCGGTAGGGTATCAGGACATTTGCCCCCCTGGACATCTGTCCCCTGGACTAGACTTTTGCCCCCATAGGACACCTGCCCCCTGGACCAACCCCCACCCCCACCCCCACCCCCCCAAATTTGCTCCTGTAGGAGATCTGCCCCCTTAGGACATCTGTGGCTCAATGGCTCGGTAGTGTGTCGGACTCATGATCTGGTGCTTGTGACTTCGATACCTGGTTGAGGCGAACTTTATTTCCTGCATATTTTCGCCTCTCACCTCTTCTGAAGCATGTGAGAAAAGTAGTAGGTGGCTTTAGAAAGAAAGTTATATCAGCACTGGTGTGAGAAAGCCTGGAAACACATGTGCATCATCAACCGCCATGATATGATCTTAGCTGTTAAAGTGGCATTAAACCCCAATACAAACAAAACGAACAAAACTATTTACCTCCCTTGATATTATCAAACCACTCTGATACATGATTGGTGCTAGATATTTAAGTTTTTTGATAAAAAAATTCTGTTTTCAGGGAGAGAGATTCATTTTGATACTAATAGTTCTGTTCACATGATTGGAATTCAGTTGAATTCAAAGTAAGGTTTCTATCATTTAATGTTTTTTTTCCAAGAACTTTACCTTTCATGCCAAAGAATGAATCTGCTTGTATTGCCTGACAATGTTCTTTGTTTTTGAAGGCCCTCTTTTTCAGGAGCGATACAGGGCCATCATTTCCTTCTTGTTAAAAAGTTAGCTCTTTCCGATCCTATTTCAAATTTTGAAGGACTCTGAGACAGAAATCTTTTGAAAACTTTGTGGATGAAGGAGAAAATGCTAGTATCCAGCAATGTTTCGTTTTTCCGTGAGGTTTTCTTTTCTTTTACAGCCAAGTTTTATTATTCAAACTATACTCAAATTTGTTGTCTGCATATGCTTTCAATCTGGAAGACCCAAAATTTTTGTCGGTCGTAATGAGTTGAACAATACAGAAACTGTTGACTTTTACAGATTTGACGATATTCTTGCCGTAACTGATGGTGTCATGGTTGCCAGAGGAGATCTTGGCATTGAGATTCCGCCAGAGAAAGTCTTTTTGGCCCAGAAAATGATGATTGGTAGATGTAACAGGGCAGGAAAAGCAGTCATTTGTGCAACTCAGGTTATAGATTTACTTCGAAACTTCAGTCATGCTCTGTAAAAATAGAGTTTCTTGAATCTGCAAAAAGCATCCACTCAGGGCCAATATTCACCAACCAGTCTTAAGAATGTTTTTTGTCTAATTTTTCAGAAATTTCTACATTAATAAAGTTTCGTAAGTAACACAACTTCTGATTGGCTAAACCAAATGGTTTAGCCAATCAGAAGTTGTGTTACTTACAAATGTAGAAAACCTTGGAGAATAAAACACAGAATGTTCTCAAGAATGGTTGGTGGATACGGGTCTAGGTAAACTTGCACAATCCACACAGGCTGATCATGATTGATACTTTTTGTATCAGGTGAAATTTCTGAATGTCCAGGGACCATTCTAATTTGGGATCCAGTAGGTTGCTGGAGAAAATGGATCCATGAAGAGTAGAATTTGCTTGAGACTGAACAAGCTTTTTTTTTTTTTCACTAATCAGTTTTGTCTTGGGTCTTTTCCCATGAATTTAGGAAGGAGTTTCTTGTGTGGCTATTTCCTCAAACATGATAACATTTGTGTCAAGTTCTTGAGGCTGTCTACAGGTAGCAGTGTATGTCTGTGTGTACATGAAAGATCAGGCCCCACCCCCTTTGGAATTATTGTTTTGAAATGAACTTAGAAATAGTCCACTTATTTGTAACAGATGACAAACTTAATGTGGCTTAACGAGTTGTGTTTAATTTCTCGTCTGCAAGTGCCTTCGGTTTGGACCAGTCTTAAATTTTGTCGTTTGGTAAAGAGTTGAAGCATTTTCTT
Source organism: Tridacna crocea (assembly GCA_943736015.1). Lineage (NCBI taxonomy): Eukaryota > Metazoa > Mollusca > Bivalvia > Cardiida > Cardiidae > Tridacna > Tridacna crocea. The sequence continues at coordinate 13,110,829 of OX031057.1, read as the reverse complement.
TTTTCACTACAATGTCCTTGAAAGATATTTTTTGTGATTAAGGTAATTAAGATATGAAATGGTTTGATAAATAGTTAATTAACATTTAGTTATTTAATTAATAGTTAATTAATATATATGTATTGATTGACAGATGTTGGAGAGTATGGTGAAGAAGCCCCGCCCCACTAGAGCTGAGACAAGTGACGTGGCCAATGCAGTGTTGGATGGTGCTGATTGTGTCATGCTGTCAGGAGAAACTGCCAAGGGAGATTACCCACTAGAATCTGTGAAAATCATGCAAAGGGTAATTTCCCTTATCTGTGCTCCCCCCCCCCCCCCTCCCACCCCGTGTCCTGTCATAGATGTCATTTGTTTCTTTCAGTCTTTGTCTCCATCGTTTACATTAGTTTTTTATCTATATCATTTTTTTGTCATAGAAAAGTTTCCTGTCTTTCTCTTTGTGGCTTACTGTCTTGTCTGTTACTCTCTCTGTCTCGCCGTAAAAAAAAAAATGGAGTGTGTCTTATTCTATAGAGTGTTTTCTCAATTGAATTCCATCAGTATCAGTAGCAAGTTATTCATCATTCGAATGTGATACGTTAATTCAGCTTTGTAAACACAGTGCAAAGAAAGCTGCAACACTCCCATGTAGAATGATGTCATTCTGTATAAAATAAGTGAGTTATTCAATGGAACATAATCTTCATCCGTGTTTTACTCTAAGTTTGAATTTGTTTTCCTTTCATTAAGAACTTGTCATGTTAGAATTGAAATAATCTTCTTTCTATCATGATTTATAATTCAATAAACCACATTGTGAATTATGAGGCGCAATGAATAAACCACTTGGGTGATTGCCCAGGTGGATTGTTTAGTGTACCCCATTACTCACAACTTATGTTTTTTGAACAATGAACCACAATAGAAAGATGATTATTTTTTAATCACATTTCCTTTATGTACACAAGAAAGTGGACCTTGGCAATTTAACTCTTTACCAAACAGTATAATTTTAGACTTGTCCAAATTGGAAGCATTTGCAGACGACATAATTAATGTGACTCAAAAATTTTAATTTTATTTGGGAAGGAAAGAAAACATTGTGGGAAAAGGTGAAAATGCTGGTTACCAGCATTTTCTCCTTTTTCCAGAATGTTTTCAAAAGGGGCGTTAAAAGTTGGGATTGTGTTGTAAAGAATTAACTCATTACCAAACGAAAAAATTTAAGGTATGTCGAATTCGAAGGCATTTGCAGACGAAAAAATAAAAGTGGCTGAAAATTTGAAATTTGTTTTGTGAAGGGAAGAAAACATTGTGGGAAAAGGAGAATATGCTGGCATTTTCTCCTTTTCCCACAATTTTTTCAAAAGGCTTCTTTCTCAGGGTTGTTAAAAGTTGGGATTGTGTGGTAAAGAGTTAAAGGTGGGTATTTAGAATTTTTACATCTCACCAAATTAAAAAAGAAATATATCATTGAAATTCATATGAAAATATAATACAAATCATCAATAATTAAGATTCATAAAATTACAAAAAAAATTTTTTTTGATGGTATTCCCTTAAAAGACTACGTAGCCTCTTAAGCTATTTTTAGATTTCGCGCCAAAAATCAATAAAGCATTTCGGGAATGCCTAGTGACAGGTACGTGACTCATAACGCTTAAATTCCATTACATAGCAAACATGTAATAATTATTTCCATAATGTCTTCCTCAGACGCTATGTTTGAAACTTTATCTATGTATTCCTGTATGTAAATGAGCGAATTGATAATCTAAAAATAGAATGTGTCCCCGTCGGTGTCAACCTGGGCTGTAGTAAATCTCTAATTTCTCGTGTTGTTGGAAGGTGTTCGACTACTGGGGTTTTATGAATGAAAATTAAAAGGCTTTGGGAGTATAAGGATGATTTTTTTGCATTTTTGTACAATTTTCGTCCCAAAATCTGAAGGGCCACCTTTCAGAGTGCTGTATGTAGTATTAAGTCAGTTATCAGGAAAATATTTCCTTGTGACTCTATTTAAATTGTTTTGTTGAATTGTGTGTTTTATCCTACTTCATGCCTTTTTCAAAAGGTATTTCAGTCATAAATATCCAGAGGCTGCCAGTATTTCCTCCTTGAGTTTCTTTACCATGCCAAGCACAGAAGCCTGTTAAAACTTTCTTGCTGCTTTCCTAAGTATCAAATGTTAGGAGGAAGAGAACAATGAATCTTATGATAATAACTTTAGTTCTTTATGACACAGCAAGATGTTAGACGCATCCAAATTCAAAGCATTTGCAGACGACAATTATAGTGTCGCTCAGTGATGAAACTTTCCATTGAGTGAGTAGAAAACGGTTTTGGAAATTGAGAAAATGCTGGTTACCAACATTTTCACCTTTTCCCACAATGTTTTCAAAAGATTTCTTTCCAAGGGTTGTTAAAAGTGGGCATTGTGTGGTAAATGGTTAAAGGATCAAACAGATGAACTGCAGCTGCTTCATTATTTTCTTTTCATTTTTTTCGTTTCAGATTTGCAGAGAGGCTGAGTCTTCTATTTATCACAGCCAGCTGTTTGAAGAACTTAGGACGGAGACCCCCACCCCAACTGACCCCACCCATACGGTTGCCGTGGCAGCTGTAGAGGCCTCATTCAAATGTATGGCTTCGTGTATAATTGTAATCACCACAACTGGAAGGTTAGTGGCTTTTATGATATGAGCCCTGCTCTGGCAAAAGAGGGCTTAATGCATCTTTAACCCTTTCCAACTCAATGACAAAACTTTTGATGCCCCTTGGAAAGAAGCCTTTTGAAAACATCCTGCGAAAAGGAGAAAATGCTGGTAACCAGCATTTTCTCCTTTTCCCACAATGTTTCCTACCCAGTCAATTAACAATTGCACCATTTGAGCTACATTGAAATTGTCGTCTGCAAATGCTTTCAATTTGGACAGTGCTAAAATTGTGTCGTCTGGTAAAGGGTTCATGCATTATACCAATCAAGACAATATACTCGTCAATCTTTAACCCTTTACCAAACAACAATATTTTAGACTGGTCCAAATTTAAACCATATGCAGACGACAAAATAAAAGTGACTGAAAATTCGAATTTGTTTTGTGAAGGGTAGAAAACATTGTAGGAAAAGGAAAAAATGCTGGTTACCAGCATTTTCTCCTTTTCCCACAATGTTTTTCAAAAAGCTTCTTTCTCAGGGGCATCAAAAGTAGGGATTGTGTGGTAATGGGTTAACCCTTTACCACACAATCCAGACTTTCAACGACCCTGAGAAAGAAAGCTTTTGAAAGCATTGTGGGAAAAGGAGAAAATACTGGTTCGCAGTAATTTCGCCTTTTCCCACATTGTTTTCTACTCTGCTGGACACAAATTTCAATTTTTGAATTCTGTTTATTTTGTTGTCTGCAAAAAGTGCTTTCAATTTGGACTAGTAAAAAATTTTGTCATCTGGTAAAAAGATAAAAGCCAGTTTGGTTAACAAATGACAGAATCCTGGGACAGAATGGTCATTTGACATACAGAGAATGGGTTATATTGTGCATGGCCAGTGCATCATTTATGATGTATGGCTTCATATTATGTTATATTATCATCTAGAACTTCAACCCAGTAAACAACTGTTTTTACCGTCATCATTGTTCAAATATTTTTTCAGCACAAATAGTCCACTTTAATTTTCAATACAGACACGTGCTTGAAAATGACCAAAGGTGTCAATACACCATTACATTTGCACTGCTATCAACCAGAACTTAACCATTTTTTTATCCATGTACATGTGAAGCTTAACCCTTTCCCAAACAATCCCTGGTTTTTACGGGTCTGGAATAGTAGCCTTTTGAAAACATTGTGGGAAAAGGAGAAAATGCTGGTAACCAGCATTTTCTCCTTTTCCCACAATGTTTTCTACCCTATCATAGACAGAAATCATCTCTTCAGCAAGAGTTGAATTTTCGTCTGCAAATGCTTTAAATTTGGTCTAGTCCAAAAGTTCGTCGTTTGGGAAAGGGTAAAATGTTTACCAGACGACAAAACTCTATGGTCGCCCAAATTGAAAACATTTGCAGCCAACAAATCAAATATGGCTGAAATAATTTGATTTGTGATAGAGAAGAAAACTCTTTTTCCCACAGTGTTTACACAAGCTGTTTTCTTCAAAGACACCACAAGACAGAATTTTGTGGTAAAAAGATAAAATAATGTCCAAACATATTTAACCATTTACTGCAATATTCCAGCTTTTGACAATCCTGGGAAAGAAGCCTTTGGAAAACATTGTAATAACCAGCATTTTCTCCTTTCTTGGAAATATTTTATACCCTATTAAACAAAAATGGGCCCATTTGAGCCACTTTGAAATTAGCCTCCACCATTGCTGTAAATATGGATTATTAAAAAAAATTTGTACCTGGTAAAGAGTAACAAATCGGCTTTTTCAGATCTGCATTCTTAATCTCAGCATATCGCCCCCGATGTCCAATTTTAGCGATAACTAGAAATGCCCAGACAGCTAGACAGTGTCATCTCTACAGGGGTATATTCCCTATCCATTACACAGGTAAGATGTTGCATGGCTTTCCTTGTGTGGTGGTAGTTAGTAGAACTTAATTTTGGTGTAGCTTGTATCTTAACACTTTTCTGCTTTTCTGTTGTTGGTGTTTGAAGAATAGGTGTTTATTGTATACCAGTAAATTTTCGGGATCAAACACTTATGTTGAATCGATGAAATAACACACATGCCAGAAAAAAAATTTGTATCTACACTCAGTGAAATATAGTCCCAAATATGGCATGCTGACGTGACTCGCGCATGGTCTAAGCATGCATTGATTTGCGATTTGATTATTCAAAATGTGATGCTTTAACATTAATCTGCCATACATGAAAACAGAGTTACTACCATCCACAGTATTTATTGTCTCTCTTGTTAGCCATTTTCTAATAAAATGTCAGCAATTGCAAAATGTTGTCATTCAAAGTTAAAGATATATAAGAAAAGGAATATTATGTTGTAGGTTCCTAATACTTGTATTTACTTCTCTCTGGGTAAGAAAATTTTGACATCTTGCGAGACTGAAGGTCTTGCGCAATATCAAATTTTCTTACGCTGCTCCAAGTAAATACAAGCACCAGGAACGTTACTAAACATAATATCACACATGTACTGTATATTCAGTTCACCTGATTTAACTTTTTACTTGAAAATAAAATTAAAACCTTTTCCAAACAACTACATTTTATGCTTGTCCAAATTTAACCCTTTACTCAATAGATACTCATTTCTACGCATTGCTTGTTGGAGCTGTTGGAAAACATTGTGGCAAAAGGTGAAATTGCTCGTCACGAGCAATTTCACCTTTTGTCACAATGTTTTCTATGCTATCAAAAGGTGTCATAAACACATAAGAAATGGCTTCATCCTTGCTGTTATTTAGGGTCAGAGATACTATAGAAATGCCTTATGGGGTAAAGGTTTAAAAGCATGTGAAGATGTCTAGTTAAATCTAGTTCTAAACATTAAATTTGTCTTTCATAGTATAAGAAACATTTTAGGAAATGCTGGTTACTGGCATTTCCTCCTTTTCCCACAAGCTTTAATTTCAAAAGGCTTCTTCCTCAGGGTTTATAAAAGTCGGGATCATGTTGAAAAGGGTAATACCTTTTCCAAAGTATGAGTTTTGCGGATGAAAAATTTAATGTGTCAGTAATGATGAGAATTGGCTTTCGTAGGGTAGAAAACATGTGGGCAGTGGATAAAAATGGTGGTTAGCAGCAATTTCCCCTTTTCTATGAATGTTTTTATAAGCCCTTTTTCAAAGGTTTGTTGTAACATTGTATAAAGGGTTAACACTCTGCCAAAGATATTCATTTAGTGTCAAGTTTGAATATTAGTAATCAAATGATAGGAGAGCATTGAATTTTTGCAGATTGATACTCTTCATCTCCTAAACTCTCTAATTCATGATTAAGTTTTTGGAAAAAAAGCTCAAACTGTCTGAACTTTACTTTCTTATAATTCACTTGTCTTAGTTTACTCTCTTTTGTCACACTGCCTTGACATCTTTGCTCATACTGGACATTGCACACTTGGAATGCAAGTAAAATGATAGCCAGAAGTGATAACAGTGTTTTTGTTTCCGAGTTTCCCTTCCATGCCATTTAATTAAGCCTTTATAAAGGTCTTGGTAAAGCAGCCTAAATTTACCTGGTTACCCCCTATCTGGCCTCCACTCTTCAAGATCTGTTCTGTTATTTTTTGCTTAACCCTTTACCAAAACAACAAAATGTTTCAAAGCATTTGCAGACAACAAAATAATTGTGAATCAAAAATTGAAATTTGTTTTTGGGAAGAGAAGAAAAAATGGTGGGAAAACGAGAAAATGCTGGTTATCAGCATTTTCAGCTTTTCCCACAATGTTTTCAAAAGACCTCTTATGTAGGGTTGTCAAAAGTGGGGATTGTGTGGTAGAGGGTTAATGCATGAACAAGATAATTTATTATACTGCAAAGAAATTTCTCATGATCTGATTGGTTAACATGCAGGGAACATATATATCATGTACCCTGGCAAAAACCATGTAAAGTCAGTTTCCCTTTTGAGTGCCCTGTAAACATCACTACACGTGCAACTCAACATCCAAAATGGCGGCGTCAATCTATCACCAGACTGCATATTCATGCACCAAACTGCATGTTTCAGTGATGTCAGTTTCCAGTGACATCAGTTTTCATGGAATTGGGGCACTCAGAGGGGAATTTCTACTCGTCAGCATACTCGATTCGTGAGCTTATAAAACAGGAAATTTTCGCTTAACGCGCTTTGAAAGGGTAAAACCTTGCAGTGTAATAAATTCGTTGAAAGGTAAGGTGACAGGGGACTTGGAAACTTGTTCACAGCTGTGAAAAATCATATCACCACCTCACCTTTGGCTAGGGGTGACATGATTCACCACAGCCGTGAACAAGTTTCCAAGTCCCCTGCCACCTGACCGTACAACTTATAATGTCTTTGAGCTATTTCTGCATGAGCCACAATGTTTTCAAAACTGATCTGTGAAGATCCTCTGCAAAGTTAGGAGTATACTTACAGATGATTTGCCTGTGAATCTGCAAGATTTTGTGAAGTTTACTGGTAGAAAGCTTGTATACCTTGCTGTGATGTGATCTATATTTTATGTAGTCTGTATATATTCTCTTATGCCAATTAAATCTGTGTAGCTTAGCTTAGCTTTGCATGTTGATGTAGTCTTGTATATGTTTGCCTACTTTTGTACCCCAATATCTGTACAGCACCTCGCATGGAGAACTGGTCAGAAGACATGGACAAGAGGCTCTATCAGAGTATGGCAGTGGGGCGCCTTAGGGGCTTCCTGGAGAAAGGTGACCCTGTTGTCATAGTAACAGGTTGGAAGTCAGGATCTGGATATACCAACACAATGAGGTTGATCACTGTGCCGGAATGTGAGGATGGCCCCATTGTGGGGACCCCAATTGTAAAGGGCTATAATGATTAGGGTGTTGTGCTGACTTTGAGAATATACACATTGTGTTGTTATGTAGTTCACCGGACTTTTTGTTAAGTTTCTGAAAGAGAAACTTCAAAACTTTCAAAATCTTCAAAACAAAGATAAACATTTCATAAAGAGTAAAATCAGAACCTTACCCAATGTATATTTAGCCTTCTTAATATCAAACCATCAGAAGTAAAAAATGGTAAGGAAACCTCCAGTATTTTCTTTTAATGAATATGAGGAAAAATAAATTATTTTGATTTTATTGGTACCTAATTTGACATATTTAGTGGGTAGAGAATTTCTCGTTGGGGGGAGGGGAGGGAGTTTACTCAATATTACTGATGACAGTTTTACTAAACTGCAACCGTAACACTATTTTATTGTTTCAGAATAAATTTTCTTCAATGACAGTCCTTTTTCATTATATGACATGCACTTGTTTCCATTGTTGATGGTTATTCTTTAATGTCTTTACATCCGTTATTAAATAAATGTTTGTTTTCAAGATACATGTATATAAAATTTCTTCAAATTTTATATTTTCCTGTTTATCAATAAACATTTGAGTGGGTAAATGGGAGAGTTTATAAATGTGATACAATCCAATTTATGTGAACATTTTGCCATACAACAAGATTTTAGACTTGTCCAAAGTGAAGGCCATTTTATATTCCTTGGGGAATGATCATTACACATTTTAGAAATGTTCACTTTGTTTTGGTGTTTGCCTTTAGCAATAAATTTGTCATGAAATTGATGCCTTCAACATTTTGTGACTATTTTAGCACCACCTTTTTTAACCATTTACCCCATAAGGCATTTCTATGGTATCTCTGATTGACCCTAAATAACAGCAAGGATGAAGCCATTTCTTATGTGTATATGACACCTTTTGATAGTGTAGAAAACATTGTGGCATGTTTTCCAAAGGCTTCTACAAGCAATGCGTAGAAATGGGTATCTATTGAGTAAAGGGCTGAACCATTTTAAAAACAGTGTTTTGAAATAGTGACAAAATGTAGAAGGCATCAGTTTCATTTCAAATTACTTGATAAAGGAAAATGCCGAAATATTAAAATAAAGTAAGCATTTCTAAGTGAAAGCATCTGCAAACAGCAAAATTTAATGATGTAAATTACAGGTTAAGTTTGTCTATAAAATGATGGAAATAATTTGGAAAAAGAGAGAATCCTGCTTACCAGCATGTTTTTCTTTCTCCACGGTGTTTTAATAAATCTTCTTCCTAAAGGTTGTTTAGACATCGGGTTATGTAGTAAAAGATTAGTTCCTTAGCCCTACAATTAAGAGTTACAACTCTGGAGAAAAGGCCTATGGAAAATGTTGTCCCATCCAAAACATAGATCACCATTTAAGATACAATAAATTAAATTTAGTTGTTTGGAAATGTTTTCAAGTTGAGCCAGTCATATTCCCCCGCTCTGCTAAGTTCTTTCCTGGAAGTAATGATTGTTAGGATTTATTTCTTTCTTGCCACTGATCATTGTTTAACCCATTACCACACAACCCCTACTTTTGACGCCCCTGAGAAAGAAGCCTTAAGAAAACATTGTGGGAAAAGGAGAAAATGATGGTAACCAGTATTTTCTCCTTTTCCCACAATGTTTTCTACCCCTCACAAAACAAATTTCAAATTCTCAGTCACTTTTATTTTGTTGTCTGTAAATGCTTTCAATTTGGACCAGTCTAAAATACCAGTACATGTATTGTCGTTTGGTAATGAGTTAAGGATTGATTTTGTTGGTAAGAAGCCAGTTGGTGGGGAAGAAAAATTTGCAGAGTATTGTGACAAGAAACTCCTATGATAGTCTGGACAGGCACACTTGCTGTTGCAATTTAACTGAAACTATGTTGAAAACGGCATTAAACACCATTCAATGAAACATTGTTTAACCCATTGCTACACAATAAAGTGTTTTAACCCTTTACTCCATAGATACGCTTTTTTACGCATTGCTCATAGGAGCCTTTGGAAAACATTGTGGCAAAAGGTGAAATTGCTCGTGACGAGCAATTTCACCTTTTGTCACAATGTTTTCTGTGCTATCAAAAGGAGTCATATACCCATAAATAATGGCTTCATCCTTGCTGCTATTGAGGGTCAGTTAGAGATACCATAGAAATGCCTAATAATACCCTAAGGTTACAGTTTATTATTCAAGAACTTTGAATATATTGAAGATTTTTTCTCAAAAGGCAGCAATTTTAATCATATATGGTAATTTATGGATAATTGTTCCATTTGGAATAATTTAGAGACTAGTTGTTCACAAGCTCAAAGATTATCCTTGAATAATTCACAAGAGTAACATTGTTTTGTCCTTGGTTTGAAATTCTTAGGTCTAAACAATTCATGTTTATATTTGACTTTGGACTCGCTTGAAACAGCATTTTCTGCTTTGACTGCCATTCGCTTAACACAGTCGCAGACAAATTCCATCATTTGAACAATATTTGTTATCTCAGATGTCTTCAACTGGTATAAAGTATTTAATTTTGTCTCGTCATAGAGGTAAGGATTGGATCAAAAAGTCTAATAGAATTCATTACTGATTTTTTAACTGTCAGCATTACACAATTGAATCATGTGTTTGCTGTCCGGGTATATTTGGAAAGCATGAACTTTATGCTTCTCTTGTGGTGCATTTTTCAGCCATGGTTATTTAACTGAAATAATGTTTAAAACATTGCTAAATACCATACCATCATTCAGTCAGTATTGTGGTACAATAGTTCATGACTTGTTGCACACAGGCTCACACACTTATGGCTTCGTTTCGAATGATACTTAACATAGCACTATAAATGTTTTGAATGATACTTAACATAGCACTATAATATGTCAAATGCAGTCAGGAAGTTATCTGAGTGCCACCTGGTGAGAGGGAGCAGATAACTCATTCAATAGTAATGACATGTTTTGTGTTCAAATGAGAGAATTAATACATAGGGGCTATGCTCTGCCAAAGGGGGTTTAACCCTTTACCCCATAAGGCATTTCTATGGTATCTCTAATTGACCCTATATAACAGCAAGAATGAAGCTGTTTCTTATGGGTATATGACACCTTTTGATGGCATAGAAAACATAGTGACAAAAGGTGAAATTGCTCGTCACGACCAATTTTACCTTTTGCCACAATGTTTTCCAAAGGCTCCTACAAGCAGTGCGTAGAAATGAGTATCTATGAAGTAAAGGGTTAATGCCTCTCTGTGATGCATTGTTCTAAGCAAGAACCATATACTGTAAATTTTTAGAACAAAAGGTGTGCATTGAAGTCTGAATAAATTTGACCAGAACCAAATTATTCTTAAGTATTCTTTAAAACAATAATCAAGCATTTTTTAGCTCCACTGGCCTTTGGCCAGGGGGCTTATCTCATGGCCTGGTGTCCATCGTTTGTGCATGTCTTAGCTTTTATTTCAAACTTCTTCTCTGAAACTACCCATCCAAATTTGCTGAAAATTCACGAAATGATCTGCTATGATTCTCTTCAGACTTGATTCCTTCAAAAACTCTGGCTGCCATGGCAACGAAACTGAAAAAGAAAATTTTCTAAAAGATTTCATCTGTTGTATTTTTTTCATCTACTCTAATATCACCAATTTTATTTCCCATCTTTTTAAATGCAAATTTATCAGTTATAGGTGAAAAAAATTTGGCACATTTTCTGCGAGTCAATTAACCTGAATTACAGTTCCATGCAGGATACTGAATTGATTGACATCAACACATTGCAACCAGAAAATTCAGCTTTTATAAAATCCATTGATCAGTGTCAATGCATTGTTGCAATAGTTGTTTGAAACCTTCAAATAGCAGGGAAGAATAGAAAATTAATTTCTGAATATTGCCTGTACGATTTCATTGCACGCCTTGTGTTATTAAACAGGATGTAGAGGGGATGGTCCAATGTGCAATATTTAGTAAAAGTTTTTGATGATCATTCAATGAAAATTTTAGTGCTTCATCACAAACCAATGGAGCTTAAAATGTCCATGGTCTGTCTGAATAAAGTTAACAATATAGAATTTCTACTTTTATGAAATACTAAATATGAATTTGTCACGGGAGCAAGTGTTTCATTAACGTCACTAGAATATATATTTTTTTTTTTTATAATCCACTATATAACAATAAATTCAATTATTCTAACAGTTTGAGATTCAAAATAATATATGTAGCATCTTTCAAGTCTGATCTTGATCTATATTGTCAGATAAAACATCCATTCATGATGAAACTCAATAAACCTTCATCTTGCTTAAATACTGTTCATTTTCACTTTTCTTACTATGTTTGTTATGTTTCTATTGATTGATAATATGTATGATGTTCAGTTTCAGGTTCATTTACTTAGTCAACTATCATGTTGTTTGAATGCTTAAATGTAACTTTATACCATACCAGACAGTCCCAAGTCTAATGATCCTAATTGAGAAGGCTTTTGAAAAAAATGAGGGGAAAGAAGAAAATCCTTTTCCCACAATTTTCTTTATCATTTCAAAGACCGTAATCATCTTTAAAGCTACATCTATTATGTCAAGTTTTACAATTTTTTGTTTGGAATTAATGTTTGTTTTCATGATGTATAGCATGACCTTTTCATTATCTTCAAACTGTTTTTTTTTTTTGGTTATATGGTATTTAGTTTTAATAGTTTAATTTTTGATTTTATCAAGTTTTATTTAAGATAGAATAATAACTTTATGAGATGTTTCCATATTTGTTGTATATCTTCTTCTATTTCTCAAAGCTTCACATGCACTAGAATGAGTGTTAGAATAATGTAAAAGGTGATAGTATTATCTGAAAATGGCTGCATCAAGAGATTCAACACAGTCCTGAATTTTAACAATCATGATTTGGAAGATTTTTTTTAAAACATTGGAGAAGGAAAAATACAGGAAACCAGCTTTTTCTCCTTTTTCTGCATGCTTTGTGCCCTGTCAGAAAATGTTGGTAACTTGCATCTTTTACTTTCCTGGCAAGTTTTTCAATTTACTCCCTTATTCAATCATTTGAGCTGAAATGAATTTGTCCACTACAAAAGATTTAATTGGGACAAGTGAAAAATTTTTAGCTCACTTGAGCACGAAGTTCTCAGAGAGAGCTATTGTGATAGTGCTGTGTCCTTTGTCAACTTTCTACCTTATGTAAGCTGTAGAAGCCGCATTTTTCATCAGATACTTATAAAACTTGGTCAGAATGTTTGCCTCGATGAAATCTTGGATGAGTTCGAAATTGGGTCATGTTGGATCAAAAACTAGGTCACCTTGTAAAATCTTATAAAAACCTTGTGTACGCTCTAGAAGCCACATTTTCAGTCCGATACCCATAAAAGTTGGTCAGAATGTATGCCTTGATAAAATCTCGGTTGAGTTTGAAAATGGGTCATGTCTGGTCAAAACCTGGGATACTAGGTCAAATCTTAGAAAAACCTTGTGTAGGCTCTAAAGGCCACATTTTCAGTCCGATACTCATGAAACATGGTCAGAATGTTTGCCTCTATGATATGTCGGACAAGACAGAAAATAGGTGATGTCGGGTCAAAAACTAGGTGACTAGGTTAAATCCTAGAAAAACCTTGTGTATGCTCTAGAGGCCACATTTTTAGTCCAAAACTCTTGAAAGTTGGTCAGAATATTTGCCTTGATGATATCTTAATTTAGTTTGAAAATGGGTCATGTTGGGTCAAAAACTAGGTCACCAGGTCAAATGTTAGAAAAACCTTTTGTATGCTCTAGAGGCCACATTTTCAGTCCAATACTCTTGAAAGTTGGGCAGAATGTTTGTCTTGATAATATTGCAGACGAGTTTGAAAATGGGTCATGTTGGGTCAAAAACTAGGTTACCAGGTCAAGTGTTAGAAAACCTTGTATATACTCTGGATGCCACATTTTCTGTCCAACACTCTTGAAAATTGGTCAGAATGTTTACTTTGATAATATCTTGGGTGAGTTTGAAAATGGATCATGTTGGGTCAAAAACTAGGTCAATAGGTCAAATGTTATAAAAACCTTGTGTATGCTCTGGAGGACACATTTTCAGTCGGATACTCCTGAAACTTGTTTATAATATTTGTCTTGGTGATACCTTAAATGAGTTTGAAAATGGATCATGTGGAGTCAAAAACTAGGTCAGTGGGTCAAATATTGGAAAAACCTTGTGTACACACTAGAGGTCACATTTTCTGCCTGATACTCTTCAAAATTGGTCATAATGTTTGTTTTGGTGATGTCTCAAAAGAGTTTGATAATGGGTTATTGTCGGGTCCAAAACTAGGTCAGTTGGTCAAATCTTAGAAAAAACCTTTTCTACGCTGTAGAGGCCACATTTTCAGTCCAATACTCATGAAACTTGGTCAGAATGTTTGTCTTATTGATATCTCAAAAGTATTTGATAATGGGTAATGTCTAATAAAAAAACCAGGTCACTGGAAAACTAGATTGAAAATGGTTCATGTTTGGTCAATAGACTCAGGTGAGCGATTTCAAGGCCATCATGGCCCTCTTGTTGTTGTTTTTTAAAGAGTTAAGAGTTAGGCGTAATACGACTATGATGTCAAAATCCAACTCTGACCTTTTATGTCCAGTATTACTTAAACCATTACCACACAATCTATTCTTTTGAAGACCCAGAGAAAGAAGCCTTTTAGAAAACATTGTTGGAAAAGGAGAAAATTCTGGTAACCAGCATTTTCTCCTTTTCCAACAATGTTTTCTACCCTTCACATAACAAATTTCAGATTTTCAGTCACTTTTATTTTGTCGTCTGCAAATGCTTTGATTTAGACAAGCCTAAAATATTGTTGTTTGGTATTAAATAAGTTAACGGGTAGTACATGGTTAGACTTTTTACCACAGAACAAAGATTTAAACCTGTCAAAATTGAAAGCATTTACAAAGGACAAATTAAATTTGGAAGAATGATGATAGTTATCATGTATTTTTATCAGACATGTAGAAAGATAGTTGGAGGAGAAAATGCTGATTTCTAGCATTTTTTTTTTCCTTTTTCTAGAATGTTTTCAGCAGTCTTCCTAAGGGCTGTTAAAAGCTCGAATTGTATAGTAAATGAATGTCTAAAATTTTTGAATATTGTGGTGAAATTAATTTATAACTGTTTGAAATTGCAGATTCCACAATGAATGAATGGACAGTTGATGTTGACAGAAGAATCTATATGGGCATTTCTGTTGGGCTTGATCGTAAGTTTGTGAACCCTGGAGATCCAGTTGTCATTGTAACAGGTAATGAATTCTGCATATTTTTAGCTTGGCTGTTTTCAATGAAGTTGTCAAGCTATTTTCATAGTCCTGTTGAGGTCAGCATTGTCACTGTCAGCATCTTTTCAGTAACTTTGACATTTTATAATGTCTCTGTCATTACTGAAGATGTTCTTTTCAAACTTGCTCTTAGCTTTTGAAAGGAAAACTCTTATGACTGGGCAGATAACAATCGAAGAATTTTTAACAGAATTAAGTCCTTTTTTGTTGGGGGGGGGGGGGGAACAATTTTCTCACTGAAAATCAGTACATTTCCTAAAGCATCTGCAGCTGAACATTGGAATCATGCCTTTCTTCTGACTCTTTACCAAACAACAAATTTTAGGACTAGACCAAATCGAAAGCATTTGTAGATGATAAATTTTAGGTATCTCAGAGTTCGAATATTGTCCTGGAAAGGGTAGAAAACATTGTGGGAAAAGGAGAAAATGCTGGTTACCAGCATTTTCTCCTTTTCCCACAGTGTTTTCTAAAAGCTTCTTTTGCAGGGTTGTCAAAAGTAGGGATTGTGGGGTAAAGGGTTGTCAACAACATCAAGAGGCTTTTACAAACAATATACCAATAAATCAACATTAATCTGCACAGAAAATGTTTACAGATATTCAGAGCTCCAGATTTGATTTCAAAATTGAAAATATCAATTATTCTCCACTAAACCCTATGTTGCGGGTACTCCTTAGAACCGTCTCACCGAGACGATTCTAATGAGTACCCACAACATAGGGTTTGGAAGAGAAATAATAGATTTAGAGTACCATTTCTCCCTCTTATCTAGAGCTCTGGATATTGAAACTACACTGTGTAATATAGTATGGGACATTTGGCAGAAACTGACCTGTGAAAAATCAGGGGTTTTTTCTGCTTCAAAGAAAAATGTGTGGTTGCTTAACTCATTACCTAACAACAATATTTTAGGCTTGTCTAAATCGAAAGCATTTGCAGAGGACAAAATAGAATTGATTGAAAATTTGAAATATGTTTTGTCAAGGATAGAAAACATTGTGGGAAATGGAGAAAATGCTGGTTACCAGCATTTTCTCCATTTCCCACAATGTTTTCTGAAGGCTTCTTTCTCGGGGTTGTCAAAAGTAGGGATTGTGTGGTAATGGGTTAATAGTTAACATAGTTGCTGATAATTTCTTCTTTTCCAATAATATTGTGAAATGTTAAAGTTTTGGATAGTATGACGAATGGTTCATAAAAGTAGCCATGGGCACATGTTTGACAATATTAATTTCTGTTGTAACTTTTGTTTTAGGCTGGAAACCAGGCTCTGGATCAACCAATACAATGCGAGTATTTAATGCTGTTGACACCAAGGGTCAAGAGTTGTTGGCTCCCATAACTGGTATTTCTAGTGTACCAAGCTTCGACGTACTGGACAGGCAGAAGAATGATTCAAGCGATGATATACTTGTCGTGAAAGAAACTGGTTCCGATCCCAAGTTTTACTAGAAGGAAAAAAAGAACAACTTGATAATATTGTGTAGATTTTAAGAATGTTTTAAAATATTTCTTTCCCTAGGTGATATGTGTTTTTCCATTATTGTGCAGGGATTTTTTTTTTCACGCCTATCAAAAGCTTCCAAAATTCACATTATGGACTAACCATGAAAGGAAAGGAAATTTATAACATGTAAAGAAATCATGGGAATAGGAATAATTGCTGTCTAAGCACTAAATACACGGTCAAAAATACTTGTATAAGGTATTATGGCCAAAAACTAGCTTTGAAATTATTAGATTCGCCTTTTGTTTAATCTAGATCTTTACTGTGTCATAAAATGGTTCACGCTTTACCAAACAACAAAATGTTTTAACCCTTTACCACACATTCCCGACTTGTGAAAGAAGCCTTTTGAAAACACTGTCGGAAAAGGAGAAAATGCTGGTAACCAGCATTTTCTCCTTTTCCCACAATGTTTTCAACCCTTCACAAAACAAATTTTAAATTTTCACTTGTCTTGTCGTCTGCAAACGCTTTTAATTTGGACCAGTCTAAAATATTGTCGTTTGGTAATAGGTTAAACACATCCAAATTAAAAGCATTTGCAGACAATAAACCAGATGTGGTCAAAATGATAGAATTTTTCAGTAAAAGGGTAGAAAGCATTGCATGAAAATTTGAATATGCTCATTACCAGCACTTTCTTAAATTCCTAACAACGTTTTCAAAAGGCTTCTTTCTTTGGGCCAATTAAAGATTGTGTTGTAAAGAGTTAAAGCTGTGATTGACCTGCCAAATGTTAACAGTGGTTAGAATTTGCTTTTTAGCTATCTAAAAAATTGTTGTTTACTGAGAATCAGTGTCTGTTTACCGTTGCTTTCATAGTGAAAAATATTCCAAACCAAGTGGGTTTAGAAGTGAGTTAACTCTTTACCACATGCGAAAAATGCAGACTTAAGTAAGTTGAGAGCATATGCAGACGACAATTGAACCCTTTCCCAAACAACAATTTTTTGGACTAGACCAAATTGAAAGCATTTGCAGACAATTCAACTCTTGCTGAAAATATTTTTTCTGTCTATGATGGGTTAGAAAACATTGTGGGAAAAGGAGAAAATGCTGGTTACCAGCATTTTCTCTGTTTCCCACAATGTTTTCAAAAGGCTACTATTACAGACCAGTAAAAACCAGGGATTGTTTGGGAAAGGGTTAAATGCGATTAAACCTATGATAGGATAGAAAGCAATGTGGGAAGGGAGAAAATGCTGGTTGCCAACCTTCCTATTCCCACAATGTTTTCGGAAGGCTTCTTCCTCAACTCGTGAAAAGTAGCGATTGTGTGGTACAGAGTTAAGATTTAGTCGTGGAAGAAATTGTTCTGAATTTGTTTCTGTGTTTCTTCTGCATAATTTGGAAAACAAATAATTTATTTATTTCGCTTTATTGAAAGCGCACGTAGCAGATTTCAAAAGATTGTACATAAGGCTGTGTGTCGTGTTGGGATACCATAGTTTAATTACGATTATTGTCAACTACCCTGGAATGAGCCTGTCTGTCCACTAGATGCTTTCTTTGTGTACATTTTCAAGGGCATTTAATGTCACTTTGATATCCCCTTTTTTTGCTGCCATTCCGTTGAAACTATGTATGATTAGTTAACTCTTTACCACACAATCCCGACTTTTAACGACCCTGAGAAAGAAGCCTTTTGAAAACATTGTGCGAAAAGGAGAAAATGCTGGTAACCAGCATTTTCTCCTTTTCCCACAATATTTTCTACCCTTCCCAAACCAAATTTCAATTTTTCAGTCAATTTTATTTAGTCGTCTGCAAGTGCTTTCAATTTCGACCAGTCTAAAATTTTCTTGTGTGGTAAACAGTTAAGAGAATCTGTAGATTTGCAAGATGCAATTCAAGGAGTTCTGGTTGAAATACTTTACCAAAAGATGAAATGAAAGACTTTTAACCCATTGCGACACAATCCTTACTATTGACAACTCTGAGGAAGAAGCCTTTTGAAAACACTGTGGGAAAAGGAGAAAATGCTGATAACCAGCATTTTCTCCTTTTACCACAATGTTTTCTATCCTGCTGGAAACAAATTTCAATTTTTGAGTTACATTTAATTTGTCGCCTTCAAATGCTTCCAATTTGGTCTAGTCTTAAATTATGTTGTTTGGGGAAGGGTTAAGAAGATTTGAGCCCCCTTTTGCCATAGTATAGCTTACACACACACACACAGACGCACACATCTGCAGAATCCCCGATTGAACAGGCAGCAGGGGTATTAGGTCGGTGTTTGTGACCCAACTCGTTTTGTTCTTAAAATTGACCAGACTTTCTGCTTCTGTGCTTTGTTAGATGTTGTTTTGATATTTCCTTTTAGTGCTATGTATGAAAATACTTATCTTGTGTGATCTTATTTTAAACAAAACAGATATAGATGTACCATTTGCCTGCCACACCTGACCCATTTAGGCTTTGTCCCTTTGATTGACTGTTTTTATCCTATTTTTTTACCCTTTAGCACACAATCACGAGTTTAATCAACCTTGAGGAAGATGTTTTTTTTTTTTTTATATTAGCCTTTTCCTTTTCCTAAATGTTTCGTACCTTATTAAGACAAATTTGATAATTTGAGCAACATTCAGGTTGTCATCTGCAAATACTTTTAACTTCAACAATTCTAGGATTATTTTGTCTGGTAAAGAGGTGTCTGGTAGACAAGTCTGCATGTCGTTTTGTAAAGAGTTAATAGTGTCTGGAATAAACTTCGTTTTGGTTTTACATATTTTGACAGGATGTTTTAGAAGTCGGTTGCAGTTTGCATCATTGAGTAAAAAGTCAATCTGTTTACAAATAGCATATTTCATACACTACCTCAATGACAGTGTTTGAAGACAAGAAGTTACAAATTGTTACAGATTTCTAGTAGCTTGTATATCTATTCAAACGCTCTTCGACAGACTACAGCATTTTGTTCCTGTCTAAAATGACAGATATTCAAACAACAAGTTTACCATCTGATTCTGAAAATTGTCTTTGGAAAAGTAGAAAAAAATGATCGCGGAATTGCTAGTTCAAAGCATTTTAAAGTTGATATGTAAGTGCTGAGACTATTCATTCCAACAAGTATACATAACTTAACACATGATAGTTTACTTCAACATAATTCTAGACTCATCCTGATGGAAAGAAGTTGCAGACAACAAACTGAATTTGACTGAAATAAGAAGACGTGGCCCTATAAGGACAAAAAATACTTTCAGAAGATTCCAATTTTTCCTTCCTATTTCCAGTGTTTCCTAAGCATATTTCCAAAAGTTCATCCACAGGAAAAACACAGAACCGTCAAAATTGAGAGCTTTTGCAGAAAATGTATTCAAGTATAGCTCTAATGATGAGATTTGTTTATAAAAGTGTTTAACTCGTTACCACATAAGAAAATTTCAGACTGGTCCAAATTGAAAGCATTTGCAGACAACAAAATAAATGTGACTGAAAAATTGAAATTTGGTTTTGGAAGGGTAGAAAACATTGTGAGAAAAGGAGAAAATGCTGATTACCAGCATTTTCTCCTTTTCCCTCAATGTTTTCAAAAGGCTTCTTTCTCAGGGTCGTTAAAAGTCGGGATTGTATTTATAGATTTAATACATTGTGGGTAAATGAGAAAATGCTGATGGCCACAGTTTATTAAAAAAAAAAAAAAAAACTACAGATGAAAAACTTCCCCCTCAGGGTCATTAACATTTGAGATTGGATAGTAAAGGGTTAAAGTATTTTTGAAAAAGGGTCAAATGGTCGGTGAATATAGGCACGAGACTGCCCTTGGTCAAATGGTTGGTGAATATAGGCACGAGACTGCCCTTGGTTAAATTGATGTAAGACTTGGCTTTTATTGATAAGTTTAATTAAAAGCAAACTTTGATATTATGTTCAAGTGGCATTTGTAAGCTTTTTTTACTTCCAAGTTTGAGCACAAAAAGTATGTTTTGTTATGGAAGCTAATTAAATGTAAAAATTAAAATAAAGACATGTTTTGTTTGAATCTGTTATTGTTTTAAAAAGAGTTGTGTTTTAATACTTTTGAATTGTTTTTGATAAAACCCATTTTTATAATATTTCAAGTTTTAGTGACCCTAAAAAGAGAGCTTTTGAAGACATTGTGGAAAAAGGAGAAAACGACAGGTGCACTGTCTGCTGCGACATAACTGAAATAATGTTTAAAACGGAGTTGAACGCTATAAAATCAATCAGTATATATTTGAACACTCCTGTATTAGCTTTTAAAGAAAAACAACAAAGTTATATGCTGCAAAAAGTTTGCGATGTTTTATGCCGGAGAAAGTTTCACAGTGCTATTTCATGAAAAAAAAAAAACATTGTTTTATATTGGTACAAATTCCACAAGGTTATCCGTCGGAACATGTTACCTTTTGGAACAAGCTTCATAGTGTAAATCGTACGGGCAAATCCCCCATGCTATATATTAAGGCAAGTTTCACAGTGTTATTTGTTGCAGCTAGTTCCACAATATTGCTTGAATCAAGTTTTAACCCATTACCACACAATCCCTACTTTTGACGCCCCTGAGAAAGAATCCTTTTGAAAACACTGTGGGAAAAGGAGAAAATGCTGGTACCAGCATTTTCTCCTTTTCCCACAGTGTTTTCTACCCTTCCAGAACAAATTTCAACTTTTCAGTCACCTGTATTTTGTCGTCTGCAAATGCTTTGAATTTGAATCAGTCTAAAGTTTTCTCGTGTGGTAAAGAGTTAAAACGCTGTTAGATAAGGTTGCAGTAAGTTAGTTGTTGAAGAAAGTTCAACTGTAGTATCTAGAGGAACAAGTTCTACATTGTTTTTCAATGGAACAAGGTTCCACATTCTTATCTGTTTGAGCAAGTTCATCAGTGGTATCTGTTAGTGGAAGTTCAATACTGTTATCTTTTGGTGCAGATTCCTCAGATTCCTCAGTATCTATTGAAGCAAGTTCAACATTTTCATCTGTTGGAGAACCTTCCACAATGTGCTATCGTGGAGGATGTTCCACAATGATATCTGTTGAAGAAGGTTTCATATTGTTATCACGGGGAGCAAGTTCCACGCTGTTATCTGTACGAGCAAATTTCACACTGTTATCTGTTGAACAAAGTTCCACATTGTTTCTCTTTCAGTAAATTCCACTATGATACCTCGTGGACCAAGTTCCACATTGTTATCTGTTGGAGCAAGTTCCACTTTTTTTCCTCTTGGAGCATGTTCCACAAGGTTTTCTGTAGGAGCAAGTTCCACATTGTTATCTAATGGAGCATGTGCCAAAAAATTATCTGTTGGATTAAGTTCTGCATTGTAATCTGTTGGAGCAAGTTCCAAAACATTATCTTGTAGAGCAATTTTCAACATTATATGTTTGAGCAATTTTCACATGTTATCTACTGGAGCAAGTTCCATAATTGTTGTGTTTTGAAGCAAGTTCCCAAATGTTATCTATACATGCAAATTCCACATTGTTATATGTTGGAGCAAGTTCAAAATTGTTATCTCATGGTGCAACTTCTACAGGTTCTCTTTTAGAACAAGTGCCACAGCAGTACCTGTCTGAGTAGGTGGTACAATGCAATATCTCAGATCGAGATCTAAATGTTACATATAAAGGACAAGTCTATAATTTTGCCGTCACGTAAAGGATTAATTGGTAAGAGTTATGTATTATGTAACAGTGACAATGGTTATTATAACCGTTCTTTTTCTTCGTATCACAGTGCTTTTCTAAACATCAAAGACTGAAACCTCTATTAACCCATTACCACACAATCCCTACTTTTGATGCCCCTGAGAAAGAAGCCTTTAGAAAACATTGTGGGAAAAGGAGAAAATGCTGGTAACCAGCATTTTCTCCTTTTCCCACAAGGTTTTCTACCCTTCACAAAACAAATTTCAAATTTTCAGTCACTTTTATTTTGTCGTCTGCAAATGCTTTCAATTTGGACCAGTCTAAAATATTGTCGTTTGGTAATGAGTTAATTTTGAGTTTGCATTAATTTGTGGTTTACATATACTTACATTATGGATGAGTAAAATTTTGTCATATATTGAAGAGTTGAAATGTAAAATTAATTAATTATAACTCCGCAGAACGAATGTTTTCGGGGGTATACTGGAATCTGTCTGTCTGTCCGTGTGCCATCCGTCTGTCCGTCCTTACGATGCCGCCATTGTGAGGTTAGGGGTAAGTGTACATTAAGTCTATGGGGTTCATTCCGTCCATCTAGTAGGTATGGGGTTAGGGTTAGTGGGGTTAAAAAATACACTTGTGGGGTTGCATTGGGTTGCATTGAATAAAGAGCAATTCGACCCCACAAGGTCCGTCTCGTAAGACCGTCCGTCCGTGTGTTCGTCTGTGTACAAAATACTAGTAATTACCTGTTTCTGTCAAAGTGCTGGCGGGGGTATTAAGTCACATTTGGTGATAGCTCTAGTTTGTACTGTGCTCTGGTTAAGGGGAATTTGATGCATCGCCCTAATGCGTTATACCGAACAAGTCATCCAATTATGAATCCATTAGATTAATTTCGTTTAACAACTGAATGAATCATGAGGTTGACTGGTCCTTTGACATGTAAAAAAAAATACTATTGGCAAAAAATTTCGACTCGGGTCAGCCTGCGCGTATTGCGCAGGCTGACCCGAGCGGATCATTTTTGCAGATGCAATAAACTTGTCACGTGACACGGTTCAAATATACTACGCTGCCTCATCGTTACGCTGGGATAAATTGTGGAAAATGTTCATGACGATCAAATATAGCATATTCATTGCAGTCTGATCTATCATCTCTGCTATCATACTTTTATGAACACTGTCGTCAAAATGAGAGGTCGAAAAGGCAAACTGACTATGTTTCTGTTTCCAGATGGACAATTTTCATTCCACTTCCTTTAAGCTCAAAGGGTAACAACTGATAAACTTTTAGACTAACGTTAGTCCGAAAAGAAAACATTTGCAGATAGCAAATTAAAGTGGATCAACCGGTCGAAACGGTAAAAAGCATCCTTAAAAACATGAGACAGCGCGTGTTATAAAATTTTTTTCTCTCCTCGTGACGTTTTCAAAGGTCTTCTTTCAACCTCACAAATCATGAAATGGTCATTAGACCACAACATTGTTCATGAAAGGGTTGTTCGACAGTAAAATTTACTTAGATGTAATTAATTTTGAAACAGGACAATTAGTTGTACATGTAACCCTTTATCAAACCATCCCATAATCTTTCCACGGAAAAAATGTGGAGGCTTTAACCCTTTCCCAAACGACAAATTTTAGACTCTTCGAAACTGAAAGAGTTTGCAGACGACAATTCCAAATTTGATAAAAATGGCAGAAAGTTCTCCAGATGGGTAGAAAGCACTGTGGGAAAAGGAGAAATTGCTCGTTACGAGCAATTTCTCCTTTTCCCACAGTGTTTTTAAAAGATTTGTACTGCAGACACGTAAAAACAAGGGCTTGTTTGGGAAAGGGTTAACTAACATTGTTGAAAAAGTAGAACGTACCGATTGTCAACATTTTCTTCTTCACCCAGTTTCTTCTACGCTTTCAAAGACAAATAACACAATTTGAGCCACATTCAGTTTGTCGTCTGCAAATTAATGCCTTCAATATGGACAAGATTAAACAGTTAATTGTCGTTTGTTGAAGAGTAAACTACCGGTATAAAAACAACGTAAAAACAACATTAAAAATAGTTGTACTTTTTACACATAACTGTAACGAGAAACTGACGAGGAAACATGGCTGACAAAGTCCTGCTGCATTTAATTGTTTTTGCAAGTCTGGCCGTTGTTGTAACAGGTAAATTTATATATAATATTTTATATCATTTTAAAGTTTCATTTTTTTTTTTAGTAAATCATGAACTCCTTTTATCTCAGTACAAACACTTTACCAACAGTGCCATGTCTTATCAACGTATATTCATTTTTTTTCTAACGGACAGATTTTTAAAAAAAAACAAACTTTGCACAAACAAAGCTCGTCATGTCTCTGGCAGATAACAGTAAAGAAGACGTGAGTCACGGTGCTCGTTTCTGAGATAATTACTTGCCTTTGAAAAAGGTATATACAGTTCCAAAATTCAGCTTATATTGGATTTGAATCGCCTTTCTTTGAAAGATAGTTGTACAAAATTACATGAAAAATATGAAAATAGGCCTAACATTATTTTAATAAAAAAATTTTGCACAAGAAATATATATATATATATGAAAGCATGGTTTTTGAGCAAGTTAAATATGCGTGTAATATATAGATCATTGGATTAAAAAGGGATATAATTTGACCGAATAGAGGACTAAAAATCTAAAAATACATACTTTCTAACGAACAGATTTTTCTTATTTTTTCCACACTTATTGTATTTATAACTCTTAACAATACGAAACATAAAACTGGCACCTATCCGTGCTTATTTTGTCAGAAAACAAGGTCGAGGGTCAATGTGGAAGTTATTTTTCGAAGGAAAAACAGAATAAAAGCTCAGCAGACATAGTGGGAAAAGGAGAAATTGCTCAATAGGGGGATTTTCTCTTTTTAATAATATTTTTCAAAATGGAAACAGCCATACTTGCACAGCTTAATTTTTTTCTCTTGATTGGTGTGTAACGCTGTGTCAGCAGCATTCCAATTATTTCACGGTGACAGGTCAAAAATCGTTTGCTTTTTTTCTCTTCACTAATATTATCAGTGCACCAATAGTATTACAGCTATGTGCAAAAAATACATAGCTGCACTTTTGATTCAATATACATGCGCAATAGGATGCGCGCGAAAATTTGCCATATACTTCGTTAACCATTCCAGAGAAAAAAAGGCTTGAAAACCAGTTTATAGGAAAAAATAAATGGTCACTGGAATATGGGTTTCTAAAATTCTGAATTGTTTGGTGAAGAGTTGACAGAAAAAAAATGTTCATTTTGAACTTTTTTCTTTCTGTAATCTTTTTATTTTCTAAGTTTCCGGAAAAGTAGATAGTATCGAGGCCGTCTATTTAATGGGAGTTACTCAAACTTTTATAATCTCGCCAAACTTAAAAGGAATTGTTTCTTTTGCCTGCGACTTATTCTTGGACTGAACGTACAATAACTATGGTGTCGTATTTCTGCCACGAGATACGAGATAATTATTGCAATAATTTAACCCTTTCCCAAACAGCAAATTTTGGACCAGACCAAATTAATATCATTTTGCAGATGACAAATTAACAGTTGCTAAAAAGATGATTTTTCTATAAGATAGGGTAGAAAACATTGTTGGAAAAGGAGAAAATGCTGGTTACCAGCATTTTCTCCTTTTCCCACAATGTTTTCAAAAGACTTCTATTCCTGACCCGAAAAACCAGGGATTGTTTGGGAAAGGGTTAAAAGAACTTTCGTGATAAAACAAGTTTCCTAGAAATATTATCTAGATAATAAAGATTTTCACGATGAAAATATCGCGATAATTCTACGTGTTATCTTTTTTTTTCCGAGCCCATAATTGACATTCACTGTAGGCCTATCTATAGTTGGATACAGTTTCGGAACATCTTGACCTACACCCTGTTGAATTCAGCTTTTCCCTGAATAGTTTAAAAGTGTTCATCGGAGGCATTTTGAGTCGTCTTCGTAACGTCTGTTCATTTCAAGTCTTGTCAATTTTTACCAATTACGCAACAAATATTTATTATTCGAATTCATACTTGCTGTGAGGTAAAAAAAAAATACCGAGTGCATCCAAATGATGAAGTTTCTATTTATAGATATCGACAAACAGGTTGAACTTTCACGCTAATTTTACCTTGCATTTCAGCTTCGTGCAAGGTTGAGATATTTTGCTTTAAAATATTAAGTTTATTGTGATATTATTTTTCAGGAAACTTTTCACTCACGATATAAAATTTCCAGGAAACTGGAATTTATCGCGATAGTTTTGTAAAACTAAAATGATAACTATCTCGTGTCTCGTGGCAAAAATATACCACCATAAATAACATATTGTCATCTTTAAAACAATTTTCTATGCCTTAAGATGGCATGATTTAGATGTAAATGAAACCACATAGTTTACTTTTGACCGCTACTGTCGCTGTTAACAACACTATTAACAAGCAAACTAGGACAAATATACGAAGATGAAAAGACAAAAAATATTTCCTGTACTGGAACAAGAATCACATAATCTATGTATACGATTTACGATCCCTGACTGGAGGCGTGTGTTTTAGGACTCTGTTACCTGACCCAAAACCATAGGGAGTGCAGAGATTTACCTTGCTCCTATTTCTCTGCTCACACCATTACTGCATTTGCTAACTTTAGACATCAAAATCTGCTCAAGAGATACAAAGGAGAGACGTTTCAAGGTTTTCTTTTTGAAAATGTAGAAAACGCTGAAAGCAGATTTAAGATACATTTGTAACTGAGAATTAGCGCTTTTCTCTCTTTTTTTTTTTCTTAAAATTGTACCATTTGTTTAAAGACATAAATCTCATTATTTTGACATTTACCTGATGTGAATTTTTCAAATATGAACTTGAGTAAGGTTTTGCCTTCTGGTAGAGTTATTTTTTTTCCTAGAGA
Source organism: Tridacna crocea (assembly GCA_943736015.1). NCBI lineage: Eukaryota > Metazoa > Mollusca > Bivalvia > Cardiida > Cardiidae > Tridacna > Tridacna crocea. Next base: position 13,083,965 of record OX031057.1, on the reverse strand, counting down.
TGTCAGACATTTCCAAAAGTTGTTTTTATTTCAATAGGCCAGAGGTTCCCATCCATAGGTCGAGGCATGCGATGCCCGGATGGAAGGATAAGCTTTCGCACCTGTAACGGTTTTGATCCAAGAAGCTGTTTTCCACAAAGACGTTTCTTCTGTTTTGCCCCGGCCGATGCTGGAGTATGTTGTCGCAGAGAACCTGTCCGTAGACGTAAGTGGTCTATATTGTTAACATGAGTTATGTTTATCATAATTACTTCCCTTTAACAAATATAAAAGCCTTCGGCTCTGGGTGACATAAAATCATCACAGCCGTGAACAAGTTTCCAAGTCCCCAGCCAGCTGACCGTACAACTATTATTATTATATTGCAAAGAAATTTATCGTGATCTGATCGGTTAACATTCCGGGAACACATATATACCATGTACCATAGCAAAAAAACACGTAAAGCCAGTTTCCCTTTCACTACACGGCCAACACAACATCCAAAATGGCGGCGTCGATCGATCACTAGACTGCACGTTTATGCATCAAACTACAGGTTTTAGTGACGTCAGTTTCCAGTGACGCCAGTTTTCATTGAATTGAGGCACACAGAACGGTATTTCTATGTCGTTGGCATACTCGATTCGTGAAATTATAAAAAAGGAACATTTCGCTTAACGTCCTTTGAAAGGGTAAAACTGCACTGAAAAAAAAAAAATCGTTGTACGGTCAGGTGGCACGGGACTTGGAAACTTGTTCACGGCTGTGGTGAATCATGGCGCCACCTCGGCTTCGGCTCTGGCGACACAATTTATCACAGCCGCGAACAAGTTTCCAAGTCCCCTGCCACTGACCTACAACTAGTAATGTAGTCGTAAAGTGCCGTCTCCGATCAGCGGCGCAGTCCGAATACCCCTTTTCGCGTGTTGCAAGCCATAAAGTTTTGACAAGGAGTAGACCATAAAAGGGAAAATCAAGTGATGTATTTTTGAACATTTTCCTTTCAGCCCGATGCCCGAGACCTAGCCGACGCCCGTGCTTTGGTGTGCGACCCCGACAGCAATTTTGTCGCCGAGATAGGGACTGTTTTTTTCGACAGATATGTTGTGAGGGCCCCTGTGGCCGGGTGTGCACCTATCCACGTCTGTACTGATTACTATAAACAAGGGGGTAAATCCTTTTATGGTTTATAGTCATTGAATAATATATATAAATAATAAAATACAATTATCTTTGGTTCATTTTGAACATCGGAGCTAGCCTATGATCTGGCAAAATGGGATTTAATTAATAATCACTCTGGATGACTTCCTCTAACAACTCGCACCATGATGTGGGTAGTTCCAAAGGCTGACCTCGGTCATCACAGGTTTCGAACACAGAACCTTGGGTGTGACATGTAAACACTAATTCAACACAACAAAGCAAAAATAGACAGTAATGACGATAAAAAACATTCTATTGTTATTATTTATTAAATTCCAATTATAACAAAAAATTAAAAACAAGAAAATATTTATCTAATAACATATTTTTTCTCCAAGTCCTATACATCTATATTTCATTTTATGCTTTCTGTGATAGAAACTATCACTGTTTTCACCAGCAAAGCCCACTGTTTACTATTTCTTATCTAAAAGTACCAAACTATCAGAAAGAAACTACGAGGAAAACTCATGAAAACATTTTGAGAAAGTGAGAAAATGGAGGTTGCCAGTGTTTTCTTCACTTCCCACTGCATTTTCTATGAGAGAAATTCAGAAAATTTGTTTCGATTTCTAAATTCATGTCCGCAGATCCTTTCAATCTAGCAGAGTCTTTAACCCTTTACCACACAATCCCGACGTTTAACACCCCTGTGGAAGATGCCTTTAGAAAACATTGTTGGAAAAGGAGAAAATGCTGGTTACCAGCATTTTCTCCTTTTCCCACAATGTTTTCTATCCTATCTTACGCACAAATTCTGTATCAAAGAAACAAATAAATGCATAGCTCAAATACAAACTGCATCTGGTGGGATTCGAACCCTTGAAGGTACAAATAACCCCGTTTTTAGAGGATTAAAAGACCAATAACATAACCACTGAGCCAAAGAGATAGCTCTCTGTCACAATTTTCAAGTATCTCCCGTAACAGCTATCAGAGAAAATTTGCACCATTTAAGCCACACTAAATTGTAGTCTGCAAATACTTTCAATTCGGACAAAGCTAAAATTTTGTTGTCTGGTAAAGGGTTAACCTGTCATGTGATAAACGGTTAACTCTATACTAGATGACAATATATTTGACTTGGCCATATAGATTACATTTGCAGCTGAAAATTAAGTTCGGCCAAATTGATGCCTTTTACTGTTCAAAGGGTGCAAAATTGTGGGAAAAAGGAGGAAATGTTCGCTTCTCGCACTTACTTCTATTCTCACTTTTTTCTTCCCCCGGTTCATTAAAACAATGGTTTTCTTTTGAAAAAAGCTCAGATCAAAGTTATGAAAGTTGAAGTAGGAAAGGGGGTGATTACTTTTAACAACGGATTGGCCCCTCCTTTTTGCCACAACGTTTTCAAAAACCCCTTCTTCAAGGCTATTAACACTTAGAATTGTGTGGTTAAGAGTTTAAGTATAAATAAAGGAAACATACTTTTTCAACCAGGGAAAACTATAAACATACTGCAACTTCAAATTTAGTTTGTCGGAATATCAAACAGAGTAGCTGAAAGTGTATATTCAAGATCAGACTGCACATCTTTGTCTGAACATTCTGTAAAATCAGCCAGAGTTGCTTTCAGGTCATTGAGGACTGACATCTAGAAATGAACCATACTCTGTGAAAAGGGTACTTAATGCATCTGCAAAAAGTTAACACTAGGTCAGACTACATGGACTGTACAAGGCAACCTGGGATCACCAACCATTCTTAAGAACGTTCTTGGTCTTATTCTTCAAGATTTCCCGTCTGTGAAAGTAACAGAACTTCTGACTGGCTAAACCATTTGGTTTAGCCAATCAGAAGTTCTGTTACTTTCATAATGACAAAATTCTGGAGAATAAGACTAAGAAGGGTTGGTGTATACGGACCCAGGGCAAAACTTTTTACTATCAATTTTCAGCAAATCAAATGACCAGTCTAACTGATGATTTTTCCATTTGTATACAAAATTGATTTCACAGATCTATAATTTTGTGTTGACTGGCTATGGTACAATCCATAATGGAGATGTGTTAACCCTTTACCCCATAAGGCATTTCTATGGTATCTCTAACTGACCCTTAGTAACAGGAAGGATGAAGCCTTTTCTTGTGTATATGACACCTTTTGATAGTGTAGAAAACATTGTGGCAAAAGGTGAAATTGCTCGTCACGAGCAATTTCACCTTTTGTCACAATGTTTTCCAAAGGCTCCTAAAAGCAATGCGTAGAAATGAGTATCTATGGAGTAAAGGGTTAAGCCCTCTTTTACGAGAGCATGGCTCATTTACATGTGTTATGTATGGATTACAATTGTTTACAATGTTACTTTATCACAAATTCGCTTACCAGACCAACATTTATATACAGCAAGCCACACATACAAGAATTGCACATTGATAATATAAACAGACAATATTCATATCTCTTTAACAGCCTTAAAAAAGATATAACAAGAAAAAGTAAACACAACTTCTATTGGACAATATATTAGTCTCTTGGCCAATCAGAAGGGTTGTCACACAATAGAATTCACTATGGTGGACGAACGGCCCAGTGGTTAACACGCTGGACTACCAATCAAAAAGTTCTAGGATTTAATCCCCAGTCTAGGAGGATGTTTTCCAAAGACACTTTGTGTTTCCCATCCAACAAGAGGTAAATTGTTTAGAAACCAAGAGGTAGCCTCCCAGTTAAAGGTATTCTACACGATGTATGTAAACATCAAACAACGCCCTTTGTGCATATATTTAAGTACATGTTTGTAACATGCGACAGTTTGTACAAACAAGATGGACCATAATGTCAAGCTCTATTCCTTTTTGACCCCCAACCCCATTTGTAGCATGTTCCTAATGAACGAATGTTAACCTTTTACCACACAATCCCGACTTTCGATAACCCTGATAAAGAAGCTTTTGAAAACATTACCAGAAAAGGAGAAAATGCTGGTAACCAGCATTTTCTCCTTTTCCGGTATTGTTTTCTACCCTTCTCCAGTCAGATTTCAATTTTTGATTCACATTTTTTTTGTTGTCTGCAAACTGAAAGGCTTTCAATTTGGACTAGTCCAAAATGTTATCATTTGGTAAGGAGTTACCACTTAAGTATAGAGAAAACAGAGCTGCAAAACAGATTATTGCTCATTATGAGCACACTACTTTTTCCAACAATGTTTTGAACAATAATTGTCTGCTAGAACATGCAAAAAGATACATGTAATCACACGGTCATGTTTCTAGGTCTGCTACAACATGAGTGCAAAAGATTGTCTGCAGGAGGTTACAGTTAATAATCAAATTCCTCACTGGATGAAAAATTTTAGACTTGCCTATTTTGAAATAATTCATAGACAAAATACTGAATGTGGGTTAAATGACAGAGATTGTCTTGTCTTGGGAAACATTCAGGTGGAAGGAGAATATGCTGATCACCAACATTTTCACCATTTTCGACAATGTCTTCAAAAGTCTTCGTTTTTTGGGTCCTAAAAACACTGGATTGTTTTGTATAAAGGTTATTGTACAATACACTTGTTCAACCCGCCAATGAGTACAACTCGTCAGTTTTTCATCCGAAATTTGGTCTAAACTCTGGAGAAGGCAATTCCACAGAGGTGTAGTACAACACGTAAGCTGCGGACGTCTGAAAATATTATGAAACAAAAGTAGAAAGAAGTAAAAGTATTATTCATATAAACCTCAAATTGCATTATATTACCAACCTATTAACACCTTGCTTAACTCTTTGCTAAATGTCAAAATCTTAGACTAGTCAAAATTCAAAGCAATTGGAAACGACAAAATAAGCATAAAAAGATTGAGATTTGTTACCAGCATTTTCTTTTTCCCACTGTGTTTTCAAAAGGCTTCTATCTGAGAGTCGTAAAACCAGAGATTGTTTTTCGTAATGGGTTAACCCATTACCACACAATCCCTACTTTTGACAACCATGAGAAAGAAGCCTTTTGAAAACACTGTAGGAAAAAGATAAAATGTTGGTAACCAGCATTTTCTCCTTTTCCCTCAGTGTTTCCTACCCTTCCCAGAACAAATTTCAATTTTTCAGTTACCTTTATTTTGTTGCCTGCAAATGCTTTCAATTTGAACCAGTCTAAAATTTTCTCGTGTGGTAGAGAGTTAAAAGCCTGATTTGACCCATGTTTCTTTTTCATCAAAAAATCTTTTCAACAATACATTTGTGTATCGTTTTTTTTCCTTGGTCCAAACATTGAATAAATTGTATAAATTGAAGTGAGAATCTATAGGTACTAATCACAATGCCCCTGTCCGTCAAAATCTGTATAACACTGCTTTGAACAGTAAATATTTGAGAACACTACAATTTTGTGAAAAAAAAAAATTGTTCATAAAAAAAAATTTTTCAAGAAGCTGAATAATAATTATTTCTGCAAAACAACTATCCCATTCTCTTACAACATGCAGGAGGATGGTATTTTATTCTAAAAAATGAAAATTGACTGATTGATTAATTGTATGGTGTTTAACGCCATTTTCAACATTATTTCAGTTATATCACCGTGGCCAGTGCACCTATCCATGCTCTCCTGGAGTTTCTGTAACCAGTACTCTGCAAAATATCCTTTCCAAGCCATTGGCTGCTTTCCCACAATAAAAATCACATCATTTAAATTTTACGACATGATCCATAGTTTGGCAAAATTTAAGAAATTCCTTCTGAAAACGTTGTGGGAAAAAGTGAAATTAACGCTTCCCAGCATTTTCTCTCTACAAGTCTAGCATTTGTCATCCAAAAGCAACTTCTAATGTGGTATCTGCATGCGTTTTCAATTTGAAAAACTCTTAATTTCTGTTGTTTGAAAAGAGTTAAGTTCAAGGCAAACTGTTTACAAAATACCTTTATGCTTGATTCGCCTGTCTCATAGACCTCATGGTCATCAAATTTGTACCATTTCTGTGTGCCAGGATTTCTACAACAGGCTGTGTCTGTAAATATACCCACAATATCATCAACTCCTTCAACGTCAATTGCGTTTTATAGATTTTTCAGACGGATAGATCAAATTCACAGCCTGCACAGACAGTAACATGTAGTTTTGATTCTACCTGTATAGTGTATACCTTCTGCATCTTAATGATAAATCAAGACCAAATAATCGTTGGTTGTATTGAGGTTTACGCCACTTTAACAGTGAAGGTCATATCATGGCGGTCCGTGGCGCACATATGTTTCTCATACCAGTACTAACACAACTCTCTTTCCAAAACTACCGACTACTTTTCTCGCATGCTTCAGCAGAGGTGAGAGGCGAAAATAAGCCAGCAAGAAAGTTCGCCTCAACCGGGTATCGAACTCACAACCACCAGGTCATGAGTCGGACACGTTCACCACTGAGCCACCCTGGTGGGACCAAATAATCGCCTTTGTCTGAGGTAAAGAGCTGGCATCTATCACCAAAGGTTCTGGATTGGAATCCGTATTACATTGGATTAATCTTTGGTACTACCCACGACACTACACATATTACAGGCTAAGGTTTTTAGGAGGCAAACACCGAGTTGTAAGAACTTGTTTTACAACTAATGTAAAACAAATAGGTTCAAACTAAACAGGATTAACATTTTACCAATTAATTACATAATTTAACAACCCTCAGACTGAAGTTTCCATTTTCCTGTGATACTTTTTCTTCTTTCTGACACAAATGCCATTGCTTGTGCCACGTTTGATCTGTTATCTACAAATGCTTAAAAATTAATTTTGAACAGTCTGCAATTTTGTCATTTGGTTCAAATTAAATTACCCCGATGGAGAGTGCCTTTGAAAAAATCCCGGATTAACCCATTACCACACAATCCCTACTTTTGATGCCCCTGAGGAAGAAGCCTTTAGAAAACATTGGGGGAAAAGGGGAAAATGCTGGTAACCAGCATTTTCTCCTTTTCCCACAATGTTTTCTATCCTTCACAAAACAAATTATTTCAAATTTTCAGTCACTTTTATTTTGTCGTCTGCAAATGCTTTCGATTTGGACAAGTCTTAAATTTTGTCATTTGGTAGTGAGTTAAGGTGAGATGGCTTGTGCCTACAATTTTTTTTTTTAACAATGTTTTGAATACAGTTATGTCTAAAATTAGTTGTCTGGTAAAGAGGTGAAAAGATTTCCTGATTTGCAATCTGATCTAAGTGATGTAGGATCTACAGACAGTACTATGTAACGAATTTTAAGCCATACATCACCAGACGTAAAGTATTACAAGGCTATCTCCCTCAGGACTTTGAATATTCCTTTACCAAACAAGACTTAACTCATTACCAAACGACAAAATTTTAGGTTTGTCCAAATGGAAAGCATTTGCAGATGACAAAATAAAAGTGACCAAAAATTTGAAATTTGTTTTGTGAAAGGTAGAAAACATTGTGGGAAAAGGAGAAAATGCTGGTAACCAGCATTTTATCCTTTTCCCACAATGTTTTCTAAAGGCTTCTTTCTCAGGGGCGTCAAAAGTAGGGATTGTGTGGTAATGGGTTAAACCGGTCCACTATGAAAGCGCTTGCAGACAACAAATTCTACATGGATCAAATGATGGACATTGCTGTACAAAGGGTAGAAAATATTGTATGAAAAGGAAAAGAAGTGTTTGATTACAAACATTTTCTCCTCTTCCCACTGTCGTAGCAAAAGCCTTCCCTGTTGGGAGTTGTTAATTATCGGGACTTTACAGAAAAGATATAAAAGCAAGTTTCTACTTACAATGGCCTCCGTCCAGGGTTCCAAAGTGATTCTAATAAAAGACAAAAAGAAAAACAGAAACAAGTGTTGATTAGGTCTAATTATTCAAAATAAAAGATAAGACATGCTGGTACACTGTGATACATATAAACAAAGCACACGAAAATACTAAGTCAAACATTGTGATGTCTTAGATGAGACCTTGCAGTTATCCATTTCTCACACTCTCTTCTTTTACTTAATATAGTGATTTTCTCCATTATAAGGTTTTTCAAATCTTGCACATCGACAGTCTCTTTCAAAAAAGAAATTAAAGTTCCTGTGACAACTAAACTGATAGAGGGTTTGTCCCACAGTTAACCCTTTACCAAACAATCCCTGGTTTTTACGGCCCTGAGAGAGAAGCTTTTTGAAAACATTGTGGGAAAATGAGAAAATGCTGGTAACCAGCATTTTCTCCTTTTCCCACAATGTTTTCTACCCTGCTGGAAACAAATTTCAATTTTTTAAGTAACGTTTTTTAAGTAACGTTTATTTTGTGGTCTGCATGTGCTTTCAATTCGGACCAGTCTAAAACTTTGTTGTTTGGTAAAGGGTTAAGAATAGATATAATGTGGAACATGCCAAGAGATGGGCAGACAGTCGTGCCCGAGTATAGCCTCCTTTCCAACCCCCTCTATCCCTTCCCTTCCCTGCAAAAAAATGAGGAAAGAAATGCTAAAAAATAAATGAAGGAATAACCGAGTTTAAAGCATTAACAACTTTCAGAGACTTACGGAGACAGCATACAGTTTGTAGGTACTAGGGGGAGGTCCTTTCACGTAATTGTCAAGTCTCAAATCTCTTATCGGAAAGTCAACATAGGCATTGATCTTTGTCCTCCATTGGCCCTCATATACAAATCTGCAACAAGACAAAGAACTGTCACTAAAAATGACTCTATTCTTAACAAGGCGACAAAATTTTACATTTGTCCGAGTTGAAAACATTTACAGACGGCAAATTAAATGTGACTCATATGATTACCGTATTTTTTTTCCAACAGTAAGTGTAATTGTGGGAAATCATGAAAACAATTCTGGTTGCAGCAGTTTCTTCTTTTCCCAAAATGTCTTTTAAAAACTATCATCCTCCGGTGGTTAAGGCACAGGATCATTTCTAATCGAATGAAATCCCTGCTATTTGCTTCGGTATAAAAAAGGAAATTTCAGAAGCAAGGGGGATAATTCCTCAAACTTTAGACACAGAAATCTAAAAACTGTGTCTTTGCGTTTACAGTTTTTAGTAAGTCCTGTACAACACAATCTAGAATTTAACTGAATAAAGTCCTCTGGAAACATTGTGAAAAGAAAAAAAATACTCTGGTAAACAGTATTTTCTCCGTTTCCAACTGTGTTTTCAATCCTTTCTAAGACGAATTACATCGTTGAAGTTACATTTAATTTTACTTAGATAATGCATTGTCCGCAAAAACTTTTAAAACATCTTAAATTTCATTGTCTGGTAAAGAGTTAACATTTACAAGTAAAATATATGAAAATAATGAAAACAAAATGGATGCAGGAGTTTGCAACACATGTCTTTATACAAAATTTTACACAGACATTTGTACAGATCACAGGCAGACAGACAGTCTGATCTACGTTTACCTGAATACTGTTTGGCTTCAAAGAGGCGATCAACAAGATTAATTCAGCCATCACTAAACGATCCTGAGTTTTAACTCTTTACCAAAAGACAAGATCTCTGTCTTGTCCAAAATTGATAGCATATGCAATTGTTATTCAAGAAGAAAAAGCATTATGGGAAAAGAAAAAAAAATGCTGGTTACCGCCATTTACTCTGTTTCTAACATTGTTTTCAAAATGCCGTTAAAATTTGCATTGTGAGATAAAGGCTTCACCACTGAGGAAGATGAACAGACTGAGGGAAAAAAACACCAAAGAAAAAGGAGAAAGTGCTGGTATCAGTATTTTCCATTATTATTTTCTAACTTACATGTACATAATTTTGCAGACAGTGTAAATCAAGATCAGACTGCACAAAAAGTGCAGTCTGATCTTTGATCTACACTGTCTGATAAGGAGATATTATTCCCCAAAACATAACTTTAGCAACAATATTTGGGTTATTAATATCGATATGTAGATTGAATTTTAGTTATTTAGCAGAATAAGGGTTAAGAAACATTTATTACCTATTCAAAGCAATAAGAAGAATTCGAGGAACTTTCCATATCTCGATGGTTTTCACAGAATCTCTGTAGGTTTTACATTTTGGACATTTCCACTGACTGCTTCCTGTCATCTTCTCATTGGCTGAAAACTGTCTTAAACAATCCTGAAATATGCACAACAACAAAATAATAATATATTTCAACCCTTTCCCGAATGACAAATTTTAGACAGTCCCAAACTCAAAGTGTTTGCAGATGACAATTTTGAATTTAATGAGAATGGCAGAAAGTTTTCTGATAGGCTAGAAAACACTGCGGGAAAAGGAGAAATTGCTCATTATGAGCAATTTCTCCTTTTCCCACAGTGTTTTCTGAAGACTTGTAATGCAGACACGTAAAAACCAGGTCTTGTTTAGGAAAGAGTTAACAGTATTTCGGCCAGTTATATTGTGAAGGTAAGCACACTTATCCATGTTTTTTGATGTTATCCAACATCTGACGCAGATCTTAGTCAAGACGACATTTTTATCTGTATGAAATAGTTCCATGATGTCATTTTATGGCAAAAAAATACTCTATGCACTCTGATGAAGCAAGTTTTAACTCATTACTAAACGACAACATCATAGGCTTGTCCAAATCGAAAGACGACAAAATAAAAGTGATTAAAAATTTGAAATATGTTTTGTGAAGGGTAGAAAACATTGTGGGAAAAGGAGAAAATGCTGGCTACCAGCATTTTCTCCTTTTTCCACGATTTTTCTACATGCTTCTTTTTCAGGGGCGTCAAAAGAAGGGATTGTGTGGTAATGGGTTAACCCTTTCCCAAATGACAACATTAAGACTCTTTCGAACTGAGAGCTTCCGCTTACGACAAATTCAGAATTGGTTCAAATTAGCCTTAGGTCTTTATAGCATGATAGAGACTATTGTGGGAAAAGGAAAACACGCTCGTTACCAGAATTTTCTTTTTCCAAAATGTTTTCTAAAGCGTTTTTGCCTGGGCTGTGAAAACCAGGGATAGTTTGGTACAGGATTAAAATTTTATCTGCTGAAAGAAGTTCCACACTGTTTACTGCTGGAACAAAATCCATAATGTCTTTCGTAGAAGTTCTTCAATGTTAACTGTGTAGCAAATTTCAAAACATTATCTGTTGGAACAAGTTTGTCTGTGCTACTTATTTGATTAAATACCTGGGTATTATGACAATATTATTCCATCCACCATATTATCTATTGCAACAATTTTAACAGTGTTATTTGTTTAAACAGGGACATAAACCAAGATCAACAATAATGTCATACGTCAGAACAGTTTCAACAGGCTTGTCTCCAACAACAAGTTTGACTCTTTCCCAAACAAGCCCTGGTTTTTACGTGTCTGCAGTACAAGTCTGTAGAAACGAGCAATATCTCCTTTTTCCACAGAGTTTTCTAGCCTATTGAAAAACTTCCTGCAATTCTCATCAAATTCAAAATTGTCAGCTGCAAACACTTTGAGTTTCGGACAGTCTAAAATTTGTCATTTAGGAAAGGGGTAATAAATGTTTCTGTTGTAACAAGTCCAATGAAGTTGTAACAGGATAGACGATATCATCTTTTGGAGAAAGTAAAAAAAAATATAGTTCACAATGGTTATATATTGGAATCAGATCAACACTATCAAACCTAGGGGGAAATATCACAATGTTACTGAAGTAAGTTCCATGATGATTAATGCAAGAGAAAGTTCTATAGTATCATGTGAAGGGCTAACCAAAAGCTGTAGATATGAAAGACGCAAATTGTAGATTTTAGTCTCTAACATTTGAGAAATTATCTTCCTTTGTACTTTTAGTTTGTTTGGGGTTTTAACCCTTCAGCAAATGATCCCGCGTTTAAATGACCGTTAAGACGATTGCTTTTGAAAACATCTTGGGGAAATGAGAAAAAATTGGAAACCATCATTATTTAGATTTGCCACAATATAGTTTCTATTCTTAAAAAAGACAAAGGGGCCATGATGGTCATGTATCGCTAAACTGGCTATTAAGTAAAAACCTCCAAGCCACATATTACAACACTTGGCCAATTGGCTTCTAATAGCTGACATGGAAAATATATGATAAATTGAGTCCAGGGCCCATATTCACCTACCATTCTTAAGAATATTCTTAGTCTTATTCTCCAAGGATTTCTGTATTTGTAAGTAACACAACTTCTGATTGGCTAAACCGAATGGTTTAGCCAATCAGAAGTTGTGTTACTTACAAATGTAGAAAATTCTAGGGAATAAGACAAAGAATGTTCTGAAGAATGGTTGGTGAATACGGGCCCTGGTAAAGATTCAATAGATAAAGACCCATACTGAATAATACAGGTCTAGAATGTGTGGTTATAAACATAAGATGTTCAAAGTTTCCTAAAAATTTTCCCCAAATAAACCTTTTACACTTGTAAAACTTCTGACTCCCAGGGCAGGACAAAATTAAAACGAGGGCTATAATTTATGCACTCTTGGAAAATGTTTACTAGATAAACCTACAGGCACAATTGTGATAGCCCTAGGCCTTATAACTGGGTACAAGAAGATTCCTGGAATTTTCACCATACAAGCCCATATAAAATTTGTGACCCCTGGGGTGGGCCAATTTTGACTCCATCTGTTAGGAAGAATATATTTAGAAAGGACGAAATGAATGAAATTATGCAATAAATACAATGCATTTCATAGACAGCCAGGCACAAATATGTTGCAGCAAGTTCCATAATATTTCATGTTGCAGCAAGTTCAACAAATTTTCATGTTGGAGCAAGTTCAACAATCTCATACTAATCTACCATACTACCTCATCTTATGTGTTGGAGCATGTTTCAAAATCTAATATGTTTGAGCATGTTCCCCAAATCTAATATGTTTGAGCATGTTCCCCAATGTTTCATGCTGGATCTTGTTCAACAATGTTTCATGGAGGAGCAAGTTCCACAATCTTATATGTTGAAGAAAGTTCCATAATGATTCATGATGGAGCATGTTCAACAATGTTTCACGTTTCATGGAGGAGCAAGTTCCTTCCTGCAAGTTCCACAATCAAACATGTTGAAGCAAGTTCCATAATGATTCATGTTGGAGCAAGTTTCACAATTTTTCATGCTGGAGCAGGTTCTACAATGTTTCATGTTGCAGCCTGTTCCACAATCTTATATGTTGGAGCAGGTTCCACAATTTTATATGTTGCAGCCTGTTTCACAATGTTTCAGGCTGGGGCAAGTTCCACAATGTTTTAGGCTGGAGCAGGTTCCAAACTGCTTTATGCTCCAACATAGAAGATTGTGGAGCCTGTTCCACAATCTTATAAGTTGGAACCTGTTCCACAATGTTTCATGTTGGAGCAGGTTCCACAATCTTTTACTTTGGAGCCTGTTCCCCAATCTTATATGTTGGGGCAGGTTCCACAATGTTTTATTTTGGAGCCGGTTCCACAATCTTCTATGTTGGAGCCTGTTCCACAGTGTTTCTTGTTGGAGCAGATTCCACTATCCTTTATGTTGGAGCCTGTTCCATAATCTTATATGTTGGAGCAGGTTCCACAATCTTATATGTTGGAACAGGTTCCAAAATGTCATATGTTGGAGCCTGATCCACAATCTTATATGTTGGAGCAGATTCCACAAGGTTTTGTGTTGGAGCAGGTTCCACAATCTTCTATGTTGGAGCCTATTCCACAATCTTCTATGTTAGAGCAGGTTCCACAATGTTTCATGCTGGAGCCTGTTCCACATTGTTTCATGCTGGAGCAGGTTCCACAATCTTCTATGTTGGAGTCTGTTCCACGATGATTCAAGTTGGAGCCTGTTCCACAATGTTTCATGCTGGGGCAGGTTCCACATTCTTCTATTTAGGAGCCTGTTCAACAATCTTTTATTTTGGAGCAGGTTCCACATTGTTTTATGTTGGAGCATGTTCCACAATCTTATATGTTGGAACAGGTTCCACACGGATTTATGTTGGAGCGTGTTCCACATTGTTTCATGCTGGAGCAGTCTCCACAATCTTCTATGTTGAAGCCTGTTCAACAATCTTTTATTTTGGAGCAGGTTCCACAATGTTTCATGTTGGAGCATGTTCAACAAACGTATAATTACGTTGGAGCCTGTTCCGCAATGTTTCAGGTCGGAGCCAGTTCAACAATCTTTTATGTTGGAGCAGGTTCCACAATGTTTCATGTTGGAGCATGTTCAACAAATGTATAATTACATTGGAGCCTGTTCCGCAATGTTTCAGGTCGGAGCATGTTCCAAAATATTTCATGTTGGAGCAGATTCCACAATGTTTCATGAGGAGCATGCTCCACAATCTTTTATGTTAGAGCCTGTTCCAGAAAGTTTCATGTTGTAGCAGGTTGCACAATGTTTTATGTTGGAGCCTGTTCCACATTGTTTCATGCTGGAGCAGGTTCCATATTCTTCTATGTTGGAGCCTGTTCCACAATCTTCTATGTTGGAACAGGTTCCACACTGATTTATGTTGGAGCCTGTTCCACAATTTTTCATGCTGGAGCAGTCTCCACAATCTTCTATGTTGGAGTCTGTTCCACTATGATTCAAGTTGGAGCCTGTTCCACAATGTTTCATGAGGAACAGATTCCACATTCTTCTATGTTGGAGCCTGTTCAACAATCTTTTATGTTGGAGCAGGTTCCACAATGTTTCATGTTGGAGCATGCTCCACAATCTTTTATGTTGGAGCCTGTTCCAGAATGTTTCATGTTGGAGCAGGTTGTTTCATGTTGGAGCAGGTTGCACAACGTTTTATGTTAGAGCCTGATCCATAATGTTTCATGTTGGAGTAGATTCCACAATGTTTCATGTTGGAGCAGATTGCATAATGTTTTATGTTGGAGCCTGTTCCATAATCTTTCATGTTAGAGCATGTTCCAGAATGTTTCATGTTAAAGCTGTTCCAGAATGTTTTATGTTGGAGCCTGCTCCACAATATTTTATGTAGGAGCAGATTCAACAATTTTTCATGTTGGAGCTGGTTTTACAATGTCTTATGTTAGAGCCTGTTCCACAATCTTATATGCTTGAGCAGGTTCCACAATGTTTCATGTTGGAGCAGGTTCCAAAATCCTATATGTTGGAGCTTGTTCCTTAATGTTTCATATTGGAGCAGATTCCACAATCTTATAATTATGTTGGAGGCTGTTCCATAATCTTTTACGTTGGAGCAGGTTCCAAAATAGAATATGTTGGAGCCTGTTCCACAATCCTATATGTTAGAGCCTGTTCCAAAATGTTTTATGCTGGAGCAGTTTCCACAATGTTTGATGCTGGAGCCTGTTCCACAATCTTCTGTGTTGGAGCAGGTTCCACCATCTTTTATGTTGGAGCCTGATCCACAATCTGTTGAAGCAGATTCCACCGTGTTATATGTTGGAGCAGGTTCCACAGTCTTCTATGTTGTAGCAGGTTCCACAATGTTTCATGCTGGAGACTGTTCCATAATATTTCATTCTGGAGCATTTTCCACAATCATCTATGTTGGAGTCTGCTCAACAATGTTTCATGTTGGAGCCTGTTCCACAATATTTCATGCTGGAGCAGGTTCCACAATATTATGTGATGGAGCCTATTCCAGAATATTTCATGTTGGAGCCGATTCCACAATTTTTCATGTTGGTGCCTGTTCCACAATGTTATATATTGGAGCAGGTTCCACAATCTTATATGCTGGAAGAGGTTCTACAATGTTTCATGCTAGAGCCTGTTCCTCAATCTTATATGCTGGAGCAGGTTCCACAATGTTATATGTTGGAGCAGGTTCCACAATCTTATATAGAGGATCAGGTTCCACATTGATTTATGTTGGAGCCTGTTCCACAATCTTGTATGATGGAGCCTGTTCCACTATGTTATATGTTTGGATCAGGTTCGACAATGTTTTATGTTGGGGCCTGTTCCTCAATCATATATGTTGAAGCAGGTTCCAAAATGTTTCATGCTGGAGCATGTTCCAGAATATTTTATGTTGTGGCAGATTCCACAATTTTTCATGTTGGAGCAGGTTCCACAATGTTATATATTGGAGCATGTTCCATAATGTTTCATGCTGGAGCAGGTTCCACAATCTTATATGTTGGAGCCTGTTTCACAATGTTTGATATTGCAGCAGGTTGCACAATGGTTCATGTTTGAGCAGGTTCCACAATGTTTTATGTTGGAGCCTGTTCCACAATGTTTTATGTTGGAGCCTGTTCCACAATCTTCTATGTTGGTTGGAGCCTGTTCCACATTCTTTCATATTGGAGACTGTTCCACAATCTATATGTTGGAGCCGTTCCACAATGTTTCATGCTGGAGCAGGTTCCACAGTCTTATATGTTGGAGCATGTTCCACAATGTTTCAGGTTGGAACAGGTTCCACAATGTTTCATGTTGGAGCAGGTTCCATTTTCCACAATCTTATATGTTGGAGCCTGTTCCACAATGTTTCAGGTTGGAGCCTGTTCCACAACGTTTTATGTTGCAGCAAGTTCCACAACGTTTTATGTCGGAGCCTGTTCCACAATCTTATATGTTGGAGCTTGTTCCACAATGTTTCATGTTGGAGCAGGTTCCACAATGTTTCATGTCGGAGCCTGTTCCACTATCTTATATGTTGGAGCAGGTTCCATAATATTTCATGTTGGAGCTAGTTCCACTATCTTATATGTTGGAGCAGGTTCCATAATGTTTCATGCTGGAGCAGGTTCCACAATGTTTCATGTCGGAGCCTGTTCCACTATCTTATATGTTGGAGCAGGTTCCACAATGTTTCTTGTCGGAGCCTGTTCCACTATCTTATATGTTGGAGCAGGTTCCACAATGTTTCATGTTGGAGCATGTTCCAGAATGTTTCATGCTGGAGCCTGTTCCACAATCTTATATGTTGGAGCAGGTTCCACAATGTTTCATGTTGGAGCATGTTCCACAATGTTTCATGCTGGAGCATGTTCAATGTTTTATGTTAGAACCTGTTCACAATCTTATATGAAAAGCTTCAACATTCAACAATAAAGCGTGGTAAAGAGTTAAGCCCCTTATAAAACTCTATACTGAAACTAAAAAATTACAATACCTGTAAGGAACATCTTGAGCTGGAGGGTATCGGCAAAGACAAAAACATAAACGCCTGAAATGTCACTGACTGTTTGTTACAGGTAAGGCATCGAATTGTAGACTTTAACTGACCCTGTGAAAAGAAACAAGTGGGCCATGATGGCCCTGTATCTCTCCTCTGGCTAATAAGTAATAACACCACAAGCCAAACATTACAATACTTGGCGAATTTGTTTCAAACTTGAAGACATACTAAATCTTTTCAACAAAATCCGAGACAGTTATAACCCCCCAGGCAAAACCATCTTCTCCTCAAAGCTATAATTACTTGAATCCTAGTGAAGGTCCACACAATAAAGCCCCATACCAAATAATACAGGTCTAGCATGTGTGGTTATAAAGAAGAAGATTTTCAAAGTTTCCTCAATAAAAGGCCTTGTAAAACATCAGGACAATGAAACAGAGCTAAATTTAGTTGATGTAGGTCTTAACATGGTTACTAGGCCTTATCGCTAGGTACTAGTAGATTCTTTTTAAGTTTTACAAATATAAGCCCATGTAAAACTTGTGAGCCCCTGAGAAGTGGCCAAGTTTGACCCCAAGGCTACAATTTGAGCACCCTTTGTAGAAACCCACTAGATAAAGCTACATACCAAATTTGGTAGCTCTAGGCCTTATCCTTAGGCAACAGAAGATTTTTAAAATTTTCCCTATATGAGCCCAAATAAAACTTGTGGCCCCTGGGACTAGACAAAATTTGACCCCAGGGCTATAGTTTGAGCATTCTTAGTAGACATCCACTTGATAAAGATACATGCCAAATTTGGTAGCCCTATGGCTAGGTACCAGAGGAATTTCCCTATATAAGCCCATATAAAACTTGTGATCCCCGGGGAGGAACCAATTTTGACCTCAGGGCTTTTATTTAAGGAACTTGGTAGAGGTCCACTAGATAAAGCTGCATGCAAAATTTGGTAGCCCTAGGCCTTATCGTTTCAGAGAATATTTCTAAAGTTTTTCAATATTTTTAGGTTTTGTTGCCATGGCAACTAGAGTTTTTGAAGAAATCAAATTATTTCAACAAATTCTAAAGAGGACCATGGCAGGATCATTTCTGTGAAGTTTCATCAAAATTGGACTGGTAGTTTCAGAGAAGAAGATGTTTGAAATAAAAGTTAATGGACAGATGGACGCATGCACGACAGACACCAGGCCATAACATAAGCCCAGTGGCCTTTGGCCAGTGGAGCTAAAAATAAATTAATTCATTACCACACAGTGAAGAGTTTTAATGACCCTAAGATAAAGCCTTTCCAATACATTGTTAACCAGCAATTTCTGTTTTTCTGACAATCGTTACTACCACATGAAAAGCTAGAAATCATTTTACCAACATTAGTCAATCAAAATTCTGTCCTTTGGTAAAGAATAATATGACCGATGGTATGCAGAATAATCAAAGGCAAAGAGAGTATGCAGTATTCCTCTGTTTGCATATCTGTTTTGAACTTTTTGTAAAAGGCAATTTCTCCAACCATATTTGAGCAATGCTTTAGCAAAAAGGGGCCTAATGCATCGCCATGATGAAAGACACCAAGCAAGTCATCACATGATTCTTGATCCATTATATCCTCTTTTGTCTAGTATCTGAATCTTCAGGTAGGCTGGTCCTATAACGTGGACAGAATCATGACCAATAGAGTAAACCTATTTTACAATAGCAAAAAAGTTCAACCTGATCTGGCTCAATCTTTTTTGGAAATGCATTAACCCTTACTCCATAGATACTCATTTCTACACATTGCTTGTAGAAGCCTTTGGAAAACATTGTGGCAAAAGGTGAAATTGCTCGTGACGAGCAATTTCACCTTTTGCCACAATGTTTCCTACACTATCAAAAGGGGTCATATACACATAAGAAACAGCTTCATCTTTGCTGTTATTTAGGGGCAATTAGAGATACCATAGAAATGCCTTATGGGGTAAAGGGTTAAGCCCACTTTCCACATGGTACAGCTCATTTTCATAGAAATTCATGCACTGAAGCTTGATTCATGTGGCCTATTCCCATTCAGAGGAATGTTTTCAAAGTTATGTATGATTACATTTCTACTTAACCCATTACCAAACGACAATATTTTAGACTAGTCTAACTTGAAAGCATTTGCAGACGACAAAATAAAAGTGACTGAAAATTTGAAATCTGTTTTGTCAAGAGTAGAAAACATTGTGGGAAAAGGAGAAAATGCTGGTTACCAGCATTTTCTCCTTTTCCCACAATGTTTTCTATAGGCTTCTTTCTCAGGGGCGTAAAAAGGAGCAATTGCGTGGTAATGGGTTAAAAGCATTTTAACAAGTCTAAGATCTTCTTGTTTGGTAACTCATTAAAAAACATAAATAAATATCTGACCTGGAACAGCTCTACAATTATGGATTCGTTCTGAAGTTTGTGATTCTTCCAAGCAAGTTCAGCTGCAGCACTATCTGTTAGCCTGTCATTGTCTTGTTCTGGTATTTTGGGTCGGGTCTTAACCTTGCAATGATATACATAACATGATAAACATCATTTTCTCCTGTAGACAATTGTTTATATCATATTCTAACATGACACGCGAATTCGGCTCCATAAACATAGTGCAAGGAAAACGTGGTAAAATATGCGACAATCCATGTAGAGTGACGTCATCCTATATCGAGTGACGTCATTCAATGAGTGAGTTATTCAATGGAACATAATCTTCATCCGCGTGTTTCCTCTTAGTTTGAACTTGTTTTCCTTTCATTAAGAATTTGCCATGTTAGAATCGAAATAATCTTCTTTCTATCGTGGTATATCGCTCAATAAACCACGTTGTGAGTTATGAGGCGCAATGAATAACCCACTCGGGCTATCGCCCTCGTGGATTATTTATTGTGCCTCATAACTCACAACTGTGGTTTATTGAACGATATACCACGATAGAAAGAAGATTATTTCTTAATTTCATGTGTCTAGTTTTAGGTATGTTATGGGTAAAGAAATGTCGTAATTTAAGATGGGGGGGGATTATTTCCCCGTCACTGATTATTTTCCTCCTGTCGAAAATCTGGAACAAATCTTGAGATCACTAGTTTTACAAGTGGCATTCGTTGATGAAAAAAGTCAGAGGCAATACAATATATAATTAATTTCATAAGCTTGTGTTTGATATAGGGAAATATTTGCCTCAAAAAGGAAAGGTCCGCGAAATAACTCTTGTCATACCGCACTCGTTATATTCGCATACCTTTCCCTTTTTCGGCAAGTATTTTCCTGTATTAACCATTAGCTGATGAAATAAACTCTATTTACTCCCCTCTTCCAGCAGAGTATTACTCTGACATAAAGCCAGGAATATCTCCTTTTGCAACAAAATCTTCAATGATAATTATTCATGTATGAGCTCTCTATGTCTCATCCAGCTTTTAGACATGTCCAAATTGAAGGACCTGCAGGTAACATGTCAGATGCATTTTGATGAGCCATTTTGGAACAGTAAAAAATGAGAAAATACTGGTTTCCAGCATTTTCTTCTTTTCTCACAATGTTTTTAAAAACCTTACTCCTTGGGGTCTTTAAACCCCAGGATAGTTAGGCAAAGATAAAAATCTTCATTCATGTCAATCACTGATGTCTCACGCAAATGTTTCCAAGCTTTTCTAGGATAAATATTGGCTCCAAAATAATCTTTAGAATAGGAAGTAGCTGGTTGGCAAATTCTTTTCAATTATTAATGGTTGTCATTGCAACAGGAGTCATTTTATCTTTCACTGTCGATCATTGTATCCACCACGGTTATTATGAAAGCAGCCAGTGGCTTGGAAAGAATATTGTCAGAAATATTGCAGGGTTGGCTGCCCTTCCTGTGTGGTTTCCCTGTTTGTAAGTTGATAACCAATTTTATATATCTGCAGTGTTGACAGAGATATCACAAACTGTCAAAGTTATCATGGGACAACAAAGCAAATAATGGAGAACGCGTAATGGCAATACTTTAACCCTTTACCAATCATCCCTGGTTTTTATGACCCAGAGATAGAAACTTTTTGAAAACATTGTGAGAAAAGGAGAAAATGCTGGTAACCAGCATTTTCTCCTTTTCCCACAATTTTTTCTACCCTGCTGGAAACAAATTTCAATTCTTTAGTTATGTTTATTTGTTCTCTGAAAGTGCTTTCAATTTGGACCAGTATAAAACTTTGTCGTTTAGTAAAGGGTTAACCTTTTCTATGTCAATAGCTGCTAACAATAAATAACACTACCTTATTGAGTCCTTCATGCAATCCATCTAGTAAAAATGTGAGAAATTCTTGTGAATCTTGTTGGTCATAGCCTGAAAACATTGGCTGGTGTTTACCAACAACATGCTGAAAAATAACAACAATAAACTTGTCATTTTCATTTCATGGCATAATTGTAGGTTTTCAGTACACTGCATGTAGTATTATATAGAGCTGAGGAAACAATGACCATAACTGTAGTATGTCGGTTTAAGTTCATGACATAACTGTAATCTTTTTTTTTGTATGCCACATGTATGTGATCACAGAAACTGAGGAAACATTATGTTAACAGGGCAATAATAATTACATTACAATACCTGTGTCCTGTATTTCTGTCTGTTTTCATCTTTAACCCTTAACCGTGCAATCCCAACTCCTTACAACCTTGAGATATAAGGCTTTCAAAAACATTGTGGAGAAACTACTAAATACCAGTGACAAGCTTTTGCTCTTTTCCAAAATGACTACTACCCTGTCACTGTCAAAGAACTTGAATCTGTCCTCTGCAGAAGCCATCAACTTGTAGGAGTCCAGAATGTCTTTTAGTGAAGAGTTAAGCAAAATCGAGGTTTTCAATTAAGAAAGTATTCATGCAAATAGCTACTGTTCCAAGGTGGTTTTTGTTTGAAATGTCTCAGCGTTGTGAACTGAGTAGACTCAAGTTAACCAATTACCACACAATCCCTACTTTTGATGCCCCTGAGAAAGAAGCATTTAGAAAACATTGAGGGAAAAGGAGAAAATGCTGGTAACCAGCATTTTCTCCTTTTCCCACAATTTTTTCAACCTTCAAAAAACAAATTTCACATTTTCAGTCACTTTTATTTTGTTGACTGCATATGCTTTCAATTTGGACCAGTCTAAAATATTGTTGTTTGGTAATGGGTGAAGGACAAGGTGTGTAGAAGTCTTACTTTAAAATCTCTCGGAGAAATAAATCTGTACTGTCCGGACCAAAGTGCCTTCACAACAAAAGCAAGATCATCCGCTACTTCCCCATTGTTTCCTAACGGACTTTCTCTGAAATAAATGAATAGCCATTTATTATCACTTCATCGACTATGTCTTACTCAGTCTGCTTTTATGGTTACAAGATCCAATTACACAAAATATGCAGTGTGATCTTTGATGTACACTACTAATATCTGATATAGTGAGACCAGTTGGGTCACTGGTTCAAGTCCCAAACTTAGCTGATTTCTTTCCGACACTGATGACGGTCAATGTATCAGGGTTGCTTACTCTCCAATCATTAATCATTGTTCCCATGACGATTAGGTGGAAAAGCAGCTAGTGGCTTGGAAAGAATATTGCGGATAGTATGTGTGAAAATAACCCGTGAAAGCATGGATAGGTGCACTGGTATCTGCTATATAACTGAAATAATGTTGTATACAAAGAAACATATAATTTAAGAAAGTAGTCTATTTTGTATTGTTAACCCTTTCCCAAACAACAAAATTTTGGAATAGACCAAATTGGAAGTGGTAGCAGACGACAAATAAAATGTAATGTAAATGATGATTTTTGTTGATTATAGACTAGAAAACATTGTTGGAAAAGGAGAAAATGCTGGTTACCAGCATTTTCTCCTTTCCCTACAATGTTTTCAAAAGCCTTCTTTTCAAGCACTGTAAAAAACAGAGATTGTTTTGGGAAAGGGTTAAATGCTTTGGTTAAGCAAATCAGAATTTCCAATTCTTTATATTAAAAAAAAAAAAATCTTGAGAATTTGACAAAGAAAGTTTTTATAAATGGTTTGACAATATGCACCCAGATCTCTATCAGCCTTACCTGTTCACATCATATAAGTACATATCCGTTAACAGGTAGGTCACCAAAGGTGATGTGTTGTTTAAACACTGAACTGTGCTGTTCATGTAGCAAGTGTTCCCAAGATTACGCAATCCTGTCAGTGCACGACCCTAGAAATATAATACCATGATAAGATGAAACCTTCATCAAATGACCCTGTGCTTTTTCTATCTAAATGAAAATCCCCATCACAATAGTGTTAGGAAAAGAAAAAGTGCTGGTAAAAAACATTTTCTAGTTTACCCAGGACAAGTTATTTTTTTTTTACCCTTTCACAGACAGACTTCTTCAGTGAGTCATGGTTTATATTTTCACTTGCACAAGCCCTAGGTTTGTAATCTAGTTAGACACAGCTCTATACCAGATGACAAAATTTTGGACTCAATCAAGTTGAAAAGCATTTTTCAATGATGCCACCTTTCTTTGATTGAGTATGAAACATTATAGCAGAAGAAGAAAATGCTGGTTACTAGCATTTTCTCATTTTCCAACAGTGGAATGAAATTTTTCTTCATTGTTAACACTTGTGACTGTGTGGTAAAGGTTTAAAAAGAATAAAGGAAAAAACAGTTACAGAACGAACTAGAGCTATCACTAAATGCAATCATGCCCACAACCAGCTCCTTGTAATAAAACAGGCCATTTTCACTGAATGCAAAATGATTTAGTACAAAAGTAAGAGTTGAAGAAAGTTCAAGGGGAGATAATTCCCCAACAAAACACAGCAGGGCCATGAAAATTGTACATGGGTAACTTCATATGTATATATAGAGAAACACTCTATGTAAGTTTGAGTTAGTACTTGAAAAACTCATTTCTACACATTGCTTGTAGGAGCCTTTGGAAAACATTGTGGCAAAAGGTGAAATTGCTCGTGATGAGCAATTTCACCTTTTGCCACAATGTTTTCTACACTATCAAAAGGTGTCATAAACACATAAGAAACAGCTTCATCCTTGGTGTTATTTAGGGTCAATTAGAGATACCATAGAAATGCCTTATGGTGTAAAGGGCTAAGAAGACAAGTTAAGGGTAGATCAAATTAAGTTGCACATACCACATTTCCATACACAGGATTCAAGTCTCTTCGTTTGACTGGCATTGGTTGAGGTCTTGGCATAGGTTCAAACCTAAAATGGAAAGTAACTGAACAAGTCATGTTCTGTGAAAAAGGAGTATCCAGCCAGGTCTGCTTGCCCACCCAATGCAGGCTACCCTGTCCTCCAACCTTATTGCTTTTGACAACTTTTCAGCATGATGAAGATCATTCTACCTTGTGATCCGGTCACTTTCACATCAAATAAATCTATGTGATACTATGTGCTTAGTATAGATTCTAACGCATAACAAAGATGCTATAACTCTTTCACTACAATATACATGTATTTTGAGTCACACTTTTTAAAAGGCCATTAATACACCCTAGCTGTAAGAAGGTGTTCAACTTTGGTCATAAACTAGAATTAATTGGTGGACAGTGTAGGTCAGTCTGATCTTGATCTTCACTGTCCACAAAAGCTTTTAGTGTCATCTACAGTAATGAAAGAGTTAACCCATTACCACTCAATCCCTACTTTTGACGCCCCTGAGAAAGAAGCCTTTTGAAAACACTGTGGGAAAAGGAGAAAATGCTGGTAACCAGCATTTTCTCCTTTTCCCACAGTGTTTTCTACCCTTTCCAGAACAAATTTCTATTTTTCAGTGACCTTTATGTTGTCGTCTGCAAATGCTTTCAATTTGGACCAGTCCAAAATTTTCTTCTGTGGTAAAGAGTTAAATCCCTTTTTGCCAGAGGGCCTTTCATAATGTATCTATATTGAGATCTAGTGCATGAACCCTTGCCCAAACAATCAACTTTAGAGTGATCCTCACTGAATGTGTATGCAAAATCAAATGGTACATGAAAAGTTTAAAAATCAACTTCTTTCACAAGATAAAAAAAACATTGCTGGCAAAGGATAGAACGCTGTTATAAGTTTCAAAAACTCTTTGTTTAACAACAGAATTTATAGACTTTTGTTCGCAGTGAAAGCACGTTGGTATGGCTTACTTTATGTGGCTCAGGTGATCAGGTTTCCCTTTGAAAAGGTGCTTTCCTAAACTCCCTTCTACCAGTCAGCACAAATTTTTTTCCAAACCACTGGCTGCTTTCCCATATAACTGGTGTCGAGACGATGGAAAGAAATTGGCCAAGCAAGGGATTGAACCCACGACCCCTGTATGCTACCCACTGAGCAACTGGGGCTTGGCCTGTTTTGTAAAGAGTTAACAAGCCCACACTTCAGGGTTAAAAAAAAACTATATAGACCATTTTATCCCTTTAGCACACAATACCGAGTTATAATAACCCAGCCACAATATGCTTTTGAAGATATTGTGAGAAACCAGCATTTTCTCCCTTTCTCTCCTGTTTTTTGTCTCATTTAATGAACAAATCACATCAATTGAGCCACAATAAATTTATCGTCTGGAAATGCCTTCAAAGTAAACAAGTCTAAAATATTGCAATGTGGTACAGAGTTAACTCATTACCAAATGACAAAATTTTTGCCTTGTCCAAATCGAAAGCATTTGCAGACGACAAAATAAAAGTGACCGAAAACTTTTAAATTTGTTTTGTAAAGGGTAGAAAACATTGTGGAAAAAGGAGAAAATGCTGGTTATCAGCATTTTCTCCTTTTCCTACCATGTTTTTTAAAGGCTTTTTCTCAGGGTCTGCAAGTCCGCATTGTGTGGGAATGGGTTGAATGAAGAGTTACTGGAGCATAAGACTGCAATCTTGCTTACTTTTTGACTGGTTTACTTCCTCTATCAATGACTGGCATTTTTTTCTCTCTTGATTCATCATCAAGCATCTTAGCGATATTTGGGGAGGAGTTAGATCTGGATAAGCCACGCCTCCCAACTGTAGGCTCTTCCTTCAGTTTTGTAGTGTAAGTGTTCTCTGATTTCCCTGAAACTGTTAACAATAGCAATGTACAAAATGATAAAGGTTGACATTTCCAAAACATAATTTTAACTTTCTATATCTCCAGTTCTACAAAGAGGGAAGGTATATAAATGACATCTAAAATGGTAAACTAGTGTATTTATAAGAATAAAGAATGTTAGAAAAAAGATGTCTGCCTTTTCTTGTAATTAAATCATTATAACAGCCGTTATCTTTTTCACAAAATGTTTTCAGCAGAATTCTTCCAAAGGCTTGTCAGCTTGTAAACACTCAGGCAAAATGGCAAGAGATAGCTGCAAATGTATTTGGTTTCTATTACTGTAAAATCTATAAATAACACACACTATCTTTAATTGTCATACTGTTTTCATTTCTGCTTTAATAGGCCTATACATACAAGAAGTCTGTGAGAAGGGTGCCATTTAACACCAGAAGCTGCCTTACCTGGAGCTGAGGGTGGTTCCCATTGGGTGGTTCCTTCATTGTGATTGACATAAAAATATCTTCGAGTGCTGGGGTCCAGCTTCCTCTCCCAGCCCACCAGAAGATTTGGAGATGGTACTGGTTTGGAACCGACTCTTGCTGGTTCTTGAAACACAGACATAACAACAAAGATTTTAATCTACCAAATGTAGAGACAAAAAGGAACATCTACATAAGGCATGCTCTGGGAAATGGAGGTTTAACTCTTTACCACACAAGCAAATAATAGACTTGTCCCAATTAAAAGCATTTTGCAAACTACAATTTAAACTTAGCTCAAAAGATGGAATTACTAGATAGGATAGAGTAGAAAACATGATGGGAAAAGGAGAAAATGCTGGTTACCAGCATTTTCTCCTTTTCCCACCATGTTTTCAAAAGGCCTCTTTCTTAGGGTCATTAAAACTTGTCATTGTGTGGTAAAAGGTTAATACATCTCTATGATTCATGATACTGATCAAATCATTAAGGGTAGCTCAAAAGATGGAATTTCTATACAATGGAGTAGAAAACATTGTGGGAAAAGAAAAAATGCTGGTTACCAGCATTTTCTCCCTTTCCCACCATGTTTTCAAAAGGCCTCTCTTCCCACCATGTTTTCAAAATGCCTCTTTTCTCTTTTAAGGTCCTTAAACTTTGTCACTGTGTGATTTAAGGTTAATACATCTTTGAGATTCATGATACCAAGCAAGCCATCACATGATCATGGATCTAAAATCATGAGATAGACTGGTCCTTGGACATGCAGAAAATTTACTATAAAACCAAAATATTTTTGACCCATGTTAGCCTGTGGGGACTGCATAGACTGACCAGTTGATACTTTTTCAGATGCTATAATCCCCCTTTACTCAGAGCATGACATCTCCCAGCAATCTCACATTCATCCACTTTCTTTCCATGGATTATTCACAGTGATTGTAACTGGATTTATTTCTCTCTCACTGCTGATTCTTCTTCAGACAGTGATTATCTCAGAAACCATCAAGTGGTTTGGGAAGAATTCTGTGAGAAAGCTGTCGTAAACAACATACATTTATATAATTTTTTTCCTTAGAAGCATCTGCTAAAAATACATTTAAAGCTTAACAGGTTCCAAAGTGAAAGCATTTGCAACAACGTATCAAATATTTGTTAATATATAGAATTTATTTTTGTCTTGGCAGAAAACATTATGGGTAAAGGGAAAATGCTGGTTTCCAGCATTTTCTGCTTTTCGCATGTTATTTTCTAAAGTATTTTTCCTCATTGTCATATAAGTTTAGGATTGATTTGGTAGTAATCAAAAGTACCCTCAATTCACTGAGAAAAAAATACCCACCATTCATAAGTCTGATCTTATTATCTGCTATCTTTTTAGCCTCTTCTGCTCTCAATCTTTGTTCTTCCTCTTTTTCTTCTCTGGCTTTCCTTTCTCTTTCCTGCCTCTCAAGTCTTTCCTTTTCTTCTTTTTCTTTCCTTTCAACTTCTTCCCTCGCTCTCCTTTCCTCCAGTTGTTTTTCCATAAGTAACTGTTTCCTTTTATCTTCCTGCTCTCTTTCTAATTTTTCTTGCAGTTCTTTTTCCCTCCTTTTCCTCTCTTCCTCTTCTCTTTGTTTTATTAGCTCCTAGAATCGAAAAACCAATCTCAAATTTTGTGTAATTAAGTAAAAGTCATTCATTAGCAAAGAGTGCATTTATTTTCCTTTCACATGCTATAATTCTTTGCCAAATGACAAAATTTTAGACTGGTCCAAATTGAAAGCAGACGACAAAATAGAGGTGACTGGAAATTTAAATTTCTTTTGGGAGGGGAAGAAAACATTGTGGGAAAAGGAGAAAATGCTGGTAACCAGTATTTTCTCCTTTTCCCACTATGTTTTTAGAGTCGTTAAAAGTAGGGATCGTTTCTCAGGGTCGTTAAAAGTAGGGATTGTGTGGTAAAGGGTTAAGCACCCCTTTAATTAAAAAAAAAAAAAAAAAAACACTGAGGAAGAAGGCTTAAATATACATTGTGGAAAAAGAAAAAAGTGCTGATGACCTGAACTTTCTCCTTTTCCTGCGTTTCTTTTCTCGAAAATTGCAACATTCAGGTCTTTTTTCCCATCAACAGAAAATGAGTTTTGTAGTTTTCAATTGTTGAGCTAATTTAGCTTTCATCAAAAGATACCCTGTTTATAAGATTCTGTTGAAAAGGCTTTAGAAACATTGTGCAGAAGGAGAAAATGCTACCTAATAGCATTTTCACCTTTTCCACCATAGTTTCCATCTTTGCAAGCCAAGGCTGACGATTCACTACACTAATCTACCCTTGGCGGATCGAGTTTGATTTTTTACATTCCCCCGATATGCTTTTTCATTGGATGCAGCCAGCTGTAACTGCAATGAATGAAATCGCTCGTAGCATTTCATCTTTGATAAAAATAGAATAAGGTTGTGACCGTTTGAAGAGAAAGTAAACATGGAAATCCACATGGATGTCAGCTTATCGCTTCATGTGTATTCATAAGCAGTTTGTAAAACGATACTTCACTGGCTTTCAGAAATATGATGATGAAAAGGGGGTAATAACCAGCATCCAATAGAGGGCGCATCGCAGGAATCTCAAAATCGGGCTCAATCAGCCAAGGTAAGATCCAAATAGTGATCGTAACCTTGGCATACTTGACCTTGGCGAAGATGCCATACTTTCTACCCTAAAAACGAGAAATTTCATCATCAGGCCATGCTTGAAAAGTTGTTGTGAGCAAATGCTTTTGAAATGAACAAGTCTAAAATATTGACACATGGTTAAAAGTTAACAATCTATCCCCACATACAAAAAAGTTCAAAATTTTGTTGGCTATTATAGATGTAAACTTAACACATCTTGCATGTGATTGTTTTGGTTAAAACACAAGAACTATTCCAGTACCTTTTTCTTCTCTTCCTCCAGCCTAATTTGCCTTGCTCTTTCCTCAGCTTCCTCTAGCTCTTTCATTTTTCTTGCTTCTTCTTGCCTTGATCTGTCTTTGGCTTCCTGCAACAAAGGTTGTACTGACACATATATAGATTCTTTCAGGCATCACTCAGACATCTTTTATGTAGAGTCTAACAATAAATTTGAGTCATGTTTTGTGAAAAGGGGGCTTAACCCTTTACCACACAATCCCAAATTTTAATGACCCTGAGAAAGAAGCCTTTTAAAAAAAACATTGTGGGAAAAGGAGAAAATGCTGGTAACCAGCATTTTCTCCTTTTCCCACAATGTTCTTTTACCTTTTAGAAACAAATTCTAACATTTCAGTAATTAATTTGTTGTCTGAAAAAGTTTTGAGTTTGGTCCAGTCAAAAGTTTTGTTATTTGGTTAACTCTTTACCAGACAACAAAATTATAGACTTGTCCAGATTGAAACCATTTGCAGACGACAATACAGATGTGGCTCAAAAATTGAAAATTGTTTTGGGAAGAGTAGGAAACAATGTTGGAAAAGGAGAAAATGCTGGTTACCAGCAGGTTTCTTTCTCAGGGGCTTCAAAAGTTGGGATTGTGTGGCAAAGGGTTAAGAGTTAACTATGTAGGTAAACCATTACCTGAAGTTCTCTGTCTTTCTTTTCCTTCTCCAATCTCTCTTGTTCTTCCTCTTTCCTCTTTCTCTCCATCCTAAGTCTGTTCACTTCTTGTTCTCGTTTACTTTTCTCTAATTCTATCTGATCCAACTCTCTTTTCCTGTCAATGCAAACAGAAACAAAAGGGCCATGATGGCCTACTATTTCTCCACTACTTTTAATTCTTTACCAAATGACAACATTTTAGACTTGCCCAAATCAAATACATTTGCAGATGACAAATTAAATGCTGCACTGATGATGAATGAGGTATAAAACATGGAAGGAAAAGGAGAAAATGATGGTTACCATTATTTTCTTCTTTACCCTTAATATTTTTCCTTTTCTCTCATTTTTCTCAAAACCTATCTTTCTCAGGGTCATGTAAACTTTGGGTGGTGTGGTAACAGATTTAATCCTTACCAACAAATCTAAGTTTCAATGACTTTGAGACTTCAGTTTTTTGAAAACACTGTGGGAATTAGGCAATATGCTGGCAACAAGCAAATTCTCCTTCTTCCACAATGTTTCTACCCTTTTGAGGATAAAATCCATCAATGAAGAAACATGTTATATGTCATAAGTAAATGCTTTCATTTGGAAGTAGTATAAAAATGTGCCAGAAATAGTTGCCACAGAGTAATCAGTAAGGTGAGTTGCCAATGAAAGCACACCATAAGAAGTCTGTATATACCACAATAAAATTTCACTGAGAAAATTCTAATTTTTCTGCTTTGCCCTTATTTCTGCCACTGGCTGTAATTATATCAATATCTGAGGACCTTTCAGGCTTTGTCAAAGAATAACAAAAAAAAAAAAAACGAGGGCCAAGATGGCCCTAGATCGCTCACCTGAATTTTTGAGAGGACCATAGCCTTTTTTTTTTTAAGGTATTCAAACACTGGAAACAAAATCATTATTTTGCCAAGCAATTTTTAAAAGGTCACCTGTAAAGGTCCTTTAAAAATCTGACCAGCAGTGTCAAAAAAGAAGAATTTTTAGGAGTTTCTTAATTTCCGTACAGTGCAAGTAGCCCCCATTCACCAGAGCCATGTTTCTTGACCTATCAAAATTTCGCGAATAAATTTTGAAAAAGGCCATTCAAGGAATATTTCCGTGAAACAATTTTCAAATCTGACCAGCCGTTTCTTCATTTCCATTTAGTGCAAGTAGCCCCCATTCACCAGAGCAATGTTTCTCAATGAATCAAACTTTCACGAACTTTTTTTGAAAAGGGTCACCAAAGGAATATCTCTGTGAAAATTTTCCAAAATCTGACCAGCCGTTTCAGAGAAGAAGAATTTTTAAGAATTGCTTCATTGCCCTATAGTGCAAGTAGCCCCCATTCACCAGAGCCATGTTTCTTGATGAATCAAAATTTCACGAACACTTTTTGAAAAGGGTCACCCAAGGAACATCTCTGTGAAATTATTTCAAAATCTGACCAACCGTTCGAGAGAAAAAGAATTTTTAAGAATTTCTTCATTTCCCTATAGCCAAGTAGCCCCCATTCACCAGAGCTGTATTTCTTGACGGATCAAAATTTCACGAACAATTTTTGAAAAGGGTCATCCAAGGAACATCTCTGTGAAATTATTTCAAAATCTGACCAGCGGTTTCAGAGAAGAAGAATTTTTAAGAATTTCTTCATTTCTAAATAGTGCAAGAAGCCCCCATTCACCAGAGCCATGTTTCTGGACGGATCAAAAATTCGCGAACAAGTTTTGAAAAGGGTCACCCAAGGAACACCTCTGTGAAATTATTTTAAAATCTGGCCAGCGGTTTCCGAGAAGAAAAATTTTTAAGAATTTCTTCATTTCTGTATAGTGCAAGAAACCCCCATTCACCAGAGCCATATTTCTTGACAGATCAAAATTTCGCGAACAGTTTTTGAAAAGGGTCATCCAAGGAACACCTCTGTGAAATTATTTTAAAATCTGACCAGGAGTTTCAGAGAAGAGGAATTTTTAAGAATTTCTTCATTGCTGTATAGTGCAAGAAGCCCCCATTCACCAGAGCCATGTTTCTTGACGGATCAAAATTTCGCAAACAAGTTTTGAAAAGGGTCACCAAAGGAACATCTCTGTGAAATTATTTTAAAATCTGTCCAGAGGTTTCAGAGAAGAAGAATTTTTAAGAATTTCTTCATTTCTGTATAGTGCAAGAAGCCCCCATTCACCAGAGCCATGTTTCTTGACGGATCAAAATTTCGCATACAATTTTTGAAAAGGGTCACCCAAAGAACATCTGTGTGAAATTATTTTAAAATCTGTCTAGTGGTTTCAGAGAAGAACATTTTTAAAGAATTTCCTCATTTCCCTATAGTGCAAGTAGCCCCCATTCACCAGAGCCATGTTTCTTGACCAATCAAAATTTCGCGAACATTTTTTGAAAAGGGTCACCCAAGGAACATATCTGTGAAATTATTTCAAAATCCGACCAGCGGTTTCAGAGAAGAAGATTTTTTAAGAATTCCTTGATTTCTGTATAGTGCAAGTAGCCCCCATTCACCAGAGCCACATTTTTTGACGGATCAAAATTTCACGAACAATTTTTGAAAAGGTTCACCCAAGGAACATATCTGTGAAATAATTTCAAAATCCGACCAGCGGTTTCAGAGGACAAGATTTTTAAAGAATTTGCTAAAAAATTTCATTTGGTTGCCATGGCAACCAGAGTTTTTGACGGAATCAAATTCTGTGAACAATTTTTAAAGAGGACCTCCCAAGGAACATTCCTGCCAAGTTTGGTCCAAATTGGCCTAGCAGTTTAGGAGGAGTTGATGTTTAATTAATTGTTGACGACGCACTACGCACGACGGACGACACACGACGGACACCCAGTGACCCTAAAAGCTCCCCTTGAGCACATTGTGCTCAGGTGAGCTAAAACAAGAGGGCCAAGATGGCCCTGGATCGCTCACCTGAATTTTTGAGATGACCATAGTCTATATTTTTTTTGAGGTATTGAAACATTGGAACCAAATTTATAATTTTGCCAAGCAATTTTCAAAAGGTCGCCTGTAAAAGTCATTTCGAAATCTGACCATCAGTTTCAAAAAGAAGAATTTTTAAGAATTCTTCATTTCTGTATCAGAGCAAGTAGCTCCCATCCACGAGAGCCATGTTTCTTGATGGATCAAAATTTACGAACAAGTTTTGAAAAGGGTCACCCAAGGAACATTTCGGAAAATTTCTTTTAAAATCTGACCAGGGGTTTCAGAGAAAAAGAATTCTCAAGAATTTCATCATGTCCGTATAGTAGCCCCCATTCACAAGAGCCATGTTTCTTGACAGATCAAAATTATATGTACAGCTTTTGAAAAGGGTCACCCAAGGAACATCTATGTCAGATTATTTTAAAATCTGACTACTGGTTTCAGAGAAGAAGAATTTTCAAGAATTTCTTCATTTCCATATAGTGCAAGTAGCCCCCATTCACCAGAGCCATGTTTTTTGACTAATCAAAATTTTCGCCAACAATTTTAGAAAAGGATCACCCAAGGAACATCTCTGTGAAATTATTTCAAAATCTGTCCAGCCATTTCAGAGAAGAAGAATTTTCAAGAATTTCTTCATTTCTGTATAGTGCAAGTAGCCCCCATTCACCAGAGCCATGTTTCTTGACCAATCAAAATTTCGCGAACAATTTTTGAAAAGGGTCACCCAAGGAACAAATCTGGGAAATTATTTCAAAATCTAACCAGCTGTTTCAGAGAAGAAGAATTTTTAAGAATTTCTTCATTTCTGTATAGTGCATGTAGCCCCCATTCACTAGAGCCATGTTTCTTGACCAATCAAAATTTCGCGAACAAGTTTTGAAAAGGGTCACCCAAGGAACAACTCTGTGAAATTATTTTAAAATCTAACCAGCTGTTTCAGAGAAGAAGAATTTTTAAGAATTTCTTCATTTCCCTATAATGCAAGTAGCCCCCATTCACTAGAGCCATGTTTCTTGACCAATCAAAATTTCGCGAACAATTTTTGAAAAGGGTCACCCAAGGAGCAACTCTGTGAAATTATTACAAAATCTGAACAGCAGGTTTCAGAGAAGAAGACTATTTAAGAATTCCTTCATTTCTGTATAGTGCAAGTAGCCCCCATTCACCAGAGCCACATTTTTTGACGGATCAAAATTTCACGAACAATTTTTGAAAAGGGTCACCCAAGGAACATATCTGTGAATTTATTTCAAAATCCGACCAGCGGTTTCAGAGGAGAAGATTTCTAAAGAATTCCTTCATTTCTGTATAGTGCAAGTAGCCCCCATTCACCAGAGCCACATTTTTTGACGGATCAAAATTTCACGAACAATTTTTGAAAAGGGTCACCCAAGGAACATATCTGTGAAATTATTTCAAAATCCGACCATCGGTTTCAGAGGAGAAGATTTTTAAAGAATTTGCTAAAAAATTCCATTTGGTTGCCATGGCAACCAGAGTTTTTGATGGAATCAAATTCTGTGAACAATTTTTAAAGAGGACCTCCCAAGGAACATTCCTGCCAAGTTTGGTCCAAATCCATCCAGCGGTTTAGGAGGAGTTGATGTTTAAATAATTGTTGACGACGCACGACGGACGACGGACAACGGACACCGGTGATCCTAAAAGCTCCCCTTGAGCACGTTGTGCTCAGGTGAGCTAAAAAAAGCAAAGCCTCCTGCCTAAAGCAATCAATAAAGATGAAAATTGCCTTTCACAAATATTCATAGCAGTAAAGTTTATATTAAAATTTTTGACCATTTTCTTTTCTTCAGATGTTTTATTTTAATTTTTGAGCACAAGTTTTAACTCTTTACCACACAATCCTGACTTTTAAAGACCCTGTGGAAGAAACCTTTTGAAAACATTGTGGGAAAAGGAGAGAATGCTGGTTACCAGCATTTTCTCTTTTCCCACAATGTTCTCTACACTATCATTGATAAATTCTATCATATGAGCCACACTGAAATTGTCATCTGCAATTTCTTCCAATTTTGACAGGTCTAAAATTTTGTTGTTTGATAAAGGGTTAAATATTCCATGAACTACAGGCTCTGTCATATTTTCTTTTTACTACGATACAGATATCATAAGTCTAGTTACAAAAGTAACTTTCTCATAATCCTTTACCAACCCTATGACAAACTAATTGAAGATTGTAGGGAGAAGAAAAAGCTGCATAAATGGATGGAAGAACAACCTGATTCCAGTATGCACACACCCAACTTAGTCGGTTGGGGTGGGGGGGGGATTGGGCATCAAAGGGTATAAGAAATATTGTAACATGAATATCTTGTGATCAACTCAGTGTTCCCAGTGGCTTTTTATTTGAAGGGTACACTTACCCTCCTAGGCTGTGTCATGGGTTTCCATGTTTTTTTGCATCAAGCATTTTTTCATGTGTGTTTAGTATGGATAAGTTTTTCAGCATCATTTAACAATTATTTATCAATAAGGGCGGCAATTTACTTCAAATCCCATCATTTGACACAAGTTATGCGGATTGTGGATTTGCATGTAACCAAAATTTGTTATGTGAATTTCAATTCTATAGCGTGACTTACGCAACAATTTGTGTGAATGGGAACACTGTCAACTCTTTATCAGAAAACAAAAAATATGCTTCATACCTTGTGAAAGCATGTGCAGATGATTGATAAAACATGTCTCAAGTGATGGACATTGTTATTTAACTCTTTACCAAACGAACAATATTTAGATAGGTCCAAATTGAAAGCACTTGCAGATGACAAAATACACATAACTTAAAAACTGAATACTATTTCCAGAAGAGTAGAAAGCATAGTGGGAAAATGAGAAAATGCTGGTTACCAGCATTTTCTCTTTTTACCCACAATGTTTTCAAAAGGCTTCTATCTCAGGGTCATAAAAACCAGGGATTGTTTGGTAAAGGGTTAAAGGAAAGAAACATGATGGGATAAGGCAACAGTGCTGGCTACCAGCATTTTTCTCTTTTTTCCCATCATATTTTTAAAAAGTCTTCTTAAGATATGCTAACATACTCATATGTTTGGTTAAATGATAACTCACTTTTCAGCTTCTTCTTTTTCTTTCCTTTCATTTTCTGATTGAGCTCGTAATGTTTCACTAGCTATACCTTCTTGTAAATTTCTCTTCATTCTGAAACAACAAAAGGCACAGTTTAACTCTTTACCAAACGACAAAATTTTAGAATTGTCAAAATTGAAACATTTGCAGATGACAAAATAACTGAGACTCAAACATTGAAACTTGACTTAACCCTTTACTCCATAGATACTCATTTCTACGCATTGCTTCTAGGAGCCTTTGGAAAACATTGTGGCTAAAGGTGAAATTGCTCGTCACGAGCAATTTCACCTTTTGTCACAATGTTTTCTATGCTTTCAAAAGGTGTCATATACAAATAAGAAATGGCTTTATCCTTGCTGTTATTTAGGGTCAATTAGAGATACCATAGAAATGCCTTATGGGGTAAAGGGTTAAGAATCATAGAAAACATTATGGGAAAAGAAAATAATGCTGGTAACCAGCATTTTCTCCTTTTCCCACCATGATTTCTACCCTTCACAAAACATATTTCAAATTTTCACTCACTTTTATTTTGTCATCTACAAATGCTTTCGATTTGGACAAA
Source organism: Tridacna crocea (assembly GCA_943736015.1). Classification (NCBI taxonomy): domain Eukaryota; kingdom Metazoa; phylum Mollusca; class Bivalvia; order Cardiida; family Cardiidae; genus Tridacna; species Tridacna crocea. Next base: position 13,047,096 of record OX031057.1, on the reverse strand, counting down.
CTAAAAATTCTGTTGTTTAGTAATGAGTTAACTCTTTACCAAACGACAAAATTTTAGATTGGACCAAATTGAAAGCATTAGCAGACCAAAAAAAAATGTGACTAAAGAATTGAAATTTGTTATAAGAAGGTAAGACAATATTGTGGAAAAAGGAGAAAATGCTGGATAGCAGCATTTTCTCCTTTTCCCTCAATGTTTCATAAGGCTTCTTTCACAGAGGTGCTAGCACAAAAGTCGAGATTGAGTGAAAAAAGCCTTTAAAAAAAATTGTGGGAAAAGGAGAAAATGCTTGTAACCAGCATTTTCTCCTTTTCGCACAATTTTTTCTACCCTTCACAAAACAAATTTCAAATTCTTAGTCACTTTTATTTTGTCATCTGCATATAGATGCTCTCAATTTGGACCATTCTAAAATATTGTCGTTTGGTAATGGGTTAAACAGTGTGATTTTGTATTTGAGACACACTATAGCAAAAGGAGATTTATGTGATTCATTATGTCAAGCAAGTCATCACATAATTAGGGATTCATAAAATCCATTCTGTCTAGCAACTAGCTGATTTCCATGGCAGAATAGTCCTTGAACATGCAGAAAATTGACCCAGTGCAAAACTTTCAACTAGGGTAATCAGCTTGAACTGTTAAAGCTGACCTGGGCCAATACTTCTGGCAGATGCATTATTTAACTAAGCATGGGTTAGTTATTAACTCATTACCACACGAGCGAATTTCAGACTGGTCCAAATTGAAAGCATTTGCAGACGACAAAATAAATGTGACTTAAAAATTGAAATTTGTTCTGGGAAGGGTAGAAAACACTGTGGGAAAAGGAGAAAATGCTGGTTACCAGCATTTTCTCCTTTTCCCACCGTGTTTTCAAAAAGGCTTCTTTCTCAGGGGCGTCAAAAGTAGGGATTGTGTGGTAATGGGTTAATAAGTACATATAATTGATGAATAGAATATACAAACAAGAGGGCCATGATGGCCATGAGATCGCTCACCTGAGTCTATTGACTAAACATGAACCATTTTCAATCTAGTTTCCCAGTGACCAAGTTTTTTATCAGGCATTACCCATTATCAAACACTTTTGAGATATCAATAAGACAAATATTCTGACCAAGTTTCATGAGTATTGGACTGAAAATGTGGCCTCTACAGCATATAAGAGGTTTTCCCAAGATTTGACCAAGTGATCTAGTTTTGGATCCGATAATTACCCATTATCAAACTCTTTTGAGACATCACCTAAACAAACATTCTGATCAAGTTTGAAGAGTATCAGGCTGAAAATGTGGCCTCTAGAGTGTACACAAGTTTTTTCTAATATTTGGCCCAGTGACCTAGTTTTTGACTCCACATGACCCATTTTCAAAAATATTATGAACAAGTTTCAGGAGTGTCAGACTGAAAATGTGTCCTCCAGAGCATAAACAAGGTTTTTATAACATTTGACCTATTGACCTAGTTTTTGACCCAACATGACCCATTTTCAAATTCATCCAAGATATTATCAAGGCAAACATTCTGACCAATTTTCAAGTGTGTTGAACTGAAAATGTGGAATCCAGAACATATACAAGGTTTTTCTAAGATTTGACCTGGTAACCTAGTTTTTGACCCATCATGACCCATTTTCAAACTCATCTGAGATTTCATCAAAGCAAACATTCTGACCAACTTTCATGAGTATTGGACTGAAAATGCGGCCTCTAGAGCGCACACAAGGTAAAAGTTGATGATGGACGATGCACGCCAGACACAGCACTATCACAATAGCTCATTCTTTGTGCTAAGGTGAGCTAAAAATCCAGAGGGCCATTGTGGCCTTGTGTCGATCACTGTTAAAAATTGTACAAATGAAATGTTATATCATAAAAATTGCATCTCCTTTTTTTGTAATGTTAAGGAGAACAGTTTAAGCAACAGTTTAAGTGGAGAAAGAACCCTTTTAACTTAATGATCCCAATGTAGAAGGCTTTCTAAAACACTGAGAAAAGAAGAAATGCTGGTATGAGATAGGACTGTTTAAGACCAGAAGATATTGTCCAAAAAGAAAAATATGCTGGTCACACACTTTTTTCTAAAACCCATTTCTCCCTTCCAGTGCAATATGAGTACTGTGCAAGGCTCAAATAAGACATTCATTAATAATTGCCTACCTTAAAAGATCTACAACATCAGTCTGTTCCTTTTTCCGCATATTGACAATCTCTGACAATCTCTCCTCTTCCTTTCTCATGTTTTCCAATCTTGCCTCATCCTGTTTCACCATTTCCTCATGTTTCCTCTGCATTTCTGCCAGTTCCTCTTTCTTCTGCTGTTTCAGTTTTTCTAACTCATTTAATTCGCTTGTTACAACATCAGTTTGTCTCTGCCCACCATCTTGTAATGTTTTTGAATTTATGGACCTGGTATCAGCATTATAAGAATGTGGTTGGTCCCTGGAATCAGCATAACTGGAATTTCTCCCAAAGTTTGTTATGGGGCCTGCCACTGATTTCACATCTGGATACAGGGAGCCAGAATTTGTAGATTTGATATCAACTTTTGCTACGTTTAAATTAGTCTTTGTTGATCTGTCAACTTTTGGTTTTGTGCTTCTGTCTATTTTTGGCATAGAGCCATTAATACTAAGGTCTCCATTCACTGTTCCATTCGTCATACTGGTTCCACTCCCAGAAGAGGAACCAGCCATATCTGGCATGGTCGGCGGTGGTGTAGGTTTCATGAAGGTTTCTTCAAAATCAGGGTAATCAAAATCCACTAGAGAAAAGGAAGAAAAGTCAAGAAAATAATATGACAATATTGCTGTCTATCTGGTGTCTTCCCAGTTCGCCCAATTCCATTTCACCCATTCCCATTTTGCCAAACTTTTCTTCCCATTTCGCCCTTTGCCGTCTTGTCCCCTACACATTTTGTCCTTTTTCATTTTGCCCCATTGCCACCTCGCCCAATCATCTTTTTGCCCAATTACCATTTCGCCCTATTGCCAATTCACCCTTTGCCGATTCGACAGATATTTGGCGAAAAGGGCAAAGTTGGAAAGGGCGAAAAAAGAATGGGCGAAACGGGAAAAATTCTGGCAAAATGGGAACGGGCGAAATGGGATTGGGCGAACTGGGAATAAACCGTCTATCTACTACAACAAAAGTAGAGATGGAAGCATATGTTTCAATTATTAACTCTTTTACCACATGAGAAAATTTTAGACCAGTCCAAATTGAAAGCATATGCAGACAACAAAGTGAATGCGACTGAAAAATTGAAATTTGGTTTGGGAAGGGTAGAAAACATTGTGGGAAAAGGAGAAAATGCGGGTTACCAGCATTTTTTTCTTTTTCAACAATGTTTTCAAAAGGCTTTTTTCTCAGGGTCATTAAAAGTTGGGATTATGTGGTAAAGAGTTAATTGTGCTTTCACTTACTGCATTTTGATAGCATTGAGCATTTCTAAATTCACCGCTGAACACTTTATCATACAACAAAATTTTACACTTGTCTAAAATGAAAACATATGCAGGTGACAAATTCACTGTAGTTGTACTAATTTAATTTAGAAAACAATGAGGGAAAAGGAGAAAATGCTGGTAACCAGCATTTTCTCCTTTTCCAACAATGTTTTCTATCCTTCACAAAACAAACTTCAAATTTTCAGTCACTTTTATTTTGTCATCTGCAAATGCTTTCGATTTGGACAAGCCTAAAATATTTTCATTTGGTGATAATTTAAAATGTCTCTGAAACAATAAAAAACATAGTAGGAACATTACATAATGCATATAAATAGTCCATTTTGTTAATTTCAAAGTCATAGCTATATGGATGGTAATTATGCCTTACACAGTGATCCTTGGGAAGAATTCACTGTAGGTTGGGAGAGTTTCTTGAAGTCAGGATTCAAACATTTGGTTGGGTAGTGCAACAGCCACTGTTCATATCCTCCGTCCAGCACCAGCGGCTCACTTTTGATTATCACTGTTGAATCATACTGAAAATACAAAGAACTGGCTTTTGAATTTGTCATTGTTTTTGAGGTTCTATGGAGAAATGTTAAATACACTGAAAATGAACAATGCTCTGGTAAAAGGGACATCTTTGTTATGCATTACACGAAGCAAGTCATTACATATACTGCAAAGAAATTTCTTGTGATCTGATTGGTTACCATGCCAGGAACATATATCATGTACCCTGGCAAAAACAACATAAAGCCAGTATCCCTTTTGAGTGCCCCGTAAATATCACTACACTTACAACACAACATCAAAAATGGCGATGTCGATCGATCACCAGACTGCACGTTTATGCAACAAACTGCATGTTTTAGTGACATCAGTTTCCAGTGATATCAGTTTTCATTGAATTAGGGCACTCAGAAGGGAATTTCTATTTCATCAGCATACTCGATTCATGAGATTATAAAACAGGAAAATTTAGCTTAACAGGCCTTGAAAAGGCAAAACTTTGCAGTGTAATAAATTCATTGTTCAGTCAGGTGGCAGGGGACTTGGAAACTTGTTCACGCCTGTGGTAAATCATGTTGCTACCTCGCCTTCAGCTCTGGGCAACATGATTCACCACAGCCGTGAACAAGTTTCCAAGTCCCCTGCCACCTGACCGAACAACTAATACTAACAGATCTCTAAATCCATTTTGTCTACTAACCTGCTGAATACTGAGGCAGAATGTTTTTTTTGAAATGCAGCAAATTTAAAGCTAGCAAAGAGTTTTAACACAGATCTGCCTACACTGACTGCATACACTTAGCTGTGTTGATACTTCTTACAATGTAATAACCCTTTACCACACAATGACGACTTTTAATGCCCCTGAAAGAGAAGGCTTTTGAAAACATTGTGGGAAAAGGAGACAATGCTGGTAACCATCATTTTCTCCTTTTCCACAAAGTTTTCTATCTTATCAAAGAAAATTCATTTCAAATGAGCCACACTGAAACTGCCATCAGCAAATGCTTTCGATTCGGACAGGTCTAAAATTTTGTCATGTAGTAAAGGGTTAAGTCCTGTTTCACAAAGAATTGCTCAAATGTTTAATCAACTTTATTTTTGGGAATCCCTTTAATGCAATAATTTTAAAAGGGCTTATCAGATTTCCTTATTTAAACCAAATTTGGAGAAATGATTAATCACGAAGTATGGTATTTCAACAGTTTGCAAGTCAGTCATAAACAAGGAAAAAAAAAACAACTTTTTTCTGGATAAATCCTAATTCAACATTCCTACGGAAAAATTCTTCTGCGAAAATTGTGGGAAAAGGAGAAAATGCTGGTAAACAGTATTTTCTCTTTCACCCACAATGTTTTCCACCATTCCAAAGACAAATTTTATCACATGAGCCACATATAATTTATTGTCCTGCAACAGCTTTGAATTTTGTCATTTAGCAAAGTGTTAACCTTTTCCCAAACGACAAATTTTAGACTCTTCCAAACTGAAAGAGTTTGCAAACAACAATTTTAACTTTCATAACAATGGCAGATAATTATCTGAATAGGCAGAAAACACTGTGGGAAAAGAAATTGCTCGTTACAAGCAATTTCTCCTTTTACCACAGTGTTTTCAAAAGACTTCTACTGCAGACTAGTAAAAACAAGGGCCTGTTTGGGAAAGGGTTAAACCTTCATGCATATTGATTATCCCATATTTCACATTTTTTTTGGCCACAAGTTTGCATCAAGAAGTAATGGGATCACTACAATTTCACCTTACTTTAAATAAGGCATCTTTAAGGGTCTGTAAGGTAGTCCCCACTCTAACTCTGTCAGGGGTGGTATTCCAGTCCAACAGTATAATATGATCTATGTTTCCCCTCTGTTTCCACAGCGACAGAGAATCCATTGGCAACGCTTTCTCTATATAAGTTACTGTAGTCCTGTAATAACATAAAATGAGCAGTGTTATGTGAAAAGGAGGTTAATGACCTTTTACATACACAATCATGGGCTTTAATGACCCAGAGATTAAAAGCTTTTGAAAACATTGTGGGTTGGTTGTATTGGGGTTTAACCCCACTTTAACAGTTAAGGTCATATCCAGAGCTCCAGATAAGAGGGAGTGACATCATTCTAAATCTATAATTTCTCTTCCAAACCCTATGTTGTGGGTACTCATTAGAATCGTCTCATCAAGACGATTCTAATGAGTAACCATAACATAGGGTTTAGTGAATAATAATTAATATTTTCGATTTTGAAATCAAAATCACTCCCTGTATCTGTAGCTCTGCATATCATGGCGGTCGGTGAAGCACATGTGTTTCCTGGCTTCCCACACCAGTACTAGCATAACTTTCTTTCCAAAGCCTGACTACTTTTCTCACATGCTTCAGCAGAGGTGAGAGGCGAAAATACGCTGGAAAGAAAGTTTGTCTCAACCGGGTATCGAACTCTCAACCACCAGGTCATGAGTCCGACACACTCACCACTGAGCCATCGGGGCAGGCGAAACATTGTGGGAAAAACAAAGGAAAATGATGATACACAGATTTCAACATTACTTATTTCATAACGGCCAACATTACTAACCATGCATTCTTTGGGTTTTTTTTTTTTGAAACAGTAATTTCTACAAATCTTCATCCAGAGCCACTCGCTGCTTTTCCACATACCAAATGTTGAAACCACGATCAGCAGAGAGCTAGGTCTCTGATACTGGTAAGAAATCAGTCAAGTTTGGGGTTCTAAACAGCAAACCTTGGTATCAAGTCCTGAACGCTACAAACTAAGCAATCAGGCTTTGAGCTATTTTTGAACTGTTTAACTCTTTACCACACAAACCCGACTTTTAATGACCCTGCATAAGAAGCCTTTTGAAAACATTGTGGGAAAAGGAGAAAATGCTGGTAACCAGCATTTTCTCCTTTTCCCACAATATTTTCTACCCTGCCGGAAACAAATTTCTTTTTTAGAGTAACATTTAATTTATTGTCTGCAAGTGCTTTCAGTTTGGACCAGACTAAAATTTTGTTGTGTGGTAAAGAGTTAACCCATTACCATACAAAGCCTACTTTTCACGACCCTGAGATATATGTCTTCAGAAAACATTAAGGGAAAAGGAGAAAATGCCGTTAACCTGCATTTTCTCCTTTTTCCCCCACAATGTTTTCTACTCTTAACAGACATAGTTCAAATTTTCAGTCACTTTTTTTTTGTCATCTACAAATACTTTCAATTTGGATAGGCCTGAAATTTTGTCATTTGGTAAAAAGGTTAACCCTTCATCACACAATCCCGAGTATTAATGACTATGACAAGAAAGGCTTTTGAAAACATGTCGGGAAAATGAAAAAATGCTGGTTACCAGAAAAAGCTGGTTACCAGCATTTTTTTCTTTTTCCCTCTATGCTTTGTATCTAACTCAAAACAAATTTAAGTTCTTAAGTCACCTTTATTTTGTCACCCGCAAACCCTTTCAACTTGGACTAGTCTAAAATTTTGTCGTTTGGTAAAGAGTTAACTCTTTACCAAACAACAAAATTACAGACTGGTCCAAATTGAAAGCATTTGCAGACGACAAAATAAATGTGACTGAAAAGTTGAAATTTGGTTTAGGAAGTGTAGAAAACATTGTGGGAAAAGGAGAAAATGCTGGTTACCAGCATTTTCTCCTTTTCCCCCAATGTTTTCAAAAAGCCTTCTCATTCAGGGTCGTTAAAAGTCGGGATTGTGTGATAAAGAGTTAAGGTGTCAAAAAAGATAAATCTCTGATTTATACAGCATGAGAAGTGTGGTTCTTTTTAGCCATTCACATTTCTCCTTACTTCTTTACCACAAGACAAAATTTTAGACTGGTCACAATTGAAAGCACTTGCATACAACAAATTAGTTCTGGCTCAAGTGATTGGATTCATCTCTGAAAAGTTAAAAAACATCATAGAAAAAAATAAAATGATGGTTAGTAGCATTTCAATGTTTTCAAAAGCCTTTTTAGTTTATATCACTTCTTCTTGCTTCTTTTCCTCTTCTGAAAGATATAGGCAGTATTTAATGAATAGGAACTGTCTTTGGAAGGATAGAAAACACTGCGGAAAACAGTGACTGTTTGGTCATGGTGTTTTCAAAAGTTTTCAAAAGCCTTTTTTCCTCATGGTTAACCCATTACCACACAATCCCTGGTTTCTACGATTCTGAAATAGAAGCCTTTTGAAAACATTGTGGGAAAAGGAGAAAATGCTGGCAACCAGCATTTTCTCCTTTTCCAGCAATTTTTTCTATCCTGCTGTAAACAATTTTCAATGTTTGAGTTACGTTTATTTTATTGTCTGCAAGTGCCTTTCAATTTGGACCAGTCTTAAATTTTGTCATTTGGTAAAGTGACAAAGAAAAAGCAGAATATTTAAAAAAAAAAAAAAGACCTTGAAAAAAAAAGGGACAGCAAGACACTCACCCAGGAGTTATTGCTTCTGCTGGAACACTGATGACATTTTTGTAATTAATCCTGGATTCCTGATATTGGGCTATAGATCTGACATCCATGATAATAAGTTGTGCATCTCGGTCCTCAATCAAATTGTATAACTGTGTACATGATATCACTCCGTCTTGTTTCTTTTCCTCTTCTGAAAGATTTAGGCAGTATTTAATGGAAAGGAACTATCTTAGGAAGGGTAGAAAACATTGTGGAAAAAGGAAAAAAAATCAAGCAAACCATCATATTCTCCTTTTTCCACAATGATTTCAAAAATGCATGTGCTTAAGTCAATAAAGCTCAAAATTCTTTGGTAGAGGATTAAGTTAACCCATTACCACACAATCCCTATTTTTGACGACCCTGAGAAAGAAGCATTTAGAAAACATCGTGGAAAAAGGAGAAAATGCTGGTGACCAGCATTTTCTCCTTTTCCCACAATGTTTTCTACTCTTCACTAAACAAATTTCAAATTTTCAGTCACTTTTATTTTATCGGCAGCAAATGCTTTTGATTTGGACAAGCCTAAAATAGTGTCGTTTGGTAATGAGTTAAACTCAATTACTCTGTTTATTTGGTTTGAAACCTTATCAAATAGTAAACTTTTGTATTGTTCCAAACTGAAAGAACCCACAAATGACATATTAAGTCTGGTTCATATAAAGGCTTTTGACCATGAAAGGGTTGAAAACAATGTGGGAAAAAAATTAAAAATGCTTGTTACCAGCATTTTCTTTTTTTCCTTGAATATTTCAAAAAGTCTTTTTCCCTATGGATCACTACAATTCAAGATGGTGTAGTAAAGAGTTAAGTCAAATTTTCAACATTGTTTTGGCCACATAAGATCAGCTAGTGCACCTATCCATATATTAGAAGGTTTTTTTTTTTTAAACATTTTTTTTGCCTTCACTTTTGACATCGACAATTTTTTAATTATGTCATCTGGGAAAATGTCCATCCCAAAAGCACCTAATACATCCAAAAGATATTATTAGTCTATAAATAAGACCAAAATAATCACAATGTTAAAGTTGCTCTTTGTCTATGGTGTTTCAGTAAAACAGTGTGGATCAAAGACCAGGCTGCAAAATTTTTGCAGCCTGATCTTCATCTACACTGGCCGTAAAGGCCACTTTAGTTGTGAAAGGTAGTCCAAGGGTAAATACACAAATATAAATTTGTATTTCACAATCTGTACCTTTTACAGCAGGAGATTGATCATCTGTTTGCTTTGCTTCTGTCTTATCTGTGTCTTTACTTTCACTGGAGTCTTTATCCTGTTTCCGATCCAAAACTTCAAGTTTTTTGGCAACAGATTCCGCCTCCAATAAATCATATCTGTAAAAGTAGACCATTACAGAAACATGAACCATGCAGGCTGACGACAAAGTTCAAACCTTTTGCCATCTGTAAGTTTTCTTCATGTTCAAGGACCAATCTACCTCATGATTCATTTAATTGTTAGAGAAAATGGATTTTATGGATCCATAATAATGAGATGGCTTGCCTAGTATAATGTATCATTAACCCATTACCACACAATCCGTACCTGAGAAAGAAGCCTTTAGAAAACATTGTGGGAAAAGGTGAAATTGCTCGTGACGAGCAATCTCACCTTTTGTCACAATGTTTTCTACTCTATCAAAAGGTGTCATATACACATAAGAAACGACTTCATCAATACTGTTATTTAGGGTCAATTAGAGATACCATAGAAATGCCTTATGGGGTAAAGGGTTAAATAAAACAATTAAAATGTAGTTATATTTTAACACCCTTTTTGTCTACTTTTGGCCCTTATTGAGGCTTTAACTACTTGAGTAGTTTTATTTGTATCATCCTGCATCAGACCATTTTTGGAAACACTGGCAAAAGAAAAGTTTGCAAACAAGCAAAGTTATACTTTTCAGTGGTATGATTTACATTTGATGCAGTTTACAATGACATTATTTACTTTTGACTCCTATTGTGACTTTAATGTAATGAAAATATTACACAGGCTATGCTATGTTAATACAAGATTTCTCATTTGAGCAAATGGCGACATCCAACATGAAATAATCATTATAGTTCTACCTATTTCTTGACATGCTATATTAAAGACAGGCTTCATGCATCTGTGGAAAGTATCAAACCAGGTCAGCTTGCGCAGTTCGCTTATGCTGACCTCGAAACTTTTCGCTATTGGTCAATTTTCTGTATGGCCAAGGCCTAGCCTACTTCAATATCAAATTGGTTGTGAAAAATTGTGGCTATCCTGGACCCATAAGTATGTGACTGCTTGCTTTGGTATCACGCATCATGGAAATGCATTAAGTCCCTTTTGCCAAAGCAGGGCCAATATAATATAAAGCTCCAGATCGAGGGAGTGATTTTGATTTCAAAATTGAAAATGTCAGCTATTTTCCACTTAACCCTATGTTATGGGTACTCATTGGAATCGTCTCACCGAGACGATTCTAATGAGTACCCATAACATTGGGTTTGGAAGAGAAATAATGGATCTAGATTACTATCACTCCCTCTTATCTGGAGCTCTGATAATATATATATTTACCTATTTTTCAAGCTTTCTGACAGACTTTCCGCTTTATCCAGTGATGTTACCAAGTTCTTAGAGCCTATCAAGTTGTCGTAGTAGGTCTGTAAATACAGATTTTGTATGAGGTGAAGTCTATGGGTTGACAAACAGCTTAAAATTTAACTCTTGCAGAGCTAGCAAAATGAAATGGGTGTTTTAAGTCAGTTCTAACTAGAGCTGTCACTGAATATGACTTAATACCCAACCCCGTCAGCACTCTGACAGAAACAGTCAATTACTAGTACTGTTTTTTACGACCCTGACATAGGAGCGTTTTGAAAACATTACGGGAAAAGGAGAAAATGCTGGTGCCCAGCATTTTCTCCTTTTTCCCACAAAGTTTTCTTCCCTGAGCAACTTTTTAATTACATTTATTTTGTCGTCCTGCTAGTGCTTTCAATTTGAACCAGTCTATAATTTTGTCATTGTTTGGTTAAGGATCAATAGTTTCATGAAAGCTGTTGTACCTTCTGCTTTTTGTAATCTGCTGTTTTCTTGATGAAAGAGACAACGTTGAAGTACTTCATAAATAAGACGTAAGCTCTTTCTTCATCCTGTAAGATCTCCTGATGCTCAGCTTCCTTCAACATTTTGTCTGCCGTTTTCACTAGCCTGAAAACGTAAAATAATTATGTCACAGTTCACGAATAGAGTGTTTTGTGCTTTTACCGTACAATTCCAAGCTTCTTAGGGCCCTTTGGCAGAGGGCTTTTGAAAACGCTTCAAAAGACATCACATCATATAAATTTACTCATTACCAATTGACAATATTTTAGGCTTGTCCAAATCGAAAGCATTTGCAGATGACAAAAATAAAAGTGACTGGAAATTTGAAATTTGTTTTATGAAGGGTAGAAAACATTGTGGGAAAAGGAGAAAATGCTGGTTACCAGCATTTTCTCCTTTTCCCACAATGCTTTCTAAAGGCTTCTTTCTCAGGAGCATCAAAAGTAGGGATTGTGTGGTAATGGGTTAGATCAAATTTGCTGCCTGCAAATGTTTTCCATTTGCATGGTCTAAAATTCTGTCATATGGTAAAGAGTTAAAGATGGGTATTTAGGATTTTTTACATCTCACCAAATTAAACAATATATATATCACTAAAATTCATAAGAAAAAATGATACAAATCATCAGCAATTAGGATTCATAAAATTACAAAAAAAAAATTTTGATGGTGTTCCCTTAACCCATTAGCAAACGACAATATTTTGGACTGGTCCAATTTGAAAGCACTTGCAGACGTCAAAATAAAAGTGACTGAAAATTTGAAATTTGTTTTGTGAAGGGTAGAAAACATTGTGGGAAAAGGAGAAAATGCTGGTTACCAGCATTTTCTCCTTATCCCACAATGTTTTCTAAAGGCTTCTTTCTCAGGGGCGTCAAAAGTAGGGATTGTGTGGTAATGGGTTAAAAGGCTACATTGCCTCTTAAGGTACTTTTAGATTTCGCGCCAAAAATCAATAAAACATTGTGGGAATGTTAAGTGACTGGCACGTGACTCATAATGCTTAAATTCCATTACATAACAAATATGTAATGATTATTTTCCATAGTGTCTTCTTAGGACCCTATGCTGAAACTTTATCTGTGTATTCCTGTATGTAAATGAGCAAATTGATCATCTAAAAATAGAATGTGTCTCCTGTTGGTGTCAATCTGGGTCATAGTAAATCTCTAATTTCTCGTGTTGTCGGATGGTTTTCGACTACTGGGGTTTCATGAATGAAAATTAAAAGGCTTTGGGAGTATAAAGATTTTTTTTTTTGCATTTTTGTAAAATTTTCGTCCAAAAATCTGAAGGGCCACTTTTAAGCTAATAATTCTTTTTGTTTTCCTAGTAACTTTTTCCACAATGTTTTCACTCATCATGTGTGTAATGAACCTTATTTTTGTTGATTGTACCTTTTTACAAGGATTTTTTAAAATTTTAAATAAACCTGTTCAAGTCTGTTCAAGGACTTAACCCTTTACCAAACAATCCCTGATTTTTACGACCCCTGAGAAAGAAGTCTGTGAAACCATTCAGGAAAAAGGACAAAATACTGGTAACCAGCATTTTCTCATTTTCCCTCAATGTTTTCTACTCTGCTTGAAACAAATTCCAAATTCTGAGTTACGTTTATACTGTTGTCTGCAAGTGCTTTCAATTCTTTTTTATTCAGTCTAAAGTTTTGTCGTTTGGTAAAGAGTTTATCAGTTAGTACAAACCAGTTAATTTCAAAAGCCCTAAACCCGTTCCCAATTTATTCCACCTTTGACCCTGGAAAAGCACAAGTGGTCTCTGAATAATTATTACAAGAAAAGTACAAAATGTTCTAACCAACATCTCTCCCTTTCTCCAACTATGCAGGATTTTCCTTGATTCCCTGTATCTTTGAGTTTGAACCCATGGGTTATCTAATTGTCCCTACGAATTTATATATTTGTCTTCATTTCTTCATTTGAAGGTCAATGAGCCCCATATGAAATAATACAGGGAAAATCCTGACAACATTTTCTACTCTTTGACAAACTAATTCCATTATTTTAGCCACAGTTCTGCAACCACTTTCACTAATCTTGATACATAAACGGCATGCAACACACGAAAAGAGGCATTAGGACATTTCCGAAAAGTGTCATCTCCGATCAGCCTCCGCAGACTGCAATCCGCGCAGGCTAATCCAAGATGATAGTTTACGAGTAAATTAGATTTTGTGCTATAGTAGGCTAGTGCGAAAGATAAAATTGAATAAAAACGGAAAGTGTCATTTCCGATCAGCTTGCGTTGACTGTACAGGCTGATCTGGAATGACACTGTATGCAGATGACTGAATGCCTCTTTTGGAGTGTTGCATGCCATATACAATGTACAATGTACAATGTACTTACAGTTTGACATTTGCAGATTTAAATTTGGCAGGGAGTTCAGCCATTTCATTCAATTGTGCCATACTTTTGGCCACATAAAGCTCTTTTTTTGCTGTCCCTGGCATGTTTAAGTTTTAAATCTGAAAGACAGAAAACAAAGGAACAATGGCATAATGAGGATGGAAAACAAACAAAAGACAAACAACTTAACTCTTTACAAAAAAAACCCCAAAATTTGAACAAGATCAAATTGAAAGTATTTGCAAAATAGCTCAAATAGTTATCTGTCTTTGATAGGACACAAAACATTGTGAAAAAGACAAAAAATGCTAACCTTACTGGAATTTTCTCCTCAACATATTCAAAAGCCTTTTCTTTCATGACTGTTAAAAATTAGAACTGTGTGGTAAAGGGTTAAAACTCTTAAAGTGCAAAGTAGATAAATAAGCTTTCCCACTCAGTACAAAACTTACACACATATTACTATTTCATGGCTGTTTGGTATCAGAGTATCAGGGCAAAGAAGTGTAGATTTAAGATCAAACTACAAATTAGGCAGTTAGGCCTGACAAAAAAATATCTGTGTGTTGGGTCAACATGCTGCAGACAGGTATAGTAGCATAGGCCTAAAAATAAAATATGTTAACGATTTCCCTACCTAGAAAGTGCTGCCGACCCTAAAGTAAACTCTTTAAAGCTGAGATTGACAAAAAAAAAGTTTTGGTGTGATTTCTGTACATTTTGCATGTAAAAAGTGTCTGGGGGAAAAGAAATCCGGCCTATCCTATATGCAGTGTCTCGAAACCCAAAAAAAAGGTATTTTTTTGTTAGGCCATAGGTGTAGGTTGCAGGGTCAAAAAAAAATCTGAATTTTTACTTGTCCTCCTGCCATTTTGCATCTGTCCTACAGTTAGACAAAGAAGGATAATCCACTTGCCCTTGCCAAATTTTTACAAGTACGGATGAGTGGTATTTTTTCAAGGTTGGGCGGTCGAAACCAGGGGTGGTTTTAACCGGTTAAAACCGCCCAGGTCAATACTCCCAAAGTGGTCAATACTGGTCAATACTGGTCGATTGGATATTTGTAGTGGTCATTTGGAAATTTTACTGGTCAGATGCATTTTAAGTGGATATTGACACTATTTACTGGATATTTATTGTGTTGTTTTTTTTCCGTTTTTGGTTCCAAGGTTGGTTGAATTCACCAGTATGAGAGTTGACTTTATTGGAAAGAATGTTTTGTCCCTGCCAAGGTTATTTATCAGCTGGCTTTTGCCAGTTTTCCAAAACTCTATATAAGTTCCTAATAAGGTCTATAGGTTTCATTTTTGACACCTTAACTCATTACCAAATGACAATATTTTAGGCTTGTCCAAATCAAAAGCATTTGCAGACAACAAAATGAAAGTGACTGAAAATTTGAAACTTGTTTTGTGAATGGTAGGAAACATTGTGGGAAAACGAGAAAATGCTGGTTACCAGCATTTTCTCCTTTTCCCCAAATGTTTTCTAAAGGCTTCTTTCTCGGGGGCGTCAAAAGTAGGGATTGTGTGGTAATGGGTTAAGTAACTGCGTGATGATAAGATATTAACTTGATTGCATATAAGTCAGTATTTCACACTTTAGGAATAAGGCCTGGTGTCAAGTATTCTACCCCAAATAGGGATACATGATTGGTCCTTTTTGTAATTTAAGCCACACCCATTGGGATAGAAAAGGGCAACTTTTACACCTTTTAATGTGATTTGACAACAATGTAAAGGTGTAGGTAGACACTTGAATATGTTTCAGACATTGATGTATCCCTAACTATTGTTTAGTTAATCAGTCACAGCCTCTTTATGGGTACTCAATATGCCTATAGATTAGTGACAGATAAATTTCACAATGGTTTACACATGGGTGACACTTTTTTCTTCAATCTTACATAGTTTCAAATTAGCTGCTTTTTTATGCTATCTTTGAATGTTTAAATAATCTAAAACCTAAGTATATTTGTGGTGGTAGTGGGGAAGAGAAAAAGAGAAAAGATGCAGTGCTATAAATAGATATCTAACCTATAAGGAATGATGATAAATAAAACTTCTAAAGTTCTTTGGTTGAAAAGAACTGACCTGCATATAAGTTCAAAGAGGAAGGTCAAATCTCTTCAGTTGACTCGCAGTAATGTCTCTTGAATTATGATCAAACAAAATAAAAAAGGGACCTTACTGATAAAAACTATGATACTGATGATAATATGTAATATGTCTTCAGTACAGGATTTAGGAGAGCTTTTAAGACTAGCTTAGAAATGGGACAGGTATCTAAGTCAGTGATTCAATCTACCCCATCAACCACTTCAATTGACCACCAATCGACCAGTATTGACTGGTTTTAACCGGTTAAAGCCGCCAGCCCGGTCAATACTCATATTGACCGGCTTTTTGCCAACCTTGTATTTTTGCCCCCAGATGTTTTTTTGCAAGTCTTTACATGGACCATATACTGAAATCACAGGCAACAATTTCTTTTTCTTCCATTGTTGCGTAAAAAGTTTAAGGTAGGTGGCATTTTCTTGTTGGGGGTCGAGAAACCCTAAACACTGATATTTTTTTTAAAGGCCTTACAGCATTGTGTATGAGGTGTATGAATATTGAGATAAATGAAATATCGCACATCATTAACCCTTCAACACACAATGCCAACTTGTAATAACCTCGAGGCAAAACCTTTGGAAAACATTGTGGGAGAAGAAGACAATGCTGGTATTAACAGTATATATGGCCTTTTCTCATTTCTCCATTCATTCTCGCATCCCCGTTCATGTACTAAAGTGGAAGGAATAACCGCTCGTGACATTTTGTTCCACCCGGGTTCTATTCTACTTTGTCATATATTAGGCATAACATCCTACCCTACATTGATAGTATTTTTCTATCGTATAAAACGCAAAAATGCAACAACAGAGGGTAATTTTCACTGTTTGAAAAAAAAAAAAAAAAATTGCATTAGATGCTTTAAAAAGCAAATTTTCAATGTTTTTCAACATTATACACGGTATACGCCTAAATGGGTTGAATTTACACTTTACTAAGAATGGGCTAGTCTGTCTGAAATGGAGTGTAGAATATTCATCAGTCCTTTGCGACTGGCCTTGATAATCAATCAAATTAAATGGAAAAATGCGAAAGAGGTCATACTATCCGGATTGGCGAAGTAGGTTTGAAAACATCCTGGATCAAACCTTTTGATGCAAGTTGTAGCTACTTTTTTTGATTCAGATTTTGTATTTGATCATTACAAGAAAATTTTGATGCCTTGACCAAAAATACACATTTCGTGAGCTTATTTACGCTAAGGTGAACGGAGAAAACAGTATATAGTTCAAGATCAGTATGCCTAGAAATGAAGAATGATTTTGGAATTACACATACCTTCAGTCTGAAGAAGTCTGCTCCGATGCTTTTGTGACTGGTCTTCGCATTTACCTTCAGACCAACGTTCATTAAAAGTATCGGGAACAAATACGATTTTACCCGCATCTTTTCGAACGGCTCTATGCAACAGAATTTCCAATGACAACAAATAAAATGGGCATGGATCGATAGATAAATGATTAATCTTCACAAAAAGACTGATGTTTGTTAATATCCAAATCTTACCTTTGTGCAAATCTGTACTTTTCAACGTAAATAACCGCTGACCTATATCACCAAAAATCAAAACATGGTGATATCATCAATGCGCATGTCTTGGCAAAAATCGCAGTATCTCTGACAGGCTACAGGACGGTTCAGTTGCGAATTTCGCTTATGACAGAGGAACCGTGAGCAAAAATGTTTGTTTGGGTTAGGGAACCAGACTGTTCAAAATTCAAATTCCGTTGAGTGCGCATGCCTGTTTAACGGAAGTCGCTGTGTTAGTTGTTTACAAATTACACTGGATTTATTTAAGTTGGGAAAAAAGGTAAATTTCTATTGATTTAATTGGTATTTTGTAGCACAGTTTGTGTGATGGTAAAGATTAATCATTTATCTAACGATCCATGCCCATTTTATAAGCTGTCATTGGAAATTCTATCGCATAGAGCCGTTCGAAAAGATGCGGGTAAAATCGTATTTTTTCCAGATACCTTAAATGAAGGTTGGCCTGAAGGTGTGTGCGAAGACCAGTCACAAAAATAGCATCGGAGCAGACACCTTCAGACTGAAGGTAGAATTACACAGTGATGTACACATAGATGTTTTAAATTAATCTGGAGAAAAACAAAAGTCTACTCTACACTCTAGGCTGGAAGTAAGACACTCAGGCCCCTGACCATTTAGACTCCTTAAAGTTTTAGGTCATTTAGGATGAGATCTACTGCACTGCAGTAACTGGAGTAGAAAGGCCAGGGTATTAGTCTGTAGTGGATTTTCTACGTTGGTAAACCTCAGGTGAGATATACAAATCTTAATCAAAACTTTTCCACGTTGAAAATTTACTTTACGATGGCCTGTTACACATGTAGTCACTTTGGTATGCTAATCGTCCGGTAGCTGTCAAAAAACATTACGGAAATATATTTTTTTCTCGGCTAATCGGCCATGTTTACAAGCTTGAACTAAAATGGTTGTACAGTTTTAACTATAGATGGCAGTGAGGTTGACGTCAAAGTAGTTCCGGCCACTCAAATGTACCGGTGTATATATGGTGATACCGGAGTCTAGGGATATCGGTACATAGTAAAAAAATATTTTAAACGCTTTGCCCTTTTAGTTCAACCATGACCTAGACAATGTGAATCCCCATTTACTTTATAAATATTTAAGTATACGTGCAATAATCTATTAGATAGAATTTCGTCTACCGATTTATATGTTGTTTGAATGTTTAATAATCCGAATTATGTTTACATTCTGCTTAACAGTATAAATAAATCGTCACTTACAACTTCGAATTGTAGCGGTTGTTGCGTTTACTAACGAGGTGACAAGCAAGGGAGACTATCGACTGGCTAAAAATATTATTATCATTCTTTCATTCTTTTACGCCTCTCTTGATTTTGGATTATATAGCAATCCTTCAGAAACGTAAATATTTACGTTACCATCGTGAAAACATATATTCTATTATAAGTAAGCGTAAGAGTTTTTTTTTATGACGATCATCTCCACAAACTATGAGCGTGTACCATATTTCATTCGTCTTTGGTTTTAGGCGGCTCAGAATTGTAAGGGAGACGACTCTGGACCTACGCAGATTTAAGAAAGTACGAGTTTTCTCCCTTAGACCATTAAATGTTTGCAATTTCACCAGTATTCAGTATAATGAAACATAGAATTTGATTCGGGTTTTATTCAAATGAAGAGCGCAAAGGGAAGCAAATACGTGAGAAAATAGGGAGAAAAAGAAATAAATATTTGTAAATAAATAGGTAAATGGATGTGTTTTACTTCACGTGGCTGCACAATTTCCTCATTACATTTTCAATTTTGGTTGCTATTCAAACAGCAGGAACAAAACTACTGGAAACAAAGGAAATGACTCAAATCCATAATAAGCATTAACTCCATAAACAGTATCAGAAACCATTTTGCCAAAATATTTGCACTTAAATATTTTCACTAAAATGGTAAAGAGTTTTGAAATCCATTTTTTTTTGGGGGGGGGGGAAGGGTAAAATGGTAAAGACTTTTGAAATTCATTTTTTTTTTGTACTGTTTTACTCTCTTGTTTGAAAGATCTTTTTTCCACAGTGTCTATAGTACTTAGCAATGCATGCAGTTACATTATTTTGCAGTTTCAAGACATAAAAATGCAAATGAGCAGAAACTCCTAACCATTTTAGCAAAATATTTTCACTAAAATGGTAAAGAGTTTCGAAATCAATTTTTTTATGCTTTTTACCGTATTGTTTGAAAGAGCTTTCTTCCACAGTGTCTATAGTACCTAGCAATGCATGCTGTTACATTATATAGCAGTTTCAAGACATAAAAAAGTAAATGTGTAGAAACTCCCAACCATTTTACCAAAATATTTTCACTAAAATGGTAAAGAGTTTTGAAAGCCATTTTTTTGGGTACTGTTTTTCCCTCATGTTTGAAAATGCTTTCTTCCCCAGTGTCTTAAGAACTTACCAATGCATGCTGTTACATTACATTCCAATTTCAAGACATAAAAAAAGCAAGTGAGTTGAAACTCCCAACCATTTTACCAAACTACTTTCACTAAAATGGTAAAGAGTTTTGAAATCCATTTTTTTTTTTGGTACTGTTTTACCCTATTATTTGAAAGATCTTTTTTCCTAAGTGTTTATAGTACTTAGCAATGCATCCTGTTGCATTATATTGCAGTTTCAAGACATAAAAAAGCAAATGGGCAGAAACTCCAAACCATTTTAGCAAAATATTTTCACTAAAATGGTAAAGACTTTTGAAATTCATTTTTTTTTTTTGTACTGTTTTACCGTCTTGTTTGAAAGATCTTTTTTCCTCAGTGTCTATAGAACTTAGCAATGCATGCTGTTACATTAAATTGCAGTTTCAAGACATAAAAAAGCAAATGGGCAGAAACTCCAAACCATTTTAGCAAAATATTTTCACTAAAATGGTAAAGACTTTTGAAATTCATTTTTTTTTTGTACTGTTTTACCCTCTTGTTTGAAAGATCTTTTTTCCTCAGTGTCTACAGAACTTAGCAATGCATGCTGTTACATTAAATTACAGTTTCAAGACATAAAAAAGCAAATGAGCAGAAACTCCCAACCATTTTACCAAAATATTTTCACTAAAATGGTAAAGTGTTTTGAAATTCATTTTTTTTGTACTGTTTTACCCTATTGTTTGAAAGATCTTTTTTCCCTCATTGTCCATAGTACTCAGCAATGCATGCTGTTACATTATATTGCAGTTTCAAGACATCAGAAAGCAAATTGAGTAGAACCATTTTACCAAAATATTTTCATTAAAATAGTAAAGTGTTTTGAAAAAAAAAAATCCTTTTTTAACTCTTCGTCTTTGTGAAAGAATAAGAAGAAGTAGATCCACTGTTGGATAAAATTTCAGTTTCTTGAACATATAGGTAGAAACTCTTTACCATCTTACAAAAGAAAAAATGAAGCTTACATGCTAAAGAGTTTCGAGAAAAGAAAAGAATTACTTTTCTCGCAATGTTTGCAACAGCTTTCTTTCTCAGTGACCATAAAACTTAGCACCATATGCAGTAGATAAAGTTAAAGTTTTTCAGACACTGAAAAGAAAATAAGTAGAAACTCTTTTCCATCTTTTAATATAAAATGGTAAGGAGTTTCGGAAAATTTGCTATTAATTCAAAATCAAAGGGCTCGTGGAAAAGGTTTGATTTTTTTGCACATATACGAAAGAAATAATTCGATATGTATCAACATAGAGTTTTTGGAAACATTTTCATGATCAAAATTTTGAAAAGATCAGATTTCACGGCCTTGTGAGATACCCCTGCTAAAAATTCCCGGGATTTTTTGGTAGTGGACGAAAAATAGTTCGCATGTTGAACATGTGTTTTTTGGTGTTTCCAAGCTGAAAAACACTTTGCATGACCTCTTGAATTAAAAATACACGGAAATATATTACACTGTATACTTCTAACAATATTAAATGGCCGTATTCAATTTCTTTCAAACCGTACAACCATCGAAAAATGAAAAAATAAATAAATCGCCTGACCATTTTAGTTCGACCTGTTTACAACTATTACGACTGAAACAAATATTAAAATCTTTCGATAAACGAAATTCTTTCTTAATTTTGAGTAATTGTATAATTTTCGTACATGGAAGTAAAATAAATCATTTGTCATAAAACTGATCATATCTAAAAATCCATATTATTTTTATCTAAGAATTCTGGCAAATGCAATACATGTCATAGTTTTCGTTCACTGGCTTCTTTCCATTTTATAACTTTACTTACTTTACCCCGGAAGATGTCGTGGCTCTCTACTTTCAGTTTGGTATTTGTGGCGCTTTTTTTGATATCAGTCCTCGTTCAATGCAAACAGAAATCATCAGATGGAGAGAAAACCGATGGTGCAGAAAAATGGAAAAAGAAGGATATCAGGGATTATAATGATGCTGATGTTGAACGACTTTTTGAACAGTGGGAGGTAGGTGCTGGCTGGAGTTATTTCCCTTTATAATTGAAAGTACCATGAGTAGTATTTATACAGCCTGGCATTCAAGCATTACAAGAAAAAGATTAACAAATAAATCATGTTGTGTGAAAAGAGGGGCTTAACACATGAAGAAATTGACTGCTGGCTGATAAAACTTTTTGCTGTTCATAGAGATGGTGTTTATCTCTGAAAGAGCAGTTACTCACTCTTGCTGTCAGCATTTTGTTCTCTACCACAGTGTTTTCAAATGGCTTCTTCCTCAACTTTTCCCACAATGATAACAAATGACTTCTTCCTCAAGGTCATTAAAACTCGTGATTGTTCGTTGTCTG
The DNA here is from genome assembly GCA_943736015.1 of Tridacna crocea. Lineage (NCBI taxonomy): Eukaryota > Metazoa > Mollusca > Bivalvia > Cardiida > Cardiidae > Tridacna > Tridacna crocea. Next base: position 13,024,788 of record OX031057.1, on the reverse strand, counting down.
TGCATGTCATATTCTTCGAAGATTCAACTTGTCTTACATGTATATGACGCATCACTAGCCCCGAAAGCGGGCAGACTGTAATATTACGCTCTATAAAGTAGCAATGTAGAAAATAGCTTTTATCAATACGTTTGAGGAGAAATGAGATCTGCTTTAGCTCCAGATTTCTCTTGCTGATCATAGCTGAGTGTACTGCACGAGGTAGCGTTTTATTGGGTAAATGTTTTTTTTAGTTTGAAATTCAAAGTAACAGATGTCGCGTAGGAAAGTGGTTCGGTTCTGTACCCAGGATGCCCAAATCAGATAGATGAGTATTTACAGAATGCCATCTAGCAGGAGATAATGCGTGATTGTTTAGTAACAGGTTAAAACACTGGAAACCAGCGGTTTTGTGGTTTCGGCTTTTATATTAACTCTCATAACCAAACGACAAAATTTTGGACTGGTCCAAATTGAAAGCTCTTGCAGATGACAAAATAAACTTAACTCAAAAAATGAAATTTGTTTCCAGCAGGGAAGGAAACTTTGTGAGAAAAGGAGAAAATGCTGGTTACCAGCATTTTCTCCTTTTCCCTCAATGTTTTCAACAGGCTTCTATCTCGGAGCTGTAAAAACCAGGGATTGTTTGGTAAAGGGTTGATAAATGCACATTTTCATTTTTGATGATGTATACTTTATCATAAAGGTGCGATAGTTGCCTTATTTAATATAATTTTCATTCCTTTACTACACAATTTTGACTTTTAACGATCCTGAAAGAGATGCACATAGAAAACTTTGTGGTAAAAGGAGAAAATGCTGGTAACCAGCATTTTCTCCTTTTACCAAAATGTTTTCTAGTCTTCCCCCCAATTTTTTTACTTTTTAGTCACTTTAATTCTGTTGTCTGCAAATTTTATGCTTTCAATTAGGACAAGTCTAAAATTTTGACATCAGGTAATGAGTCAAATAGGAAACACATTTCATAGGATGCTGATGAAGATGAACTGGAAGAGGATGAACTACCAGAATGGAAGCGAGAAGGGCCAAAAATTGATATGTCGCAACTCAAAACAAATAACCCTGAAGATCTTTTGAAGATGTCAAAGAAAGGGCGAACATTGATGTTATTTGCAACAGTTTCAGGTACCATCAAGACACTTCTTTTCATTTATCCCTAACTCTATACTAGACAATAAACTCTGCTCCTAGAAAAACTGTGCCTGGAGAAAAATTGTGCCTTGAAAATTACCCCCCCCCCCAAAAAAAAAAAAAAATAAATAAATAAATAGATGAATAAATAAATAAATAAACAAACAACAGCAACAACAACAAAAAAAAATTGCCTACCCACCAGGATCACCTGGAAAACTATGGTATCTCCGAGAGTTTCCACTGGGAAATTTGCCCCTGGGGTAACTGTCTTCCCCCCCACTCCACCCCCATCCCAGGGAAAAGATTTTCATTTTTTTTATTTACGTTTAATTTGTCGTCTGCAAGAGCTTTCTATTTGGACCAGTGTAAGATTTTTGTTGTTTGCTGAAATGGAATATAATTATGTGAAGATATATCTTAACGGTTGTTAACACATGGGATTGTGTGGTAATAAATTTTGTAAGATTATTTTGTTTATTTTTATTCCTGAATATCTAGGTAATCCAACTCAAGCTGAGACAGAACAGATCACCCAAATTTGGCAAGGAAGTCTATTTAATGCCAACTATGAGATGCAAAGGTAAGGTTTATCCCTTTACCACACAATCCCAAGTTTCAATGACCCATAGGAAGAAGCCTTTTGAAAACGTAGTGGGAAAAGGAGAAAATGCCAGCAACCATATTCTCTCGTCTACAAGTGCTTTGAATTTAGAACAGTCTAAACTTTTGTCATTTGGTAAAGAGTTAAATCCATCATTAACTGTTTCTACAGTTAAACCCAGTATTCACTGTTACAGTTAAACCATAACTCACTGTTTCTATAGTTAAACCCATTATTTACTCTTTCTACAGTTAAACCCATTATTCACTGTTACAGTTTAACCCATTATTCACTCTTTCTACAGTTAAACCCATTATTCACTGTTACAGTTTAAAGGTGGCCCTTCAGACAAAAATGCAAAAAAATCATCCTTATACTCCCAAAGCCTTTTAATTTTCATTCATAAAACCCCAGTAGTCGAAAACCATCCGATAACTCGAGAAATTAGAGATTTACTACGGTCCAGGTTGACACCAACGAGAGACACATTCTATTTTTAGATTATCAATTCGCTCGTTTACAAACAGGAATACACAGACGAAGTTTCAAACATAGCGTCTGAAGAAGACATTATGGAAAATAATCATTACATGTTTGTTATGTAATGGAATTTAAGCATTATGAGTCACATGCCGGTCACTTGACATTCTCACAATGCTTTATTGATTTCGGCGCGAAATCTAAAAATAGCTTAAGAGGCTACGTAGCCTTTCAAGAGAACACCATCAAAAAAAAAAATTTTTTTGTAATTCTATGAATCTTAATTATTGATGATTTGTATTATTTTTTCATATGAATTTCAGTGATATATATATTTTTGAATTTGGTGAGATGTAAAAATTCTAGATACCCACCTTTAATTAACCCATTATTCACTGTTTCTATAGTTAAACCCATTATTCACTGTTTCTACAGTTAAACCCATTAATTACTGATTCTTTTGCTAAACCCATTTTCATTGTTTTTACAGTTTAACCTTTTAATCGCTTGGTCTATATGTAAGTCCATTATTCAGTGTTTCTTCAGTTAAATCCATTTTTCTCAGTTTCTATAGTTTATTTAGTGTAACCCATTACCACACATTTCCTACTTTTGACGACCCTGAGAAAGAAGCCTCTAGAAAACATTGTGGAAAAAGGAGAAAATGCTGGTAACCAGCATTTTCTCCTTTTCCTACAGTGATTTCTACCCTTCACAAAACAAATTTCAAATTCCAGTCACTTTTATTTTGACTTCTGCAAATGCATTTGATTTGGACAAACCTAAAATTTTGTTGTTTGGTAATGAGTTAATCACTTGGTCTACATGTAAGTCCATTTTTCACTGTTTCTACAATTTAACCCATTTTTAGCTCACCTGAGCACAATGTGCTCAAGGGGAGCTTTTAGGGTCACTGGCTGTCCGTCGTGCGTCGTGCGTCGTCAACAATTCTTTAAACATCAACTCCTCCTAAACCGCTGGGCCAATTTGGACCAAACTTGGCAGGAATGTTCCTTGGGAGGTCCTCTTTAAAACTTGTTCACAGAATTTGATTCCATCAAAAACTCTGGTTGCCATGGCAACTAAATGGAATTTTTTAGCAAATTCTTTAAAAATCTTCTCCTCTGAAACCGCTGGTCGGATTTTGAAATTATTTCACAGATATGTTCCTTGGGTGACCCTTTTCAAAATTTGTTCGTGAAATTTTGATCCATCAAAAATTGTGGCTCTGGTGAATGGGGGCTACTTGCGCCAAACAGAAATCAAGGAATTCTTTAAAAATCTTCTCCTCTGAAACCGCAGGTCGGATTTTGAAATTATTTCACAGATATGTTCCTTGGGTGACCCTTTTCAAAAATTGTTCATGAAATTTTGATCCGTCGAAAATTGTGGCTCTGGTGAATGGGGGCTACTTGCACTATAGGGAAATGAAAGAATTCTTTAAAAATCTTCTCCTCTGAAACCGCTGGTCGGATTTTGAAATTATTTCACAGATATGTTCCTTGGGTGACCCTTTTCAAAAAATGTTCGCGAAATTTTGATCCGTCAAAAAATGTGGCTCTGGTGAATGGGGGCTACTTGCACTATACAGAAATGAAGGAATTCTTAAAAAATCTTCTTCTCTGAAAGGGCTGGTCAGATTTTGAAATAATTTCACAGAGTTGTTCCTTGGGTGACCCTTTTCAAAATTTGTTCGTGAAATTTTGATTTGTCAAGAAACATGGCTCTGGTGAATGGGGAAATTTGTAAAAAATTTTCTTCTCTGAAACCATTGGTCAGATTTTGAAATAATTTCTCAGGGATGTTCCTTGGGTGACCCTTTTCAAACAATTTTCGCGAAATTTTGATTGGTCAAGAAACATGGCTCTGGTGAATGGGGGCTACTTGCACTATAGGGAAATGAAGAAATTCTTAAAAGTTCTTCTTCTCTGAAACGGCTGGACAGATTTTAAAATGATTTCACAGAGATGATCCTTGGGTGACCCTTTTCAAAAAGTGTTCACAAAATTTTGATCCGTCAAGAAACATGGCTCTGGTGAATTTGGTTCCAATGTTTCAATACCTCAAAAAAAAAAAAAAAAATAGACTATGGACATCTCAAAAATTCAGGTGAGCGATCCAGGGCCATCTTGGCCCTCTTGTTCTCATTTTTTATAGTTTATTTAGCTTAACCCATAATTCCCTGTTTCTATAGTTAAATTTATCGTTCTTTGTTTCTATAGGTATGTGGTCAGTGAAAATAAAGTGATATTCATGCTGAAAGATGGAGCGCTAGCATGGGAGATTAAGGACTATCTAATACAACAAGATCGCTGTGAGGAGGTCACCCTTGAAGGGCAGCGATATCCTGGCAAGGTGAGTTTTGTCCTTTTGCTAGTATGTATTCATTTAACCCTTTACCACACAATCCCGACTTTTAACGACCCTGAAATAGACGCGTTTTGAAAACATTGTGGAAAAAGGAGAAAATGCTGGTTACCAGCATTTTCTCCTTTTCCCACAATGTTTTCCAAATGGCTTCCTTCTCAGGGTCGTCAAAAGTAGGGATTGTATGGTAATGGATTAATTACTCCTTTGTGCTTTGAAGTCTATGGTTTGGTAAAAGTGAAATTCAGTGTTTGCCCTTGATAGGTGCTTCCTTTCGCTTTACCTGAAAAAATACTTGTTTCCACATTGTCGTTTTCCAGCAATGTTTTCCAAAACTTTCTGATACTCAGCCGGATGTTTTTGATGACAGAGTAGAAAAAAAAAATCTCCTAACAGGGTTTATCCGCAGATCATTAACTCTTTACCAAATGACAAAAATTTTAGCCTTGTCCAAATTGAATGTATTTGCAGATGACTATTGCATTGTGGTTAAAATTGTGCAATTTTTCTTAAACTGGGTAGAAAACATTGTGGGAAAAGGAGTAAATGCTGGTCACCAGCATTTTCTCCTTTTCCCACAATGTTTTCAAATAGCTCCTTTCCCAGGGTCGTTAAGAGTCGGCGTTGTGTGGTAAAGGGTTAAAATAATGAATAATTATGTGTTCAGTACATACATGATAGAGACTGAATGCATGAGCAAAGTGTGACATTTTACAAGCAATTCTTCCTATACTTCCATTTTTTTATTTTTAGCTCCACTGGCCAAAGGCCAGCGGGCTTATGTCATGGCCCAGTGTCTGTCGTGCGTCCATCCCTGCGTGCGTTCTCCGTGTGTGCGTGCATCTGTGTGTATGTTAACTTTTCTTTGAAACATCTTCTCTTAAACTACCCATCCAAATTTGATGAAACTTCACAGAAATAATCCTGCCATAGTCTTCTTCAGAATTTCTTGAAAGAATTTGATTCTTTCAAAAACTCTGGTTCAAAACTCTGCAGCAAGATAAAAATAATACCTGTTGGAGGTAATAAATTACTGATTGAAAAATTTATTTTCAGGGAGCAAGTGGTAATGGGGAAAAGGCAAAAGAACAGCAAGGAAAGTCTAAAGATGAAAAGAAGAAAGCCAAAAGTAATAAATCTGAAGGAAAGGACAACAAAAGTGCAAAAAAGACGAAAACGGAATTGTGATGAAAATTAATACTATCGGTACTTATTTGGTTTTATGAAAATATTCTGCCAGGGATCTTTTATATTCCATACAGCTGAGAGTGTTCTTAAGGTTTATTGTTTGTTTCGGAGTGAGATAAATCTATGATATGATTGAGTGAGCACCAAGATATAGGTTGTATTCCTTTCATCTGTTGTGGCACAATGTGCTGTGTTCTGGAATGTTTTTCTGGAATGTGGGAATGGAATATTTCAGAACACAATACACTGTTTAGGAAGTATGTTCTAAATGGAGCATGTTCAGAACATTGTTCTAAACCACATTGAAATGAAAGTACATTGTCATGATGGCTGTTGCTAGCCACTGTCTAAGCTGTGTTAGTTGAGGAAATGATTAGCTGCGGAGGGGGAGTAGAGACGAGTCTACAATGCCCCTATTTATGGCATTCATGTCTTAAAAATGACAATTGCGAATTTAGCCATGAAGAATTGTCGGTCTTTCAACCATCTTATATCACCTAGCCACTGTTCAGGAGGTGCGCTGCACCTCGATTGAATTAGAAGAACAAGGTACAGTGTTTTGAAATACTCCATTGACCTAGAACATGTTTGGAGTGTTCGAAGTAGCGAAAGGAATATGCCTGTCATAACTAATGTGTTCATTTCCCCACAGCAGAATGTCAGAGGTTAACCCATTACCAAACCACAAAATTTTAACCTGGTCCAAATTGAAACCATTAAATTTTTTAAATTTGTTTTTGTGCTGGTCACCAGCATTTTCTCCTTATCCCACAATGTTTTCTAAAGGCATCTTTCTCAGGGGCGTCAAAAGTAGGGATTGTGTGGTAATGGGTTAACTCTTTACTGCACAGAAAATGTTAGACCTATCTGTATTCAAAGCATTTGCAGACAACAGTGTGGCTCAAGTGATGAAACTTTCCTCGGACTGAGTAGAAAACATAGCGGAAAAAGGAGAAAATGCTGGTAACCACCAAAATTTCAAAGAATTTGCAGAGGACAATTTCAATGTGGCTCAAATGATGAAACTTTCAATTTGACTGACTTAAAAACATTGTGTGAAAAGGAGAAAATGCAGGTCTACAGCATTTTCTCCTTTTCCCACAATGTTTTCAAAAGGCTTCTTCCTAAGGGTCTTTAAAGGTGGGCATTTTGTGGTAAAGTGTTAACCCATTACCACACAATCCCTACTTTTGATGATCCCCAGAGAGAAGCCTTTAGAAAACATTGTGGGAAAAGCAGAAAATGCTGGTAACCAGCATTCCTTCTCCCACAATGTTTTCTACTCTTCACAAAACAAATTTCAAATTTTCAGTCACTTTTATTTTGTCGTCTGCAAATGCTTTCGATTAGGACAAGCCTAAAATATTGTCATTTGGTAATGAGTTAATTGATTGATTTTGTAGAATGTAGAAAGAGAAGAAATTATAGTATAATAATGATCATCAAACCTCATTTATGAGCAATCATTGAGTGAAGACCAAATCTCTTTTATGAGATATTGTCAAATGAACACCAGCAATCTTTAACCCATTACCACACAATCCCTACTTTTTACGCCCCTGAGAAAGAAGCCTTTAGAAAACATTCTGGGAAAAGGAGAAAATGCTGGTAACCAGCATTTTCTCCTTTTCCCACAATGTTTTCTATTCTTCACAAAACAAATTTCAAATTTTCAGTTACTCTTATTTTGTCGTCTGCAAATGCTTTCAATTTGGACCAGTCTAAAATATTGTTGTTTGGTAATGGGTTAAATGAGATATAGAGTGAACATCAAAATTCTTTCATGAAATGTCGTTTAGCGAATACCAGTATCTCTTTTAACTCTTTACCACACAATACCGACTTTAAATGACCCATATGAAGAAGCCTTTTGAAAGCATTTTCTCCTTTTCCTGCAATATTTTCCACTCAGTCAAAGGAAAGCTTCATCATTTGAGCCACGCTGAAATTGTCGTCTGCAAATGCTTTGAATTTGGATGGGTCTAACATTTTGTTGTCTGGTAAAGAGTTAATGAAATCAAATTTCATGCATCTGAGTGCCATATAGAAATTTATTATTTGTCTTTGAGTAACACATTTCAGAAAATTGTTTTGGTGTTGGATCAAATTTAACAGTAAAGTCGATATTTTCATCGATCGTGAAGCTAGTGTGAAAAAATTATGTTGATGTTTATAAATGACACTGTATCTTGATATTACATCAAAACAAACAATTTTCCTCTTTCTTACTTGCTAATACTGGTACTACAAAAATGCGCATTTAAAGATTCCTATGTACATGTACATGTATTTCAAAAAGATTGGAGAACATTGCTGGAAAAAGGAGAAAATGCTTTCAATTTGGACTAGTCCAAAATTTTGTCTTGTGGTAAAGAGTTACTAGTAATTGAGAAATAATCTTCTTTCTATCATGGTTTATGGTTCAATAAACCACAGTTGTGAGTTATGAGGCACAATAAATAATCCACATGGGCAATAGCTCAAGTGGTTTATTTATTGTGCCTCATAACTGACTACATGGTTTATTGAATGATAAACCAAAATAGAAAAAAAGTGACTTTGATTCTAACATGACCAACAACTAGTATTACTGTGCAGAAAACAAGTTTATACTCCGACTTATGGTAAAAATATGGATGCCGATTGTATTCTATTTAAATCATTACCAAACGACAATATTTTAGACTGGTCCAAATTGAAAGCATTTGCAGACGACAAAATAAAAGTGACTGAAAATTTGAAATTTGTTTTGTGAAGGGTAGAAAACATTGTGAGAAAAGGAGAAAATGCTGTCACCAGCATTTTCTCCATTTCCCACAATGTTTTCTAAAGGCTTCTTTCTCAGGGGTGTCAAAAGTAGGGATTGTGTGGTAATGGGTTAATAACTGATTGCATACAGAATGATGTCACTCTGTATAGAATGATGTCACTCTATATGGAATGACGTAGATTTTACCACGTTTTCATTGCTCTGTGTTTATAGAGCCAAATTCACATATCATGTTAGAATGAGCTATGCTGTGGCAAAAGGGGGTTTATTGAGTCTTGATGATGCATTGCACCAAGTGCAACCTTTTACCAAACAATCCCTCTTGTTTACAACCCTGAGATAGAAGCCTTTTGAAAACATTGTTGGAAAAGGAGAAAATGCTGGTAACCAGCATTTTCTCCTTTTCCCACAATGTTTTCTACCCTGCTAGAAACAAATTTCAAATTTTGCATTTCCTTTGTCGCCTGCATATGCTTCCAATTTGGACCAGTCTCAAATTTTGGCGTTTGGTAAAGGGTTAAATAATTACAGATCAATAAACCCATTTTTCTAATAACCTGCTGAGTGTTGAGGTAGAAAGGTCTTTTGTCATGCAGGAAAATTGACCAAAGGCAAATACTTTTGTTACATGTCCACTTTCAGATACATCAAACCTCCTTCTCACATGGAATGGCTCATACATGTATATAGTTTAAATATGGTGCATACTTGTTCCAAATATTGCGCATACTTGTTCTATCCTGAGAAAGCAAAAAAACTTGAATTTTTCTTAAATACTCTGTGTGTGTGTTTGTTTGTCGAGCGAATCTGATGTCATTTTCACTGTTCAGAAAGTTTTATCGAGATTTGTTCATAATTTGTTCGTTGTTAACCTTTTACCTCATGAGAAAAATGCAGACTTGTCCAAATTTAAAGCAGTTACAGATGGCACTTTAAAAGCAACTCAAATGAGGAAGTTTGTATTCAGTAGTGTAGAAAACACTGTGGGAAAAGGAGAAAATGCTGGTTACCAAAATTTTTAAAAAGCCTCTACCTTAGGCTGGTTAAAAAGCAGGACTGTGTGATAAAGGGTTAACCCATTACCACACAATCCTACTTTTGACGCCCCTGAGAAAAAAGCCTTTAGAAAACATTGTGGGAAAAGGAGAAAATGCTGGTAACCAGCATTTTCTCCTTTTCCCACAATGTTTTCTACCCTTCACAAAACAAATTTCAAATTTTCAGTCACCTTTATTTTGTCCTCTGCAAATGCTTTCGATTTGGACAAGCCAAAAATTTGGTAATGATTCAATTTGGTAATGAGTTAAATATGGATCAATATTTCATTTACGTCAGAGTGGCCAGTACACATATCCATCCTTCCCTTGAATTTCTTTCAAAGTGGGACTGGTCTAAAATTTCGTTGTGTGGTAAAGGGTTAATTTGTGTTTGCTGATGACAAGTTTCAATGTTACAGAAAAAAGATATGAACCTAGCTCTGTCAAAAGGGGGCTTAATGTGTTCGCGAAATATAGACCCAGGTCAGTCTGTGCAGTTTGTGCAAGCTAACCTGGGTTGAAACTTTTTGCTGTTGGTCACTTTTCTGTATGGCCAAGGACCAGTCTACATCAAGGTTAAATTGATTGTTGAAGGGAGTGACTGTTTTGAAGTGATGTTTTTGACAGCTTGCACAGAGATGCGTGAGTCCCCTTTTGCCAGAGCAGGGCTCTAATGTTTTGATTTTTATGATATTTTTCTATTTTTGCATTAAAGAAAAGAATTAAACATGCAGAAAAGCTATTTGCTGATTTTTAGCTCTACAGGCAAAAGGCTAGCCAGCTTAGGTTATCGTTGTACATTATTAGTTGTACGGTCAGGAGGCAGGGGACTTGGAAACTTGTTCACGGCTGTGGTGAATAATGTCGCACCGAGCCGAAGGCAAAGTTTTACCCTTTCAAAGTGCGTGAAGCGAAATTTTCCTGTTTCATAATTTCACAAATCGTGTATGCTGACAAAATAGAAATTTCCTTCTGAGTGCCCCAATTCAATGAAAACTGACGTCACTGGAAACTGACGTCACTAAAAGGTGCAGTTTGGTGCATAAACGTGTAGTCTGGTGATCATTCGCTACCGCCATTTTGGCTGTTGTGTTGCAAGTATAGTGATGTTTACGGGGCACCCAAAAGGGAAACTGACTTTACATTTTTTTTGCCAGGGTATTATATTCCCGGCATGTTAACCAATCAGATCACGAGAAATTTCTTTGCGGGATAATAAGTATGTCTGTTGTAATTGTCTCTGTGAGGGTTTAACTCTTTACTGGAGGACAGATTTTAGGTCCAAATTGAAAGCACTTGCAGAGGATGAATTAAACTTAACTCAAACATTGAAATTTGTTTCCACCAGGGTAGAAAACATTGTGGGAAAAGGAGAAAATGCTGGTTACCAGCATTTTCTCCTTTTCCCATAATGTTTTCAAATAGCTTCTATCTCAGGGTCGTAAAAACAAGGAATTGTTTGGTAAAGGGTTAATCTCTCTGTTGATGCTACTTACCCCACATGTTGATGCCACTTAACACTTTGACAGACAACAAAATTTTAACCCTGTCCAAATTGAAAACATTTGTGGCTCAAATGGTGCTATTCTCTATTGATAGGGTAGAAAACATTGTGGGAAAAGGAGAAAATGCTGGTTACCAGCATTTTCTCCTTTTCCCACAGTGTTTTCAAAAGGCTTCTTTCCTAGGGCCGTCAAAAGTCATCATTGTGTGGGAAAGGGTTTAAAAAAGATGAGTGGTTTCTAACAATATGTGGCCCTTCAAAGCAGGTTTAACACTTTTACCGAATGAAAAGAAATTTTGACAGGTCCAAACCAAAAGTTTTTGCATACAACAAGATTAAATGTGGTTCAAGTAATGATGGTCATCTTTTCAAGGAAAGAAAACATTGTGAGGCAAGGAGAAAATGCTGTATACGGGCTTTTATACTTTTTACCACATGACAGTGTTTTTCAAGTCTCTTTCCTCAGGCTTGTTATAGCTAGGTTTGTGTGGGGAAAAGTTAAATTAGATGACCTATGACAACAAGTGCAATAAACAGAGTGGAATGCTTTACAGAGGAATTCACTTCGAAGGTTGAATTGTTTCCTCTTTTTAAACCTTACAGCACAATTTTGAGTTTTAAAGGTGGGTACTTAGAATTTTCACATCACACCAAATCAAAAAATATATATATCACTGAAATTTATATCAAAAAACAATACAAATCATCAATAATTAAGAATCATAAAACTACCAAAAAAATTTTTTTTGATGGTATTCCCTTAAAAGGCTACGTAGCCTCTTAAGCTATTTTTAGGTTTGGCGCCAGAAATAAAAAAAAACATATTGTGGGAATGTTAAGTGACTGGCACGTGACTAATGACGATTAAATTCCTTTACATAACAAACATGTAATTATTTCTCATCATAATTATCTTCTTCAGACGCTATGTTTGAAGCTTCGTTTGTGTATTTCCAGTGTGTAAGTGAGCGAGTTGTTCATGTAAAAATAGAATGTGTTTCCCGTCAATGTCGACCTTGGCCGTAGTTAATCTCTGATTTCTCATGTTGTCGGATGGTTTTCGACTACAGGGGATTTATGAATGACGATTATAAGGGTTTGGGAGTATAAGGATGATATTTTTGTATTTCTGTAAAATTTTCGTCCGAAATTCTGAAGGGCCACCTTTAATGACCCTAAATGAGACAGCTTTTAAAAAAAAAATGTTTTTCTCTGATTTGATGTAGTGATCTAGTTTTTGACCTGACATGACCCATTATCAAACTTGTCTCAGATATCATCAGACAAACATTCTCACAAACATACTCACCAAGTTTCACGAGTATCAGACTAAATATGTGGTCTGTAGAGAGTACACAAGGTAAAAAATGATCTTACAGGATGCACAACAGATACAGCAAGATCACAAAAGCTCACCTTGTAAGCAGCATTTTCTCCTATTCTCACAATGCTTTCAGACCTATCACGCACAGAAATTAATTTTAACCCATTACCACACAATCCCTACCTCTCACAACCCTAAGTAAAAAGCCTATAGAAAACATTGTGGGAAAAGGAGAAAATGCTGGTAACCATTTGATTTGTTTTCTGTAAATTGTTGTTGACTTGGCCCAGTTTGAAATTTTGACACTGGTAAAAGATGAAAAGACCCCACAGAAGTGGGTGGGGAAATGTTTTGGCATGCAGTTTTTCTGGCTAGTACCCTGCATAACTCAGTGCTAAAGTGTTGGACTTAAACCCATTACCACACAATGACACCTTTTAACATCAGCATTTTCTCCTTTTTCCACAAAGTTTTCTACCCTATCAAAGAAAAATTGTGTCATTTGAGACATTATGAAATTGTCATCTGCAAAATTACCAAATGCTTTGAATTTGGATAGGTCTAAAATTTTACTGTGTGGTGAAGGGTTAACTATGGGGCTCTGAACTAGAGCCCCGCAAGAGGCACTGGGTTTTTTTATGGGAGTGTCCCTCAACATAACAATTTATTGCCCTAGCCTTTAACCAGCAAAGCCCATAACAAGCAGGAAGAAGTGAGCTGTTGCTGAATATACTTAACTCTTTCCAAAATGACAAAATTTTATACTGGTCCAAATTGAAAACACTCGCAGTCGACAAAATAAACGTAGCTCAAAAACTGAAATTTGTTTCCAGCAGGGTAGAAAACATTGTGGGAAAAGGAGAAAATGCTGGTTGCCAGCATTTTCTCCTTTTCCCTCAATGTTTTCAAAAGGCTTCTATCCCAGGGTCGTGAAAACCAGGGATTGTTTGGTAAAGGGTTAACTCATTACCTAACGACAAAATTTTCGGCTGGTCCAAATCGAAAGCATTTGCAGACATCAAAATAAAAGTGACTGAAAATTTGAAATTTGTTCTGTGAAGGGTAGAAAACATTGCTGATAACCAGTATTTTCTCCTTTTTCCACAATGTTTTCTAAAGGCTTCTTTCTCAGGGTCGTCAAAAGTAGAGATTGTGTGGTAATAGGTTAAAGTAATATTGAAATTGGTGTGGAACACTTTTTAACTCATTACCAAACAATAATATTTTAGAATGGTCCAAATCGAAAGCATAATTATGCAGACTACAAAATAAAAATGACTGAAAATTTGAAATTTGTTTTGTGAAGGTTAGGAAACATTGTAGGAAAAGGAGAAAATGCTGGTTACCAGAATTTTCTCCTTTTCCCACAATGTTTTCTAAAGGCCTTTTTCCAGGGTCGTCAAAAGTAGGGATTGTGTGGTAATGGATTAACCTTTTACCACACAATGACGACTTTGAACACCCTTGAAAATATTTTCTCCTTTTCCCTAAGCCACATTGAAACTGTAATCAGCAAATGCTTTCAATATTCAGACAGGTCTAAAATCTTGTAGTGTGGGAAAGGGTTAATGAATATGATCTGTTTATTATTCGAACAAAAAATGTTGCCTTCGATAACATTTCATTCTGGTAACTTTATGATAGATATCAATAAAAAGAATCATTGATAACTATATCGAAAGATAAATTGACTATGATAAGAGAGTAGAAAAAACACACGTCATTAGCATGCTGTTACATCGTTTAGGTATTATCTTAACCCTTTACAACATGGTCCCAAGTGTTAATGACCTGGGAAGAAGAAACATTAGAAAACATTGTGGGAAAAGAAGAAAATGCTGGTAACCAGCATTTTCTTCTTTTCACACAATGTTTTCAACCCTTTCATGGACAAGTCCCCCAATTTGAGCAAATTGTAACTAGTTGTCTGCAAGTGCTTTCAAAATAAAAGAGTCTTCTTTTAATTGCTTGGTAAAGAGTGGACTTTTACAAGATTTCGTTCTTGTCCATATAGCAGACATCTGCAAAGGCAAAATTGAATTTGATGCAAATGATGGGATCTGTTTTTAGGTGTGTGAAAAATCTTTGGAAAAGCTGACAAAGGTGATTACAGGTGTTATTGAATGCCAGTATTTTTCAAGTGTCCACAATATTTTGGGAAGCTCTTTTTCTCAGATTTGATGTAACTGCAGATTGCTTTGTATAGGGTTAACACCTGTTACTCCAGCTATGTTACATTCGGTAATTTACTCTATCAAGGTAATTAGTGGGAAGAAATTACCCATGGTGTTTATATAGATGTACAATAGAAATTTAGATGTTTCAATGTTAATTAACTATTGTAATAGAAACTGCTGTAATAGTAACTATTGTAATAGAAAATAATTTCTATGCAAGGAAAAAGTATGTGTATGTATACTATACATGTTAACTCTTTACCACAATATTGCAGACCAGTCCAAATTGAAAGCATGAATTGCAGACGACAACATAAGTATGGCTCAAAATTTGAAATCTGTCATGGGTAGGGTAGAAAACGTTCTGAGAAAAGGAGAAAATGCTGATTACTGATGTTTTCAAAGGGTTTTTTTCTCGGGGTCATTAAAATTCTGGATTGTGTGGTAAAGAGTTAATGTGAATGTGTAAAATATTTTTGATATGGTGTTTACATGTACAGCAAATATTCAGATACTTTGATAGAATGTTTGAACTAGTGTTTTATGCTGCTTTAACCCTTTACCCCATAAGGCATTTCTATGGTATCTCTAATTGACAGTAAATAACAGCAAGGATGAAGCCACTTCTTATGCGTATATGACACCTTTTGAAGGCATAGAAAATATTGTGACAAAAGGTGAAATTGCTCGTCACAGGCAATTTCACCTTTTGCCACAAAGTTTTCCAAGGCTTCTACAAGCAATGCATAGAAATGAGTATCTGTGGAGTAAAGGATTAAGAATTATTTCAGTTATATCAAGGAGACAGCTCACATGTATGATCTGGTGATAGGCTGGGTTCTGTTCAAAGTCTCAGATAGCAAAAAAAGGATTAGATTAGTTGTAGCATTAAGAAATTTTCATTTGAATAGAGTGTATGAAGTCATTTCTTATTAGGTAAGTAGAGACACTTGTTCAATTTTTAAAGCCTGTATCAACGTGATGTTTCACAATCTTAGGGAAGAGAAAGCTCTTTGAATTAAGACAATGTTGTAAAATGAGGAAATGCTTGTAAACCCTTTACTCCATAGATACTCATTTCTACGCATTGCTTGTAGGAGCCTTTGGAATATATTTTGGCAAAAGGTGAAATTGCTCCTGACAAGCAATTTCACCTTTTGTCACAATGTTTTCTATGCTATCAAAAGGTGACATTATACACATCAGAATTAGCTTCATCCTTGCTGTTATTTAGGGTCAATTAAAGATACCATGGAAATGCCTCATGGGGTAAAAGGTTAACTAGCAACATTTCCTCCAATCCAACATAGTTTTCTTTTACCCAATACCACACAATCCCACCTTTTGACGACCCCGAAAAAGAAGCATTTAGAGAACATTGTGGAAAAAAGAGAAAATACTGGTAACTTACATTTTTTTCTTTTTCCCACAATGTTTTCTACCCTTCACAAAGCAAATTTCAAATTTTCAGTCACTTTTATTCTGCAAATGCTTTGGACAAACCTAAAATTTTGTTGTTTGGTAATGAGTTAAAAGACAACTCCTCTTATTCGAGCTGTCTGTATGTCCTTTGAATACGGAGGAGTCTGATATATTCT
Organism: Tridacna crocea; assembly: GCA_943736015.1. Taxonomy (NCBI): domain Eukaryota; kingdom Metazoa; phylum Mollusca; class Bivalvia; order Cardiida; family Cardiidae; genus Tridacna; species Tridacna crocea. The sequence continues at coordinate 13,008,608 of OX031057.1, read as the reverse complement.
TGTCACTGAAGAGCAAAAAGATCCTTTGCAAAACTAACCAGAGTTTTAAAGACCCTGATATTTGAAAACACTGCCAGGGAAAAAAAATGAAAACACTGATAAGTAGCATTTTCCTTTTACATGCTTTTAGATATTTTTGCAGACAACTCCTATCATTAGAGCCAAGAGTAATCTTTCATCTGAAATGCTTTCAATATGGATAAGACTAATTTCAAAAACCTGACATATATCAGCCTTAGACTGATACCGGATTTGCCCGATTTACCTAACCCGGATTATGTTGGGCATAAGTTTTACATAGACACCGGTTTATAATTAACCGGAAATAAGGCGCCGTCTGCCGGCGTTTCTTGGAACTAAAGAAAATCACAAAGGAGCAGGGATTCAACAATTTAAACCATATTTGTGACAAAAATGGTACGCATATTCGAATGTAATTCTTTGCAAATGGTAGATCATATCGTGGAGAATTGTATGAGTATGTTGACAATACATCTTTGTGTCTAACGAGCTGTAACGCAAACATTAAGAAAGTCCATCGTGTCAGCTGTCAAAAAGAAAAAAAAAAGTCTTCAAAATATCGGCCTACAGTACTCGATACTGAACTAGTTGTGAATGTCACTGCACTTGACGTGCGGTATATAAGTCAATAATTTTGTCCTTGATTACCGTCAATTTATTTAGAAGGGATTGATTTTACTGTACCAAAAACTGTCGAATTTGCCTTAGTCATTCCTCTACCATATTTGCCAAGCCAGAAAACACAAAATCAAGGTGGAAAAAAAAGTGGGTTTATAGGAGTAATTACGGGTCCTGCAGAAATAACTAGTCAATGCTGGTCTCAGTTCGTTAATTAGTGGCAGCGTTTTTTCCTCGGCATTAAGTCTTGGGTGTCATTGTGACGCCTTGCCTCTTCTGTTGAGGGTCATTTCTTAACTTAAGGAGTCAAAACAAATGGGCAGTGTTTAGGCCAGGCTGCACCCTTGCGGGATAAGCTTTGATGGAGTAATTGAACTACAGGCGCTTTATTGTGATCGTAATCGCTATTACAGTAGCACCCAGATGATATCATACCTCGATAATTGAAAATGTAATCATGGTGTTATCTGATAAGAAACAGAAATCTATTCCTTCATTCTTTGGGAGTTTAACAGGTGAATCGGAGCCGAAATGGCTAAAGACCAATGAAGAAACACCTTTGTCTTCTACAGATTGGAAGATTCAAGACAAATGGTTGGCTTAGTATTCATCATTGATAAATTTTGACAAAGCAAAGAACCGAATTTGCAGCCTCTGTATCCATTCAAAAAAGGTAAATGGGTTCACCCTCAGAACTGACAATTTTCGGACCAGTACGATCACAAGGCACATATCTGAACACTTTGAATTGTACAAATTTCAAAACTAGTAAGATTCACTGGAAAGAGCAGAAAACTAGAAGAATACCGTATATGCTCGACTATAAGACGCATTTTTTTCCCTAGAATTTTGAGCTTGAAGTTGGGGGAGCGTCTTATAAGCGCATAATCAAAGGACTTGGCAAAATTTCATCTGAGGAACGTACTTACCTGCTGATCTGCACCAAGGAAAAAACACCTCACAAACGAGTCACGCTGATCTAAAGCTATAAGTGACTAAGTAATAGTTGTTTTTATCACCCATTGTGTGAAGAAAGAAAAGTTTAAAACACAGTTATCGCGTTTTACTAGTTAGTTAGATTAAAAAATACTCGACTGAGCAGTTACTCCTCTTACTGTGTCAGTTTCAGCCAGTTCATTTATGGCCCACTAGTTCACTGTAGTACAGATAAAAGCACGGTCTACTGATTGACCCTTTTGACGATTCTAAAATTCAAAGATGAATCATGACTTTTTCAAAATCAAATGCGTTCTAATTGATAAGTTTTGGCATTGTGACGAATCAGAATGATGCACATGAAATAAGTAACCCAACTGAGGTAAAAATTTTCACGGTGCAATTCAGATCTAAATAAAAATATAAAGCATTTATTAGTTGATCGTGGAGGTAAGGAGGTAAAGGGTTGTGACTGCAGTCAGACTCTTGTTTACAAGACAGTACACACCTATTTTTAGAAGTTTACAGCCAGATGTCAAAAATTTATAGGTTACACTACCCAGGACATTGATGGATAAATTAGTGCAGTTTACATCACTTTGGTTAACTCTTTACCGAACGACATAATCTTGGACTGGTCCAAACTCAAGGATTTGCAGACAAAAAAAGAAAAATTAATGGGGTTCAAAGATTAAAACTTGCTCTTGGTGGGTAGAAAACATTGTAGGAAAAGGGGAAATGTTGGTGACCATCATTTCTCCTTTTTCCACAATGATTTCAGGAGGCTTTTTTCTCACAGCCCTGAAAACTTCTGATTGTTTGGTAAAGAGTTAAAGGTGGCCCTTCAGATTTTGGGACAAAAAAATTACAGAAATGCAAAAAAATCATCCTTATACTCCCAAAGCCTTTTAATTTGCGTCCATAAAACCCCAGTAGTCAAAAACCATCCGATAACATGAGAAATTTGAGATTTATTATAGACCAGGTTGACACCAACGTGATACACGTTCTATTTTTAGATCATCAATTCTCTCAGTAAAATACAGGAAAACACAGACAAAGTTTCAAACATCCGTCCGAAGAAGAAATTATCGAAAATAATTATTACATGTTTGTTATGTAATGGAATTTAAGCGTTATTAGTCACGTGCCAGTCACTTGAAATTCCCACTATGCTTTATTGATTTTTGGCGCGAAATCTAAAAATAGCTTAAGAGGCTACGTAGCCTTTTAAGGGAATACCATCAAAAAAAATTTTTTTTGTAATCTTATGATTCTTAATTATTGATGATTTGTATTGTTTTTCATATAAATTTCAATGATATATATGTTTTTTAATTTGGTTTGATGTGAAAATTCTAAATACCCACCTTTAACATAGCCTAAAGTTACCGTAAAGGTTTTGCCGATTATATAATTTAGGTTTGAATTAGCAAGCCTTACAGTCTCTTCTGTGACAACTCATCATTTATGGCTAGAAAGTATCTGCGCCATACAGATATTCAATCCCTTACCATATAATTCATGGTAGTTTCAACCTGGAAGAAAAAGACTGATACAACACAATGTGTTGGAAAATTGGAAATGCTGATGAAACAAAATCCTATTTTTGAGTCTGGTACTTTTATAATATTCAAATCCTTTGAATTTGGACTGGTCCAAATTTCTTTCTTTTGGTAGAGATTTAAATTACAACCTACTGAGCGTAATACACTTGAATACTTTAGTTCTTTGATTTAACTCTTCCTGTCGGCGAGATAAGTAGTCTGTACACCTATTGATAATTAACAGTTAGAGCAAACCGTCGAAGGCCTAATTTCCCCGGAAGGATTATTTTAACGAAAAATGTGAGTGATTTGGTCTATGCCTTACACTTCTTTCACCCTTTTCTTTTTCCCATTTGAAAAAGAAATTTGAGTTGAATCAGTCTATGATCAGCTAAGATACAGGCTATTCATTTTTGGAATGATGCAACTTTGACACCCGACCATAGATCATAATATCTGCTTGGTATATATCCAGCTGAATAATCACAATTTTAGGACTGTTATGGTTCGTGTGAAGTCTACATGCGTCTTATAGGAGGTCATCAACGAAATCCCTGATTTTGAATCACAAAGTTGGGGGAGCGTCTTATAAGCGAAGGTGTCTTATAGTCGAGCATATACGGTATTCAATAAATGCTGAAACAGTGCCAAAATGAACCTATCAATATGTAAATGCTATTTGTGTAAGTTTCTACTTTAGTTATCATTGACCCCCCTCCCACTGAGATTGGCCCCTACTTTTGGCTGGTAATGGGCCAAAATGACCAATCAAAACTGCATCCTAGCCTAAACACTGAGTGGCCATCTTCATTTTCAAGCAGATAACATTTCACTTAAAACTCAGAGAAAGTAAAGTATCTCAGTCAGGGTTTTACAGAGCTTTTGAAAAATGGGGGTCCACTGGGTGCACCCTCAAAAAAATCAGGGGTCCTAGCCCTAATTTTAGGGGTCCCATATTACAAGGCCTGACCAGTGCTTTTGGCAATATTAATGCATTAATGATTGGGAATTCAAAAACCTTAAGTAAAGGGGTTCGCAGAACCTTTCGCCGATCATGCAATCTATCTCAAACCGAAGCCAGCGGTATTTTTCCAACCAAACTTGTTGACATTTGTGATCTTTGATCACAACTGGCGTACTTGTGTAGAGTAAGAGGAGGATTGCCTAAATAGCCTTTAATCTTCGTCTTCATCACCCAGCGGTTCCTTTCTTTCCCCCAAAAAAATTCAAAAGTGACTTAACTGTTTTGACATGTCGTCTGCAGGCAAGTTTTAGTTTACAAGGAAGAAATCTGAAACTGCCAAATGATTTATGCAGGTCATACTCAATTAGTAATTATAATACTCTCTTTTTCCAACAGGCATTTGTAAGTATTTTTACAGTAAATGCTGCTCAGTCAGTAATTTATTCAGAGAATCTATGGTTAAAAAATGTAAAAAATTCTAAATATTTATAAAATCATGAATAGTTTTTTCCATTTAAGCAGCTAATGATCATGATTATGTCGATTTTCTCGATTCAGGACAGCGTGACATAACTGGCTGGATATCCCAAATCACATGTGCCAGTTGCCAGTGTCCAACGAACTGCAATTTTATTGTTGCGACTGCAATAGTTCTCCCTTTTTTCAAAGAAATGCCAATGATCAAGAGACATTCAGTTGTATTCACGAATCTTTATTTTAGTTTTGGAATTAATTTTTAGGCATCCCTAGGATGCGAACTGTAAAGCTCAATATTTATGTGCATATGGAAGCAGAAATCTGGATCCCATAAAACCCTGATCTCAGTCATTTCTGATGGAAAGCTTTACTTCAATTTTTGACAGAATACATTCTCGCCTTAAATTAACTTAATTGGCATCTGTAGGAAGCAGATGATAAAAAAAAAAATACTACAGTGTTTACTCCGTCTTGAAATTATTCTTCAAGAACGGAAAAGGCTGGTAATGTTGCTTTTATCTACTGGATGTCTTGTGAAATACCGTGCGCTATAGATTACAGATAACCAAAGTTAGACTTTCACTGGGCCTGTATTTATAATTATAATAACTGTCCACAGCAGTTAATGGTAATAGTGCATAAACCAGTCTTTTCTATATATGAATTACGGGAAAACCATTTATATTTGAAATAGACCTGTATAAAAAAGGATGGTGTTCGTGTACTGTGAAGCAAGAATAGACTGGATTTGCGATCATTTATTCAATTCCTAGATGTATTAGATTTTGGAAAGTTTTGTCACTGTTGACACACACTGTCACAGTTGTTTATTTTTGGGGTTATTTTAGGGTCCAAAAAGTCCACTTGTCCACTTGTATTTTTGAGTAAGAAATGGTTGAGGACGAGTGAAATATCTCTCATGGTTTTCCGGCAGGACAAGTGGTGAATTATAGGAGATAGTAAAACAAGTTTTTCAGATGAATATTTAACTTACAGGAGACATTATGTTCATTTCATTGTTGAATAAGCGAATTAAGGGGATTCAGGAAAATAAAATTTTCCTTGCTCCAACTAAAGACCGGTTTCAAGTTGGCTTAATGATATTACAGGGACCTTGTGTTGCAAACAAAAATCTTGTAATATACTTACGGTATACCGAATTCAGTATGAGAGACTTTGCAAATTGCTAATTATTAAAACGAACGATATTTACATAAATAGTGTTAATACTTTTCCGAAAAACTGTGTAACTAGTGTTGTTTTGGCTTTATTTGATTCTGTAACTTGACCAGATAACTGGTACTGGTTTTTAAACCCAGTATTCAAGGTTCAATGTAACGTTTGTGTTCCGTCTGAAAAATTACAAGAGCAGTTTCTCTTGTTTTGACGAAATTTGATTACACTAGCATAATTGGAAGGGTTTTCCTCGCTGGACTAGTGTTTCTTCCAAGTCACTTGTCCTATAGGACAAGTGACTTTTCTGGTTATTTTTGAACTTTGCATTTAATTTAGAATTGCGTCATACTTCGTGGAAAACCTTGGGTGGTCAATTGAATAGTTGATTAAATCATTGGCTTACATACTCACAGTATATAAACGAACTGTACCCAAACCGGATCTTGCGAGTAAATTCCATGAATCGATTGGTGAAAACAGATGGGTACCTTTGAATAATTGAGATCGACAGGTTGTTGTGACTTTCATGCAACTTGCAAACATTTGCATCATTGAATGAAATAATGTATCTTTCAAATAAATACGTCATTTACCATCTTTGGCCGTGTAATTGCTGATAAAGTGCAAAACTCGTCTTCACTTCTTTTGCTCACTACTATACATGCTGTTTTCACAAGGCAATTTATGTATAATTCCGTCTATTTATCCGATACCCATTTGTAAAGTTTTGTTTCTAAATGTATGCTCTTCACAAAACAGCCAATATATGCCGACAAAATTTGTTAAAATTACCTGAAAATGTATGGATATTCTGCATGGCGAACGGTTTGATACTGTACCCTTCTTGGAAATATCAAGTAAATGATTTGTACATTACTTGCGAGTTGGCTGAACGAATTCTTGCGAGTACCATACAGGGATTTCCATTGCTTTATACCTACACAAGAGCGAAGCATCCATTACGCACGTTACTAGAGTGCTCAGATACAAACTTTCTTTCGCAGTTTATTCCTTACAGTGTCATTTCAATGCAGTAGTACTGAAGAATCTTTGAAATTTTTGTGGCAAAAGGTGGAACTCCTCGTTACAAGCAATTTCAACCTTTGCCACAACACTTTGTATGCTGTATAAAATCTAATATACATATCACAAGTAAAAAAATATTAGCTGTGATTATATGTGAATCATTTCTAAGTATACGTTCAAAATAACACGACTTTGTCTCATTGGCAAAAAAATAACACGAGCTTCGCACAGCAGTGCATATACGCCCAAAGGGGCTTGTCAGTGAAATGGGTTAAAATCTAGAACCCTACAGAGATCCAAATTTGAAGTCACATGCAAAACCACACATCATAGAGATTCATTGTAGTAAGTTTCAAATTATTCCGATGGAAACTGTGGGTGCATACAAAAAATGCTAACGGTGACAGACCGTGGCCATAACATAATACAACCCTTCTATCGTATAAAAAAAATCAAAGTGCTGTCAGCACTGTTATCGGTCGACACTGAATAATCTCAAACCTAGCCATTCGACCCCTCGTCTACCAATCATGTGTACAACCTTATCCTCGTACCACCACATATGAAATACGCTATTTTATATTATAAAAGTGGAACAATGATTTTGTTCTTTTGTCATTATCAGTGCCATTTCTGAACACCATTTGTTGTATGTTTTGTTGAAGGATTACGTGTCACAAGGACTATGTGTCACATTTTATTTGCGTCTTTAGTTCATGCAGAGTGTACTGCCCAGCTCTTTTATTACAGCAGGGTATGGGTGGAGCTGTATTTTATTTCCATAAGTTAGTGTTGAAATTGGTGATCAAGGCGGACCAGAATAAAAGACAATATCAAATATGAAACACGGGGAGATATGTAACAGCTGCGACAGGTCATTGAACATCTATTCTTGTGGCTGTAAACAGTCACTGAAGATTAGGTTTTTGAGAGAAAAGCAGCCAAACATAATAGTATAAAAAGACTCGGGTTTTATTCTGCTTCCTTTTCATGAACTACAGGAGGCCCTTCAGATTTTGGGACAAAAATTTTACAAAATACAAAAAAAAATCTTTATACTCCCAAAGCCGTATAATTTTCTTTCATTAAACCCCAGTAGTCGAAAACCATCCGAAAACAAGAGAAATAAGAGATTTACTACAGCCCAGGTCGACACCGACGGGACACACTGTCTCTTTTTACAATTTGCTCATTTACATACTGGAAAATACACAGACGAAGCTTCAAACATAGCGTCCGAAGAAGACATTATGGAAAATAATACATGTTTCTTATGGAATTTAAGCGTCATTAGTCACATGCCAGTCAATTATTTAAAATTAACATTCCCACCATGCTTTTTTTTTTTTTTTTTTTTTTTTGCACGAAATCTAAAAATAGCCTAATGGGCAACGTAGCCTTTTAAGGGAATACCACCCCTAATTTTTTGTAATATTATGATTCTTAATTATTGATAATTCGTATTGTTTTTTCATAGTAATTTCAGTGATATATATATTATTTAATTTTGTGTGATGTGAAAAACCTATATACCCACCTTTAAGGAACAGAACGAATTCATGCAATAAAATTTCACAATTCGTATTCATCCGCTGATAGATAAAAAGAGGGATTCATCTGCTTAAACAGATAAAAAGAGGAATTACCATTTCCTGATACGGCATCTTGGACTCATCCAATTTGGGAGAATTTAGGGGAAAATTTACAGATCTGCTTAATAAAAGTATAATTTTGAAAAAGAATAGAACATGTAACGAGAAAGGAAGAAATTGTTCGTTGAGTGTAATTTCTTCTCAAATTCTTACAATATTTTCTTAAGTCATTGACTGATGACTCATTTCTATGAGGAATAGGAATAACCACTATAAAACAGTATTTCGCATAAAACATTCAGATTCTTCAAGAAACTTGTGAACATCCCTCACTGGTGTCTTTCTTTATGGGGCTTTTTTTAAATGGTGACACATAAACAAGCCTTCAAACTCGCTGTCTTAGTATCACCATTAGGTTGCAGAGGCCTGTTCCATAGCTTCAAATCTTTTGGAATACTTTTGAAGTTTTTTTTATACGAAATTGTTTCTTTTCTTTGTGAGTCAAATTCTGAAAGTTTGATCTTGAGGTTTTTCCTATATGGATTTCCAAATTATGATTTATTTATATCACAAAAGCTTGTGGTTGACAGTTTGCTGTAAAGGCATCTGAATTACTCCATTTTATACAGATTTATACCATCAGGCATCAGATTTGTTATCACAAGAACCGTACAGAATATTTGAAAAAAAAACTCCCAAGACATCGTACAGATAAATTTCGTAAATTCGCAAGTAAGGGTACGAATCATCAGCAAGAAACGTACAGTTGACCTACTTTACATAGAGGCATTAATTCTTATTTTTTATGTTCAAAATCGAACTTTAAAATGCCCAATGCCGCAAATGTCTTTTTTAATTAATTAATTGCACCGGTTCAAACTCAGAAAACGTGTTTCAGCCAGCCTTAACATGATAAAAGCTGATTTAAGATCGGGTCTACTGCAAATGACGCTGTAGCCTGCGGTGAGTATTGAGAATTTCAATGTTTTAAAGCTAAGGATGATTATATAGCAGTTTATGTATTAACAATAAAGGTTTGGCATAAACTATAAATAAAGATTCACATAGTTTACATTCAGCAGTATGAAAGACGCAACAATTTTTATCTCGGCTGTCTCTAATGCAAAGTGGACATCACTGAAATTTACTCGCAAGATCCGGTTTGGGTACAGTTCGTTTATATACTGTGATACTGGTCATGTTTCTAAATAGGTATGTACATCCTGTACATTAAGATACATAATAATATCATTAGTATAATGGTTTTGTCATTAGGGTCCTTTTTTATTTGATCATTTTTCAAAGACATTGCTGGTCAGATCTCCAGATAGAGGGAGCAGTATTTGATTTCAAAATTGAAAATATCAATAATTGGACACTAAACCCTATGTCGAGACGATTCTATTGAGTACCCATAACATGGAGTTTAGAAGAGAAATAATGGATTTAGAATACCATCACTTCCTCTTATCTGGAGCTCTGGCTGGTCAACTGTAGAGGTTGATTGGATTGACTGTCTTATTTGAACTCAGAGACTGGTCAGTTCCTTTCAACCAAACAGTTTTTATCTATTCATTCTTTATTAATTACATATTTGTTTATAGCTCTCACACCCTCACAAACACACTGGGGTTTTAAAAATAAAGATTATTTAACCTAATCTCTTACAGTAAAAGTTAAAAGTAGCATCATATAGCAATGAATATATGATTATTCCCCCCCCCCAAGTGGAGGTATATTGCTTTTATAGTGTCCGTTGGTTGGTAGAACTTGCCTTGTCTGGATGATAACTAGGCACAGAATTGACCGAGGTTCCTCAAATTTGGCAACAAATTTGGCAAAGACATGAGTCTTGGAGTGAAGATGATTCCTATTGATTTCGAGGTCAGTTGGTTAAAGGTCAAGGTTACAGTGACAGTCAACATGTTGATATACAGAGAAAACCTTGTGCGGATGATATCTAGACACAGAATTGACCTAGGTTTGTCAAATTTGGCACAGACACGATTCTTTGAGTGTAGATAATCCCTATTGATTTTGAGGTCAATCTGTCAAAGATCAAGGTCACAGTGACCGTCAACACGATATATAGAGAAAACCTTGTACAGATAATATCTAGAAACCGAATAGACTTAGGTTCCTCATATTTGGCTTAGAAATGCATCTCCAAGTTCAGATGATACTTATTGATTTTGAGGTCACATGGTCATAGGTCAAGGTCACAATGACTGTCAACATGTTGATATGTAGACCAAACCTTAACTAGGCATAGTAGTGACCTATGTTTGTCAAATTTGGCACAGACATGCGTCTTGGACTTTAGATGATCCCTATTGATTTTGAGATCAGTGGTACAAAGGTCAAGGTCACAGTGACAGTCAACATGTTAATATACAGAGAAAACTTTGTGCGGATGGTATCTAGACACAGAATTGACATAGGTTGTTCAAGTTTGGCACAGACATGAGTCTTCGAGTTTAGATGATCCCTATCGATTTTGAGATTAATCCATTAAAAGTCAAGGTTACATTGTCCTTCAACATGTTGATTTATAGACCAAACCTTGTCCAGATGATAACTAGACACAGAATTGACCTAGGTTCTTCAAATTCTGTACAAATATTTATCTTAGAGTGTAAATGATCCCTATCGATCTTGAGATTAATCCATCAAAGGTCAAGGTCACAGTGGCTTTCAAGTTACTGATATATGGACTAAACCTTGTCCAAATGATAACTAGACATAGGGGGGGTCTTCTGTACAGATATAATTTATCTTGGAGTGAATATGATCCCTATGGGTTTTAAGGTTAGTCACTGAAAGGTCAAGGTCAGAGTGAGCACCACATGATTCACGGACCGTGCTGCTGTTCGCCACTTGAGCCATTTGTTTAAAAAAAAAAGTAAGAGTGTCTGCTCAACTTGTGGCTCCAACATTTTATTTGTGTATTATCGGGGATCTAGTGAGCGTCAAAGTGGACTGTGAAAAAGCGGATGTCAAATGCTTGTTTTGATGTCAGTTTATGAACAGTGCCACTTCCTGTATCAATGTTCTAGTAGGGGGCTTGACTGTTTTACCAACAGAAATCTTGTTCTCTTGTAAATTGCTGAAAAAACGCCACACACGGGCAAACATAAGAATGGATATGGCGTGAAACATGAAAGAAATGGAACAATGTGAACACACTTTTTTTCATTGTATTTGCAATTTCAGAGGCAAGGAGGAGAATGCCTTTCCATAACATGAATACGTTTCAAATAAAGACAAGGTTTTCATGATGAATGATGCAGATATTATGGCCAATGCTTATGCAGCCTATGCGCAGAGTCTCGCGACGTTTGGATCGGCTGAGAAGACTGGGATATTAGATCAACTGCAGTCGTTCCTGAAAACTAATGGTGTTGGATCCCATGTTCCTATAAGCTCTAGTTCCATGGCTTCCTCTGAAAACTCACAGGTAAAGTGTTTATTTCAAAATCAAGCTATAAATGGTATTCCTTTTCCACAGTGTTTTTTTCAGTCTCAGAGATTTTTACCAGCACATTGTCATCTGCAAAATGATCTCAATATTGCAAAGTTTAACTCTTTACCACACAATCCCGACTTTTAATGACCCTGAGAAAGAAGCCTTTTGAAAACATTGGGGGAAAAGAAGAAAATGCTGGAAACCAGCATTTTCTCCTTTTCCCACAATGTTTTCTATTCTTCACAAAACAAATTTCAAATTTTCAGTCACTTTTATTTTGTCGTCTGCAAATGCTTTCAATTTGGACAAGCCTAAAATATTGTTGTTTGGTAAAGAGTTAAAGATCCGTTGTCAGGGAAAGAGTGAAGACATTGCGCGCTAGGAAAAAAAAATCATAATGAGCCCTTTACCCAGCAATAACTCCCATTCACTCATGACAGATGTACTATGGAGTTCATTATGATTTACCTCCCTATATTGTCAATTTGTCAATCTTCGTTGTTTTTTTTTTTTATCTTCATTGTTGCATGATTGGTATTTGCTTTTAAAGTGTTTTGGATAGAAAATTGCTAGCTTTCAATGAGAAGGATTTATTGTGAAAGTTACAGGTATAGTACTTGTACTCTAATAAACTGTGTGTCTAATATGAACTAAGGATTGTATTACTGTGTTTAAATCAAGAACTTTACTTTTCATGCAGAAGAAAAGAAAAAGGAAAAATGAATTGGAATGCTTTCAGTTTGGACAGGGGTAAAATTTTGTTCTCTGGTAAAGAGTTAATGAACCTGCAAGAAATATCGAGCCATGTCAGTGTGTATAGTTTCTGCAGGTCGATACAAGTAGTTTTGGTATTGGTCAGTCTACTTCATGGTTTAGCCGAATGTTTGGTAAAATAGACTCTACGGATCCACAGTTTGCCTACAACAGATGAAAAAGGATATCTGGACATTTGTGGAAAGTGGCATCTCGGATCAGCCTGTGCAGTGTATGCAGGCTAATGCAAAAGGACACAATCCGTTTTTATGTGTAATTTTCTGTTTTGCACAAGTATTCTGTAGCACAAAATCTAGTGTAGTTGTAAAGTGCCATCTCAGATTAGCCTGTGCTGACTGTGCAGGCCGATCCGAGACGACACTTTACGCAAATGTCGGAATGCCCCTTTTCACATGTTCCAGGCCAGTTACCATCTTCGCAAGCCAAATTATCGATCACTACCTGGATCTTACCTTTGCTGATTGAGAGCCTGATTTCAAGATTCCCGCGATGCGCCCTCTATTGGATGCTGGTTATTAACACCCTCTCTTCTCCCCCCCCCCCATCATATTTCGAAAAGCCAATGAAATTTCGTTTTACAAACCACTTATGAATACACATGAAGCGATAAGCTGACATCCATGTGGGTTTCCATGTTTACCTTCTATTCGAAAGGTGACAACCTTGTTCTATTTTCATCAAAGATGAAATGCTGCATCCAATGAAAAAGCGTATCGGATAAAAATCAAGCTCAATCCACCAAGGGTAGAGTAGCGTAGTGAATTGTTGGCCTTGGCTTGCGAAGATGGCCAGTTACATGATGACTTGCCTGGTGCAAAGCATCCCAAAGATGCATTGAAGCACCCTTTTTACCAGAGTATGGCCAGAGCTCCAGATAGAGGGAGTAATTTTGATTTCAAAATTCAAAATATTTATTATTCTCCACTAAACCCTGTATTGTGGGTACAGATTAGAATTGTCTCATCGACATGATTCTGATGAATACCCACAACATAGTGTTTTTAACTCATTACCAAACAAGGAAAATTTAGACTGTTCCAAATTGAAATCATTTGCAGAGGACAAAATAAAGGCGACTGAAAAATTAAAATTTGGATTGGGAAGGATAGAAAACATTGGTTACCAGCATTTTCTCCTTTTCCCACAATGTTTTCTAAAGGCTTCTTTCTCGGGGGCGTCAAAAGTAGGGATTGTGTGGTAACGGGTTAAGGGAGATAATGGATTTAGAATACCATCACTCGGTCTTATCTGAAGATCTGGTATGACTCAAGTATATTCCATTTTTACAAGGGTTATTTGTGCAGATTCTTAAAACTTTTTATCTTTGACTGTCAGGGTATGGACACAAACAATGACAGAGATGATGGCGTGAGACCTGCCTGTAGGTTTTGTGGTAAAACATTTGCACAAGCTAGTTACATCAAAGCTCACGAAAGGCTTCACACCGGTGAGTTATTTTGTTGTCAGAGTAGCTTTACCCTGCACTATATAGATAATTTTATTTAACAGATAATACTTTACGTATTTATCACAGAGCCATGGTCTGTATAAAAGGCTTCAACTCTTTACCACACGACAAACTTTTTACAGACAACAAATAAAATGATATTGAAAAGATTGGATTTGTATAAAAAAGGGTAAAAACATTTTCGGATAATGAGAAAATGCTCATTACCAGCATTTTTCATTTTACCCATAATGTTAAATGTCTTTTACCTCGGGGTCAATAAAAGTCAGGATTGTGTGGTACCACACAATCTTGACTTTCAATGTCCTTTACCACACAATCTTGACTTCAAATATCTTTTACCACACAATCTTGACTTTTAATGACCCTGACAAAGATGATATATGAAAACATTGTTAGAAAAGAAGAAAATGCTGATCACCAGTTGCAATGTTTTATACCCTTCCGTAACTCTTTACCACACAAATCTGACTGTTAATGACCTGGAGAAAGAAGTCTATCATGAGATAACCAGCATTTTCTCCTTTTCCCACAATGTTTTCTACCCTATCAGTCAGAAATCGTCAAATTAACTCTTTAACAAATAACAAAATAATAGACTTGTAAAAATTCAAAGCATTTGCAGATGACAAAGTAAATGTGACTGAAAAATTTAAATTTGGTGTGGAAAGGGTAGAAAACATTGTGGGAAAAGGAGAAAATGCTGGTTACCAGCATTTTCTCCTTTTCCCACAATGTTTTCTAAAGGCTTCTTTCTCAGGGTTGTCAAAAGTAGGGATTGTGTGGTAATGGGTTAACAAGATTTGATTTGTTGTCTGCAGATGAATGATTTGAATTCGGTCCTGTCCAAAAATTTGCCATTTGGTAAAGAGTTAGATACATTTCAATGTTTAAGTCTTGTTTATTTTGCTGTCTTCTAATAATCAAATTGGATAAGTCTGAAATTTTATTGTTTGGAAAAGATTTAACCCATTACCACACAAGCCCTACTTTTGACGCCCCTGTGAAAGAAGCCTTTAGAAAACATTGTGGGAAAAGGAGAAAATGCTGGTAACCAGCATTTTCTCCTTTTCCCACAATGTTTTCTACCCTTCACAAAACATGTTATAAATTTTCAGTCTCTTTTATTTTGTTGTTTACAATCACTTCCAATTTGGACCAGTCTAAAATATTGTCGTTTGGTAATGGGTTAATGCTTGTGTAAAAAGTACTGCAGCAGCCTGCATAAGCTAAACTGGGTCAAAACTTTTTAGCTCACCTGAGCACAAAGTGCTCAAAGTGAACTTTGTGATTGTGCTGTGTCCGGCATCTGTCATTCGTTGTATGTTGTTGACTTTTACCATGTGTACGCTCAAGAGATTACATTTTCAGTCTTATACTAGTAAAACTCGATCAGAATTTTTGTGTCAAATGATATCTCAACAAGTTCTATAATGGGTCATGTCTGGTCAGAAACTAGGTCACAAGGTCAAATCATAGAATAACCTTGTGTTAGGTATAGAGTCCACATTTTCAGTCCAAAACTCCTGAAAGCTGGTCAGAATGTTTGTCTTGATGATACCTTGCAGGAATTTGGAAGTGGGTCTGTCATGTCCAGTAAAGAACTAGGTCTCAAGGTCAAATCATAGAAAAACATTGTGTAAGCTCTGAAAGCCACCTTTTCTGTCTCAAACTCTTGAAAATTGGTCAGAATGTTTGTTTAGATGAAACCTCGGACAAGATTGAAAATGGATCATGTTGGAATGAAAACTAGGTCACTTGGCCACATTATCAGTCAAAAAATCTTGAAAATTGGTCAAAGTATTTTTTTAATGATACATGTACAATGCAGGAGTCTGAAAGTGGGCCGTATCTGGTAAATATAACTAGGTCTGTAGACCATATCTTAGAAAAGCCTTGTGTTTGCTCTAGAGACCACTTTTTTTTTTCTGAAGAAAATTCAAGTAAGTTTGTCAGAATGTTTGCCTTGATGATAACTCAGATTAGTTAAAAGATATGTCATGTTAGCTTATGGGTTATGTTAGCTTAAAAACTTAAAACTAGGTTCCAGGTCATATATTAGAAAAACCTCAGTCAGTCAAATAGTCATGAAAATTTTGGTAGACTGTTTGTCATAGTATCTCAAAAAAGATTGAAAATGGGTCATTATTTGATCAAAAGACTCAGGTGAGCAACTTCATGGCCATCATGGCCCTCTTGTTGTTATCTGTCAGTTTCCTGCCTAACCAAGGTAGCTCATTCTGTAACATATTGGATTTGATCCTAGGCTTGGCCAACTTTCTTTCCAAGGATTGATGATGGTGACTAGTCATGGCAGTAGGATTAATTCCCCTTTCACTGCTGACCATTTTTTTGATGTTTATGTGGGAAAGCAACTGTTCTTTAGCTTTGAAAGGAATCAATCAATCAAACAGTTTTCTGCTTGGCTATGGACTAGTCTAACACAATTTGGTTGGCTGTAAGGCCAAATGTATTTTAAAAATTCCATAATCATATGGCTTGCTTGGTGTAATTTGCCAAAGCATGGATCATTATATTTGCTTCCTTACCAGCACTATGCTTAACACTTTCCCAAAAAATCCCTGGTTTTTACGACCCTGAGATAGAAGCCTTTTGAAAACATTGTGGGAAAAGGAGAAAATGCTGGTAACCAGCATTTTCTCCTTTTCCCCATAATGTTTTCTACCCGGCTAGAAATAAATTTTATTTTTTGAGTAACATTTATTTTGTCGTCTGCAAATGCTTTCAATTTGGATCAGTGTAAAATTTGGTTGTTTGGTAAGGAGTAAATATAAAATGTTCCTTTTCTCACAATGGTTTCCACAGTTTGTCCATGTAACACTTGTCCCTGATTGTTTATTGAACTACCCTTTATCAAACAGTCTCATGATTTAACTCTTAACCACACAATCCCGACGTTTAACGACCCTGAGAAAAGAGGCCTTTGAAACATTGTGGGAAAAGGAGAAAATACTGGTGACCAGCATTTTCTCCTTTTCCCACAATGATTTCTACCCTTTCCAAATCAATTTTCAATTTTTGATACACATTTATTTTGTTGTCTGAAAATGCTTTCAATTTGGACAAATTTTTGTCATGTGGTAAAGAGTTAACAGCTCTGATGAAAAGACTTTGAAAAGATTGTGAAAAATAGAGACCATGGTAGCAACCACTATTTTCTCTATTTCCAACAGTGTTTTCTAATCTGTTAACCCTTTACCAAACGACAAAATAAAAGTGACTGAAAATTTGAAATTTGTTTTGTGAAGGGTAGAAAACATTGTGAAGGGTAGAAAACATTGTGGGAAAAGGAGAAAATGCTGGTTACCAGCATTTTCTCCTTTTCCCACAATGTTTTCTAAAGGCTTTTTTCTCAGGGGTGTCAAAATTAGGGATTGTGTGGTAATGGGTTAAACAACAAATCGTACACTTTAGCTGCAATTTGATTTTTTGTGTGCAAGTGCTTTTAACTCTTTACCACATGACAAAATTTTAGACTGGTTCAAATTGGAAGCATTTGCAGACGACAAAGGTGACTGAAAAATTGAAATTTGTTCTGGGACGGGTAGAAAACACTGTGGGAAAAGGAGAAAAGCATTTTCTCCTTTTCCTACAGTGTTTTCAAAAGGCTTCTTTCTCAGGGGCGTCAAAAGTAGGGATTGTGTGGTAATGGGTTAATTTAAAAAGTCTACAATTTTGATGACTGGTAAGGAGTTATCTCCTTTGTGACAAATTGAAAAAGATTTCATATATACAATCATTATGTTTGTGTTTTAGGAGAAAAACCTTACGTCTGTTCTGTGTGTAACAAGGCCTTTAGCGATGCTAGTAACTGGAAAAAACATGAGAGAATGCACTCTAGACAGATGCAGAATGCCATTGATGATGGTGTGGTTCCTATGGTAACTAGCAAACCCACAACACCTGAGCCTACAACCCCAAGCTCCCCTTCAATATCTGGCACCCAGTTTTCTACGGCAGCTTCATCGACTAGCCTAAGTCTCGCGTCACAGATTTCTTCTTTTTCTGTTCAACTAGCCCACATGTCCACCACGCCTTCAAACACAATTGCTTCTTTGTTCCCTGAGGTGAGTCTGGTATCTTCTTTAACTCTACAAAACTCTCCACATAATTCAAACTCCTCATCAAGTTTGCAGAATTGTGAAGATGGGACAGATCTCTCACCACCTTTGAAAAAGAGTAAAGAAGATTCTTTAAACTGCAATATATGCGGGAAGCTATTCTCTACCCCTGCCAGTCTGTCAATGCATAAAAAGATACATACAGGTGAGAAACCCCATATCTGTTCTACTTGTGGAAAGGCTTTTACACAGATTGGAACCCTAAGAGCCCATGAGCGGGTTCACACTGGGGAAAAGCCCTATGAATGCAACTACTGCGGGAAAACGTTTGCACAGTGTGGAAGTTTCCGTATGCACGAAAGAAGACATCAACGAGATCTGGTGGATAGTTTTCAGAAATGTTTTATATGTGGTGCTAGCTGTGCTAATCTCGAGGAACTGCAGAAACACATGATGTGTCACCCTGGAGCTCTGAGTCTACCAAACCTGCACCCGGGGGCACTTGGCTTTCCAGGTGGGCCCTTGCCTATTGGATTTGGGCTTCCCCATGACCTAGATGCTAAGATGGATATAAACAAGTCCGAGCCATCAGAGATGAGTGAAATTGAGAAAGCATTTAACTTGTATGCTGGCCAGCCAAAATCTGCCCCTGCTGTCTCTCTAGCTGAACACTTCCAATTGCCCCCATTTGCATCAACTGCCCATGCTCTAATTCAAAGATCCCTGTCACAAGGAAGTGACCCAAACACTGCTGTATCAATGTTTTTAGCGTCCAATGGTGGGGAAGGTGTGAATCTCTTCGGCCCAGCCTACAACCCTGCTGGAATCATGTCTCCGGCAAGGATGACAATAAACAACGACAGATCACTGTCTGTCAGTCAAGAGCAGCATAAAGGTGAGGAAGTCGAGCCTGTCAGCACTACAACCAGGAGTCGCAAGTACTCATCTGATTCACACACGTCCCTGTCAATACCCGATGGACCGTCCTCAGACATTGTTCCGTCCCAGTCTGAGCTGTCAAAAGGAGAGAATGGAACGGAGGAAGGAGAGCATGATCATGAAACAGATGGACCAACTCAGAATCAAAACAAAGCCCCGTCAGAGGATTCAAGTCTCACAGAATCTCGTTCGACTGAAGATGGTCATTCAGATGACCAGGTCTGTCTCGGAATCAGTCGGAAGAATCTTAACCGCCGTTTGATCTCGTCCTCGAATTCTCGAAAACAAAAGCGACCAATGAGAAGGCTGAGTGCAAACACTGTACTTGAGCAAGAATGTTATCAACAGCAATTTAATGAAGATGGAGAGGAGATAGTAGATGAAGAGAAGCTGACCAAAGATCAAATGATGGTGTCATTCTTGCTGTCCAAAGGAGAAGTCTACAAATGTGAGCATTGTCATATTATCTTTGAGGATTGTACCTTGTACCTGCTACATAATGGATTCCATGCCAATGACACTGACCCTTTTAAATGTGTTATTTGTAAGAAGTCATGTGATGGGAGAGTAGAGTTTAATTGCCACCTTACAAGTCATATCAAATAAATATTACAGACATTGAAGTGGAAAAATGATTGTAAAAGAGCTCTCCAGCAAAAGACACCATAAATGCAGGGGATGAATCTTCTCTTTTAATTTCTCTTTAAAGGAATAGATATAAACAATGCAAGATACTAGAAATACTAGCTTTAACAAAGCACCAGAAAAAAGTAAGACTGGAAATTTTATGACTTTCTTTTTTTTTTTTTAAGAAATTATCTTGAACAGAAAATGGTGCTATCAGGAAAAAAAAAATGTCCCTTGAAGTTCAAAATATGACATCATTTGAACAACAGAATGGTCAATGAAACAAAAAAATAACAAGATTGTAATGTGTTACATTCAAGTGATTCTGTGATTTAATCAACAACTAACCTGGACCTAAAACTAAAGTAATATTTATCCTAAGATGAGTCAAATTAATTTTTTATAGCTGGTAGAATGCTCTCCATTTTGTATGGGTTCAAAAAGGGTACAAACATATTGTGTGTTATCTACAAGAGGACAACATTAACACTTTGACACAATGTCTCATTTGTAAACTGTCATAATAAACTACAAAGACATTAAAGCTTTATGTCCTGAATACAGGACAGTTGTGGAAGTATATTACTTCATACAAACGATGGGAACAAGGATGTTTATTCTATGAGAGGTGATATATATTAAAGTATTGAAACTACTTATAGTGATAATAGATGTAGAACATAGTTTTACAGACTTTATGGATGCTTTTGGATATGGACATATTTTGCAGCATAGAAAGTTCAGTGGAATTTATTCCTTGATAAATGAAGGCTTGTTTTATACTGCCAGGAAAGGTTAGATTGTTTTTTTCTTTTTTTAAGAAAACCTACATTTGAGACCAATTTTTTTTACTGGTGCATATTATATTATATGGTACATATCTGATGACAAATATTATAAGCTGAACATGTACATAGGCCAGAAATTGCTGCGTTAAAAACCCAAAAGAACTCTTATGGCTGAATTTTGTATATACAAAATATTGTTGTTATTATTTTGTCAAAAGAAACCTGTGCTTCTTCGATTGCCATTATGTATTTTACAGTATTAGCTTCATGAATTTATTTTGTTGAAAAAAAGTGGAGATGAATGTCATTTTTGATATATAAAAAAAAAAAAACCAAAGAACTTAACCCTTCACCATAAGATCCAATTTTAACAACTCTGTGAAAGAGGCCTTTTGAAAACATAGTAAGAAAGGCAGAAAATGGTTGTCACCTGCAAAAGCTTTCAAATTTGACCAAAGCCTGGCTTCTGGTAAAGAGTTATTTCTTTACCAATTGACTGAATTTTTTATTATTAACTTTTTCCCAAACAATCCCTGGTTTTTATGGGTCTGGAATAGTAGCCTTTTGAAAACATCGTGGGAAAAGGAAAAAATGCTTGTAACCAGCATTTTCTCCTTTTCCCACAATGTTTTCTACCCTATCATAGACAGAGATCATCCCTTCAGCAAGAGTTGAATTGTCATCTGCAAATGTTTTCAATTTGGTCTAGTCCAAAAGTTTGTCATTTGTTTAAGGGTTAAAAATCATGTTGACAGCATTTGCAGATGCCAGATATACGGTTCATTGAAAAAAACATTGTAGGAAAAGGAGAAAATGCTTGTCACCAGCAATTTCTCCATTTCTGGCAATGTTTCAAAAGCTCACTTGCTTTATTTTGTTTCTAAAATGACACACACAGGATTTTAGGTAAAGGGTTAAAAAGAGATACTTTATAATGGCTGTTTTGTACATGCATATTTAGAAGAGTCATTCTATCATGTTATAACCCCATTATTGCACAACATAAGACTTCACACATCCCTATATTTAACCCTTTACTCCATAGATACTCATTTCTACACATTGCTTGTAGGAACCTTTGGAAAACATCGTGGGAAAAGGTGAAATTGCTCGTGATGAGCAATTTCACCTTTTGTCACAATGTTTTCTATACTATCAAAAGGTGTCATGTACACATAAGAAATTGCTTCATCCTTGCTATTATTTAGTATCAATTACAGATACCATAGAAATGCCTTACGGGGTAAAGGGTTAAAAACTTTCAAAAACATGGTGCAAGAATGAGCAGTTGCTGTTAGAAGCCACTTCCTTTGTCCTAAATATTTTCCACATATTCCTGAGAAGCTTTTTCTTTACCCTTTACCAAACAAGCCTTGGTTTTCACGACTCTAGGAACGAAGGCTTTTGAAAACTTTGTGCGTACCCACAATATTTTCTATGTTTCAAGGAGAAATCTCATCTTTTAGTTTTTTTTAGCTGTATTTGATAGGCTGTCTCAAAATACTTTTGATCAGGACAAGTCATGACTTTGGTCAACTGGTAAAGGGTTTGCAAAAAGGCATTGTTACAAAAAGAATTTAAATTTCTTACCCTACCATCCATGATTATTGTTGTACTTTGCCAAGAATGTAAAGCAAGATCAGCTTGAACATTGATGTGCTGTCTGATCCTGCTGTTCACCCTCCACTGCTCTGTCAGTTGCTCTTTGTATAAATGGAGTTTGATTTCAGTATGAACAGATTTATTTTTGGAATTATCATGAATTAACTGTAGGACAACAACAGTGAATATTAACCCTTTCCCAAACAATCCCTGGTTTTTACGGGTCTGGAATAGTAGCCTTTTGAAAACATCGTGAGAACAGGAGAAATGCTGGTAACCAGCATTTTCTCCTTTTCCCACAATGTTTTCTACCCTATCATAGACAGAAATCAGCTCTTCAGAAAGAGTTGAATTGTTGTCAGCAAATGTTTTCAATTTGGTCTAGTCCAAAAGTTTGTCGTTTGGGAAAGGGCTAAAGAAACAATAAAAGAAAAAATAGTGAAGGGGGCTGAAATCTTCTCTAAACTGTTTTTTGTTTGTTTTTTTTAATAGGAAACAGTAGACCATCAAGCAATTCTGTCTCTTAGGGAATCTCATATTTTGTTTTGATGCTTGAAATTGTGGTGCTCTCAACAAATTTACTAAATCAATTTGAATTAAGTGTACAATAGAATTTTAAGGGTTATAACTGAATTAACCCTTTCCCAAATGACAAATTTTAGACTGTCCCAAACTCAAAATGTTTGCAGATGACAATTTTGAATTTGATGAGAATGGCAGAAAGTTTTCATATAGGCTAGAAAAAACGTTACAAGCAATTTCTCCTTTTCCCACAGTGTTTTCTAAAGACCTGTATTGCAGAAGCATAAAAACCAGGGCTTGTTTGGGAAAGAGTTAAAGCATCACCTCTGTTCAAGTAATGCAAAATTTGTTAGTTTTTTTATCTTTTATTTAACCCTATACCACACAAAATTGATTTTCAGAACCCTAGAAATGAAGGTTTTGAAAACATTGTGGAAAAAGTAGAAAATGCTGCTAACCAGCATTTTCTCCTTTTCCCCTAATGTTTTCTATCTGTTCAAAGAAAAATTGGATAAATACAGTCAAAATTAAGGTGTCTCAAGCAAATTTTTTCACTTTCACTGTACACATATATATAGAAAACTCGGCGTGTGGTAAAGGATTAAAATGGGGTCCAAAATGTGGTGATGTTTCTTGATTGCGCATCAGAGATGTTTATAAAGAGTAAATTTGTGAAGTAGCTGGGGTTCCATATTCACCAACCATACTATGTAACTTTTTTCTTATTTTGAAAGTAGCACTATTTCTGACTGGTGAACTCAAATGGTTTATCTGGCCATATGTTGTTTCAATTTATGAACTAATAGTTAACTCTTTACCACACGAGAAAATTTTAGACTGGTCCAAATTGAAAGCATTTGCAGACGACAAAATAAAAGTGACTGAAAATTTGAAATTTGTTCTGGGAAGGTTAGAAAATACTGTGGGAAAAGGAGAAAATGCTGGTTACCAGCATTTTCTCCTTTTCCCACAGTGTTTTCAAAAGGCTTTTCTCAGGGGCGTCAAAAGTAGGGATTGTGTGGTAATGGGTTAAACTAAGAATTGCTGTGAGACTAGTTGAGAAATATGGACCCTCAGTTTAGCACTTGTACTGCCTTGCTACAGAGCAAGCTTTTGTAGCTACCTGGTAGTCTTTGCTAACTGACCTTGTGCTTGTGAGTTTGATTCCTGCAGAAATGGCAGAAAGTTCTCAAAAAGGGTAGAAAATACCGTGGGAAAAGGAGAAATTGCTCGCTACGAGCAATTTCTCCTTTTCCCACAGTGTTTTCAAAAGACTTTTTCTGCAGACACGTAAGAAACGGGGCTTGTTTGGGAAAGGGTTAAACAGTCACTTATATTGTGATTTTTCTTTTTTATTTACGTGAATAACCTCCCTTTGTAAACATTTCTGATGCAGAGATTGGTTGGATGATGGATCATATTCTTACAAGGGTCCAATGATAGTTTTTGTTAAGAATTAGAACAATTTCTGTATGTGTGTTTTCAATTTTCTTTTACTCTTTGAATTTTGTATTTCATTCTGTGCAAAAATAAGTTGCACCATAACTCTTTGCTAAACAATCCCAGGTTTTCACAACCCTGAAGAAGAAGCCTATAGAAAATATTGTTGGAAAAGCAGACTATGAAGATTACCAGCACTTTCTTCTTTGCCAACTCTCTTTTTCTGTCCTTTTTCGAAAAAGATCTTTCTAGTAAAAACTCATTAATTTATCGTCTGCAAATAATTTCAATTGGACTAGTGTGAAATTATGTCATTTGTAAAACATGTGCAAACAAATAGATTTGATTGATTAATTGGATTTGTCTTCAAGTGATTACCAAACGACAAATTTCAGGTGTGTTCAGATCGAAAGCATTTGCAGACGACAAAATAAAAGTGACTGAATGTTTGAAATTTGTTTTGTGAAGGGTAGAAAACATTGTTGGAAAAGGAGAAAATGCTGGTTACCAGCATTTCTCCTGTTCCCACAGTGATTTCTAAAAGCCTCTTTCTCAGGGTCGTCAAAAGTAGGGATTGATTGATAATGGGTTAATGGAATAGAAAACAGAATACTGGTCACCAGCATTTTCTCCTTTTCCACAATGTTTTAAAAATCTTTTTCTTTTAGGGTTGTTAAAGCACAGGATTGTATTCTTAAATTTGATATGACTTTGTTAAGGATTAATTATATACACATCTAACTATTTTTAAAGGGTGCCATATTTATATTTAATGTTCAAAAAAGAAAATCTCTGTGCTTTACTTTTTGTTCTGTTATATTGGGTTAACTGCATTTTGGTGCTCTCTTTTGTTATGTTTCATTGCTTTTACACTGTTTGTTTTTTAGATTGCATTTAAGGGTATAACTTCAAAAACTTTAAACCGTCTCCTTTATTGAAGGAAAGATTGTTATCATTAGTTATTTTTGTAGCTTTATTTACTTAAATTAACTTTTTAAGAAGATCTGATATGCTGTCTTAGTAGTTATATTCTATTTAAGTTTTTGTTAAGATCTGAGTAAATTCAGGACCATTTTCTTTTTCTTTTTTTTTAAATTATATTTTGTTTTCTCCCCCACCCAATGTCTTTGGCTTCTGTTCATGATTTTTGTGCTTCTATTTTTCATTCTGTTTATTTCTATGTTCTTATAATACATGACATTTTTTTTGTATCCTTCAATTTTGCACTTTTAGATAATCTGTCTTTAGCAACCACCCCAGGAGCTTCTAAAGCCTTTACCACGCAATGACGACTTTTAGTGCCCCTGAAAGCTTTGGAAAATATTGTGGGAAAAGGAGAAAATGCTTGTAACCAGCATTTTCTCCTTTTTCCACTATGTTTTCTACTCTATCAAAGAAAAATCATTTGATATGAGCCACACTGAAACTGTCATCTTCATATGCTTCCAATTGGAACAGGTCTGAAATTTTTATTGTGTGGTAAAGGGTTAACCAGTTGACAAATCATCAGCATCAAAATCATCAACATTGAAAGCATTTGCAGATGACAAATCTATGGTAACTGAAATGCTTGAGCTCTTCTTTACATCTGTTGTAGTTATAGATTACAAACATCCTGTAGGGCTATTTGGCGCTCAAAGGGTTAGCACGTTCGAGACTGAATGTACTTCGTGCTTTTCTCTTGTTCCTCTTGATTTGACCTGTCCAGTTTTGTTCTATGTTCACATTTATCATGGTAAAACCATGCATTGACCCAGTACCTGGTGCAATCTTTAGTGTCATAGTCTTTGGTTATATCCTTTTAACCCATTACCACTCAATTCCTACTTATGACGCCCCTGAGAAAGAAGCCTTTTGAAAACACTGTGGGAAAAGGAGAAAATGCTGGTAACCAGCATTTTCTCCTTTTCCCACAGTGTTTTCTACCCTTTCCAGAACAATTTCTGTTTTTCAGTAACCTTTATTTTGTCGTCTGCAAATGCTTTCAATTTGGACCAGTCCAAAATTTTCTCGTGTGGTAATGAGTTAAATGTCTTTACTAGACAAAAAAAAATTCAACACTTATTTATATTGCAACCATTTGATGATTGCAATTGTCTTTGATAGGCTAATAATAATGTGGGAAATTATCAATGTTTTCGTTTGGCACAATGCTCTCAAATGCTTTTCTCTGAAGATTGTCAAAAGACGGGATTGTTTGGTAAAGTGTTATATATTTTGGGAATAGAACTGCAATATTTTATCATCCATTTCTGGATTTTTTGTATCCAGGACTTAAACATGTGCTCTTACTCCTACCCTCTCCACATCATTGGCAAAGTAAAGGCCTTCTTAGCATAGATCAAAATAATACCGCAGAGAATATGCTGTCTGATCTCAGAATCTCACCTACCCGTGTAGTCAATTTTTTTAACCCATTACCAAACAACAATATTTTAGACTGGTCCAAATTAAAAGCATTTGCAGACGACAAAATAAAAGTGACTAAAAATTTGAAATTTGTTTTGTGAAGGGGAGAAAACATTGTGGGAAAAGGAGAAAATGCTGGATACCAGCATTTTCTCATTTTCCCACAATGTTTTCTAAAGACTTCTTTTTCAGGGGCGTCAAAAGTAGGGATTGTGTGGTAATGGGTTAAGATAAAACTATCCCTTAAGTTTCAGTGGTCAAGAGGAGTTAAGTTTATATAATTGGCACTCAAAGAGGTGAAATAACAAAGTACTCTGATGGACTATGTAAACCAATATCAGACTGCATCAAAACAATCTGTTTGATTTTGGTACTGGTACACTCACCAGTCTATTTGTTATTCTTGCTTTGAGTCCAGCCCTATTAACTCTTTACTACACAATCCCGATTTTTAACGACCCCTGCGGAAGAGGCCTTTTGAAAACATTAAGGGAAAAGGAGAAATTCTGGTAACCAGCATTTTCCCCTTTTCCCTCAATGTTTTCTTACCTATCATAGACAAGTACCGTTACCGGAGACACGTTTGAATTGTCATATGCAAATGCTTTCAATTTGGACAAGTTTTCATTTTCGTCGTTAACTCTTTACCAAACAATAGAATTTTGGACTTGTTCAAATTAAAAGCATTTGCAGACGACAAAGTAAATGTGAATAAAGAATTGAATTTTGATTTTGGAAGAGTAGAAAACAATGTTTTCAAAAAGCTTATTTCTCAGGGTCGTCAAAAGTCAGGATTGTGTGGTAAAGGGTTAAGGTAAAGCTTGAGTAGACAATATTTGGAAATAAATGTAAATTTTACTACTTGATAATGTCTATTCCTTCAACCATGTTTCTGTTGTGGTGAGGTTGAGCATTGGCCTCATAGTCTTAAGGTCCCAAGTTTGATACTTGGAAAGGGTGTCAACTTTGGATTGTGCATTTGTCTACACAAATGGTGCGAGCACTGCTGTAATTCCCACCAGCACAATTGAGAGAGTTTAAGTTATAAGAACTTATTTCTCAGTCAATGTTAACCCTTTACCGGACAACAAAATTTTAACCTTGTCCAAATTGAAAGCATTTGGCGACGAAAAATTTCATTGTGGCTCAAATGTTGTAATTTTTCATCGATAGAGTAGAAAACATTGTGAGAAAAGGAGAAAGTGCTGGTTTTCAAAAGCTTTTTTCCCAGGAGCGTCAAAAGTCGGCACTGTGTGGTAAAGGGTTAAGTAAATATGTTTAAACTTATTTCTCCGGTCCTGACAATTTTGATAGATATAGATGCATGATGAGTGAATTTATATGAAAAGTAAAAGAAAATGATAAAGTTGAGTGCTTTGATAAAGTTTGAGGTCATACTGTTAGCAATAAACTTTGTGTCAAGACTGCTTGCTTAATATTTTGTTGGTAAATTTTGGGAAAATCATTGCATTTTTATGTAGCGAATTTTTTTTGTATGCTTGGGACATATTTTATTATTTGTTACTGTTTTTGTAAAAAGTATACATATTTTTTTTTGTTTCTAACAGTGTTCACTTGTGAACATTGTGCATAAATGTACAGTATTATATTGCTATACATTAGCATTGCTTTAGAAATGTTGCTATATTTATGATGAAAGTAAAGCAGGAACCTTAACCCTTTGCCACACAATCCTGGCTTTTAACAACTCTTATGGAGAAAGCTTTAGAAAACATTGTGAAAAAAGGAGAAAATTCTGGTAACCAGCATTTTCTCCTTTTCCCACAATGTTTTGTAAAGTTCCGAGAGCGAATTTCAATTTTTCAGTCATGTTTATTTTGTTGACTGCAAATGCTTTCAATTTAGACCGGTCTAAAAGTTTGTCATTGGGTAAAGTGTTAAGCATTCAGCATAACTGTACCTAACAAAAATTTACGCAGATATCAAATAAGATGTGACTCAATTTATGTGGATTTTCTTTGAAAGGGTAGAAAACATAATAGAGAAAGGAGAAAATGCTGGTCAGTAGTATTGTCTTCTTTTTGCTCTGTAATTTCAAGTCCTTTCCACAAGGTTGTTAAACTTTGGATTAATTGAGGAGGGGTAGATAGAAAATTTAACTTGATTTCCATACTTTTTAACTGCTGATTTTTTTGGAAAGACCAGAATACTTAACTCTGTACCAAATGACAAAATTTTAGACTGGTCCAAATTGAAAGCATTTACAGAAGACAATTCAAATGCGATTAAAGAGTTGAAATTTGTTTGGGGAAGGGAAAGAAAACATTGTGGGAAAAGGAGAAAATGCTGGTTACCAGCATTTTCTCCTTTTCCCACAATGTTTTCAAGAAAAACATTGTGGGAAAAGGAGAAAATGCTGGTTACCAGCATTTTCTCCTTTTCCCACAATGTTTTCAAGAGGCTTCTTTCACAGGGATTGTATGGTAAAGGGTTAAAGTTCTAACAGAATTTTTTATTCACTTTTGTGTACAGCATAGCTAAAAATCAGAATACATTCTGATCTTGAATCTACACTGTCTACTGGTTTTTAAGATAATCAAAACAATCTTGATGTTGCGATATCTCACCTGTTTATTTTCATTGAAAAAGCCCATTTAACTCTTTACCACACTCTCTTAACCTTTAACGACCCTGAGGAAAAAAGTGTATAGAAAAGATGGTGTGAAAAGGAGAAAATGCTGGTACATGTAAGCAGCATTTTCTCCTTTGCCCACAGTATTTCCAATCAAAGTCAGAATTCATACTCCTTAGATTTAATTTATTGTCCGCAGATGCTTTGAATTTGGTCCAGTTGAAAAATTTGTTGTTTGTTAACTCATTACCAGACAACAAAATTTTAGACTTGTCAGAATTGAAAGCAATTGCAGACAACAAAATAAAAGCGACTGAAAATTTCAAATTTGTTTTGTGAAGGGTAGAAAACATTGAGGGAAAAGGAGAAACCACTATGTTTTCTAAAGGCTTCTTTCTCAGGGTCGTCAAAAGTAGGGATTGTGTGGTAATGGGATAAAGGCTTAATCCTAAATCATTTTTTTTTTTTTTAGCCAGAAATAAAATGCCTATAGGTGCAATATCCAGGTTGTTTTCATCCTAAATTCCTGGGCTATGCGGACAGTATTGATTATAGATCAGACTGCAAGTTTTGTGTTTCTTCTTTACTGTGATCCACTCTAGCTGCAGATGCAAAAACGGCTCTCAATGGGTTAATCTAACACAATATTGTGTAAGTTTGATATGCTAAACCTACAAATTTGTTGATGTGCCATAAAACACATTCATGATTTCATTAACCCCTAAAGCTCCTTTCCTCAACTATAGTTGCCTTTGAAACTAGTGTTGATCAAGATCAGACTGCACAAATTGTGCTCACTGATCTTGAATCTACATTGCTTGCTTTGCTTAATTTGACAAAATGACCATAAAATTACAATAATATGGGTCTTATTTTACGACTGACAGACTGACAATGTCTGTCGGGTTTTAATAGGTGCTCCAAAGGTTAAGTTTTTCAGAGTCTACTCTTCTATCCTAACAAAATTATCAAAAAGAATGATATCTTTAACCCTTTACTCCATAGATACTCATTTCTATGCATTGCTTGTAGGAGCCTTTGGAAAACAATGTGGCAAAAGGTGAAATTGTTCAATACGAGCAATTTCACCTTTTGCCACAATGTTTTCTATGCTATCAAAAGGTGTCATAGATACACATAAGAAACGGCTTCATCCTTGGTGTTATTTAGGGTCAATTGGAGATAACAGAGAAATGCCTTTTGGGGTAAAGAGTTAAAAAAAAGATTGCCGAATACAAAATATAAACTATGACTACAGTTTTAACACTTCACTAATTAATCTCGTGTTTTGATAAACCTGAAGAAAAAGGCTTATGAAAGCAATGTGGAGAAAGGACAAAATGAAGCAAACTAGCATTTTCACCTTTTCCCATTTTCTACTTTTTCAACTCTTTGACAAAATTTTAGACTTGTTCAAATCGAAAGCATTAGTAGACAACAAATTAAGTTCGACTCAAAAATTGAAATTTGACTTTAAAGGAGAAGAAAAACTTGTGGGAAAAGTAGAAAATGCTGGTAACCAGCATTTTCTCCTTTTCCCGCTATGTTTTCTACCCTTTAATTTCGTCCTTTGGTCCAGTCAAAAATTTTGTCTGATAAAGAGTTAACTCAAACCACTGAATAAATACATTTGCTTTTTCTCAATGGCTACAAATACAGTTTTGCTACAAAATCAACGATTGGTTCATAATATAGAATAAAGCAATCAACAGTGTAGATCAGAGATCAGACTGCATGTCTTTTATAGTCTGATCTTGATATCCATGGCCCACAAAAACTCCTAGTGGTGTCTTTGGCATAGAAAATTGGTTGCTATTGGTTTTAATGTGTTACATTCACAGAATGGAATCTCTTTTTCTTTCTGCAGTTTATTATTTTGTCAGAAAATTTCTGTTTATACACCTTTTTTGAGTTGTGATTCCCTAGTTTTGGTTGTGTTGAATATTTTTGGTTTGTTTTAGGCATATGGATATTTCTAATATTGATACATGTATCATGGTCATTTGAAATGGGCATCTATGGTTGATTGTTTACCAAATAATCCTTTTTTTTAATGAACTTTGGAAGTAAAGCTGGTGGAAACATAGTGGGAAATGGAGAAATTGCTTGAAACCAACATTTTTCCCCAGTTCAACCTCATCGTAGGTAAATTCATTCATTTGACATAAATTGGATTTGTTGTTTGCCAATGCTTTCAATTTGGACAACTATGGAATTTTGATGTTTGGGATAGACTTAACATATACTTTCTATGGATTACATACATACACTATAAAAGTCATGTTGTTCAATGATTAGCAAACTTTGAAAACTTTTCATTAAGCCTGAAAATCTACACATGGAATATCAGTGCTGGAGACTACACAAAATGAAAAAAAAAAAAAGCAGATTAAAATGAAGGAATACGCTTAATTCTATCAGTAACATTAAATTATGTAGCCTTTTGGTTTATTTTTAGCTCACCTGAGCACGAAGTGCTCATGGTGAGCTATTGTGATCGTGCTGTGTCCGTCGTCAACATTTTGCCTTGTGTATGCTCTAGAGCCCACATTTTTGGTCCGATACTCATGAAAGTTGGTCAGGATGTTTGGCTCGATGAAATCTTGGACGAGAACGAAAATGGGTCATGTGGGGTCAAAAACTAGGTCACTAGGTCAAATCTTAGGAAAACGTTGTGTACGCTCTAGAGGCCACATTTTCAGTCGGATACTCATGGAAATTGGTCAGGATGTTTTTCTAGATGATATCTGGGACTACTTCTAAAATGGGTCATGTGGGGTCAAAAACTAGGTCACTAGGTCAAATCTGAGAAAAACCTTGTGTAAGCTCTAGAGGCCACATTTTCAGTCGGATACTCATGAAAATTGGTCAGGATGTTAGCCTGGATGATATGTCGAACAAGATCGAAAATGGGTCATGTGGGGTCAAAAACTAGGTCACTAGGTCAAATTTTAGAAAAACCTTGTGTATGCTCTAGAGGCCACATTTTCAGTCCAAAACTCTTGAAAGTTGGTCAGAATGTTTGTCTTGATGATATCTGAGACAATTAGAAAAGGAGTCAATTGGGGTCAAAAACTAGGTCACTAGGTCAAATCTTAGAAAAAAAACTTGTGTACGTTTTTGAGGCCACATTTTCAGTCCAAAACTCTTGAAAGTTGGTCAGAATATTTACCTTTATGGTATCTTGGGCGAGTTTGAAAATGGGTCATGTGGAGTCAAAAAATAGGTCACCAGGTCAAATGTTAGAAAAACCTTTTGTAGGCTCTAGAGGCCACAATTTCCGTCCAAAACTCTGTAAGTTGGTCAGAATGTTTGCCCTGATGATATATTAGACTAGTTTGAAAATGGGTCATTGTAGTTAAAAACTAGGTCACCAGGTCAAATCTTAGAAAAACCTTGTATATGCTCTGGATGCCACATTTTTAGTCCAACACTCTTGAAATTAGTCAGAATGTTTGCCTTTATAATATCTTGGATGAGTTTGAAAATGGGTCATGTTGGGTCAAAAACTGGGTCAATAGGTCAAATGTTATAAACACCTTTTGTATGCTCTGGAGGACACATTTTCAGTCTGATACTCCTAAAAGTTGTTCACAATATTTGTCCTGGTGATACCTTGAATGAGTTTGAAAATGGGTCATGTGGAGTCAAAAACTGGGTCAATAGGTCAAATGTTATAAACACCTATTGTATGCTCTGGAGGTCACATTTTCTGCCTGATACTCTTCAGACTTGGTCAGAATGTTTGTTTTGGTGATTTTGATAATGGGTAATTGTCGGATCCAAAACTAGGTCACTTAGTGAAATCTTAGAAAAACCTTTTGTACGCTGTAGAGGCCACATTTTCAGTCCAATACTCATGAAACTTGGTCAGAATGTTTGTCTTATTGATATCTCAAAAGTGTTTGATGATGGCTTATGTCTGATAAAAAACTAGGTCACTGGGAAACTAGATGGTTCATGTTTGGTCAATAGACTCGGGTGAGCGATTTCAGGGCCATCATGGCCCTCTTGTTTTAATTTATGTACAATTCTGACAGTATGAATTTAAAGAGGCAATTATGAATTTACATGCATTTACTTGAGGATATATTTATGAAATTCAAGAGACATTTAAACATTTCAGTGAACATTAAGAATTTCTTTCCATATTCATGTGTAGGCATAGGCTTTTCTACATAGAATGCATTTCTTTGCACATAATTGCCTAAGTCTAAACAGAGTCAGGCTTTGATTCGAAATCTAGAGAAAGAAGCTGCACCCCCCTTTAGCACCCCCCCCATGCTATTTCAATAGCAAAAGTACCACAGGTGGTCTGAATAGAAGTTTTACTGTAGGTGATTAATAACATTTTACAAATAGCATGAAAGAGACCATCATTTACTGTAATATGAAGCAGCCGCAAACTGAGTATAGCATAAAAAATTTGGTTGGAAGTGCAGTTTTAGTAGGTTTTGCATTTGCCATAATGTTTCTAAAAAGTGTCTGTTGTATAGATAAGAAAAAAAGTTCTGTGCCAGAAATGACTTTTTGTTGTTTTTGATGCCATATTTCACTTTGTCACCTATGCTTCTTCACACAGCAGAGTTTTTTTTAATATTCAGCATCAGTATATTTTCTTGAGTTGAAGTTTGTAAGCATATCATTACACCTGTTTTTTTTTTTTATTATTATTATTTAATTATCTTTTTTTTTTTTGGTCACTTTTTGAGTTTTCAATATTTTTTGTGTCACTTTTTGAGTTTTCAATATATTTTGCAGTGTTCTCATCTTATAGTATCAGCAAAAGCAATATTTTTTGTGTGTGAGGTTTCTTTTTGTTTTTGTGATCTTTAGTTCATGTTATACCATTCTATTTTACTGAGTTGTTGATGTGCTGAAAGTTCAGAAAGGTTTTGCACTTTGTGAAACTGTTTCAGAAAGTACATTACTTTTGAATTCCTATAGGATAGCAAATGTATTGGATAGCATTGTATCATTTCATGCCATTGTTGAAACTCTTTGGAGTCCTGTATGGTTCTTATTGTCAGTGGATATATTAGCTTGGCATTTACAAAGAAAACGTCAAGTGATTGTCATAACCTTGTCAGTGTCTGTGTTATCTCTGCCATTTAAAACATTGACATTTTATTATATGGCCTTTTAAAAAGACATTTGCTTAGTGTCATCTCGGATCAACCTCTGCAGTCCGCGCAGGCTAAGTTAAGACGCACTTTACAACTAAGTTAGATTTCCTTCTCTGCGTGTGACAGAAAATTACATAAAAACTGATTGTCATTTTGGATTAGCCTGCACGGATTGCACAGGTTGCTCTGAGACAACACTTTACACAAATGTTTCTTTTTATGTCCGAGAAAATACACTACGCAATTATCAGTTTTTGCATGTCATCTGTTATTAATCCTTAATCTGCTACGCAACTGAAATTTAATTTTCAATTTTACAGTAAAACCCAAAATATTGCTATTTCAAAGTTATGTTTTTGGGAATAATATCTCCTTATCTGATAATGTAGATCAAACATCAGACTGCATGTTCTGTGCAGTCTGATCTTAATGTACACTGTCTGCAAAAGGTCAGTAAGTCACACCTAGCAGTGTAAGGGTTAATGAGATGAATACTTCAAACTTGGACAAGTTATCAGCTATCAGATAGGGACCCAATTTTATTAACATCTTCCATAAAGGATTCCCTACAACAAGGTAACCATCAAAATATTTTTGACACTTGTTTTCTTTTTTTTTTAACAAAGAATTTTCATTGAAAATCAAGCAGCTGGAGCTGAGTGTTGGCACCCTAATGCAGTCCTCATGTAAGCTCCACTGGCCACAGGTCAGCAGGCTTATATCATGTCCATTGTGCTCAGTCTGTGCATTGGTTTGTGCATCTGTCAGTCTCTGTTTGCATCAACTTTTATTTCAAACATCTGTGAAACTAATTTCGATGAAAGGTCCTTGAAACTTTTTTTAAAGTTCAAAGAAATTGATTATGATGAAAGCTCTAGCCATGGCAAAAAACACTTAAAATCTGTAATAAAAATCTTTTCATCTGAAACTTTAAGGTCTAGGGTTACCAAATTTGGCACATAGCTTCAGCTACAAGATCTCCACTTAATTCCTTGAAATTATAGCTGTGGGGTCAAATAGGCCTCACTCCAAGGGTCTCAAGTTTCACATGAACTTATATAGTGAAAACTTTTAGAAAATCTTTTTTTTTTCCTTAAACTAAAGCATAGGGCAACATAATTTTGCATATACCTTCAATTTAGTGGACTCCTACTAGAATTAATCACATAGTCCAGGGGGTCCACATTTGCCCCTCCTCTATGGTCTCAAGTTTTACATGGGCTTACATAGTGAAAACTTCAAGATCTTTTTCATCCTAATTGAAAGGCCAGGGGCTACCAAATTTGGCATGGTGCCTATTTAGGAAACCTCTACCAAGATTGTCCCATTTATAGCACTGGGGGTCAAAACTCGCCTCACCTTGCGAGTCACAAGTTAAACAGGGGTTTATAATGTGAAAACTGAAAATTGTCTGGTTCCTTATCCTTTGGTCGAGACTTACGAAGTTTTGCTGTAGCTTCATGAAGTGGAACTTAAGCAAGATTGTTAAAACTACAACAAATTTTACTAAGGCTTAGAAATTGTAAACTTCAGGAATTTTCATGAAGTCACCATGACCTGAAATTATCTGGAACTGCTCAATAACTATTTATGATAATTGTAAACTTTGTAACCATTTACTTCCCTTGATTATCAAAGTTCCCTGTTACACGACTGATTTTGGATAGTCCAAGATTTTTTTTGCAAAGAAAATGTTAAGTGAGAGTGATTTATTTCAATGTTTTTAGTTATGCTCAGATGAGTTTGTTATTTGATATAATCAAGGTTTCTGTCATTCATTTTTTCTTTACTTTACCACTCATACCACTGAAAAAAAGTTTTTTGCTCTTAATCTTTGTATTTGAAAAAGATTTTTTCTTTTCGGGGGAGAGGCTATTTTCTTTTTTTTATTAAAGGTTAGTTTTATGAAGTAATCTAATTAATGTCTGTCAGTGCCATTTAAATGCATGATACATCTTTTTAAAAGGCAGTTGAGCGGTACCGGACCATTATGGTCCTCTTGTTTTTATTTGTTTGCTGCATTAGGGAAATTGGAATATCTTGTTGGCAATTTGTTCATAAAACTAGTGTATACTGAAAAAATGGCATGTGATTCTCTACCAAACTGTTCTGTGTCCTGTCTAAAAGATCCTGAGGAATGAAGAGTTTTTTTAGCATTGTGGTTGGAACCAGTATTTTCATCTTTAGACATACTTATGTTTTCTACCCTTTCAAAGCATCTTTAGAACCATTTTAGGTGTATATTAATTTGTCTGCATACGCTTTCAATTAGGCCTAACATAGCAATAAGTGTGTTTAGTGTTTCGGTTTGAGACACTTTAGGAAGGGATTTTTTTTTTCGCAAAAACTTTTTCCAACCACAGCATAAAAAGTTTAGGGTTGGCAGATATTCTTCTGAAAGGCCATATGACAGGTTTAAAATTTTCTTATTGGGTAAAGAGTTTTATGGATATAGAAATTATGATGCTGTGTAGTGTCTCCATTGGCACCTGTAAACAGTTTTTTTCAGTTTGTCGATAATTTGTTCATGTTCTGGTTTTTAGAAGTTCAAACTGCTTAAAGATTATGTCCATCATGATTGGTGCTTCTTTGTATTTTTACCTTTTGGCACACTAGTTTAAGTTTTGACACAAATATTTTTTTTCTTCCCCTATGAATGATAGAATATTAAGTTGACTTCTGTTGTTTTTTTTTCTTTACATGTAAAACAAATGTTAAATAAGTCCACTTTATGTTTGTTCCTTTTAATTTTCTTTCCAAATCTTTGATGATAAAATCAGTCAAAAGCTATGTATATCAGAAGTATTGTTTTCTAAGATGGTGCTTTATTGTTAATTTCTCTTTTTTATTTCTTCTTGTTTCTAATAACTGCAGAAAGGTCATGTAACTAGATCTGCATAATAATTGAAAACCTCTTTAACAAAATTATGTGATTGAATGGAAATACTGCTGCACTTTTCTTTTTATACATGTCAATTCTTGATGGATACACACAGCAGAGCTTTAACTCTTCACCAAACAATCCCTGGTTTTTACAAGCTTGAGATAGATGCCTTTTGAAAACATTATTTCTCAACTTTATATGGCTTACAACACACAAAAAGGGGCATGTGGACATTTGCGTAACTGTCGTCTTGGATCAGCTTCTGCAGTCCATTGAGGATAATCCAAGATAACACTTTACAACTACACTAGACTATGTGCTACATTAGGCTTGCACAAAACAGAAAATTACATTAAAATGGAACGAGTAGTTTTTGGATCAGCCTGATCAGACATAACACTCTATGCAAATGTTCAAATGTCCCTTTTTGCATGCTGAAGGCCATTTTACCGTTGGTTTTTTTCCAATTCTAAAGTTTAGAATTTTATGAGTAATGCTATAAGAAAGGTTGTTTAATGTATTTGGCAAAGGTATCAACAAATTTTAGCATACCTCGACTTGGGTGGAACTTAGCTAAGAATACATATTTTGCATGTGGAAGGACCATATTTCATGATTTAGACAATTTTTAAACAAAATGGATTCATATTTATTCGACGTTTTATGGTTTGGTAAGATGCATTTAACCTTCAGTTCCCAGAATGCTGCTCATGTACTGAATAAATTCTTACTGGCCATAATTTGTAAAGGCTGATTTAGTCATTCTGCATGGATTCAAATGATCAAGGTGTACTCTTTTTGATGTAATGTTGTATTTTGTATATAGATTCAGTAGATCTGCTTTCAGATGTAATGTGCACTTGTTACATGGTTTCAAAAACCAAAAAATAATATGTTTTTACTGTAATGTTACATGATGTATTATGTTTTAGTTAGATGCTCTTTGGTTGTGTTTTGTCATGGAGAAAAATGAATCAAAGTTTGCTTAATTGCCAAGTGTTTCTGACTAAAAATGACTAAATTGAAGGAGGACTAGGAGAAAAACGAACGGGGGGGGGGGGATAGAGATAGAGAAAGTGTTGAGAAAAAAATCAAATATATGTTGGGTAATTATGTAAAAAAAATCTACACAGAAATGTGTAATATGCAATATTTTTGCCATTTTCATAAAGCTTCTCTTTGCTGCCGTGGATGACTTTGGAAATTATTGGTAGAAAATGGCATAACTTGTAAAAAAAAATCTATATTCTACATAGTTTTTCGTCCATTTTTGATACTGTACCCTATGATGAAATTTAGTCTTGTCCATACTTAATACCCAAGCTGCAGTAGTGTAGTTGGTATTGTACAGGACTTGAGAACTGGGAATCTCTGGTTTGCATCCAGAGCATGACCAGTTTCTTTATGAGGATGGATTTTGGTCACTGCAACAGGATTCCTTTCTTTCACAGCTGACCATTGTTCTGAGGATGGTTATAGGAAAAACAGCTTGTGGCTTCAGAAGAACATTGTATCAAGTAATAGTCTAAAAGAAACTCCAGAAAAGCATGGATAGGTGCACTGATCAAGGATATTACAAAAATAATGTTGAAAAAAAAAAACAACTAGAAACACTATACAATTAATCAGTCAACCAAAATTAAGAAGCCTGATGTAAGATGCGAAATATCTTTTGTATGAGATTATAAAATAAAGTAATGGGAGTTGGTAAAATCTGTAACATTTATCTTTACTTGCAATATGTTACATTTATCTAGAGATAGATAACTGAACAGGAAATTGATATTAACCCTCTACCATGCAATTCTAAATTTACAACTACCTTGATGAAGAGAGCTTTTGAAAATATTTTGAAAAAAGGAGAAGCCTCTTCCTATACTGTTTTCTATCCTTTGGAAAATCAATCAAATCATTTCAGAGACATCTGCTTTGTTGACTTTAAATGCTGTCATTTTGGATAAGTCTGGAATGTTGTCATTTGTTAAAGTGTTACTCTTTACCAAAGGACAAATTATAAACTTATCCTTACTGAAAGCATTTCCAGAAGACAAATTTAAGGGTGGTTCAATTGATTGAATAAGTTTTTGATAGGGTAGAAAACCTTGTTGGAAAAGAAGAAGGTGCTTAATACCAACATGTTCTTCTTTACCCAAAGATTTTTTGAAGCCTTCACCCTCAGGGTTGTTAAAATATGGAAGAACTAAACAATGGCTTTATAGGTTTATCTTTGAAATTACGGCAAAGCTTTAAACAGCAGCTTTTTGGTCTTATCAATTTTTGTTTTGATTAGCTGCGTAACCTTTTTAAGTGCACACTACAAATTCATTTATTGAAAGGGTAGGGATCAGAATTCATACACTATGCAGTCTTCTTTTTAGCTCCCTGAGCAAAACATGCTCAATGAGAGCTTTGAGGATCACCCTGTGTTCGAAGTCTGTCGTCCATTGTCAACAATCTGTTAAACATCTCCTCCTAAACCACTGGGCTAATTTGGACCAAACTTGACTAGAATAATCCTTGGGAGGTCCTCTTAAAAAATGGTCACAGAATCTGATTCCATCAAAACTGTGGTTGCCATGGCAACCAAAAGGAATTTTCCAAGAAATGCATTAAGAATCTTCACTAAAACCGCTGGTCAAAGTTTTAAATGATTCAAGAGAAATATTACTTCCAAAACCCTTTTCAAAATTGTTCACAAAATTTCGATCCATTGAAAAACATATCCATGGTGGGAAGTGGGGCTCTATGTATCCAGTAATGTCAATAATTCTTTTGTGCGTCGCTCTTCGTGTGTCACCCATCATCAACAATTCTTTAAACATCTTCTTCACCTAAACTACTGGGCCAATTTTGACCAAACATGGATAGAATCACCCTTGGGAGGTCCTCTTTGAAAATTGTTCACTGAATTTGATTCCATCAAAACTCAGGTTACCATGGCAACCAAATGAAATATTGTAAGAAATTCTTTAAAAACTCCTTTGAAACTACTGGTCAGTGAAACCGCTGGTCAGATTTTCAAATAATTTCAGAAAAATGTTCCTTATGTAACCCTTTTCAAAAGATGTTTGTGAAATTTTGATCTATTGAAAAACGTGGGGGAGGGGAGTGCTCTGGATCCAGCAGTGTCAACTATACTTTAAACATCTTCTCCTAAACCACTTGGCCAGTTTGGACCAAAGTTGGTTGGAATGTTACTTGGGAGGTGCTCTCTAAAAAAAATGTTTACAGAATTTGATACAATCAGAAACATTGGTTGCCATAGCAACCAAATGGAATTTTCTAAAAAAAGCATTAAAAAACTCTGATACAGTTGGTCAGATTTTGAAAATGATTTCACTGAAATGTTCCTTTGGTGACCCTTTTCAAAAACTGTTCACAAAATTATCATCCATCTAGAAACATGGGGCGGGGGGCTCCTTGCACTGTTTTAACTTAAAGGAATTCTTTGAAATGCTTCTTCTTTTAAACCGTTCCTGAGATTTTGAAATAATTTCATGGAAATTATATTGATATTTTGCCCCTTTTTTAGCTCGGCTATTTTTTAAGAAAACATCGAGGTCTGGCCATAGCCCTGTTGTCATCATCTGTGTTGTCTTTGAGCAAAAAGTTTGCTATCTAGGCTTTTACTCAACACATGTTTTTGAAAGTTAGAATCATTTTTCTTTAGTAAAACAGCAGTCCATGAAACAAGGACAGATAACTCTAGACTCATTTTTCCAAATTATACCCCTGTCCAACTTGGAATTTTAACTCACTATCCAGTACCCAACAGCTAATTGTTGGCACCTGCATGCGGTGCTCTTGTTCAATTTAATATTTTCAGCCACTATCAGGGATGTGCTCTTGTTCAAGAAATGTTTAGTGACCTATCCCAAAATTATTTGCAGAATTCTGATTTGTCAAAAACATGGGTTTGGTGATGATTGTAGGGGTGCTGATAGATTTTGAAATGATTTTGGTGACCATTCCAAAATTGCTGGGCAAAATAAAGATTTTGTTTCCAAAACTTCAATACTTAAAAAAAAATGGCCATGGTCCTTTCAAAAATTCAGTTGAGCGATCCAGTGTCATCTTGGCCCTCTTGTTAATCTACCCTGCTTAAGCTCTACTGGTACAGACCAGTCTTTAGGTTCTGTAGTTGCCAGTAAGATAATTCAAGGTCTCATTGGCCACTTGTTTTAGAAATTTTAGCCAGAGCAGCTATTTCATTGGATACAGTCAGGTAAAGGCCTGAATTTATTGAATTTATTCATTCAATGTAAGGAACATGAATCTTGAGGAAGATTGCATTGATATTGCTAACAAAGTCCTCAGTAAACAGCTTTTCATTTTGAGGCATTGTTCTTATCTATTTTCTGTTAACCTGCCACAACGTTTACTCAACCAGTCTGAAGCAGACACATCAAAACTTAAGAAATGGAGATGCAGAATTTTTTGTTTTTCCTCTCATACTACATCTGCTTGGTAACAAAGTAATCAATTTAGCAGTGACACTTGGCAATAAAGTAAACACTTTGGCATAAGTTTGAATCTACACTGACTATACAAAAAATACATTTAGGTGGAAGAATTAGCTCTAAATCAAACAACCCCATAGACTTTTCTTTTTTTAAGGAAAGGAGTAAATGTTGGCAGCCAGTATTTCCTTCTTTTTCTGAACAATATTTTTACGCATTTCAAAGACAGATTTTATCGATATACATTCAATTTATCATCGGCAAATGCTTTTGATTTGGATAAATGGAAAATTTTGTCACCTGCTAAAGGGTTGAAATAGAAAAATAATTGAAGAGAAATAATTCAAGATCAGCAAAGTAATGTTGATGGCTTTTGAAAAAAATTCAATC
The DNA here is from genome assembly GCA_943736015.1 of Tridacna crocea. Classification (NCBI taxonomy): domain Eukaryota; kingdom Metazoa; phylum Mollusca; class Bivalvia; order Cardiida; family Cardiidae; genus Tridacna; species Tridacna crocea. The sequence continues at coordinate 12,966,681 of OX031057.1, read as the reverse complement.
AGTTGTGGAGAGCTGAAACAATCAACAAATTACCTGCAACACCCAAAAAGGGACATTTGGACATTTGCATAAAGTGTTGTCATTGATTAGGTTGCACACAGACTTATCCGACAAGGCACCTTCTGACTATACTAGACGTTATCCCACGGTAGACCTGTGCAAAAAAAGATTACAAATGAACAAAGTGTCATTTCGGATTAACACACGTGGAGGCTACTCTGGAACAACGCTTTAGGAAAGAGAATATCTAAATGACCCTTTTTGGCCTATTGCAGGCCAAAGGATTACTAACCATATAAAATTTCCAGGAAATAACTTTGAAAATTTCTCTATGAGAAATAGGTTTAATCAACATTGATCAAAATTTGAAGTTGTGAATGTATGTAGAATCTCATGGCAAACAGAGGAAAGTGTTTTCTTTCAGTTTGTGTCTCCGTTTATCTTTTTTTATTTTTTTTTACAAAATGCCAATAACTCTTCATCAGAAGGTGGTAAGTTAACCCTTTACATAAACAGTCTATCAAAACATGTAAGTGTAGATTTAAAGCGGTGCTTTTGAACTTGTCTACTTGAAAAGCATTTTATATATATGGTAGGACCAACAAAGTATCATCTGTTGTCACACTTAACAATAAGTATGTTTTGCGAGTTTGAACGTCCCGTAAGAAATGCAATTGGAATATCTCTGACTCAGACCATTTCATTTGTTACATATTTTGCACTGTGAGACAGTGATTTTTCTTTTTTTCCTTTTGGTCAGAGATATTGTACTTGCAATGTTCCTATTTTCACAATAGATATGTAATGTTCTGTATGAGGGGAAACACTTTCTAACCTTTATTTTTTTGGCAGTGAAGGCAGGGTTCTTTAGTGCTTTGCTTGGCTATTTTCAATACATTTGGCAGGTGAAATCAATTCTATTACATGTATTGCCTGCACTAATTACATGATTTCATTAGGAGCAGCTCGATAAAACTGCATCAGTCGAAAAACTGGATCGCAAAAGATTTTTATTCGTTCACTTTACAACTCTCTACTAAACAATCCTGTATTTTAAATTTATGTGGAACCTACACTGGAAAACCATCATGTAATCCTGGAAAACAACGAAAAACAGATTCTATATGAATACATGTACATACTTCTAGAAGAGAATATTTCGGGTTAGCAAGGCATTTATCACTTTAATATGCTTGTATCGGAACAAAGGATAACTAAAAGTCAAATTAACCTTGTTAAAAATTGATATATTTATTTTCTACATAATGGTATATAAACATTGGAAAGGTTCGACCTTGCCTCACTGTAGACAGGATGAAAGTCGTTTCATCTCATATAGATGAACTGTTTTCCCTTTTGTTAGTTTTTCTGTCTCTTCCCCATTGCAATTTTTATCTTGCAGACAATGGAATTTAAAACTAACTTTTCTGTGGTTATTTTTACAGAGTTACGTTATAGTCTTTATGAAGACAATATTACAATTCATTTTCTCAAAAGGCACTCTAGCACTAAAGTAAAACTCACTGGTTAAACTTTTTTTCATCTTGCAGTAGATAACTATAATAAGCAATATTTCTTCGGCCACAGTATTTTCATTTATTGTCATGTATGAAACCTTAACCCATTACCACATAATTTCTACTTTTGACGACCCTGAAAAAGACGCCTTTAGAAAATATTTTGGGGAAAATAGAAAATGCTGGTAAAAGCATTTCCCCTTTTCCCACAATGTTTTCTACCCTTCACAAAGCAAATTTCAAAATTTCAGTCAATTTTTTTTTCTCGTCTGCAAATACTTTGATTTGGACAAGCCTAAAATATTGTCGTTTGGTAATGAGTTAAATAATGAGATAAATAATGATTAGGTTTTGATAAATATGTAGTTTCTGGATATTTATGAGTTAACCAAAACTGCAAGTACTTATATTAATCGAAAAATGATGGCCATTGTTCCAAAGTATTGTGCCTTTTTAAGATGAAAAAAACAATCTTAAAAAAAGAGGGGAAAAAAACATAGTGATAAATTTTAAACTGTGCCATATGGTCCCTTTTGTATGTATTTTGCATTTTAGTTTCCAGGCATCAGTATCAACCTTTTTCCACTTGATGAGCCTAGTTCAAGTTCTCACATGGTGTATACAGGGTTGATTAGCTCTGTAACCTATTGTCTCAGAAGACATTATTACAAATGTATATTTTTTGTGTGAAAAGTGGTTTTTGTCATTTTATCATTTTTTAAATCATATTGAAAAGTTTTGTTTGTTTTTTTTGAAATCTCAAATTTATAGTTTAACTCTTTTTTTTTCTATCTTTCCCTAAAGTGTGCTATCAGTTTATTTGAGCCTTACGTTTGTAACAACCCTGAGAGAGCTTTTGAAGACATTGTTGGAAAATAAGAAAATGCATGCTAGCAGCATTTTCTCATTTTCTAACAATACTGTCTTTTCAAACTCAAATCACTTAGGGCATCTTCAGTAATTCACCCTGCTTGCTTTTATTTCAACATTGACAAGTCTACAATTTGTCACATGAAAAGAGTTGACACTTTTAATATTTAACGTCAGAAATTCATTTTTTTACCCCCTGCCTGTGACAACAGGCTTGTGGCTGTCCTTTGTCAATTACTGCTTGTGAGGTAAATAGAGTTTATTTCATCAGCTTGTGGTTAATATGGAGAAATATTTGCCGAAAAGGGGAAAGGTATGCGAAAATAACGAGTTATTTTCGAGGACCTTTCCCTATTGAGGCTAATATTTCCCCATATTAACCACAAGCTGATGAAATAAATTATATATTATATTTCCTCTAATTATTTGTCAACGAATGCAATTTTTAAAACTAGTAGTTTCAAATCAATTTACGGGATAATCGATATTTTCAAAAAAATAGTTCAGATTTTCGGCAGCTGGAAAATATTCACTGTGACGGGGAAATATTTTCCCCCAGCTTAAATTACGACATTTCTGTACCCATAACTTTTCTAAAAACAGACACATGAAATATAATATAAAGTAATACTAGGCTTTTCGGTGGATAGGGGTTGACTAAGACGCTCTGTTGATCGTATGTAATTCAACACTTCAAATGGTGCCATTATTCATTTCCTTTTAACTGTCTCTTTCTTATCAAAAGTGTGTGTATACATTGTATTATCGGTCATGATATCATTTTTGAAGCATTAACAAATTACAGAGTATTTATCTATGTGTTGTAAACAAAAAGTAGTTATTTTTGTATTCGAAAATCTTCGTCTAAAGTTTTTTTTTCAAAATCAAAACACTGACAGTACTGTTGTATGTTTCTGTTTTTCATTTAATCAAGTTTCTGGACTATTATTTAATATAGACTTTTAATGATGTGCAGCTTTAGTACCTCACTGAGAGACACAGAGGAGTATTCAACCTTTTACCAGACAAGCGCGACTTGAAAAGACTCTGAGGGAGAGGGCTTTTAAGACACTGTTAAAAAAGGAAAAGATGTTGGTAATCAGCACTTTCTCCTTTTCAACAACTTGTCCTAGTCTTTATATCGTAATCTACCAACCATGATGCATTGGTTAGTTGTAGACGCTTTGAGTTTGGAGCAGTCTAAATTTTTTGCAGTATGGTAAAGAACACGATCTCAATTAAACCAGCCCACATGCATTCGATTCAACTGTTTATAGTATTGCCAACATATGATCTTGTCAGTGATAATGAACATATATAATATATAATATATAATTCATTGAGACTCGCACATTACCTACATCGTGTAGCTTAATACAACATGGTTAACAAAGCAATATAGCAGATTTGATACATTAATATATGTTGAAGGGTGCAGAGATTATATAGAAAGATCTACCATATTCAAAATCCTGAACTAGTATCAAAACTTGTATAACCATTACTCAATGCTATACATTGTGTAAATGACCAACATTATTGTGCATTTTGTAGAAAAAAAGATATTGTTGATAATGTTTAGTACATACTAATAATGTTTGTAATGTGTGGGCCGGAATAGAAGCGCAACCATAATGATGAGGATCATGAGGATGGGTTGTGACATTGGAAAATATTTGATAGTGATTTTGAAGATTGGATATAGGCTTTCTTCTCACTAAGTACTAAGACATACAATATTAATACAAATGATTTTAGTATGATTTAAAAAAAAAATATTGTCTTTTTAACAAAAGTGCTTTAGGTTTAGCGGGATCTTTTATTTTAGCTTTATACGAAGATTTTCTTCTACAGTTTTACAAATGATATAGGCAAATTGCAATAGAATACAGATTGTGTGCTTTATATTTTTCGCTTCCAAGCACTTTAGCTGGAATTTAGACATAAATAAAAGCTTTTATTGGAGTGAACGACTTTGTGAGTTATATTATCAACATAATCTAGCCCATCCAGAAAGAAGAAAATACGGTTAACATGCTTCAGCTTAATTGTAGTTTTCTCTTTTCCCGACGTCAAAGTTACAGACTCGTTCGAATTGAAGGACTTTACAGACAACATTATTAAATTTGTCTAAAATAATGATTGTCTGATAAGGATTGAACGTTTCTAATTAAAAAGGTCGTTTGACCAGCTGTTTTTCATTTCCATGAAAGGTTTGAAATGTCATTCACTCTAGGATCATGAAGTTCAGGCTTGTTCCGTATACGGTCACCTTACAAAGACTTGCAGTTTGTTTCTATCGTTTTCACTCGGACTACTCATGAAAAAATGGTTGCCAAAGGAATCAAAGCGCAGTAAAGCACTGACGGCTAGGGGCAAGTGGAAAGTACATTATAGGGTTGAGTGCAGATTTTTGTGTTTTCATCGAGATATAAAACGCAATTGCCTAATTACATGGCTTAACATAACGCCCTTCGGGCGTTATTTGCCATGTAATAAGGCAATTGCATTTAATATCTCGATGAAAACAAAAATCTGTACTCAACCCTTATAATTGCACTCGCTGTTCACTTAAAACATTTTTCGAAAATGACAGAGAAAAAAATCACTGACAAATACGACAGTAAATACGAGATAATTTCCTTCGCGGATACTTAGTAGAACGGGCATGAATACACAATCTATATTTAGCTTTTCAACATATTTTTTGCAGTTGAAGGTGGCCATTTGCTGGCTTTGAAATCAATACTTTCGATGATTCATCGAACAAAATTTCAACAAAATAATTATGTATATGAACAATACATTCAACTATCTGAACTTGAGGCTAAGTGGACGATGTGTTCTTTCGAGTGACCTTTTTTTAGCTCACCTGAGCACGAAGTGCTCATGGTGAGCTATTGTGATCGAGCTGTGTCCGTCGTCCGTCGTCAACTTTTTACCTTGTGTACACTCAAGAAGCAACATTTTCAGTCCGATACTTATGAAAGTTGGTCAGGATGTTTGCCTTGATGAAATCTCGGACGAGTTCGAAAATGGGTCATGTCGGGTCAAAAACTAGGTCAAATCTTAGAAAAACCTTGTGTACGCTCTAGAGCCACATTTTCAGTCGGATACTCATGAAAGTTGGTCAGGATGTTTGTCTGGATAATATCTCGGACGAGTTCGAAAATGGGTCATGTCGGGTCAAAAACTGGGTTACTAGGTCGAATTTTAGAAAAAACTTGTGTACGCTCTAGAGGCCATATTTTCAGTCGGATACTTATGAAAGTTGGTCAGGATGTTTGCCGGGATGCTATCTCGGACGAGTTCGAAAAAGGGTCATTTGGGGTCAAAAACTAGGTCGCTAGGTCAAAACTTTGTGTACGCTCTAGAGGCCACATTTTCAGTCCAAAACTCTTGAAAGTTGGTCAGAATGTTTTTCTTGGTGATATCTCGGACAAGTCTGAAAGTGGTTTATGTCGGGTGTAAAAGTAGGTCACTAGGTCAAATCTTAGAAAAACCATGTGTACGCTCTAGAGGCCACATTTTTAGTCCGATACTCAAGTTGGTCAGGATGTTTGCCTCAATGAAATCTAGGACGAGTTCGTAAATGGGTCATGCCAGGTCAAAAACTAGGTCACTAGAAAAACGTTGTGTAAGCTCTAGAGGCCACATTTTCAGTCGGATACTCATGAAAATTGGTCAGGATGTTAGCCTGGATGATATGTCGAACAAGATCGAAAATGGGTCATGTGGGGTCAAAAACTAGGTCACTAGGTCAAATTTTAGAAAAACCTTGTCTATGCTCTTAGAGGCCACATTTTCAGTCCAAAACTCTTGAAAGTTGGTCAGAATGTTTGTCTTGATGATATCTGGGACAATTAGAAAACGAGTCAATTGGGGTCAAAAACTAGGTCACTAGGTCTAATCTTAGAAAAAAAACTTGTGTACGTTCTTGAGGCCACATTTTCAGTCCAAAACTCTTGAAAGTTGGTCAGAATATTTACCTTTATGGTATCTTGGGCGAGTTTGAAAATGGGTCATGTGGAGTCAAAAAATAGGTCACTAGGTCAAATCTTAGAAAAAAAACTTGTGTACGTTCTTGAGGCCACATTTTCAGTCCAAAACTCTTGAAAGTTGGTCAGAATATTTACCTTTATGGTATCTTGGGCGAGTTTGAAAATGGGTCATGTGGAGTCAAAAAATAGGTCACCGGGTCAAATGTTAGAAAAACCTTTTGTAGGCTCTAGAGGCCACAATTTCAGTCCAAAACTCTGTAAGTTGGTCAGAATGTTTGCCCTGATGATATATTAGACGAGTTTGAAAATGGGTCATTGTAGTTAAAAACTAGGTCACCAGGTCAAATCTTAGAAAAACCTTGTATATGCTCTGGATGCCACATTTTTAGTCCAACACTCTTGAAAATTAATCAGAATGTTTGCCTTTATAATATCTTGGATGAGTTTGAAAATGGGTCATGTTGGGTCAAAAACTGGGTCTATAGGTCAAATGTTATAAACACCTTTTGTATGCTCTGGAGGACACATTTTCAGTCTGATACTCCTAAAACTTGTTAACAATATTTGTCCTGGTGATACATGTACCTTGAATGAGTTTGAAAATGGGTCATGTGGAGTCAAAAACTAGGTCAATGGGTCAAATATTAGAAAAACGTTGTGTGCACTCTAGAGGCTACATTTTCTGTGTGATACTCTTCAGACTTGGTCAGAATGTATGTTTTGGTGATGTCTCAAAAGAGTTCGATGATAGGTAAATGTCGGGTCCAAAACTACGTCACTTGGTGAAATCTTAGAAAAACCTTTTGTACGCTGTAGAGGCCACATTTTCAGTCCAGTACTCATGAAACTTGGTCAGAATATTTGTCTTATTGATATCTCAAAAGTGTTTGATGATAGGTAATGTCTGATAAAAAAAACTAGGTCACTTGGAAACTAAATTGGTTCATGTTTGGTCAATAAACTCAGGTGAGCGATTTCAGGCCCATCATGGCCCTCTTGTATAGATAATTTGTAAAGAATATGCATACGTACGGTCGGCAGATCTGTTCTCGATGAGTATCTATCTGTTGCTGATATAAGACTTGGTCTATCCTATGTTTCTTGTAAAATATTCATGAATCTAATGACGCCAAGGTATTGTGACACACTTATTAGAACAAAAAACGGTGTCGCAGCTGTTCATTTTTCAAATATATTTGGTTCCCAGTTCTAGGCTTGTTTCTAATATCGTCCAGACCCTATCACGCCAACATTTCAAAAATTCTTCTTCGGTCCTTTCTCCAATATTTCTTTCACTAAATACACTCCATCAAATCCACGATGATTTTTTTCTGGTCAATAGTCATCTATCATTTTTTTTAACCCAATCCCAGCAATAAAAAGTTTAAGAGTAACCCCCTCATGAAACAAGAAATCAAATTTATTTATGCCAGAGTGATTTTTCCGTTTGCATAGTGCACTAAATGTAACTCAATGACCTTGGCTTCATAGAAACCGATAGCTGACGTATTGAATGGTGTAACTGATGACGTCGACCATTCATACTCTCCATTCACTGTTGGCATAGTGTATTTTTATAATTTTAGGAGCAAATAAAAAACACGCATCATTTTGTCAAGGTTTATTCGGTAGTTTCCTCTTCGCAAGTTTTTTAAAGAAAAAGAAATCGATTTTGTTGCATTTGACTGATTCAGCATGGAGCTCTAAATATAGCCCATAAACAGTTTGCATGAAATCTAAAACTAGATACTACAAAACAATATGCAATATGCGAAGAATATGTGTACGTACCGTCGGCAGATCTGTTCTCGATGAGTATCTATCTGTTGCTGATATATGACTTGGTCTATCATATGTTTCTTTTAAGATATTCATGAATCGAATGACGCCAAGGTTTTGTGACCCACTTATTAGAACATAAAAAACGGTGTCGCAGCTGTTAATTTTTTTAAATATATTTGGTTCCCAGTTCTAGGCTTGTTTCTAATATCATCCAGACCCTATCACGCCAACATTTCAAAAATTCTTCACACGGTGTATTCACTTCTGTCGGTCCTTTCTCCAACATTTCTTTCACTAAATACATTCCATCAAATCCACGATGATTTTTTTCTGGTCAATAGTCATCTATCATTTTTTTAACACAATCCCAGAAATAAAAAAGTTTAAGAGTAACTCCGTCATGAAACAAGAAATCAAATTTATTTATGCCAGAGGGATTTTTCCGTTTACACAGTGCACTTAACTCAGTGACCTTGGTTTAATAGAAATCGATCGCTGACGTATTGAATGATTAACTGATGACGTCAATCATTCATACACTCCATTCACTGTTGGCATAGTGTATTTTTATAATTTTAGGAGCAAATAAAGATAAACACGCATCATTTTCTCAAGGTTTATTCGGTAGTTTCCTCTTCGCAAGTTTTTTAAAGAAAAAGAAATCGATCTTGTTGCATTTGACTGATTCAGCATGGAGCTCTAAATATGGCCCATAAACAGTTTGCATGAAATCTAAAACTAGATACTTCAAAACAATATGGAAAAAGCGAAAGTAGTCCTATTGCGTTCATCGAAAAATAACATGCCGCTTTTTCCATCACATGACCCGATTCTGACCAATCAAAAAACGATCTTACACCATGAGTGCAATTATATATGCGTAAAGCAGTTTGCATTCAATCATGAACTGTCTAGTTAAACAATAAAAAGTAAAAAACTTACGGATATCTATAGTCGGCTGCAGTTTATTTTAGTCAACAATTCCAAGGCAAAAAGCTTGGCATCACTGTTTCAAAAATATTTGGATGTTTACCTGTTCCTGATTTATGGGTTTCCTTGTTATAGGAACAACTAACCGAGATATGAAGTGAATATGGTGGTTGCTTTGGATATATTTTCTTTGGTATTTTCTTGGTAAATGTAGACACCAACCCCCGCTTTCAATTTCTATTTAACATCACGGATAAATGACTCGTAACTTGAATAGCGGTTTTTAGGGTGTGTCGTTCCAAACCAAATAGAAACAACAGTTGCAGTTCCAGCAAATCAAGAGACAGCGAATAGCGCATATTTATACAAATGTTATTGCAGCTTTCATGCAAAAAATCTGACACGTGAGTACTAAGGCTGTGCGCTGTTGGCACCTAGCAAAAGAATACACATTGTGAGCAATCTATCTTTCTGCTAGAGGAGTCCTATATTAGCCTGAATACCTTGATACAAATAGATTATTCACAATTTATGATTTTTTTTATTTCAATACTTTCACTGAGAAAAGAAAAGAAACAAGAGGACCATAATGGTCCTATATCGCTCACCTTAGTACCTATATCTACTATATCTTAGTACTAAGCAGTAAAGGTCTACAATGAAAATTCTTTTCTGAAAAGATCATCGTATCGTATTTGGTAGAGGTCCACTAAAAGATACTACATGATGAAATATCACAAAGCTCTACGATTTCCAGTTTCAGAGAAAAATATTTTTAAAGTTTTCCTTCTTTGTTCCTATGTTTCGAACTTGTGACAACCAAGGCCGGGCCAGTTTGGACCCCAGGGACATCATGTGAACAAACTTGGTAGAGGTCAAGTAGCATATTCTTCATACCGAATATCAGTACTCTTGTTTTAGAGAAGAATTTTTTAAAGTTTTCCTTCTTTGTCCCCAAGTTTCAAACTTGTGACCCCCGGGCGGGGCCAGTTTTGATCCCAGGGGCATCATATGAAAAATCTTGGTAGAGGACCACTAGGAGATACTACATACCAAATATCAAAGCTCTGCACCTTCTAGTTTCAGAGAAGAAGATTTTTAAAGTTTTCCTTCTTTGTTCCTATGTTTCAAACTTGTGACCCCCGGGGCGGGACCAGTTTTAACCCCAGGGGCATCATACGAACAATCTTGGTAGAGGTCTACTAGGAGATGCTACATACCAAATATCAAAGCTCTGTCCCTTCTAGTTTCAGAGAGGAAGAATTTTAAAGGTTTCTTTCTTTGTTCCTATGTTTCAAACTTGTGACCCCCGAGGCGGGGCCAGTTTTGACCCCAGGGCCATTTTATGAAAAATCTTGGTAGAGGTCCACTAGGAGATGCTACATACCAAATATCAAAGCTCTACGCCTTCTAGTTTCAGAGAAGAAGATTTTCAAAGATTTTGCTATTTTTATGGCTGGAATTCAATCTCATGAACAATTCGGTAGAGCTCTACCCACGGAACATCCCTGCCAAGTTTCATCAAGATTGGCCCAGTGGTTTGGGAGGAGATGTTTAAAGAAATTGTGCACGGCGGACGACGCACGACGGACATTGGGCGAGCATAAAAGCTCACAATGAGCACTTAGTGCTCAGGTGAGCTAAAAAGGCCGAACAAATATTTTCTCTGAATTAGAAGAGGTTAGACATATGAGAATCATGAAACGGAAAATATAAATCTAATAAGGACTCTGACTCTATGCTACAACAATCCCTCGTTCTTCCTATCCAAGCTTCTAAATGATTTACCACATAGTCTGCACTGTTAAAGACTCTAGGGAAGCTGCTTTTTGAAAACAATGTGGGAAATGGAGAACATTTCATGATTTGAGCGACATTTATATATGTTGTCTGTTGAGTACTTTCAATCTGAACAAGTCTAAAATTTTATTGTGTGATAAACGCTTAAGCTACTCGCATGTTTTCGGTGGTGATAAATGAGTAAATCCCGCATACCGAACAAATACGTAATATCACACCGATTCAGGTTTTTGAAAACATTGGGAAAGGAAAAATGCTGGTCACCAGCATTTCCTCCTCCTCCCACAAAGCTTTTTATAACTTCTAAAACTATATTTTGTAATCTTTGAGGCACTGTTTGAATGTAATCTGCGTGAAATTTTGTCATATTGTAAAGGAATGTTAAACATACATGGGACATTTGCATCTTGGGCAACCGTCGGGACCCAGAACTATCCCCTTGTTACATGGGGCTACACAGCGTGTGGGGGCAGAGGTCAATATAGCTGCTGTCATGGCTGGGTGGGTTTTCTGGGGCTGGAGTGTTGAAGTTAAGGGCATGTTTGTTGTAGTAGAGGGCTGCAAGTGTAGTTGCACCAGTACTGTAAAAGAGAATCAGTGAGGAAATTAATTGATTCTATAGTGTCTAGCACCGTTTTTAACACTATTTCAATTATATCGCTGCGACCAGTGCTCCCTATTCATGCTGTCCTGGAGTTTCTCTAAGCAGTTTTCTGCACAATATTCTTTCCAAGCCACTTGCTAGTTTCTCACATATCCATCGTCGAAACAATGATGAGTAGTGAAAGAGCTATGACTCCTGTCGCAATGACCATCATCAACCCTGGGGGAAAAAACTGCGCTACCGGGGCTCGGCCGAAGTGAATCTTTTTTTACGATATCAAAGAAGACAGCCAAGATGGCCCTGTGTTTTTAAGGGGATCATAGCTAATTTTTTTGAGGTATTGAAACTTTGGAAACAAAATAATTATTTTTCAAAGCAATTTTGAAAAGGTCACATGTAAAAGTCATTTCAAAATATGTCAGTTGCCAACAATAATCTGTTGTTTTTCGACAGATAAAAGTTTCTCTAAAATTTTTTGAAAAGGGTCACCTTAGGGACAGAGGAATTTTTAAGAATTTCTTCATGTTTGTACAGTGCAAGTAGCGTCTCCCATCCCATCAGAGCCATGTTTCTTGTAGGATAAAAAATTCGCGAACACCTTTTGAAAAGGATCACCAAATGAACATTACTTTGAAATTAATTCAAAATCTGACATGCGTTCCAGAGAAGAATTGAGAAATTCCTCTTCATGTCCCTATGGTGCAAATAGCCCCCACCACCAGAGCCATGTTTCTTGACAGATCACAATTTTGAGAACAAATTTTGAAAAGAATCACCAAAGTAACAAGTTTTAGCATGGGAACAAAGAAGGAAAACTTTAGAAGTCTTCTGTGAAACTAGAAAGCATACGGCTTTCAAAGTTTGATATTTGGTCTTTGGCATCTATTAGTGGACCTCTACCTAGTTTGTTCAAATGATGCCCCTGGGATCAAAAGTGACCCCTCCCGGGGCTCACAAGTTCGAGCATAGGAACAAAGAAGAACTCTGGTTGCCATGGCAACAAAAAGGAAAAAAAACGTTAAAAATCTTCCCCTGGGGTCAACACTGGCCCCATCCCGGAGGACACAAGTTTGAGCATAGGAACAAAGAGGGAAAACTTTAAAAAAAAATCTCCTCCTCTAAAACTTGAAGGCGTAGAGCTTTGATATTTGGTATGTAGCATCTCCTAGTGGACCTCTACCAAGTTTATGATGCTCCATGGGTCAAAACTGGCCCGGCCCCGGGGGTTACAAGTTTAAACATGGGGACAAAGAATGAAAATTTTGATATTCCTCTTGTCAAAAACTAAAAGGCATAGAGCTTTGATATTTGGTATGTAGCATCTCCTAGTGGACATCTACCTAGTTTGTTCAAATGATGCCCTTGGGGTAAGAAATAGTCCAGACCCGGGGCTTATAAGTTCGAACACTGGAACAAAGAAGGAAAACTTTAAAAAATTCTTCTCGGAAACTTGGTGGCGTAGAGCTTTGATACTTGGTATGTAGCATCGTATAATGGACCTCTACAAAGTTTGTTCATATGATGCCCCTGGTGTCAAAACTGGCCCTGCCCCAGGGGTAGGAACAAAAAAAGAAATTTTTGAATTTTTTCTTCTCTAAAACTAGAAGGCATAGAGGTTTGTATTTGCCATGTAGCAATTCCTAGTGAACCTCTACCACGTTTGTTCATATTGTGCCCTTGGGTCAAAACTGGCCCTGCCCCGAGGGTCACAGGTTCGAACATAGCAACAACGAAGGAAAACGTTAAAAATCTTCTTCTGAAACTTGAAGGTGCAGAGCTTTGATATTTTGAATGCAGAATCTTCTGGTGGACCTCTACCAAGTTTGGTCATACGATGTCTCTGGCGTCAAAACTGGTCCTGTCCCGGAGGTCACAGGTTGGAACATAGGAACAAAGAAGGAAAACTTTAAATTTCTTTTTCACTTAAACGGGAAAGTGTAGAACTTTGATATTTGGTATGTAGCATCTCCGAGTGGACCTATACAAAGTTTGTTCCAAGGATGCTGCTTTGGTCGAAACTGGCCCAGCCCCAGGGATGACAAGTTCGAAATGATTGTTGAAAAATAATGGAGTACTCTTCCTAGCACAAATTTTGAGTTATTCCCCTTTGACCTTCATTTCTATAGCATTTCTTGCTTGTTCGGAGCAAAACTTTATCATCTTAAGTAGGAATCTTTTGAAATTTGGTATGCTTATTTGTTGCAATATTTAGAATTGCACTGCAGAAGAATTGTTAACTCTACCTCATGCTGTCTTTGAGTTATTGCCTTTAAAATGTCATTTTTACAGCATTTAGTGCCTTCCGGAGTATAACTGTCATCTCAAGTCGAAATGACTTCAAACTTGGTATGCATGTTTGTTACAATATTACGGAGTACAGTGCGCAAGAACAATAACTCTACCTAGCGCCAATTTTGAGAAATTCCACTTTGATCTTCATTTTTACAGTATTTCATGCCTGTCTGGAATGGAAGTTTGAAGTCTCAAGTCAAATTGCGACAATTTGCTGCTCTTGTTTCATTATCATTTGGCCTTGAACCTTGATATTTGGTATTTATCTTTATATTAGACCTTTGCTGCTTGGTACTCAGGTGAGCTATATATGACCATCTCGGTCCTCTTGTTTCATATCCAGTCTCCATATAGTGTAAATATACAATGGCCATCAGAGCCATGTTTTTGATGGATCAAAATTTCTCGAACACTTTGCGAAAAGGGTCACTTAAGAATCTTTTCTATGAAATTATACCCAGTCGTTTAAGGGAAGAAGAATTTCTAAGAATTTCTTTATGGCCGTATAGTGCCAGTAGCCCCCAGTCACCAGAGCATATATCTTGATGAATCAAAACTTTGCTAACAATTTTGAGAAGAGTCACCAAAGGAACATCTCTGTATAATTCTTTCAAAATCTGACCCACTGTTTCAGAGAAGAAGAATTTTTAAGAATTTGTTTATTGCCATATAGTGCATGTAGCCCCCAGTCACCAGAGCCATGTTTCTCTAAAGATCAAAATTTAACAAAAATATTTGAAAAGGGACACCAAAGGAACATCTCTGTGAAGTTATTTCAAAATCTGACCAGCCGTTTCAGAGAAGAAGAATTTTAAAGAATTTCTTCATTTCTGAAGAGTGCAAGTAACCCCCATTCACCAGAGCCATGTTTCTAGACGGATCAAAATTTCGCGAACACTTTTTGAAAAGGGACACCCAAGGAACACTTCTGTGAAATTATTTCAAAATCTGAATTGCGGTTTTAGAGGAGAAGATTTGAAAAAAAAATCTTAGAAAAATCCATTGTGTATACTTTTCAAAGAGGACCCCCCCCCCCCCCGAGAAACATTCCAGCCAAGTTTGGTCCTAATCGGCCCAGCGATTTAGGAGAAGAGGATGTTTAAAGAAATCGTTGACGACAGACGCTCGAGCACGATGTGCTGGTGAGCTAAAAAAAATACAAATAGAATAAACCGAAGAAAGCTAAGGGGGAAAATATTTGACAACTAGGCCTATTGTTATTCCTATAGAGGTTTTTCTTAATATTCGGCTGCAGTAACGAGAAAATGGGTTTTCAGACATTTGTGTAATGTGCCGTCTTGGATCAGCCTGCGCAGTCAGCGCAGGCTAATTCATGACGGCACTGTACGACTACATTATTAGTTGTACGGTCAGGTGGCAGGGGACTTGGAAACTTGTTCACGGCTGTGGTGAATCATGTCGCCCCGAGCCGATTGTTCACGGCTGTGGTTAATCATGTCGCCCCGAGCCGAAGGCGAGGTGGCGACATGATTCACCATAGCCGTGAACAAGTTTCCAAGTCCCCTGCCACCTGACCGTACAACGAATTTATTATACTGCAAAGTTTTACCCTTTCAAAGCCCGTTAAGCGAAATTTTCCTGTATTATACGGGAAAAGCCGTTTTACGGTTTTCCCGCATTTAGGTAACGCGAAAAATAAAATGTAAGAAAATATATAAAAATATATGAAAATCTATATATCCGTGAGACTCAAATCTCGGTTCCAGTTTTCATGGAGCCATCTTGGATCCGGCGTTGGTACCCCTTTCAAACTATATGCATGTTATTATTCGAACAGTTGTACCGGTTACCAGTCTAACGGTGCTTCCTTTACAACGAATGCTGTGTTTCCGTTAGAAAATGCAAGGCATAGATCTATAATTACGCTTTTTTTCCCCCTTTTTTTTTAAAGACACAAAAATTAAGAGATTGAGAGTCGACAATTAACGGGTAGTAATTAAGACGAAATATAAAAAAAAAAAAAATGCAAAAAAAGAACTGAAACACAACCCAAATGTCGTCATGGCTTCATTCCAGACCAGTGACGTCATCCTACACCATATTATGTCATAGCACGTTTCGTATTCAAAGAGAGTTTACTGCTGCTGGACTGCGATGGTAAATAGAAATAGAAATGAACTATTCCCCTTTCATAGTCTATCTCATATCAAAATGATCGAATAATAATTGATATAGATCTAGATTATTTTACAATGAATAGAATTGTTATAGTGACTGTAATAGTGACTGTAAGCCTAATAAATCATTCTTATCAGAACTATGTCTTTGAAAACAGTTCATTTTTCTTTCTTGTAGCACTACTGTAGATCCAGTAGATCTATATAAATTAAATTTGCACCTCTACAACTACTGCATTTTGAAAAGCAAAATCGACATATTTAAATTAATTGTCCCCTGCTTTTTATCAAAAGGGGCCTTAATGCCAATGAAGGATCGGATCTAGATCCCTACCAGATGATTGTAATTTATAGAACTAGTCTACAGTACATTAGACTAGTCTAAAAGCAACATTTTCTTGAAAACCACAGTTTTTTTTTCAATTTGTCTGCATTTTGTTTTAAGACGCATTTGTTGTTTGACTCTAAAAATCACTTATTTCCCTATTTTATGCTCCCGCATCGAAAGATCGGGGGCATATTGTTTTACCGTTGTCCGTCTGTCCATCTGGCTGTCCGCCTGTCTGCGCAAACTTGACGTGAAAATTTAACATTTTCTACTCCTAAACTAATTTAGTTACAATTAAGGCTCATATTTGGTATGAAGGCACACCTCATCAATACAGATCTACTGGTACCAAGGTCAAGATCATCTGCAAAGGTCAAGGTTGAATATCAAGGTTACATTTCTCAAAAAATGGCCGTTTCGGGGTCATTCGTGTTTCAATAACACTTCTTGTTTTTTCTAGGCTTTTTTCAGAAACAACATCAAAATATTGTCATAGCCCTGTCTTTTTTTTGTGTGTGTCTTCTTTCTTATTGTCATGCAAAACTGTGACATTTTATATTATATAATACAATCTGTACGTAATAAAAAATACTTCCTTCTCACTTAGACTAGTTATAAACAAATAAATTAGAAACACAGTCCACAGTACAGGGGCAGGTAACTATCAAACAATTGGACACATTTATGCCCCTTGTTTGATACTTTTTTCACTGAAAAACAACTGTAGCAGAGTTTTGTCTCCTGCATCCCATATTTTTTTTTCTTATTCAATAGATCTAACACTCTCTTCTTTAATTTCATATCTATCGGGAGTGCATCTCATTTCCTTTTTTTTTTTTGTTTGAATTATTGTTGATGTATAATATATTGATTCATCAAAATGAGTAAAACTGCTTTGACTGAGCGTAACTTTGCCTTAAGCCTTACACCTATCAGTAATTATGGAAAAGCAGACAATTCTTACAACAATGCCTTAAGCCTTACAGCTATTAGTTATTTTGCAAAAGCAGACCATTCTTACCATTTCAGTTCAACAAAAAACATGGTAAGATTGAAAAGGTATGTTTCAAATTATCAATCATACTGTTGCAAAAGTCACAAAGGAAACAAAAAAATATGTATACAGACTTCAAAAGAACATATACAGACATTAAAAACCAAAAAATATATACAGACATAAGTAAGGCAAAAAGAAACAGCTTGAAACAAGTAAAGGGGGATAACTTGATGAAATCATGTAGAAGGACCAAATCAATGCATACAGGGTTGTTGGAAAAAAATCTCTTGAAGAAAACTCAGTTCTTAAATCATTCAATAATGATTCAACAACTGGTTCACATGAGGCACACAGGAATTATGGATTATATGACTTGAACAACCAGTCCCAATTTATGGAAGCCCCTGTTTTACAAATACAAAATCAGGCATTCAAACAATTCGATGTTCCTGGTGATGGAAATTGCTTTTTCAGTTGTCTTAGCCTTGCACTATATGGCACTTATACAAATGGAGGTATACTGCTTAATCTCATCTGCAGTCACATTTTGAAAAACTGGGGCACATGGTGCCAATCTGTGATCTTGTCACACGATGCATCAGTATCCCAAGCATATATACATCTCATGCTAAGCAGAAATGGTTGGGCTACCTCATGTGAAATAAAAGTAGCAAGTAAAATACTGAAGATTGACATCAAAACATTTCTTAAAGGAGTTGCATTTAACAGGGACCAGATTAAGTTTATCACACGCTATCACTGTGAAACGTTTTCATCGACAAATTCAACACAAACTATAAGCCTACATTTAGCTAATTCACATTTCACCTTACTTCATCCATTTTCAAGTGGTGCAATATGTAAATCAATAACATTAAAAAACACATGTACATCCACAAATACTTCAGACACAAAATTAAATGTCAGTTTAAAGCTGTCTGGATTGAAAAGGAAGATAAATAATGTACATGTCAAAACCAATTCTCTCCCTCCTCTTAAAAAATCAAGACAAACACTGAAGCCAAATGCACAGCAATATGTTGACAGTGAATCTATTTCACAACTAAGTCCTGATGAGTCGAATACTTTTCAGAAATGTAGGAAACTTGGAATTAAGTATTATGCCCCAGTCTCTTCTGAATCAAAAACGCAAAAGTATAACAGAATGAAGAGAAATATGAAGAACATAAGCTCTACTGAACAAAAACTTAAAGTTCATGCCTATCAATTCCCAGATCCACCACCTTTAAGCAGTGATGCCCACTTTAAGTTGGTTATTGACTGTATCAGAGGGTTTAAAGTACATGAATTTATGTAGGCCTATGTGATTTTGTTTTAAATAGATCTAGTACATCTATTATCGTTCAATTTCGTGGCTTTGCTTTTTTGTGCTGCCCTCTATATACATTTTTGTAGGGGATAATATTTCCAGCAGCCAACAGTTGTTCAAAATTTCTAGTCTGCTTCAGATTGGAACCGCCCTTCCTCCCTCCCCCAAATAATTTTTTTTCATTGACAAAAAATTATTTCGATATAAATTGACAGGCTGATGAGTTTGTGCTTTTTCCGTTCATAGGTAGCACCTATTATTATATTAATCTCACGAATCGAGTATGCTGACGAAATAGAAATTCCCTTCTGAGTGCCCCAATTCAATGAAAACTGACGTCACTGGAAACTGACGTCACTAAAACGTGCAGTTTGGTGCATAAATGTGCAGTCTGGTGATCGATCGACGCCGCCATTTTGAATGTTGTGTTGCACGTGTAGTGATGTTTACGGGGCACTCAAAAGGGAAATTGAAACGGCTGCTTTCCTCGTAATTCGTAGGATTGCAAGCAGGCTGGGTAGTTCTTATTTCAAATCCTATATTTTTTTCTCGATATAAATAGGGTTTGGAATGGGAATCAATTGACCTGTGGGACCCCGTGTGGTTTAATCGGGGGTATAAGAATAAACCACTGCAGTCCCGCGATCGTAACATCTGCCATTTCATCTGGCGGAACAAAAGTGACAGCATGCATGTCGTTAAAGGCGACAAAAGGAGCATCATTTTGTGTTTCGTCCATTCCTCATTTATCATTTTTGTCTTATGTTGTTGCACATGTATGTTATTTTCGCCTCGCATTATTGTTTACTAAGTAAGTACGCCCAATATGACCTAAGTTGTCGACGGGCCTTAAAACGCTATGGATTCATTCATTCAAACGGGAAATTGACTTTACTGGTTTTTGCCAGGGAACATGATATATGTTCCCGGCATGTTAACCAATCAGATCACGAGAAATTTCTTTGCAGTATAATAATAAGTATTGTCCTACTGTTGACTTGTGTAAAACAGAAAATTACATAAACTAGAGCTATCACTCAACGTGATCGTACCCCCCACCAGCTCCTTGCCACCAAAACAGGTCTTTGTCACAGAATGCAGAATGGTTGAGTACAAAAGTAAAAGTTGAACATGAGCGGCAAATTGTCGCAAGATACGCCCGTCTTACCCCTAGTTGTTAAGCTGGGGCATGCACCGGACCAAATTCAAGTATGAAAAACGACAAAGGGCAATAACTAAAAAATCAAGTGAGCAAGAGTTATGATTCCTGTGCACTGCACTCCCCCTTGATGAGATCTATCCATCCATGAAATTTCATAACCCTAGGTAGTATAGTTTTGGAGATACGCTCCGGACAAAATTAAAGTATGAAAAACAACAAAGGGCAATAACTCAAAAATTAAACAAGCAAAAGTTATGATTCCTGTGCACTGCACTCCCCCTTGATGAGATCTATCCACCCATGAAATTTCATAACCCTAGCTAGTATAGTTTTGGAGATACGCTCTGGACAAAATTCAAGTATTAAAAACGACAAAGGGCAATTAACTCAAAATTTAAGCAAGCAGGAGTTATGATTCCTGTGCACTGCACTCCCCCTTGGTAAGATTTATCCAGCCATGAAATTTCATAACCCTAGCTAGTATAGTTTTGGAGATACGCTCTGGACAAAATTCAAGTATTAAAAACGACAAAGGGCAATAACTCAAAAATTAAGCAAGCAAGAGTTGTAATTCCCGTGCACTGCACTCCCCCTCGATGAGATCTATCCACCCATGAAATTTCATAACCCTAGCTAGTATAGTTTTGGAGATACGCTCCGGACAATATTCAAGTATTTAAAAAAAACAAAGGGCAATAACTCAAAAATTAAGCTAGCAAGAGTTATGATTCCTGTGCACTGCACTCCCCCTCGATGAGATCTATCCACCCATGAAGTTTCATAACCCTAGCTAGTATAGTTTTGGAGATATGCTGCGGACAAAATTCAAGTATGAAAAAGAAATTTGTCAAGAATCATCAAAGGGCCATAACTCCATAAAACCTAAATAAACCATAACCAAAATAGGATATGCACATCTCTGCTTTATACTGAGTCTATTTGTGTAGTTTGAACCAAATCTGTCCAATAGTTGATGAGAAAAAGAGCGGACAAAAGATTTCATGAAAGGGCCATAACTCAGTGAAAAATCAATGAACCATAACCAACATTTTATATGCACATCTCTGCTTGATACTGAGTTAACCTGTGAAGTTTGAATAAAATTCGTCCAGTAGTTTATGAGAAATAGAGCGGACAAAAAGCTACAGACCGACCGACCGACGGACGGACGGAC
Source organism: Tridacna crocea (assembly GCA_943736015.1). Lineage (NCBI taxonomy): Eukaryota > Metazoa > Mollusca > Bivalvia > Cardiida > Cardiidae > Tridacna > Tridacna crocea. The sequence continues at coordinate 12,945,756 of OX031057.1, read as the reverse complement.
CGACGGACGGACGGACGGACCGACCGACAAGCTGACTCCTATATACCCGCCAAACAGAGTTTTGGGGGGTATAAAGATGGAAATGGTCGGATTAGACGACAAAATTTAAAGCCTTGTCCAAATTGAAAGCATTTGCAGACGACAATTTCATGTGGCTTAAACTGTGCAATTAATCCTTGATAGGGTATAAAAGACTGTGGGAAAAGGAGAAAATGCTGGTTACCAGCATTTTCTCCTTTTCCCACAATGTTTTCAAAAGGCTTCTTTCCCAAGGTCGTTAAAAGTAGGCATTGTATGGTAAAGAGGCAATCAGATGTCCGAGTGCCCCTTTTCGCGTGTTGTAGGTCATCAACATTAGTATATATATATATATCGCCTTCACCAACACATGGTAATAGGGTAGGAATTGGTTGGTTGTATTGGGGTTTAACACCACTTTAACAGCTAAGGTCATATCCAGTATATATATATCGGTGACGCCCTTGTGTATGTGTTTCCTGGCTTTCTCACACCGGTACTAACACAACTTCCTTTCCAAAGCCACCGACTACTTTACTCACATGCTTCAGCAGAGGTGAGAGGTGAAAATACGCCGGAAAGAAAGTTCGCCTCAACCGGGTATCGAACTCACAACCTCCAGATCATGAATCCAACACGCTCACCACTGAGCCACCCGGGCGAGCTCTAGGGTAGGAAGGATATACTGAATTTGCGTCGTCCGTCCATTGATGTAAGTTTACGTTCTCTTTCCCCATACAGTTTTTAGCTAGTTCGGTTCAGCATTTATGAGAACCTCCCTATCGTTTAAACCTTGAGCTCACAACTTCCCTTAAATAGCATATTTCCATTAAAGGAAACTTTACAGCCAATCGTAAAAACCTCAATTTTGTTATTTCAAAGGTATTTTTCGGGGAGTAGTCTATACTAGGAGCGTAGACCACCTTTTTGAGCAAAAATCGGAATCATTCCATTGTTGCACGATTAATCAATGTAGTGTGCAATCATATCGATGGAGCTTAGTTTTCAAATCTAATTTTAGTCGTAACGGGAACCAAGAGCATTTGACGTGTCTCAGGCAAACGAATTCTAGGGATCCTCTGAGGTAGAACATTGTGGTGATAGGTATTTGGGAAGTAGATGTTCATATTATTTTCTAGCAGGGTCGACAGAATACTGTCGATTCAAAAAACGGGGGGTATTTGGGAGTAGATGATAATCTGTTCTTTCAACTACGGTCGGTTGTGATAAATACATGTACGCAATCAAAAATAGGGGGAAAAAAATCCTAATGTTCGTTATGTTCGTTGAGCGGGGAAGAAACCAATTCTTTTTCCGACAATTATGTGCTAGGCAGGGGGACTCTCTCTCTCTCTCTCTCTCTCTCTCTCTCTCTCTCTCTCTCTCTCTCTCTCTAAAGGTCACAAAGTGACAGCGGTAAATGGATTGAATTGGATGTTAGTCTTCTTATTATCAGACACTTTTATAACAATCCTATAAAACAGTGAAACTTCCAATAATGCATTTATTCCACAGCCAGATACAGAGTGAAGATCGCTTTAGATCCATCAGCATTATTAGAACTAGATTTTTATACAAAATGATTAATCCTGCAACAGTGGCTCCAATGACTCCAATTTTTGCTAAAAAAAAGTGGTCTACGCTCCTAGCATAGACTACTAATGTAGATGAAAGATCAGACTGCACGTCCGCAAAAGGTCCGGGAGTCGCTTAGCAGGGTTAAAAGAAATACGATAGAGAACCTGTAGGTTTCGAAACTACATCTCCGGATGGTTGGGCAGATAACAAAATTAATAAAACCCATGATCATGTTCTCATCTGTATGTGTGTTAAGTAACGTGCTCAGTTTGTCCAAATAGAAATTATATCATCTGCAAGTCACATTTGATATGTTGCTTGCAAGCGCTTTCGATACAGATCATTCTGAAATGTCTAAAATTTGAGTGTAGATCTCTGATCGGTCCTTTCTCCAATATTTTTTTCACTAAATATATTCCATTAAATCCACGATGATTTTTTTCTGGTCAATAGTCATCTATCATTTTTTTTAAACCCAATCCCAGCAATAAAAAGTTTAAGAGTAACCCCCTCATGAAACAAGAAATCAAATTTATTTATGCCAGAGTGATTTTTCCGTTTACACAGTGCACTAAATTTAACTCAATGACCTTGGCTTCATAGAAACCGATAGCTGACGAATTGAATAGTGTAACTGATGACGTCGATCATTCATACACTCCATTCACTGTTGGCATAGTGTATTTTTATAGTTTTAGGAACAAATAAAGATAAACACGCATCATTTTCTCAAGGTTTATTTGGATAGTTTCCTCTTCGCAAGTTTTTTAAAGAAAAAGCAATCGATCTTGTTGCATTTGACTGATTCAGCATGGAGCTCTAAATATAGCCCATAAACAGTTTGCATGAAATCTAAAACTAGATACTACACAACAATTTGGAAAAACCGAAAGTAGTCCTATTGCGTTCATCGAAAAATAACATGCCGCTTTTTCCATCACATGACCTTACACCATGAGTGCAATTATATATGCAGGTTGACCATGGCAACAAAAAGGAAAAAAAAAACGTTAAAAATCTTCCCCTTGGGTCAAAACTGGCCCCCGGGGGACACAAGTTTGAGCATAGGAAAAAGGAGGAAAAACTTTAAAAATCTTCTCCTCTGAAACTTGAAAGCGTACAGCTTTGATATTTGGTATGTAGCATCTCCTAGTGGACCTCTACCAAGTTTGTTCACATGATGCCCCATGGGTCAAAACTGGCCTCGACCCGGGGGTTACAAGTTCAAACATATGACTAAGAACGAAAACTTCGATATTCCTCTTGTCAAAAACTAAAAGGCATAGAGCTTTGATAATTGGTATGTAGCATCTCCTAGTGGACCTCTACCTAGTTCGTTCAAATGATGCCCTTGGGGTAAAAAATGGTCCAGCCCCGGGGATTAAAGTTCAAACACAGGAACAAATCAGGAAAACTTTAAAAGAATCTTCTCGGAAACTTGGTGGTGTAGAGCTTTAATATTTGGTATGTAGCATCGTCTAATGGACCTCTACCAAGTTCGTTTATATGATGCCACTAGTATCAAAACTGGCCCTTCCCCGGGGGTAGGAACAAAGAAAGAAAATTTTAAAGTTCTTCTCTAAAACTAGAAGGCATAGAGCTTTGATATTTGGTATGTAGCAATTCCTTGTGATCTACCACGTTTGTTCATATTATGCCCTTGGGGTCAAAACTGGCCCTGCCTCGGGGGTCACAGGTTCGAACATAGCAACAACGAAGGAAAACGTTAAAAATCTTCTGATGAAACTTGAAGGTGCAGAGCTTTGATATTTTGAATGCAGAATCTTCTGGTGGACCTCTACCAAGTTTGGTCATACGATGTCTCTGGCGTCAAAACTGGTCCTGTCCCGGAGGTCACAGGTTGGAACATGGGAACAAAGAAGGAAAACTTTAAATTTCTTTTTCACTTAAATGGAAAGGTGTAGAGCTTTGATATTTGGTATGTAGCATCTCCGAGTGGACCTATACAAAGTTTGTCACAAGGATGCTGCTTTGGTCGAAACTGGACCAGCCCCGGGGATGACAAGTTCGAACATAGGAACAAAGAAGGAAAATTTAAAATTCCTCATTGAAGCAAGAAGGCATTCGTTAGCTCACCTTAGCACCCGTGAGCTATTGTGATCGCTCGTCGTCCAGCATCCGTTGTCCGTCAACAATTTCTTTAAACATCTTCTCCTAAACCACCGGGCCAATCTTGATAAAACTTGGCAGGATGTTCCTTGGGTGCTACCACAGTTGTTCAAAGAATCGAATTTCTCCCATAACTCTGGTTACAGAATTTTCTGCTTGTCTGGTATATAACATTGTCATCTAAAGCCTGAACATCTTCAAATTTGATGTGCATGATTGTTGAAAAATCATGGAGTGCAGTGCACAAGAACCATTACTCTTCCTAGCACAAATTTTGAGTTATTCCCCTTTGACCTTCATTTCTATAGCATTTCTTGCATTGAAATTTGGTCTGCTTATTTGTTGCAATATTTTGAAGTGCACTGCACAAGAATTGTTAACTCTACCTCGTGCTGTCTTTGAGTTTTTGTCTTTTGAATACCATTTTTACAGCATTTAGTGCCTTCCGGAATATAACTGTCATCTCAAGTCGGAACGAGTTCAAACTTGGTATGCATGTTTATTGCAATATTACGGAGTACAGTGCGCAAGAACAATAACTCTACCTAGCGCCAATTTTGAGAAATTCCACTTTGATCTTCATTTTTACAGTCTTTCATGCTTGTCTGGAATGGAAGTTCGAAGGCTCAAGCCAAATTGCGACAATTCGCTGCTCTTGTTTCATCATCATTTGGCCTTGAACCTTGATATTTGGTATTTATCTTTATATTAGACCTTTGCTGCTTGGTACTCAGGTGAGCGATAGAGGACCATCGTGGTCCTCTTGTTTCATATCCAGTGTCCATATAGTGTAAATATACAACAGCCATCAGAGCCATGTTTCTTGATGGATCAAAATTTCTCGAACACTTTGCGAAAAAGGTCACTTAAGAATCTTTTCTGTAAAATTATACCCAGTCGTTTAAGGGAAGAAGAATTTTTAAGAATTTCGCGAACAGCTCTTGAAAAGAGTCACTAAAAGAACATTTCCGTGAAATTATTTCAAAATATGACGAGCCGTTCCAGAGAAGAAGACTTTTTAAGAATTTCTTTATGGCCGTCTAGTGCCAGTAGCCCCCGGTCAGCAGAGCATGTATCTTAACGGATCAAAATTTTGCAAACAGTTTTGAGAAGAGTCACCCAAGGAACATCTCTGTATAATTATTTCAAAATCTGACTAGCTGTTTCAGAGAAGAAGAATTTTTAAGAATTTTTCAATTACCATATAGTGCATGTAGCCCCCAGTCACCAGAGCCATGTTTCTCTAGAGATCAAAATTGAACAAAAATATTTGAAAAGGGACACCAAAGGAACATCTCTGTGAAGTAATTTCAAAATCTGACTAGCTGTTTCAGAGAAGAAGAATTTTTAAGAATTTCTTCATTTCTGAATAGTTCAAGTAACCCCCATTCACCAGAGCAATGTTTCTCGACGGATCAAAATTTCGCGAACATTTTTTGAAAAGGGACACCCAAGGAACATTTCTGTGAAATTATTTCAAAACCTGACCGGCGGTTTTAGAGAAGATTTCAAAAAAAAAATCTTAGAAAAATCCTTTTGTGAATACTTTTCAAAGAGGAACATCCCCCTTTGCCCCCCCCCCCCAACATTCCAGCCAAGTTTGGTCCTAATCGGCTCAGTGATTTAAGAGAAGAGGATGTTTAAAGAAATCGTTGACGACGCACGACGTCGATATCCTTTAAGCTTCCCTTGAGCACAATGCGCTGAAGAGAGCTAAAAAAAATACAAACAGAATAAACCGAAGAAAGCTAATCGTTCCTCTATACGAGGGAGAAACTATTTGACAACTAAGCCTATTGTTATTCCTATTGAGGTTTTTCTTAAAATTCGGCTGCAGAAACGCGAAAAGAGGTTTTCGGACATTCGTGTAATGTGCCGTCTCGGATCAGCCTGAGCAGTCAGCGCAGGCTAATTCATGACGGCACTCTACGACTTCATTAAGTATTGTCCTACTGTAGACTTGTGTAAAACAGAAAATTACATAAAAGATGGAAATGGTCGGATTAGACGACAAAATTTAAAGCCTTGTCCAAATTGAAAATGTTTACAGACGACAATTTCATGTGGCTTAATTGAATGGTGCAATTAATCTTTGATAGGGTAGAAAACAATGTGGGAAAAGGAGAAAATGCTGGTTACCAGCATTTCCTTCTTTTCCCACAATGTTTTCAAAAGGCTTCTTTCCCAAGGTCGTTAAAAGTAGGCATTGTGTGGTAAAGAGTCAAGCAGATGTCCGAATGCCCCTATTCGCGTGTTGTAGGTCATCAACATTAGGATATATCGCCTTCACCAACACATGGTAATTAATAGGGTAGGAAGGATATACTGAATTCGTGTCGTCCGTCCATCGATGTAAGTTTACGTTCTGTTTCCTCAACAGCTTTTAGCTAATTTGGTTCAGCATTTATGTGAACCTTCCTATCTTTTAAACCTTAAGCCCACAACTTCCCTCAATAGGCACTTTTCCATTGAAGGGAACTTTACAGCCAATCGTGAAAACCTCAATTTTGTTATTTCAAAGGTATTTTTCGGGGAGTAGTCTGTACTAGGAGCGTAGACCACCTTTTTGAGCAAAGATCTACGGAATCCTGTTTCCGCCATCCACTTTTCGACCTACGAGGAACTCGAAAAGTAGAAATTAGGCACACTAACTTCCACTTTTCTAACAAAAAAGTTACCTCGAAAGGTCGAAAAGTTGAAGTTTTTGACCTGACAATTGTCATAAAACTTTCCACTTTTCGACTTCACGTTTGTCTAGAAAAGTAGAAATTAGGAAGCACTAACTTCCACTTTTCGCCTTAAAATGCTAGGTCGAAAAGTAGAAAAGTGGAAGTTTTTCACATGACAATTGTCAATAAAACTTCCACTTTTCGACCTAGAAAAGACAAAGTCGAAAAGTTGAAAAGTCGAAAAGTTGAAAAGTAGAAGTTAGCGTTAAAACTTCCACTTTTCTAATTAGGACTGATTATCACGGGATGTTTGTTTATCAGCACCGAATAATGTTGGAGCCGGTGTAGGGGTAAAAATTCCTGTGTCACCGGTCCTTCGTATTTGGACCCGGTGAAAGTTAAACCTCCACCAAATAAGCATACATGTACACTGTTTAAGTCTGACATCTATCTTTATCCGATACCGCCTATGGGCTGAGCTTATAGTTACACAAATCTAGTCAGGAACTGCGCATCAAGCGTGCGCCCAATTTGACATTTTCAAACCACGTTTAACCCATTACGAGATGACAAAAAATAAAAGACTGTCCAAATTTAAAGAAACTGAATACGACATTTCAAAGTGTGCATTGAAATCTAAGTGTAATATAGAGTAGACAACATTGTGAGAGAAATAGTTTGTAAAAAGTTATTTCTCCTTTTCTAACAATGTTTTCCTAAATAATATTTTGCAAAGGTGTCAAAAACAGGAATCGTGTGGTAATGGGTTGAAATCTGTGACTTGTCAACATCTGGGTCGTTGGTTCGAACACTGGCTTGGCGTGGGCACCGGGATCCTTCATAATCTTTGCAAGGTTAATAAAAATGTCGATGTAGGCCTATCTATGATGCTGATTGGAGTCGATTATGGATTTATGTCCTCCGAACTCGATTACGGATTTCTGTCCTCGGAACTCGATAATTTCCCCATTGTTACATTAACATCAATATGACCTCCCCGAATCTGCCGCGTTGGCATTTCGGTTGAGTAATGTCTAGTAGTATCATTTCATGATATGCAACCCGTCACATGAAAAGGGGCCATCTCGATCTGGTCAGACTGCAGGAATTGTGCCATGTTGAAACTTTTCGCCTATAGCAGGTTTTCTCAAAGTAAATCCGAGTTGGATGAGATCCCTTAAAAGATGGTTTAACGGATGATCTTTCGGCAATCTATCTGCGATTTTCCAGATCGCACATGTCGCAGCTTAGTTTTTTGACAAGTCAAAAACCTAGTTTCGATCTTTTTTTTTTGGGGGGGGGATACTTTCCTTCGACCTTGTGCGACTACAGAAGACCAAGGTGTGTTCAACCGCCGATTACTTGCGATCAGCGGCGATCAAGCCACATTTTGAGATCGCAACTCAGTCTTCAGGGAATATTTTTCGGTGAAATGGGTCCTTTAAACTTTAAAGACTAATCAGTGTCCAAAGTATCAACTATATGGCTTGCAATATGCGAAAAAGGGCATTCCGACATTTCCATAATGTGTCGTCTCGGATCAGCCTGCGCAGATCGTACAGGCTGATCCGACACGGCACTTTAAGACCACATTAGATTTTGTGCCACAGTAGACTTGCGCTAAATTGAAAATTACATAAAACGGAAAGTGTCGAACTACGAGGGCTGATGCGAAGCGACACTTTACGTAAATGTCCGTATGCCCCTTTTCGCATGTTGCAGGCCACATGATTTAAATACATCTAATAATGTGTACACCGTTAAAGCCTGAAGGACGTGGCAATGCGATAAGGGCGGGTTTAAAATGAACATTAGGGAGTTGCCGTATTATGGCTGACATCAGTCTTATTCGGTGAACATTTAACCTCTACCATTCGCTCCCGCCATCTTCCTTTGTCCGGTGTACATTTAAAATAGTAACGCGACCAATTTATCCGGCGAAAAATTAGTCCTAACTAGAAAAGTGGAAGTTTTAATCGGCTAACTTCCACTTTTCGACTTTTCAACTTTTCGACTTTTCAACTTTTCGACTTTGTCTTTTCTAGGTCGAAAAGTGGAAGTTTTATTGACAATTGTCATATGAAAAACTTCCACTTTTCTACTTTTCGACCTAGCATTTTCAGGCGAAAAGTGGAAGTTAGTGCTTCCTAATTTCTACTTTTCTAGACAAACGTGAAGTCAAAAAGTGGAAAGTTTTATGACAATTGTCAGGTCAAAAACTTCAACTTTTCGAGGTAACTTTTTTGTTAGAAAAGTGGAAGTTAGTGTGCCTAATTTCTACTTTTCGAGTTCCTCGTAGGTCGAAAAGTGGATGGCGGAAACAGGATTCCGTAAAGATCGGAAGCATTCCACTGTTGCACTATTAATCAATTCATTGTGCAATCATATCGACGAAGCTTAGTTTTCAAATCTATTTTTAGTCGTAAGGGGAACCAAGAGTAATTGACGTGTCTCAGGCAAACGAATTATAGGGATCCACTGAGGTAGAACATTGTGGGAATAGGTATTTGGGAAGTAGATGTTCATATTATTTTCTAGCAGGGTCGATAGAATACCAACGACTTCAAAAACGGGGGTATTTGGGAGTAGATGATAATACGTTCTTTCAACTACGATCGGTTGTGATACATACATGTACGCAGTCAAAACTAGGATGGAAAAAGTCCTAATGTCTGTTGAGCGGGGAAGAAACCAATTCTTTTTCCGACAATTATGTGCTAGGCAGGGGGAGTCACGCAAATCTCTCTCTTTCTTTCTCTCTCTCTCTCTCTCTCTCTAAGGTCACAAAGTGACAACGGTAAATTAATTGAAAAGGATGTTAGTCTTCCTATTATAACCTATTCAAACCAGATAACTTTACAAGTCCAGACTCTTTTATAACAATCGTATAAAACAATGAAACTTCCTATAATGCATTTATTCCACAGCCAGATACAGAGTGAACATCGCTTTAGATCCGGTAGCATTATTAGTACTAGATTTTTATGTAAAATGATTAATCCTGCAACAGTGGAATGACTCCAATTTTTGCTAAAAAAAGTGGTCTACGCTCCTAGCATAGACTACTAGTGTAGATCAAAATTCAGACTGCACGTCCGCAAAAGATCCGGGAGTCGCTTAGCAGCCTAAGGGTTAAAAGAAATACGATAGAGAACCTGTAGGTTTCGAAACTACATCTCCGGATGGTTGGGCAGATAACAAAATTAATAAAACCCATCATGTTTTCACCTGTATGTGTGTAAAGTAACGTGCTCAGTTTGTCAAATAGAAATTATATCATCTGCAAGTCACATTTGATATGTTGCTTGCAAGCGCTTTCGATACGGATCATTCTGAAATGTCTAAAATTTGAGTGTAGATCTTTAATCGGTCCTTTCTCCGATATTTCTTTCACTAAATACATTCCATCAAATCCATGGTGATTTTTTTCTGGTCAATAGTCATCTATCATTTTTTTTAACCCAATCCCAGCAATAAAAAGTTTAAGAGTAACCCCCTCATGAAACAAGAAATCAAATTATTTATTTATGCCAGAGTGATTTTTCCGTTTACACAGTGCACTAAATTTAATTCAATGACCTTGGCTTCATAGAAATCGATAGCTGACGTATTGAATGGTGTAACTGATCACGTCGACCATTCATACACTCCATTCACTGTTGGCATAGTGTATTTTTATAATTTTAGGAGCAAATAAAGATAAACACGCATCATTTTCTCAAGGTTTATTCGGTAGTTTCCTCTTCGCAAGTTTTTTAAAGAAAAAGCAATCGCAGATTTTTGTGCTTTCATCGGGATATAAAATGCAATTGCCTTATTACATGGGAAATAACGCCCGAAGAGGGCGCCCGAAGAGGGCGTTATGTTAAGCCATGTAAAAAGGCAATTGCATTTTATATCCTGATGAAAACACGAAAGTCTGCACTCAACCCTTATAATTGCACTCGCTGTTCATTTAAATCTCTTTGCGAAAATAATGGAGAGGGAAATCACGGACAAATACGACAGTAAATACGGGTTAATTTCCTTCGCGGATACTTGATAGAACGGGCATGAATACACAATCTATTTTTAGCTTTTCAACACATTTTTTGCTGTCGAAGGCGGCCATTTGCTGGCTTTGAAATCAATACTTTCGATGATTCATCGAACAAAATTTCAAAAAAAATAATATTATAATGTATATGAACGCTACAATCAACCATCTGAACTTGAGGCTAAGCGGAAGATGTGTTCATTCGAGTGACCTTTTAATAGATAATTTGTGAAGAATATGTGTACGTACCGTCGGCAGATCTGTTCTCGATGAGTATCTATCTGTTGCTGATATATGACTTGGTCTATCCTATGTTTCTTGTAGGACATTCATGAATCGAATGACGCCAAGGTTTTGTGACCCACTTATTAGAACATAAAAAACGGTGTCGCAGCTGTTTATTTTTCAAATATATTTGGTTCCCAGTTCTAGGCTTGTTTCTAATATCATCCAGACCCTATCACGCCAACATTTCAAAAATTCTTCACACAGTGTATTTACTTCTGTCGGTCCTTTCTCCAACATTTCTTTCACTAAATACATTCCATCAAATCCACGATGATTTTTTTTCTAGTCAATAGTCATCTATCATTTTTTATCCCAGCAATAAAAAAGTTTAAGAGTAACTCCGTCATGAAACAAAAAATCAAATTTATTTATGACAGAGTGATTTTTCCGTTTACACAGTGCACTTAATTTAACTAAGTGACCTTGGTTTCATAGAAATCGATCGCTGACGTATTGAATGGTGTAACTGATGACGTCGACCATTCATACACTCTATTCACTGTTGGCATAGTGTATTTTTATAATTTTAGGAGCAAATAAAAATAAACACGCATCATTTTCTCAAGGTTTATTTGGATAGTTTCCTCTTCGCAAGTTTTTTAAAGAAAAAGCAATCGATCTTGTTGCATTTGACTGATTCAGCATGGAGCTCTAAATATAGACCATAAACTGTTTGCATGAAATCTAAAACTAGATACTACAAAACAATTTGGAAAAACCGAAAGTAGTCCTATTGCGTTCATCGAAAAATAACATGCCGCTTTTTCCATCACATGACCCGATTCTGACCAATCAAAAAACGATTTTACACCATGAGTGCAATTATATATGCGTAAAGCAGTTTGCATTCAATCATGAACTGTCTAGTTAAAAAATAAAAAGTAAAAGACTTACGGATATCAATAGTCGCCTGTTGTTGCTTTTAGTCAACAATTCCAAGACAAAAAGCTTGGCATCACTGTTTCAAAAATATTTGGATGTTTACCTGTTCCTGATTTATGGGTTTCCTTGTTATAGGAACAACTAACCGAGATATGAAGTGAATATGGTGGTTGCTTTGGATATATTTTCTTTGGTATTTTCTTGGTAAATGTAGACACCAACCCCCGCTTTCAATTTCTATTTAACATCACGGATAAATGACTCGTAACCTGAAAAGCGGTTTTTAGGGTCTGTCGTTCCAAACTAAATAGAAACAACAGTTGCAGTTCCAGCAAATCAAGAGACAGCGAGTAGCGCATATTTATACAAATGTTATTGCAGCTTTCATGCAAAAATCTGACACGTGAGTACTAAGGCTGTGCGCTGTTGGCACCTAGCAAAAAAAAAAAAAAAAAAACACACACTGTGAGCAATCTATCTTTCTCCTAGAGGAGCCTGAATACCTTTATACAAATAGATTATTCACAATTTATGATTTTTTTATTTCAATACTTTCACTGAGAAAAGAAAAAAAGCAGGAGAGCCATAATGGTCCTATATCGCTCACCTTAGTACTAAGCAGTAAAGGTCTACAATGAAAATTCTTCTTTTCTGAAAAGATTATCGTATCGTATTTGGTAGAGGTCCACTAAAAGATACTACATAATGAAATATCGCAAAGCTCTACGATTTCCAGTTTCAGAGAAAAATATTTTTAAAGTTTTCCTTCTTTGTTCCCATGTTTCGAACTTGTGACAACCAAGGCCGGGCCAGTTTGGACCCCGGGGACATCATGTGAACAAACTTGGTAGAGGTCAAGTAGCATATTCTTCATACCGAATATCAATACTCTTGTCTTAGAGAAGAATTTGGTAAAGTTTTCCTTCTTTGTTCCTATGTTTCAAACTTGTGACCCCCCGGGCGGGGCCAGTTTTGATCCCAGGGGCATCATATGAAAAATCTTGGTAGAGGACCACTAGGAGATACTACATACCAAATATCAAAGCTCTGCACCTTCTAGTTTCAGAGAAGAAGATTTTTAAAGTTTTCCTTCTTTGTTCCTATGTTTCAAACTTGTGACCCCCGAGATGGGGCCAGTTTTGACCTCAGGGCCATTTTATGAAAAATCTTGGTAGAGGTCTACTAGGAGATGCTACATACCAAATATCAAAGCTCTACGCCTTCTAGTTTCAGAGAAGAAGATTTTCAAAGATTTTGCTATTTTTTTTTTCATTTTGGTTACCATGGCAACCCGAGTTATGGCTGGAATTCAATCTCATGAACAACTTTGGTAGAGCTCTACCCAAGGAACATCCCTGCCAAGTTTCATCAAGATTAGCCCATTGGTTTGGGAGGAGAAGATGTTTAAAGAAATTGTGCACGGCGGACGACGCACGACGGACATTGGGCGAGCATAAAAGCTCACAATGAGCACTTAGTGCTCAGGTGAGCTAAAAAGGCCGAACAAATATTTTCTCTGAATTAGAAGAGGTTAGACATATGAGAATCATGAAACGGAAAATATAAATCTAATAAGGACTCTGACTCTATGCTACAACAATCCCTCGTTCTTCCTATCCAAGCTTCTTAATGATTTACCACATAGTCTGCACTGTTAAAGACTCTAGGGAAGCTGCTTTTTGAAAACAATGTGGGAAATGGAGAACATTTCATGATTTGAACGACAGTTATATATGTTGTCTTTTGAGTACTTTCAATCTGAACAAGTCTAAAATTTTATTGTGTGATAAACGCTTAAGCTACTCGCATGTTTTCGGTGGTGACACATGAGTAAATCCTGCCTACCAAACAAATATGTAATATCACACCGATTCAGGATTTTGAAAACATTGGGAAAGGAAAAATGCTGGTCACCAGCATTTCCTCCTCCTCCCACAAAGCTTTTTATAACTTCTAAAACTATATTTTGTAATCTTTGAATGTAATCTGCGTGAAATTTTGTCATATTGTAAAGGAATGTTAAGCATACATGGGACATTTGCATCTTGGGCAACCGTCGGGACCCAGAACTATCCCCTTGTTACATGGGGCTACACAGCGTGTGGGGGCACAGGTCAATATAGCTGCTGTCATGGCTGGGTGGGTTTTCTGGGGCTGGAGTGTTGAAGTTAAGGGCATGTTTGTTGTAGTAGGGGGCTGCAAGTGTAGTTGCGCCAGTACTGTAAAAGAGAGAATCAGTGAGGAAATTAATTGATTCTATAGTGTCTAGCACCGTTTTTAACACTATTTCAATTATATCGCTGCGACCAGTGCTCCCTATTCATGCTGTCCTGGAGTTTCTCTAAGCAGTTTTCTGCACAATATTCTTTCCAAGCCACTTGCTAGTTTCTCACATATCCATCGTCGAAACAATGATGAGTAGTGAAAGTAGTGAAAGAGCTATGACTCCTGTCGCAATGACCATCATCAACCCTGGGGGAAAAAAATTGGCCGCGCTGGGGATCGAACTGGCAATCCTCTTTTCTAGAGTCCTGCACGCTAACGACTGCGCTACCGGGGCTCGGCCGAAGTGAATCTTTTTTTACGATATCAAAGAAGAGGGCAAAGATGGCCCTGAATCGCTCTCCTGAGTTTTTGAGAGGATCATAGCTAATTTTTTTGAGGTACTGAAACTTTGGAAACAAAATCATTATTTTGCAAAGCAATTTTGAAAAGGTCACATGTAAAAGTCATTTCAAAATATGTCAGTTGCCAACAATAATCTGTTTTTTTCGACAGATAAAAGTTTCTCTAAACATTTTTGAAAAGGGTCACCTTAGGGACAGAGGAATTTTTAAGAATTTCTTCATGTTCGTGCAATGCAAGTAGCGTCTCCCATCCCATCAGAGACATGTTTCTTGTAGGATAAAAAAATCGCGAACACTTTTTGAAAAGGATCACCAGATGAACATTACTTTGAAATTATTTCAAAATCTGACATGCGTTCCAGAGAAGAATTGAGAAATTCCTCTTCATGTCCCTATGATGCAAATAGCCCCCACCACCAGAGCCATGTTTCTTGACAGATCACAATTTTGTGAACAAATTTTGAAAAGAATCACCAAAGTAACATTTCTGTAAAATTATTTCAAAATCTGACATGCGTTCCATAGGAGAATTTTTTTTAAAATTTAGCTCATCTTAGCACAAAGTTGCTAAAGGTGAGCTATTGTGATCGCCCTATGTCCGGTGTCCGTCGTCCAGCGTCCGTCGTCCGTCGACAGTTTCTTTAAACATCAATTTGGCAGGGATGTTCATTAGGTGAAGCACTACTAAAAGTGTTCAAAAGAATTGAATTCACCCATAACTCTGGTTGCCATGGCAACAAAAAAAAAAATTATACAAAATCGTTGAAAATCTTCTTCTCTGAAACTAGAAGGCGTAGAGCTTTGATATTTGGTATGTTGCATCTCCTAGTGGACATCTACCAAGTTTGTTCAACTGATGCCCGTGGGGTCAAAACTGGACCCACCCCGTAGGTCACAAGTTTTAGCATGGGAACAAAGAAAGAAAACTTTAAAAGTCTTCTGTTAAACTAGAAAGCATAGGGCTTTCAAAGTTTGATATTTGGTCTGTGGCATCTACTAGTGGACATCTACCTAGTTTGTTCAAATGATGCCCCTGGGATCAAAAGTGACCCCTCCCCGGGGCTCACAAGTTCGAGCATAGGAACAAAGAAGAACTCTGGTTGCCATGGCAACAAAAAGGGAAAAAAATCGTTAAAAATCTTCCCCTGGGGTCAACAATGGCCCCACCCCGGAGGACACAAGTTTGAGCATAGGAACAAAGAGGGGAAACTTTTTAAAAAAATCTCCTCCTCTGATACTTGAAGGCGTAGAGCTTTGATATTTGGTCTGTAGCATCTCCTAGTGGACCTCTACCAAGTTTATGATGCTCCATGGGTCAAAACTGGCCCGGGGGTTACAAGTTTAAACATAGGAACAAAGAATGAAAATTTTAAAAGTCTTCCTCTTGTCAAAAGCTAAAAGGCATAGAGCTTTGATATTTGGTATGTAGCATCTCCTAGTGGACATCTACCTAGTTTGTTCAAATGATGCCCTTGGGGTAAGAAATAGTCCAGACCCGGGGGTTATAGGTTCGAACACATGAACAAAGAAGGAAAACTTTAAAAAATTCTTCTCGGAAACTTGGTGGTGTAGAGCTTTGATACTTGGTATGTAGCATCGTCTAATGGACCTCTACCAAGTTTGTTTATATGATGCCCCAGGGGTAGGATCAAAGAAAGAAATTTTTAAATTTTTTCTTCTCTAAAACTAGAAGGCATAGAGGTTTGTATTTGCCATGTAGCAATCCCTAGTGAACCTCTACCACGTTTGTTCATGTTGTGCCCTTGGGTCAAAACTGGCCTGCCCCGAGGGTCACAGGATCGAACATAGCAACAAAGAAGGAAAACGTTAAAAATCTTCTTCTGAGTTTTGATATTTGGAATGCAGAATCTTCTGGTGGACCTCTACCAAGTTTGGTCATACGGAGTCAAAACTGGTCCTGTCCTGGAGGTCACAGGTTGGAACATAGGAACAAAGAAGGAAAAGTTTAAATTTCTTTTTCACTTAAACGGGAAGGTGTAGAACTTTGATATTTGGTATGTAGCATCTCCGAGTGGATCTATACAAAGTTTGTTCCAAGGATGCTGCTTTGGTCGAAACTGTCCAAGCCCCAGGGATGACAAGTTCGAAATGATTGTTGAAAAATTATGGAGTGCAGTGCACAAGAACCATACTTTCCCTAGCACAAATTTTGAGTTATTTCCCTCTGACCTTCATTTCTATAGCATTTCTTGCTTGTTCGGAGCAAAACTTTATCATCTTAAGTAGGAATCTTTTGAAATTTGGTATGCTTATTTTTTGCAATATTTGGAATTGCACTCCACAAGAATTGTTAACTCTACCTCATGCTGTCTTTGAGTTATTGCCTTTTGAATGTTATTTTTACAGCATTTAGTGCCTTCCGGAATATAAATGTCATCTCAAGTCGAAATGACTTCAAACTTATTATGCATGTCTGTTGCAATATTACGGAGTACAGTGCGCAAGAATAATAACTGTACCTAGCGCCAATTTTGAGACATTCCACTTTGATCTTCATTTTTACAGTATTTCATGCCTGTCCGGAATGGAAGTTCGAAGTCTCAAGTCAAATTGCGACAATTTGCTGCTCTTGTTTCATTATCATTTTGACCTTGAACCTTAATATTTGGTATTTATCTTTATATTAGACCTTTGCTGCTTGGTACTCAGGTGAGCTATATATGACCATCGTGGTCCTCTTGTTTCATATCCAGTGTCCATATAGTGTAAATATACAACAGCCATCAGAGCCATGTTTTTGATGGTTCAAAATTTCTCGACCACTTTGCGAAAAGGGTCACTTAAGAATCTTTTCTATGAAATTATACCCAGTCGTTTAAGGGAAGAAGAATTTCTAAGAATTTCTTTCTGGCCGTATGGTGCCAGTAGCCCCCGGTCACCAGAGCATATATCTTGACGAATCAGAATTTTGCAAACAATTTTGAGAAGAGTCACCAAAGGAACATCTCTGTATAATTCTTTCAAAATCTGACCAGCTGTTTCAGAGAAGAAGAATCGTTAAGAATTTGTTTATTGCCATATAGTGCATGTAGCCCCCAGTCACCAGAGCCATGTTTCTCTAGAGATCAAAATTTAACAAAAACATTTGAAAAGGGACACCAAAGGAACATCTCTGTGAAGTTATTTCAAAATCTGACCAGACGTTCCAGAGAAGAAGAATTTTAAAGAATTTCTTCATTTCTGAATAGTGCAAGTAACCCCCATTCACAGTGCCATGTTTCTCGACGGATCAAAATTTCGCGAACACTTTTTGAAAAGGGACAGCCAAGAAACACTTCTGTGAAATTATTTCAAAATCTGACAGGCAGTTTTAGAGGAGAAGATTTGAAAAAAAAAAATCTTAGAAAAATCCATTTGTGAATACTTTTCAAAGAGGACCTCCCCCCCCCCCCTTTAAGAAACATTCCAGCCAAGTTTGGTCCTAATCGGCCCAGCGATATAGGACGCATGACGTCGTGATCCTTTAAGCTTCTCTTGAGCACGATGTGCTGAGGAGAGCTAAAAACCTACAAATAAGATAAACCGAAGAAAGCTTATTGGTGCTCTATACGAGGGGGAAAATATTTGACAACTAGGTCTATTGTTATTCCTATTGAGGTTTTTCTTAAAATTCGGCTGCAGAACCGCGAAAAGAGGTTTTCGGACATGCGCAGGCTAATTCATAACGGCACTCTACGACTGAATTAAGTATTGTCCTACTGTAGACTTGTGTAAAACAGAAAATTAGTCAAGCAGATGTCCGAATGCCCCTTTTCGCGTGTTGTAGGTCATCAACATTAGTATATATATCGCCTTCACCAACACATGGTAATAGGGTAGGAAGGATATGCTGAATTCGAGTCATCCGTCCATCGATGTAAGTTTACGCTCTCTTTCCTCATACAATTTGGTAGTAGTCTATACTAGGAGCGTAGACCACCTTTATGAGCAAAAATCGGAATCATTGCACTGTTGCACTATTAATCAATCTAGTGTGCAATCATATCGACGGAGCTTAATATTCAAATCTATTTTTAGTTGTAAGGGGAACCAAGAGTAATTGACGTTTCTCAGGCAAACGAATTCTAGGAATCCTCTGAGGTAGAACATTGTGGGAATTAGATGCTCATATTATTTTCTTACGGGGTCGAATGTATACCGACGACTTCAAAAACGGGGGGTATTTAGGAGTAGAGGATAATCTCTTATTTCAACTAGGGTCGGTTGTGATACATACATGTACGCAGTCAAAAATAGAGTGGAAAAAGTCCTAATGTTCGTTGAGCAGGGAAGAAACCAATTCTTTTTCCGACAATTATGTGCTAGGCAGGGGGAATCACGCATATCTTCCCCCCCCCTCTCTCTCTCTCTCTCTCTCTCTCTCTTAAGGTCACGAAGTGACAGCGGTAAATGGATTGAATTGGATGTGAGTCTTCTTATTATCAGACACTTTTATAAAAATCCTATAAAACAGTGAAACTTCCAATAATGCATTTCTTCCACAGCCAGATACAGAGTGAAGATCGCTTTAGATCCATTAGCATTATTAGTACTAGATTTTTATGCAAAATGATTAATCCTGCAACAGTGGAATGAGTCCAATTTTTGCTATAAAAAAATAAAAAGTGGTCTACGCTCCTAGCATAGACTACTAATGTAGATCAAAGATCAGACTGCACGTCCGCAAAAGATCCGGGAGTCGCTTAGCAGCCTAAGGGTTAAAAGAAATACGATAAAGAACCTGTAGGTTTCGAAACTACATCTCCGGATGGTTTGGGCAGATAACAAAATTAATAAAACCCATCATGGTTTCACCTGTATGTGTGTTAAGTAACGTGCTCAGTTTGTCCAAATAGAAATTATATTATCTGCAAGTTACATTTGAAATCGTCGGTTTATTTCCAAAACCTCGTAACTACAACTTGTTACAAGCTGTAGTTACGAGGTTTTGAAGCAAACCGACGATATGTTACTTGCAATCGCTTTCGATACGGATCATTCTGAAATGTCTAAAATTTGAGGAAATTAAACTATACACTTACGTGTACATTTCAAACAGCCGTTTTCCAGTTTTGTATAGATCTTTGGACAGTTGGATGGATAGAATGGACAGGCAGTTCCTATACAATGAAGAAAATAAAAAAATCTTGTATTGAAAAGGAAAAAAAGATAAGAAAAATTTACTGCCTTTCTTTTCATATATAAGACACAAAGCTGTAACAAAACAGTCCTGATGTTTTAACGATCAGGAGGCAGAAGGCTTTAAAAATGTAGGAAAAGGAGAACATTCTGATATCTATCATTTTCTTCTTTTCTCTCATTGATTTCTACCCATTGATGGACAGAGTTCAGCATTTCAGCTAAATTTAATTGTTATCTGAGTGTTTTCAAATTATACAAGTATAAATTCTTCTTGTTTTATTGATTGATCCATTAACCCTTTCCCTAATGATAAATTTTGGACCCTTCAAAACCGAAAGAGTTTGCAGATGACAATTCTAGATTTGGAGAAAATGGCAAAAAGTTATCAAAAAGGGTAGAAAACACTGTGGGAAAAGGAGAAATTGCTCGTTACGAGCAATTTCTCCTTTTCCCACAGTGTTTTCAAAAGACTTTTACTGGACAGACACGTAAAAACCAGGGCCTGTTTGGGAAAGGGTTAAATGATGTTATATGTGCTGCCCTCTTCATTAAGTTAGCCATACAGCGGCGACAGCATTTTCACTGTCACAGGTTTTGCTAAGTATAGGGCGCTCAAGCGGCTCCCCCATGGACAATATGAGGAAGGGCCTATTGCTGCCAGTGAGTTGACCTCTTCTAAGATTCTTCAAATTATAGTCCTGGGTCCACATGGCCTTGTCCCAAGGGTAATAAGCTCTGCATTGGCTTACACAGTGAAAACTTTTAAAATTTTCTCCTTCCGAACAGTAAGGCCGAGGGCTACCTGATCTTTTACGTAGCTTTATCCAGGTGGTCTCTACAAAGATTGTTCAAATGGTAGCTCTTGGATCATATTTGGCCCTACCTGGGCAGTCACAAGTCTTACGAACAAAGTGCTTAAAGGTGGCCCTTCAGATTTTGGGACGAACATTTTACAAAAATGAAAAACAATCATCCTTCTACTCCCATAGCCTTTTAATTTGCGTCCATAAAACCCCAGCAGTCAAAAACCATCCGATAACACGAGAAATTAGAGATTTATTACAGACCAGGTTGAAACTAACGGGAGACACGTTCTATTTCTAGATCATCAATTATCTCATTTAAATAAAGGAAAACACAGACAAAGCTTCAAACATCCGTCCGAAGAAGACATTATGGAAAATGATTATTACATGTTTGTTATGTAATGGAATTTAAGCGTTATTAGTCACGTGCCAGTCACTTGACATTCCCACAATGCTTTATTGATTTTTGGCGCGAAATCTAAAAATAGCTTAAGGGGCTACGTGGCCTTTTAGGGGAATACCATCAAAAAAATTTTTTTTGTAATTTTATGATTCTTAATTATTGATGATTTGTATTATTTTTTCGTATAAATTTCAATAATATATATATTTCTTTAATTTGGTGTGATGTGAAAATTCTAAATACCCACCTTTAACAAAAAAAAAAAAATAATAATTGCATATTTCAAATACAAACCGCATCTGGCGGGATTCAAACCCTTAAAGGGGCATATACCGTCGTTTTTCGAGGATTAAAAGACCAACACCATAACCACTGAGCCAAAGAGATATCTCTCTGGCGCAGTTGTCAGGTACTGTATTTAAATCGGGACAAAGCTATGCAAGGAGTGGTCTCCCATAACACATCCCCTCTTAAAGTCATCATTTACTGATGACTCAGAGCCTTATTGGGCGGACAGTCTTGTTTAGGACAACAAATGGGATGAATGGCTCAATGGTCAATCCCGGACGAGCCCGCATCTTACGAACAAAGTCCGTAACAAAGAAACAAATAAATGCATAGCTTAAATACAAAACGCATTTGGCGGGATTTGAACCCTTGAAGGGACAAATACCCTGGTGTTTCGAGAATTAAAGAGACCGATACCATAACCATTGAGCCAAAGAGATATCACTCTGACGCAGTTGTCAGGTATTGTATTTAAATCGGGACGAAGCTATGCATGAAGGAGTGGTCTCCCGTAACACATCCCCTCTTAAAGTCATCATGTATTGATGACTCAGAGCCTTATTGGGCGGACAGTCTGGTTTTGGACAACAAATGGGATTAATGGCTCAATGGCAAATCCCGGACAAGCCCGCATCTTACGAACAAAGTCCGTAACAAAGAAACAAACAAATGCAAAGCTCAAATTTTATACAAACTGCATCTGGCGGGATTTGAACCCTTGAAGATACATATACCCTTGTGTTTCGAGAATTAAGAGACCAATACCGTAACCATTGATCCAAAGAGATATCACTCTGATCAGTTTTCAGGTATTGTATTTAAATCGGGACGAAGCTGTACTTGAAGGAGTGGTCTCCCATAACACAAGTCTATCATCGGCATATAAGGTAAAAACTTTAAAACCTTTCTCGTTTCTAACAATTTAGCCTTGGGCTACCAAATTTTTGCATGGACCCTCTACTAGATTTGTTCAAATTATATTCTTTTGGTCAAAATCGTCTCCGCCTCACACTTACAGATAGGCTTATATAGGCTCCAAATGTTAGACCTCTACAAGGATTTAAGTTAATATAGCTCTGTGGTCAATATTGGCCTCATTCTGACGTGACAACCTTCACACAGACTTTAAAAGACAAATGTTTGAAAATATTCTTTTCCGAAGCCATTCCAACAAGAATTGAATTGTTTGTACCTCACAACCAAAGACCCAACCTTCTTGTTCATGACACACATGACCAATGACAAATTACTGAACGTTTCATTACCTAAAGCGATTTTAGAAGTCGTTTATACCATGAAAATGTCGAATTACTAACGAAATCTATAGTATGTTTGACAGCCATTTTGTGTGTCTGCTTTTATTTCCTTCACAGACGCATTTGAATGTTCAAGAATCAACATAGATAGATACTCGTATATATTGCAGGTCAACTTATCCGACCATAAAATCTTAAACTAGTAAAAATCGACATTATTTATAGACTACTTAATAGATGTTCCTTAAAAATAGATCTAATTCCATCAGTGAATCTTTTCAAAATACAGGTGCATTTAGAATTACGACTGGAACTACGCCCACATCAAAAGCAATGGCTTTATATATTTAAAAAATAAATGTAAATATCCGTATTAACGGAAGCACATTTCATTATGATGCAGTGTCTACTAAGCATCTATAGGCTTTCATTTCTCATCAATTACTCTAGTTGTGGGTCAACATCTTATCTACGGCAGGAGCACTATGCGTGTCCTGATAACATCGCGCTATCTCGCCAGGCACATATACTCTGTTGCAAAAGAAAGCGTGCACTCTAGGTTTATCAAAGACACTGTATTGCATATTCCAGATACTTATGATATCTTCTATCAAAATATTTAAAAAAGTTGGCCAAATTTACGGTGCATATCAATTATAGAATTTTTTGCCATAAGCGGGAGTGTTTGTTGGCCAAATGCAATGGGGTCAAAACTAAAGTTTCAAGTCATTTTAAATCAACCAACGAAAATCTAAAAGTGTTTTGAGGTTTTAGTTCATAATCTGAAAGTTGATCTCATTCATTATCGTGTGTGCTCAACTCTTCTATAGATGCATGCGTGGATACGGCGGAGCATCTATCGATCTTTGGCCACCAATGAAGTCATTTCTCAAGAAGAATGTTATTCCAGGCCTAAATGAGACCATTTCGGAGGTTGCTCAGATTGTTAATAACAGGCCTTGACTTTACCCTCTGACTAAACTCATTCTAGATAAGCAAGGGCCAAGGAAACACGCTGGTCTTTTTGATTAATGAATCACTGAGTGGTGCGTGCCACATGTAGGTGAGTATTGTCATGCCTTAGAACGGCAAGTGCATATCTCCGCAGATATCGAACAGCGTTAGGTCGCAGAATCTAATTCACACAACCTTTGGGGTTAAGATAACCTTGAACGAAAATAAATTTTGTTTTCCGGCAAGCAAGCGTCATTTATGATTGCAGTCGGTAATTTTCATATAACTTTGGCATTTCATCATCAGATGCGCTTTTCCTTTTATAAAGGGCAAATGGACGCAATTACTGTCCTTTACACTTTTCAACGTACAGCATGAGTAGATCGTGTAAACCTACATGTATACTTGCTACATCTACCAACTTCTAACAGAAATTACTCGTGCGGCGTTTAGACACTTTATGAAGAGAGTATTGTAAATTTGAGATCGACGTGCCACGAGAAAGCCAAGATGTTTACAGAAAAAAAAAGTGCACACTTATTTTTACAACAGAGTTATATGCAAAAGACAGCTCAAAGAGAAATTTATAAATCCTTCAAACTTGTGATGATAAGTAAAATTAATGCGATTTCCCTCAGAAAAGTTGACAATCATGGGAGAATGTGTAAATGTTGGATATCACATTTAAAAATGCTTTCAAAAACGTTCCTTCCTAACTATTTTTTTACTCTTCACCACAGAGCAGTATTTAAGAGTTGTCCGAACTGAAAGCAATTGTAGGCGTCAAATCTTTCGAAACGATGAGACTGGTCTCTTGGAGGGTAGAAAAACCTTGTGGGAATAGAAGAAAAAATATTGTTACCGGCATTTTCTCCCTTTTCTCTTAAAGTTTTACAGAGGTTTTTTTACTAGCGCAGTAAAAACTCATAATCATTTGGTAAAAGGTTCTTACATCACCTGATGAATGATACTACCTGAATACCCTTGACTTTGTGATCCCATGCCTACCAAACTGGATGGAGCTTGTCCAAGTCCAACAACTAAATTACTTCCGCTGGTACCTGTCAACGTCCCGGAACTCTGCCCAGCACTTCCGGGTAGACTGACATGGGAACCGGATCCTGTAAGTGTACCGACGGACTGTGAAAGTCCGGACGATGCTTGGCTACTGAATGGTGCACTAGCAGGTGTTCCGAAAGGGCTGCCGACTCCAACTGGGGATATAGATGTTTGTAACTGGTTTCCTGATTGGCCAAAAGGATGATTTCCAGAGTTTGAGCCTGGTTGTCCAGATGTTCCCGCCCCTGATCCTAATTGGCTAGTTGAACCAGTATCAACATGAAGATGTTCTATGAGTAGATTGCATTGAGCCATGGTGTTACAAAAAGGGATTTACTGTCTCTCCTTGATGCATGATACCAAGCTAGTCATCACACATTCTGGATCCAAGAAATCCGTTTTTGCACAACAACCGACTGAATCATGCGGTTCCATTGCACTTTGAAATTCATAAAATTGGCATATATCCAAAAAGTTCCGAGCCAGGTTAGCCGATGCAATGCAGAGAAATGATGCTCCTCTACAAACTGGCCCATGGGTCATTTCACTACGAAGAAGATGACCCGGGTCATTATTCTTTGTAGAGAAATGACACCAGAGGGTCATTTCTCTACGTAGAATAATGACCCAGGTCATTCTTCTACGTAGTAAAATGACCTCTGAGGTCCATTTCTTTTCAGGTCTTTTCCATTATTCCCCGTGGCGTACCCCACCCGCATAGCAACGCATCACAATATTACGTCAAGCGCGAGAAATGTAAGGTAAATGACGTCATATTTCCCATCTGGTTGTTAAGCACGCGCAATTTACCTAGGCAACAAGAACGTGAAAATCGGTATTTTCACTGGTGGTACCAGTGTAAGATCGAAAAATATTTTCACTGCTATTTCTCGATATCCTATTGGAAAAGCATGAAATAAAATGCTATTATAAAATTTGCCTGCAACACTCGAAAAGGGGTATTCGGACATTTGCGTGAAGTCACGTCAGGGTCAGCCAGTGCAGTCTCTACAGACTAAACCGAGACTACACTTTACTGCTACATTCGGTTTTGTTCAAAATTAGACTTGCACGAAAGAGAAAATTTACATTACAACGGGAAGTCTCGTCTCGGATTAGCTTGCGCAGACTGCGCAAGCTGATCTGCGATGATGTTCTACGTAAATGTCCGAATGTCCCTTTTTCGCATATTGCATGCCAAATAATGTCATTTACCGCTCCCATGACTTCAACAAAAAATCTTTTAGAAAACGAACCGCAATAAAGCAGGGGAGATGATAGTACCGTAATCTTTCTGATGAATTAGGTTTTTCGTTTTTGTGCTCCGTCCAGTTTATAGACTAACTGTTTTGTACATCATTTATAAAGAAATTAGAATTATACGCGTAATGAAATCCCTATAAAATAAAGAATAATACGTGTATAACAGTTGTGTTACATGTAGAAGTAAGATAATAATATATAACATGTCCAACAAATACTACTATTTTTTTTTTCGCTTTTCAAATAGGTGCCTTTAGTTTACTGGTGAAGTGCTCTATTCGCCTGGAAAAAATCACTGTAACGGTAAGTAGGTGTAGTAAAAAAGGTGGATAAATAAACTTACTTTGAGTGCACCCGGGAATACAGAATGGACAACCATCTTTGGGGTCTATATCCAGGCATTGCGTCTCACACTGTGATACCACGTGACTGTCACACCGCCAATGATTGGTACCCGCAAAGGGGACAGAGCTTGACCCAGATACCAACGAGGAACCAGGTGCATTTCCAGATGTACTTTGGCCACCTGTGCTTGATTGTACGCCATTGTTTCCCATCCCAGGAAAATCTAGAAAGAGACAAATATTTCCAAATGCTGGTCAGGCCATTCGTGTTCAGATTCTGAGATCTATCATATGATGTTCGAACGCGTACATTGTTCATTTCGTAGTAGAGCCATCTTCGCAAGCCAAGGCTGATGATTCACTACCCTACTCTACCCTTGGCGGATCGAGCTTGATTTTTACATTCCCCCGCAACGCTTTTTCATTAGATGCTGCCAGCTCTAACTGCAACGAATGAAATCGCTCGTAGCATTTTCATCTTTGATGAAAATAGAATAAGGTCGTGACTTTTCGAATAGATGGTAAACATGGAAACCCATGGAAATATGATGTAAAGGGGGTAATAACCATCATCCAATAGAGGGCGCATCGCAGGAATCTTGAAATCGGGCTCAATCAGCCAAGGTAAGATCCACGTAGTAATCGTAACCTTTGCTCGCGAAGATGTAGTAGACCTAATACTACATCATGTAATTCTTGATCCATAAAATCATTTTCTCTAACAACCAACATGGTCATGACGTAGACGGGTCCTTAAACACGCAGAAAACTGATAGTCAAAAAGTTCTGACCAAGGTCAGCCTTCGCGGACTGCACAGGTTGACTTGGTCGATACTTTACACATGCATTTACCACCTTTTCACGGGCGTGGCTTATTTATAAATGAGCCTGCTCTGGCAAAAGGGAGCTTAATGCACCACCGTGACCCATGGTACCGAGCAAATCAACATATAATAATGTATCCAAAATATCCACTTTTTAAAAAAGACACTAATCCTTGGAGTATTGATCGTGAGACTGACGCTCTGAATTACCACAGACACAGACACAACTAAAGTTTTCACACCTTTTTTTTTTATCAAATTGAATAATATAAGCTATGATCGGCCGCTTTATTTAAAGGTGGGTATTTAGGTTTTTCACATCACACCAAATTAGAAAGTATATATATCACCAGAATTTATATGAAACAACAGTACAAATTATCAATAGATAAAAGTCATAATTTTCCAAAAAAAATGGTGGGTGGTAGCCCCTTGAGCTAATTTTAGATTTAAATCAACAAAAGAATTGTGGGAATGTTAAGTGACTGGCACGTGACTAATGAAGCATATAATCCATAACATAACAAACATGTAATTATTTTCCATAATGTCCTCTTTGGACGCTGTGTTTGAAGCTTCGTCTGTGTGTTTCCAGTATGTAAATGGGCAAGTTGCTCATGTAAAAATAGACCGTGTTTCCCGTCCGTGTTGACCTGGGCTGTAGTGAATCTCTAATTTCTCTTGTTGTCGGATGGTTTTCGACTACTGAAGTTTTATGAATGAAAATTATAAGGCTTTTGGAGTATAAAGATTTTTTTTTTTTGTTGTTTTGTTTTTGTAAAATTTTTGTCTTAAAATCTGAAGGGCCACCTTCAACCTGAACTATGGAATTTGTGACGGACTTTTCAGAATTTCAGACCGACGCTCTGAATTACCACAGACACAACTAAACTTTTCAAAATGAATAATGTAAGCTACAAGAAAAAGTTGATGCAAAGCATCAAAGTCGCCGCAAAAAAAATGTTTAATGCTTCAAGAAAGCCAGGACAAGTAAGTAAATGTCAGTTTTCATCAGCAGATTTTTTAACACATTATGAAATTGATGTGACTCTGAACCTATATCAAAACTTATCTTCTGTTACAGTATCTAATACCCTCGCATAGCGCTCGCTAATCTCTTTACCAAACGACATATATCAGACTCTTCCAAATTTAAAGAGTTGGCAGACGACAATTTAAAAAGTGTGGAAAGTTCGCTAGTAGTGAGGAAAAAGTATTTAATAAAGGAGAAATCGCTTATAACGAGCAATTTCTCCTTATCCAGCATGTTTTTCCAAAAGAATTTGACAACACATGTGATAACCCGTGTTTGTTTGGGAAAGTGTTGAAAGCAGGGCTAAGTTACTAAAATGTTGCTGTCCTAGGAAAGTATGATTCAAGAGGACGTAAGTTTGCAAGGCATACTTTCAATTTAAACAAGTCTAAGACTATACTGTTTTTTGAACAGTGTTAATAAAGAATCATGGTTTTGCATCGCGCTTTATGAACAACACAGCGAAAAAGTGGCCTATCGCCAGTTTTTTTCCACAAATTAAATTTATGCAGAGCTCGTTGAGAAATAAACAAAGGAGTTCTAAACTATCTTTGTTTTAAAAACTAAACTTAGAAAGAACTAACCAATAATGGTCAGATACCATCATAACCATCATACCCGTTCTTCGGCGGAATTTAGCACAATTTCAGCAGTGTACAATTTTAGCAGTGGTCATTCAACACAAAAAACACAAATAGTAGGAAAACTATCTACTAAATAATCAAAATGATAATTAAACCTGTGTACGAAGTTTGTACGAAATGACCAAAATAGAAAGTATAAGTAGGTACGAAATGACCAAAGTCGTACGAAATGACCTAGTTACGAAATTAATAAGGTACGAAATAACTGGAAAACTGTACAGCCTTGACCAATGGAAACAAGGCATTTTTGTGGACGAGTCCATTTCTCACGAATAGCGAAAATAAAAGTAATAATTGGGCGGATTTTTTGATGTTGTAAGTATTAACAGAACAAAAATATTATGATATTGTAATTTCGTAGTTTAAGAATGAATTAAAAAGCCAGTTTAAGGCGAAGTAACGTTAGAAAGATTCCTTGTTAACCTAACACCCCTATAAAAATGAAATTCCCACTATCCATGTCCTAACTCGAAAAACTATTAAAAATATAGTCGCGCGCTTCTGCGCGGCGACTAATGATTGGCCACTTTATGTAACTTGAACTAGCGAATTTGTGAATAAATTCTACTTTACCAAAATTATGTAAAAAAATTAAGGAAGACCCTTAGAAACAGGAAAATAAATCACTTGAAATCTTTTGATAAGATAGTATTTAGAAATTTGTTTACATTAGTCCATTAATTGTTTATTGGTTACATAAGAGATACTTTTGGAAATCGTGCCTACCGTTCAACAAGAAATTAAAAAATCTACCAAATCTTTTGGTGAAAGATTTGGGTAGACTTTGGAGAGAATTTTAGAAAGAGACTTGGGCAGACTTTGGGCTTTTGTGTCACCCCTTGCGATACGGATAGTCATTACGATCGAATAAATTTTCCTTTAACCGCAAAAAATTGCTTCAAAGATGTTTATATGAGCAGGCAGTCAGTAATTTGGAAAGAGATATTGGAAAAGAAACTTCAGGTTAAGAAAGATATCAAAACGGTGTAAAATGGCAAACAAACAGGGAATTTAAATTATTTAATGATTTTTTTTTCAAAACAGAGTCACTACAGTTTTTGGATGGATGATATAATTTACATTCAAGGAATATTCCCTTTTTTTGTAAAAATAAAAAAAAAACCAGCAATTCCCTTTTTTTGTAAAAAAGAAAAAAAACCAGCAATTTCAATAGACGCTTAAGTAAAGGGTTTCGATTTGAAAAAAAAGTCTGAAGTTTTGTTGCATGGTGCAGAGTTCATTACAGGCACTCACGAGTAGTACATTCAGTAAGAAAGAACAATAATACTAAGGTTTTCCATGTTTACCCACTTGGAATATTATACAGTCCTGATGCTAATGCTCCATGAACTTGAGAACTCGCTTCATTAACCAGTGACGTCATATCATGAATTGAGTGGTTTTTGTAGCCAATCGCTGTAGACATATCAGCCGGGTTGTACAGTAGATAACGCTTTAATCTCGAGGTAAATCCATCTAAAAGAAAGACACGACCATCGCATCAAATTTTGTCATCAATTAGAATGTCTGATAGTAATTCATCATCATGATCCTTCAGATACTCAGTACCGTTTTAGTGCAGATGCACGCATTCAGTGACCAGGCACATATCATTGAATGCTAACATCCGTACTGAAATCTTAGGGGGCAACTAAAAGGATTTTACAAAACTGTCTTTTTGTTAAATAGAACATTCAGCAAGTAGTGTTGGGTCGAAATTTTATATTGAAAAAAATGTACAATATGAATACATTGTACATATTGAATATGTACATTGCATTTTCCAGCAACTTTTCGAACACCTTTGTGATAATACAAAAGGCCTGCTTGAAATCCGTAATAATATTTACTTTTATATTTTAAAACAATGACAGTTACGGATACCTTTTAAGGGCAAAATGAGTATTTTACTCAGCCAAAATCGGCCCGAATTGAGTTATTAACTCTAAAGTGCAAAAGTAATAGAGAAAAACCTGTAAGAGAGAATAGAATAAAGGAAAACCCGGAAAAATGGTTTTAAGACTTGCAGATCATTGATTTGTGGTAGTTATCAGAGACTTACTAGGATTAATATATGTCTGTTTTTTAGCAGGTATGGTCATGCATATATATCGTGCAGGTAAAGGTAGACTGGGCTGTAGGTCATACCTTTGTACGTCGTCATAGCCAGTAGAAGTTTCAGTGCTTTAATTGAATTATAGAACTACGATGATAAATTACAAAGTGGAGGAAAAACAGCTAAAATTTATAATGTATTATCTGTAAATAGCATCAAGATATATTTCATTTTGAAATATTATCGTTCTAGGTGCAAGCATTTAAGATTGCTGTACATAATATATCAGTAACACCAGTGCCTCGATATACACTATACGTTTCTGTTTACTATATCGAAATTATTGAAACAAGTAAATAGGTAAACTAATGGATCTTATATGATTATGAAATCTTCGATAAAGAAATGGACCAGACAGTAATTTAGTTTTCAGCAACTGATATAACGGATTCCAAAGTACATTTTATGGACTTCAGTAATTAGTACGTTGGTTTTATTTATGGAAATGTCAAATTGATGCAATATAATCTGAAAAAGCCATTTGTATTGTTTCTAGTGTGCATTCGAGGCATCTGTGATCGAGAAAATGAGTTATGCCTGTAAACCTATCCTTTAATTGTCTTAGAATTTTTAGAAGTTTGAAACGAATCTAGGTAAAAAAGCCAGAGATAAAAAAGCCATAGGTAAAAAGGCCATGGGTAAAAAGGCCAGAAGTAAAACGGTAAAAAAGCCATAGGTAATAAGGCCTATTAAATTAGCCAGAGCTAATTTAGTACATGTACATGTATATATGATTTATTAAGAAAATACCAAATATTTTAAATATAATATTAACATATACATGTATAAATATTTAATAAAAATGATTTATGATGATTTTTGCATTAGTTTTAACATTAATATTTGTGCATAAATTTTTACATTTATTGTGTAAATTAAAAGAATCAACCATACTCTATGTAAAGCATATGTGGTATCTACATGTAAATAAAGACTAAATTTATATTATCAAAAAGGATGGGTAACAAGATAATTTGTATTTAATAGAAATTATATTTGTTTAGTTTTCTACAAATGCTTGTTGATAAATTAATTGAAACCAATAAAAGGTGCAGGAAATGCCCTATTACATAATTTAACAGTATTATTTCAAACTGTTATTCACCAATCGCGTGATTATGATTAAAACTTGGCCTTGCGAAATGACAGTTTGCACATGTTTGTAATTAGTTTGTTTTTTGTATTGAAAATTTGTTCCATGGAAACTTTGAAGTATAAGATAATGGTATGCAATGATTGCAAACATTGTGGGAAATTGCTTCCTTTGAGCATTTTCCCCTTTTTCCCGAAATGTTTTCTAAAGTCATCACCTGCAACTGCAAAAGTGTTAAGTATGACCAGTTTCACTTATCAAACAACTAATTTTAGACCCTATCATATCGAAAGAGCATGCATAAAACACATCAAGATAGGATATAAAACATTGTTGGAAAGGAGAAATTGTCTGCTATGAGCAAGAAAAGTAAAAGGAGGCCCGTCTTAAATTGCGTGTTTTGGGAATTTGGAAATATACAGGGAAATGTGTGAAAAGGAAAATTTGTTTGTTATTGGCAGTTTCTCCTTTTTTTTTAAAGGTTTTCAAAA
The DNA here is from genome assembly GCA_943736015.1 of Tridacna crocea. Classification (NCBI taxonomy): domain Eukaryota; kingdom Metazoa; phylum Mollusca; class Bivalvia; order Cardiida; family Cardiidae; genus Tridacna; species Tridacna crocea. Next base: position 12,913,812 of record OX031057.1, on the reverse strand, counting down.
ATCAGTAGCTAAAGACTGGAGAAGTTCCCCTTATCAAACAACTTATTTCAGACTCTTACGTATTGAAATAATCTACATACAACACATCAATATAGGATATAAAACATTGTGTGAAAAGGAAAAATTGGCTTATCCTTTTCCCAAAATACTTCTAAAGATTTTCTGAAACAAAAAGCTTTCTCAAATCATATACTAAATTAGCTCCTTTTTTCTTTATAAACCATATATACTAAATTAGCTCTGGCTTTTTTACCTATGGCCTTATTACCTATGGCCTTTTTACCGTTTTACTTCTGGCTTTCTTACCTATGGCCTTTTTACCTATGGCTTTTTTACCTCTGGCTTTTTTACCGCACACCGTTTGAAACATAAAATTTCAGTGCTTTCAGTGCTTTGAATTTCGCGCTGTACCATATTATATTTATAGAGAATATACCGTGTAATAATTATGGTATATATTATATTTCATGTGACTATTTTTAGAAAGTTTATTGGTAAAGAAATGACGTAATTTAAGGTGATAGGGAATTATTTCCCCGTCACAGTGAATAATTTCCTCCTACCGAAAATCTGGTTTATTGGACTTGAGATCAGTTTTAAAAGTGGCGTTAACAAAATAATCAGATGAAATATAATATATAACTTATTTCATCAGATTGTGGTTAATATGGGAAAATATTTGCTTCAAAAGGGAAAGGTCCGCGAAATAACTCGTGCCTTATGGCACTCGTTATTTTCGCATATCTTTCCCGTTTTCGGCAAAGATTTACCCATATTAATCACAAGCTGATGGAATAAGCTCTATAGAAATATATAAAAAAATGTTTTAGCCTGTGACATTACCTAAGAGCATTTGGGAAATTAAACATGAACTAAAAGAACTGTTAATTGCTGATCAACTGATACGGTGCAGTCATAGGTGCACCTGATGACTTTGGACTTCTGTAACTTGCATAAGTCCCACTCGCAAGGTGGCAGACTTTGAAAGTGTGGTCAGGGGAAATTGTGGTTCAAGAAAATAAAAGGGGCAGACATTCCCTGCTAGCTCATAGTCTGCCAAAGATCAGATGCCAAGTTTTATCATCCAGACGATTAAGTTGTAGCGGATAGTTGAAGAATATTACTGCTGCACGTGTTTTGAATTCAGAAATTCAACGCATATTGGTTTATAAATGATAACATAGTCATCAGTTTGATTGAAAATTCGTTTATGATACAGCCTACCTTCCTTACCGATGACACTTGTCAGGTCAAAAAGGAATACATCTGTCCACAAGTAACTTTGCTTTTGGTGCTGTATGCGGAGGCTTTATTTTAAAGGCATGGTGGACTTTAATTACTCAGTTTTCATTATGATAATTTCGCAGCCACTGTATGCAGAACTCATTGTTGATTTTTCTCTGTTATGAGAAACACAAATACCAGATGGTCCTGGTTCAGTCATTAGTACCCGAAACAAGACAGTGCTATTAAATTAATGTTTACTTTTGTGTAAAAGCCTGTATCCCAAGAAGATCTTGTATATGTGCTAGTGGTACTATACTTTTACCATACATCGTCACAATGACTAGATTACAATTCATGCATCAGATCCATATTAAGTTTTCAATGAATTTTTGAATTAATCTTAACTCAGAAAAATCCGTATCAAGCAGTGTACAGTGGACACACACGATATAATTCCTTGCAGCTTGCTGGTCATTTAACTCTCTATAAATCACACAACCAGATCGTTAATGACTTTGAAAATGACTCTTGAAAACACTGTTGATAAACAAGAAAAAAGTGGTAGCCATCATTTTCTTCTTCCAAGAACACCTTCCACTCTATCAACGCAACTTCAAAAGTTTGATCCACTCTAATATTGTCATATGCAAATGATTTATATTAAGACAAGTCTTAAAGTCTGCATGAGGGAAAGAGTTAGAGCTTTTACAGATACACAGAAACTCAGGCGGCATAAAAACCCCATTTACCAGTATTTCGGAAGGGATAAGCAGCATTTTCTTGTCTAGAATTTTTGCGTGATGAAAAGGGTTAAAGATCCACCTATTCTGTTCTCAGTTAGTTCTATTCCATTTAAGAAATGAAGAGAATTTTATTTTTTTCATGGAGGTATCAAAAAAAAAAAAAAACCCTTCGCGGTTTCATACAAAAGTGTGATAAAAGTTTTTTTTCATACCTCCATGAAAAAAATAAAATTCTCTTCATTCCTTATAATTTAATAGTACAGACAACATCTCCCCACCGAAATAAATCAAACTGCATTTATTTTCTTTAGTTTTAAATATAATGTTGGAGTTTTTAAAGTTCCTTCCACTCATATTTGAAAGAATATAACAGGAAGCAGCTTTCAGATCCCCAATGCTGAAAATAAATCAATAGAATGAAAGTCAAGGAGCAACGCAGTGTCTAGGACCCGCAAAAGTAACCTTCAGCAAAAGTAGTTCCAGCACAAGGTGATTTTTTTTCATGGAGCTATGAAAAAAAAAAATCAGCCAATCAAAACTCACCAATGTTCATGAAAACAACTGATATTAGATTATTCTATTTTTAATTTCTGAAACCATTACTAGAATATTGTCCAGGGATAACATGTCGAGTTCGCCATAGGTGATTATAAATTACAAATCTACTCATGAAGTAGAGTAATTGTGCAAAATTAAATTGAAAGCTATCCATAGCATATTATATATGGTTCGAACATGCTATACTAATGACTTTTTTTATCATTTGACATTTCAGTGTAACTTTGAGCTTGGACCTAGCTAAACAAATGATTCAAGTGACATTTCCTCTGTAAACTCATTTTACAGTCCATCAATCAGTGTAAAAGTTTTAGCTAAGACAAGCTCTATTTTAGGTGTGTAGGATTTGGCACGAGTTGGTGTTTGAGATAAATTTTTATTAAATTGAAACAGGGAAAATTTTATTAAGCGAGCTTTTGGAGAGCTGAATAACATATTTTTTTATCACATAACAACATTTCACAAATTATAGTTCAGAAGAAGCAAAACCATCTATAGATGCATGCATGTTTTTTGCCTTAAACCCATTCACTTCTCTGATTACAAATTGACGACAGAATGACGTCACAATATAGTGATATCAAACGCGTATAAGATAATAAGTTCGCAATAGGTAAATTATGACAACAGTGGAGGTTATGCGATAAAATTTTATCATTTGACCTTAAAGAGTTTAATACGTACGAACATACAGTGAAGCGACAATGTGACAACTAGTTTTCCAATTACAAAACACTTTATTTTCTTCCAGGTATGCAAGTGATACAACATGGAATATACAAAGCAACAAACAACATATTGTCAAAAACGAGCGGATTACAAATAAATAATGAAAAGAAATACAATAAAGAAACTATAGCACAAAATACACGCAAACAGGCATATACACAGACATATAGACATAAAACACACGCACACGTTTGCATATTTCCAGAACGTAGAAAGGAGAAGAAGAAAAAGAAGAAAAAATGTTATGGTTTGGAAAAAACTGCAGCTAATTTTCAGATTTGTCGTTAAATAGAACAACTGTCATAGTTATTGATTTAAAAAAAAAAAAAACAAGTAATCAGAGAACAATTTGTTAAGATTTCCTTTTATGTGTGATACATATATGTGCTAAATGAATGGACTTCTCAGTCAGGGGGAAAATAAAAAGAACAGCAATAATACGAGGAGCATTTCTCGGGTAAAGGTCTAAAATATCACGTAGTAAAAGTCCATTGCCAGTCAATGCACATGTGCAGTCCGATCCTGATCTGCACCAACTTCAATGCAAAGTGCAGGCTCAGGCTCACACTGCACACCCCGCACTGGTTGGCTAGTGTTCACAATGTGCACAATTGGTAATCTGAAATTTGAATTACTCTCAAAGACACTAGATCTATATAGATAATGTTTGGCACATGTGATAGCTAGATGTACATGAAAATAAAAAAAAATCGAAAAGAAAACCATAAAATCTAGTCTACATTAGCATGGTAATACGCAGTTGTAAGTGTCAAATAGGTAAAAAGTAGAATAAATACTAATAAGGAAAAGATTCGAGAAAGATAGCGATGATAATTGTGATCAGACCGTTTATCTGTGACAGTCTGATCACAATCTACATCACCTGCTGGAAAAGAAGAAAAAAAAAACTCACACACACTTATAGCTTGAGTTTAACTGTTTTACCAATTAGTAGCATTTTAGACTTGCCAAACTTGAAGCAATATTGCAGACGACATATATCAGGTAAAGCTAAAAATATATAACGATAGTTGTTTGCAATGGTAAAGCAAACCCTCTGGGACGTAATCGGGGCGCGGGTGGGGGGGGGGGGGGTGTTCAGTAATGACAAGCGTATGCTCCTGTCCTCCCAATCCTTCACCATGTTATTTTTCTTAGTATATAAGCATTGAGATTACTATGAATTTTGGAACTTATAAAAAGGTAAATGTAAAGATAAAAGCTTCTTAATTGATAATAGCGTGCGTCGACAAAGAAGGGATAAATAGAACCGATGGATACCGAGTTTATCCGGGTTGTTTAGTTCGTAATCTCAACACGGCTGTGTAGTTGAAGAAATGACCAATCACAGCGCGGATTATTAATCGTGTTTTTACAGTATATGTTGAAAAGGACGCCTGGTCAATGAAAATACCTATCGTTTGTAAGGTAAGTTACAACTATTTGTTTTTGTTTATGTTTCAGCTATTGTGGAATGCGTTCTTTTTACCTCGATATCATTTTAGCTTCTTTCATAATCAATATTAGGAATTTACTAATTTTCACTGGATCAGCACCTGATGAGAATGACATAATTTTATCGTAACAGAATGTTGTGTTTGTCACTTGCGCTCCAGCTAGAAAAGATTGTCTTTGGTTGGCTAAGGCAGGGCAAGACAATAGATAATGCATTTCATCACCTACGTTTCCTGTGTTGCACAACTGACAAATTCTTTCATTATAGGATGTACCATTCCATCTACCAGTCTTCACCGCAGGTGGGCTCCACTAAAAAAACTTCATTACATTAGGTTTAGGGCAAAAAAAAAAAGATCGAGACGATTTTATTTAATCTACAGTCTGATCTTAATCCAGAACAGTCCAGTATTTACTTTATTGAGGTTTGTTATTCTATATAAAACAATATTCCATGAAAGAACACTCTTTGAAACAACAATGTTTTCGTTAGTGTTCCTGACTGACAAAGCCCGTTTCATATTTTTAGCACTTAACCCATTCCCAAACAAGCCCTTGTTTTTACGTGCCTGCAGTACAAGTCTTTTTAAAACACTGCGGGAAAAGGAGAAATTGCTCGTAACGAGCAATTTCTCCTTTTCCCACATTGTTTTCTACCCAATTGGAGGACTTTCTGCCATTTTTATCAAATTTGAAATTGTCGTCTGCAAACTCTTTGAGTTTGGAAGAGTCTAAAATTTGTCGTTTTGGAAAGGGTTAAATGGTTAACGCATCAAAGTGTGCCTTAGTAGCCAAGTTGGTGTCTACATGATACTTTTCATCACAAAATAATGGTAATAATAAAAATGATATTATGTTACCTGAGCATGTACATTCTACAAGAAAAAAATACAATAATATACTTTTCTTCATGGCTGTAAGCTGTATGCCATAAAAATCGTATCTTTCGGCTGGGTGACCTTGACTTCAAGAGTATAATCTTCCCATCGATAGACCGTGCTTGGTCAAACGAAGGTCAAACCTGGTTAGATACATTTATGTCAACAACTTTGATAAAATGATAATAAAATCAAATGAAAGATTCTATTCATCATCTAATATAATTACTCGACAAACAAGCATCCTGTGGCATCACCTTTAGCCTATATACTGTTCAGAAACTTTTTTTTTTTAATTATGGGACAAGATGGTAGCATTTATGAAGTAGTTAATGTTGACAAATATGATTTAGAGTCAACTTGTTTTATTATATACCTACCAGTGAAATAATGGAATTTCTCAGTGTAATAAATTTTGATATCATCACTAGTGACGATATCAACTTTCACTTTCACTTCCTATCGTAATTTAGGAACTACTTTTTTCATTAAGCACTTATAGATAGTGTTGATTAAAGATATTAATGTTAATAAGGTATATATTAAATAGAATAATCAACTGGTTATTTTTCATTTGAAAAATATCTCACTCGGATGCGTTGTAAGGCGTTAAAAAAACTCGTGCTGCGCACTCGTTTTTTCAACGCCTAACAACGCATCCTCGTGAGATATTTTTCATATCAAAAATAACCAGTTGATAATCCTCTATTTCTTACAACAACTCTGCAACAAAAGTACCTTCAGGAGTCTAAATCACTCTGGTGTCGATATCATTTCAGCTAGTGGTTTACGTTCCACATCATGGTTACATCTACACAACGATTGCCTTGCAACCTTAAGACGTTACTAACGCTTCTTGTTGGTCCTATCACAGAATATCATATAGCAAGCGATTGGAATGCAAATTCATCCGACAAAGTTTAGGAATCAAAGCGTTGAGAACGCTGAAATGGTATTTGTCAAGGAAACCCATTGTGTGGAAACAGAGACATATTGTTCAAATATTGGCTTAAAAGACAACCCACTAAGCAAATGAATACCTTTTCGGTTGAAGGGAGAGTATTCATGACAAAGTTTGGCTTATTTTTGTGTGATCTCCTTTTGATCACGAGGAAGAAGCAGGAGTAACGCCCCTTGACAGTAGGATGCATGACGAATAGAGAGAAAAATCCTGTTGATATATCGAACAAAATTAAGTTTGTTCCTGAAAACTATAGTTTTGAAATATCTCTAGCCTTTCACATTTAATTTCCAACATTACAATCAATAGACGATTTGCCAATGACATTTCATATAAGCCATATTTCCATTTTATCCTGATCGGCGCACCAGTAGTATCACGTGACACCGGACAATCAAAGCATTATTTCAGTAACAAATGCCGTATATTCCGTTCGCAAATCCTTTAAATTTGGACAAATTCATAACTGAAAAGAAAATGACCTAGCAAGAAATCTATGGAAATCAATTCTAACAAAATTCAAACATATTTCATGATATTGCCTTTGAAAAAAATAATCACAAACAGACAAAATATGCATTTTATAAAATCGTATTTAAATAAAGAGCATGTAGAGACTAAAAACGGACTTACCCACTGAAACCTGTATAAAACTCACAATCCTGACCATTAATGATCACCAAAGGGGCAAATTAATATGAAACAAAAGGTAAGAAGAGTCAATTTAATGTGACACGTGTGTGCCAATCTGTAAGAAGCAAGTACATTACAGCTGTTCTAAAGGTCACCCACCCTGCAGTGCGATACCGAGTTCAAAGGAACACCGATTAAACCCTTCACCTAAGACTTCATTAGATACATTTTTTTAATACTCAAAATGAAGCTTAAAAGAAGTTATGTAAGGTCTGAAATTTGATCTGAAGCCACGTTTCTTTTGTTTATGACCTATAACATGAATTTATTTGTCAATAGGTAAATGCCTGAAATGCAACAAGGATTTTTGATAATAGTGCTTTAAAATCACTAAATGGAGTGTCTTTCTGAAGACACTAAACAGCTAACCAACCTGTTACCAAAGTATTTCGAGCGACCCGTATATTACTTTTTATTTCTAAGCAAACCAGATCAACTAAATCTTTTATTATGCAATCAATATCTGATAACATTTTGTGCCAAAACCTGCCTAGACATTCTTAAGCTAAGGTCATTTTCTGTTAGTAAATAGCAATATTTCTTATCTCCATGCTCTGTTTTTCCTTTCTTTTATCAATAATTACTTCTACAAGATTCAGCTGCTGATTTATAACAAATATCCCAGGATACGATCCGAGCGATCCGAAGACTACAACACGAAACTAGCCATAGACTGTAGTTTTTAAATACGTTTTAAAAATTATGTTTTATGGTAAAATCCGCAACTGAATTTTACCACTAATGTAGAATATGTAGAATATTTTATGCATTGTTTTTGGTCATGTAAATGTACTTCCATGTCTTTTATATCAGTTGTAAATATTGTTGTACATGAATGAGACTCTAATAAAGATTATTATTATTATTATAAAAAGGGGCCAGACGTGTTGATTTGCCCCTATGTCTGTTATTTGTCTCACTTTCTCAACCTTAACACCCCCTGCCCCCAACTTTCAAAAAACCGAAAACTGAAAGTAATCAATATGTAGTTCAGACAGAAACATCTATGAAAAACGAATTTTCAAAGTGTGAGAGAAAATATTTGGTGAAAAAAGGAAGGGCGTGCAACATGCATTTTCTCCTGTTTCAAAAATAGGTTTTTTTTACTTTTTCAAAGACAATTACAACCATTTGACCCACGTTTAATCAATCGTCTTCATATACTAAGTGTCTGGACGAGTCCAAAGTGTTGTCGTCGTGTGAAAACATTCACAGAAACTATTTAAAATCCTATGCCACATAACCCAAGCTTTTTACGACCCTTAGAAATATAGTTTTTAAAAATGTTGTTGAAAAGACAAGTTCTAGGAACCAACCTTTTCTCCTTTTCCCTTGCTATCCTTCCTAAACAAATTTTCATTTTTAAGCCATATTCAAATTGTTATCTGAAAAGACTTTCAATTTGGGCAAGTCTCAATTTTTTGTTTCGCAAAGAGTTGGTGAAAGATTCAGTGTTGTAAAAAATGGGGTGGGGGATAACATCAATATACCTGCAGTAGACCTTTCCTATTTTTATGTCTGATTATTCAACCAATGTTTGCGTAATTCTGTAGCTAAGTTTGTACCGTACAGGCTCGAAGTCCAGGAATCTGTGGTTTGATTTATTTTAAACTATTAATGTGATATTTTTCCAAAAAATCGTTCCAGTATCTGCTAAAAGACAGAGACAGTCTACTAACAAAAAACTGGGACATCATACATTTTGAATTTATAGCGAAAATCCTAACTTTGAAATGACATTTTTAAAAATCTGTATAGTTGTATGTTTGCCATTTTCCTGTTTGAACTACCTTATAAGTTGACTATCGTAATAACAAAATTTAATTCAAATTTCAAACCTTCTATTCCCTCTTGAAAAAAAGATGTTAGAGATTCATTTTCAGGAAACGAATACGTGCTATACTTGTTTTCATTGAAAAGCTGGTCAAGGGTTAGCTGGGTGTTCGTTTGATCTCGGTATTTCACCGTCAAAGTGGATGATTTATATGAAAAGCCTTTTGTGTTCTTTTTAGGCACCGACTAAATATCTCCGTATCGGATAGTGTAGATCTAGGATCAGACTGCACGTCTGAATCTATATTGTCTGCAAAAGGTCATTTAGTCGCACTTGGTAGCCAAAGGATTAATGCAGTCTGCATACAAAAAGCTCTTTCAACACACCCGGTAGGAGACAGCGCTTATGATACCGCTTTACCCTCTAAAGTGTACCGAAAAATTGATAAGACAACAGTTCTTTTTTTGTGTGTGTCTTCGAAAAAGATAATTGATATAACTAACGGCACGGCCGTTTTAGGTTGTTTGTTTCATTTATCGCGTTTAGGCTGTAATCCTTTTAAAAAATATGACACTTTCAATATTCGGGTATACACAAGATTGCGACAGAATTGTCGGGTGGGACGGAAGTAACTCGTGGTGACCCGTCAGTAACGGTATTTGGCAAATGGTCTATTACCCCGATTTATAAATATTCATGAGCAATCAAATGGAGTAGCGCGCAATCATAGGACGAACAAGCCATGGAAGGAATTGGTTTTGGAACGAAAAAGCCCAGGGTTAGTTGGCAAATTTGTATCATTGCGGCAATAAAAGGCTATGACCGAGCCAAGCTATTTTCAATAAAAAATAAGTATCTCAACGATCGATGGCCTCGCACAATGTATTTTAATATGCCATTTCAAATTACATATCTGAGTGCCACCGTAACAGTCATCTGCCTAAGAAAAAATGAGTTTAACTTGGTTTATTTCCTTCGGCTTTGCACAAAATAAGATACATGGTTATCAAAATTCAATCTTGAACTCATAGTGGTATTGTCTTCGACAAATACCACAAAAACTAGAGGATCAGCTGATCATTATGCTCTGAATGCAAATCCTATTTTGTGTCTTGAATTCTCTGCAGTTTTCAGTATCTAATCTTTTTTTTCATAGACTACAATAAGCTTAAAAACATAAAGGAAGATGTTTTTATCACATAACCTTCCTTGTTCTCAGTGATACACCATTACGAATTTTCTTATCACACACACGTTTGATGTCATATTAGTGTGACGTCATTTCTGACGTCCTTTTGTACGTATTTCATAAAAGTGAATGGGTTTTAAGGATATTACCGATGGTGAATAGATCTATAGGTGTTTTTGCATCATCTGATCTTGATTATCGTTATGTGATATAAAGAATCTGACATTCGTTGGCGTTTGAAATATTTTTTTTTAAAATCGCGTCAAGGAAAAATGTTTTCAATGCGTTGCTTGGCGAAGGGGATACGCCACTGAAAATAACCCCCCCCCCCCCAAAAAAAAAACAAAAAAAACTGTAGATCTACTGGATTTTGATTAAGTTCTCCCCAGAAAGAGTTAAAGGCATGGAATAAATAGAAGATTTGTTTTTCGGTGAACGATCGGAATTTATTTCATCGAGTGAACAGCATCGATAATATTTTCACGCAGCCTCGCCTTCGGCTCGGGACGACATGATTCTCCACAGCCGTGAATAAGTTTCCAATTCCCCTGCCACCTGACCTGCAACTAATAATTTCTCTGTATATTAAATCGTTACCAAACCAGAAAAGCCAGGTCCAAATTGAAAGAAAGGCCAAATAAAGGGTTATATTGCTTGCAATATGCGAAAAGGAGCATTCGGACATTAGGAGTCTCGGATCAACCTGCGCAGTCCGCGCAGGCTGATCCGAGACGGCATTTTAAGACTACATTATTAGATCTTGTTGTACGGTCAGTTGGCAGGGGACATGGAAGCTTGTTCACGTCTGTGGTGAATCATGTCGCCCCAAGCCTTAAAACGAATTTATTATACAGCAAAGTTTTACCTTTCCAACGTCTGTTTGTTTTTTTGTTTAAAGGTGGCCCCTCAGATTTTAGGGCAAAAATTTTATAAGAATACAAAAAAATCATCCATATACTCCAAAAGCCTGATAATTTTCATTCATAAACCCCAAGTAGTCGAAAACCATCCGACAACATGAGAAATTAGAAATTTACTACAGCCAAGTTTGACACACACAGGAAACACGGTCTATTTTTACATGAACAACTCGCTCATTTACACACCGGAAATATGCAGACAAAGTTTCAAACATAACGTCTGAAGAAGACATTATGGAAAATAATTACATGTTTGATATGTTATGGAATCTCAGAGTCATTAGTCACGTGTCAGTCATGTAACATTCCCACAATGCTTTTTTTTTTTTCAATTTTTGACGGGAAATCTAAAAATAGCTTAAGAGGCTACGTAGCCTTTTAAGGGAATACCATCAAAAAAAAAAAATATTTGTAATTTTATGATTCTTAATTATTGATGATTTGTGTTGTTTTTTCATATAAATTTCAGTGATTTATATATTTCTTAATTTGGTGGGATGTGAAAATTCTAGATACCCACCTTTAAAAAATTGAGTACGCTGACGAAGTATTGCCTTGTGTGCCCAATTCAATGAAATCTGAAGTCACTGGGATGACGTCACTGCAACCTTGGAAATACGTGATAAAACGTTCAGCTTGGCGCCTAATCTTGTTGTTAATCTTGATCGACGCCAGCATTTTGGATGTTGACTTAATAGTGTAGTCATGTATACGGGGCTCCCGAAAGGGAAACTGCTTTTACGTTGGTTTTGCCAGTGTACATTATATATATGTTCGGGGCATATTATCCCATCAGATCACGGGAAATTTCTTTGTAGTATAATAAAAAAAAAAAAAGCCTGATCCGAATTGAAAGTATTTGTAGACGATATATTAAATGTGATTCGAATGATAATATTTCACTTTGAAATGATATTAACATTGAGAGAAAAGAAAAAAAAATACTGTTAACCAACATTTTCTTTCTTTCTGACAATGTTTTCCTAAAGTTCGTTCCTATGATCGTTCAAACTCAGGACTGAGTGATAAAAATTGAAATGGCAAGTCTTGGAACTTCTTATTAGGTACTAAGCTACAGTTTCTGTTAACACTTTACCAAAGGACAATATTTTGGACTGGGCCATATTCAAAGCATCTGCAGGCAATCTGACTTTGATAGGGTAGAAGTATTATGGTAAAAGAAAAAGGGCTGGTTACCAGCATTTTCTCCTTTTCCCACAATGTTTTCCTTAGGCTTCTTTCTCAGGGTCGTTAAAAGTCGGGATAATGTGGTAAAGAGTAAGCTAAAGCTTTTTTTTTACTTCAGATACACACACATGCAAAAAAAAAACGATAGCGCAGATCTGTAACTGAGGCAATATCATCAATCACCGTAAACTCAATACTACATTATAATCATAAACCTAATTACCTGGCTCAGCCAATAAGATGAGTTGGAATAAAATTTAGAATTCAAATAAAATATTTCATTCCAAAAGAACGTAACTTTTTAAATTCGGAGAAAATATTTAAATACTTTACTTTAAGACAATTTTACTAGCATATCTTAATAACTGTCAGATTGGGGAGACATGAAACCATACAAATCTTTTCTTTTAATAACCTTACATCCCCTAAGGTTCGCTTAAAAAACATAACGGTTTAAAAAAAACAATCTTAGACGCCAACTTATGTAGTTTCCTATAGATCTGTCTTCTGATTTTGACTCTCATGTAAGGTAACTAAGATTCAGCCTGGCCAGCCAACTGTAATAAAGATTTTGTCAGGAAAATATGTTGAAACCTGAGATAGCTTCTTAACTCTTTACCACACGACAAAATTTTAGACTGGTTCAAATTGAAAACCGATTTGCAGACGACAAAATAAAGGTGACTGAAGAATTGAAATTTGTTCTAGAAAGGGTAGAAAACACTGTGGGAAAATGAGAAAATGCTGGTTACCAGCATTTTCTCCTTTTCCTACAGTGTTTTCAAAAGGTTTCTTTCTCAGGGGCGTCAAAAGTAAGGATTGTGTGGTAATGGGTTAAACAGTTTGATGCTGCACATTTGTTTTCTAATCAGATCAGTAAGTTTTGTCGAGATTCTGGCAAATATATAAACGCAGTTATCATACACGCTTTGTGAATTTTCCAAGCCAAGCTTATATTTCTGCCTTTTAATGACATGTACACTCTGGACGTGCATTGTAATGTTTGCACGAAGTCCTCCATAGGAAAGGTTTCAAGTTATACATTTGAAAATGTATTTGCATCACTTTATTTCAAATTACGCATCAATGACAGACTGCTGACATTGACAAAGCTACAGTTCAATAACACTGACAACGAGGTTGTGCTGGGGCATGCTTCAGTCAAACTTGCAGGTAAACAGGAATCTGTCGTCATCGAAGCTTCTATAACCTTATGCCAAGGTCTGAGCTCACATTCCTGAAAACAAGGTCGTCAACTGGTTTACAAGTATAGATCTCGACCTGAAGTAGAAAAAAGTTCGAGGATGTAATAGGATACCTTACTGATCTACTAACACACACTAAAAAGAAGAAAGAAAAAAAAATGATAAGAATCTTTTGCGGCAAAAGGGGAAGCAATGTATCTCAGTAATGCATTTAGACATCTTTTGACAAAGTAAGACTTGTATGTTTCTTACCTATACGAGTACATTTAGCAAGAAAAATAAGTAAGTGAACGCTTGTACATCGTCAGCTCCTGCGACTTTAAACCGTCATATTTTTTTTTCAATCAAGTACTTTATTTGTTTTTTGTATTTAGAATTTGGAAATCATCAGTCTAGCATGATTGGACAGTCCATCAACTGATCGATAAACATATAAATATCAGGCAATAGATAAAGGAATCGATCATCAAAGACACAATCGGTGTCTTGACATTTTTTTAGATGCAGAAAATGATCAATATAGAATTATAAAAGCTTGCTTGGCAAACTTGTTCATATTTTCTCTATGTTAAAAAATACATCGATATACATCACTTCAAGAGATTTGTGTGTGTATGTGTTTTTAAATATAGCAACAAGAGAAAGTTTCAAATTCATGCATGTGCTTTTTCATAGTATTAATCTAACACACAAATCATTTCAAGAATGACTCTTTGACAAACAGTTGTTAACATAGTCATTATTATGAATATAGAAATGAGAAGAAATGACCGTTTTTACTTCAGTGGTGAGCCTATGAAACTAACTAAATATTTTGGTAAAATATACAAACAATTGCAACTATTTCGTTCAAATTTCATCTAATTAAAATATCTTTTCAATGCCTCATTCGTAATTGTATGTCGGAATATGGTAATACCTAAATGGATTAATCCTGACCCACACGACAGAAATATAGACTTGTCCAAACTGAAAACATTTATATATCACAATTGACATGTGGCTCAAATGATTAAACTTGTCTTTGACATGGTAGAAAATATTGTGGGAAAAGGAGAAAATGCTGGTTACCAGCATTTTCTCCTTTTCCCACAATGTTTTCTAAAGCCTTCCTTCTAAGGGTTGTTAAGACTCGCGACTGTATGGTGAAGAGTTATATGAATGTTCTATTTTTTCCAAACGATGCAAGCTGAAATATGTGTTTAATTGACCTACCAGACTAATGAGCCCCTCGTAATCTTCGCCGGAAGGACAATGGCCGAACACAAAGCCAGATTGTTGCATTATAATTTGTTGAACATCTGTTAGAATTTAAAGAGAAAAATAACAGCACAATGTTAGCAGACATAAATTATCAAGAAAACAACATTTATAGTAAGTCCATATGGATACTATACCACATGACGAAAATGTAGACTTGTCCAAATCAAGGGCAATGGCAACGGCAATGTAAATATTTTAGAGGTGCCCCTTCAGATTCTGGGACTAAAATTTTACGAAAGTATAAAAAAAATCATCCATATTCCCCCAAAGCCTTATAATTTTCATTAATAGAATCCCAGTAGTCCAAAACCATCCGACAACAAGAGAAACTAGAGATTTACTACGGTCCAGATCGACACCGACACTGTCTGTTTTTATACGAGCAACTCGCTCATTTACATACCGGAAATACACAGACAAAGCTTCAAACATAGCGTCTGATGAAGACATTATGGGAAAAAACTACATGTTTGTTATATTATGGAATTTTAGCGTCATTGGTCACGTGCCAGTGACTTGACATTCCCACAATGTTTTTTTTAATTTTTGGCGCGAAATCTAAAAATACCTAAAGAGGCTATGTAGCCTTTTAAGGAAATACCATGGAAAAAATATTTTTTTTGCTTTTTTATGATTCTTAATTATTGATGATTTGTATTGTTTTTTCTATATAAATTTCAGTGATGCATAGATTTTTTAATTTGATGATATGTGAAAAATCTGATTAACCACCTTTAATATTTTAATATGTTTTTTTTAACATGCTTTTTTCTGAATGTCGTTACAACTCGGGATAGTGTAATGATGGGTTGATCAATGAAAACGGTATCATAAGACCCAAAAGGTGTTTAATGCATTTCTGTAAGGTATCATAAGACCCAAAAGGTATTTCTGTAAGGTATCATAAGACCCAAAGGGTGTTTAATGCATTTCTGTAAGGTATCATAAGACCCAAAAGGTGTTTAATGCATGTCTGTAAGGTATCATAAGACCCAAAAGGTGTTTAATGCATTTCTGTAAGGTATCATAAGACCCAAAAGGTATTTCTGTAAGGTATCATAAGACCCAAAGGGTGTTTAATGCATTTCTGTAAGGTATCATAAGACTCAAAAGTTGTTTAATGCATGTCTGTAAGGTATCATAAGACCCAAAAGGTGTTTAATGCATTTCTGTAAGGCATCATATGACCCACTTAACACCATAAAGGGCATCCGGGCATTTGCGTAAAGTGTCGTCTCGGATCAGGCTGCGCACGTTCGGACATTTGCGTAAAGTGTCGTCTCGGATCGTCCTACGCACTCCTTGCAGGCTCATCCGAAATGACACTTTCCGTCTTTTTATGTAATTTTCTGTTTTGCACAAGTTTTCTGGGACAAAATTCAATTCGTAAAGTACCGTTTTGGATTAGCCCGCGCTGACTGCACAGGCTTATCCGAGGCGACACTTTTCGGAATGTCCCTTTTCACGTGTTATGGGCCATATAAAGAAAGTCGTCTAATATTGATGATCCTATCAATAATAAATAAAATCTAATGCTAGGTAGAACGATTCTTAGACATGCAGGGAACAAACTCAAAACCAAACCCTACTAACAAGATCCGGTTGCGCTAACTTTACAGGCTGATTAACCCTTTCCAAAACGGCAAATTTTGGACCAGACCAAATTGAAAGCATTTTGCAGATGACAAATTAACAGTTGCTAAAAGATGATTTTTTTCTATTTGATACGGTAGAAAACATTGTGAGAAAAGGAGAAAATGTTGGTTACCAGCATTTTCTCCTTTTCCCACAATGTTTTCAAAAGGCTTCTATTAGTGACCTGTAAAAACCAGGGATTGTTTGGGAAAGGGTTAAAGTCGATACTTACAGACGTATTTAACCCCCTTTAACATTGCATGACTCATTAGTCTAGTTCAAAGTTTCAGTACTGAACGTCTGACTGATACCTCCAGATCTGACTTGCCCCGAGATGTCTATGTCAGCTAGATCCGATTGGCCCTGAGATTCCTGTGCCAACCAGATCTGTTTGACCCTGAGATGTTTGTGTCGGCGAGATCCGCTAGGCGCTAAGATGGCTCTGTCGGCCAGATCCAGTTGAGCTTCAGATGTTTGTGTCGGCCAATCTGATTGGCAATGAGATGTCTTATGTCAACCAGGTCTGCTTGACCCTGAGATATCTGAGTCGGCCAAATTTGAGGGCTTCGATACTTCTGTATCAGCAAGATCTGATAAGTACCGAGATATTCTGCTTCAGCTAGATCGTACTCAAAGTTCCAATGCTGAATATTTGATTGGGCGTAATGTCGTGTTACTTCCATATCTAATTGGCCCCGAGACGGTCTGTGTTACTCAGATCCAACTGGCTGTAAGATGTCTTCGTTTGCCAGATCTAATTGGCAATATGATGTCAAGTTAGGTCAGATCTTTTTGGCCCTGAGATGTGTGTGTGGGCCAGATCTGATTTGCTCCGAGATGTCTATCAGGGTCGGATCGAATTGGCCCTGCGATATCTGTGTTGGCCAGATCTGACCGGCCGAGATGTTCTGCGTCAGTCAGATTTCATTGGCCATGAGATGTTGGTTTAAGCCAAATCTTATTAACCCTGAGATGACATTGTCGGCAAGATCTTATTGTCTCGAGATATATTTATCAGGCCAGATCTGAGATGTCTATGTTGCTTGATCTGATTCTCTCTGTGATGTTTGCATCGGACAGATCCAATTCGCCCTGAAAGGCCTGTGTCAGTAAGATTGCCCCCCATCCCCCTCTGATGTATGTGTGCAGGATCTGACAAGCCGAAATATTTTGTGTCAGCCTGATTAGACTATGAACAAGCAGGGTGTTTGTTTCCCCCCCGCTCCACCCCGCCCCCCCTCCCACCCGGGAGGGCATTTCCGGATGATTTTATGATTTTCTTGAGCCCCAAGGTCTCCTGAGCAAATTCCTAAAGTATGTTACCAGGCGAGTGGGGCTTTTGGAAGTTACAGAGATTAAAGGTTATCAAATGCACCTCTAACCCTAACGTTATTAGTTGATCCTCACTTGATTTTTTTTGGAAATTTTATATCTTGTGAAAGTTCTAAATGACCTCAGGTGATGTAATAAGCTTATAATTTGATAATTCTATGCACTTTTAACAAAATGAGAGAACATTTAATGCAAATCACGGACAGTGCTACTTTTTATGATTCAAGCTTCCAAAACATAGAAATCTGAGAATTAACATGGATATTGTTCAGATAAAGCACATTTTTTTGACAACAAAATGCCTTGAATGCATCCTAGAAGCAACCCAAAGTACTGAAGTTACTGATAAATTGCATCCTCGGATATCCCGGGGTCTCCCTATTTGCTTCGCTACATCGACCCCTGGGACAATTGACTAATAAAACTTTGAATCAGCCGCCGAAAATCTATACGAAACGTCATAGCGTACAGTCCACTCGCCCATCACAAAATGATGATGGAACCAATGAAAAGCCAGCATTCGGCCAGCGGTAAAGCGAGAGAAATTCAATTAATTGTCCCAGGGTGTCGATGTAGCGTAGCAAATAGGGAGACCCCGGGGTATCCGAGGATGGATAAATTGTGTTTCATTTAAAAAATTAACTCTTGCATCTAAAAAATTAACAAAAAAGTTTAAAAGCAAAATGTATCTTGATCTTATTTACTAGGACGTTATTGTATATGCTATGTACGGTGCTTTCTCTTCTTATTTCATAAATTATTTGTTTCAGCCAATGATATCAAAGAAAAAAAAATGAACTTGCTATGACATAGTAGTAAAAGTATGGCCTATAGTCATATTTACATTTTTAGTGAAATACATGATACATAGTTATGCATGAGTTTAAATCTTTAAGCGCTATATTCAAAAACAGAGAGGCCTTTGCAGACGACATAAATCAGGATCAGACTGCACAGAACATGCAGACTGATCTCGGATCTCTGCGTCTGCTCGTTCAGTCAAGCCTAACATTATAAAACTCCGAGTTACAGTGTAGTATTATTTCCAGGCATCGAAAGAGGTTGATATAAAATACGCGGTGCCGAAAGAGTTTACTGCCAAAAATCGGAGATTTGTTATTCTTGTGCCACTTTTTACACACATCAATAAGCAATAAGGTGATTTACCAGCAATGTTAGTTGCCAAGATGAATTTCTCGTTTAGATTTGATAGTTCGATGAGTCAGGTGCACCTGTTATCTCACATTGTTGGTCAGTATTCACTTATGGAGGACCACATTGTTACAGTGATGACAGCTCACTCACGTTTGTATTTGTTCAGTTAATCGTCACCATCATCATTCTCATCCTTACCAGCCATATTTGTGGCTTTATGTTTTTGTTATGAAAACTTTGCTAGCTTATCCCTTCTTACCTGTTCAGATTTATGTCAAGTTAAGTGCTTGGCATTAACAGGCAAGGAAATAATATGAAGCATCGTGCCATGACTATAAAAGAAGGCTACATAGAAATGTTAGATACAAGATGCTTTGGATTTGGTATAATATGCTAAAGTCAGTCTTAAATCATTATCATTATTCTTTTTTATCTTCTGTCTATTTTTCCTCTTTTATGTTTACTTTGAATGAAGGTCAGTTTGTGTTTTACCATGTACATGTACTTATAAGTTTCTTGTCATTTACATGCTTTTTTTGCATAGGGGTTATGCAAATTACCATCATTCACATGGACATCCTTTTTTTTTGCTCAGATTATCTTGTCTTTGCATGTATATGTTCTGCACAAAGTAGGAATTCTCACTGCTGGGCGAAGTAAAAATTCCTACCTGGCGTGGTTCTATTATTTTCCCTGGATAAAGTAGGAATCGGAGACAAATGAAACATGTAATATGGATCATGAGCACATAATTAAGAGTCAGCATTAAGAGAAATAAATAGCATGTGTTGCATTTTGTGCACTGTTGGAAAAGGAAAGCAAAGTCTTTAAAATATTTCTATAACACATCCTTTACCACACGATCCAAATTTCAACGACCACGAAGAAGAAGGTTACTGAAAATATTGTAGATAGACAAGAGAATGCTGATAACCGAACTAAGCACCAGAGGTGCAGTCTGATCTTGGATCTACACAGCAAGATTTTCTCTGGTGAAAAAAACTTTTCATTTGCGATATTTTGTAGTTTTACCCCTTCCACTTTAGGCATTTTTGACCAATCAAAATGAAAGGGTTTGCAGACAACAAATTAGCTGTAGCTTAAAAGATGAAATTTGTCGAAGGCTAAGGATAAATTGCTGGTAACCAGAATTTCCCCCCCTTTCTCGCAATGTTTTATAGTTTAGCATGAATGTATTGATCTACACCTTCTTCGTCGCATGACCTTAGTTAATTCATCTGGGAATGGACAAACGTATTCAGTTGCAGGACAAAACATTCACGTTTTCTGTACCTTTCAATCTTTTGTATAGAAATCCCATTGGTTATTCTTATTCCGTCTGACTATTCTCACTTTGCACTACCCTTTGAATTCTTGCATTGTCCAAGCTTATTCCTACTTTGCGCGTAGACCATTATCTGACCATAATACGATACATCTCCCTTGCACAATTCTAGAATTGTCCAGTAAAATTCCAGAATCGACGGACAAAGTAGGAATTCTTGTTTTATGTAGGACCATTCCGAAATTGTGCCGATTCTTACTTTGCGCAAAATATATATAAATTCTTGCTTTCTGCTTGCGTAGCTTCAAGGCTTGTTTTTTTTTTTTACTCAATTACATTGTATTTTAGTGCTCTATTATCTGTGTATATTCAAAACTTGCTTTTTTAGCTTTTTGTTTGATGTTGTAGACTACACATTTAACAGTGACAAAAGCTTTTTGGATATATTAGCTAGCGAGTATTCATTTACCTTATTTGATAGATGATGAGTGCTTCTCCTTATTTCTGCTATGGGCAAAAGGCCTATTACATTTTTCTACCTGTTGTTTGTCAAAATGAAAATACCTGCTGCAATACACTTAGACTCCACCTCAACCAATATCAGCATATTTGTGTTGTTGTGCATGAACAGATGGATATTTTTTCCAATCTGGTATCACGATCATAGGCTTGATGCTATTTCTAGGATTTTGTTTCCCATATTACAAATTACAATTTTCACTTTACTGTGCTATTCCATATACTAGTAAGTGATGCACCAGTGAATGTACAGTTGAAGGATGAAATGATCATTGAGCTAAGTTTCTCCTTTCTGACACGATTTCTCATTTGCAATGTCTATGCTGTGAAGGCAAGCCTCTGTAATTACACACAGGTAAATCCTGTTTTACAAATTGCTACCTTGGAATCATTTAAGGTATAAACAAATTGAAATCTATTCTAACCATGCAATAAGGAGGACATTAACAATATTCACTGCATAAATGTGGTCAATGGATGATGGTGAAAAGACTTTCATATACATGTAGCATGGAATGATATGTTGTAAACATCCTTATCATTTCAATGAAAGGCAACTTCATCTCAGTCTCGAACTTTATGAAGGGGCGTCGTAAAGAAAAAAAGGTCTAAACAACTTTATTCATCGGGTTTAATACGAACCAATCATTGTATTGATTATAGAAGTGATAAATACAATTCTAACGTCAATTAAGTTCTCATGGGTCAACAGCAGGAATATCTTCCATTCCAGCAAAAGTTATTAGATTTTGAGAGGAAAAAAGAAAAACCCTCAAAATTTGGGAATCTTTTCTGTATGTCTAATATCAAAGTTGATGATTTTGTAAACTGTATACGTTCTTGGTTACAAGCCGTCAGTTCTGTCAGTACTTTGATTTAACCAAAATTGCTTCTTTTTCTATAAAACAGCTGTTTTGACATTAGATATGGGCGTATAATCACAACTGCACATGTTTCTGACATATTAAATGTAGCAAATGAAATGAAAGTTTAACCTGAACTGCTGCTATTCATTGATAGCTCATATGCAACAATGCACTTGACCTCTGTAACTTCAAAAAGCCCTGATCGCCAGGTGGGAGACTTTGACAAAGTGACAAAGTGTTCAGGAGACTTTAGGGTTTCAGAAAATGATAGTGCCGAAAATTCCCCCGTGTGTGTGTGTCGGGGGGGGGGGGGGGGGGAGAGAGAGGGGCCTATTGGTGGCTCAAGGTCAAGAGATTTTCTATCTGCGCCAGATATGACAGACCCAGGTGTTCTGCTAGATCTGTATGACCCCGAAATGTTTCTGTCGGCCGGATCTGTGTAGCTATTCCTTGTAAGATATACATATCATCATAGCATATTTGAAATGTTTGATACTGTGTGGGTATAGTTTTTTTCCTAATTGCGGTCATATTTACCCGCGCACAGTGCATGTTTTTGTTTTATAGGTAAACTGCAAACTTAACTGTTATCTAGCCCCGTTCTTTCATTTGAAACATTTCTAGAGTTTCATAATTTTGCTCTATTTTTTTTTACTTTTTCAAATCCAATTCTAGATTTTTTTAAAGCACTAATAACAGTGAAAGTTTTACAACATATTAGACTGGGCATGACTTGAAGATTTCTAAGCAGAGGTCCGTTGTCTGCGCATGTCATTTCCTTCGAAGATTCGACCTGACCTGTCAGCTATGACGCATCACCCATCTCCCATAATTGGAGTGCAACACGCGAAAAGGGTCATTCGGACATTTGCGTAAAGTGTCGTCTCTGATCAGCGTGCGCACTCCGCACAGGCTAATCCGAAACGACACTTTCCGATTTTATGTGATTTTCTGTTTTACGCAACTCTACTGTAACACAAAATGTAATGTAGTCGTAAAGTGCCGTCTCGGATTAGCCTGCGCGGACTGCGCAGGCTAATCCGAGACGACACTTTACGCAAATGTCCGAATGCACCTTTTCGATCTGGGAAAAGAAGGGCTTGTATTCAAGCTGTTAGCCTATTACCCATGCAGGGACTGTTCTTTTGATAAATGGTCGGTGCATGGGTTTCATTCTAGCCGATCATAGCTGAATGAATCGCGTTTTATAGAGTAAACGTTTATTATATGAAATTCAAACTAACGGTAGTTGTTTAGAAAAATTACTCCGCTTCAGTAACCAGAAAGGCCAAGTTAATTTAGATCTGTGTTTGTAGACTGCCATCTTGCCGTAGATAATGAGCAGTGGCCTCGTATATCAAAGTACTGAAAGTACTGTTGGAAGGCGAGTTTAGAATATAGGCATAACATATTGAAATACATTTAATTTCCTGTACTTAAATCGCCTCTCCTAATACAGCAAAGTCTATAGAGTTGGCAATGTTCCTGTGCAATGAAGACTAGTTTACCATCCTGAGTTTAAACAAACTTGAAGAAGGCTTGTGAAAATATGTTGAAAAAAAATAAATAAATAAAACGAATGGACTTTTCTGAAACTCCTTTCCATTTCATTTGAAGGAAAAGTTTTATGTGATGGCAAAGAGTTTTAATTTGCTGTTACCCGTATATGTTTTTACGTTGTATAGAAACGTAGATCTAACCCTCTATTACCCCAATAATGAGTTTAAAAGTTCTAGGAAGAAGACTTGAGAACTTTTGGTCTGAAAAGGAGAATACGGTGCTAATTGACATTTTTTCCTTTTCCTAAAATGTCTTCCATCCTATTTCATACAGGTTCCATCAATGGTGCCAGATCAAAAACTTGCTGCCCGAAAATGCATTCAATTTTGGAAAGTCTGAAATTTTTTCTACGTGTAAAGAGTCAAGAAAGTTTCTCCTTTTCAAAATTAAGTTTTTTAAATGGCCTCTTTCTCAGGGTTGTTAAAACTGTACTTGAAGGGGTATGGTAAAGGATTAAAGAATAGTTTTTGCTTGAAAATGCAATCAATTTTGATAGATCTAAAACTATAACTCTGTAATGAGATGATTGATTTCTTGAACGTCTTTACCATTTTATTCCATGGATAATTTTATTGAGAGAGCAAAGAGTTTTTAGAAAGGTACATTTTAGAATATAGAAACTGAGATTCAGCCTTTTAGATCACAATACTGACTTTCAACAATGTTGAAGAAGAGGCTTTTCAAAGCAGTTTAGGAAAAGTAGCAAATAATGATAATCAACCTTTTTTTTGACTTTCCTACAATGTTTTCCATCTTAGTAACTTTTTACAAAACCCTTCAGAAAATAACAAAAAATTAGGACCGTCTACATTAAAGCATTTAAAGCAGATAATAAGTTAAGAGCCGCTGAAAATGTGCCGTATGGCTGGGAAAAAGTACAAAACATAGTGGTAACAAGAGAAAATACTGGTGACTAGCGTTTTTTCCTTTTCCAAAAGTATTTTGAAACTTTTTTTCCCTTGAGGTTGTCAAAATTTCAGTGTCGTTCAGTTAAAAGGCTTTTTTTTTAAAATTTGTTTACCATTTTATTTGAAATATACTTTATCAAGACTGAAAAAGACTTTCAAAACAAACGACTTTCAATGTCCAAAACGGAGATTTAACATTTAGATTACAATACATGTCCTGGGTTTTAATGACCTTAAAGAATGGGGCTTTTTAGAAAGGGAATGGTATTTTGAAAGCATGCAGGAACATGAGAAAATACTGGCAACGAACATTTTCTCCGTTTTGCGCAATGTTTACCATCCTATCAAGAATAACCAACCAACATCATTTGACGGTTGACTTCTTAGGTCCTATAAGGAACGTCAGAAGGTGTTCTTCGTTTATACGATTCTTGTAATCTATGACTCTGTTAACCCTTATACTAGAGTGCTGGATTGATGAAAATGGCATTTTACATCTCGGGAAAAATGATTAATTATTGCAACCTCACCCTGGGCTGTTTTGGTCGGGTTATTACAATATAGCTAATCCGACATAAGACTGCATATTCTGTGCAGACTATAGAATCGTCTGCCTAGTCTTCAAAAGAGACAGGCATAATAAACGATTTAAGAGTTCATTGACATTAACGTTTGTCTTTCATTAATCCCGCGTAACCGGAATTTACGTTCAGCTTGTCGGCAAACATGAAAGCAAAATGACTGCCAACTTGTCAATATTGAGATACACCCTATTCCTTTGTTCGACAAAAATATACACAGATACAGGCCCTTGGTCCGTGTTCTTAGAAAATCATTAACACGTCCGATGCACTCTAGGACAGTGGGATTCTCCCTGTCAAGTTAATTTTATCATTGTGTTATTCAGTTTTGGAAAAAAGTGTATAGTTGAAGGAAATTATTTCGAAGAAAATAAATGGAAATATATAAGGTAAAGATTTCAGTTCTAATAATGACGGAGGTAAGTGATTATGATAACAAATCATTGCGATAAGGGTTTATTCTTTACCTGACAAAGAAATTTCAGACTAAGTTGAATTTGAAAGCACTGATTCATACAGATGACAAATTCAGGGTGGCCCAAATTAGCGACAAAATTTGTTCTTGATAGGGTAGAAACATTGTGGTAAAATGAAAAAAAAAATCTGATTTCCGATTGTAATTTCCCCTCTCCTCTCGATGTTTTTAAAAGCTTGATTTTCAGAGTCGTTTCAAGGTAAAGGGTTAAATATTTATGAATAATTTCTGAACGTTAAGCAAAAGAAAAAGTTAAAATTCTTTGCATGTTAAAATGGTTACAGATCATGTTATTGTCATTTTTGACGTAGTAAAATCCGATCATACTCGTATATAAGGAAAGAAGTGATCAGCCTGGAACTATACATCGGTACATCATACTGACCAGGACTACTTCGAAATGACACATCTATTGTGATTTAAACTGATTTACCTTTTTTCTTTTCACGGGTCTCCGGAATCAAAACTCGGCCACGCCGATGCGTAACAATAACCTAGTCATTAATCATAAAGTCAAGCACAACTTTGATAAATGAAAAATATTTCTTTGAAAGAGAAAATTTTGTTTAAACACTTGATGATTCAAAGGAATTTATTGAAATTTTACTTCTCAAAAAGACAGAATAAGGTTGCAAACAGAGGAAAAGGGTCTATCAGCGGTACGTCATTCAAAGAAGCTATCTGATTGGTTAGATCTGGGATAGTAAATTTACTTGTACGATCCCACTGGTTAGTTGTTTATGCGTTGTGAAGTGGAAGTAGGTCCGAATGACGTCATGTTAGTAGCTTTCGATTGGCTTATAACAGCTATGGTTTGTTTGTTGCTGTAGCAACGTGATTATATCAATGAACTGATCCAAAGTATTTTGCATTTGTCAAAAACAATGCTTTTTACGAATTTGATTTCATTCCTTCTAGAAACTTGAAGTTTCTTCTTGCTGTTCTGATTAAATTTACAATGGTCTCGACACTATTTTGTTCTAATGCACTCGAGAAGTATCGAACTATTTGAAAGGCGTTTTGATAATGCTGTTCAGAGGCATTTTCAGCAAGCTGCCGAGCGTTGACAAATGAAGGCGAGAATGAAAATCTCGCCTTCCTAAAACTAACACTCTAATATTTCGTTGTCTGCGCATGTCAAATTATTCGAAGATTCGTTTGCTTGCTATAACGCATCTCCTACCCCCTTATACCGAACTCAATTATATGGCCTGAAACACGCGAAAAGGGGCATTTGGACATTTGCGTAAAGTGTCGTCTCGCATCAGCCTGCGCAGTCCGCACAGGCTAATCTGAGACGGCACTTAAGGTCTACATTAGATTTTGTTCCTCAGTAGATTTCTGCAAAATATAAAAAAATCATAAAAACGGAAAGTGCCGTCTCGGATCAGCCTGCGCGGAATGCGCAGGCTGATCCGAGACGACACTTTACGCAGATGTCCGAATGTTCCTTTTCGCGTGTTGCAAGCCATATAGGGGCTGTTTAATAAATGGCCGGTGCATAGGTTACATGCTGGCTTATCAGCTGAATGAATCGCACCAGGTAGGTTTTATTGAGTAAACATTTATTTGAGTTTGAATTTCAAAGTAACGGTTGTCGTGTAAATTAGACAGATGTGTATTTGAAAAATGCCATCTAGCGTGAGATAATGTCTTATTCTGAAAATAACATTCGGAACTTTCATCAAGTAATTTTTAACCCTTTCCCAAGCGATAAAAAATTGAAATAACAACAAATCTGCTGAAGGTCTCTGGTGTAGCATATATACGATGAGAAAAAGCTTCGCATAGCGGCGCATATACGGCCGAAGGGGCTAGTCAGTGAAATAGGGTAGAATCGAGAACGCCATTGAGATCTAAATTTTAAGAATCACATGAATAAAAACACATCATAGAGATTCATAGCGGGAAGCTTCAAATCATTCCGATGGAATCTGTAGAAGGAGTTTCGCACACGAGAAATTGATAACGGACGGACAAATGAACGGACAGACGAACGACCAGGGCCATAATATAGTACGATTCTTCGGGCGTATTAAAAAAAACACAGTCTAAACCTGATCTGTTACTTCCCACAGTAAAAAGTAAACTTCTCATCCACATCACCATAAGGGTTTAACTCTTTCCCACACAATCCCTGGTTTTTACTGGTCTGGAATAGTAGCCTTTTGAAAACATTGTGGGAAAAGGAGAAAATGCTGGTAACCAGCATTTTCTCCTTTTCCCAAAATGTTTTCTACCCTATCATAGACAGAAATAATCTTTTTAGCAAGAGTTGAATTGTTGTCTGCAAATGCTTTCAATTTGGTCTAGTCCAAAAGTTTGTCGTTTGGGAAAGGGTTTAAGTGACGACACTAGAGTTGTGTAATAAGCAGCCGCGACAACTCAGCACATGACAGGAGACAAGCTATGTCTTACATCAACGACTCAACATTCATTCGGCTTAGAAAGAGACGTCCTCAGGAAACATAGTGCAAAAAAGAGAAGTTGCAGGCTACCAGTAGATTTCTTTTTCCAGCATTGTTCTTTGACCAATCAAAATGAAACCCATTTAATTTATCCTCTGCAAACCTGTTAAGATGGACACGTCAACACCTTTGACGTCTGATAAAGGGAAACTTACTTGTCACCGTTGCATTGTCGGACTCTACTAAAACGCCACCAGTATAAACTCCGGCAGCAACTTCGTCTTCTTGTCCGCAAAATATTATCCATAACTCATGTTGTACGTCTGTCTGAAATGACAATATCATCAAATAATGGTGGATTGATGATAAGAAAATATAAAAGTTGGTATTTCCTGTACGTCGTAGCTATCCCTTCAACGACTAAAAATAGGACAAAATACAGCAAACTTTTATAAAAGGCTAGGAAGCGATCAAATATAACAATGCGGGTGTAAAAATGACCTGACTTTAAATCTTACTTTTTCAAAAGATTAAAATTATTGTGAACATGACAGCGTGTAAAGTCCATGTGTTGCTTAATGGCACAAAAAATTAAAACCAGGAAACAAAAGATAGAGCGACTTGGCGACCTTTTACCCTTCATTAAAACTTCAATATTCTAACAGCGACTTACATTCGGACCAAACGTGCAATAATAGCTTCTATTATTATACTGCAAAGAAATTTCTCTTGATCTGATTGGATAATATGCATCGAACATATATATCATAATCACTGGTAAAAACTAACGTAAAAACAGTTTCCCTTGTAGGAGCCCCGTATACATGATTACGCTGTCAACAAAACATCAAAATGGCTGCGTCGATCCAATTTAACATCAAGTATTATGCACCGAGCTGTACGTTTAAGCACGTATTGCCAAGGTTTCAGTGACGTCAGTTTCCAGAGACGCCAGTTTTGATTTAATTGTGGCACTCAGAAGGAAAATTCTACTCGGTCAGCGTACTCAACATCTTTAAACCGAAAACAGATAAAATTCATTTAACAAACGTTTGAACGGTTAAACTTTGCAGTATAATAAATTCATTGTATGGTCAGGTGGCAGAGGACTTGGAAACTTGTTCATGGCTGTGGTGAATAATATCGCCCGGAGCCGAAAGTGATATAATTCACCTGGCGAGGTGGCGACATGGTTTACCACAGCCGTGAACAAGTTTCCAAGTCACACTCGGATAAAATATCACACATGTCAGGAAAAAAGTATAAAGATGGTCTAAAAAACTGTACCGAATATGGTATGGTGACGACTCGAACGCTCGTATGTACAAATTTGCGATTTAATCGGTGTAAAACTTTACTCTTTATTCATCCACAAATCCTAAAATGTCGTTTCTAGCTACATCCCTATTTGTTTTATTTTGGTAAAAATTTTAGATAAAACGTAAGCAAGTGTAACTTTATGTCATTGAAAGTTACACGTATATAATAAAATGAATAAATCTAGTTGAAGGAACCTTCCTGGTGCATTTATTTACCCATCGCTGCATAAGAAAAATTTGACATTATTGAATATACCTTTAAATTTGAGGGCATTGCGTTTTCACCATTTAAAAAAAAAGCTTAGATTGTTCATGTGGGACCGACAGATTTTAGGGCTACTGTTTAAGGAATTGTTGCTTTTCTCCGAAAACCTTGTATGCGACTTTTGGCTAGAAACTTCTTATTTGCGTATTTGAAGGCTTATTTTCTGTTTTACCGTATGCGAAAATACAGGAGACGAAGACAAAATAGGATTTTTTGATAGGAGCGCGTAAAAAATCCCTAAAAATTCGTTAGAGAAATTATTTACCTTTGCAAACCTCGCATACTTCAAATAGTGCCAGCCAAGTATTTTACATGTCACAAAATACAATTTAAGTTGTTATTTTAGTGATGCAGAGTGACAAACTTTTAAATTAGTCTTTACAGTAACTGTCAATGTCAACCATCAAACATACACTTACATTTTCAGTGTAAGATATGAAATGATTTTAGATCTTGATTTAGAGAAACAGATTTGTTAAAGACAAAGCAAAGATAATCCCTTACAGCGATGGGTGTTGCAACCAAAAACAGAAATGCCACATTAACAAATATGTTTGTCAGACGAGAAACCCAGTAAAGTTGAGTATGACCAGCATTTATTTTGAAAGAAGACTTATGTAAATGCTAAGTGGACTCAGCATTAGAGACTTAGTATATAAGTCTGCTTTAATCGCTTTCATGTTATATCACTACGGTACCTAGGTGTTTCCGGGCTTTCTCAAACTAGTCCATGCACTGAAAAAAAAAACACTTTTTTTGGAATACACTTATTTTCTTGTCGAACCTGCAACCATCGTGTCAGATTCTCTAGCCACTGAGCTACTCGGTCGGGCCTGTGTTAGCACAGCTGAACAGGCAATTAGACAGCGAACTTTTTGTTCCCCGTAAATTTGTAAAAAAGAAATATTCAAAAGTGCTTGTCTAAAGCGACTGTATGGCCGATTCGGCCGGGTTATAAGGTCGACGATCTACAATCCATGGTCCAGATCTATACCTATTCAAATGGTATTAAATCAGTACAAACAATCATTCGACAATGAGAACATCAAAATTCCAATATGAAGGAAATGGAGTACTTCATCGATAGAGGATGATGTTTATTTACTCCGCGTCAAGCCCTTTAAATCAAGAATTCTAAATGTGAGCTTTTGCAACCGTTGAAGGCTAACAACCTGAAAGGTTTCTTAAGATGCATGAAAAGTAATCTAATTCTGAGCAAAAGGACCATAATTCACATTAGCCAACCATTCTAAAGTGTAGATTTCGAAAGTATGGCAATTTCTGATTGGTTAAACCAAATCGTTTAACCAATCAGAAAGCTTCTTAATTTTTAATATAGAACATCGAGATTCAGACTAACAGTGTGAACAGGATTCTTGTTTCGATAAATACTGACCCAGATCCATTCCAGGCAGTGAATATAATACAATTTTAGAAATTTTATATTCATCAAAAGAAATATAAAACATTTACCCACAATGTAAAGCGACATGAAAATCTGTATCAGTGTTTTAGCTCTTACGGATTTCTACATTTCGGTACAATCTTTTCAAATATTGCATTGGTGCTAATATGAACACCTTTTTGAGTTAGCCGCTGTTATAGAGACGATTTCTTAAATCTGGTATAATGATTTTTTTGGTCACCTGGTTGCGGAGCAGCCAGGCTCTCATTGTTATCATACTGATCTATGGGGAGATGTAAGCGTACGCATACTTCCGGTCTTGTACTGCTTCCTGTCCCATGTTCCGGTTGCGAGATGAAATATGGTTGTGTAATTATTCGCCGTGCAGGTCAATTTTTTCTGTCGTAGATAACTTCAATATTGGGCCTTTTGGTAATGAATATGTCTATAAAGACTAAAGAATCTAACAATTTTGTCAGAAACAATCTGTAAGGAACAGACAGTGCCGTATGTTGTATATAGTTAATGTCTATTATTGCGAGTACCGAGAGTACTTTGATCATTTGATGCGTCAGTATACTATTTTTGGAATACTCAATTGAATAAATCATAGATTTTAATTTCAATCAGTGTTGATTTTGTCTGAAAAATATGCAATTTTCTTTTGTTATATTTAATTTTTGAAATAGGTAGATTGTAATTTTACGTTTAAAGTCCTTGTATACTATTATGTCAAGAAATCATAACGCTTTTAGATACACAAAATTTTTGCCCCGATTTATAATATATTGGTGAGTGTTAATAGTGTTACACTCGCAGTTTCGCTTACGAACCTGTTTCAGAGGACCACCCTTTTCACGCTGGGGATCTAGGCAGAACAGAGAGGAGCAGCTAAAAGTAAGTACGATAATGGCTCAGTATGTTTCTTCCGGAGTAAGATTCTAATACATGTGATTGATCTTTATGGTTTGATTGATCGAATATTGTTTTTTGCCGTATTTAACATTATTTCAGACATGTCATGGCGACAACTCTCATATTTGAATTGTCCTTTGGTTTTTATTGAAACTAGGCCAGGGCTCTGAAGTGTTATTTCCCATGGATATTCCTACGAAAAAGTCAGCTTTTCGAGTAACCATATTGTGCCTAGATAAATATTTTTCGTCATATTTATACATCATTCTAAGGCAAATCATCCTTCACAGGCTAATACGAATTCGGTATTGGATCAAAAACTGACTATTGCTTGCCTTTCTCTCTTTCTATGGCGAAATAAGTTGCTATTTTTACCTTAAACTGAGGCTAAAACCTATCTAAATGCAGATTTAGATTTTGTATGCTACGAGGACAAATTGAAATTGAGGTAAACTATAATAAAGAAAACCTTTAGGTTTAACTGTTAGTCCAGGACTAATCAAACCATGTTTATGCAATGGAAT
This sequence comes from Tridacna crocea, assembly GCA_943736015.1. Lineage (NCBI taxonomy): Eukaryota > Metazoa > Mollusca > Bivalvia > Cardiida > Cardiidae > Tridacna > Tridacna crocea. Next base: position 12,881,877 of record OX031057.1, on the reverse strand, counting down.
AGCGTAAAACTTGAGTTTAAACTCGAGGTTATCTTTAAACCTGTATAGTGCAATCGACCCTTTGTGAACATGTATTTGAATAATTTGCGTAGTAAAGGACTTAAAAACGTTCTGCATTCGAAGAGCATTTCAGGCAGCAGTGAATCAATCCCAACCTTTTCCTTGCTTTAGACATTTAATGGCAGAAATTACTTCTTCTTCAACAAAATCATTGTCTAGGTCCATAATAGAAACAGATTACCCATTATCGTCGTTTAAGAACAATTCTGTCTCCTCATTAACAAGAAACGTTCTCATTCAAGAAAAGGGTTCGAAAATGCTGAAGTTACGTTCAAAGCATTATCAACTTTTCATTTTTCGTCCTTTGATTTATAGTTTTCAATTACACTCCAAAACCTTATAGGATTTAATTCAGACAATTCATGAAGTTTAAGTTATGTGCATTTTTATATTTACATTTTGCTCACTTATTAGCACTGCGATACCGTTTCTGACATGTGAACATAAAATCACGACTGAGCTGCGTTTTGCATTTATTGTATGAGCGGGTCGCAGAACGGAATTCACGCCGAGCAATCTCACACTCACCGTTATACCACGGACTCTTCAACTTACAATAATCTCTAATTTGATCAGTGCGTGCATTGCGATTATTACCAAAAATTGTACTTGCACAATTAAGAAATATGTCTGACAACTCATCTATGCTCCTATTTAATTCTGATTCATTCCGAGTTATTCTATTGACCAAATTCTCAACAGTATGCATATTTGACTGCAATAGCTTTCCATAATCTTCGGCACGATCGCCCTTCCAAGTAACCCTTTCACTGTGAGACGTGGCAATATTTGGGTTAAGTGTATTAGTAATTTTGGAATCGTTACTAATTGGATGCATTTCAAGAGATACTTGGATTGGCAAATGTGACGAAGAAGTATAGAAGTTATGCACAATAAAATTATTGATGATAGAAAAAAGGTTGCACAGAAAGATGGCCTTATCAATTCAACTACGTAGACAAATAGAAAAGTTGACTATCAGCCGCGTCGTCATCAACCCGCCCATTAACCATCCTCAGATTACTGCTCTTACACAACTGCAATAACTTTGTACCGTAAGTATTGACTGACTTTCCTAAGCTTGATCTATGAAAATGGTATCATCGGGCAACATGTAAAATCCACAGTTTTCAAAAACTGATCTAAAACTGGCTGTTCTTTCAGATAATCCAACCTTTCTCCTCAGTGAGCGTTTCGATAATCGATTATGCAAGAGTCGCCAGCTTCTGAATATTGATAAGTTTTGACCCTAATAAATCAAACTAATCAGAATTGGTAATTCATAACGTGAGCTGCTTGGAGGGATATAGGCAAAACAGATGTATAAATCATTATTCCTGCCTAAAAATTCATGTTTAACCCATTACCAAACGACAAAATTTTAGGTTTGTCAAATTTGGAATTACAGACGACAAAATTAAAGCGACTGAAAATTTGAAAATTGTTTTATGAAGGGTAGAAAACATTGTGGGAAAAGGAGAAAATGCGGGCTTCTTTCTCAGGGACGTCAAAAGTAGGGAGTGAGTTGTAATGGGTTAAGTCTGGCGTTTTGGAGTTATCTAGAGCTTGTTTTCTAATAAAGACCTAGAGAATAAGAAGCTTACTGCGTATGTTCCATTGATTTCCAGTTCGACAGTTTCCATACTCTCCGCAGAAGACATAAAAGCGGTATCCTGGTATGTAATGGAGATAACAACATTGGTCACGTCAGAGTCATTATCTCTTTCAAGTAAAACCGATATCGTATCGGTACCATTGTCACTAGGGTCAGCTTCAAAGCAGTTTCCGAGCAAGCACTGGGTAGTATCTAGTTGAGAAAGAACACCATATTTTCAAGCCGTTTTTGATGGAAGCAATGACTTTGGCCTTTCATCATTTAACTCATTACCAACAGATTAAGTTAACGGCCTGTCCGAACCCAAAGCATTTACAGCAGATAAATTTGGTTCAAATGTAGAAATGTGTCTTTGAAAGACTAGAAACATTGTTGCAAAAGGAAAAATTGCTGGTTACCAGCATTTTTTCCTTTTTCAAAAATGCATTTTAAAACCTTCCTTTTCTGATTTCTTGAAACCCGGGAATTCGTGGTAAATGTTAAACGATTTCCAAGCAAGTGAAATCGACTCTTTGCGCCCTAAGAAGGCAGTGTTGAACTCTTCATATAACGACACAGTCATAAACTTGAAAGGTACTGCAGCTGACAATTAAAACGGGAGTCGAAAGATTTTATTATTTTTTGAAAAGTACAACACACTAGGGAAAGGAGAAAATGATAAACAGTATTTTCACATTCCGGCGATGTTACGCAGGCATTTCCTATTCAGGGTCTGTAAATCTCGGAATCACTTCGTTAACTCATTACCACACGACAAAATTTAAGACTGGTCCAAATTGAAAGCATTTGCAGACGACAAAATAAAGGTGACTGAAAAATGGAAATTTGTTCTGTGAAGGGTAGAAAACACTGTGGGAAAAGGAGAAAATGCTGGTTACCAGCATTTTCTCCTTTTTCCTACAGTGTTTTCAGAAGGCTTCTTTCTCAGTGGCGTCAAAAGTAGGGCTTGTGTGGTAATGGGTTAAGGTGTAAAACTTCTTATGCGCATGAAATGATATAATCTGCAAAAAATTAAAGTTGGCCCCAGTTTGTAGTAGCTTTCTCTTGTTTCTCAAGCTAGTTATGACATTTTTTCCAAACGTGGCTTCGATGGATCATGATTAAACTGCTAGTCGTATTGTTAGACCTGCTATAAAAATGAAAAAATGAAAATAAAGTAAAAACCTGTTTGTCCCTGCATCAACGAATGATAAGATTACTTTAAAACGGCATCTCTCATTTCTAAACGGCACAGGTAGATGAAACTATATTGTTTGAAATACGCTAACTACATTCATTGTTAAGTGTTACCCTTACATCCTGAGCATGTCATACAACTGTATTCTTACGTATTAATCCATTACCAAACGACAATATTTTTGACTGGTCCAAATTGAAAGCATTTGCAGACGACAAAATAAAAGTGACTGAAATTTTGAAATTGTGAAAGGTAGAAAACATTGTGGGAAAAGGACAAATGCTGGTTACCAGCATTTTCTCCTTTTCCCACAATGTTTTCTAAAGGTTTCTTTCTCAGGGGCGTCAAAAGTACGGATTGTGTGGTAATAGGCTAAATGGTGTAAATATTGTTGTGGTACCTTTACATGCAATATCCCCCGTCATGTTTGAAAGTGTGACATATGGAGTGCAACACGCGAAAAGGTGCACTCGGACATTTGCGTAAAGTGTCGTCTCGGATTAGCCTGCGCATTCCGCGCAGGCTAATCCGAGACGGCACTTTACGACTACATTAGATTTTGTGCTACAGTAGACTTGCGTAAAACAGAAAATCACATAAAATCGGAAAGTGTCGTTTCGGATTAGCCTGTGTGGACTGCATACGCTGATCAGAGACGACACTTTACGCAAATGTCCGAATGCACCTTTTCGCGTGTTGCACTCCATATAATGAGACATCCTGTACTTTTCATACCACTGTAGGTTAGCGACACTACTCGCAATGGAAATAGGAAATCCGCGTTGTGTTTAAATCATTAACAAAAACTTCAAAGAGAAACCAGAAATACTCGTCTTTCAAGAAGATCCGTGCATCATGAGAACAAGGATAAAGGTACCCTCGAAACGCGGTTCCGAATTAATGTATGTGCCTTTTTCATTACATTTTTGTATTTTACATTTGCATGACAACCTGTCTTTTGGTATTTGCTTTTTAAGTCGTAAAAGCACTTTTCAAGTTTAAATTTTAAGTATTAAAACAAGAATTTTAGCCATTGAAAATTTCATTCATTGGATTCATTCGACCTTCTAAAAAAACATTAAAGAGCGTGACTCTTGTTCCGCGACAGGGCTGCATTTCAATAGACTGCGGATATGAATACATTTTTTTGAGTTTCATAAACACATACGATCTCTACTTAACCAAAAAGGTATAAGCTGGTGTAAACATGAGGAACAAAAGAAAGGTACAACAGATTCACTTACTTGCAGAGCTGTTGTCGTTCTCTGTCGGTTCGAACTCTATGTGAACTACGAGAGTTTTACCTGTGGAGGAAAGACTCTTTCGTCAACTGCTAGCACAAGTGTCTATACATATGAGCCGGTAAAATAGGGTGTATCACTTCATGCCTAGTGACAACAACTGCAGACATGCCGTTGTTATTTGAAACAGACAGCAAAATTTCAGACAAGTAAAATGTTGCAAAACTTGATGAAATTTGGCAATGAAAGGGTATATAAGGCATCATGAGAAAAGAAAGAGATATTGGCATCGTTAAAATGTGTTTTAGTGTGAACTTAGCCCGAGGTTGATGGATATGCACTTACTGCTTGCACTAAATTCATTTGAGGTATTACCATCCTGACGCTCCTAGTGCAACATGGAATAAAATTTCTTAATGATTAACAAACATTTATACTGATATAATTATCTTGCACATTTATAAGCGACCAGAAATTCTTCTTCAGTCTATTTTTAAATTATTTGTTGCTACGTTTGTTAGATTCCTGAGAAGTGTTTGCAGAGGGACCGTAATTGTTATCTCCTTTGTAACGAGAATACAGTAGTTTTAAATTCGTGACCCGTTAGGCAGAAAGGGACCATCTGGGAACTGTGAAAAGTGTCAAACCCGTCAGACCACAGGAATTGCGCAGGCTGACCAGGGTCGGCACTTTTCGCATTTATGATACTTTCTGCATGAAAAGTGGTCATTCTACCTCGCTATACAACCATTTTTGTACTATCGACTGAATTTGGCCAGCATTATCCTTTAATCTTTTTTCATCTAATTGATGTACAGAATTATTCCCAGATGGTCCCTTTTCGCGTGACCGGTCACATTTATAAATGATTGTTCTAAGACGGAAAAGAAGGAAAAATGGCTTTCTTAACCCATTACCAAACAATAAAATTTTAGACCGGTCCAAATTGAAAGCACTTGCAGAGGAGATAATTAACAAAAATCAAAAATTGAAATTTGTTTCCGGCAGGGTAGAAAACATTGTGCGAAAAGGAGAAAATGCTGTCTGCCAGCATTTTCTCCTTTTCCCACAATGTTTTTTAAAGACTTCTATCTCAGGGTCGTAAAAACCAGGGATTGTTTGGTAAAGGGTTAAAGTAGTATAAGAATATTTATTTCTAAGCATATCAAATTTAGTTTGATAATATTATAGTGGAAATAGCTGTTCAGTTCTATTAGGATGGTACTACCTTAAACGGGTATATCTACTTCAATTCATCTTCGCAAGCCAAGGATACTAGGGTAGTACCCTTGGCCGCTCGCCTCTTTAAAAATCGAAGCTCCCGCTGCGCCTTTTCATTGGATGCGATCAAAACCCATCGCGTCCAATCAAACCATCCGTAACAAGAAATCTTTCGCAAAACAGAAAACAATAATGGCGGCGCCCATCAAAAACGAAAGTTGTCGTGTTTGTGACGAAATTTGCCAAAAAAGAGTAGACGATCGATATTTAGTGAGTTTTTTTTTGTTTACGATCAATTATGTGAAGTATTAGGACGGGTTCCATAGCCAAATGATTGCGTCTGTTCGTCTTGTTTTGGTGTGATGAATCCGAAAGCGCAGCCATATTTGATGCATAACCAACCAATTCTATTAAGAGCATTTTGATTTGTCAGAAATAACATCAGCAAAGGTTACGCAACTCGTGATATTCGACAGGTGACGCAGCGGGTGTTTCGATTTTTAAAGAGGCAAGCGGCCAAGGTGAAGTTATGTCGGTCAATTTTTTTCGTTAACCACTGATACATGCTAGAGCCTGAAACTTCCTATGTCAAATAGAAGCTAGGGCAAAACGAATATTTTACTTTCACTGTCATCTGCTCTAAATTCTCATCACCAACATAGCATTATCTGTTATATTTTAGACTCACTTTTATTTTTTCTTATCACGATTTCAATTATCGTATCAATAGCTCTATACTAGTTGAAAATCTATCCTTGCACACGATACACTTTTTATTATTATACTGCAAAGAAATTTCTCTTTATCTAATTGGTTAACATGCCGGGAACATAATGTCATGTTCCTAGCAAAAACCACGTAAAACCAGTTTCCCTTTTGAGTGCCCCGTATACATCACTACACGTGAAATACATTATACAAAACGGCGGCTTCGATCGATCACCAGACTGCACATTTATACACCAAACTGCACATTTTAGTGACGTCAATTTCCAGTGACGTCAGTTTTCATTGAATTGGGGTACACAGAAGGGAATTTCTATTTCGTCAAGATACTCGATTCGTGAAATTATAAAACAGGAAAATTTCGCTTAACGCGCTTTGAAAGGGTAAAACTTTGCAGTATAATAAATTCATTGTACGGTCAGGTGGCGGGGGACTTGGAAACTTGTTCACGGCTGTGCTAAATCATGTCGCCACCTCGCCTTCGGCTCGGGGCGACATGATTAACCACAGCCGTGAATAAGTTTCCAAGTTCCCTGCCACCTGACTGTACAACTAATAAAGTCTGAGTTCAATAAGAGTCATTTTCAGTCTTTATCCGATGACAAATTTGTTCGAACATCCAAACTGAAAGTAATTGCAGACGACAAATTGACTGTTACTCATACTGTGTAGTTCCGATAGGGTAGAAATGACAGTAGGAAACTTAAAAAGTTTCGATTACAAACATTTTCTTCTTTTTCTCCACTATTTTAGAGAAAGCTTTCTACAACACTGTCAACAAGACTTTCTAAGTTTGAAAGTAACACAACTTCTGATTTGCTAAACCATTTGGTTTGTTACTTTCATATGTATGTTACAAAAGTATGTTACAAAGTATGTATGTTACATAAATAAACATTACTTTCATACCGCGAGGTCATGAGGTCATACTGTATGTATGTTACAAAGGTATATTTAGAAAACTCATGAGAATGAGACTAAGAATGTTCTTGAGAATGATTGGTGAATATGGACCCGGAACTATGTGGTAAAAGGTCAAGAAGAAGCACTGCAAACATCCTATCCTTAAACAACTTTTCCTGACTAACTGCCAGATGTAATCTCTTTGAATACTAATTTCAATGATGTAACATTTTAGAAAATAAGCTCTTTTACACTTAAACTTCTTAGGTATATAAAAATTGACATCTTAACCTTTTACCCCCATAAGGCATTTCTATGGTATATCTTCTTGACCCTAAATAACAGTAAGAATGAAACCATTTCTTACATGTATATGACACTTTTTGATAGCGTAGAAAACATTGTGACAAAAGGTGAAATTCGAGCAATTTCACCTTTTGTCACAATTTTTTCCAAAGGCACCTACAAGCAATGCGTAGAAATGAGTATCGATGGGGTAAAGGGTTAACAAAAACAAACTTGTGCCTCTAAACATTATTGAAATCAAAACTACTGCTTAATTGTTTGGTTTTCGATTATATATCGTGGCCACCGGTTGCCCATATGGGCCATAAACAGTTCGTTTTGTTACAGGGGATAGAGAGGGATATATGACGAAAGCCATACTAAGTTAACTCTGGTTTTAACCCTTTCCCAAACAATCCCTGGTTTTTACGGGTCAGGAATAGAAGCCTTTTGAAAACATAGTGGGAAAAGGAGAAAATGCTGGTAACCAGCATTTTCTCCTTTTCCCACAATGTTTTCTACCCTATCATATGGAAAAATCATCTTTTCAGCAACTGTTAATTTGTCATCTGCAAAATGCTTTCAATTTGGTCTGGTCCAAAATTTGCCGTTTGGGAAAGGATTAATACGTAATCAGTGTATACCACCGTCACATAGGAGCTCGGTTTAACGTTTTATCTGAATGACATAAGTAATTTTAAGTGACCAGCCTTGGAAATCGAAGCCATACCCTCAAGTGGCCAGAAACTTGACGGTCACAAGTCTTATGCTCTGCCACCTGAGCTACTGGGGCCGGTCTAAATTACTGATTTACAGGAGACCTACCTAAATATATACCAGCCAGACCCGCAACATTTATGTAAGCATCAGCTTCGTTAAAGAATGCTCCGACCTCAGTGAGATTGATATTGTTGGTGATTGCCCACACTTGGTGTCCTTTTCCATCCATTGGATTAAATTCTCCTCCAGTAAGATTAACGGTAAGAATCTCCTTGCAGTCAGCTGTAAATAGATTCACAGTCGTAACTATACATAAACAGACGTTGAGAGCTCCAGACTAAGAATATAAGGTGGGCAGATGTAGGTGTGATATGGGTAAGGCAAAGACAAACTTGCATTAACCCTTCACCTCATAATGTCGAATTTTAATGACCCCACAGGAAAAAGCCTTTTGAAAACATCGTGAGAAAAGGAGAAAATGCTGGTAATCAGCATTTTCTCCTTTATTCACAATGTTTTCAAATCCTCCCAAAAGAAATTTACTTTTTTAGCCCCAATGAAACTGTCGTCTGCAAATGCTTTCAATTTGGACAAGTCCAGGTAAAGTTAAATCCCCTTTCTACAGAGCGTGACTCATATGCTAACCCTTTACCAAACGACAACATTTTAGACGAGTCCAAATTGAAAGCACTTGCAGATGACGACATAAACATAACTCAAAAACTGAGATTTGTTTCTAGCAGGGCAGAAAACTTTGTGGGAAAAGGAGAAAATGCTGGTTACCAGCATTTTCTCCTTTTCCCACAATGTTTGCAAAAGGCTTTGCTTCAGGGTTGTAAAAGTCAGGAATTGTTTGGTAAAGGGTTAAAAAAACACATAAAAAATGCGTCGCATAAGCTTATGAAGCTGCAAAAGTCTTACAGTAGGAGTGAATACCAATACTGTGTGCTTTTGGGTCGGGGAAGGACGTTGACCTTTCCAATGAATAAATATACAATGTCTTTAATGGCCCGTCGAGAACAGTTGTCATAGAGGCCGCATTTACAAATGTCAATGCATGTATTTGTACGATACTGTGACATGTCGGAAGAAAGACTTTTTTAAACAGTAGTAATTAAGGAAAATTCTGAACACTCACGACCTGTTAAAACAATGAATAGGCCATGTAGGCCCTGAAACTGAAACTAAATAAGACAAAATAACCTCCAATAGAGTAAGAAACACGTGCACTCTAGCTAAAGCATCTTCGCAAGCCAAGCGTTATGATCCACTACGCTGCTCTACCCTTGGCGGATTGAGCTTGATTTTGACAATCACCCGATACGCATTTTCATTGGTTGCAGCTAGCTCTACCTGCATCAAATCAAATCGCTCGTAGCATTTCATCTTTGATAAAAATAGAACAGGGTCGCGATAAAAATAGTAGGTAAACATGATACCTCCGTGGTTTGATTGATTATTTTCGTTTATTTATCGTCGCTACCGGTTGCCCATCTGAGCGACGCCCCCAGAAGACGGTTAGTTGTTACGGGGGATAGTGCAAGGATACAGGACGAAACTACTGAGCATTCCGTCTGGTTCTTTAATGTGCTCGGTGTGTAGCACCGTCACACGGGACCTCGGTTTAACGTCTCATCCGAAAGACTATTAGTAATTTTTAGTTGGCAAGCTGGGGAATCGAACCCACAACCTGTAGGATATTGTGTTCACAAGTCCTAAGCTCTACCTACTGAGCTATATCGGCTGATAATACCTCCGTGGATCATGTGTGCAAGATCTGTAATGATTTATTACCGAAGAAAACGTAGACAAACAATATTTACATAAAGTTTCAATGTGACCAATCAATTATCAGAGGTTTTAGGCTATATCCCAGCACCTGACCATTGAATGTCGAAGTACGTTTGTGGTTATTGCTTCATGTATTCGGAAGCGGTTTCATTGGCTGTAAGAAATATGATGTAAAGGGAGATAATAAGCAGCATCCAAAAGGGGGGCTTATCGCGGGAATCTCGAAATCGGGCTCGATCCGCCAAGGTAAGATCCACGTAGTGATCGTAATCTTGGCTCGCGAAGATGTAGCTAAAGAGGAAACACAATCTCGAAACAAATTGTGAAAAAAATGAATTGTAAAAAGGAAAAAGGCCCAAAATTTAGATATATATTAAAGAGAATAAATCCCTTATAGAGAACAGAAAATAGAATAAAACAATATTTTGAACCAATATATGTTCCTTACAGAAACCAAATGTGTGAATCCTTTTCGTGCACGCCTTTTGTAAATGTTTTCATTTAATGTGCCATCCTTCGGGATACATCCTAATGCCTCCTATCCTGTGTTTGTGTATCGCATGGTCTCATCCAGAGATCGCGAAACTCAGTCTTCTTCGTTCAAGATCGTTCTATTCGAGGTGAGAGTCTCTTCGAATACAGTCAACCTTATTTTTCGATGAATTTTTTCGCGCTTTTCTCGATAAAGGGTTTTTTTTAATATTGTTATCATTTCGACTCGCAATGAAATTTTCTACAATAAAATATCGTTTCGACACACAACTTTTTTTAACTTGTGAAAACAGATTCCTGCTTCCAAAATTTCCTACATTTCACAAATCTATATATTCACGCGTTTATCCTCTGGAAAATCTTTTTTTCCCACATTGGATTTTAATAATTTTAGTGTCCATGCATAAGCATTTGCCTAAAAATTATATATTGAATAATCCACATTTATTAGACAATGGTATTTTTCACCTTTTAACCCTTTACCAAACGACAAAATTTCAGACCGGTCGAAATTTAAAGCACTTGCAGACAATATAAACATTACTAAAAATTGAATACAATACAATAATACAATACAATACAATTCTTTATTGCCTCCTAATCAGAAGTTATTGCATGATACATTTTAAAGTCAACAGATCTGAGAAAAGTGCAGGTAAACAGTGATTTAGTGAGTGCAGTATAAACATGACAGACAGATATATTAGGAATGAAAGTTAAACATTACAAGTACAAGGAAAGAGAAAAAAGTATTGATTTTCTTAGAACATTTCAATGCAGCGCACAATGAATTTGAAACAGGCTTGTAGAAATTCTAGTACAATGCTGCGATCAAAGAATGGTGGAAGCGCAGCACCCATAATGCGTAACGACCAGCTGAAGCTCTCCAGAGAGTCGAGCTCGTCCGCTATAATTGTATTGCCGAATGTCGACCTCGTCTCTCTTGAGAACTCCGCTCGCACCCTTTCCCAGGGTAGAAAATGTTGTCGGGAAAAAAGAAAACGCTAATAAGTAACATTTTTTCCTTTCCCCACAATGTTTTCAAAAGGCTTCTGTCTCAGTTCTTAAAAACCAGAGATTCTTTGGTAAAGGGTTAAAAAGAAGGTACATTATGAAGTGTAGATATTTAGCGACAATCATCAAGTAACAAACCCATTTAACAAGCTTGTCGATACATATTGAAAAATGTTTTAAGTAATCTTCAATTATTAAATTTGGCTCATAGATATAGTCTGCGCCAATTTCTACCCGCGTTGACTGTCTCAATTGTGCATTGCATCCCCAGGAGGTAGGGTATAATTTTGTTTGGAAAAGAGACAACCTATAACGAAAACAAACTCACTGGAGACGTTGTTGGATGCTTGTACACAAGCACATACGTCTTGATCCCAGCACAGCCCATGAGAACAGTTGTATATAACCATATGGTCTACTCCCATAAACTGAAAGATGGAACTTTCTACTGCCATATAGGGACATTCTGAAAACGTCGAGAGAAATATATGTATGATAATGAACTGTTGATTTTAACGTAAAACATTCTCAATCCTATCACTTACTCTTTCTAAAGCTGTAAAACTAAATTAGACGTGTCACTGAAGAGTGGCTGATGTCCCCGAAAAGAATTTTTTTCAGTGAGCTGTTCACATTAACGCTGCTTTCGGACACAACATTTAGAACACTTCTGACCTTGTCGTGACCTTGAATTTTGACCTAACGTCAGAAACATGTAGTGGACCATTGTGCAAAGTCATTAAAAAGTTAACTCATATTTGAAATAAAAGTTATCGACTGTTAACAAACATCTATCGAGAATTATTTTGATATAAAGTCATAATTTCTTCCCGAAAATATGATCACGACAAATGGAAATTTTATCTTGCCATGGCCTGCACCTTGGACCTAAGGGTCCCGTTTACTAAAGTAATTATGAACAAACTTTGCGTAAATTTCACGTAACTATAATTAATCTGCTACGATATACTAGATAACTATCATGGTTTTTTAGGAAATCTATTGCGATAAATCAAAGTTTCCTGATTATTTAATTTTTTCATTTTACCTAGATAAAATTTCGAGAAAACATTTGATTTATCGCAACAGTTTTCTATAATAATTATGATATTTATGATGTATCTCGTGACAGATTAATCCCAATAAACTGTACTAAAAAAAACTTCTAAACAGACGCTTTTAAGTCGGAATTCCCCGTAGGCCTTTTTTGGCATCCGCTGCCCAGGAAAGAGGCAGTTCATTTAGTTTGATATTTTGCAGAATAATAGACCAATGTAAAATCATAGAGTAGCCTAAGTTTGAAAAGAATTGCTCGACTTATTCTTTCTAAATGAAATTATTAAACATTCACTTATCATTGAAAACTGAAAAATCATTTTTTTGGAAAACTTAATGCTCCTTCTCTCAGGTTATTTTTTGTACAGAAAATCATTTTCATGTTTTTCTTATTGCTAATTGCTGAAAAAATTCAGTAACGCGTGCTTCAACTTTTTACCTGATTTGTCTGATAGGTACCGCGCCCGGGCAAACTATGTGTTTCCCTTTTTTTGAAAAAGAAATGCCGCTGCATGCCGCTGCTAACGCTCGGCTTTACTTGGTTTAGGTGGAAATTCTGAGCCGGAGAAGGGAAATCAAAGGGTTAAAATATATTTTGATGATTACCTACCCATATATGCGGTCCCCTTTTGATGCTTAACTGGTCAAATTTGAACTATATAAAAGAGCTCCAGATAGAGGGAGTAATTAATTTTGACTTCAAAATTGAAAATATTATTTACTCTCCACTAAACCCTATGTTATGTGTACTCATTAGAATCGTCTCATCGAGACGATTCTAATAAGTACACACAACATAGGGTTTAGACGAGAAATAAAGGATTTAGATTAGCATAACTCCCTGTTATCTGGAACCCTACATAAATTGTTTTCAGTGATGACATGGATATTAGGAAATGTCAAAGATTTTGCAAGACGTCGACGACCCAGACGGTACTACGGCTATGACAACATATCGACGTTTTTGTAGCCAGGGTTACATGCTAGATCCTTAAACTTAACCATTCTCTTTCTAAGAGTGAAAGACGAGTGAAAACTTGTGTGTGACTGGGATGTTTTCACCGCTTCAGCATGGCATAACTTATTCAATTTGTACATACATATCACATCACTATGTGCCAGACCTCAAAAGAGAAAATAGAGGATAAGAAACAGGTGGTTTGTCAATCTCCCAGCAGAGTTGTCGTTCGTTACTCTCACCATACGAAATGACAAGAATCTTGTCCAACCGAGGAAAAGATGCTTTGTTACTGTTTAACTGTTTACCACATGAGAAAATTTTAGACTGGTCTAAATTCAAAGCATTTGGAGACGACAAGATAAAGGTGACTAAAAGATAGAAATTTGTTCTGTGAAGGGTAGAAAACACTATGGGAAAAGGAGAAAATGCTGGTTACCAGCATTTTCTCCTTTTCCCATAGTGTTTTCAAAAGGCTTCTTTCTCAGGGTCGCCAAAAGTAGGGATTGAGTGGTAATGGGTTAACTGTTTCATGTGTAACATTATAAAGTAGACAAAGGAAATATGATTCTGGATACATGATAGGTGCATTCAAACGGATGAATTTACCTGTATACAATGGAACTATTTTTTTCGAGCTTCTTTAGTTATCAGAATCTTACGTCGATTTTACCTAAAATGGCTGCGCCCATGAATGATGACAACAGTTTTGACACAACGATGAATCGTAGCTTATAAGATTAAAAACAAGTTGTGGTCCTTTAAAGAGATTTACCCTTTTCAGAAAATCCCTCTTTTTCACAGTTCCTAGCACTTAATCTGATTGGCCGTATGCTGCTCGAACAGCACACAAAGTAATCGATATTGGTCTTTCTGTCACCGGCGTTTGTGTCGCCATTTTGTGTTCTGGTCATGTGACGAAAGTATCCCTTAATGACGGACTACTTTCTAAGCCCACTACAGAGGTGAATGTGAATGATCCGGAGAGCAAGAGAGTGGTGGTTTGTGATATGAAAAAATCTGTCTCTACAATGGGGTGTGTTGGGGGCTGAAAAACGAGTCCGATGGACATTACTTTCCCATATTAAAAACATTCTCAGATGACAAAGACTATCAATTGTTACAAAAGACCTTAGGTTTTCTGAAAGGATAAAAAACATCATGGAAAAAGAAACTGTTGATTGGTAGAATTTTCTCGTTTTCCCACAATATTTTCAAAGAACCCTCTCAAACTGAAATCTCTCAAATCTTCTTTTCCGAAATGTTTGCAAAAGATTTCTCCCACAAGGTCGTTAGCTCAGCATTGTTTGGAAAGACTGTACCATTATTCTTTCACTGTGCTTATGTTTACTGAAGATATTTGAAGCAGAGACAGAAAGATTAACCTGTGAACAATTAAGGAAAGAAGTAGTACCGGTAAACATTCTAAAACGGCGTCTTCAATAGATATGGTAACAAATCATCAATAGTGATGTTATTCACAGTTATTCACTGTGAACAACTGAAAAAATAATGCACTGAGAAATCAGTAATTTCGTAATAGGAATATAATAAAGTTGTGTATCTCTGTATGTTTACAACCAAGTTGCTGCTACTTATTGATCCAGGTATTTGTGTCTTATTTTTTCTTATATTTATAACTGTGTCTTTTCGTCATTTGTTTCCATTTTAAGGTGTCTTTAATATTACATTTGTCAATACATGTACAATTGTTCCAGAAAATCATAGGGAAATTGCATTGAGACTGTTTCGCCCTCGTTACATTTTCTTCGAAATAACCCTGCTAAAAAGGAGGATATGAATAAATTTAATTACCTGATGGGGGTGCGTCAGTCTGTTCACAAACACAATTATCTTCGAGTTCTCTCTCTGTCAAATCTGAGCAAGAATTATTACTGTCGCAGGCTTCAGTGGTACAAGCTGTGCCATTGAAACAAGTATCCTCCTCACAGCACGTCGGGTTCGGAACGATTACCCCACCTACCTACATATGAATCGGTTTACTGTAAGTTGGCAAATTGTACGAATATCTCCTTTAACATCGTCTGTTGAAGTGAAAATGCTAGTTACGAACATTTTTTCTGTCTTTCCCACGTTTCTTTTTGTAATACTTTAGTTTTAAATGTTTGCCTTAGAAACCTAATCTAATTAAGCCAACGACTCTAAGCACAGGGAGCTAAAATCTCTGTCCGTATTCACCAACCATTCTTAAAAACGTTCTTGGTATAATAACAGATATGGCCTGCAACACGCGAAAAGGGGCATTCGGACGTTTGCGCAAAGCATCGTCTCGAATCAGCCTGCGAAGTCCCTGCAGGCAAATCCAAGATGGCACTTTACGACTACATAGGATTTTGTGCGATAGCAGACTTGCGCAGAACAGAAAGTTACATAAAAAAGTAAAGTGTTGGTTCGGATCAGCCTGTGCAGTTCGCGCAGGCTTATCCGAACCAACACTTTACGCAAATGTCCGAATGCCCCTTTTCGTGCGTTGTAGGCCATAAAATTCGATGTCATACAACTTCCGATAGGTTTAGCCAGTCAGTTGTTATTGTTGTATTATGACTACATAAGATTTTTTAGGATAGCAGACTCGCGCAGAACAGAAAGTTACATAAAAACGTAAAGTATGGTTCGGTTCAGCCTGCGCGGACTGCCGAATGTCCCTTTTCGTGCGTTGCAGGCCATATCATTCAATGTAATACAACTTCCGATAGGTTTACACGGCGGGGAATCACGTGACAAAACAACAACAAAAATGACCCGACATTTGAAAAAATTCCCCAACTTGAGGTAAGAAAATCTTCAATAATTCCGTTAATACATGACCGATTGGAATTTGGTTTAAAGCAGAGAAGGCGGAAGAACTCCATGGATTTGCTTGATGTGTTAGATTTTTTAAACAACACCCGATAAAAAAGTTATTGACGAGCAAACAAATTTTTTACCCTGGATAATATGTTTGCTCGTCAATAACTTTTTTATTAGGTGTTTTTTAAAAATTCTAATACATCAAGCAAATCCCCGGAGTCCTTCCGCCTTCTCTGCTTCAAACCAAATTCCAATCGGTCACGTATTAAAGGAATTATTGAAGATTTTCTTACCTGAAGTGGGGGAATTTCTTCAAATGTCGGTCATTGTTTTTGTTGTTGTGTCACGTGATTCCCTGCCGTGGTTTAGCCTGTCAGAATTTGTGTTTCTTCTGGAGAATGAGATTGATCTTGAGCGTTCTTAAGACTGATTGCTGAATGCGGATCCTGATCTCACATCTCAAATTCATTTAAAGACTTGTTTTCGACATAAAAACGTTTAACTTTACTTTTTGCGCGTAATTTCCTTGTTTGATAGCAGATATTTAGTTTGTGATTTGGCGTGCGACACGCGAAAAGAAACATTCGGACATTTGCGTGAAGTGTCGTCTCGGATCAGCATGCGCACTCCGCGTTGGCTAATTCAAAACGACACTTTTTGTTTTTATGTAATTTTCTGCTTAGCTCTAGTCTACTGTAGTTCAAAATCTAATATAGTCTTAACCCATTACCACACAATCCCTACTTTTGACGCCCCTGAGAAAGAAGCCTTTTGAAAACACTGTAGGAAAAAGAGAAAATGCTGGTAACCAGCATTTTCTCCTTTTCCCACAGTGTTTTCTACCCTCACCAGAACCAATTTCAATTTTTCAGTCACCTTTTTTTTGTCGTCTGGAAATGTTTTCAATTTGAACCAGTCTAAAATTTTGTCGTGTGGTAATGAGTTAAAGTGCCTACGCCTGATGTCCGAATGCCATTTTTAGCATGTTACAAACCATTTTAACTCATTACCAAACGACAAACTTTTAGGTTTGTCCAAATCGAAAGCATTTGCAGACAACAAAATAAAAGTGACTGAAAATTTGAAATTTGTTTTGTGAAGAGTGGAAAATATTGTGAGAAAAGGAGAAAATGCTGGTAACCAGCATTTTCTCCTTTTCTCACAATGTTTTCTAAAGGCTTCTTTCTCAGGGTCGTCAAAAGTAAGGATTGTGTGGTAATGGGTTAAAAGAAGAACCAGTTTCATCGAAGAACAGTGTATTATCGGTTTTTGAATCCCTGTTCTGATCAGTTTAGTCACGAGCGCGTGAAGCCGGAGAAACCAACCACAGTTTGTACGGGAATTAGTGCGGAAACACCATTCCGGGGATAAATGACGTCACTGTTGCTAAAACGTATGCACAAGGGAAGATTTTGATTTTCAGGTTTGATGAAAACCAAAAAGTACAGCGAAAGTCTCTTACGATCAATATTATTGTGGAAATATGTCGACTGGCGTCATACAATTTTAGTCACCTCGTTTGATAAAAATGATAATCAATGAGTGCTCATGTAAGATCACCTATGAAAGGAACACCAAATTTCAAGGCAGTCAGCAAATCGTTAAGAATGCCACTTCCATGACTTTGTACCAAACATTGCCATCTTTTAACCACCCTAAAGAAACATTACAGAAAAAGGAGAAAAAAATGCTGGTAACAAGTATTTCCTTCTTTTTGTCAAAATTGTCAGATTTCTTTAACTTTTCTAAGAAAAACTTTGTTTTTTAAGAGACATTTATATTGTCGTCTGCTAAGTCTTTGGACAATGCCGTTTAATTGAGCGTTACATGACCTGCACACGCGAAAAAGGGCATTCGAACTTTAGCGTAAAGTGTCGTCTCGCATCAGCCTGTGCAGTCAGCGCACGCTATCCGAAACGGCACTATCCGAAACGGCACTATCAGTTTTTATGCTAATTTCTGTATTACACAAGTCTACTGTAGCACAAAATCTAACGTAGTCGTCAAGTGCCGTCTCGGATTAGCCTGCGCGGACTGCGCAGGCTAATCCGGGACGACACTTTACACAGACGTCCGAATGCACCTATTCGTATGTTGCATTCCAAGTTACATCAGGGTCACATTGTTGGATTTGCGTTTGAAAGAATCTATGGTATTGGTTTTTTTAAACTTCGATCCGAGACGACAATTTACGCGAATGTCCCATTGCCCCTTTTCGCATGTTGCAAGCCAATTATCTGTATAAAACATAAATAAGATATTTACATCTTCACACAGGTTATATCCTTTACAGTAATCTGAAGGTACGTCGAAAGGGTTAGTTCTCGGAACGAGGTCACCGGCAGCTGATTCATTACAGGGATCTGGAAGACATAAATAGGAAATACGGCTTTCGACATGTAAAAAGGGGCATTCGGACATTTGCGTAAAATGTCGTATCGGATAAACCTGCGCTATCCGCGCAGGTTAATCCGAGACGGCACTTTACGACTACATTAGATTTTGTGCAACAGTAGACTTGCGTAAAACAGAAAACTACATAAAAACGGAAAGTGTCGTCTCGGATCAGCCTGCGCGGACAGCTCAGGCTTATCCGATTCGACACTTTACGCTAAAGTCCGAATGCCCCTTTTTTGCGTGTTGCAGGCCAATTATGATTTATGAAAAGGGGTGGGGTATAAATGCATCTGCGAACAATATCGACCCAGGTTAGCTTTCGCTGTCCGAGAAGGCTTATCTAGGTCGAAATTCTTCGCTTTTAGTCAAGTTTTGCAGGTCAAAGGACCATTCTTCTTAAGAATTCTGAAAGTTGTTAGACGAAATGGACCTCAGAGATTCATATTTATGGATAACTCGCTTGGTATAATGTATCACAGAGGTACATAAAACGCCGTTTAACTCTTTACCAAACGACAAAATTTTAGACTGGTCCAAATTGAAAGCACTTGCAGACGACAAATTAAACGTAACTCAAAAAAAAGAAATTTGTTTCCAGCAGGGTAGAAAACGTGGGAAAAGGAGAAAATGCTGGTTAGCAGCATTTTCTCCTTTTCCTACAATGTTTTCAAAAGGCTTCTTTCTCAGGTTCGTTAAAAGTCGGGATTGTGTGGTAAAGGGTTTAATTAAGCATGTCTTATATACTCTCTGGTCATTTTTCGCTGTAACTACGGCCTTTTCTGGAGTATCATCTGTAAAACGAAGACAATAACAGAACACTATTCCTATAAGGTCCTTTATACGATATACAAGTTGTATACGAGGGGTGTTACGGCCGATGTAACTTGGATTGGTTTGTATGATCCAGAGACGAAGCAAGACAGTCCTGTGTGGAAAAAAACCTAATTCACCCTCCCTACAAAGACAATGGTGGAAGGTTTTATTTTGTTGAAATGAACAGAGTTATTCTCTGCCACACACTGCCGATTGGGAAGACAGTCACATCACAGTATTACTAGAACGTACGGTCTTTTGATTTTCTAACTACGTTGTACATAAAATGATATTCTTATTTTATACGATGACAGAATTTGTTGGTAAAACCAGTAATTCATAAACATAATTTCGTTGTTGCATGTATATAGATTCATAGGTTCGACCATAAGTTCGTTCAGGTGCACCGACATGAGTTGATCAGGGCTCTATAGGACAAACGACCAAAAGAACCCGGCGCATTCAACTCCACACCTTATACTTCATCAACTACTAAGAAAGTACCTGCTGATAGATGGAGTAACGCTACTGAGCACCCACCATACTCTTCCGACTCGCACCGTGTAATTTTTGGTTATTCACCACTGTCAAACGTTACTGACGTGGTCACTGTTTCGACGACGTCGATCACCTTCCCGTTGTGGTCATGGAATGTATAAGGAACATTCCATAATCAGACTTCAAAATCTGTTGTAATTCGTGCTTTCATAGGCATCAGAGGTGCATTGAGCATAACCTGGGGTATTTTGAATAACCATGACTGTTTCAGACTTTTGTAAAGAGAAACTTTTTATTCGGTGCATCAAGGTGCCCCGCTCACGTCGACTTGACGTTGCTATGGTGACAATACATCACGCGTTTCGTGAATCTTCGTAAATTTGTTTCAACCAACCTATAGAATATGGTTGTAGCTATCATTACCAAAAAAACTCATGAAAAAATATCAAAATATAAAAGAATTGCTGCACTTGTCCCGAAACTTTTCGAACATCCCTCGTACTTATTAGACTGTGTAAAACTTCGTCAAAAAAGTTTGGTATTGATACATGAACTGCATAGAAAGTAGAAAATTGCACTGATTCTCAATTTCCGTTCAAGATCCCTCTGTGGCAATTTCCTTCGTGGTTTATATTCCACAAACACTCACAAAAACACTTACACTCTCTCACTCTCTCTCGCCATTCCTCCACATCTACTGGTAATCGGTTTACAGAAACGAAAAGTATTTACAAACACAGCAGCGATAATCACCATGTTTTTCCGAGCAAGAATCAAACGTAAAACATTGGCTCCTCTGGCTGGTGTTCATGCACACAGCATGCAGCTTGAAGAATGCATTATCGATACACAGGTACAAGTCTGATGGGTATGAGTTATAGCCTATTTTATCCGTCTCTCAACGAATACATTACAAATAAATACGGAACTTTTTTAAGAATTTAGGTGAATCTTAACCCTTTCCTAAACAATCCCTCGTTTTTTCGGGTCTGAAATAGTAGCCTTTTTAAAACACTGTGGGAAAAGGAGAAAATTCTGGTAACCAGCATTTTCTCCTTTTTCCACAATGTTTTCTACCTTATCATAGATAGAAATCATCTTTTCAGCAAGAGTTGAATTGTCGTCTGCAAATGCTTTCAATTTAGTCTAGTCCAAAAGTTTGTCGTTTGGGAAAGGGTTAAAGGCTGCATGTATGATACTCACTTGTTTCATTTTGATCGAGATCGAAGCAGGTAGATAACTTGTTTCTATAATCTACACAAGTCATCGATTTCAAGGAGAAGCTGGTTCCGCAAGGACAACACTTTTTGAAAGCCACATACTGACTGGCCATGGAGGACAGCTAGAAAAAACAAGATAATTGTAAGACAAAGAGATTTTTTTTTTGGCGGTGAAGGATCAAACTTTATTTCATCGAGTGAGTATCATAGGTAATATTTTCACAAAAGGCACAGTCACGAGTGAAAAAATTGCCAATGATGTTCACGAGATGAAATGAATTTCGATCGCTCACCGAAAAAAATTAAAATTCTATTTATTTCATGCTTTTAACCCCCTCATGGGGGGTGCTTTATCAAAATCCAGTGCAGTTTTTTTGGTTATTCCCCGTGGCGTACCCCCTCTGTCCTAGCAACGCATTACAATATTACGTCAAGCGCGAGCAATGTAAGGTAAATGACGTCATATTTTCATCTGGCTGTATGGCTTCAATTGAAGTTAGAAGTATAATAATCGGTCTTTTCACTGCTCCTAACCATGAAATATCGAAAAATATTTCACCGATATTTTTCGCTAACCTACTAGAAAGTATGAAATGATAGTTTTTGTCTCCTTACCTAATGACAAAATTTTAGACTTGTCCAATTTGAAAGCATTTGCAGACGACAAAATAAACGAGACTCAAAGTTTGAAACTTGATTTAAGAAGAGTATAAAACTTTGTGGGAAAAGGAGAAAATGCATTTTCTCCTTTTCCCACAACATTTTCAAAATGCTTCTTCATCTAGGTTGTAAAAACCAGGAATTGTTTGGCAAAGGGTTAAACTACCTATCTTCATAAAGTAAAGTACCCAAAAACTGTTAAAAGTAAAACCAAAATGAGCGTTAAACTACATGTAAATCATACCAAGTAAAAAAGTACGGAAATTATTGTGAAGAAGACAATCTGTCATCGTAAAGTCGTTCCACGTGTTAGTCTCTGGCATAAAAAAGGTAGAATTTTTCAACTACATCAGTAGTTGCCAGGTCGGTATATCTTTTGTTTACTCTTTACCTAGTTTTAATATCCGTTGTTTGCGACATACACTTTGATAGACCGTACAATATCATAGTTTAAACATTTTATTCATCAATTACATGTAATTACAAAGATCTAAAGACAAATCAACAAATTAACAAACAATAACTGACGAAATGGATCAGAACGAAAGCTAAGCTTATATTGTTCTTCTCCAAAATTTCAGGTACACAGTTACAGGTTGATAACGTAATAAAAAATCATAATGGTATTTTGATTGCTATTGGAAAAACCGTGGGAAAGAAAAACAGAACAGGAAAATAAGCTGAAAAATAAGCTGAATTATAAGCTGAATTGGTGTGGAGTGTTTCACTGTGGGGACGGGGAGGAATTTTTCGCAAACAAATTGACCTCCTCCATGACCATCACATATCAATGGATATTGGATGCTATCAATAACAGAAGATGCAGTTACTTATTTAAATATAAGCATTTAAAATAAATTTTTACACGTCCAAAGAAAGAAAAAGCCATAGTTATTCTAAGTAAATCTTCTGCTTTGACCAATATAAGAATGAACTGCTGCGAATATTTTTTCGTTATCAGGTTGACCAAGATCTTCATCACCTTATAAGATGACTTGCAGAGTAACTCTCGTAATTGTACTTATGTCATCCTTTAGACTGATTCTTAATTCTCTGTAGAATGGGTATTCAAAGAAGTAATGATGTGTTGATTCAACAGGAGCGCATCTACAAAGGGGTGACTGGACTATATTTTTCAAATACAAATGCTCATTAAGACAACTACACTTGTTACGTAACCTAGCATGTATGATCTGAGTTTTTCTATCTCCAAAGAAATAAAGCTTATTTGGTCTCGGTTTATCAATGTTTAAGCGATATTTAAAAGAAAACAACGTTCCGGCATTTTTTGTTTCATCTGATAAACAATTCCAATCATTTATCACAAGAATGAATTTTTGTACAAAGTGGTTCTGCAAGCGATAGTTCTTAAGTTATTTGGTCTTCGAAGATTGTAAGATGATGACTCTCCAACTGTCTGAGGAACAAGAGCATTAAGATAGTTAGGAGACAGTCCGTTGAACATTTTATATAAGAGAATAAGTTTGTGTTTTCGCCTCCTTTGGCTTAAAGTTTCCCATCCAGTTTCTTGGTATAAATCACGGATAGCAGTTAGTTTGGTGCAGCATATTACTATGCGAGCCGCTTCATTTTGAACTTTATCCATTTGATCTTTCAGACCCTGAGAAAAGTTGTCCCATACAACATCACCATATTCAAGAATAGGCCTGATAAATGAAAAGTAAATAGTTTGAAGAGAAAGACGATCGAGACGGTTTTAAGATGCCGCATGATCCCAATCCTTTTCCAGGCTTTTTCAATAGATTTACTAACGTGAATGTCCTAAGGACAGCCATTGGAGAGAAAGAATCCCAAATGTTTATGACTGGTAACAGACGGTATTTCTATATTTGACATAAACAGATCTGGGTGATTTGGCTTGGAACGTTTACGAGAAATTACTAAAGATTCAGACTTAGATGAATTAAACTTGACCAACCACTTCTGAGCCCACTGATTAATTTTGTCGATGTCTGATTGTAGAACTCTTCCTACTTCGTCCGGATTGTCTACAATCATTGATAAGCTGGTATCGTCTGCAAACAGGTTAATATTAGCCTGAATATCATCTACTATATCTAGATGTAAACTAAAAATAAGAGAAGACCGAGTATAGAACCTTGGGGGACACCGGCTTGTACAAGACTTAAAGTTGAGGCAAAATAACCCTTTGATAACGAGCAGAAAGGTAACTGGAAAACCAAGATAATAACTTCCCACGAATCCCTGCTCTCTTAAGCTTAAAGAGTAAACCGTCATGCCAAACTTTGTCAAATGCTTTACTTATATCGAAAAAATAAAACTCTGAATTCCAAACCATCATCCAAAGCTTTACAAATGTGGTTATAGAGACAAGCTACTTGGTTAACAGTTGAGTCACCTGGCATAAAACCAGATTGCCTAGGTGTAAAGAAATCAATGTCCTTTAGATAGTTGTAAAACATATTTAAATATATTTCTTTCTAAAACCTTTTCAATATTACTCAACAGTGAAACGGGCCTATAATTGGAAGGAAGGGATTTATATATTGGACACACATTGGATATTTTCCATGATGATGAAACAGAACTTGTGTTTAAAGATTGATTAAATAGATCACACAGGTGAGGTGCTAGCTGACCAGCAGCCTCGATAAGAATTCTATTATTTATGCCGTCAGGTCCAGATGCCTTACCAAGCTTAAGTGTTTTGAGAACATCTAGTACTTCAGACGGCGTGACATTGATAGAATCTAAAGAATTGCTGGTAAATTCCTGATTTTCAACTGGAATGAAACTTAAGGAATCGTCTATGCACGACTGGTTGGCAAAGTATGAATTAAGTAAGTTTGCTTTCTCGTCCTCTTTGGTAATCATAGAGTCATTTGAAGTATCATACAAAGGAGGGATAGATGTTGACGAATGAGAACACATGAGCGACTTTAGAGTTTTCCACCAACCACGCGATGACAGAGTTCCCGATTTCAATTGTGAAGCCAACCGTTCGAAATATTGTGCTTTATTTTGTCGTATCAATGCAATGACTTCATTTCTAGCCGACCTAAAATTTGACCAGTGGCTGACATCGTTTGACTTCTTTGCTTTTCTATATAATCTTTTACGGCGACGTATTTTCTTTTTAATCTCACAGGTCAACCACGGAGGTTCTTTGGGGTTGACATAAACTTTTTTGCTGGGGATAAACTTACACGCGTTTTCTGTAATGACATCCGCTAAACTGTCAGCATAAATGTCAATATTAGAATTGTGTACAGAGCTCCAATCAAAAATTGAGAAGTTATAACTGAGCTGATTATAATTACCTTGGTCATACTTCCAAATTGTTCGCTTTATATTCTTAACCTTGGGTTTAAGAAAATTAAAGACACCAAAGACAGGACAGTGATACCGCATAGTAAGATCCAGACAAGGTTCACCAACGCCCGTTGTTAATATTGAGTCTTTATTTGTAACAAAAAGAAGACCAATTATAGAGTGAGAATTTTCTGTAAAATGTGTTGGTAGCCATTTCAAGTTGAACATTTCTAATTCTTGTTTGTGCAATAAAGTCTACATTTGTTGCCAGATTTTCATGAAAATCACACAGTTTGTTTATCTTATCAATAGCTTCAACCCTATTGATTTTGTGAAAAATCCAACAAAGAGTATTGGAAAAGTATCCATTTCAAGTTGAAAATTTCAAATTCTTGTTTACGGGATAAAATGTGCATTTGTAATTAGATTTTTGTGAAACTTGCGCAGTTTGTTTATCTCACCAATAGCTTCAACCCTATTTATTTTGAAATAAATCCAACAAACAGTATGGGAAAAGAAACCATTTCAAGTTGAAAATTACCAATTTTTGTTTTCGTGACAAAGTATGCATTTCTTGTCAGATTTCCATGAAAAAGCAAAATTGAATTCTCTGCCAATAGAGCATATTCAGGCCTTACAGGGCCTTCTAATTGTAAAAATTTATCAACTAAATGTTGTTTGAAAACTGGGATAAAATGTTTCGGATTCACGGCTGTTGGGTCGTCCCATACGTACGCAAATCCATGCGTGCTTAGTAAGTTCTTGACTTTCAGATTTTGTTACACAAAGCATCATAAGTCATTGTAGATAATATTATATTTTCACTTTGAGTAAGATTAAAAAAACATTTTATAATACGAACATATCGGTTTATATACAATGGGTATCGACCCAACTCTCCGTACACTGCTGCGTTACATGTAGATTGACGAACACCCAAAACTCTCTTACAAACTCTTAAATGGAGCTTTCCTAAAATATCACCGCGACTGAAACCCGACACTTCACAACTGTAGTATAAAATCGCAGAAACAAAAAACAAATTGAATGTCCAACTTTCATTATCATTTAATTTTCCTCGAATCCTAAAAACCATTCAATGATTTTCATTTTAACCATATGTACTTCAAGACCCCATTCGCAACAATGATGGCATAAACTGTCTAAAGATTTTTGCAGATCGTTTGGGCTTTCGGCTAAAATAACCATGTCGTCAGCGAATAATAATAAAATTACACATAAATCCTTAATAGTCAAACCGCTGTCTGGATCAGATTGCAAGAATAACTCCCAAGTGTTCAACGAAAAGACTGAAAAATATCGGCGAAATTATCTCCCGTTGTCTGAGGCTGACTGCGATATCAAAGTACAGTGTCGTACACACGATTTGACAGACATATACATTGACCGCATAATCCGCAAAAGTTTTCCATCAATACCTAATTTAAAGAATTTATACCGTAATCCATTCTGATAAATGCTGTCAAAACATTTTCGCATGTCGATAAAGGCACAATAGAATTTTTTTTTCTCACTAAGGTATTTTTGTGTCAGATAGTTTAAAATAAAGATTGCATCAATAGTAGACTTGTTCTCTTGAAATCCAAATTGCGCATCTGAAATTTTTGCGGTTCTCATTACACCACTCTGACAGACGTTTGTTAATCACGCTCGTAAACAGTTTACCGAAATTACTTAATAAAGTGATATCTCTGTTATTATTTACATCGGTTTTGGGACCCTTTTTATGTAGCGGCACGACAATACCCTTTGTCCAGATGTCCGGGAAGACGCCCGAGTTTAAAATAACATTGAAAATTTCAGTTATATGTCCAGCTAAAATATAGCACGATTCAATGAAATATTCATTTAACAATCTATCACTCCCGCAAGCTTTGTTTCGGTTCAGCGATTTTATATTAGTCACTACCTCCGCGTACGATATCGGCCGATCTAATTCTGCATATGTCGAATCTAAATCATTAAAATCATTTGTAGCGCAAAACTGTTCCGCACTGTCCGACTTAAAAGATGCAATATTTACAAACATTTCGGAAAAATAATCTTTAAAATCACGGAGAGAGATCCTGCTATCGACAGACTTTGTAGCTTTTTTAAAATACTTCCAAAATTGGCGCGGACTTGACTTCCGTAAATTTTCAAATTCTCTAATTTGATTAAATTTAAAACGCCTCTGTTTAGATATAATAAGCTTCTTATATGCTTTCCGCTCTGCGGCTAAAGATAGTCGACTGACTGGTGATCTGTCGTTATTAAAGATATGCAATGCAGACAGATATTTACTGTGCGCTTCTCTACATTGCTGGTCAAACCATTTCTGCTCTTCCCTATGGTATTTATCTTCAAAGCCGTTAATAAAAGACGATTTTTCAGAAAATAAGGGGTCGGCTATGTCCGAAATGATACAGGAAAATGAAGTTACCAAATTATCTACATCCTGTACATTTTCGGTTGAAATTCTATTTAGAATCGGAAGGCTGGCTATCAAACTTGATCTGAATCGTTCTTTTTCTTCTCTATCCCATTCAACTCGCTCGAATATCTGGTTACAATTTTGGTTACTTTCTGCAATGTATTCAAATGTCAGATGAAAATGCAACGGTGCGTGGTCACTGTATTCATTAAAATCGCCTACGACAAAACGTGAAAAGAAAGGGAATGACGACTCTTTTGTAATGACGTAATCTACCGTACTAGCTCCACCATTACAATAATATGTATACTTTTCCACAGAAAAATCATCGAACAAGCGACCGTTAACTCATCTTCGCGAGCCAAGTTTACAATCACTACGTGGATCTTACCTTGGCTGATTGAGCCCGATTTCGAGATTCCTTGGATGCTGGTTATTACCCCCTTCACATCATATTTCTAAAAGCAAATGAAATGTTTTACAAACCGCTTACGAATATACATGAAGCGATAAGCAGACATCCTTGTGGGTTTCCATGTTTACCTTTTATTCGAAAGGCAGCGACCATGTTCTATTTTTAGCAAAGATGAAATGCTACGAGCGATTTCATTCGTTGCAGCTAGAGCTGGCTGCATCCAATGAAAAAGCGTATCGGGTGAATGTAAAAATCAAGCTCGATCCGCCAAGTGTACAGTAACGTAGTGAATCGTCAGCCTTGGCTTGCGAAGATGCCGTTAACTATGCGCAGCGCATTTGAAGTGCACAAATCGATGAGATTTTTCCCGAATAAGTTACTTCCCTTATCTTGCGAAAATCGATCTAGTTCAAAGTCGGGTACATATTCATCTAAATCAGTTTGGAACGAGTTATCACATATGATATAATCTTTTTTACATGAAGTTCGGGCATTAAAATCTCCCGTAATGATTATTGTGCCTTTGTTTTCAAATTCATTTACATCGTTTTGCAATAGATCAAAAACATAAGTCATACATATATACAGTCTATATGGTGGGGAATTTTCCGGCCATATATAGACAGCACATAAATATACATCTTCTCTCACATTAAAAAAAATGTTTGTCTAATTTAAGCCAAACAATCGTTTATATGTGTTTTTTTTTTACAATTGAAATTCCTCGACTAAATTCGTCTCTACAATAAATAACCATTCCACCACTATTGCTCTTTGCATTTCTATGTCTATAGTGTCTATACAGTTTATAACACTTATACCCTTCAAGCTCTAGTTTACAAGTTTTACTTGCCCACGATTCAGTCAAAATAATGATATGATTCTTAAGTAATAGCCTGTTGAATTCATCATCCGAACGTTTGTTTAAAGTTAGCCAATTACAGTTCCATACAAAACATTTCAGTTCTCCCCCCCCCCGCAACCCCTAATCCACCTTCACAGGTTTACCGTCTATATACAAAGTGTCATAGCTGATCCAGGCTGTTTTATTCTGTCTTCTCGCTTCTCTTAATTTCGGAAATAACTCTTTCCTGATTTTGTTGATTTCCGGAGGGAACTGGTCACTGAGTATACTACTGAGTTTACGCACCAATTCTCTGTCTTGGAAACGATTAAACTTGCAAACTATCTCGATTGGCTCCGTCACCACCGGCTGATCCCATTCTGTGTACTCTCTCTAAGTTCATTTGATCTACAATGTCACTGTCTATTTCAAGTTTATTTTTCATAAACTCTCTCACTTTGGACTCTGTTTGATCTGGCCTTTCGTTCACACTTTCCGTAATATTTCCAAATATTAAGTTGTTTCTCATACTCTGTGACTGTAAGTAAGTAATTTTCGCTTTCAACTCACTGTTTTCTCTCTGTATTTGCTGAAGACCGTCTGCACTCAATCCAGCCGACAAAGTTATTACATCAAGTTTATTCTCCATATTGTGAATTTTTTCCTGCGTCAGTTTCTCATTATCTTGTATGTAGGTCCATAAAGACTTAATTTCTCTATCTACACTATCCGCTTTCTTCTCTAGAATATCACGGGTTTGTAAGCGTTTGTCAATGTCTGAAACTTGTAACTGTAATTTATTTATGGCGGCCAGTACATAAGATATTCCCGGTTGTCCTTTGCTACTTACATTTTCTGTAGTAACCTTGATTTGCCTTGTGTGACCCACTACTCGAAGTCTTTTGTTTATCTGCCATACTGTTATAGGGACTAGTGTTCTTCTTATGATGACCTTGACCTTCACGATGGCACCCTGAAAGCGTCTGACACACAGTTTTATTTACAGTTTTATTCTCACTCTGTTCACTCTGATCACATCGAGTTTTGCTCACCCGTACACCCCGCAAGCCTGCACTTAATCCTTCTTCTCTTAACTCCTGCTCCTTACTATTATTTCCTTCAAAAGATGCATTCAAATTGTCGTCATACAGCACGTCATACAGAAGTTCGCTTCATTAATAATGTCACTTACATTTAGTCTGTTGCCTGGATTTTGTTGCTTACTATGCCTACGATCTCTTTTCGGCGTGTTCCACTCGTCCCTACTCGAATCGCTTGCTTGACCTCTTTTCACAGTTGTTGTCTTTTCTTTATCCCACCCACTGCTACAGCTCATATCTCGAGATCAGAAACGCAATAAGTCCATTAAAAAGTCAATTTCCGCGCAATACGGAATTTATACGCACAGAATAATAAACCGTAATATGGCTACAACCTGATTATGCAAATTTAAGCCAAAAAAGTTCTATATTCGACACATTTAACTATTTTTCCAAAAATTCAAGTGCGCTGAAAAAAAAATCCAACCTTCCCGCCATGACCACGTGACCCCTGATCAAAGAAATAAGTACCTTTCTCATTTAAAAATGGGAACAACTTCGTCAAGTTGTTTTCAGGTTTTAACTATTTATGCATGACATATATGTTGAAGAATCAGTCGATGAAGTCAGCCAGTTCTTTATCAAATTCTTCGTGATTTCGTTTGCCCGTTTATTACTGATTAATTATTCGAATTTCATCACTCGCGGAAAGGGACGCGACTAGCAGGGCATATCCTTATACATTATTTATGCAATAGACACATAGCAAAGACTATACGTAGCAACAGCTGAAGATCAAGATACAACCACACAAGTCAAAGACAAATCAACATGAACAACCTAATTAGCCCATGATGCTACATTAGTCAAGACACTTAAACATACAAAGGAACGCGATTTATATGGACTAATTGGTGTATGACTTCATGCGAGTAAATATCAAATGTTCATGAATAAAAACAAGAGAAGCATTGGCCTTATAGCGTTTACCTGGATAAAGTAATTTAGGATAGAAAATAGCTGAAAAGGTCCTGGTTGTGATGATGTAAAATATACTAAGTGACATTAAAAACGCCTCACTGATATTTCTGGGGCAGATTTAAGGCACATTACTTAGAAAAATACCTTTTTTTCCTTTTTGAAAACAACTCATCAGAATACTATTGATATGTACGCTTTAAATTTTGAGCTGTTAAACAATTATTCAAGGCATTGATTGGCAATGACTACTTGCAGTCTGCAACACATTGACCCCGCATAAGTTGCAGAGTAGGTATCTAAGGATACTTGCCTACTCCTGATGAAGAGCGGCGGTGAGTTGCACGGTCTGAGGTTATAGATGTCGCTGACGTAAGCGCCGTCCAAGGATGATATCCCATATGTGTTCAATTAGGTAATGAATGAATGGGGTTTTATGGCCCGTCGACAACAGTGGTCATGTTGGGCGCACTTACAAGAAATGCAATGCAAAGAAATGCAATGCAAAGCGATATAACAAAAGAATTATGAAATCATAAAATCTAAGTTGTGAAAACACTAAAATTATAGGTAAAAGTAAGCATCTAAAACAAGAACGGTCAAAAGAACCTAAAATTATATCTTTTTATAGAGATGTATCTCTTTCAGAAAATCAAAAATAGACTCGATCTTTAGTTTCGAACAAGGTCTTCATACTATCGACATCAAAGAACCTTTGTCTTATAGGTGCAAGATCTACACAGTCAACAAGTTTATGTTTAATGGTAAAAGGTGCATTGCAGGGTATACA
Source organism: Tridacna crocea (assembly GCA_943736015.1). Taxonomy (NCBI): domain Eukaryota; kingdom Metazoa; phylum Mollusca; class Bivalvia; order Cardiida; family Cardiidae; genus Tridacna; species Tridacna crocea. The sequence goes on along the minus strand of OX031057.1, from coordinate 12,850,424 downwards.
TTGAGGCTCTTCTTCTCCTTTCAGGAGATAAGAGTGCGTTACATATGAATGCCCAGTGCGAAGATGGGCCAAGATAATTTCTTCGCGGCGATTTGTCCGCAACCCTGGAAGCCTTTCGCCAAGTCCTGGTTTAATGTTGAAAAGTTTGTTGTTTTGATTGGCTGGATTGCTCCAGGATTGATTCCATACATTTTGAATAAAGTTATTAATCAATGGTTTAAAAGCGTTAAAAGGAACTTTAAAAGGTAAAATTTCTAGTGATAATGCGTCCTTGGCAGCTTTATCTGCCTCTTCACTACCACTTATCCCAATATGGCTGGGAAGCCAGCAAAAAACTATATCAGCTCTCTCGCAGAGTCTAGACAATTTTTCAAGGAGACTGACGATTAGCGGGTTATCGGTTTTCTCACCCTCAAGAGCTTGCATGACTGACAAGAAATCAGTAAAGATGAGGTATCGCCATTAGGCGTCCTGTTCAATATGGTTGAGGGCAAGGTCAATCGCCTTTATCTCCGCAGAAAAAATCGAAGAGTTATTAAGTAGGCGGAACTGATATAATTCGCCATCAAGGATGGCAGCTGAAGCTACTTTTTCACCATCTTTCGAACCATCTGTATAAATCTCTTCATGTGTATAATATTGTTCTTTAATTTCCAAGAGTTTATTCTTAAAGATCATAAGATCGGTTGTGGCTTTCTTATCTGAAGCAAGATAATAGTTATAAGTTGGACTCTTACAAGTCCATAAAGGAACTTCAGAAATCGTATGGTTTGCTACATCCTTCAAATCAACATTAATACAATTCATATCCGCTTCACAACGCAGAAAGGAGGAATAACTTTTTCTTTTTCTATAAACTCATCTTTGTACAACGGTTCGAATACTACCCTGTGAGTGGGGTTATCGGGATTTGATTTTAACTTTAAATAGTTTTGCAAGGAAAGCTTTTTCCTGCGTAAATTTAATGATGGCTCATTAGCTTCAGCATATAAACTACTTACAGGAGCTGTCCTAAAAGCTCCAAGTGCTAGTCGTAAACCTTGGTTGTGGATAGAATCCAACTTACGAAGGTACGACTGCCGCGCTGAGCCATATACAATACAGCCGTAATCTAACCTGGCACGGAAAGACTTCTATATAGTCTTAGTAAGACTTTCCTGTCGGCTTCCTAGTCCATACTGGAGACAATTAACAGCTTTTTGGCATTTATTGCTCAAATAAATGATGTCTGGAATGAACGACAGTTTAGAGTCAAATAAAAAACCTAAAAAAAAACATCCAAAGTAAGCTCGGGATCCAAAAGTAATTTTCTTGATTGGCAGAAATGCATGCATTTGGTCTTGGTTTTGGAAAATTTGAAACCATTTTCGCTTGACCATTTGCTTAAATTATTCAGCACTTGCTGTAACTGCCGCTCTATTGTATGCATATTCTTGGATCTATAGCAAATGCAGAACTCGTCAACATACAAAAAGCATTCCACGCCAGGGCACACAGACTTCACAATATTATTAATTTTAACACTCAACAACGTAACAGAGAGAATGCTTCCCTGAGGAACACCCATTTCTTGCTCATGAGGGTTTGAGAAAGTATCTCCAACCCGGACTCTAAACAACGTTCATTCAGAGATGCAGAAATAAAATAAGCAAGGCGACCTCTTATACCGAAATCATAGAGGTCGTTCATGATCCCATACTTTCATATGGTATCATAAGCACTTTCGAGATCAAAAAACACGGAAACAACATGTTCCTTCTTAATAAAAGCTTCGCGAATAAATGTTTCGAAGCGGACTAAATGATCGAGGGTGCCTCTTTGTTTACGAAAACCGCTCTGAACAGTAGCAATAAGTTTGTCCTCTAAAAAACCAAACTAGGCGGTCATTAACCATTCGTTCCATGGTTTTGCAAATACAACTTGTTTAGGCTATAGCAGGATTTGTAGAATCTTTACCTGGCTTTGGTACTGGGATAACTATAGCTTCCTTCCAGGAATCTGGGAGAATACCAGTATGCCAGACTTGATTATATATGCGAAGCAAACTATCGAGGGATCGAAATGGTAAATGTTTTAAAAACTGGTAATGGATGTCACATCCAACAGCAGTAGTGTCATGACACTTCTTTAATGCTTTCCTCAGTTGTTTTGTAGTAAAATCTTTATTGTAACGTTCATCATTATTCGATTTAAAGTTCAGCTTCGTCTTTTCTTGAATGTTTTGAAATTTTTGAAACACTATCGAATAATTTGAAGAAGAGGACTTTTCTGCAAACGTGTCAGCTAAGACATCTGCGATATCGGCTTTGGAGGTGATGACATCATCTACATTCAAATGACCAACATTTAATGATGAGTTTTTACCATTAATTTTTCGAATCATCTCCCATGTCTTTTTGACAGATGATCTAGAATTTAATCTAGATACGTACTGTCGCCAAGACGCACGTTTACTTCGTTTAATAGTTCGACGAGCTTTTGCACGGGCAATTTTAAAATTTTCCAGGGTAGGTCTCAGATTGAATTGTCTGAGAACAGACTTTCGCTCTGCTATAGGCTTTTTGCAGTCATCATTAAACCATGGTTTGTTTGGGTGCTTTGGATTTGTCAAAGTTCGAGGAATTGATTTTTCAGCAGCCGAATAAAGTAAGGAAGTGAAAAGCTCTGCAGGGTTTTCACAATCTTCAAAAGCATTAGGATGAAACGTCTGTTCGCAATTCGCTTTGTGAAGTTTCCAACGTTGAGGACGTTGTTGTACTGAAGGTTCCACTTCGGACACTTGGATCGGGAAGTGATCACTTCCGTGAAGGTCATAAGCAACCTCCAGTTAAAAGTCTGGAAAATTTCCAGGGCTGCATACCGTGAGATCTAAAGATGAATAGGAACCAGTAGCAGGATGGTGTTCAATTAGGTTACAGTCCGGCGAGTTGACTTGCAATGTCATATCAATTTTATTGGCACGGAAAAAGTCTATCGTAAGAAGAGCTATGTAGGGACGAGCATTGTCTTGCTGAAATTTGAGTGCAAGACGTTGGCCAAAAAGTGGAAGCACGTAGAGCCGAAGCACTTGGTCTATGTAACGCCTCGCCGTCAATTTTCCTTGAAAAAGACCAGGGCATTCTTGCATTTTTTTATTAATGGCTGCCCACACCATTACTACACCTCCGCCAAAGCGGTTGTGCTGTTATAAACAATTTCGAACGAAACGTTCATTTCGACGATGGTAAACTCGAATTCGCCCGTCAACATGGATAAGGTTGAATCTGGACTTGTCACTGAATACTACCGCCCGCCATGGCCGATTAATGTTATTCTGAGCCCAGATCCGACATTCCCTACGATAACGCTCTGTAAGTACCATTCCACGATAAGGCCTTCAATAGTCGATGAAACGTGGCCTGAGCCGACGTCTTACCGTATTTAGGCTTATATGACGACGACTGATGATGCTGATTCAGTCGTTGCGAAGCGGTCACGAAGATGCCGTTGGCGGATGAAATTATCTGACGGACAGACGTACGCAGGGCTGACCAGGTCTTGGCCTGCCCAAAAGGCTTTCTAGTAGCGTTGACATGTCGTGCCAAGCGCACTATTGTTGACCTGGAGACAAGTCTAGCGACTTGTTTTTGGGAACATCCCATTTCAAGCATGCCCAAAATGCGCGCACGCTCTTCATTACTTAGCTTTCGCATTCCGGACATTGAAGATTTTTTCAATTTTTTGTGAATTCTGGTTTTACAACCAAACTCTAATGTACTGAATTTGAACAATAAAATCGCTCACCTGATTTTTTTAGAGGACCATAGCCAATTTTTCTTTGAGGATTGAAACATTGGAAACAAATTCATTATTTTGCCAAGCAATTTTCAAAAGGTCACCTGTAAAAGTCATCTCTAAATCTGACCATTAGTTTCAGAAAAGAAGAATTTTAAAGAGTTTCTTAATTTCCGTATAATGCAAGTAGCCCCCATTCACCAGAGTCATGCTTCTTGACGGATCCAAATTTCGAGAACAATTTTTGAAAAGGGTCATTCTGTGAAATCATTTTAAAATCTGACCGGCCGTTTCTGAGAAAAAGAATTTTCAATAATTTCTTCATGTCTGTGTAGTGCAAGTAGTTCCCATTCGCCAGAGCCATGTTTCTAGACGGGTCAAAATTTCGCGAACAAGTTTTGAAAATGGTCGCCCAAGGAACATTGCTGTGAAATTATTTTAAAATCTGATCACAGGTTTCAGAGAAGAAGAATTTTCAAGAATTTCTTTATTTCCATATAGTGCAAGTAGCCCCCATTAACCAAAGCCATGTTTCTTGACGGATCAAAATTTCGAAAACAGTTTTCAAAAGGGGTCACCCAAGGAACATCTCTGTGAAAAAATTTCAAAATCTGACCAGCTTTTCGAGAGAAGAATTTTTGAGAATTTCTTCATTTCCGTCTAGTGCAAGAAGCCCCCACTCACTAGAGCCACCATGCTTATTAACGGAACAACATTTGGCGAACAATTAATGAAAAGGGTAAAAAAAAGAACATCCCTGTGGAATTATTTCAAAATCTGACCAGCGGTTTCAGAGAAGAAGAATTTTTAAGAATTTCTTCATTTCTGTAAAGTGCAAGTAGCCCCATTCACCAGAGCCATGTTTCTTGACGGATCAAAATTTCGCGAACACATTTTAAAAAGGGTCACTCTAAGAACATATCTGTGAAATTATTTTAAAATTTGGCCAGCAGTTTCAGAGAAAATTTTTAAAGAATTTCTTGAAAAAAAAATCTATTTGGTTCCCATGGCAACCATATTTTAGACGGAATCAAATTCTGTAAACGAACAATTTTTAAAGAAGACCTCCCAAGGAACATTCCAGCCAAGTTTGGTCCAAATTGGCCCAGCAGTTTAGGAAGAGTTGATGTTTAAAGAATTGTTGACGACTCACGACGGATACCAGGTGCTCCTAAAAGCTCCCCTTGAGCACGTTGTGCTCAGGTGACCTAAAAAAAGATATTAAGAATTTTTCGTGGGGCGTTTTTTATGGCAGTCATTATACATGAGTATATGTGCCCTACATTCTGTTCAAAATATCATCAAGACATAAATTCTGACCAAGTTTCATGAGTAGCAGGATGAAAATGTAGCCTCGATGCTGAACTAAAGGTTCGTCTAAGACTTGTGCAAGTGACCCTTCATAGCAAAATTTTGAAATTGTCGAAGATATCACCAATAAAATCCTTCTGACCCAAGCTTTAAAAGTCATTTGAATCTGGAAGCATGTTCATTACAAAATCACTAAATAGATGAGTCTTATAAGTAGTTAAATTGACTGATCTAGACATTTTGCACTTAATTTCAATCAAGTCACGGTATTTTCTACACAAGCGAAGAGGGAATAAACCGTGTTTAAGCAATCAAAATCCACCATTTCAATACTTAACTTGACCCTCAAAATAACTATAAGAATTTCGTACACTACTGGAATAAATTTCACTTACCTTAACAGTGCCGACGAACAGACATGTGTAAAAGCAAGTACAGTCGGTCGGAAATATGGCGAATCCTGTTAGATCTGACACAACACAGTCTTCACACACGTTATCAAACACTCGAACGCCTGAAGAATTAGTTTTTGTCAGCTTAACTCCTTTATGACATAAACTGATAACCTCGAACAAGCAGACGGCAGAAATCAGAGAGCCACTGCTTTAAGAATTTCAAGTTCATTTCTGTAAGTCTTAAAACATCAATGTTTTCTTATGAGATTTGGACTAATTATGGCGTGGCTTGCGGCAATCTCCGAGCAGAGTTGTCTTTCGTTACTCTCACATACATCTCTGCGATGGGCTAAATGACAAGAATCTTGTCAAACCGAGGAAAAGATTTTTTGTTCCTGTTTAACTGTTTCATGCGTAAAATTATGTGGTAGATAAAGGAAATATGATTCTGGATGCATTATAGGTGCGTTCAAACGGATGAATTTACCTGTGTGAAATAGAACCTTTTTTGAGCCTCTTTACTGATCAGAATCTTACGCCAAGTTAAACAAAAATGGCTGCGCCCATGAATGATGAAAATAGTATGACACACCGATAAATCTTAGGTTATAAGATGAAAAAACAAATTTAAGCTTTTCAGAAAATCCGTCTTTTTCACATTTCCTACCACTTAGTCTGATTGGCCGTGTGCTGTTTCAAGAGCACACAAAGTAATCGATATTGGTCTTTCTTTCACCGGCGTTTGTGTCGCCATTTTGAGTTCTGGTCATGTGATGAAAGTATCACGTAATGACGGACTACTTTCTGAGCCCATTACAGAGGTGAATGTGAATGATCCTAAAGCCCGATTTCGAGATTCCTGCGATGCGCCCTCCATTGGATGCTGGTTATTAATCCCCTTTACATCATGTTTCTAAAAGCAAATGAAATCTCGTTTTACAAACCGCTTACGAATACACATGAAGCGATAAGCAGACATCCACGTGGGTTTCCATATTTACCGTCTATTCAAAAAGTAGCGACCTTATTCTATTTCTAATAACCTAAAGCTGCCTCAAATTTATGCCATGTGCCCTCCATATTCCGCCACTCATCTATGAAGGCCAGCGAATTTAACCTGCTAAACACATATAAATACTTAAATAGCGGTCTGTGTTTCATTTTCAACAGTTGATAAACTCTCATTGAAAGCATTCTATATATCGGATATGCTCGTAACCACATACTACATAGAAGAACTATTCGACGAAACAATTTGGAACTTGGGTGATTCTAAGATATTGACAAAATGAAGAAATGTTTTTGGATTCCACCCGCTGCTTGAAAAAAAAAACTCGTATTGTTGACATCATATTCGAAAAACATTTCTTCCAGAATACTGTCATAATCATAATGCAATCTGATGCGAATACCAAAAAATGCGATTGGCGGTAAATGACACATAATTTCCCGAAGCCTATGCATATTTACGACAATCTACGAAATCAAGTTGTTGGCGTCTGCGAACATTCATTTCACAAGGAAATATAAATATATTCTTTGTGATAGTATACGTTTTGAAAGTGGTGATTGTGTACGTTCTGTTTTCGAAACGGATCACAGGAACTTAATTAAAACGATAAGCAGTGGCCGTACACAGTTACCACTCTCAAAACATATACATGTACTTTCAAAATCAAAATAAGTATTTCCTTAAAAATTCGTATTGAATCGGTTTCCAAAACCGATTGTAGATCTATATATATAGAGCCATGCATCACCTAGAATAACTTGTGCAAGGCGCCTTGAAATAGTCGTTAATTTTCTATCCAGATTTTATTAACATGCTACACAGACCATTCATAATCACCACGTTCAAAACGTATACTTCACAATCAAAGTACAGCTTTCAACATCATTTCAGTCATATCACGGCGATAGCTCGCATACATACATGTATTTCTTGGGTTTCACCGGTTCTAGGCTAGGGCTCTGAAGTGTCTTGCCTAATGACACTCCCGTTAAAAACCCAGTGGATCCAGAGAGGCTAGACCCTTGGGCCTCCAGGTCACGAGCCCAACACTTTACCACTGAGTCATATAACTTTTTTTCGTGCATTATTCAGTTTCAGAGGGTAAGACCTATTTCTATCCATCGTCGCAAGCCAAGGCTGACAATTACTACGCTACTCTTCCCTTGGCGGATCGAGCTTGATCTTTGCATTCCCCATACGCTTTTTCATTGGATGCAGCCAGCTCTCACTGCAACGAATGAAATCGCTCGTAGCATTTTATCTTTGATAAAAATAGAATAAGGTCGTTACCTTTCGAATAGAAGGTAAACATGGAAACCCACATGGATGTCTGCTTATCGCTTCATGTGTATTCGTAAGCGGCTTGTAAAACGACATTTCATTGGCTTTTAGAAATATTATGTAAAAGGGGGGGGGGGTTTAATAGCCAGCATCCAATAGAGGTCGCATCGCAGGAATCTCGGAATCGGGCTCAATTAGCCAAGGTAAGATCCATGTAGTGATCGTAACCTTGGCTCGCGAAGATGATTCTATCCCACAGCATACCAGTTTACCATACATATAAACTTTTTTGGACAAATATCTCCTTTTGGTTTCTCTAAACACTGCAGATGGCCTTATATATTTTGGGAATCCTGTGTGACTCAGTGGTAAAGTGTTGGGCTCGTGACCTGGAGGCCCAAGGGTCTAGCCTCCCTAGGCAAGACACTTCAAAGCCCTAGCCTAGTACCGATGAAACCCAAGATATACATGTATGTATGCGAGCTGTCGCCGTGATATGACTGAAATGATGTTGAAAGCTGTACTTTGATTGCGAAGGTATACGTTTTGAAGGTGGTGATTATGTATGTGTAGCATGTTAATAAAATCTGGATAGAAAATTAACGACTTTTTTAAGGCGCCTTGCACGAGTTACTACTATAGGTGATGCATAGTTCTATGTTTATAGATCTACATTCGGTTTAGGAAACCGATTCAATACGAGTTTTTTAAGGAAATACTAATTTTGATTTTGAAAGTACATGTATAAAGTGGTGATTATTTGCGGCCATTGCTTATCATTTTAATTAAGTTCCTATGATCCGTTTCGAAAACAGAATGTACACAATCGCCACTTTCAAAACGTATACTTTCACAAAGAATATATTTATATTCTTGTGAAATGAATGTTCGCAGACGCCAACAACTTATTTAAGCAAAACTTCCTGCGAGTTTTTTTTTTTTTTTTCAAGCAACGGGTGGAATCCAAAAACATTTCTTCATTTTGTCAATATCTTAGAATCACCCAAGTTCCAAATTGTTTCGTCGAATAGTTCTTCTATGTAGTATGTGGTTTCGAGCATATCCTATATATAGGATGCTTTTCAATGAGAGTTTATCAACTGTTGAAAATTAGACACATACCACTATTTAAGTATTTATATGTGTTAAGCAGGTTAAATTCGCTAGCCATCATAGATGAGTGGCGAAATATGGGGGGCACATGGCATAAAATTGAGGCAGCTTTAGGTGTCAATGATGCCAATAGTCACGATATTCATCGTCTTAACAAACATCAGGGACATTGCTCCTCTGGACATCGTCATTGCCATTGTTTTTATACTTAAATCACGATTGATTGTTCGGACACTGTTGGCTATACTGAGTCTGGCTTTCTCGGCCACGAGAATGACGCACAGCAGTTCCGTTTAATGCGCCAAATTGGAAATTTGCCTATATTGCCTTTTCTAGATCTATATGCCTTATTAGTAGAAACAATTAATCCCGACAGTCTGTCAGTGATAACTCCATTCACTGGATACAATTAGGATTTCAGTATATACTTGCATAACAGCCATAACATACCTTTTAATAAAGCAGGAATCGCATACACCGGCTCAAATACATGCGACTCACTCGGACAGATTAACACACAAGACAGAAAATTTCGTATCTACACAATGTGATATACGGTTCCAAATACACACAAGACAGGAAAACGAATCCGTATCTACACAATGTGATATACGGCTCCAAATACACAAGACAGGAAAACGAATCCGTATCTACACAATGTGATATACGGTTCCAAATACACAAGACAGGAAAACGAATTCTTATCTACAAAATGTGATATACGGTTCTAAATATGATGGGATGACATCTCGTGCACGTACTAAGCATAAATTGATTTGCGATTTAATTAGTCAAAATGTTACGCTGAATTATTTTTCCGCCAGTCATAAAAACAGAGCTACTGCCTTCATCCAGGGTTACCCGATATAGGACACTCGGAGGATACAGGAACTAGGAGGTAAACAAAGATAGTCACGGTAGACCAGCGTTTGAATTATATCATTTATATTATGATGTTAAAGTAACATCGGATATTATTGTTGTTGTAGGTTATTGGCCAACATAATAATAAAACAGTTTATGAACATCGTTTCTTATTATATGGTCACTTAGAGATATTATACTATTTTAAACCCGGAATTATGTTAATGCCGCGAGATTATTCTTATTCACTGGTTAATATTGAACGAATATACCATTTTAGCAACAAAATGCCATCTTTGATCAAAATTCAGTCTTTTTACTACAATTCTTAGGTGTCATCGCGCACTCATGTATAAGGATAAACTCTATATGCATAAAAACATTTACGACGTATCACAAAATTTGATAGGGGAATTCTCGGAGTAATTTCTAAATGTAATTTTGTGAACTCGGAGGTATGGGTTTGAGAACTCGGAGGTTTTGACTTTTCGAGGAGCTGATTGTTTTAGAAAATGTTAATGTGAGATTATATGAATGTGTCGGTAGGTAGGTAGGCAGAGGTAGAAATTAGGGGATGGTAAGTTTTCAATGTATGCAATGAAAATAGATGAGTAACCGACATGATAATTCGCCTTTTTTATGTAGACAGCCACGCATCCCACCTTTATCAAACTGGAATGTGCATTACTATTTCATATTTTTGTTCATAATTATGGCTTTGCGTACCTGTTAGAACCGCTCATAGAGGCTGTTCTAGTCTACACGCTAAAACTTCATTTGTGGATAAAAATCAACTGAAAATTTGTCACTTTTAGAGCTGTAAAATCGTTGTATATTGCATAGACGTCTTTTTGTAATGTACATATATATTTGTACTAGCTTGTCCTAGTAAGAGGTTCAAATTTGGTTTCCACTGAAAAACATTTTACACGAGATTCAACCAAATCCTGTGTATTGATACCTGTGAAAATCATCTTGACGAGACGATTATAGTGAGTACCAAAACATAGGTTGAAGCTTCCTATAAAACGATTTTTCAGCGACAACGATTTTTGTCGAGCCCGCTTGCGGTGAGCGAGACATAGTTGTCACAATGACAGCTCGGTGTATATGCGTGCGTGCGGCCGTCCGCCCGTCCGTCCGAGCCATAACTTCTACCATTCAACAAACAGGCCGATTTACTTGATATAAGCGTACTTTCGTATCCTCTGATCTTTCCTTTTTACAATGCTGAGCAAATGGACAAAACCTCTGTCTGTCTGTCTGTCGTTCTGACTGCCTGTCTGACTGTCTCTCCCTCTCTCTCTGTCTCTTTCTTGTGTATTATAATTAGTTGTGCGAACACTTGTAAATTCATTATATTGTAGGGGGAGGGTCGATTTTAAGTTGTTATAACTTGTGACCCAACCCCATTTCCATGTAAATTTGAGGGAAAATAAATATACTGAAAGGATAAAGAAACGCATAGAGGAATTCATTCAAATATATTTCATTATACAAACGGTTTTAAATACAATGGTTGTGTAAGTTTCAACCCAAAATCCTTTGAATAAAGAAAAGGAATTCCTAATTTCCTACTTTGCGATTGTTGCTTCACGTATCCTGCTTTCCATGGAGTTGATGAGGGTGTTGGTTTTTCTTATGGACACATGGTTCCACTCATCCATGATCCTGTAAAGCAGCAGTCAGTTCTGGAACGTTAACGGAAACATGACGTCGTGAAGCTACACTTCTGTCCAGCTCGTCCCAAAGGTGCTCGATGGGTGAAAGATCTGGGCTGTAAGGCGGCCAATCGAGCAAAATCACACTGTTCTGTGCCAAAAAGCCGCGACAAATCCGTGCAACATGTGGTCTGGCATTATCTTGATGAAATGTCAGATTGTGTCGTTGCACGTAAGGGACCACACATGGACGAAGAATTCGATCTCCATACTGAACGGCGTTTAAATTCCCACTGATAACGATTAGGGCTGTTTTCATTCCATGTGCAATGCCACCCCAGACAATGACTGATCCGCCGCCAAATCTGTCAGTTTCATTGACACAAGCCTCTGAGAATCTTTCTCCCTGTCGCCTATAAACTCGTTTTCGTCCGTCTGCACGATACAAAGAAAATCGTGACTCGTCAGAAAACAGAACTTGTCTCCACGGCGCATTGGAAACTGACGAAGGCCATGTTGTCTCAGCCAGTTCATTCGAACTTGACGTCTACGCCGAGTTAACCAGGAACCAACGTAAGGCCGTCTTGCGTGAGTGGCCTGCTTCCTTTAAACGATTTCGCACAGTTTTGGGGTCGATCTTGTTATTGTGACGTCCACGTGTGTTAGCTGCTGTTTCTACTGCAGAAAGGAACCTGTTGCGTAAATGTGCCAAACGTATGACACGGTCTTGACGTCTGGTTTTTTCACGGGTACGTCCAGTTCGGGGCCTGTCAACTGAAAACGCCCAGTTTCACGAAGTCGTTGGTGGAGTCGACTCGGGGTTGACTGCGCTACACCAAGTTGTCTGGCAACTTGTGACTGCGAGAAACCTTGCATAATTAATTTAATTGCACGTCCCCTTTCTCTTTCTGGTAAACTCATAAACCTTTACAATGTAAAATAAAATAAATCCAAACAAGTTCACTCTCTCACCGTACACTATTTTTGTCTGTTAAAGTAGAAGTTTAGCGATGATTTAAACTCGAAAACCTGTAACAAGGTATTCACAGTAGGTCGAAGGTCAAGGTCACATTTGAAGGTCAAATTTTGTCTGGACCACAACTCCTACAATTTTAGATGGATTTGAATATATACCATTGGCATAAAGTTAAGCATATTTTTATGCGATCCCAATTTTCTAAGTGAAGAAAAATATTTTCAGTTTCGCTTTTTAATCAGCATATACATTCGTATTTTGGCTATCAAAGTACGGTAAGTTCGAATCGCTTAATGTAACACTGAGCTCGAACGAGGTATTCATGCAATAGTACTGTGCTTGAGGTGTTTAGCAAGCATGATTTACATATGCCTTTGGTGAATTTATAGACCTTGAATACAGTCGTTGCTACCAACATGCCAAGAATAAAGAAGAGTGACGCCGAAAAATAGCGCATTATAGGCATGAGGGACGGTGGTATGAAACAAGTTGACATTGCCAGGGCGTTAAATGTGTCTCAGAGTGTTGTAAGCAGGTTGATGAAGAAACACAGGGAAACCGGAATGACAAAGACAGGAAACGGTCAGGAAGACCAAAGGCTACCACGCCAAGGGAAGACAGACTTCTCTTGCGCATGAGCAGACAAAATCGCTTTGCTTCATGTGAAACTCTCCGAAGCAAACTGCGTGATACCCTCCGTAATAGGGTGTCCAGACGTCTTGTTAATAGCCGCCTAGTTAAAGCAATACTACGAGCTAGACGTCCAGCGAAACGACCTAGAATGACCCCGCGCCACAAGGGTGAGATATTAGCTTGGGCAAGGCAACGTCAGACATGGCGTCTTCGCCAGTGAAAGAAAATTCTGTGGACTGACGAGAGTCGTTTCTGTTTGTCCCATACGGACGGTCGGGCCCGTGTTCGGCGTCTACCTGGGGAACGCTACATTGATCCCTGTGTGCAAGGAACTGTTGCTGGTGGAGGTGGAAGTGTAATGGTATGGGATGCATTCTCATACGACCACGTACTGCAGTTAAAGGTTGTAAATGGGACTTTAAATTCACAGATGTACCGGGACGATATTCTGGAACCTGTCGTAAGGCCTTTCTTGAACTCGCCGGAGGGCCAGAATATGGTGTTACAAGATGATATTGCCAGTCCCTACCGTGCTCGCATAATCCAGGAGTACGAACAACAACAAAACATCAACAGTCTTCCATGGCAAAGCTTTTCGCCAGACTTAAACCCCATTGAACACCTTTGGGACGAGCTCGGCCGACGTGTTCGAAACCGGGAACCAGCTGTAGCAAATCGTGAGGAACTTCGTCAGACTCTGCTGGAGGAGTGGGGCAGGATTCAACGTGATGGAAGCATGAGACTTGTGTCTTCGATGATCAAAAGGTGCCGAGTTGTGATTCGACAGAGGGGAGGCTATACCCAATATTAACCGGAAGTTGAAAGTAATAGTGAACTGTGAGTTATTGTTTTACACGAGATCCTGAAAATGTATGCTTAAATGAATAAGTTTTGAAGAAATCATTAACGTCGTGATGTTACTGTAAAAGTTTTGATGAATTTTGGCCACCATGACCTTTTGGGCATTGAATTTTGAAACTTGAGGATGTGTTTCAAATGTGCCTTTTCAGGGCATATTTCAGTCAAAATGTTAATTGTTTTTACGTATCAAATGTTTTTTTTACTGGTTTTGTAAAACATTACAATCAAATTTTGGAAACTTGTTATAAGTTTTATTCATAGCATCACGCACATTTCATTCATATTACAAAATACGATATGCTTAACTTTATGCCAACAGTATAAATTTGCACAATTATTGTTCTACGTCATGAGTAGATGTGCAATTTGAAACATTTTTTCACGTAGGGTCAAGGTCAAGTTCACGCGGGCTCGACATGTTTTTCCTGGACAACCTTCTAGCTAGTTAAGAGTTTCATGCTTTCGAATGGGGAAATTTAGTGCTGGTCGCTTAATAAAGGTGGTAGCTCAGGAAGAAAGCTTCACTGTGAATTGAACGTCCGATAGAGAATTTTCATTGCGAACGTTTGTTCGTTGAAAGGGAGAAAATATTTTATTGACAGTATTTTTATTTATATCTGCCTTGAAAAGATTTTCAAAACTCTTATGCAAACATTTCATGAACAAGCAGACTTCCTATGTTCCAAAACTGCACTGTCTGAGGGAAAGTTTAACGCATTTTGATGTGTTCTCTGTTGAAAACCATTCAACAACATCAAGGAAGAGTAAATAGCAAATATTATCGAAAAGCAATCTACCAGAGGCTAGGAGTTCATTGTACTTAAGGTAAGAATCCACGTGACCTGACTTATCAAGACTTTCTATTTCTTTTGGAAGTAAAATTGAAATTGAAATTTCGTCAATATCTTGGCGAGATATTTGCTTAAAGGTTGTATTTCAAGGAATATTTTTCAGAGGCTTATAATAAACAGGACACTATTTCGTAGAATTAAAGCATGGTAAGGTTCAGACACAAACGAGCACCTTCTTCAGTATATGGATCCTGTTAGTTCACCCATATCATGAATATGATAATACTCCGAATTAACCATATCATACCTCCGAGAATTATCATACCCAAAAATTTGATACCTCCCACTTTCATCTGGTTTTAAATACGTGATTCTTTACATACTGGAGACTGAAATGTGTTAGATCCTTAAAAAAAGACCCTATGATTTAAGACAGTAATAGAAGTATTGCGACAAATCACCCATTGACCTACAATGAGAAGGTTAGAGCTGAAATTGATTTTCAAAATAGTAAAATTTCCAGTTTAGGTGATTTTTTTTATTGTAAAATGGCCTGTAAGCTTTCACCAATAACGGTTATAGATCATTTGGCTTCTAAACTTAACATATACGATTATTTAGTATTCGAAAGGGTTTGTCTTTTAAAGATAAACAAGGATAAACCTCGAGCCTACTCTACCGTGACTATCTTTGTTTACCTCCGAGTTCCTGTACCCTCCGAGTGTCCTATATCGGGTAACCCCGGGTGGCCTTCCGCACATCAATTTTCTCATCTGATTACCGTTTTCGAATAAAATGTCATTAATAATAAATTGTTGTAGTCGAAAGTTGTTGGTATACAATACAAGAAATATTATGCCGCAATAACTTTCCTGGTACTTGTACTTACTTCTCGCTGCGTAAGAAAATTTTGACATCGCATATCCTCCAGCTTCTCGAATTAACCCTTTACTCCACATATTCTAATTTCTACACATTGCTTGCAGGAGCCTTTGGAAAACATGGTGGCAAAAGGTGAAATTGCTCGTCACGAGCAATTTCACCTTTTGTCACCATGTTTTCTATTCTATCAAAAGGTGTCATATACACATAACAAACTGCTTCATCCTTGCTGTTATTTAGGGTCAATTAGAGATACCATAGAAATGCCTTATGGGGTAAAAGGTTAAATACAAGCACCAAGAAAGTTACAACATAATATTCAGTATATGCAAAACAAAATAATTCGCATAATTCTCTGTAGTTTATTTGAACGCAGCCCAAGCTGTCGGGCTTTCACTTCTCGAAGGCATATTTTGCCTCGTCAAGTGTGCTCTGATTTTTCTTTTTAAACATTGTGACACAAGAAAGGGGTTTCTCCCGATTGTGACTTTATTCACCGATAATATCCGAAAAGTGGATAACCCAAAGATTACTTTCTAAAAATTGGCCAATCTAACTCGAGATTCAAAAACAACAACAACAAAAATGTAACCATGGCAACTAAAATTCTTCAATGACCACTTTTATAATTGGAAGTAATGAAAATACACTTTTTCTAATTTGATTAATGTTTTCAATAAACCCTCACAAATAAATGAGTTGATGCACAAGGCAATCAGGCCGTGATATAAACTTCTTATCTATCAGTTTAACCAAACGCTTTTTTGTTTAACGACCCAGGGTAAAAAGGCTTTTGAGAACATTCCAGTGTAATGCAGCAAAATGACCCCCATTACAAAATGACCCCGGGTCATTTCTCGACGTAGAGGAATGACCCATGCGTCGTTTTTCGACGTAGAAAAATGACCCGGGTCATTTCTCTAAGTCGAGAAATGACCTATGGGTCATTTCTCGACTTAGAGAAATGACCCATGGGTCATTCCTCTAAGTCGAGAAATGACCGTGGGTCATTTTGTAATGGGGGTCATTTCTCTGCATTACACCGGCAAACCGTAGAAAATGCTGAAGACCAGCATTTTCCGTATTTGCAAAATAATCTCTACCTTTTCAAAGGCATTCCCCCTCGCATTTGAGTCACTTTTTACTCTAAATCTGCAATTGCTTCTACTTCGGACACGTTAAATATTCTGCAGTTTGGTAAAAATTAACAGAGATAAAGGTTAAATAATAAAGGAGAAGAATGCAGTTTGGTAAAAGTTAAGAAATATGGGTTAAAATTAAAAGGGAGAAAGAAAATCACTGACCTTGACTTGGTTGCGCTTCCACCAACAAATCTGTAAAAAATAAATCATTTTTAAGTTGTAAACTTCCTTCATCAGTAAACTTTACCAATTCGGCGATGAAATCAAAACAGATAGAAGGGCAGATAGAGATTATTTCCAACTATATACTGGCTTCTAATCATCAAAGTAAAATACCCCAAAACTAATACTCAAACACAAAATAGCTAGTTTTGAGCAACTTCATTCGAGCAGTCAATGATGCATTCCAAATGGTGGTTTTCCTTTTCAATAAAGAATAGTACTTAGGGCTCGGTACCATATTTAAACATAACATATAAAAAACTATTTGAACGCCATACAGACTCCGCATTCTTTTGTCTGTTTGCATAGGTCCAAATTGAACGTTATCGATCAAGATAGTGGCTGGAGTATTTAATAATAACCGTATTTTACTGAAGCTTTTCGTATCAATATAGTAAAGGCAAGTAATAAAAGCACCGAGAGTCATAAAATGAAACACTACAATGCACAGAAACTGAGATTTGTTAGATGAATCAAAGCCCCAGAAAGAGGGATTGATTTTGTTTTCAGAATAAAAAATATGAATTATTTTCCACTAAACCCTATGGATGGGTACTCATTAGAATGGTCTCACAGAGACGATTCTAACGAGTACCCCATCATAGGATTTCGAGGAGAAATAATTGCGTTAGAAAACCATCACTCTCTCTTATCTGGAGCTCTGACGAATGATAGAACACTATCTATGGCATTTAGTATATACCACTACTTTCGTTCAGCTGGGACCAGACTCGTGCAAGGAACATCAAAGATGGATATAGACATGTATTCCATAATGGCATTTTAGCAGACAAATATAAATAGGTTTCGCAGTAACGCCCTTCGTGAAAATGATGTTCTTCCACGGCGCTTACTTGATGCCTACCTGCAGTTGTTTCACACGCTAGCTATGCTCGGTGAAAATGGGGTTTAATGCATCTGCAAAAAGTATAGATCAGGTAATCCTGCTCATAACACAGTCCGAGCAGGCTGATCTTGGTCTAGAGCCTGCACTATAATCCAGTTTTCTGCTTGTCAACGAAACATTCTACGTCGTGAGTCAATCGTTTTTGCGACAAAATGGATTCCCAAACATGGCCAACTTTATCATGCAAATCAAACCCGGTAACTGTTATTTGACCGCTATGTAAGCCAATTAAATTATGAGAGTTTGATCCCTTTTGGCCGTGAAATCGATCACATACGGAATTATATATTGACTGGCGATCTCTGCAAACCCTTTGCACCTATAACCCGAATTTCGCGCTTCGAGTGTAGAGGGTTTCAATTTATTGGAAAACAACTCTGCGGGATATCTGGGGTTGTAAATTACTGGGGTACCAAAATTTGTAGGATTTGTTTTCCTTTCAGGTCTTGCAATATGATCTACCTCAAATTTTACCGAAAGCACGTGTTTGAAAAATTATGGTCAGCTATAGAAATGCTTTTGACCAGCATTTGCTCTTTTTCAAGCAATGTTGTCATGCCTTAATTGATACAAATTGAATAATTTGAGCCATATTTATTGTGTTGTCTACAACTGCTTTAAATATTGGGACAGTCATACATTGCCAGTCCCTGAAGAGTTAAAAAAAAGAAAAATATCCGCAGTACAAGTTTCTTATGATGAGACTAAAGCCGGGGGAGGAGCGCGACACGAACGCTCGAAATGTAACAGCACATATGTTTACTGCATCTTTGGAATTTTATCTCTGATTTTTTCATCATAATTTTGAATTCAATCTCTGATATTTTTATTGATTTATCAACAAAAATGGTACAATAGTAAAAATACTTCGGTTTGATATATTTCTGAATAGCTAATATAGCTAACAAAGTTAAGGATATTATGAAGAGGCTTCTCTTGTTACAATGTTTTTGAAAACATTAATCTCCAACCTGTTGCATAGAGCTATTACATAGTCAACAGACTGCATTTTATTGTAATTGTTTTGCATAGCATCGTCACAAATACATGTACGTAAATGTATATTAGGCTGGGGAAAGTGTGGTGGTAGATCAGCCCACACAGGTATTGTCTGATCTATCACAAACAAACCAACCATATACAAATTATATTTTTTAACCTTTATGTTCAATAGGTCAGTTCTTTTTAAATAATTTCGTCGTTTTTTAGAAGAAGTCAGTGGTTTTGTGAGCACACGGTAAACATAAATCAGCCTGCACAATATTGTTGGAAAATCAAAATTATCTTCAGGGAAGTCAGAAAGCTTATTTATTGTTCTTTAATATGGCGTAGTTTTCAGTCATTTAGAAAAATACATTTTTAGCCCTTTTTACACCTTTTTAAAGCAACTATCGTATTTTCTTTCTTTTTCCCTGATCGTTTGCATTGTGCCGGAGTTCTCCGATGATGACCGAGTCTCACTGTTAGATAAGACGCCTATCGGGTATCTTGATTGGTGTTACGTAATGGTATACATTGATACATTTATACGGGGTAATCGGAAAGAAAGTACATGTATCAGGAAAAAAATCAGACTTCTTTAGGGAGAGGAACTATATAAGCTTTGATGCTTTCGTTTCAATCCTTTTCGCAATACATGTTGTTGTAAATGAATGATGTTAGTATATTGAATAAATTAAAACTAAATGTTTAAACTAAGATCATAATTTTTTTATGAGATTATTTATAAGGATTTAAAGTCAAGTTTAACAAGATCTTGTATAAGGAAGTCCAATTTGCCGCCTTCTCTCTTTAGCTCTTTACTTGCAAATGTGTGATGATTAATGCATTTTCAAAAGTATTTTATGGCGACAGCTCACATATTCAAATTTCCTCACTATTTTCTGATCACATGTATTTTCTCCCTCTCATGTGTTTTCAAAAGTCAATAATTTAGAATCTTTTCCCATATGGAGAACTTTTTGACTTCACCAACTTAGAAAAAAAGCAATTTCAGAAAATAAATCAAATGTAGCTAAATTGATATTCTTCACTTTAATAGAGTAGAAAACATTGTAGGAAAAGGAATCAATACTGGATATTGGTATTTCTCCTTTTCTCACAATGTTTTCAAAAGGTTTTATGCAGGACCGTTGAAATTCGGGAGTAAGCTGTACGGGTCACATCAATACTCTCAAAACGCAAATTGTTTTCTGCTGATTTTAGTCACATATTGATATTGATACGTCAATTTTTTTAAGACAATAGAATTTCGACACATAAGATAAAACCGATTCGGCCCAGGATCAGACTGCTTGTTTTGTACAGTTTGTTACTGGTCTATTGACTGCATAATTACTATAATGATCCAATAGTACAACAAATTCAATCTTCTTTAGAAATAAAGAAAAAAAAAAAAATAAATAAATAAATAAAAATGCAATTTAAAGAAATTTATGCTTACTAAATTGAAATTATTTTCCAAAAAGAATTAAAAAAGACGATACTGGGAAAATAATGGTTTTTACAAATCTCTTAATAGTTTTCACTGATGCAAATAATATACACGTACATGTATAAAAATGATAAATACAATCATTATATATTTGGACAATGTGTAAAAACAGGATCCAGGTTTAACAAAACAATACAGACAAGGTTATCATGTCATCAGTTCTTATCTTCCCTTTATCCGTTGCTAAATCTTTTCACCCAGTCTTAAAATCTCACTTTGCTCGATACTGCATTTTTATACAAAAATTAACGATAGTGTCGTTTTTAAACTAAAATGGACGCAAGATCTCAATTTCACAAATGTAGGCGAATACTTTGATCATAATCACAACAAAACATAGAATACTTCAAGACGTTATAGATTTTTTGCTTGCAATTCATTTTTATGTTATTTAGCGTCAAAAACGGCGCAAGAGCAAATTTCTTAAACCTTTATATAGAAATAAGAAGGACAATGGGTCAGTAACTTTAAATCAAAATGGACGCAACTTCCCATTTTACTACAGGAATTAAAATTATATTGAAGTAAAGTAGAGATATTACAGAATACTTCACGACGTTATAGATTTTAATCATTTTAGAAGAAAAATGTGTTTTAGTCGATCATAAAATTTTCCCTTCTGAATCCTATATGACAGGCCGTTATCGGAAATCCTTTCGGACCAGATAATCGATAAGTTCCAAGGAGAGTAACTCTTGCTCGACCTGCAGCTGAAAGTTGGGGATGGGATTTCATGGATACATAACTATGTTATGACTTTCTTGGTAACGTTATACGAGTTACGGATTGAATTCCCGTTTACCGGAACGCTATTCATACTGTCGAAATACCAAGTAATTCTTATAGGCTAAGATCTACAGAATATACCTAAAGATGACCGCAGAGCTCTAGATAGAGGGGGTGATTTTGATTTCAAAATTGAATATTATCATTATTCTCTACTTAACCCTATGTTATAGGTACTAATTGAAATCGTCCAATCAAAACGATTGTAATGAGTACCCACAGCATAGGGTTAGAAAGAGAAATAATGGATTTAGAGTACCATCACTCTCTCTTATCTAGAGCTGTAATCGGATTATTACTATACTCAGTTCCATAAGTAAGTGTGCACTTAATATTCTTTTTACTGATGACCAACAAATTTGGTATCATACTTTATTTCAAAGTCTTTAGAAACTGCCAGGCTGATCAGATTTTGACTAACAGAAAGTTTAAGTTAGGTTTTTGCGGTTTAAATGAAGGTGCTACTAAAATCAAATTTGTTGTCCTTCAGGAAAACATGCGACGAGAAATAAAAGAAAATTAAGTGCTCACTTATTTTTGGAACCGAGTATATTATCATATACTGTAGTAATATTTGTATCCGACTACTTCAAAAATATCAAATTAAATTGTGGAACACAACTCTCATTAAAGACTTATAGCTGATGCTTTGACAATACGTAATAGCATTTAATCGATTTTAGACAAAGGTATAATAATGTGGTACTTTCTATCTATCTTTTTCCAATAAATTATCTGATTACCTGTTTGACATGATTTTCTGACATGTACACATCTTCATTTCCTAAAAATATTCTCATTTAGCTCAAGCGTCTTAAGAGCTGTAATACATATTTTCTAATGCCGATGCAGTTAAATGGCGCATGTTGTTAAGCTCTTCTAAAAGTTTTTAAGATGGTAACCCGACGCGTAAGTTGAGTAGCTCTCGTACAGGTGGCCTGCAACGAGCGAAAACGGGCATTTCCGTAAAGTGAAGTACCATACGACTACATTAGAGTTTTTGCTACAGTAGACTTGTGTAAAACAGAAATTACATAAATACAGGAAGTGTCGCTTCAGTTTAGCCTGCACAGATTGCGGAGGCTGGTCCGTGACGACATTTTATGCAAATGTCCAAGGGGCCCTTTTCCCGTGTTGCAGGCCAGTCATGATATCGGAAAAGGAAATAACATTAATGTGGAAATAAAAACTGTACCTGAAGCGTCTCATATGTTTGTAAATAAGATTTAAAGATGGTTTAAGACGACATTCGAAGTAATAAAATACTTATAGCACATTTAATGTGGAATTTAAGCATGAATTAGAATTTGGGACAATAATTGTACCATTATCTTCCGCTTTATGGCATTCTACAAACACATCGATATAATTCGGGCATTCTGGGTACAAAACCAGACTAGTTTTCTACGCGATAACCGTTACTCTGAATTTCAAACTAAGCTAAACGTTTACTCAATGAAATGCTACTAGGTGCGATTCATTCAGCTTTGATCAGTAGTTTAGAGAAATCTGGAACTAAAACAGGCCTGATTTCTCCTAAAACGTATTTATAAAAGCCATTTCCTCCATTGCTACTTTATAGTGCGTAATACTACAATTCCCCCAACTTTGGGGAGAGTGATGCTTCATATCAGACAGGTCGAATCTTCGAAGAATATGACATGTGTATACAACGTAATTTGACTTACCTTGGGAACGCCACAGCCCAAGAAGAGACAAGACCAAGAGGATGACAAACACTTGTCGAGACATGATTACAACTTTAACGACTGTGTGCGCCAAAGTCTGCTTGAAGAACATCCAACGGTTACCTTTATAGGTTGGTAGCACGCGGAAACGGTAATGCACAGCTAATTATTATCAGAAAAATAAGATATGATGGATTGCATAATCGCCATATCGAAATCCAAATGAAGGCTTTTTTTTGTTACTTGAGATGTTTTGCGCAATAATTTTACCCCCCCTGGCAATAAGTAATAAAAGACAAGATACTGTACAACTTACTGTTTTTTTTTTTCTTTCAAATTATTAACGTCAAGAAAGCTATTGGCTTGCAACACGCTGACATTCGTACATTTGCGTAAAGTTTCGTCTCGGATTAAACTGTGCAATTCGCGCAGGCTAATCCGAGACGGCACTATACGTCAAGATTAGACTTTATTCGTGAGTAGACTTGCGCAAAACAAAAAATTCATAAAACGGGAAGTGTCGTTTTGGATTAGCCCGCGAACACTGTACAGGCTGATCCGAGACGACACTTTACGCAAATGTCCGAATGCTACTTTTCGCGTGATGCAAGCCATATGTCATAAAGATGCAGACAAACCTTGCTTATATTTATAGATTGTCCGTGCTCTGCGAGACGGGGGTTAATTCATCTGCAAAAGAATCAACGCAGGTCAGCCTGCGCAGTCCGCGTATGCTGACATGTGTCGAAACCTATTGCTTAAGGTAACTTCACCGCATGTTCAAGGACCATACTACATAGCCGACTGCTGAACAAAATGGATTTTGATTGGTCCTTAACTTTATGAGGACTTTCATGGTATCATGCGTCAGAGAAGCATTTATTCCCCTTTTGGGACTGCATTGCTCAACTATAAAGAAACACCAACTCGGATATCATACGCGGTGAAAATAAGCTAAGATTATACTCTCTTTGGTAGATAAGGATTTTAGTTTCCTTCAATGATACTCTTTCAGTATCTATTTAGAATTTATCAGTCAGTTTCCGTATTGAAAGGAATAAATCTTCAGATAATGCACTAAATTCAATACGTGACTAAATCAATCAATCAATCAATAAATGGGTAAATAAAGAAACAAATAAAAGAACTCGGGTATTCTTATTCCTTTATTCGCTAGTATATTTTCTGGTCCTTCAATTAATATAGAATACATATATTTAATGCGTGTAATTATTTACCATGAAGGATTTGGTTGCATAACCGGAAACTTTGTAGAAAGGAAATGCATGCATAAATAAATAAATTTAAATGACGGTACCCTCGAGCATCAGTTTTCAGGATGAAGGTCTAAAATAGGTTTTACTGATCTGTTGCGCTCTCTGTCTGCGGTTTCTGTATACATTAACCCTTCACCACGCAATCCCTACTTTACCGACCATGAGAAAAGAGCCTCATGAAAACATTGTGGAAAAATGAGAGAATACTGGTAACCAGATTTTCTCCTTTTCCCACAATGTTTTCAATATTATCAAAGACAAACCCTATCCTTTGAACAATGTTTAAACGGTCGTCTGCAAATCCTCTAAATATGTACAAGTCTTTATTTTGCTTGTGTGGTAAAGGTTTAAGGCTATTAACCCTTTCCCAAACAAGCCCTGGTTTTTACGTGTCTGCAGTACACGTCTTCAGAAAACACTGTGGGAAAAGGTGAAAAGGAGAAATTGCTCGTAACGAGTAATTTCTCCTTTTCCCACAGTGTTTTCTAGCCTATCGGAAAACTTTCTGCCATTCTCATCAAATTCAAAATTGTCATCTGCAAACAATTTGAGTTTGGGACAGTCTAAAATATGTCATTTGGGAAAGGGTTGATTTTGTTTTGTGTTTTCTGTACTAAAGATAAATCACTTGCGATATATAAGATTTTACCTTGTTTTTTAACTACTAAACACTTCAGACAAATTCCAAATCATTTCAAGACTGAAATTTGAACTTAAATAAAATTTACGAATTTGTCTTAACTCTTTACCACACAATCCCAACTTTTGACGACCCTGAGAAAGAAAGCCTTTGAAAACATTGTGGGAAAAGGAGAAAATGCTGGTAACCAGCATTTTCTCCTTTCCCACAATTTTTTCTAGACTTTCCAAATCAAATCTCCATTTTTGATTCACATTTATTGTGTCGTCGGCAAATGCTTTCAATTTGGACTGGTCCAAAATTTTGTCGTTTGGGAAAGAGTTAAGTCTTTACTAAACGACACAATTTCAGACTAGTCCGAACTGAAAGCATTTGCAGACTACAAAATAAATCATTACCTCAAAAAATGAAATTTGATTTAAGAATGGGAGAAAACATTGTGGGAAAAGGAGAAAATGCTGGTCACAAGCATTTTCTCCTTTTTCTACAATGTTTTCAAAAGCTTTCTCTCTCAGGGTGGGCATTGTGTGGTATTGGGTTTTAAGTCTTTACCAAACGATAAAATTTTAGACTCGTCAAACTTAGAGCATCTACAGACAAAATAATTAAATGCGGCTCAATACACGAGGTTTGTCTTTCATAGAGTAGAAAATATTATCAGTCATTTAGAAAAAAATGCTAGTTTCAAGCATTTCCTCCTTTTATCACAAAGTTTTCAAAAGCTTTCTTTCTCAGGGTCGCTTTGGGTCGGGACTGTATAATAAACTATTGTATTACTTGCATTTTGTTTTGGCATATAACGTTTTACAACATTTCTTATTTCCCTTTCTTGTATTGCGTCCCTTGATTTGGGATATTTTTCATAGTAAACGTCGAAATTAAAATTCAATGTGGACATTGCGAACGATAAGCGATGCTTCAGATCTAGGGTATGACGATTCTTGTGTATTAAGGCCCCACCTGTATAAGCCAGCTGGTAGAGTAAGTATTAATGTCTTTGACCCTTAAACAAAACAGCCTTTGATTGAACGTAACAATAAAGAAACACTTAAGATCAGAGCTCCAAATAAGAGGGGGTGATGGTATTTTATATCCATTATTTACCTTCCAAACCTATGTTATGGGTTTTCATTGGAATCGTCTCAATGAGACGATTCTAATGAGTACCCACAACAAAGGGTTTGGTGGAGAATAATTAATATTTTCAAGTTTGAAATCGCAATCACTCCCTTTCTCTGGAGATCATTTGTAATATGATCCATGATTGGCCACCTTGGATGGGTCTTGATATTTCGGTATTATGGAGGAACGGGAATGTATTCAGGTTTATCCATAGTCCATGTATGTCTGTTATGATAAAGACGAATCGGTACCAGCAGGTCT
Source organism: Tridacna crocea (assembly GCA_943736015.1). Classification (NCBI taxonomy): domain Eukaryota; kingdom Metazoa; phylum Mollusca; class Bivalvia; order Cardiida; family Cardiidae; genus Tridacna; species Tridacna crocea. The sequence continues at coordinate 12,824,331 of OX031057.1, read as the reverse complement.
AGAGAAAATACCTCGGAACAAGAGGACCATGATGGTCCTATATCGCTCACCTGAGTTCAAGCAGCAAAGGTCTAATATAAAGATAAATACCAAGGCTCAAGGCCAAATGATAATGAAACAAGAGAAGCAAATTGTCGCAATTTGACTTGAGACTTCGAAGTTTTGTTCCGGACAAACAAATAAATACCATATGAAGATCAAAGGAGAATGACTCAAAATTCGCGCTAGGTAGAGTTATTGTTCCTGCGCACTGTACTCCGTAATATTGCAACAAACATGATGCATACCAAGCTTGAAGTCGTTCCGACTTGAAATTACAAAGCTATATTCCGGGTAGGCACTAAATGCTATAAAAATGACATCCAAAGGGAAATAACTCAAAGACAGCAAGAGGTAAAGTTACAATTCTTGTGAACTGCACTTCCAAATATTGCAACAAATAAGCATACCAAATTTCAAGTCATTCCTACTTAAGATGTCAGTGTTGCTCCGGACAAGCAAGAAATGCTATAACATTGAATGTAAAAGGGGGAGTAACTAAAAATGCGAGCTAGGAAGAGTTATGGTTCTTGTGCACTGCACTCCATAATTTTTTAACAATCAAACATATCAAATTTGAAGATGTTCGGGCTGTAGATGACAAAGTTATATTCCAGACAAGCAGAAAATGCTCTACTCCGATTAAGCCCATAATCAAACTCATCCAAGATCTTATGGCCATTATTATTTTGACCATGTTTGGTGCTGATTGGTTAATAATTGTAGATGCTAGAGTTTAAACAAAGAAAAATAAAGCATTTTTTCTTTCTAATTCAAGGGCAAATAACTCAAGATGTTCTTGTCCGATTAGACCTATAATTGAACTCATCCGAGATCTTATGATCATATATATTTTGGTCAAGTTTAGTGCTGATTGGCTAAAAATGTAGATGCTAGAGTGTAAACAAAGTCAAATATAGCAATTTTTCTAATTCAAGGGCAATTATTCTGGTCAGATTAGACCATAATCAAACTCATCCGAGATGGTATGGTCATATATATTTGACCAAGGTTGGTGCTGATTGGCTTATATTTGTAGATGCTAGAGTGTGAACGAAGTGAAATATAGCAATTTTTCTAATTCAAGGGCAAATAACTCCAGATGTTCTAGTTCTTTGACAAAGTTTGGTGCTGATTGGTTGATATCTGTAGATGCTAGAGTGTACACAAGTAAATGTGAAGGGTAAGTGATCGCAATAGCTCAATCTGAGCACTTCGTGCTCAGATGAACTAAAAAGGATCAAAACCGCTAGAAGAAAATATACACCTTGAAAAAATTTAAGTACCTCTAAACATTTTTGTCTGTGTTACATACCGGCTCCTTTGTTTGGATCAGGTCTATCTCTTTTTTAGAACGACCCGTCTTGACAATAGAATGCACGAGAGCAGATCTATCTATGTACGTGCATGGGTTGTTCTGTAGATAGACAACCTGCCCACGTGCGGGAAAGACACATCCACGTGCAATTAATGGACCTTGAGCCGTGCAGACAGGGTCGTGAAGGATAATGGCGCTCGCGCGATAATGATATTTGGGAATTTGTTTAATAACAGTGTGGTAAGCTTGGGCGAAATTATCACGGTACGAAATGACCAGTTCCCTGGACCGGAAATGAGGGGAACCTGCTTTTACTGAAGATAGCATGATTTCCGCCATCTTAGAGAACAGTAAAAACGAATACTAAAGAAGACATCGGACATCATCTTAATCTAGCGAGATTATCATTAAATCCAGGGGTTGGGAACGTAAACTTTAGAGGTAAGTTTACAACACTGGCGTTGTCGGCACTGACCTCAATACGCATATTTTTGGGAAATTCGTTAGGCTATCGACTGGCTTGGAAAATTAGATTTCAGGGAAATCGGGAGAATTTGGCTAAGTTGTTGATGTTTATGTAGTCCCTGGTTGCCTATTAGGTTATCCCACGACGGAAACTTGATATGCAATTGTTGCGAGAGAATTTACAACCTTGAAGAAGCAGCGATAGTGACATTTGGATAGGTCGAGTTCGTTGGCTGTCTGTCTAGCTTGTCGATTTCTCGAACATTTGTGTTTAAGTTAAAAACAAAATTTTACAGCTTTCGGAGTTTTTCTATTGCCTTATTGGCATCTTAAAAATTATTTCAAGCTATTTCCTAAATTTCTGTGTTGGAATTCCCGCGGAAAAATTGGCTTTTTCCGCCGTGCGCCATTTTGATGCACACACGTTTAGAATTTCCGGATTGAAAGTTAATTAGGTTAACGGTGTTGCAACTCCTTTAGTTGAGTTATTTCTTTACTAACAAATAATTATTTCCCAATTTTTAGACTCTAACACTGTTAATTAATTCATTACTATTCTAAACTAAAATTTTAGTTATTTATATCGATTTTTGATTTCAGGTACCACGTTTAGGCCTATATGTAAAATTCCTAGACTAAAGTAGATAAAGTCAAATTCAACAATTTCAGATTTTGGAAACATTGCGAGAAAGATCTGCATTAAATTTATCATTTCTTAATCAAAACTCTATTAGAGATGTACAAGCCGACACCGAATAAGGAATATGAGCACGGAATACGGAATATCAGAACGGGGGTCATCTCAGAGGGTAGGAGATTATCGATAAATATAATCCGCTAATTACTCTATCCGCGTCTACCGTTCTTCTGTCGTACCTGTATGGTTTTTACTCGCCCCGGGTTTCAGTCCGATCATTTTTCCCATCTTTACATTTGGACGTAAATTTGTCAAAAAATGACACTGTATTACTGACAGAGTAAAGTCCGACTATGGACTATAAAAGAGAACACAAAAATGATCGGGCTGGAAGACATGCTAGGTTTTTTTTTTAAATTAAATCTTTACTAAATTGCCAAACTTTGTTTTATCAGACCAAATAAAAGCAATTGCAGACGACTTATTAAATGTAGCTCAAGTGGTGGTTTATCTCATTGATTAGGTACGGGTAGAAAACTTTGTAGGAAAATGTGAAAATGTTTGTCACTAGCATTTATTCCTCTTCCCGCAATGTTTTCAAAAGTCATCTATGCCTTTGAGCATCCGAGGGATAAGTATCGACAATACGTATTATCCTTTTTTGGACTGCGTAGCGTAACCTGAGTTGAAATTTGAAGCCTGTCGTAGGTTTTCTGAATGATAAAATGCCATCTAATCATTGTAAAACCATTGGCACGTATCTCACTGCTCAGGCGTCGACGACCCATTTAATGGGTAAATAAGATTTTATATCGTTAAATTTCGCATAAATTGAAAAAAATAGTTTAGCAGACTTTCATCCATTTCCCTCTGGCTTTTGATTTACTTCTTGGTATTAATATTGGTATAAATAAAGAGTAATTTACGATTGCTCTAAAATGTGGCCATGTTCATGCGGCAGCTCCCTGAAAGCCGTTTTCCTGGCACATTTGTGAGAAGAGTACGCAAGCTCCTGCATATGAAACCAAAATATCATTTAGGGATGTTCTGGCAAAAGGGGGCTTAGTGCATCTGCGAAAATGATCAGGCTGATCTTGGCAGAAAATTTTGGCTATTGATCAGTTTTGTATGTCAAAGGACTAGTCAGCCTCATTATAAAGTAGGTTGTTAAAAAAGGTAGATGCCATGTACCCATAACTACTCGTATATGATGACTTATTTGGTACCATGAATAACGGAAATGCATTAACCCCGCCCCCCTTTTCCAGAGCTTTGCTGAATTGTAAACGTTACCACGTGCAGCTAATCCATACTCAAAGGCTCTTTCTGACACCATGGCAACCCCCTCCCCCGGTAGCTCAGTGATTACAGCGTATTTGCCTCGTGATCTGATAATTGCGGGTTCGATACTTAGATGAAGCAAACCTTTCTCCGGCTTTTTTCACCGCTCTGGTGCAAGTGAAAAAAGTAGTCAGTTATATACAAAGAAAGTTGTGTCAATACTGGTTTGAGAAAGCCAGGAAAACATGAGTACGTTTAATTTGTTTCCGTGGAATATATGAAAGGGACCTACTCGCATTTGCGAAAAACAAAAAGTCAACATCAAACGTTCTCATGTGCGCTGGCCAACCTCTCTCACTTTTTTATTCTGGCCATAGAAATTATCACTGCCTTCATACTCAAATTATCGTTCATGATGAAGGTATGATTAGATATACTGAGCCTGGTTTTCTTGGCCATCAGAATGATGCACAAGCTTAAAGAATTATGCGTCAATTGGCGCTCAAGATCTACCTTTTCCTGTCGATTGTGTTTTTCTTGCGGGCCAAATTTACCCTCTTTCGCTTATACCGCCGTATGAATACCGGTTTTAGGGGTGTTTTGTTACCCTAAAAATGAGGTGTGCGATGCACAATCGGGTTTTTTATGTAAATACTTATTTAGCTAAGACATGTTGAGAGAATGTTAAGATCAGGACAGAATGTTGTGGTACCATCATACTGAAGTGATTAGAACTAGAATGGAGTAAAAATTGGCTTTAGAAACCATGAAGGGTTTTACCAAAGTAACTGATTCATTTTTTTAGTTCATGTTTGGGTAGTTTACTGTATTGCAATAGACCAAAGAGTAGTGAACTAAAATCCACAATACGATCCAGAGAAGAGTTACGGCCAAACGTAACTCAGTGTGTTCATATGTTACATTTCCTCATAGAAATATTACAGACATCGTTTTGATTCTCTGAGAAGTGAAATTTTAGCGTGGTCTATTTAAAAGTACCTTGCAAAAGCAGACGATCGACAGCGAGCATCTCTTAAATAGCGGATTACCTTTATCGATAGTCTCGTAGATTTTGAGAGGAACCCCTTGTCTAAACTCCGTATTCCTTGTTCATATTCCGTATTCGGTGTCGGCTTGTACATCTCTATTAATAGGTCCCTATTAACTGTTCTAAAATAATATAGATTCATTTTCAGCGATAAATTAATTTCAGAAAACATTGTGGAAAAAAAATTAAACATTTTCATTTTTAATTGCTGAGCGTTTTAACATTTAACCCCAGTTCTGTAGATATAAAATAGGTCTTATCTTATTTTAAATTGAAATTGTGTATTTTTTCAAAGTAAAAATTTAATATTTAGTTCATTTCTGTCTGTTCAATTGTTACTGTTAGGTCCTTCAGACTTGATACACATTAATTACTGTTTATCATGGACGGGGGCCCGCCACCTCCAACTAGGTCCAAGATAAGGGTAAACTTTTGTTTACCTGATGATTTGAAGGCACTCCCAGGAGTTGGCGAAAAATCAGCTCAAGTGATAGTAGATGCCCGTGATCGTTGCGACAATCTCACAAAGGAGATATTCATAAATTTGAGAATTAGGCAACCAGAACGATTATTGCCTTACCTTGATTTCACGCCTTTTCCTTTAGAGCAAACTTTTGCTGAAAGGAATTTAAGGGCGAGAAATACGGAGGAAGAACAGGAAGATGATGACTTCTTCTTGACGGAGGAGGAAGATAGGCAGGGCTATAGAGGCGAAATGTTTGGCAGAACACCAGACGACAAGGCATCTTTAGCTTACCAGATGGAATGACAGTACAGAGTCGACAAAGGACTGGAGACAGATTGGGTTAGACGACCTCATAAATTTAAGTCAAGCCCTTGGCAACAAGAATACGTCGACTATAGGGAAGAGATGAGAAATAGAGACTACAAGCCTTTTAGAAGGAATATTGCTTCAGAATTTCAAGAATATCCCCAAGGCACGACATACTTCAGAGAGTCTAGGGGAACTCCAAGGCAGAGTGAAAGAAGGGTTGCAAGCATTCCAAAGTCTATCTCTTATGATGGGAAAGGTGATTGGCAAGCGTTTGCAATGAAATTCGTAATGTTTGCTGAGGGACAACAGTGGTCAGCACAAGAACGAAAACGCAATCTTTGCTGGTGCTTAGAAGGGGCTGCCAGTGAATTCTTTGCCAACCTGTTGCGCAGAGAACCAAATGTTCCATTCCGAGAGGACTGGAAAGGAGATTCGACATCAGGGATTTACCAGAAACTACCCAGATGTTATTCTCATATGCATGTCAGGGAACTAAAGAATCTGTGGTGGAATGGGCAGCGCGTGTCATTCAACTGGCAACAAGAGCCTTCCCAGATATGCCTGACCAACAAATGTACAAACAGGCAATATTGCGGTTTTGACAGGGCTGCCTAGATAAAGGGGCTGGCCATTATGCACTGACTTGCAAGCCGGCAACAATGGAGGAATGAATGAATGAATGGTGTTTTATGGCCTGTCGACAACTAAGGTCATATTAGGCGCACTTACTTATAAAATCATGCTTCTACTTGAAGTTATACTGTGAAACATTGAAACAGATGAGAAATAATGAAGAAGTAACCTTGTTTACAGGGTAAAAAGTTAACTTTGAATAGGTCAATAGGCCTTAAAATGTAATACTTATGAATTAAACAACAAAAATAAATATTGAGAAACAGGGCTTCCCTATTTACTCAAACATTTTAATAGAACCCCCTGAAAGGAGGATAAAGACCATCAGCAAAAATTGAAATGTCAAAAAAGTAAAACTAAATCTTCTTAAAAAGGTTAACTTCTTTCAGGAAATCAAATAGTGATTCTAACTTCACAGTATCAAACAAAGTTTTTAAATTGTCAACATGAAAGTACTTATCCCTGTACGGTGCAAGATCTGTGCACTCTATCAGTAAATGCTGGACAGAAAAAAATGTATTACATGGGATACGTACAGGAGGCTCTTCTCCTTTGAGAAGATACGAGTGCGTCATATGGCTATGACCTATTCTCAAACGGGACAAAATAATTTCTTCTCGACGGTTTGACCGTAAGCCAGGGAGCCATTCACTTGTATTTGGCTTGATATTGAATAATTTGTTCTCGTGATTTGAAGGATCACTCCATGATCTTTGTCAAACACCATGAATAAAACTATTAATAAGAGGTTAAAAATCACTAAAAGGAACTTTAAACGGTAAAATTTCTAGCGATCATGCGTCCTTGGCAGCTTTATCTGCCTCTTCATTACCACTAATACCAATATGGCTGGGGAGCCAGCAAAAAACTATTTCTGCTCTTTCGCATAATCTGGATAATTTCTCAAGGAGATTGATTACATGCGGATTATCCGTTTTCTCGCCCTCAAGTGCTTGCATAACTGATAAAGAATCAGTATATACATGTATAATGTATCGCCAATAGCCGTCTTGTTCAATATGGTTGAGGGCAAGGTCAATGGCTTTTAACTCCGCAGAGAATATAGACGAATTATTAGGTAACCGGAACTGATACAATTCACCGTCTAGGATGGCAGCTGAAGCAACCTTTTCCCCATCTTTTGAACCATCTGTGTAGATTTCTTCATGAGTGTAATCGCTAAAATTTAATATAGAGGTCCAAACACTGTCGTTGCTGTTTATTCATGCAAATAAGTATAACAGACGAAGTTTAAATGTATGGCATGTCAGCAAAGACCACTAATGATATTTACATAAAACTTGAAAGAAATCGGACGATACATTCCTAATACAGATATGAAAGTGTATCATTTTTTTAAATTTCCGTTATGATGCCGAATATACCTACTCTAGAAAATACCAGAATAATTGTATGATGGAGAACACAATAATCAACACTGTGCCACTTCTTAATTTCAGTTTATAGTATAGTATACCGAAACCATTTCCATTTAAGTTTGCATCTAAGGAAAACAGAGATTTTGTTTGTTAATGTAGTGTCGCCGAAAAAATCAAATTGAAACAAATTTCCGATACCTCGCTTTCAACAATTAAATTTAACGTAACGGTTTCCAACAAAATCACAATTTCTTTTGTAGCAATTAGAATGGAACATCACATTTTCGAAAATATATTCCCCGTCAATTTATTTTGGATTCAGACATAATCATACTTCTTGGAACAGAGGTATTCATTATAAAAGTAATAACATGAAATTTCCGTTAACACCAATGTGGACCGAATTACCTACATAATTCACGCTATATGCCCATTAAGGAATTATAAAGATATCTTCGATGTTATTTTTCAATTCGTTTATAAAGGCTAATGAAAAATTAAAAAGCAACGTCAGAGAAAACAAGAAAAACTTAAATTTCCGATACAAAATTTCCGATACAATATTTCAGTGAATGTAAAATCAAGCGCGGCCATTGGATGACGTAAAATTGTACGTCATTTATGATGTAGTTGTCATGAAATGACCTTCGCCATTTTCTAGACTCGACACAGCAGCTCAGACTTTCACATTTCTTAAAAAAAAAAGGTTAGTACAATTTGGTCTCGTTTATTCAGACATGTATATCATTCAGACAACGTACTTAATATTACTAACAACCCTTTTGGTGATGTATATGTAAGTTGCACAACTTCTGCACATAAGTGACTGTTTTGTATGTTTTCTATTGATAAAGGCTGTTTTAGTGTTATAAAATTTCCGTGACTGGCAGGTAACGGAAATTTTATAAGTTTAGAACGGCTGTTATTGGATAACCTATTAAAAAAATAAAGATGAGCAAAACGTGATTTTAATCAAGATTTTATTCTAGATCTATCATGTTTGATTTAAAATCTTTCTTTATGCCAAGTGTTAATCGCTAGTTTTAATATTAAATAAATACAGGGGTGCTCATATTTCCTATCTCACTACAAATATTGTAAACACTCTAAATGAATGTCGAGCATATCAATAATTTTTAATTGCGTTGTTTGTTATCATATTTCAACTTACAATATCTAGATCTATGATTAGACCATGCTTAAACATTTAAAAATGAATATTTATATGACTCAAATCCATGTAAAGGAAAATTCAAGTTGGTAACTGAAATTTCATCTTTTTCAGGACAAATTTTGAAAAGATGGGCAAATCCAGAGCAGAAATCCAAAATGCCTATCGCGAACGCTTAAAGCAAAAGAACAAAGAAGAGTATTTAAAGAAAGAAAGGGAGAGGAAGAGGGGATATAACGCACCAACTGCAGAACTATCTGAAAATGACCGCAAGAAAAGAGGAGAAAGAAACCTGGATAACCTAAGGCGATTTTACCCGAGAAAACGGGCAGAAAGATCTCAACAGAATCGTGAAACCGAGACAAGTGGTTATGAAAGTGGAGAAATACAATCGAATAGTAATGAAACAGACCGAGGCCGAATGCCAATCCGTATGAACTTTCCAGGGAGGAGAAAAGCGGCACTGAAAAGATGGAAACGTGATGTTTCAGATGCTCACTCAAGAATAAGAGTGCTAGAGCAAGAAAGGGACAAGCTAATCACCAAAGTTAAAACTACCCAGAAGAAAGTTCAAAGACTTAAAGCTGGAATAGAAAGGGCAAATCCAAAAAGCACACTTGAAATTGAATTGACCCCAAGTAAAGAGACAGAACACTTAATGAATAAAGCAGGTTTGAATGATTATCAAAAAAGCAAGATCCGAAAGCATCTCCTTACGAGCAACGTTTTAACCAAAGGTATATCAGAAGCAAGAAAAAAAATTACTCCAAGAGGGAAAATGAGAGGTCTTCACATGATTGCTGGTCGAATTCTTAAACAGTACAGATGTCTGGTTTCCGTGAGAGACAAAGCAGGTCTTTGTAGAGATGCTATGGCTAAAGTAGGGGTCAAATCAGACGTCACATGCATGAAATCCGAAGGAGAAGAAGAAAATTAATGACACATGAAAGCAACGTCATTAATTTCCTGAAACGTGAGGACAATAGCCGTACCCTGCCAGGAAAGAGAGATGCCAAGAAGTTACAAACAGGTCAAAGAGTGCAAACATACGCTCTCACAGATTATCTGAAAAATCTTCATCTGAAGTTTCTGTCGGAGAACCCATTTTCAGATATTTCACTTACAACTTTTATAAGATGTAGACCAGCTTACATATTGAAAGCAGCATTCACTAGTAGGATGTGTTGTCTGTGCACGAAGCACCAAAATGCCGCATTCACGGTAAAAACTCTGAGAAATGTAGGCATTGATTTACCAGTAAACCCTGAGAAAGCAGTCCATAATCTACCAACCTCTGAAGCCTTGTCTGAAAAGATTTTGGAAGAAACCAAACTCCGTCAGTGGAAAAGAGTAGAAATTGAAGAAAGGAGGAGAAAGAAATTTGTGACAAGAATTGTGGAGGAAATTATGAAACCGAAACAGATGATAGAACATGCAGAGAAACAGATGTTAGAATTCAAGGGCCACATTGAGAGAATGTCAAACCAGTATGAACAGTTGAAGAATCTCAAGCTGAATCTACCGAAGCACAACATTATAGTTCAGCTTGATTTCGCCAAAAATTACTTCTGCCGTAGTGTTGAAGAGGTGCAAAGAGCCTACTTCAACAAAACTTCAGTGACCTTACATCCCTTTGTTCTATAATTATTATCTATCAGAATTTGGCGAGCTAGCCCACAAAAGTTACATAACCGTTTCAGATGAATCATCACATAAAGCCTCCACCGTTATAGCCTTTATTTAGGATATGATGCCTGAATTTAAGAAAATAGACATTGGTCTTTTTGATCCATTACTGGAGTGACTCTCCGTCCAGCCAATATAGAAATAAATTAATGTTTCACTTCATTCAGCATCACAGTGAAAAGTTCGGCGTAACAGCAGTTTGGAACTACTTTGAGTCGGGCCATGGGAAAGGGCCTTGTGTTTAAATTGGCTGTATTGTCGATGAAGATGAAGAAGAATTTGAGGTAGACTTCATGGAGTTAAAAAAAGGCTTGTTTCAGTGGCCATCACAAAAGGACAGGCTGTGGGTATTGAAAAGCCACATAATTCGTAAAATTCAGGATCCAATTCCGACTGGACGTTCAAAGCGGATGTTCAAAATTCTAGCATGGGAAGACATTTCAGACCAATAGGATAAACGTGTGATTACCAGCATTTTCTCCTTTTCCCACAATGTTTTCAAAAGGCTTTGTTTCCAGGGTCGTTAAAAGTCGTGATTATGTGGTAATTGGTTAAAACATTTTGATACGCTAAAATCCATTCAAAAATCAAAGCAAATGATTTTTTGAAATTTATTTGAATAATTTGAGCGCCGGCCCCTTTAAAAATCACTTTTAAAGAAAGTTAAAAGATGTGACGTATAATAGAACATATTTTTTAGAACTTCCGTTACCACAAAATCTCCGTTACATTAGATTTTTGAGGAAGTAAAATTCATGTCACTTGTGACATTTTAGCAAACCGAACAACTGCGATACAAAGCTTAAGACTAGGCTCTATTTCATAAGTTTTTTTTGCATTTAACTGACTTTATAAAAGAACAAAGAATTGAAACGAGAGACAATCCTAAACAAAAATGTAATGCTGAAAAATTTCATTCCTCATTCAGATATCCCCATTACTTTTCAATGTGTTACTGTATTTCTTATGGTTTGGCTTTAAAGTTTTAGATTCTGATGATGTTCGGTTGGGTTGAAATTATTGTCAAATGAGATTATCTCATATTAAAATTTCCGTTACAAAAACGACTTATTCTTTTAACACAGAATGCATCCTCAGATTATACATTGTGTAAAATATATTGCTTTGACTGCAAGCGATGGTCTGTAGGATGAGTTTATGCATAATAAAACATCTATTTGTTGTGTCCCATTATTAATCAAGGATTTGTTTGAGCAATGGCCTAGTTGTAAACATTTAAAAGTACAAGTCTAAAAATTTTACTCATTGCAGAAGTAAGCCTGGATGCATTTCACAATGCATGATTTCCGGGAAGCGCACATTTTCAGGCTCGTTGGACATCGCATTACTCGATTCAGTACCGTTTTAGCTGTTCTAATAGACTAAGCTGTAGTTTTACTGCTGAAGTAAAATGTACCCCGATTTAAAGTTTGTTTATTAGAGTAAGAAAAGAAAATAACCAGTTCCTAATTTCTGCGCGCAGTAGTTCGGACTTAGAAAACATGATGCATTAAAGACCTTTAAAACTTAGAAGAAACATACACGATAACGGATATCAGTACAAAATACATTTATCGCAACATGTATTTTCCAACATTTCTGGACTGCCTTTGGACCTCTATATTGAATTTTAGCGTAATATTGTTCTTTGACTTAAAGGAATTTAGTTTTGAAAATCATTGGATCTGTAGTAGCTTTCTTATCTGAAGCAAGATTGTAAATATAAGTTGGACTTTTGGAAGTCCATAAAGGAACTTCAGAAATCCTATGGGTTGCTACATCCTCAAAATTACAATCAAGGCAATTAACATCCGCTTCACAGCTTAAACTAAAAGGAGGTATAACTTTGTCTCTTTTCAAAAATTCATCCTTGTACAATGGTTCAAATACTATTTCATGAGTTGGGTTGTCAGGATTTGAATTTAACTTTAAATAATATTGCAAGGAGAGTTTCTTCCTGCGTAAATTTAGAGATGGTTCATTAGCTTCAGCATATAAGCTATTGATGGGAGATGTCCTGAAAGCGCCAAGTGCTAATCATAAACCTTGGTTGTGGATAGAATCCAACTTGCGAAGGTACGATTGTCGCGCTGAGCCATATACGACACAGCCGTAATCTAACTTGGAACGGACAAGTGATCTACACAGTCTTAGTAAGACTTTCCTGTCGGCTCCCCAGTCCATGTTGGAGAAAACTCGTAAAAGATTAAGCGCTTTTTGGCATTTATTACTTAAGTAATTGATGTGTAGAATAAACGACAGTTTAGAGTCAAATAAAAGACCTAAAAATTTGAATTCAGGAACGACTTCAATTTGTACCCCATCTAATGTAAGTTCAGGATCCAAGTGTAACTTTCTTGATTAGCAGAAATGCATGCATTTGGTCTTGGTTTTAGAAAATTTGAAACCATTTTCTCTTGACCACTTGCTTAAATTATTCAGTACTTGCTGTAACTGCCGCTCTATTGTATGCATATGCTTGGATCTATAGGCAAATACAGAGGTCGTCAACATACAAAAAGCATTCCACGCCAGGGCACACAGATTTTACAATATTATTGATTTTGATACTGAACAGTGTAACAGAGAGAATGCTTCCCTGGGGAACGCCCATTTCTTGTTCATGAGGGTTTGAGAGAGTATCTCAAACCCGGACTCTAAACTGACGTTCATTCAAAAATGCCGAAATGAAATAAGCAAGGCGACCTCTTACACCGAAATCATGGAGGTCGTTCATTATTCCATACTTCCATGTGGTATCGTAAGGACTTTCGAGGTCGAAAAATACGGAAACAACATATTGCTTTTTAATAAAAGCTTCGCGAATAAAAGTTTCGAAGCGAACTAAATGGTCTAGAGGGCCTCTTTGTTTACGAAAACCGCTTTGAACGGTAGCAATAAGTTTGTTTTTCTCTAAAAAACAAACAAGCCGGTCATTGACCATCCTTTCCATGGTTTTGCAAATACAACTTGCGAAGGCTATAGGGCGATAATTGCTAGGATTTGTCGAGCCTTTACCCGGTTCTGGTATGGGAATTACAATGGCCTCCTTCCAGGAATCTGGGAGAATACCTGTATGCCAGACTTGATTAAATATACGAAGTAAACTGTCCAGGGATCGAAATGGTAAATGTTTCAAAAACTGGTAATGGATGTCGTCACATCCAACAGCAGTGTCATGACACTTCTTTAATGCTTTCCTCAATTCTTGTATAGTGAAATCTTTATTGTAATGTTCATTGTTATTCGACTTAAAGTTTAGCTTTGTTTTTTCTTTAGTGTTTTTAAATTTCTGAAATGCAGTCGAATAATTTAAAGAAGAGGATTTCTCTGCAAAGGTGTCAGCTAAGACATCTGCAATGTCTGCTTTGGTGGTAACGACATCATCACCAACATTTAAGTGTCCAATATTTAATGAGGCGTTTTTGCCGTTAATTTTCCGGATCATGTCCCATGTCTTTTTGACACGATCTAGAATTTAATCTGGACACGTACTGTCGCCAAGACGCACGTTTATTTTGCTTGATGGTCCGACGTGCTTTTGCACGAGAAATTTTAAACTTTGAAAGATTTTCTTGGGTTGGTCTCAGGTTAAATTGTCTCAGGACAGATTTTCGTTCTATTATAGCCTTTTTGCAATCATCATCAAACCATGGCTTGTTTGGGTGATTTGGATTTGTCGAAGATCGAGGAATTGACTTTTCAGCAGCCGAATAAATCAAGGAAGTGAAGAGCTCAGCAGGATTTTCACAATCTTCAAAAGCACTGGGATGAATTTTTTCGTTCGCACTGAATTCTGAATTGTTCCCAATTCGCTTTGTGGAGTTGCCAACGTTGAGGACATTGTTGCACTGAAGGTCCTACTTCCGATACTTTTATCGGGAAATGATCACTTCCATGAAGGTCATCGCAAACCTCCCAATCAAAATCTGGAACAATTCCAGGACTGCATATTGTAAGGTCTAAAGATGAGTAAGAACCAGTAGCAGAATGAAGATAGGTTGAAGATTTATCATTCAGCAGAACAAGGTCATGCTTCGTGATAAATTCTTCAAGAGTTCTACCTTTGTCATTCGTGTCTGTGCATCCCCATAACGTATGGTGGGAATTAAAATCTCCCATTAAAATAAATGGTTTCGGTAATTGATCTATAATATGATCAAGTTATTTGACATTAACTGGAGAGCTTGGGGGACGATAAATGGAGCACAAAGTAAAGGTTTTATTTAAAGAAATGTTTACCGCGACAGCTTGAAGAGTAGTATCGAGCTTTACAGAATGGTGTGGAACACTATTGTTAACAATCACGGCAACACCTCCTGAAGCTTTATCAATACCAATAAAGTGTTTAAAGTAACAGGAGTGGTATTTTAAAGTAAACTTCTCAGAATCTTTAAGAAATGTTTCTTGTAAACAAATTGCTGCTGGTTTTTGTTCATCGACTAGAAGATTTAAGTCCTCGCGGTTTGCTTTTATGCTACAACAGTTCCATTGTATAATGTTATTACTCATACTATATTGAGGAGAAATGTGATACCATGAAACAATGGAAATACGGATAGATTAATTTTTTATTCAATTTTATGATACGACCTTGCTTATTTGTATTTGACTCCACAAGGGTGTCTTCCGCCTCCATGTCTTCATCAAGACACTGGAAACGATTGTGTTGTTGAATTTGGTCATCGGAACCCTTTGGAAGGCGATCCGAGATGACCTTATTTTGATTCCTAGTTGGACTTTTTAGAACAGGCTTGTCTGGCTTTTTATTTGCAACAGGTTTCTGTGACGTTTTTGCTGTTGCAGAATTCTTTTTCTGTAGTAGCTCTGTCTGGACTGAAGCTTCATTTGTCTGTGTTTGAGCGTCTTTTAAGTTAATCGTTTTGACTGTTATGGATTTTGTAACGCTTGAATAGGATGCATTCAATGCGTGTCGTGCATCCACAATTTTACGGGCCTCTGCAAACGACAGACTTTCGCGATGTTTTATTGTAATTATTTCTTTCTCCCTTTGCCAGACTTTGCATGAACGGGATGTGGAATAATGATCCTCACCACAGTTCAAACATTTCATGGCTTTGCTGCAAGGATCGAGGTGATAAGTCCCGACTTCATTTGTTTCACATTGCTTACAATGTTCGTCGGCGTTACATTGTCTTTCATGATGCCCGAACTTGAAGCACTTGTAACATTGCAAAGGATTTGGAATATAAACATTAACTGGCACTTTCAAATTTTGAGGGTCTTTGGGAGAATGGCTGTGTTGAACTTGAGAATGATAGAGTTGGTTTCTCGTCTAACGTGATCGCGATAAACACGAATTCGTTTGGCTTCAATCACGTTCTGACTTGACAGTTCAGATACAACTTCTTCTGTAACACCGGCTAAATCAGGGCAGCGTATTATACCTCTTGAAGAATTCAGGGATCCATGTGCTGAGCATTTTGCAGAGATATTGTGAAATTGCTTCAACCCTAGCAGACTTTTTGCATGTTGAGGTTTATCTACCTCAACGAGAAGGCCGCCAGTTCTCAGCTTTTTCACAGATTTCGGTGATCCAGCAATTGAAACTAATACTTTTTCAATAATGAATGGTGAAAGCTTCGTAAGTGGTTGTTCATTATTAACGAATTCAATAACTAGAAACCGAGGAAAGCCATTCGTCGATTCAACAGAAGCAGAGTCATTTTCCATACGTTCATGCGTTCGTTTTTTATTTGGGTTATCCATGATTGAGTGTTTTATATTTCATTATTCGTGGCCCCCACCCATCATGGAGTCCTACATAGGGGACATGGCAAATAGAGCGGAGCATCCGGCTCAGCATGTCAGGGTTACCCAAATGATATACTCAGGCAATGCAAACTAAGAAATCTGACAAAGAAGATGCGTGGCAACAACCCCAGATCAGGAAGCACCCACGCAAATCAATGCCAAACCAATCAGTCCACACAACCCAATAAGCCCATGAGCCTATATTAGACTAGGGACTAAAAGGAAACATGAAAACCATGCAGTTAAAATGGAGTAATTGATGCTGTATGAATACATGCAAGTATATAATCAATCAGGTTGGTAATATATGGAATTGCAGGAAACATTTGTAATACTGGAAAATAGATGTTTTTTAAGACGTCGCTAACAGTGTTATAGCTATTGAAATAACTTTAAAATGCCCAAAATCTAAAAACGACCAGCCGATTGCACTAGACCGGGCCTATCTATGCTCTCGTTTACACAGAAGCCGAGGCCAAAGCAGTGTGTTGAAGAGCTGGAGATCCCTGAGCTCCCCTCAACTGCCAGGACCCCTTTCCTGCTTACGAGTCTCCACCCACGGCAAACAGGCGGGTCAATTGGTGGGGTCTTACCACTCTGCAGGACGGCAGCCGGCGAATTCTACCCCCCGTCCGGCTGGGGCAGCAACAATGGAGGAAACTGTGGATAAAGTTCGATGGTACCAGCACGCTGACACTATCATGTATGGGAAGTCAAGAAGAGAAGTTCGAAATGTAAGAATAGAGCGAGGAGTATCGAGCTTCTACTCGGATGAAGAAGATCTTCCCCGTGTAGCTAGGGCCTCGGCACCACAAAATCCAAAAATGAGCTGCCAAAGAAACAATTCAGCATCAGCCTCGATAGGAGATTGGCAAGAAGATAGAGTGCAAAAGATAGAATCAGCAATGGGCCAACTTCAGCAGCAAATGTCAAAATTGACCACAAGCATGGGTGAAGTCAAGTCTATGCTAGTGGCGATGGGTGCGAAACCTAAGTCCAAGGCTGCCACACCAGGATGTTACAAGTGTGGGCAACCAGGGCATTTTGCAAGAGACTGTCCCGTTGCTAAGAAAGTGGCACAGGTTGCTAAGAAGAAGAAGTGGATTTAAACTTCCAGAGGTCGGACCTGGAGGCCGAGTGCCGACCGAATGCCCAGAAGAGGCCTAAACAGTGAAAACTCATTAGCTGCAGCTTTTTGACACCTTTTTTGTGAATCAGACGAGGAGGCAGATGAGATTGGGATAAAAATGGTAGGAGTGACAAGAAAGGACACGGACATGGTAGCCGAGTCGGGTCTTATTGTGGGGAAAGAAGCTGGAAATGGGGCGGACACTGGGAACGGGTCAGCGTCTAGTGGAGAAAGTGAAACCGACACAGACAGTGAATCTGAGTCATGTATCCCACTTAACCAGCTAAGGTCCTAGTTACATTGGGAAGAATACCAGTTGAGGCTGTAGTAGATACAGCAGCACAAGTGACCATTATCTCAGATAGGGTGTACAAAGAGTTAAATTGGACTGATCCTATTAAGCAAGTACTATTGCAAACTGCAGGCAGGGAATTAAATATAAAGGGTTTTATTATTGGACCTCTAGCGCTGCAGATAGGTAGTCATGTTTATGAGGAGGAAGTCTCTGTGGTACCCATCGAGGATAAGATGTTACTGGATTTAGATTTCTTGAGGAGAAATGAGATAAGCATTAATCTGGGCCAAGATGATGGTTTTTCATTAGTGAAGAAACAGAAAATTACCTTTGCATTGAAAGAACAAATGAAGCAGGCCCCTCCCAAGATAGCTTCAGTAATAATTAATTTTATTAATATTTTAGGTATGGCTGATAAATGGCAGAGAGTGCAGTCAAGACAGGAGCAGGACATACGAGCCGCTTCTAGACGCGGACATTGCTAGAGCCGAAGACCCTGATACGGAAGCTTTCCATGGTTTGGCAACTAAACACAGAGACTATGATTTCAGTATTGAAGGAACAATATTTAATAGCCAAGGAGAGGAAATTTTGGAATTGGATCCGGGATCTGAGACGGCAATATGAGTTCCTGTTGAGTCCTAGGGACATAAATGCAGTCTTCCCGCTGCCTTGGAAGGAACCACAAGGGAAGAGACGAGCAGCTAAATCCAAGACTATTCCAGAGGATAATAGATCTGAGGATGGAATAGTAAAGGACGTAAGGATGCTTGACCAGGACATTCCCACCTTGCGGGAAGATGGACGGTCCAACTATGGTTCATAGGAAGAGATTCGTCAACGTGAATTCATGTACACTGGGTCAGAAAGGTCACTGCAACAGTCTGCAGAGACCGTTCAGTCCTTAAAAAGGTATCCTAGGCGAATCCGAAGGTCTGGGGACATGGAACCTGATAAAGAATCTTCAAGGCAAAGACCAAAGTCAGGGAGAAGAAAAACAGGAAAGATCTATTTTAGGCAATGGCCAAGGTCTGGGAATAGAGATGAGGATAAGCAAGATCATCTGAAGGAACTGGAGGAGCGGAATAGAAGAGCTGTAGCGGAATTTTTCAAAACCTCGAAGGCTATGTTTTTTTACCGCACCGGGCTGTCGGCAGATAGTGTTCCTTATTGTGATCAAGTCCAGAGAAGAGCTGGCAAAATTGCGGAAGAGAGTACCTCCCACGGGCGTTACAGGTCAAGGGAGCATTCTAACCGTAAGGGTTCCACAGAAAGGAATCAGCGGAAGAAACAGAGGTACGTGGACAGAGATAATTCCAAAAGGAGGCGATCGAGGTCTCCTGAGCAAAATCGAAGAACTGAGCTCCCACGATCCAGATCAGACCAGACTAAAGGTAGAAAGCAAACTCCTAGGCATTAAACGAGAAGGGCAGAGCCTCCTTCACGTTCAGCTACTGAGGGAAAAGGTAGGAGACAACACAGGCTTCCAACCTCTGACCGCACAAGAGAGAAAAGTAAGAGAGGGCTAGCAACAAGATCCGACTTGCGAGTGTCGATCATGGGGAAAAGGCCTCACGTTTCGGAACCAGACACAAAGGAAGGAGCCATTCCGAAAAAGATCAAGAGAAACAAATGCCCTGTTCCAGGCTGTGAGGCAGTAGCCAGGAAATTAAAGAGGCATGTACAAAGCAGACATATTCCTGCTCTCTTCCGTGATCTAGAGACGCCAGAGATGATGGCTAGCTCAGAGTTCCACGGATGAAGAATTGAGGCCCTGGAAGTTTTAGCTCGACTGATTGTGGTTCAGAGCGATTCACCTGATCCTGAAGAGCTAAGAAGAATGGTTGATGGAAAAATCCGGATATGCGAATTATCCGAGATAACACCAAGTACCCAGGAGGCTATGAGAAGACTTTGTTTCCAGGCAGGCTGGGAAGTACCAGAAGAATTCACTCCTCTGCCCATCAACTCCCCGGCAGTTCTCATTCACTGGCGGCATATGGCATATAGCATGGAACAATTAAGCCTAAGGCAAGCCGAAATGATGAATCAAAGGTTTGGAGCAGATGCTCATAGCGTCCAACAGACGAAACAGATCAATAGACCTACAGCCACAGTTTCCAGGGCAGCGACATCGTCTCCAGAGGGACGAAAAACAAAATATTGAGGTACGCAAACCAAACTGAGGCTGAGTCCGTGGAAGAGAGCTCAGCATGTGTAGCGAGCTCTCATTATTCACCTATGGAGAAGGAAACCACCAAGAAGACAAGCCCGGCGCCAGAAAAGCAAGTCAAGTGGAGTCAAATGATCAGCCGATAGACCTCACATCTTTGATGTCAATTAAGGACAACAAGGAGACAGGAACAATTAGATTGATTTTGACTCCAGACAAGAGTTGACTTGGATTACCAGGGCACACCTAGCCCAGGTAAATAAGGGGAGCTGTCAGACCAGGCTGTGAAGAGTAAAACCTCAATGGGAAGGTCACCGGTCAGTCAACCTGTTGTCAAACCGAGAACCTACTCAGAAGCTCTCAAAGCACCACCAGCCGTAGGAGTAGTTTCACCAAGGTTGAGCCCGGTGGTCGAGAGGAGCACCATGGGGAGTGATAACACAGCCAAGGCCTTTGACAGCCATTTTCACCCGGACAGATTGGCGCTTAAACTGGGAACTAGTGTAACAGATGTTGAGAGCATGACACAGAGGATAATTGAGATTGAACCCAATCATCGGGTCGAACTAAGCGGGGGAGTGTTTGTGTATTGCGCCCCCGAACACTATGGACAGGTCTATTTGGAGGCAGACTCGAAATGGAAAATAGCCGTAAGAGTCCACCCCAAAAAGGTATATAAGCTCTCAATAAAGAAGCAATCTACTTCAAGCTCTGCTATCAAATCCCAGAGTGACTGGATTTGGATAGGTTGGGTTGGACTACAGCAGAGGATTACATACAATGACCCCAGCCTATATTGGAGATGTGCCAGCTCGGGTGGCATTCATTAGGAAAGAGCCTATATCGTTGCTGCTCGATAAGACCCGAGTTAACGGAGAGAGGCTGTACAGTGAGTCCAGGGCTTAGCGTCTAGGGCTCAGGATCGAGAAAAACAGCAAAGGAGTACTCTAGGTATTAAAGTCTGTGGAGTTACTTTTAACTAGGACCGGGTCAATTCCCATTAAATAAAACCGGAAGGAGTGTGGTAAGATTGGGCGAAATTATCACGGTACGAAATGACCAGTTCCCTGGACCGGAAATAAGGGGAACCTGCTTGTACTGAAGATCGTATGATTTCCGCCATGTAAGAGAACGGTAAAAACGAATAATAAAGAAGACATCGGACATCATCTTAATCTAGCGAGATTATCATTAAATCCAGGGGTTGGGAACGTAAACTTTAGAGGTAAGGTTACGTTTTTACAACAACAGGAATAATCTTGTAAATATGCTTCTTCCTGGTAAGACACATTTTAATCTGATTTTTATTGGTGACCAACTCAGCAGCTCTTTCATGATTTCTTTCAAAGCGATTATTAAAAAATCTATCCCCTCCTATTTACAAACTGTCATTGTTGATAAAGTGTCTTATCCTTTAGTTGTTGTTTCATATATGTAATTCATTCATATGTAAACCCAACTTAGTTTTGTATCTTTCTAGATTTCACCCAAGTTAAATAGCAAAAGTGACAAAAAGTTAATGACGGGCGCGTGTTCTAAAACATGCCTACAATATTGTTGTATTTTGGTTCTAATGCACGTTATTAAATTTCTTATGAGTTGATTTGTCCGTACTAGCACAGTTTAGCCCCTGGAGCGAAAAAGCCCTCTTGTGTTATTTTCCTAATTGTGAGAAAGTAAAACGGTCCTTCTATGGCTGACCTGGCACTGCTAGCGTCAAGAAAGCAGATTGAGGGGCCCGATTACTCCTATAATCGAGTGATCAGAATCGCTTTTAGACCAGCTGACCTAGCTCGATCTCTAGGTCCCGGGCTTCAGCCTCTCTAAACGTGACTTGGTATGACTGAAATATGGTTGAAAGCGGTGTAAACGCCATTCATTCATTCAATCAATCAATCAATGACTATTGACCTACGGCTCTACAGAACTGGATGAATAAGTGCAAATGAACAGACCGTAGAATTGAAAACACAAGGGTGTAATGCAGAGAAATGACCCTCCCCTACAAAATGACCCAGGTCATTATTCTATGTAGAGAAATTACACATGGGCCATTTTGTAGGGAAGGGTCATTTCTCTGCATTACACCGGCAAAGTTCAAATCGATGAATATTTTAATAAATTCTAACCTGTTCTTAGCAATGAACTCACTCGTGTAACATCAACAAATCTACCCAAGAAAAGAAATCCGAAGATCGATGCTGACGAGGTGTCACTTTCAATCCAACGACTTATTAGCCCGCCCGGGTGGCTCAGTGGTGAGCGTGTCGGACCCATGACCTGGTGGTTGTGAGTTCGAAACCCGGTTGAGGCGAACTTTCTTTCCAGCGTATTTTCGCCTCTCACCTCTGCTGAAGCATGTGAGAAAAGTAGTCAGTGGCTTTGGAAAGAATGTAGTATAAGTACCGGTGTGATAAAGCCAGGAAACACTTGTGCGTCATCGACCGCCATAACATGACCTTGGCTGTTAAAGTGGCGTTAAACCCCCTATACAACCAACCAACCAACCAACCAACCAACCAAAGACTTATTAATGTTCAAGTGAGAAAATAAAACTGATAAATGAATAAAAAATAAATACACAAAAGTTATAAAAGC
Organism: Tridacna crocea; assembly: GCA_943736015.1. NCBI lineage: Eukaryota > Metazoa > Mollusca > Bivalvia > Cardiida > Cardiidae > Tridacna > Tridacna crocea. The sequence goes on along the minus strand of OX031057.1, from coordinate 12,801,929 downwards.
ATAAAACATGTCATACGCTTCCTTTTGTCATCAAATGTATCTATCCTTTTCGAAATAGCTCTCAAGTCGTCTGCTCAATACTGAAGGTGGCCGATATGCAAGTTGGCTATCCGACTTGTACATTGGCCGTTCCGTTCGCGCTCTCGGTGTTACGTGAAGCTCGAGCCCAGGTCGTTCTTAAACAGAAAGACCTCGTACTCGGTCGATATCCTGTACGTATATTACAAATGAACACTTCTTAGAACTTTTGGTCTTGACAAGAATGATGTTCCGAAAACAGAATTTAAGCATGGATACACGGTGGCAATGATTGTACACGTAGATATAGGCAAGAGTATCATGCACCCCTTGCTTTTCGCAGAAAGAAATATGCATATCGTCGGTTTGCTTTCAAAACCTCGTAACTACAGCTTCTTACAAGCTGTAGTTACGAGGTTTTGGAAGCAAACCGACGATATGCAACATATTCAGGTATTTATAAAGCAAACTTTTCATAATTCGGCCATTGTAAGGTAAATATGGTTAGAAGACGACCATCGGAAGCGCATAGATAGTAAATCATCGGTATGCAATCGACAGGTATGTAATTCAAAGCAATCGCGTACCAACTTGGCTACCACTACACTGTTATCAGTCTTTCGTCCAGACATGTGCTATAAGTTGTTTTTATTTACCTCTCTGTTACTTAGTCAAATTTACAAGAGAAAAAAAAGTGGACAGATAGAAGATTTGCAAAGTTATTTCGCAAAATATCTGTGAAGATAAAAAATCAGCCACCAATATCATTTGCGCTTGCTCTTTGAACTCTGTGAAAAGGAGACTCATTGAATCTGCGAAAAGAATGGACCAAGGTCAGCCAGCGCAGTCTGACCTAGGCCGAAGCTTTAACTACAGGTCGTTTTTCTACGTAGCAAAGGATCAGTTTACCTCAGCCAGTTGTTGGACGAGCGGATTTTATGCATTCATGATTAACAACAGAATTTTATCCCCGTCTAAATTAAAAGCATTTGCAGACGACAATTTCAGGCTCAAATATTGGAATTGTTTCAAGATGGGGAGGAAAACAATGTGGGAAAAGGAGAAAATGCTGGTTACCAGCATTTTCTTCTTTACGCACAATGTTTTCAAAAGGCTTCTTTTTCAGGGTCGTGAAAAATTCGAGACTGTGTGGTAAAGAGTTAAGTGATGATTTGCAAGGTGTCATGCACTACGGAGATTCATTAATCCCCCGTTTGCCATAGCATGGCTCATTTATAATCGAACAATCGTCGGTTTACTTCAAAAAGCTCGTAACTACAGCTTCAAACAAGCTGTAGTTACCAGGTTTTTGAAGTTAACCGTCGCAATGCTCTGGCAAAACGTTTTTCACATCTGTGATGCATTATACCAAGTAAGTCATCACGTGATTATGGATCCATGAAATCTATTTTTCTATAGCATCTGACTGAACCTTGGGTCCGTATTCACCAACCATTCTTAAGAACGTTCTTTGTCTAAATCTCCAAGATATTCTGACTGTAAAAGTAACAGGACTTCTGATTGGCTAAAGCAATTGGTTTAGCCAATCAGAAGTTCTGTTACTTTCACATTGACGAAATCCTGAAGAATAGGCCTAAGAATGTTCTTAAGAACGGTTGGTGAATACGGACCCTGGGGTACACTTTTCCTTTGACATGCAGAAAGTTTCAAGCCAGGTCAGCTTGCATGTACTGTGCAGGCTAATCTGGGTCAGTACTTTTTGAAGATGCATTTCTCTGACCATGAATCATATTGAAACACATTAATTTAAAAATGATTCTGCGGAATGCACAGGCTGATCTAAGACAACACTTTCCGCGAATGTCGAATGCCCCTTTTTGCGTGATGCAGGCCTTATTATATTATACTGCCAATTTCTTTGAAAACTGTGAAAGCCATGGCACGAAGACTGCGACAACGACGCCAGATCTACAAAAATACCTTTCAAAGCTGACGTTGTCTTCGTAAATAACCAAGCAAATAATAGTGGAAAAAACTGTCTCATTTTCAAGGCTTTAAAAGAAGACTAGACTTTTTTTCAAACTTTCAATTGACCGCTGCACTGAACTTACTGCACGGTGCAATAACCGAGATTTTACTTTTAGCTCGAGGCGATACTTGATTTGTCTAAATCGATATCAGTGTGGTTTTTATCAGTAATATCTGTATTTTCTTTACCTCGCAATACCGAGTTGTAACGACCTTAACGATGACCATCTTTTAAATATTTGTGGGAAAAGGAGAAATACTGGTGAAAACCAGGATTTCTCCTTTTTCTCACACTGTTTTCTACTCTCTTAAGGACAATTTGAATCAATTTAATAAAATTAAATTTTGGCGTCTGAAAATGATTTGAATTTAGACTATTCTGAAAGTTTGTCTTTTGGCAAAGAGTTCACGCAATTCTGAAAAATATGCACATCGATACAAGCCTAGGGGATGAAAGTTATTTCCTGGAAGATGTCCCTAAAAGATCAATATTGCACATGTTTCCTTGAATCTTTTTGACGTAACTTTTTGTACATGACGATTTTACGTCTTTTCTCTCTTTTCTTATCCTAAATTACAAGATTATTTGTTAATAAAAGAATCGTTTTCCAGTTTGCATGCCAACACATGTTTTACGACGATTTTAGCTGCAGTATTTACCAACCATTCTTGAAACTATACTTCATTTTATTCTCCAAGGTTTTCTAATTTTGTAAGTAACACAACTTCCGATTGGCTAAACCGAATGGTTTAGCCAATCGGAAGTTGTGTTAATTACACATGTGGAACATTCTGGAGAATAAGAAAAAGAACGTTCTTAAGAATGGTTGGTGAATACAGGCCCAGGTGGTTGTGAGTTCACAGCCCTATTAAGGCATTTGATTTCCGGCAATATTTCGCCTCCTCTCACCTCTGATGTATGTGGGAAAAGTAGTTGGAGACTTAGAAGGGAAAAATTGTGCCAGTACTAGTGTGAGAAAGCTAGGATAATCATGCATAGATGATACGTGATACGACTTAAGCTACTACAAAATGCCAAACTCCAAACAAAATACAAACTGAACCACGCAAGACCACTCTAACCTAGTCCTAGGTGGTAATAGTGTCTCAATTACTCCGTTTCACGCTTTCTTAACTCATTACCAAACGACAACATTTTAGGCTTGTCCAAATTGAAAGCATTTGCAGACGAGAAAACAAAAGCGACTTTAAATTCGAAATTAATTTTGCGCTTTGTTTGGTTACCAGCATTTTCTCCTTTTCCAATAACGTTTTCCCAAGATTTACAGGGTCGTCAAAAGCAGGAATTTTGTGGCAATGGGTTAGTTGAGGTCTGCTATACCTTTTTGGTAGCTATTCGGTTATCACTTCAGTTATTACGAGATATTTCCGTATTATGAGATATTACTCTTATTGCCGCCCGAGGAGATTCGAGGATGTCCCCATAAGCGAATAGTGCAGATCATTTAATTATAGACTTGCTTTTTGCATGGAGCCACAATGTTAGAAACGATGAATTCGCGCATTTTTAGACCAATTAAAATACACTGGGGTTGACTTTTTCATATACAGCTGATTTTCCTGAACAAATTTGTGTCATAAAAATACATGGCGACCTTAAGGTGGCCCTTCAAATTTTGAGACGAAAATTTTACAAAAAAAAAATTATATTTCTTATACTTCCACAGCCTTTTAACAACATATATTCATAAAACCCTATTGGTCAAAAAACATCGGACAAGAGAAATTGGAGATTTACAACGGCCCAAGTGGATACCGAAGGGAAACACGTTCTATTTTTACATGAGCAACTCGCTCATTTACATATAGTCCAGTCAAATTGTGAGAAGACCCAAAACAAATTGCAACACAAACACTTTTTTCGTTTTCAACATCCTTAGGCACACCTTCTTAACATATGTAGAGTAGGACGAAATCGGAGGATATGAAATTTGACTTTTTAAGCTTTTTTGAATTCGTATGAATTTTGCCATTTTAAACTATATTACAGCTCATCTCGCAAGTTTAACATGTCATTCCTACTCGATATTTCTCTTCAAAGTAATAGTAAAATCCACTAGCGACTTGTTGCAACCTGCTCACCATGATTTACATACAAGGCAGCATCCTTTCCGTCAATTCAGTTATTCACTGGGGTCGGTTTACCCCACCCACCAATACAAAGGGAGGGACCACTGTATATATACAGTAAACTAATGTTGAACAGTTGAAATGGTTAATTTACATTCCTGTTGAGAATAAATTTTTGTTTCCTGAAATACTGATTAGTACTTCAGACCATACTTTTCGTTTTAATTGTACAGAAATTATCGGTAACACTTTATTAATGTAGTGGTAATACTTCTAGTGCAGCATGGCATAAAATTTCTTGACCGTTGATAAAGACAGATTTATATAGATATAATACTTTTGCACATTTTTAACTGACCAGAAATTCCTTTGATGCCTATCTTCAAATTATCTGTTGATACTTTTGTTAGTCTCCAGAAAAGGGAGGTAACTATCACATCTCTTTGTATTGAGAATAGTGTAGTTTAAGATTTATAAATGATAATTCCAGGAAGGACAAAATGAAAAAGTGGCTCGGTGAAAGTAGTACAATAATACTCATTTTTAATATTAGCAAATTTTGTAGGAAAATGATATAGTGGAAATAGCTGTTTTCTATACAGATATTAAGTACAGAGTTCCACAGAGATACACTAGGGATCTTTCCATTTATATTGCATATCATCAAAATAACATAAATCTTTTTATATTTTAGCATTGTATGATAAAAAAAAAAACTGTAAAAATATGATTCGTCATGATTGTCTATCCTCAGTTCACTCCGTCCTCAGTTCACTTGCAAGATGTAACTGGGATCAAAAAAATTATCAGACATGTTTGTTTCACTGGACTTGTGAATTATACTCTTCTTCAGAGCCCTAAAGTTAAGTAAAGCCTACATGGATAATTTAACTTTTCAGGATTTTTTTCGCATCATCTCAACCTGCCATTCATGGTGATAATGTTTTAAAAAAAAACACCCATTTTGTAACCATTCTAAAATTCCGCAGAACATCCCGTTAACATTTTGTCTCTGTTCACAGGACAGAGGGCCGAGGATCTGAACTTGCACTGACCTTACTCATATACATGTATATAATTCATCAAAATCCAATATACATGTACATAGCGTTTTCTATTTCCAAAGAGACAGTGTACATGGTTCATGGGCCGTTTCTAATGGCATGGTCACGAATTTGGAACTGCCAACGGCAGTGCGCTTTTATCCGGGATCGGGGCAAAATGGGACTGCACCAGCCCAGCAACAGTTGCAAATGAAAAGAACAGCTGAACATTTTGTCAGTAGACATAGCTTGTTGAAGGTTAAGGTACAATGTAACAGTTAAAGCCAACAACAACAGCAAAGCCTACATCACCCGGGCATGTTTTCAAATATGCACTGCCTTCTATTTATTTTCAGAGTATCTGGCGATTTCTGTACTGGCAGCAGGCTGTTGAAGTCTTGTCTGACTGGAGCCGCCCGGCTTACATGTAACTAATGAAAGTTGAGTTTACAAAATTCTCTATTGTCGGAATTTTGTCTGCATTATAATCAGAAGAAACATTCTTTTGAAACGGAGGCTGTTTGGAGCGTTTCTTTAGCAAAAAAGAAACATACTTGTTGCCACAGCAGTTTACATTGGAGAAGCCCACGAAGAAAGCTCTTTTTAAGTGAAAGCCTTGCTCTATTGTGGGTTTCATGAGCAGATTCCGAGTCATAACTTCGCCTGAAACCAGGTAAGATTCTTGAGGTTCTCGGAAGGTTGGCGCTTGGTTTAAACTCACCAAGAATATGCGCTTCTTGGCAAAATATATTCTTACAGCAGTCTTGCCATTGGCTTACCTTCTTCTTTGCTGGCATTTTTATCATTAGTAGTCGATATAAAACTACTGATAGACTGAAGTCACCTAGATGGTCTCAGTGCAGTTACCTCCTGGTTCACGCACGGAGATCAGCTAACATATTCACCACGCGGACGTCATTCGATTGTCAGAAGGTCACCCATCCCTGCTTGTTTCCAAACTTGGTTGAAAATTATCCGACGATCCTTTTATTTGTGAACACACAAGGAAATAATATTGGATCAAACTGCAACCTGTCCGTGTCCAAAATCCACTGATATCTATCCTACTTCATCATCAAAAAACTGGATATGGCTTGTTGCTTTATGTCTCTGAAATTATTAGAGCTTTAAGTTTCTCCTTAGTAACACTGTTGCAGATATTGTCGTACCTCTCTAGACACTCTGCTTTCACAACGTCAGCTTTTATGCAGATGTACTTTAGCATTCATTGCATGGTTTGTAACTTATCAATTAGTCTTTTCTATATATAAGATATGTCCGAGGTATGGGTCCACTGGTTGACTAGGGAATATTTTACCATAGTGCACACCTAAATTCAAAAGATGCAGTAGAACCTTAATCATGTTAAAAAAATGCCCGATGTCATTCAGTTATCATAAAAGACCTGCTCGCATCTTTTATCAAGAGTACATTTTGGACAACCCTCGCTTATGGCTTTTGAACACATGCATGCGAATGTCATTTGCTTAACTTGGAAAGTGAGCCCCTTATCAAGTTTGACAGACACCAATCACAAAACCAGTATTATAGCTTTTTTCGTAACTTAAAATGGTAACGAATTGGATAAGAAATTGTTGCTGGAATTCAAAATAAGAAAAAGAACATTTTATATATATATATATATATATATATATATATATATATATATATATATGGTTGAATAATGAAACCTTAAAGTTGGAACTTTGTATGTGTGGGTTACAAATCCAAGTCATAAGACTTACAATCATTGGTTCATATAACAGCTTTGCTTGAATACATTTATGGGAGTACCTTTAATTGACTTAATATGCCCCTGCAGTTGATAGCGGTATATTACCTTTTATTAAAATGGTGTTTCAAGGTTTGCTTATTTTTAGAAAAAGCAATAGGGCAAGTGTAAAAACAAAAATGAGGTTGAATTATTACCTGCATCTTGTCAAAAACATCCTAACACAGTTTTCTTACTGTATTAAAACTTATAACACAATAATTCAAGTTTCTTCCTACGTTTTTCGTGGGAGTGTTGTTTTGCAGGACACTTAAGATCCCAAGCCTATTTTGGTGAAACCAAAGAAATACACGAATATGTGAGCTGTCACTGAAACAAAGCTGATTGTTGCATAAAAAGTCATTCAATGAAACATTCAAGTTTATTCATGAACAATTTCGTTGTTTCACAAAATCTATAATAAGAACCAGATTTGGCATTCGACGATTCCATCATAAGACATTGTGCCAGGCTTTATCAAATGGTAGCCATTGAAAGAATGTATGTAGTTTTTTAATAACGATTTATTAGCATCAAGGGAATGATCATGCACATAGCATAGATTTACCTCCCTTGGATGTATTGTAAGATTGTTGAAAGAAACAAATACAAAGATGGTAGATCCTACTACTAGATCAGTGTTTTCGATTTATCGAAACTTTTCTAGTCCTCATGTGGTTTGATTGGTTGACATCTGCCTACGTTGTGGGTACATCCATCCTAGGAATTGTTTGTATCTCTTTGTAGCACCTTTCAAAATCTACCAGATTAATAATAAAGAAGTGAAGGGAATTTGGTCTTTTAACCGTCTGTCCAGTGATAGAAAAGACATTTTCTATATTATCTGTTACAAGTTGTGTAGGGACAGATTACTTCATGTGAAATGATTGCCACAGTTACTTAATCCTTTCCCTATGCATCATTTTGAGATTATCTGATATTTATAGAACCTGCAAACAATATGCAACCTGGTACAAACGGGAGTGTTTAAAATAGATTTTGTATACAACAGTGTTGGAAAAGGTGAAATTGTTAATGATGAGCATTTTCAAATTTTATAACCTTTCCAAAAGCCTATTCCTTCTAATGTGTTGAATGAGTATATATCAGGGAAGGGATTTCACACAAATTAGAAGAAAAAGTAGTTAACATATGTTTAATTTCATGAGAGGCTAGCGCTTCAATAATGAAGTGAAAGATCATGCACCAATAAACCCCTGTGCTGCTGTTCTGGTGAATCCGTACAGACCAACAACAGTATATGTTATAACAGAAGGTAAATTTCTACACAGATTAAAGAACCTATTCGATGCTATATTCTATGCCACAAGTGCCTTATATATTTTCAACATAGAATTTCCAAAAGTGACATTTGATACTTGGACATTTGTGGATGCTCTACTATTGAGAGTTGCACAAAAAGTACCTAAGACGCTATGAGGAAAACTACGAGTAAGATAAGTGTTGATCTTAAGAGTCGTTTGACTCATAGACTTATTTCAGACATGGTGTCTATGGCAGCATGCAAGCAGCAAACTATCCTTTTCCACCAACGTCTTTGAAATGTGAGTAACTTTACCGAGATAAAGTGTGTGTCTATGAAGTTACGAAGTAAAGAATAATTTAAAAAATCAAATCAACCTAATTTGATGGTTATAAACCGTTTTCTTCCTGCTTTATTAGTAGAGAACTGCATAAGCTATCACCTATGTCCATCTGGTCATTAAACAAGCATTTAGTCTTTGGCTACAACGAATTTTTAGTTTATGTATGTTTGAGTATATGTGGCACACTCAATAAGAAAAAATAAAATCGAAACAATTTTTACTTGGAACAAACAAAACCACAATATATTTATACATAACGGGCATCAGAGAATGCAGCTCATACCAAGTTATTAAACTTTTTTAAATTGCCAAGATTTCAATCAAACTTCAACACTTTTATGGTATTCTTTTGTCTTTGTTCATTTATAAATATTGTTGATTGTTAAAGGCTTGTTGCTGGTTTTCTTTTTCGTAACGCCCGATGCGTAACAGTTTAAAAACATTGATACAGGGGGGAAGTATAAAAGGAAAAATATGAAATTCTGTGCACTTTCACCTTTTTCCAACATAGTTTTCCAGAACAGCCTCTTTTACATATTGAAAGGGTAAAGTTAAACAATGTGTGGACTGAAGTACAAAGCTAACCACTGGCCGAAGGCCAGCGACCTATTGTCATGGCGTTGTGTCCGTCGTGCGTCTGTCCGTAAACTTTTTCTGAAAAAAAAAAAAACTTCTCAGAAACTACTAGTATTCATTGGATTTTTACCAAATTTCACAGGAATGTTCCTTAGGTGGTCCTCTTTCAAATTCCTTCAAATAATTGTGTTCCATGAAGAATTCTGTTTGCCATGGCAACCAAAGTAAAACACCTTTAAAAAATTTTCTCCTTCCAAACCGCTAATTGGATAGCATTATTATTTTGCAGGAACTTTCCTTAGATAGAGGTTTATAGAATTCCTTAAAAAAAAGATCCGTCAAAAAACATGGCCTTTATGGGAGACTTATTTTCCTTTTATGGCACAGAGTAAAATCGTTGAAAAAATTCTTCCCTCAAACTATTCGTAGGAGGAGATGCTACATAATAAATATCAAAGCTCTGTCCCTCCTAGTTTCATAGAAATTTTTTAAAGTTTTCCCTATTTGTTCCTATATTAAAACTTGTGACCCCCCCCCGAGGCGGGGTCAGTTTTGACCCAAGGCGCATCATATGAATAATCTTGGTAGAGGTCAACTAGGAGATACTACATACGAAATATTAAAGTTCTGCACCTTCTAGTTTCAGAGAAGATTTTTAAAGTTTTCCTTCTTTGTTCATATGTTTCAAATTTGTGACCCCCAGGGCGGGGCCAGTTTTGACCCCAGGGGCAGCATATGAACAATCTTGGTAGAGGTCCACTAGTAGATGCTACATAATAAATATAAAAGTTCTGCCCCTTCTAGTTTTATAGGAGAAGAATTTTTAAGTTTTCCTTCTTTGTTCCTATGTTTTAAACTTGAGAATGAATAATGGAAGGTGTTTTATGGCCCGTCGACAACTTAAGTCATATTGGGCGCACCTACATTTAAAACCATGTATCTACTTTAAGTTATACTGTGAAACATTGAAACAGATGAGAAATAATGAAGAAGCAACCTTGTTTACAGGGTAAAAAGGTAACTTTGAATAGGTCAATAGGCCTTAAAATGTTATACTTATAAATTAAACAACAAAAATAAATATTGAGAAACAGGGCTTCCCTATTTACTCAAACATTTTAATAGAGCACCCTTAAAGGAGGATAAACATTGTTTAAGACCATCAGTAAAAAGTGAAATGTTATACTGTGAAACATTGAAACAGATGAGAAACATTAAATAAGCAACCTTGTTTACAGGGCAAAAAGTTAACTTTAAATAGGTCAATAGACCTTAAAATGTTATACTTATAAATTAAATAATAAAATAATAATTGAGAAACAGGGCTTCCCTATTTACTCAAACATTTAAATAGAACCCCCCCCCCCCAAAGGAGGATAACCGCTGTCTGCCTAAGACCGTCAGTAAAAAGTGAAATGTCAAAAAAGTAAAACTAGGGAGCCATTCACTTGTATTAGGCTTGATAGCGAATAATTTATTCTCTTGATTTGAAGGATCGCTCCAAGATCTTTGCCAAACACGATGAATAAAACTATTAATAAGAGGTTTAAAATCACTAAAAGGAACTTCAAAAGGTAAAATTTCTAGTGATAATGCATCCTTGGCAGCTTTATCTGCCTCTTCATTACCACTAATACCAATATGGCTTGGGATTCAAACTTGTGACCCCCGGGGCGGGGCCAGTTTTGACCCTAGGGGGGATCATACGAACAATCTTAATAGAGGTCCACTAGGAGATGCTACATACCAAATATCAAAGCTCTGCCCCTTCTAGTTTCAGAGAAGATTTTTTAAGTTTTCCTTCTTTGTTCCTATGTTTCAAACTTGTGACCCCCGGGGCGGGGCCAGTTTGACCCCAGGGGCATCATATGAACAATCTTGGTGAGGTCCACTAGGAGATAGTACATAATAAATATCAAAGCTCTGCCCCTTCTAGTTTCATAGAAGAAGATTTTTAAAGTTTTCCCTATTTGTTCCTGTTTCAAACTTGTGACCCCCGGGGCGGGACCAATTTTGACCCCAGGGGCATCACACGAACAGTTTTGGTAGATGTCCACTAGGAGATACTACATACCAAATATCAAAGCTCTGCAACTTCTAGTTTCAGAGAGGATTTTTAAAGTTTCCTTTTTTTTATTCCTATGTTTCAAACTTGTGACCCCCGGAGCTGGGCCAGTTTTGACCCAAGGGGCATCATACGAACAATCTTGTTAGAGGTCCACTAGGAGATGCTACATACCAAATATCAAAGCTCTGTCCCTTCTAGTTTCAGAGAAGAAGAATTTTTTTAAGTTTTCCTTCTTTGCTCCTATGTTCCAAACTTGTGACCCCCGGGGCGGGGCGAGTTTTGACCCTAAGGCCATCATATGAACAATCTTGGTAGAGGTCCACTAGGAGATACTATATACCAAATATCATAGCTCTACGCCTTCTAGTTTCAGAGAACATTTTCAAAGATTTCGCTATTTTTTTCCTTTTGGTTGCCATGGCATTCAATCTCTTGAACAACTTCACCCAAGGAACATCTCTGCCAAGTTTCATCAAGATTGGCCCAGTGGTTTGAGAGAAGATGTTTAAAGAAATTGTGGACGACGGACGACGCACATTGGGCGATCACAAAAGCTCACCATGAGCACTTCGTGCTCAGGTGAGCTAACAAGAGAATGTCTGCTCTTTTATTAGTTCTGGTAAAGGTCTGTTGATCTACTGGTGAACTGGTACAAAGTGGGACAGAGCTTTACTGTTTTGAAAAAGCATTTGTTATCCAATCAAACTGATCCTGCAACTTCAATAAAACAGTTGCTAAAATACACATGTTCCATATTTTGATGTTTCCTCACCCAAAATGGTTTGTGACGAGACTCTCTTTAACTATAACCAAAAGACAAAATTGTTATAACTGGTCATAATTGAAAGATGTTGCAGACAACATAATATATTATCAAATTAGTAAAATTTGTATCAAAAAGGGTAAACTAAGAAAATGCAGGTTACCATTATTTTCTTCTTTTCTCACAATGTTTTTCATAGCTTTTTTTTCAGTGACCTAAAATGCATCTTACCCTTCCTGTCCTTTCCATGATTATTGTGTACATCATACGCAATTCAATTTCGAATAACAATTGAACTGCTATCAGGCGGATTTTATACCCACCTTAGTAATTGCAATGATTTCAGTAGTTTTGTAATTGTTTGATTTTTATCTTTTAACTGCGCGAATATCCATACAATATCACCCATGATATATTTTTTTTTTGATATACCACAGTTATTTTAAGAACAATGATGTACCACGGATATTTATAGAACAGCACATGCCGGAACTACTTTCGACTTAAAACATGACCTCTTGTAGACATTTTGTCAACACACAAATCCAAGCAAGACACCAGTCGGTAGAAAAAAAAATCTATAGAACAAAAACAGTACTTTTGCTGTCTTTATTTAAATTAAACAAATACAGAATATGTCACACTCCAGGTCTGGTGTAGTTCTGTAGGCAGGTAAAATACTGTCTTCAAAATCTTTAAATGTTTACCAAAACTTCCTCCATAACTCCATGCCTTATTTCAGTAATAATTTTGAGTTGTCTTGCACTGAAGTTAGAAAAAAGAAATAATAAATTGAATGCCTAATTATGAGAAAGAAAATCAGAGTAACCCTTTTACACCATAATTAGGTCTTTTATCAGAGTAAGCAGACATTTACAGAAGAAAACATTGCAGTAAAGGAAAATTGTCTTGTTATGAGCACATTTTCTTGATTTTCTGAATGAAAATTTACAGAATAGCACAGTGACTACGAGAATAGCAAATCTACTCGAGGGGAGAATTTCCTTGATATATGTTGGAATATTTGATTTTCTTTCTCATACATACTTCAAAACAATTTATCCCTTTAGCAGACAAAATTTTCCAAATTATCCACCCTAGGGAAGAAAGTTTTTTTTTAAAAATTACAAGTCGGAGGAGAAAATTTTATTATGCACATTTTATCCTTTTCCCACATTGTTTTCAACATATCGGAGAAAAAATATGTAGACTAAAGTTACTCTTTACAAAAATTATACAACAGTCCAAATTGAAATCATTTGCAGATGACAAACTGAATTCAACTCGCATCTTGAAATTAATTTTGAAACGGGTAGAAAATATTGTGGAAACGGGATAAAATATGGTCAAATATTTTGGCAAACACAAGCAGCGGTGACACGTACCTTTCACTGGCTTTCAGGTCTTGAAAATCACTGTCCCCTACCCAGTAATAGCGTGTCTCAAATCTCCAAAGCCCAATCTCAGCTTTCCAATCAATTCGCATTTGCAAATGAAGCCAGAGCCCATGTAAATCCAGTGTGTGAAGCCCAAGTAACTCAACCGCCATACCCGCACATCTGCCCATTCCAAACTTGAATATCTCCACTAGGAATAGACCAGCAGCGTGACAACTCCAATGTTCCACGGAACCGTCTTAAACGTCGGCACATTAAATGTTTATCCATATCATAATCTTATCTGATCGATAGAATTGTCAAAAACTCTATGTACTTTTCTCCTGCGTTGAAAATTCAATGGTTTGTACTACACGACCGTTTGAAAGTACACAAACAGATTACCGGTTACCCGTGACATATTTTTTTACGCGACGGCTTATCCAACGTATTTCTGGTCAAATGCACACTTGATTTCTGTTACGATATAGACAAAAATTCAATTTCTGTTAGTTTGTTTTTTTTGCAAACGTTTGATTGAGTACTAAAACGAATAAATATCTTGAACTTCTTTCTTTGTGCAGGCTTTATAAGTCTATGAGTAATTTGTTAGTGTACTGGAATAAAAGCGCGTGCTGTGTAATTAGCTAATTTGCATATAGTGATAAATTCGTGTCTTTTCTTGTTGAATAACCAGGAATAGTATAAACCGACCAATCAGACGTTGAAAGATAAATAGAAAACATACCTAGTGTTGTAGAATATCAAAAATATCTAACTCGGTTGTGAGAATTGATAATTGTCTCGCCAAGGCTCGACAATTATCAATTCTCACAACCTCGTTAGATATTTTGATATTCTACAACACTAGGTATGTATTCTCTATATTCTTGCTTTCTTCATTTGTCATTTTGATTAAATGACACTATCAACAGAACGTTTTGAACTTCAATTTTAACTTCCAATATTGCCTAACAAATGAACGAAAGCCAGATGTATATAGTTATCCGAGCAGGGAATTGAACCTTAATAATCTGGAATGGACAGGTGCCTTGCCACTAACTCTAAAAGACAGGGATGATTCAAACAAGAGGGCCAAGATGGCCCTGGATCGCTCATCTGAACTTCTTAGAGAACTACAGCCATTTCTTTCAAAATGTAATCAGCCATTTCAGAGAATTTTTAAGAATTTCTTCATGTCTGTATAGTGTAAATAGCCCACAGCCATCACAGCCATGTTTCTAGATGGATCAAAATTTCTAGAACAATTTTTGAAAAGGGTTAGCCAAGAAACATTTCTGTAAAATTATTTCAAAATCTGATCTGCCGTTTCAGAGAAAAAGAATTTCTTCATATCCGTATAGTATATGTAGCCCCCATTCACCAGAGCCATGTTTCTGTACAAATCATCATTTTGCGAACAATGTTTGAAAAGGTTACCAAAGGAACATTTCTTTGAGATTATTTCAGTCTGATCAGCCGTCAACAAGCTGGTCATTGACCATCCTTTCCATGGATTTGCAAATAGAACTTGTTAAGGCTATAGGGCGATAATTGGTAGGATTTGTCGAGTCTTTACCCGGTTTTGGTATGGGAATTACAATAGCCTCCTTCCAGGAATCTAGGACAATATCAGTATGCCAGACTTGATTAAATATGCGAAGTAAACTGTCGAGGGATCGAAATGGTAAATGCTTCAAAAACTGGTTATGGATGTCGTCACATCCAACAGCAGTGCCATGACACTTCTTTAATGCTTTCCTCTTCTTTAATGTTTTCCTCAATTCTTTGATAGTGAAATCTTTATTGTAATGTTCATTGTTATTCGACTTAAAATTTAGCTGTGCTTTTTCTTTAGTATTTTGAAATTTCTGAAATGCTGTCGAATGATTCGAAGAAGAGGATTTCTCTGCATAGGTGTCAGCTTAGACATCTGCAATGTCTGCTTTGGAGGTGACGACATCATCACCAACATTTAAGTGTCTAACATTTAATGAGGAGTTTTTGCCGTTAATTTTCCGGATCATGTACCATGTCTTTTTGACAGACGATCTAGAATTTAATCTAGACACGTACTGTCACCAGGACGCACGTTTACTTTGCTTGATGGTCCGACGTGCTTTTGCACGGGCAATTTTAAACTTTGAAAGATTTTCCTGGGTTGGTCTTAGATTAAATTGTCTGAGAACAGATTTTCGTTCTGTTATAGCCTTTTTGCAGTCATCATTAAACCAGGGCTTGTTTGGGTGCATTGGATTTGTCGAAGTTCGAGGAATTGACTGTTCAGCAGCCGAATAAATTAAGGAAGTGAAGAGCTCAGGAGGATTTTCACAATCTTCAAAAGCATTGGGATGAATTGTCTGTTCGCAATGAATTCTGAATTGTTCCCAATTGGCTTTGTGAAGCTGCCAACGTTGAGGACGTTGTTGTACTGAAGGTCCTATTTCGGATAATTTTATCGGGAAGTGATCACTTCCATGAAGGTCATCTCAAACTTCCAGTTAAAGTCTAGAACAATTCAAGGGCTGCATATAGTAAGATCCAATGATGATTAAGAACCAGTAGCAGGATGAAGATAGGTTGAAGACTAAGATAGGTTGAAGACTTATCATTTAGCCAAGGTCGTGCTTCGTGATAAAATCCTTAATAATTCGACCCTTGTCATTAGTACCTGAACATCCCCATAATGTATGGTGGGAATTAAGGTCTCTTATTAAAATGAAAGGCTTCGGCAATTGCTCTACCAGACCATCAAGTTTCCTAGCATCAACTGGCAAGCTAGGAGGAAAATAAATAGAACACAAGCTATTTCGTTGAAATGATATCCCCCGCCGAAAAAGACACTTTTTGATACAAACATATAAGAGGTAGTGTGTTTTGCATGTACATGTGCCCTTTTTGTTATTGGTCCATGATGAATAAACTAGCACTTGTCCCAGAACAGGATAAATTCATCAAAGGGTAATCAGTCAAAAAAAGCCTGTGAATCTAAATGGAAATGAGCGAACAAAAGTCCAAAGTAAAAATTTACAAAGGGCAATAACTCCAAAAATACTGAAGATAGAGTTATGGTTCTTGTGCACTGCACTTCTCCTCAATTAGCTCTATTTGTGTGTGAAGTTTCAAGTTCCTAGATTTTATACTTTTGGAGATATGCTCCGGACAAAAAAAATCATAGTAAAAATGTACAAAGGGTAATAACTCCAAAAAAACTGAGGACAGAGTAATGGATCTTGTGCACTGCACGCCTCCTCAATGAGTTTTATGTGTGTGAAGTTTCAAGTTCCTAGCTTTCACCCTTTTGAAGATATGCTCCGGACAAAAATTCCAGAAAAAAATGTACAAAAGGCAATAACTCCAAAAATACCGAAGATAGAGTAATGGTTTTTGTACACTGCACGCCTCCTTAATGAGATCTATCCACTTGTGAAGTTTGAAGTTGATATCTCAAATACTTTTGGAGTAGGGATATGTTTACCGCAACTGCTTGCACTGTTGTTTGAAGCTCAATGGTGTGGAACACTGTTGTTCACAATTACGTCAATACCCCCGGAAGCTTTATCGTTACCATAAAAGTTTTTAAAGTACCAAGAATGAAATTTTAAAGTAAACTTGTTGGAGTCTTTAAGAAATGTCTCTTGTAACAAACTGCTACTGGTCTTTGTTCATTTATTAATAGGTCAAGTTCTTCAAAGTTGGCTTTAACACTCCATTGCAGAATGTTATTATTCATTGCTAAATTCGAAGTAAAGAAGATACCACAGGTTAATAAAAGTATAAAATCATTCATCTTTTATTATTGAGTTTGGTAATTCTTCATTGCGTATTAGTATTTGACTCTGCTGGTGAGTCGTCTGCTTCCATGTCTTCGTCAAGACATTCGAAGCGGTTATGTTGTTTAATTTGATCGTCAGACATTTACCAACATTAACCAACATTTACGCCAAACCTTTTTATCACGTTCTTAAATATTATAATTTAAAACTTTTGAGTATATAAGGATTGCCCTGTAACTCAATAATGGCCTTTAAGCATATGAAGATCACACGTAATACTTTTTAATTCAATTCTTTGTCATTAATGTATTCAGACTTTATTCGGTTTAAACAACTCCACTTTTATTATCTTTTAACACAGGTATGCGCGCTAAATGACCTAAGCTGTCGATGCGCCATGAAACAATATGCATTCATTATTAGAGTGTATAGATTTAGCACCTATCAGAGACAAGTATTTTCAGGCTGACAGTTTGGAAAGACATCTTGATACTGTGAAGTTGGAGTCTCTATTCGAATTTCTAAAGGAAGTCAATCGTTTTAAGAAAATGTAGTTTTAGTACTTTTACGTTCCTTGACTTTTCACCTTTTAATGATGCTCTTAACACGCTTTCCTGCCCCTCTGATGGAAAGATTCTTACTCAATTGGAGGTCTTCTTTTAAAATTGCGAAGATGTTACGGCTAATTGGCCGTTGCGAAGTTCTTTCTAGTGAAGCATAGTTACTGCTCTAAACATCAGGCTTTGACATCTCACAGTATATGAGGAACATTAGGCAGTTAATATGTAAATGCACCCAATATGACCTTAGCCATCGACGGGCCATAAAACACTAATGGTTCATTCATTTCACCACTCGACCCGCTGAAGATATTTATTTCATTCCAATAAGTCTGTAAGTAGAATAAAGTATCTTCTGGACTTCTGATTTATTTAAGCCATAATCACTCTGCGATTACAGCAACTTACAACGCCTTCTTCAAAATCCGTATTTGCGTACTGCACATATTGGAAAACAATGACTGAATTACAGAGAGGCTTTGAATAGTCGGATTACCGTCTGATACGTTCATTTGTTCTTCATCTGATATGATTCGTTACTTTTTTGCAGCTTAAGTAACTTTGTATTAACGGTCACTTTTAGGTGAGGATGCTATGTTCAGTGTTTCTTGTTGCTATGTCCAAGGCCTTCTGTATACATGAATGAATGAATGTTGTTTTATGGCGCATCGACAGCTCAGGTCATTTAGCGCGCATATCTGAGATAAAAGGTTTTAAAAGTGGATAAAAGATTTCAAAAGTGAATAAAGCTCACGATTCTTGTCCTGGCCAAGATCAAGTTCATTACCAGTTTTTAAAACACTTACCTTTTATTTCTCTCTCAGTTTTATTTGACATTTTTAATGATATCTGGCAATCAGGTGATTTTCCTTCAACCTGTCGAGAGGAACTAGTCATTCCTATCCCAAAACCTGGCAAGGATGCTGGTGACCCCGCTAACTATCGTCCAATAGCTCTTACTAGTTGTCTCTGCAAGACCTTAGAACTTATGGTCAACGACAGGCTTGTCTGGTATTTAGAGAAAAACAACCTCATCGTTCATGTACAGAGTGGATTTCGGCGCCAGCGTGGCACTGTAGATCATCTGGTCCGCTTTGAAACCTTTGTCAGAGAAGCCTTTATTAATAAACAGCATGTAGTATCTGTTTCGACATTGAAAGCGCTTACGATACGACTTGGAAATACGGAATTCTTAAAGACTTGCATGACTTTGGTTTTCGAGGCCGTCTTCCTCTTTTTATTTCAGCCTTCTTGGATGAACGTCTTTCCCGCGTCCGAGTTGGTAATATTGTCTCGGGAGCCCGTGAACAGGATATGGGTGTACCCCAAGGATGCATTTTTTCCGTTACACTTTTCTGTGTAAAAATAAACAGTATTGTCAAAGTTATCTGTCCTGGTGTAGACTGTTCCCTTTATGTTGATGACTTTGTTATATGCTTCAGATCTCGAAATATAAATATTATTGAGAGACAACTTCAACAGTGTCAGACTGTCTCAACAAAAGTATTATGAAATCACAAAATCCAAGCTGTGAAAACACTAAAATTATAAGTACAAGTAAGCATCTAAAACAAGAATGGTCAAAAGAACCTAAAATTATATCTTTTTATAGAGATGTATCTCTTTCAGAAAATCAAAAACGGACTCGATCTTTACAGTATCGAACAAGGTCTTCATACTGTCATCATCAAAAAACCTTTGTCTTATAGGTGCAAGATCTACATAGTCGACAAGTAAATGTTTAATAGTAAAAGGTGCATTGCAGGGTATACATTGCGGCTCTTCTTCTCCTTTCAGGAGATAAGAGCGCGTTATATGCGAATGACCAATGGGAAGACGGGCCAAGATAATTTCTTCGCGGCGATTTGTCCGCAACCCTGGAAGCCATTCGCCAATGCCTGGTTTAATTTTGAAAAGTTTGTTGTTCTGATTGGCTGGATCGCCCCAGGATTACTGCCACATGTTATGTACATACCCAGTTATTCCTAGCTTTGTTCATGTGTGTATCTATTTTTGAATGGTTTTCCCCTTTTGCTATTTTTAGAACTGGATTCTCTCTTGTGGAATATTGTTCTGGAAGTTTCCGGGCCTTTTCACAATTTGATTACTAGAAATTATGCAACTAATTTTAACATGAATTTTCTGGAAGTTTCTCTGTTATTATAAAAGGAAAAGGTCTTTACATCTCGGGGTTCACTAGTTAATACATGATTGCCAGACTACAGTGGGGATTATTTTGTGTTTGTGTCATATAATTAGTGCTTGGATTACATTCAGTTTGGATTAGGATCAGACTAAAGTGGGGATTATTTCGTGTGCTTGGATTACATTCAGTTTGGATCAGGATCAGACTGGAATTAAGACTGGAGTAATTTGTCTTCTGTATTTAACGTCTAAGGTATTGTTTTGTACTATTGTTATATTGTCACTGATAATTTGATATGTTTGTTAATAAATTCTGTTAATTGTTATCGTTTGTTGCTGGCTTCTACTTTCTAGTTACGCCTGGCTCGTAACACACACATTTTGAGTAAAGCTATTGATTAATGGTTTAAAATCGTTAAAATGAACTTTAAAAGGTAAAATTGCTAGTGATAATGCGTCCTTGGCAGCTTTATCTGCCTCTTCATTACCACTTATCCCAAGCCAGCAAAAAACTATATCGGCTCTCTCGCAGAGTCTAGACAATTTCTCAAGGAGACTGACAATTAACGGGTTATCGGTTTTCTCACCCATAAGAGCTTGCATGACTGACAACGAATCGGTAAATATGATGTATCGCTAATAGGCGTCCTTTTCAATATGGTTGAGGGCAAGGTCAATCGCCTTTATCTCCGCAGAAAAAATCGAAGAGTTATTAGGTAGGCGGAACTGATATAATTCGCCATCAAGGATCGCAGCTGAAGCTACCTTTTCTCCATCTGTCGAACCATCTGTATAAATCTCTTCATGGGTATAATATTGTTCTTTAATTTCCAAAAGTTTATTCTTAAAGATCATAGGATCGGCTATAGCTTTCTTGTCTGAAGCAAGATAATAGTTATAAGTTGGAATGAATGAATGAATGGTGTTTTATGGCCCGTCGACAACTTAGGTCATATTGGGCGCACTTACATATAAAATCATGCATCTACTTTAAGTTATACTGTGAAACATTGACACAGATGAGAAAAAACAAAGAAGTAACCTTGTTTACAAGATAAAAAGTTAACTTTGAATAGGTTAATAGGCCTTAAAATGTAATACTTATAAATTAAACAACGAAATAAATACTGAGAAACAGGGCTTCCCTATTTACTCAAACACTTTAATAGAGCCCCCTTAAAGGAGGATAAACACTGTTTGTTTAAGACCATCAGTAAAAATTGAAATGTCAAAAAGTAAAACTATGTTTTCTTAAAAAGGTTAACTTCTTTCAGAAAATCGAATAGTGATTCTAATTTCACAGTATCAAACAAAGTTTTTAAACTGTCAACATGAAAGTATTTATCCCTGTACGGTGCAAGATCTGTGCACTCTATCAGTAAATGCTTGACAGAAAAAAATGTATGGCATGGGATACATGCAGGAGGCTCTTTTCCTTTGAGAAGATATGAGTGCGTCATATGGGTATGACCTATTCTCAAACGGGCCAAAATAACTTCCTCTCGACGGTTTGACCGTAAGCCAGGGAGCCATTCACTTGCATTTGGCTTGATAGCGAATAATTTATTCTCTTGATTTGAAGGATCGCTCCAAGATCTTTGCCAAACACCATTAATAAAACTATTAATAAGAGGTTTAAAATCACTAAAAGGAACTTTAAAAGGCAAAATTTCTAGTGATAATGCGTCCTTGGCAGCTTTATCTGCCTCTTCATTACCACTAATACCAATATGGCTGGGGAGCCAGCAGAAAACTATATCAGCTCCTTCGCATAATCTGGACAATTTCTCAAGGAGATTGACTACAAGCGGATTATCCGTTTTCTCGCTCTCAAGTGCTTGCATAACTGATAAAGAATCAGTATATATAATGTATCGCCAATAGCCGTCTTGTTCAATATGGTTGAGGGCAAGGTCAATCGCTTTTAGCTCCGCAGAGAAAATAGACGAATTATTAGGTAATCGGAACTGATACAATTCACCGTCTAGGACGGCAGCTGAAGCAACTTTTTCCCCATCTTTTGAACCATCTGTATAGATTTCTTCATGAGTATAATATTGTTCTTTGACTTCAAGGAATTTAGTTTTGAAAATCATCGGATCTGTAGTAGCTTTCTTATCTGAAGCAAGATTGTAAATATAAGTTGGACTTTTGGAAGTCCATAAAGGAACTTCAGAAATCTTATGGCTAGCTACATCTTCAAGATCACAATCAAGGCAATTAATATCCGCTTCACAGCGTAAACTAAAAGGAGGTATAACTTTCTCTCTTTTTAAAAATTCATCTTTATACAATGGTTTAAATACTGTTTCATGAGTTGGATTGTCAGGATTTGATTTTAACTTTAAGTAATATTGTAAAGAGAGTTTCTTCCTGCGTAAATTTAGAGATGGTTCATTAGCTTCAGCATATAAGCTATTGACGGGAGATGTCCTGAAAGCGCCAATTGCTAATCTTAAAGGTGGCCCTTCAGATTTTAGGACGAAAATTTTACAAAAATACAAAAAGATCATCCATTTACTTCCATAGCCTTTTACTTTGCGTTCATAAAACCCCAGTAGTCGAAAACCATCCAATAACACGAGAAATTAGAGATTTATTACAGACCAGGTTGACACCAACGGGAGACACTTTCTATTTTTAGATTATCAATTCTCTCATTTAAATACAGGAAAACACAGGCAAAGTTTCAAACATCCGTCCGAAGAAGACATTATGGAAAATAATTATTACATGTTTGTTATGTAAAGGAGCTTAAGTGTTATTTGTCACATGCCAGTCACTTGACATTCCCACAAAGCTTTATTGATTTTTGACGCGAAATCTAAAAATAGCTTAAGAGGCTAGGTAGCCTTTTAAGGGAATACCATCTAAAAAAATTTTTTTCGTAATTTTATGATTCTTAATTATTGATGATTTTTATTGTTTTTTCATATAAATTTCAATGATATATATTTTTTTCAATTTGGTGTGATGTGAAAATTCTAAATACCCACCTTTAAACCTTGGTTGTGGATAGAATCCAACTTCCGAAGGTAAGATTGTCGCGCTGAGCCATATACGACACAGCCGTAATCTAACTTGGAACGGACAAGTGATCTATATAATCTTAGTAAGACTTTTCTGTTGGCTCCCCAGTCCATGCTGGAGACAACTCGTAAAAGATTAAGAGCTTTTTGGCATTTATTACTTAAGTAATTGATGTGTGGAATAAACGACAGTTTAGAGTCAAATAAAAGACCTAAAAATTTGAATTCAGGAACGACTTCAATTTGTACCCCATCTAATGTAAGTTCAGGATCTAAGTGTAATTTTCTTGATTGGCAGAAATGCATACATTTGGTCTTGGTTTTAGAAAATTTGAAACCATTTTCTCTTGACCATTTACTTAAATTATTCAGCACTTGCTGTAATTGCCGCTATATTGTATGCATATGCTTGGATCTATAGCAAATACAGAAGTCGTCAACATACAAAAAGCATTCCACGCCAGGGCACACAGACTTCACAATATTGTTGATTTTGACACTGAATAGTGTAACAGGGGGAATGCTTCCCTGGGGAACGCCCATTTCTTGTTCATGAGGGTTTGAGAGAGTATCTCCAACGGGGACTCTAAACTGACGTTCATTCCAAAATGCCGAAATGAAATAAGCAAGGCGACCTCTTACACCGAATTCATGGAGGTCGTTCATGATTCCATACTTCCATGTGGTATCGTAAGCACTTTCGAGATCGAAAAATACGGATACAACATGTTCCTTTTTTATAAAAGCTTCACGAATAAAAGTTTCGAAGCGAACTAAATGGTCGAGAGTGCCTCTTTGTTTACGAAAACCGTTTTGAACGGTAGCAATAAGTTTGTTTTTCTCTAAAAACCAAACAAGTCGGTCGTTGACAATCCTTTCCATGGTTTTGCAAATACAACTTGTTAAGGCTATAGGGCGATAATTGGTAGGATTTGTCGAGTCTTTACCCGGATTTGGTATGGGAATTACAATGGCCTCCTTCCAGGAATCTGGGAGAATACCAGTATGCCAGACTTGATTAAATATGCGAAGTAATCTGTCGAGGGATCGAAATGGTAAATGCTTCAAAAACTGGTAATGGATGTCGTCACATCCAACAGCAGTGTCATGACACTTCTTTAATGCTTTCCTCAATTCTTTCATAGTGAAATCTTTATTGTAATGTTCGTTGTTATTCGACTTCTAGACACGTACTGTCGCCAAGACGCACGTTTACTTCGCTTGATAGTCCGACGTACTTTTGCACGAGCAATTTTAAACTCAGTAAGATTTTCCTGGGTTGGTCTCGGGTTAAATTGTCTAAGAACAGATTTTCGTTCTGTTACAGCCTTTTTGCAATCATCACTAAATCATGGTTTGTTTGGGTGCTTTGGATTTGCCGAAGTTCGAGGAATTGACTGTTCAGCAGTCGAATAAATCAAGGAAGTAAAGAGCTCAGCAGGATTTCCACAATCTTCAAAAGCACTGGGATGAATTGTTTGTTCACAATGAATTCTGATTTGTTCCCAATTGGCTTTGTGAAGCTGCCAACGTTGAGGACGTTGTTGTACTGAAGGTCCTACTTCCGATACTTTTATCGGGAAGTGATCACTTCCATGAGGATCATCACAAACGTTCCAGTTAAAATCTGGAACAATTCCAGGGCTGCAAATAGTAAGATCCAGTGATGAGTAAGAACCAGTAGCAGGATGAAGATAGGTCGAGGACTTATCATTTAGCAGAACAAAGTCGTGCTTCGTGATAAAATCCTCAATAATTTGACCCTTGCCGTTAGTATTTAAACATCCCCATAATGTATGATGGGAATTAAAATCGCCCATTAAAATAAAAGGCTTCGGCAATTGAGCCACAAGATCGTTAAGTTTTCTGACATCAATTGGTAAACTAGGTGGAAGATAAATGGAACATAAAGTAATGGTCTTGTTGAGAGTAATGTTTACTGCTATGGCTTGTAAGGTAGTGTTAAGCTTTACACAATTGTGTGGAACACTGTTTTTCACAATGATAGCAACACCTCCTGAAGCTTTATCGTTACCAGTAAAGTTTTTCAAGTAACAAGAGTGATACTTCAAAGAAAACTTGTCGGAGTCTTTAAGAAATTTCTCCTGTAAACAAATTGCTACTGGTTTCTGTTCGTTAACTAAGAAATTTAATTCCTCGACGTTAGCTTTAATGCTTCGACAATTCACTAGCAGAATATTGTTTGTCATGAAGAAAGTGAAAATAAAGAGGATACCACAAAGCAATGGAAGTATGTGATTGTTCATTTCTTATTTAGTTTGATTATTCGGCCTTGCCTATTTACATTTGACTCTGCTTGTGAGTCTTCCGCCTCCATGTCTTCATCCAGACACTGGAAGCGGTTATATTGTTGAATTGGGTCATCAGATCCCTTTGTTAGGCGGTCTGAGAGGACCTGTGGAGATTTATTTCTCCTTCGGCTGGGGCTATTTGGTGCCTTTGCTTGCGTTTGTGAACTATTTAGTTTTTTTGTAACAGGTTGGCTAGATGCAGCATTCTGGTTGCTTTAACTGGGTGTTTTAGACCTCTCGTGAACATTTTCATTACTGGTTGATACTTTTTTCTGTTGTTTGGGTACCAATATCCGTTGTTTGGGTATGGGCGTCCCTACGCTGAACAGGTTTCTATGTGTTTGTTTTTGAAACTGATGCATACGAAACACCCAAAGCGTTTCTTTCCTCGCTTCTGGAAATGAAAAGCCTTCAGTATATTTAACACTGTTAACAGTGACAATTTCTTTTTCTTTTTTCCATACCGGGCATGATCGCGAAGTTGCTACATGATCTCCTTGACAGTTCTTACATCTGATATCAAATTCGCATTTTTCAGTCTTAGGTACCAGGTTTGAATTGCCACGACGTCGGCAGAATTCTTCACCTTGGTTAAACCTGCATTTACTTTCATGATGCCCGAATCTGAAGCAACAATAGCATTGAAGTGGATTTGGTATGTAAAGATCCACTGCAACTTTCAGATATCCTACCTTCAAAGATTTAGGCAGAATAGCAGTATTAAATGTCAATACTATTGTATTGGTGGGTTTCCTGACGCCATCTCTCAAAATCGTAATACGTTTCGCAGCTGTTACGTTTTGATTTGAAAGTTCCGATGTTATTTCATGTTCAGAAATACCTGCGAGGTCTGGGCAACGAATGATACCCTTTGAAGTATTCAAGCTACCGTGCGGAACGCATTTCGCAGGAATGTTAAAGAAGTGCTTAATTTTCAGAAGAGTCTTAGCATGCACAGCTTTGTCTACTTCAACGAGAAGGCTACCCGATTTAAGCTTTTTTACCGACTTCGGCGATCCAGCAAGTTCGACTAATACCTTTTCAATCACAAAAGGAGATAATTTTGAAAGTTGCTGGTCAGGTACAGTTGACTCGATAAGCAAGAAGCGAGGAAAGGCTGAGTTTGTCGATTGAACATTTTCCATATGCATCTAGCGGATCACGGTTTCGTTTTTTGTTTTGGTGATCCATGTTTGGGTTTTTAATGTTCATCATCCGTAGTCCCCGCCCATCGCGGAGCCGAACTAGGGGCCATGGAGTACGGAGCGGATATCCAGCTCCCCATGCCAGGGTTACCCAGATGATATACTCAGATGGCAAGGATAAGGCAAAGCGACAAACAGCAGACATGGCTAATTCCTGGGAATCAGAGAAAAGCCACGGAAGCTACTGCCCCAATCACGGAACCCGTACCACCCAATTAGCCCATGAGCCTATATTAGACTGAGGACTAAAACATGTTAAGCAAACTAAAAATTGTTAGGTTGAACATACTGTATATGAGTACATGCGATATCTTAGGTAAAGTGAACGAACAGGATACATGCAATATGAAGAAAAACTTCTTGAGTTCGTGCAGTTATTCTCATAATTTTTGGAGATATACCAGGTATTAGCCAAGTCTTTGTAAACTAAAACTGCCCAAAATCTAAAAACGACCAGCCGATTGCACTAGACCGGGCCCATCTCGGCTCTCGTTTACACCGAAGCCGAGGCCGAAGCAGTGTGTTGAAGAGCTGGAGATCCCTGGGCTCCCCTCAACTGCCAGGACCCTCTTTTCTGGCTTACGAGTCTCCACCCACGGCAAACAGGCGGGTCCATTGGTTGGGTCTTACCACTCTGCACGACGGCAGCCGGCGAATTCTACCCCCCCGTCCGGCTGGGGGGGGAGTTATAAGTTGGACTCTTACAAGTCCATAAAGCAACTTCAGAAATCTTATGGTTTGTTACATTCTTCAAATCAACATTAATACAATTCATATCCGCTCACAGCGCAGACTGAAAGGAGGAATAACTTTTTCTTTTTCTATAAACTCGTCTTTGTACAACGGTTCGAATACTACCCTATGTGTGGGGTTATCGGGATTTGATTTTAACTTTAAATAGTACTGCAAGGAAAGCTTTTTCCTGCGTAAATTTAATGATGGCTCATTAGCTTTAGCATATAAACTACTTACAGGAGATGTCCTAAAAGCTCCAAGTACTAGTCATAAACCCTGGTTGTGGATAGAATCCAACTTACGAAGGTATGACTGCCGCGCTGAGCCATAAACAATACAGCCGTAATCTAACTTGGAACGGACAAGACTTCTATATAGTCTTAACAAGACTTTCCTGTCGGCTCCCCAGTCCATATTGGAGACAACTCGTAAGAGATTAAGAGCTTTTTTGCATTTATTGCTCAAATAATTGATGTGTGGAATGAACGACAGTTTAGAAAAGAAAAACAAGGCCTAAAAATTTAAACTCCTGGACGACTTCTATACGGACACCATCTAGGGTCAATTCTGGGTCAAGATGAAAACTCTTAAATTGCAAAAATGCATGCATTTAGTTTTGGTTTTAGAAAATTTAAAACCGTTTTCATTCGACCATTTGTTTAAGTTATTCAAGACTTGCTGAAGCTGCCTATCAATGGTATGTATGTGTTTTGATCTGTAGCAAATACAGAAGTCGTCGACATAAAAAAAGCATTCCACACCAGGACATACGGACTTTATAATATTATTAATCTTTACGCTGAAAAGTGTAACGGTAAGAATGCTTCCCTGGGGAATCCCCATCTCTTGTTCATGGGGGTCAGAATACGTGTCACCAACCCTGACTCTAAACTGCCGCTCATTTAGAAAAGCTGAGATGAAATATGCAAGGCGACCTCGAATACCGAAATCATAGAGGTCATTCATAATTCCATGTTGTGTCATAAGCACTTTCGAGATAAAAAAAAATACATAGACATGTTCTTTTTTTATAAAGCCTTCACGTATGAATGTCTCGAAACGGACTAAATGATCAAGAGTGCCTCTTTAGTTCCGAAATCCGCTTTGAGCGGTTTCTATAAGTTTGTTTTTCTCTAAAAACCAAACAAGACAGTCATTAACCATTCTTTCCATGGTCTTACAAATACAACTTGTAAGGGCTATAGGACGATAGTTTGCAGAATTGGAAGGGTCTTTTCCCGATTTGGGTATTGGTATTTGGATTTTTACCAAATTTCACAGGAATGTTCCTTAGGTGGTCCTCTTTCAAATTCCTTCAAATAATTGTGTTCCATGAAGAATTCTGTTTGCCATGGCAACCAAAGTAAAAAGCCTTTAAAAATCTTCTCCTCCCAAACTGCTAATTGGGTCGCATTATTATTTGCAGGAATGTTCCTTAGATAGAGGTTTATAGAATTCCTTAAAAAAAAAAAAAAAAAAAAAAAAAATCCGTCAAACATGGGTTTTATAGGAGACTCATTTTCCTTTTATGGTATAAAGTAAAATCTTTGATAAATTTCTTCTCTCAAATTATTAATTGGATTTCATTGTTGTATTGCAGGTAAGGTTCTATGGGGGTAAAGAGGATTACTTTACATATATAGTCCTTTTTATCTAAAACAAGAGAACCTCTGCACTTTTATTAGTTCTGGTAAAGGTTTGTTGACCTACTGGTGACCTAGTACAAAGTGGGACAGAGCTTTACTGTTGTGATAAGGCATTTGTTATCGAATAAAACTGATCCTGCAACTTCAATAAAATAATTGCTACAATACATATTTTCTACATTTTGATGTTTCCCCACCCAGAATGGTTTGTGACAAGTCCCTCTTTAACTATAACCTGAAGACAAAATTTTTATAACTGCTCATAATTGAAAGATGTTGCAGACAACATAATGTATCTTCTAATTAGTAAAACTTGTTTCAAAAAGGGTAGAAATTATTGTGGAAAACTAAGAAAATGCAGGTTACCATTATTTTCCTCTTTTCTCACAATGTTTTTCATAGCTTTTTTTCTTCAGTGACCTAAAATGCACGAATGAATGGTAATTGTTAAAAAAACCATCTCTTCACCGTTACAGAAAAATCAGGCCTGTGGAGCAATACAGGTGCTCAAGCGCCTCTAGTTCTGCAATACAATCTTGTTATACTTTGATATACAATAACTTTTTTTTAAAATTTAAGAATAAGAGGATTTATGAATGAAATTCAAAGCTTCTGATATGAGAGGTGATGACAAAATCACTTAACCCTATTCCAGATTCAAATTCAAGGTACTTTATTGAGCTCTAATCTTTACAATAAAAGATAGGTAGGCAATATACAATACAATAGGAATCATGGTTTAGTGTCTATTGGTGTAGCTCATTAATAGTTTCAATGTTTGGAAAAAAGAGCAATTTTGCAAACTTTTTTTTTTAAACCCATTTATACCTATTGTCTACTTTTGTAGACATTCTCTTTCTCCGGCCACATACTGATAAGCACTTGTGTGTATTCATGAAATTTGATGTCCAGCCATTTGATAAAGTCCTAATTAGCCAATATTTTTGAGAAAATGCAGATGAGTGTACGACAAAATAGACTTTACTCATGGAGATTGGCGTTTTTTGTTGCTAAACAATGGATCATTGTAAAACCATTGGCATGTATCTCACTGCTCAGGTGTCGACGACCCGTGTAATGGGTAAATGGCTTTTGATTAACTTCTTGGCATTAATATTGGTATAAGTAGTGATCTACGATTGCTCCAAAATGTGGCCATGTTCATGCGGCGGCTCCCTGAAAGCCGTTTTCCTGGCACATATGTGTCAAGAGTATGTAAGCTCCTTCCTATGAAGCCCGGTGGTGAGCGTGTCGGACTCATGGCCTGGTGGTTGTGAGTTCGATACACGGTTGAGGCGAACTTTCTTTCAGTCGGTGGCTTTGGAAAGAAAGTTGTGTAAGTACCGGTGTGAGAAAGCCAGGAAACACATAAGCGTCACCGACCGCCATGATATGACCTTGGCTGTTAAAGTGGCGTTAAACCCTAATACAACCAACCTGCCTATGAAAAACCAAAATATCATACAGGGATGTTCTGGCAAATGGGGGCTTAGTGCATCTGCGACCAATCCTATGGTACGAAATGGTTATGGTACGAAATGTCCATAATTCTGCGAAAAGTATCACGCTGACCTTGGCAGAAAATTTTGGCTGATCAGTTTTGTATGTCAAAGGACCAGTCAACCTCATTATTAAGTAGGTTGTTAAAAAAGGTAGATGTCATGTACCCATAACTATATGATGACTTATTTGATACCATGGATAACGGAAATGCATTAACCCCCCCCCCTCTTTTTCCAGATAATTGCGGGTTGGATACTTAGATGAAGCAAACCTTTCTCCGGCTTTTTTCACCGCTCTGGTGCATGTGAGAAAAGTAGTCATTTACATGCAAAGATATATGCAAAGAGAGTTGTGTGAGAAAGCCAGGAAAACATTAGTACCTTTGTTTCCGTGGAATATATGAAAGGGTTCTACTCGCATTTGCGAAAAACAAAAAGTCAACATCAAACGATTTCATGTGCGCTGGCCAACCTCTGTCATTTTTTTTTTAAAGAAATTAGTAATTTTATCATGTTTATTTTACAGTCGTTCAACAAATATTTATTTTGCTCGCAAATTAATGTAGAGGTCAAATTTTATATTTATGTCAAAAAATATAACAAACCCATGGTAAAGTGAATACCGATTTTTATGCACTGGTTTGGGGCCAAAAAATCATGAATTTAAATCATGAAGTAGTAAGATCCTCTGAGAGACTTTAATGACTTTAATCAAAGTAGCATGTACAATTGACATGATAAAAAAAAAAAAAAACGAAAGCAAATGAAAACAGCATCATTTAAAAACTTACCACACCACAAAATTTTGGACTGGACCAAATCGAAAGCACTTGAATACAGCAAATTAAGTGTTTATGTTTCCTGCCTTTGATTGGAAAGAAAATATTATGTGGAAGGGATAAAAAGCTAGTTGCAACATTTTCTCCTTTTCCTCCACTTGTCGATGTATAGGCCTATACAATGGCCCTCTATTGCAGAAAGGAGAGAACTGAAGGAAAATTGGCATGAAGTACATTCTGCTGTTCGGGCGATAGATGGAACAAGCCATGAAATATACCGAACAGTTCAAAACGAACAACAGTTTTATTCTGGCCATAGAAATTATCACTGCCCTCATACTCAAATTATCGTTGACAATGAAGGTATGATCAGATATGTTGAGCCTGGTTTTCTTGGCCATCAGAATGATGCACAAACTTAAAGAATCATGCGTCAATAGGCGCGCAAGATCTACCTTTTCCTGTCGATTGTGTTTTTCTCGCGGGCCAAATTCACCCAAATGGACACCCAATCATAACGCCGTACAGCACATCTTCGCAGAATACAGTGTCAAGAAAGAGTAATGTGTGAGAGGTACAACAGATACTACAGGAGGTATAGAGTGTCTGTTGAACATGCAATCCCTCAGGTAAAGGGGTACAAAAGCTTGAGTTCAGTTTTGCATCACCCGCGACAGTTTCTCGGTGTGACCGTAAGGGTATGCTCTGCTTTGGTATGCCGAAAAAGACGCATCAGTCTCTTAATGTAGAAATGGGGAAGTTTAAAACGTTTCAAGTGAAAACTCAATATACAAGAATTCTATGACTTACTGAGAAATGCATTATTGGAGTATAGTTTTCTTCGAGTTTTTTTGCTGTTGATGCCTCTTTCGCTTATACCGCCGTATGAATACCGGTTTTAGGGTGTTTTATTACCCTAAAAATGAGGTGTGCGATGCACAATCGTTTTTTTTTTTTTATGTAAATACTAATTTAGCTAAGATCTGTTGAGAGAATGTTAAGATGAAGACAGAATGTTGTGGTACCATCATACTGAAGTGATTAGATCTAGAATGGAGGAACAATTGACTTAACCCTTTCTCAAACGACAAATTTTTGGACGACCGAACTGAAAGCATTTGCTGACGACAATTCAACTCTTGCTGAAAAGATGATTTCTGTCTATGATAGGGTAGAAAACATTGTGGGAAAAGGAGAAAATGCTGGTTACCAGCATTTTCTCCTTTTCCCACAATGTTTTCAAAAGGCTACTATTTCAGACCCGTAAAAACCAGGGATTGTTTGGGAAAGGGTTAAGAAACCGTGAAGGGTTTTACCAAAGGAAATGGTTCATGTTTTTAGTTCATGTTTGGCTAGTTTGGGTAGTTTACTTGTATTGCAATAGACCGAATAGTACACTAAAATCCACAATACGATCCAAAGAAGAGTTACGGCCAAACGTAACTCAGTGTGTTACATATGTTACAATTTCTATTACAAGACATCGTTTTGATTCTCTGAGAAGTGAAATTTTAGCGTGGTCTATTTAAAAGTGCCTTGCAAAAGCAGACGATCGACATCGAGCATCTCTTAAATAGCGAATTACCTTTATCGATAGTCTCGTAGATTTTGAGACGAACCTCTTGTCTAAACTCCGTATTCCTTGTCATATATCCGTATTCGGTGTCGGCTTGTACATCTCTATTAGCGGTAACTTGTACCAACTTTCCTGATGGGTGAAAAGGAAAGTATATGCAAGTTTATATTCCTACCAGCTTATTTGACACAAAAAACCTTTTTTTTTCAGGATTAAGGTTGCAGCTCTCCACTACAAATGGAATGAGAAAACAAGCAACTACAAGGGATGGAACCTAAAAGATACACTATTGTATACCCGAAATTCAAAAAGGGCGGGTGCACTGTACGCGAGATAAAAGAAGCTTGCACTTATAGTAATTTCTTTCTACATTTCAGATTATTCATTGATACGTGTATATCAAAATATTTTTTGATCTAGTTTTTATTTGTAAAAAACTTAGATAACATAGGAAGAAAAATTCATTTCAAATGAAAATGAAACATTTCCTCTTTTTTTATCTATTATAAAACGGGGTGAAAATTACAATACTAATAAAACCTTAGACTAAGCAGCCATGTAGGTATTTGAGCAAAAACATGGCAGTTGGATCTTACTGTGTGTTGACTTTAATTTACAGATTATGCCCAACATTTGACTGAAACAGTATTGGCTATGGCAAAAGATTGTCACATGACTGAGGAAGAGTCCATGGAACTGAGTGCTGCACCACCACCACTGTGTAGCACCTTTGAAAAGCCAAACAAGAGTGAAACTATCAAACAGCAAACCTCACGCTTCAACACTTTTGGCATAGACTAATGTTATCAGTCTGACAAAAGATAGAGATTAGTTGGTTTCATTCAAACTTTCCTTTGTGTCAAATTAATGATCCTGCAGAATGTTCAGTAAATGACTGAAATTAGCTTTAAAGGTGGGTATTTAGAATTTTCACATCACATCAAATTAAACATTATATATGTCACTGGAATTTATATCAAAAACAATACAAATCATCAGTAATTAAGAATCATAAAATTACACAAAAATGTTTTTTGGGTGGTATTCCCTTAAAGGTGGCCCTTCAGAATTTAGGACGAAAATTTTACAAA
Organism: Tridacna crocea; assembly: GCA_943736015.1. Lineage (NCBI taxonomy): Eukaryota > Metazoa > Mollusca > Bivalvia > Cardiida > Cardiidae > Tridacna > Tridacna crocea. Next base: position 12,768,271 of record OX031057.1, on the reverse strand, counting down.
AATCCCCCCAAAATCATCCTTACACTACAAAAGCCTTATAATTGTCATTCAAAAATCCCCAGTAGTCGAAAACAATCCGACAACAAGAGAAATTAGAGATTTACTACGGCCTGGGTCGACATCGACGGGAAACACATTCTATTTTTACATGAGCAACTCGATCATTTACATACCGGAAATATACAGACAAAGCTTCAAACATAATGTCTGAGGAAGATATTATGAAAAATATTTACATGTTTGTTATGTACTGGAATTTAAGTGTCATTAGTCACATGCCAGTCACCTAACATTCCCACAATGCTTTTTAAAACTTTTGGCGCGAAATCTAAAAATAGCTTAAGAGGCTACGTTTTTTTTGTGATTTTATTTTTAATTATTGATGATTTGTATTGTTTTTTCATATAAATTTCAGTGATATATATTTTTTTTTGATTTGGTGTGATGTGAAAATTCTAAATACCCACCTTTAAAAGGCTACGTAGCCTCTTAAGCTATTTTTAGATTTCCCGCCAAAATCAAAACTATAAGGCCCTGATATCGCTCTACTGGCAGAGATTTTGCTTTTATTCTAGCATAAAGTATGAATTCATGATGCAAAAAAAAAAAAAAAAAAAACAATGATTAAAACCAGAATTACCGACTTCAACAGATTAAATAAGAAATCAAAATTTCTTGAAATAGCTTCTTTTCCCACACTGTGTGATTTTATATTCAAAATCGATAGGGTTGAAGCTATTGATAAGATAAACAAACTATGCAAGTTTCACAAAAATCTGATAACAAATGCAGACTTACACGTACACGAGAAATAAACAAGAAATGCATATTTTAATGCGTAAACAAGATTTGGTAATTTTTAACTTGAAATGGCTACTTTTCCCATACTGTTTGTTGGATTTATTTCAAAATCGATACTGTTGAAGCTTTTTGCAAGATAAATAAAAAAAAATCTAATAACAAATGCACATTTTATTCCGTGAACAAGAATTTGGAATTTTCAAGTTTTCCCAAACTGTTGGTTGGATTTTTCTCAAAATAAATTGGATTGAAGCTACTGGTAAGATAAAACAAGAGGGACAAGATGGCCCTGGATCGCTCACCTGAATTTTTGAGAGGACCATAGCCTTTTTTTTTTTTTGAAGGTATTGAAACACTGGAAACAAAATCATTATTTTGCCAAGCAATTTTTGAAAGGTCACCTGTAAAAGTCCTCTCAAAATCTGACCAGCAGTTTCAAAAAAGAAGAATTTTTAGGAGTTTCTTAATTTCCGTACAGTACAAGTAGCCCCCATTCACTAGAGCCATGTTTCTTGACCTATCAAAATTTCGCGAACACATTTTGAAAAAGGCCATTCAAGGAATATTTCCGTGAAACAATTTTCAAATCTGACCAGCCATTTCAGAGAAAAATTTTCAAGAATTTCTTCATTTCCATATAGTGCAAGTAGCCCCCATTCACCAGAGCAATGTTTCTTGACGAATCAAACTTTCATGAACAATTTTCGAAAAAGTCACCCAAGGAATATCTCTGTGAAAATTTTCCAAAATCTGACCTGCCATTTCAGAGAAGATCTCTGTGAAATTATTTTAAAATCTGACCAGTCGTTCATGAGAAGAAGAATTTTTAAGAATTTCCTCATTTCCCTATAGCGCAAGTAGCCCCCATTCACCAGAGCCATGTTTCTTGACGAATCAAAATTTCGCGAACACTTTTTGAAAAGGGTCACCCAAGGAACATCTCTGTGAAATTATTTTAAAATCTGGCCAGCGGTTTCTGAGAAGAAGAATTTTTAAGAATTTCTTCATTGCCCTATAGTGCAAGAAGCCCCCATTAACCAGAGCCATGTTTCTCGACAGATCAAAATTTCGCGAACAAATTTTGAAACGAGTCATCCAAGGAACATCTCTGTGAAATTATTTTAAAGTCTGACCAGCGGTTACAGAGAAGAAGAATTTTTAAGAATTTCTTCATTTCTGTACAGTGCAAGAAGCCCCCATTCACCAGAGCAATATTTCTTGACCAATCAAAATTTCGCGAACAATTTTTGAAAAGGGTCACCCAAAGAACATCTGTGTGAAATAATTTTAAAATCTGGCCAGCGGTTTCAGAGAAGAAGAATTTTTAAGAATTTCATCATTTCTGTATAGTGCAAGAAGCCCCCATTCACCAGAGCCATGTTTCTTGATGGATCAAAATTTTGCGAATAATTTTTGAAAAGGGTCACCCAAGGAACATCTGTGTGAAATTATTTTAAAATCTGGCCAGCGGTTTCAGAGAAGATTTTTAAAGAATTTCCTAAAAAATTCTATTTCGTTGCCATGGCAACCAGAGTTTTTGACGGAATCAAATTCTGTGAACAATTTTTAAAGAGGACCTCCCAAGGATCATTCCAGCCAAGTTTGGTCCAAATCCGCCCAGCGGTTTAGGAGGAGTTGATGTTTAAAGAATTGTTGACGACGCACGGACGCACGACGGACACCGGGTGATCCTAAAAGCTCCCCTTGAGCACGTTGTGCTCAGGTGAGCTAAAAAAAAACTGTGCGATTTTCATGAAAATCTGACAAGACCGACTTTATTGTGTAACATGAATTAGAAATTTTCAACTTGAAAGGGCTACTTTTCCCATACCATTTGTTGGATTTTTTTTCAAAATCAATAGGGTTGAAACTATTGATGAGATAAACAAACTGTGCAAGTTACACAAAAATCGGGCAACAATTGCAGACTTCATCGCGTAAACAAGAATTAGAAATTTTCAACTTGAAATGGCTACTTTTCCCATACTGTTTGTTGGATTTTTCTCGAAATCAATAAGGTTGAAGCTATTGACGAGATAAACAAACTGTGCAAGTTTCACAAAAATCTCACCACAAATGTAGTCTTTATCGCGTTAACAAGAATTAGAAATTTTCAACTTGAAATGGCTACTTTTCCCATACTATTTGTTGGATTTTTAGCAGAATGAATAGGGTTGAAGCTATTAATGAGGTAAAAAAACTGCAAGTTTCATGAAAATCGGGCAACAAATACAGACTATCGCGTAAACAAGAAAAAGACTACCGGACGGACAGACGGACGACGGAAACCACGCCATGACATAAGCTCTGCTGGCTGAAAGCCAGTAGAGCTAAAAAGCATTGTGGGAATGTTAAGTGACTTGCACGTGACTAATGACTATTCAATTCCAAAACATAACACACACGTAATTATTTTCCATAATGTCTAGAACTTCAGATGCTACATGTATGTTTGAAGCTTCGTCTGTATATTTCCGGTATGTAAATGAGCGAGTTGCTCATGTTAAAATAGACCATGTTTCCCTACAGCGTCGACCTGGGCTGCAGTAACTCTCTAATTTATGTAGTTGTCAGATGGTTTTCGACTACTGGGGTTTAAGGAATGAAAATTATGAGGCTTTGGGAGTATAAGGATGATTTTTTTTTTGTATTTTTTGTAAAATTTTCGTCGCAATATCTGAAGGGCCACCTTTAAAGGTGGCCTTTCAAATTTTGAGACAAATTCTTTTAAAAAATTCATAAAAAATCATCCTTATATTCCTAAAGCCTTTTAATTTTCATAATTAAAACCCCAGTAGTCAAAAACCATCCGATAACAAGATTAACTACAGCCAAGGTCAACACTGACGATAAACACGGTGTATTTTTACATGAGAAACTTGCTAATTTCTGGTGCGAAATCTAAAATTACCTTTACTCTTGACCAAATGAAAAAATTGTAGACCAATCCAAATTGAAACAATTTGCAAATGACAAAATAAATGTTGAAAAATTGAAATTTGTTGTTGGAAGGGTAGAAAACATTGTGGGGAGAAAGATAAAATGCTGCTCACCAGCCTTTTCTCCTTTTCCCACCATGTTTTCAAAGGCTTCTTTCATAGGGTCATTAAAAGTCAGGATTGTGTGGTAAGGGGTTAAGAGGCCACATAGTCTTTTAAGGGAGTACCATCCAAAAAAAAAAAAAAATTGATTGTAACTTTTATGATTCTTAATTATTGAAGATTTGTATTGTTTTTCACATAATTTTCAGTAATATAAATATTTTTTTAATTTGGCGAGATGTAAAAAATCTAAATACCCACCTTTAAATCACCGTTTCAAAATCATTACAACTATTTGCTATTTGTTTGAAAAAACGTGATGAAAGATGAAATTGCCAAGTACAAGCAATTTTACTTTTTACCAGTGTTTCCTTCCGAATCTAAGCCTGTTGTTTCAAATTGTTTTAAATGCCAAAACTTTTTTATATCTTTGGATTTTTTTGCATATCAAAGGACCATTCTACATCTTAAGTGTTTGTTAATTGACAAAATGGATTAAGTGGATCCATACTTACGTGATGTCATTCTTGGTGTCAAGGGTCATGGAGATGCATTAACCCCCCCCCCCCACCCACACTTTTCTCTATGAAATAGTTCAGCAAGCTGACTGAAAACCCTAATATACATTGTTAGTAGCAGGGAAGTTCTGTCTTAAGGTATTCACAGCACAGGAAGGTAACACAACTCTTAAATGCTTTTCCAAGTAGCCCCATGCCAATCTTGCAAGTTGACGATATCCCGTGCATCTGTATTTCCTGAAAAGAACAGAAACAAAGGCATTATGAGAACATGGAAATTATCTCTGAAGAGTATAATTTACATTTATTTATGAAATGCATATCATTATTTTCTGATGAAAACCTGCAAGCTGGATTTCGGAAAACATTGTGAAAAGAGAAACTAATGCTTTGTTGAGCAAATGCCTATCATTTTCATAATGTTCTCTGTGGCTATGAAAATGAGGAGGAGAGACGAGAATGAGCCTGAAGAGAAATTTACTATCATTTTGAAAAGTATCAATACTGAAGCTGTATGATAGCCAAAATTCTTAAAATAATTATGCAAATCATTGGAAGAAGTGTTAAATTGATTGGTCTGTTCATTACAATAAAACAGTCATGTAGGTCTAGATACATTCGGAGTAGAATGCCAGTCACAGTTATATCACAATCATTTAATCTCTATTAAGAAGCAGTCAGCATACATTCAGTCATTCACATTCCAATCCGATTGTTTACAAGTAGTGTTGTTCTATACAGTACTTTATACCCTTATGCCTAGTGCTCTGATTTTCAATAATACTGCAGATCTTTTTGGCAAACAAATCTTCTCAATTTTTTGTAGGCAACAATGTGCTCCTCTTCAATGATAAAATCTTTGTTACAGTTTTTTCTAAAATTATTACCTGCAGATTTGTCACTAAATAGATACTCATGCAATATATTCAACAAGCATAAGTAAAGATCTTCATCAGCATTTCAAGTTTGTTGTCAACTTAACTCCTTACTTTCAAATATCTCTTCTCCATACTGTTGCCGATATTGAAAATATGCAGTCTGAAGCACATCAGTGTTCAAACATACTGGCTCAAATCCTGGATGTAATATTATACACTTTATGTCCTGGCCCTGCTCGGTTTCAGCTTCATACATCAGTTCATGTATTCTGGCTACCTCTGTGCAATACACACATTCTCTATTTGTTGGCATGGCAAAACAGTGACCACATTTACACCTGAAATCAAATTCAAATTCATTTGATTAGAACAGGTTATTTGAGTGTGTGCTGTTAACACTGTTTTCAACATTGTCTCAGACAGTTATATATCAGGGAAGCCAGTGAACCTACCCACGCTCTACTGAAGCTCTTTTTTAAGCATTCTGCACTATAATCTTTCTAAGCCACTGGCTGTGACATATTTTAAATACAGCAATATTCTAAAATAGAAACTGGAGCTACAGTCTCTAAAATATTGAAATTTAGTAAATCTTTATCAATCCGGATTGTCAGACCCGAGGATCAAACCAGCAACCAGTTCTCAAGTCCTGTATGCAAGCGGCTGAGCTACCAAGGCTGGGCTATTAGAACGATGGAATGAATGAATGTTGTTTTATGGCGCATCGACAGCTTTGGTCATTTAGCGCGCATATCTATGTTAAAAGTTAATAAAAGTGGAGTTGCCTAAATTGCATAAAGTTTGAATGCATTAATGATAATAAAAGAATTGAATTAAAAGGTATGCATAAAGGGCATTATCGAGATACAGGGCAATCCCTATATACTCAAAAGTTTTAAATGATAAGATTTAAGAATGTGATAAAAAGGTTAGAAGTCAATGTTTGATTGAGAAAAAGAGGTTTTTAAATGAAAAAGAAATATATTCATATATCATGTGCATAAAATATGATATTGAGTAGCTGGGCAATCCCTGCCTACTCAACAGTTTTAGATTAAAGATGAATATTACAGGAATTAAGAATAGTGTAAAAAGATAAGTAAGAAATTCAAGAGTAAATATCATAGTTTATTGTAAATGCCAATCTCCTTTATGAAAGCGATAATAGATTCAACGCTGACAGAATCGAAAAGATTCTTTAAACTATCGACGTTGAAATATTTTGAACGAACTGGCTGAAAGTCAACGCAATCTAATAGGATATGTTTTACAGAAAATGTTGCATTGCATGGAACACATTCAGGGGCATCATCTCTGGTCAAGAGCCAGGAATGTGTGATGCGTGAATGGCCAATTCGAAGTCGTGCAATTATCACTTCTTCTCGACGAACAGACCTGTAAACGGGGTACCATTCACCAAGGGATGGTTTAACTGAATGCAGTTTATTGAAAACATCAGCATCCCAATGGGATTGCCAAGAAGATTGGATATGTTTTAAAACGGAGGTTTTAAAATCAGTGTGAGGAACTTTAAGATCTGAAATGGGAAGGTTAAGTGCAGATTTGGCCGATCTATCAGCATTTTCATTGCCTTTGATGCCTACATGACTTGGAAGCCAGCAGAACACCAATCTATTCGTAGAAGAAATTTGTGAGATCCTTTCAAGTAAACTACAGATTAAGGGATTCTCAAGTTGTTGATTTGAAAGGGCCTGTAATGTTGACAAAGAGTCCGAAAAGATAATGAAACGGTTGAAATTAGAACGTTCAGCTAGATTAAGGGCAAGATCAATTGCTTTAATTTCAGCAGAGAAGATAGAGGAGTTGTTTGGAAGGCGGCACTTTAAGCTCCTTTGTCCATAATTAGCGGCAGCTGCTACCGAATTGCCTTCTTTAGATCCATCTGTATAGATGGGTTTGAAGGAAAAATAATGCTCCTTTATCTCGTTGTATCTGGCATGAAACACAGTTCTATCCGTGACAGACTTTTTGTCAGATGCAAGGTCAAATCTGAATTCTGCACTGTTTAACGTCCATGGAGGAATTTCAGAGATTTTATAGTTGGCAATGGAATCAGTGTCTATGCCAAGATTATCTACTATGGGCTCCATGCGGATACCAAATGGAGGAATAACATTTGGTTTCCTTTCAAAAAGATCTTTATATTGGGGTTTAAAAACAACTTCATGAGTTGGATTAAAACGATTTGACTTAAGTTTTAAAAGGTATTGAAGTGAGAATTTTTCCCTCCTGTAAGAAAGAGAAGGTTCATTAGCCTCAACATAGAGGCTATTAACGGGAGAAGTTCTGAAAGCTCCAAGTGCAAGACGAAGACCTTCGTTGTGAATAGAATCGAGAATTTTCAAGTAAGATTTACGGGCAGATCCGTATACAATCGATCCATAGTCTAATTTAGAGCGAACTAAAGACCGATAAAGCCGCAAGAGAACTTTACGGTCTGCTCCCCATTCAGAATGGGCCACAACCTTAAGAAGATTAAGAGCCTTCTTGCAGTTCTTTTTAAGTGCAGTGATGTGAGGAAGGAAGGAAAGCTTTCTGTCAAAGATGACTCCAAGAAATTTAAACTCAGAAACGACTTCAATTTTAGTTCTGTCCAAATACAGCTCAGGGTCTGGATGAACACCTCGTAGATTGCAAAGGTGCATGCATTTAGTTTTGGACTTGGAAAATTTGAAGCCATTTTCATCAGACCACGTTTGCAGTTTGTTGAGACACTGTTGAAGTTGTCTCTCAATAATATTCATATTTCGAGATCTGAAGCATATAATGAAGTCATCAACATAAAGGGAACAGTCTACACCAGGGCAGATAGCTTTGACAATACTGTTTATTTTTACACTGAAAAGTGTAACAGAGAGAATACATCCTTGGGGTACACCCATCTCCTGTTCACGGGCTCCCGAGACAGTATTACCAACTCGGACGCGGAAAAGACGTTTATCCAAGAAGGCTGAAATAAAAAGAGGAAGACGGCCTCGAAGACCAAAATCATGTAAGTCTTTAAGTATTCCGTATTTCCAAGTCGTATCGTAAGCGCTTTCAAGGTCGAAAAAGACAGATACTACATGCTGTTTATTAATAAAGGCTTCTCTGACAAAGGTTTCAAAGCGGACCAGATGATCTATAGTGCCACGCTGACGCCGAAATCCACTCTGTACATCAACGATGAGGTTGTTTTTCTCCAAATACCAGACAAGCCTGTCGTTGACCATGCGTTCTAAGGTCTTGCAGAGACAACTAGTAAGAGCTATTGGACGATAGTTAGCGGGGTCACCAGCATCCTTGCCAGGTTTTGGGATAGGAATGACTAGTGCCTCTCGCCAGGATGAAGGAAAATCACCTGATTGCCAAATATCATTAAAAATGTCAAGTAAAACTGAGAGAGAAGTAAAAGGTAAGTGTTTTAAAAACTGGTAATGAACTTTATCTTGACCAGGACAAGAATCGTGAGCTTTATTCAGAGCTGATTTTAATTCTTTAAAGGTGAAGAGTTTATTATAATGCTCTGAATTTGGAGAATTGAAATTAATGTTTTTCTTTTCTTCTCGGGCTTTATTCCTCTGAAACTTTTCAGAATAGTTTACAGAGGAAGACTTTTTGCAAAAGGTGTCTGCAAGAGCATCAGCTATATCTTTGGGTGATTCCAACGAAGTATTGTTAACTTCAAGGTGACTTATTGGGGACTGGCCTTTGCCATTGATCTTTCTGATCATATTCCAGGTTTTTTTAGTAGTCGTTCTACTATTTAATTTTGAGACATACTGTCTCCAAGCCTTGCGCTTACTTTCTTTTATGGTTCGACGAGCTTTTGCTCTTGAAATACGGAATAGGTTATGATTTTCCTTGGTAGGTCTGAGGCTAAACTTTCTAAGGGCTTGTTTTCTGTCTCTGATAGCCTGTTTACAATCATCATTGTACCAAGGCTTGTCAGGACGTTTTGGACTCGACGAGGTCTGAGGCACGGACTGTTTAGCCGCATCAATTAATAGAGAAGTGAAAAGTTTTGCAGGATCATCGCAATCTCCAAATTTTTCATGTGTAATGGTCTGTTCACATAGGGTTTCAAATTTATTCCAATTAGCTTTCGAAAGCTTCCATTTCTGTGGTCGAACACTGCTGGATGGTTGTGTAGATGAAAAGGTAATGGGGAAGTGATCACTTCCACACAGATCCTCAGTCACTTTCCAAGTGAAATTGGGAAGTAAGACTGGGCTGCATAATGTTAAATCAATGGAAGAGTAAGATCCAGTTGCTGGATGCAAGTAGGTTTTGGACTTATTATCATTCATGAAAGACAAAGAGTTGTTGGAAATGAAGTTTTCCAACTGCAGACCTCTCTGGTTGGTGTCCTCGCAACCCAACATAACATTATGACTATTAAAGTCCCCAGCAAGAATAAAGGGGGGTGGCAATTGCGAAATGAGATCATTCAGATTTGTTTCATTGATAGGTGTGCTTGGGGGAAGATATAAAGAACACAGTGTAATAGCACTGTGTAAAGATAATCTGACAGCAACAGCTTGCAAGTTTGTATTAAGAGAGATAACTTTGTGAGGAATATTGTTATTAACAATAACTGAAACACCACATCTGGCTTTTTCGCCTTCGGTAAAGATCTTATTATAAATTGAATGATATTTGATAGTGATATCATCGTCCCGTTTAAGGAAGGTTTCTTGCAGACAAACAGCAACTGGTTTGTGATTATTGATTAAAAGGGAAAGTTCGTCAAAGTTTGGCTTCAGACCTCGACAATTCCACTGGATTATGGTATCCATAGTAAATGAGGAAAGTATAAAAGCTAAAGTAAAACAAGAGGCCGTAAACCTAATCATTTTAAAATAGATTTGTTCAGATTTCATTACAGTTGTCTCGGGTTTGGACGAGTGCCAAGTATCAACATCCTTGTTCCAAGGATCTTTCGAATTTGACCAATTAGAGGCTTCTGAATCCTCACATTCCAGATTTTCAGCATCTGCATCCATGTCTTCTAACTCCGAAAATCTGTTGGAGGTAGGGACAGGATCATTCAATCTGACAGTGATTTTACAGGATCCATGGGTATCTCTGGGTTGTGATTTAGATCTCGAAGATCTTTTAGGAGATCGGGGTGCATGATTGGATTTGTTACCTTTTGATAAAACAACAGATTGAGCTGTAGACTGTGAAGATTGAGGTTGGGGTTTCTTTGGAGGCTGTTGTGAAAGGGGAGATAGCTTTGAAGCTTTTTCCGAAGAGATATTTTGCAAAGAGGTAGATGGTTTTGGAGTTTTTTGTGAAGAAATATTTAGGGAAGAGGTAGATGGTGTTTTCAGGGTATTGAATGGAGTAGTAGGTTTAGGTTTAGGTTGTGTCGGTTTTGGAGGTTCAGAAGGTTGAATGTCAGGGAGTAAGCTCTTCAACTCATTGGCCATTTCTGGAAACTTTTCAAGAAGTTTCTTTGCCAAGAGTTCACAAGTAGAGCAATGTTCCTGACCAGATGTTGCAGATGACACTTTTGCATAAGATGTTGAACTATTCAACAACGTTTGGTCATTTCTGCGTTTCTCAGCTATCTTCCGCGCTTCAATAAAACTGACGTTTTCCTTATATTTTATTGAAAGAACTTCTTTTTCTTCTTTCCAGACTGAACAGTCTTTAGAAAAGGTTGGATGAGGGCACTTGCAATTAAAGCAGAGCACAGGGCTATTGCAAGTATTAGGTTCATGATCAGAGCCCTCAAAAGCACATTTTGGACATACGGGCGTGCTCTTGCAATTACTTTCGTGATGGCCATACCTCTGGCATCTGTAACAGCGCAAAGGGTTAGGCACATACACGTCAACCTTTACAGACTGGAATCCTATTTTAATAGAAGCAGGAAGAATAGGTGAAGAAAAAGTAAGGATATAGGTATTTGTATCCCTACGTACACCATTTCTGAACACGGAGATTCTTTTGACCTCAGACACAGCTTGAGATTTGAGATTACTTTTAATCTCCTCTACTGAGTCACAGTAGGACAGCTCCTTACACCTGATGACTCCTTTGCTGGTGTTTAAAGTTTTATGTGGATAAATTTTGACATCCAGATTGAAAAAAATTTTATGTGCAAGGAGATTTTTAGTCTGTTGTTGAGAAAGGCATTCAACAAGCAGGGTTTCATTCTTTAATTTTTTTTACTGATTTTGGTGTTCCCAAAATGGAGGAGATTGTTTTTCTATTACGAAAGGAGAAAGTTTTGTTACGGGTTTAGATGAGTCAACTGCCTCAATTACAATGAAACGTGGAAATGTTGAAGTTGTATTGAAAGAAATCTCGGAATCTGAATCAGAATCAGAAAGAACACGCTTGGCTTTCTTTTGTGTTGACATGTTTGTTTATTACTGTTCATCACCGATGCTCCCCACCCGCCCCGGAGCCCAACAAGGGGACACGATCTGGGGAAACCCAACTCAGACCATGACAAGGATACATCGGTGAAATACTCGAAGTGAAAGGGCTAGACCGGACAATTGTAGGCCCGTAGAATGTCATACCAAGCATAGACTATCCTTGGGCATTTACAAGTGTCAATCAAACACCATGCTTTCACCCGATTAGCCCGTGAGCCACCGCCTTCTAGGGTATTGATATATATAGCGTAGGATAGAAAAGAAATGATGTATCTGAGTATGTGTGTAACAGAAAAAAGAAAAACACCCTAGGGCTTGGCGTGACCAGCCGATTGATCAGAACGGGCCTTCCTGACCCCTTGTTTAGTTCAGTTCAAGGCCAAAGCAGTGTGTTGCAAAAACAGAGCTATTAAAGGGCCATACCCTGAATTCACTCAACAGCCAGGATCCCGTCATCGAACGACACGAGTTGCAGCCTACGGCAAACAGGCAGGCACAGTGGGGGGGTCTTACCCCTGCTGTAGTGCGACAGCTGAGCTATTTCTATCCCCCCGCCCAGCTGGGGGGTATTAGAACGATGGCCATTTGTTAAATTTGGTTTGGGTTTCAAACATTTATGACTGATTTGAAAATTCAACATCATTTTTTACCCCTTTCAAAATGGATTCAAGTGGTATTCTAATTTTGTAAATACACCCAAACATATCTTGGGATTTGCAGCATTTTTTGGGTGTCATTCCGAGAATTCGGGTAAAAAGTGTTGAGCATTACTCAGTAGACCACAAACGCGAAAGTTAATGACATTTTTAAGTTAAAATCTGATATGGCTTCGGTATTTTCATATTTCTCTTCAACTGTGACGTATTTGTAAATACTACAATATCCACAAATAGAAACTAGACCTGTAGTCTATAAAATATTTAAATCGAGTCAATCTTTATCAGGCGGTGTTTCCGATCCGGACGACATTCTCGTCTTCGGACGTATCTTTTTCCCCAGGACAGGACTGATAGTCGTCGAGAGGCTCAAAATGGTATTGCTACATTTCCTGCATATCTATCGTCACCTTCCCGTCCACAAAATCACTGGATGAACAGGTAAGATCTAAGGAGCCCTCACTTTCCAAGTCGCTTACGCTGTGCTCTTCACACTCTGCCATTGTGGAACACAGGAATGACGTCACGCGATACGCATTGGATTTCACCGGAAGTCGGCTGGGACATCCCAAATTGAATTTTTGGATAGGTGAGAATCGGCGTTTTTAAACTCGATTTTTGGCTTAACTGCTATTTATTTAAGCGTAATATTTTACAACATGACTTGATTCGCTTAAACCTATCTGAATTCAGCAGACTGTTTCCTAGTTTTGATCTTTATCACGCTAAATTGAATATTTAGATGGTGAAAGAGCAAGCGCAACATATTTTTAACAGGAGGGCCATGATGGCCCTAAATCGCTCAACCGAGTTTATTGACCAAACATGAACCATCTAGTTTCCCAGTCACCTAGTTTTTTTATCAGACATTATCCATCATCAAACACTTTTGAGATATCAACAAGACAAACATTCTGACCAAGTTTCATGAGTATTGGACTGAAAATGTGGCCTCTACAGCGTACAAAAGGTTTTTCTAAGATTTCACCAAGTGACCTAGTTTTGGACCCGACAATTATCCATTATCAAACTTTTTTGAGACATCACCAAAACGAACATTCTGACCAAGTCTGAAGAGTATCAGGCAGAAAATGTAGCCTCTAGAGTGTACACAAAGTTTTTCTAATATTTGACCCATTGACCTAGTTTTTGATTCCACATGACCCATTTCCAAACTCATTCAAGGTATCACCAGGACATATTATGAACAAGTTTGAGGGGTATCAGACTGAAAATGTGTCCTCCAGAGCACACAAAAGGTGTTTATAACATTTGACCTATTGACCCAGTTTTGACCTATTTTCAAACTCTTCCAAGATATTATAAAGGCAAACATTCTAATTTTCAAGAATGTTGGACTGAAAATGTGGCATCCAGAGCATATACAAGGTTTTCTAAGATGTGACCTGGCGACCTAGTTTTTAACCCCCAATGACCCATTTTCAAACTCGTCTAATATATCATCAAGGCAAACATTCTGACCAAGTTACAAGAGTTTTGGTCTGAAGTTGTGGCCTCTAGAGCCTACAAAAGATTTTTCTAACATTTGACCTGGTGACCTAGTTTTTGACTCCACATGACCCATTTTCAAAGAGCATACACTTCAATTTCCAGAGCATGCACAAGGTTTTTCTATAATTTGACCTAGTGACCTATTTTTTAAACCCCACATGACCCATTTGCGATCTTGTCCGAGATATCATCAAGGCTAACATCCTGACCAATTTTCATGAGTTCCGACTGAAAATGTGGTCTTTAGAGCTTACACAAGGTTTTTCTATGATTTGACCTAGTGATCTAGTTTTTGACCTGGCATGACCCATTTTCAAACTCATCCTAGATTTAACCGAGGCAAATATCCTGACCATTTTTCATGAGTATCGGACTGAAAATGTGGCCTCTACAGCGTACACAAGGTTTTTCTAAGATTTGACCTAGTGACCTACTTTTTGACCCTACATAAACCATTTTCGGACTTGTCCGAGATATCATCAAGACAAACATTCTGACAAACTTTCAAGAGTTTTGGACTGAAAATGTGGCCTCTAGAGCGTACACAAGGTTTTTGTAAGTTTTCATCTAGTGACTAGTTTTTGACCCGAAATGACCAATTTCAAACTCGTCCAAGATATCATCTACACAAACATCCTGACCAACTTTCATGAGTATCCGACTGAAAATGTGGCCTCTAGAGCGTACACTAGGTTTTTCTAAAATTTGACCTAGTGGCCTAGTTTTTGACCCGACATGATTAATTTTCGAACTCGTCCGAGATTTCATCGAGGCAAACATCCTGACCAACTTTCATGAGTATCGGACTGAAAATGTGGCCTCTGGAGCGTACACAAGGTAAAAAGTTGACGGACACAGCACGATCACAATAGCTCACCATGAGCACTTGGTGCTCAGGTGAGCTAACTAGAGGCGCTTGAGCGCCTGTATCGCTCCACAGGCTTGATTTTTCTGTAACGGTGAAGAGAAGTTTTTAACAATTACCATTCATTCCTGCATTTTAGATCACTAAAGAAAAAAAGCTATGAAAAACATTGTGAAAAAAGAAGAAAATAATAGTAACCTACATTTTCTTAGTTTTACACAATAATATCTACCCTTTTTGATACAAGTTTTACTAATTTGAAGATTTATTATGTTGTCTGCAACATCTTTCAATTATGACCAGTTATAAAAATTTTGTCTTCTGGTTATAGTTAAAGAAGGTCTTGTTACAAACCATTTTGGGTGGGGAAACATCAAGATACAGAAAAAAAAAATGTATTGTAGCAACTGTTTTATTGAAGTTGAAGGATCAGTTTGATTGGATAACAAAATGCCTTATCACAACAGTAAAGCCCTGTCCCTCTTTGTACTAGGTCACCAGTAGGTCAACAAACCTTTACCAGAACTAATAGAAGTGCAGAGGTTCTCTTGTTTTATATGAAAAGGATTATAGATTATGTAAAGCAACCATCTTTAACTCTTTACCAAACAACAAAATTTGGGATGTGACCAAACTGAAAGTATTTGCAGACAACAAATTAAACATTGATGAAATGATGATTTCTCTCTTTGATGAAAACACTGAGAGAAAAGGAGAAAATGCTGATTACCAGCATTTTCTCCTTTTCCAATAATGTTTTCCAAAGACTTCTTCTTTAGGGACGTTAAAAGTCAGGAATGTATGGTAAAGACTTACCACCATAGGAACTAACCTGCAATACAACAATGAAATCCAACCAATAGTTTGAGAGAAGAAATTTTTCAAAGATTTTACTTTTTACCATAAAAGGAAAATGAATCTCCCATAAAAGCCATGTTTTTTGACGGATCCTTTTTCTGTTAAGGAATTCTGTAGACCTCTACCTAAGGAACATTCCTGCAAAATAATAATGCTATCCAATCAGCGGTTTGGGAGGAGAAGATTTTTAAAGGTTTTTTACTTTGGTTGCCATGGCAACCACAATTATTCATGGAACACAATTATTTGAAGGAATTTGAAAGAGGACCACCTAAGGAACATTCCTGTGAAATTTGGTTAAAATCCAGTCAATAGTTTCTGAGGAGAAGTTTTTTAAAGAAAAAGTTTACGGACGCACGCACGGACGAACGAACGGACGGACGGACGCACGACGGACACAACGCCATGACAATAGCTCGCTGGCCTTCGGCCAGTGGAGCTAAAAATGAACGAACATGAACAACTTTATTTTAAACGTCCTATACTGCACATGTATATGCAGCTCTACGATAGTGATGATGAATGACGTCATGAGCGTTGCTTTTACCCGCGGAAAAAAAGTTGTGTCGAATGAAGACAAGATATTTTTTCAAGGATTTAACATGCAAGAAAACCAAAATATCGAGCAATTGATCCATGAATGTAATAGACAGATTACTACACGGCTGATGAGGGCCGGAGATGAATATAAGCCCTCAATCTGGAAATCTGCCCTCGGGCAGATAATGAGGTGGCGGGCTAGTACCACTCTCCGGCCCACTCCAGCCGTGTAATAATCTCTAATTATTTTCGCTTACAAAGAAATATTCTGTTAGTAGCGTCGTCATCTAAAAATAGCCTAAAACGCAACGCATACATTATAGTGTGTAAGATTGCGTGTAACATAAGCCCACAACTATCCAATATGGCATATTCATAGGCCCTTACTCTAGTAGATCTATATAGTGTAGAGAGTATCGGGAAAAGAAGCAAAAGGCAAAAAGTAACATTGTTATTAAAATGTCATGAAATTAAGCATATGTCAAAGCAATTTTTTTTTGTTTCGTTTGCATAGTGATTGAGTGCAAGTGCTAACCCGTTTTATGTTTTGCAGCAGACATTTGGGGGTAGATCTATCAATATTACATTGTAATTGTGCACTTACAATTTGGTAAGCGCATGTGTCAAATTGAAGCACAATAAACCAAACTCTTTAGCACTGGGTGAATGTGGCCGTAGCCCTATAGATCTATTCGGAGTTTTACCTCAGAATGGAAATTAGTTAGGTATATTAGTTTTAACATACCATCTAATAGATGATCTATTTCATCATTTGACTGTTTTTGTAAACAGGGGGATTCTGGGTAACTGTACACAGTCACCTGTTTGTCTTCTAGTCATCAGGACAACAGCAAGGGGAACCCGTTTTGTGTCACCATTTTTGTAAATGAATGTGTTGATAGACCATGACTCACTGTGTGAACGGGCGTGTCAAAATTTTAAATGTGCCATCTACAAAACATCTCCGCGAAACTCAAGGAGACAAATCCGTCTTTCGCACTAATCATGTGTCGGTGACTGTCTACCTGAACTTCTCTTATAAAAGCTTCACCAAAATACTCCATATTAATCTGAAATGTTAGTAAAATTACCACATAATTTGATCCATATTCAGTGGGTCAATTACTTTGAAGGAAACAACGTGATTCTTTACTATTTGGTAAGACTTTATAGGGTCATTGTTCGAGATGATGATACAAGAAAAACGATTAATTTCGATATTTTCGTCTTAAATTATTCCTCGTTGTACCATATTGGTTCAACAAACGGAAATAAACTATCAAGGGAGATAACTACTGTTTTCTCTCAAGGGATAAACTTTTGGACGCAAAGGATAGTTTTTCCTATTAAGCTTTCCGTCAGAATAGTCATTTCGGTTAAATACGGACAGAAGACCGACGCACTGTGTTACAGATGGTCCTTGTGCTGGTCGTATTTGTTGAATTACTATTACAATCGGTTAGGTTGCACAAAATCTATTTTTATTATATTATGGCAGTATTAATATTTTGAAAACATCATTAGAAAATTAGAAAGTTGGACCGAGTAATTATGTATATCCCCGATGGAAGAATGCAAATGATAAACTGATATCAGATATCTTCATAGAAAAAAAACACTCTTTAATTAACACTTGCAGTTAGTCGCCTGTTTAGAACGCTACGAATACTGACTCTAAAAGTACCTACGTACCTCTAAAAACTTTCATGCGGACCAGGTTCTTTGGGTCGACGATTCTCCCCGTGTCTATTTGCAATTCTTTTCAAAGTGATCGGCTCGGAGAGGGCAAAGTCATGGCAATTAACCTCTTCTTGTATGTTTACTCCACAATTTCCATTGTAGGGTGCAAAACAACCCATTCTGCCGAGGTTTTAATCTGAACGTAAACCAAATATATAACATATTTTTCTTAATTCTTACACGAGCATTTCATGGATTGCTATATGATACAGCGTTTTTCAATATTCACCTTTTACCGTAGAATGAATTAATGAATGAATGTAGTTTTAAGGCCCGTCGACAACAGTGGTCATGTTGGGCGCACTTACAAGAAATACAATGCAAAGTAATAAAACAAAAGCAATATGAAATCATAAAATCTAAGTTGTGAAAACACTAAAAATACAGGTAGAAAGTAAGCATCTAAAACAAGAACGGTCAAAAGAACCTAAAATTATATCATTTTATAGAGATGTATCTCTTTCAAAAAATCAAAAACGGACTCGATCTTTACAGTATCGAACAAGGTCTTCATGCTGTCGACATCAAAAAACCTTTGTCTTATAGGTGCAAGATCTACACAGTCGACAAGTATATGTTTAATAGTAAAAGGTGCATTGCAGGGTATACATAGAGGCTCTTCTCCTTTCAGAAGATAAGAGTGCGTTATATATGAATGCCCAATGCGAAGACGGGCCAAGACAATTTCTTCGCGGCGATTTGTCCGCAACCCTGGAAGCCATTCGCCAAGTCCTGGTTTAATGTTGAAAAGTTTGTTGTTTTGATTGGCTGGATCGCTCCAGGATTGCTGCCACACATTTTGAATAAAGTTATTGATTAATGGTTTAAAATCGTTAAAAGGAACTTTAAAAGGTAAAATTTCCAGTGATAATGCGTCCTTGGCAGCTTTATCTGCCTCTTCATTACCACTTATCCCAATATGGCTGGGAAGCCAGCAAAAAACTATATCAGCTCTCTCGCAGAGTCTAGACAATTTTTCAAGAAGACTGACAATTAGCGGGTTATCGGTTTTCTCACCCTCAAGAGCTTGCATGACTGACAACGAATCAGTAAATATGATGTATCGCCAATAGGCGTCCTGTTCAATATGGTTGAGGGCAAGGTCAATCGCCTTTATTTCCGCAGAAAAAAAGGAAGAGTTATTAGGTAGGCGGAACTGATATAATTCGCCATCAAGGATGGCAGCTGAAGCTACTTTTTCTCCATCTTTCGAACCATCTGTATAAATCTCTTCATGGATATAATATTGTTCTTTAATTTCCAAGTGTTTATTCTTAAAGATCATAGGATCAGTTGTAGCTTTCTTGTCTGAAGCAAGATAATAGTTAAAGGTTGGACTCTTACAAGTCCATAAAGGAACTTCAGAAATCTTATGGTTTGCTACATCCTCCAAATCAACATTAATACAATTCATATGTGCTTCACAGCGCAGACTGAAAGGAGGAATAACTTTTTCTTTTTCTATAAACTCATCTTTATATAATGGTTCGAATACTACCCTGTGAGTGGGGTTATCAGGATTTGATTTTAACTTTAAATAGTATTGCAAGGAAAGCTTTTTTCTGCGTAAATTTAATGATGGCTCATTAGCCTCAGCATATAAACTACTTACAGGAGATGTCCTAAAAGCTCCAAGTGCTAGTCGTAAACCTTGGTTGTGGATAGAATCTAACTTACGCAGGTACGACTGCCGCGCTGAGCCATAAACAATACAGCCGTAATCCAACTTGGAACGGACAAGACTTCTATATAGTCTTAATAAGACTTTCCTATCGGCTCCCCAGTCCATACTGGAGACAACGCGTAAGAGATTAAGAGCTTTTTGGCATTTATTGCTCAAATAATTGATGTGTGGAATGAACGACAGTTTAGAGTCAAATAAAAGACCTAAAAATTTAAAGTCAGGGACGACTTCGATTTGAACACCGTCCAAAATAAGCTCGGGATCTAAGTGTAATTTTCTTGATTGGCAGAAATGCATGCATTTGGTCTTGGTTTTAGAAAATTTAAAACCATTTTCTCTTGACCATTTGCTTAGATTATTCAGCACTTGCTGTAACTGCCGCTCAATGGTATGCATATGCTTAGATCTATAGCAAATACAGAAGTCGTCAACATACAAAAAGCATTCCACGCCAGGGCACACAGACTTCACAATATTGTTGATTTTGACACTGAACAGAGTAACATAGAATGCTTCCCTGGGGAACGCCCATTTCTTGTTCTTGAGGTTTTTTACCGCAGAATCCCGATTTAAACGACCCTTTGATAAAAACTGGTAAAATTGGTCTATTCCACTTCCCCCGACACTGTTCATATCACATCCTTTGAAGATCAGATTTGCCTTTGAGTTGACCAAGTAATAAATTTCGTCCTTTGGTAAGGAGTTGCTCATAAAAAGGAAAAACAGCTATTTAACTTCACTTTGAAGTCACATTTTTAGAAAAAAAAAGTCGCCTGCCAAGTGTTTCAAAACAGCACAATTTTGAGAATGACCACCTAAAGTGGAAATATGTTTTTAAAATAGAAAAGTCGCCTGCTAAGTAGTTGAAGATCATAATTTTGGGAATGACCACTTTAACGGACATGGTCATATTTTGACAAAAAGAAAAAACCTCTTGCATATTGATATTTTCCCTTTTCGAGGACATTATTACATAGTGAGACTAATCACAATCACACGAAACGCAAGAAATGTATTTAGGGATGGAAAAACACTTTCTATTCTCGAGTCAAAACCAAGCCTGTTTTTAAACAGAGCGGGTTTCTCTGTAATTATAATATGAATAATGATCAAAAACGTCATCGGTATGTATTGAGTTGTCACGTGATCGTAGGTAAACAACTAAAATGACGGATGCGCCTACATCAAGTGTCGAAGTAAGTGATTGCACAATTTTTCCTTGTTTAATTCCACAACTTGAATAAATTGTCTTGTGCATCTTATCACAGTTATAAAATATAGCCATCAATCAACTTAAATTATTTTCGGTCATTATTGCCGTATAATGCAATGAGTACAAGGGTTGTGGGGTTGTCTCAAACGCTGTATAGATCTAATTCAGCCATGCTAAAAAAATCATTGATCCGTAAAATTGTATTTTGTATATCAAGCGACTGAATGAATCTTAGGTTACACTGCTCTGCAAAAAGTATAGAACCAGTTGAAAGGTCAGCCTGCATAGTCAGCGCAGGCTGATCGCAATGTGTCAATTTTCTATTTGCCAGAGGAGCAGTGTACCCTAAGATTCAGTCGCATGATATTCTAAACTTAAATTGGCTCTAGTGCTTCCTTTTCACATACTCTTGCTAATTTTTATTGTGGAACAAAATTCCAAACTGTAAACAATCCCATTTAACCCTTAACCAAACAATCCCGGGTTTTCACGACCCCGAGAAAGAAGCCTTCTAAAAACATTATGGGTAAAGGAAAAAAAATGCTGGTAAACAGCACTTTCTCCTTTTCCCACAACGTTTTCTACCCTTCTCAAAACAAAAATCAGTTTTTGAGGCGTGTTAATGTTTTTTGTCTGCAAATGCTTCCAATTTGAACTAGTCTAAAATTGTGTTGTTTGGTATAATAGTCGGTGAAAACTTATAATTGAGATTTTGCTCGAAGGTTGTCTATTCAATTTGTTTAGAAGGTAAACATGCATGCTATTTGTTAAACCGCTTTGTAGCTCTACATAAATGATTGAATTGTCGACGGGATATAACTGGAATTACACTGAAAGTTACATAAAACCCTTCAATTATCTAACAGTGATGTAACAAAGTAGGCCAAATTCAGTTTCAGAGAACATTGCTCAGGTCAATTCTCAGCACCTAAACCACAACTGTTGTCGAATAACAAAATATTTCAATAACTGCAGCAAACACCGGAGGACCCTGGCCTAGGCTGGCAAGTTGGTGCATATGAAGGAATTCACAGAGATGAAGACAAGCTCTAAAGTTAAATGGTACCCATTTTATCTGTTTGCTTAAGACCAGTAAGTTAAAAGAAAAATATCAACAGGTGTGCAAAACATTTTCAGCGTTTAGAGGCAAGTTTGTCACAATATCTAAAGTTGAAGCAGGCAAATTTAAAATTAACCATTTTTCAGCATATTGATCCCCAGGTAATAAAATAACTGACAAAGATATTGATGAGGGAAATTAAACGTTTCTTAACATGAGACAAACCTGTAAGATTTATGGTTATATTTCCAGGATTAAGATTATTATAATGCTTTGGATCTTATTTCTTAGGATTGCATTAAAGCAGGTATAACATAATTCCACAGAGGAAGAAAAGTTGAAAGAGAGCATTTGTATCACTTGGTTTTCTTTCTTGGAAATTATCACCTGGTCCTTAAACAAAAACCTGTTACATATAACAAAACTCAGGTTGTAATCTTACATTCTTTTCATATATTTCAACGTGACCACTGCATGTTTTATAACCAATGTAATCCAAATCAATTATTGTGGAAACATTACAAACAAATCCCACATCTAACATACACAATGCCGGAAATCCATTACACAAATCTTCTACACTGATGGCATCTATTAAATAACTCTTCTGTTTACTAGATTTCCTGTTTTTACATTTTCCCTTCGTACCATAATGTGTGATTATGACTACAAATGTTATTGACTTCTTCAGGTGGTACCAATCCTTTATCTTTTCATTATGAAAATTGTCCGATAGCTGTTATGCAAGGGCATGCTCAGAAATGAAATTATCAACTTGAAGTAACTAAGTTTTTCATAGAAAATTGGATTTGCTGTGTAATAACTTTCATCTCATCATCATTTTCATATAGTAATGTCTGGTTTACATAAGAAAATCATTGTGCATAACTAGTTAGATTGCTGGTTATTCTATAGGTTAAATGGCATTTGTGACAAAATTAAAGGTGTCAACTCGTATGCATACCCCGAATAATGATCAGATATAAAGCTGAGAAATTCACCAAATGAGTCAAATGACAGTAAGGCTGCTTTCCCGTTGTCACTATGTAAACCATGTAGACTTCTCTCATGCGAGTCATACATCTGTTACTTTCGTGGTCAATGTCTACGACAACAGTTAATCAATTAAACGTTAAAATTTGATAACGTGACAAAAGTACAACCGAGAAAGTAAATCCAAAAATGGCGTTTGTCCGAATCCAAGAGCATTATATCCGTCCACAATTCCGTAAAACAAATCTGTTGCATATTCAATTCGATATTGTAAATTTTGAAAAGTTGCATGATTTTGCAAGTCATTGTGGGAAAGATATCGGACTTCTTTTAGATTTTCAACTATACTCGCACACAAATTGTTGCCTTAGTGCAAAATGCCATCAATATCGAGGGAATTCCACCTCGAAACTGATTCTTGAACTAAATGGGATAAGGCGAAAGTAGATATTTGAGACATTGCTGTGCACTGCATGCCATGAAAAGGCCGAAAGCAATTGGCTCCTTGATGAAAATTCCCCAAAATACTTCCCATTTTTAGCTCCACTGGCCGAAGGCCAGCGGGCTATTGTCATGGCGTTGTGTCCGTCGTGCGTCCGTCCGTCCGTCCGTGCGTGCGTCCGTAAACTTTTTCTTTAAAAAACTTCTCCTCAGAAACTATTGACTGGATTTTTACCAAATTTCACAGGAATGTTCCTTAGGTGGTCCTCTTTCAAATTCCTTCAAATAATTGTGTTCCATGAATAATTCTGGTTGCCATGGCAACCAAAGTAAAAAACATTTAAAAATCTTCTCCTCCCAAACCGCTAATTGGATAGCATTATTTTTTTGCAGGAATGTTCCTTAGATATAGGTCTACAGAATTCCTTAAAAAAAAAAAGATCCGTCAAAAAACATGGCTTTTATGGGAGACTCATTTTCCTTTTATGGTATAAAGTAAAATCTTTGAAAAATTTCTTCTCTCAAACTACTTGTTTTGATTTCATTGTTGTATTGAAGGTTAGTTCCAATGGTGGTAAGTCTTTACCATACAATCCTGACTTTTAAGGCCCCTAAAGAAGAAGTCTTTGGAAAACACTCTTGGAAAAGGAGAAAATGCTGGTAATCAGCATTTTCTCCTTTTACCTCAGTGTTTTCTACTCTATGAAAGAGAGAAATCATCATTTCATCAATGTTTAATTTGTTGTCTGCAAATGCTCTCAGTTTGGTCACATCCCAAGTTTTGTCGTTTGGTAAAGAGTTAAAGATGGTTGCTTTACATAATCTGTAATCCTTTTCATATAAAGCAAGGGAAACTCTGCACTTTGATTAGTTCTGGTAAAGGTTTGTTGACCTCCTGGTGACCTGGTAGAAAGAGGGACAGGGCTTTACTGTTGTGATAAGGCATTTTGTTCTCCAATCAAACTGATCACTGACAAAGAAGAGTTTAGAAAACATTGTGGGAAAAAGAGAAAATGCTGGTAACCTTTTCCCACAATGTTATCTACCCTTCACAAAACAACTGTCAAATTTTCAGTCACTTTTATTTTTTCATCTACAAATGCTTTCCATTTGGACAACCATAGAATGTTGTGATTTGGTAATGAGTTAACTTAACTAGAAGACAAAATTTTTATAACTGGCCATAATTGAAAGATGTTGCAGACAACATAATAAATCTTCAAATTAGTAAAACTTGTATCAAAAAGGGTAGAAATTATTGTGTCAAACTAAGAAAATGCAGGTAACTTTTATTTTCTTCTTTTCTCACAATGATTTTCATAGCCTTTTTTCTTTAGTGACCTAAAATGCAGGAATGAATGGTAATTGTAAAAAGACTTCTCTTCACCGGTACAGAAAAATCAGGCCTGTGGAGCGATACAGGCGCTCAAGCGCCTCTAGTTCTCTCTCTTGTCTTTTAGTTGTTCTTGTCGTTTGTTCCATTGTTCTCCAGAAATGATGCTGTCTGTTCTGACGATGATTTTTGATTGCCTTTTAATTTAACCACCAATTTTTCTCTCGGTGACAGTAATCCTTCAGTTGGACTCCCATAGTGTCTTCTTGTAATTTTGAATAGGCTTTCAGTGCAACGGGATTTGAAAATCTTGGTAAATAACGGGAGCTTTTCTCATCGGTTATGTGATTTATGACGCTGGCATCTATATGGAAGTATAGAGTGATTATATGGGGCTAAACACCATTGTCAAACCAGAGCTATCTCTACAGGTGATGAATAGCTCAATCGGTTGAATGTCAGAAAAGAAATCTTTGTCAATGCCTTGGACAGAAGTTTGAATATGAATATCGTTACATTGTACTGATACTGCCAATCAACTTAATTGAAATACGTCGAGTAGTTACTGAGGAATAGTATGCACAAAATTATCCATCAATGAGCCATAACTTCCTGACAAAACATTCAACAATAACCAAATGGTACATCCACATCTTTGATTTGTAATTAACTATTTACAAAACGACAAACTTTTGACTAAACCATCTTTAGACAACAAATTAAATCTTGTTTTACATTATTTCTGACGGTCATAGGAAAAAAATGTGGGGAAAGGAGAAAATGCTGCCTTGCTCTTTCTCCCACAATATTTTCTATAGGCTTATTTCTCGTGTTCGTTGAAAGTCGGATTTGTGTGGTAAAGAGTTAAGCTTCCTACAAAGTTCGATTGAATGAATGTTGTATTATGGCGCATCGACAGCCTAGTTCATTTAGCGCGCATATCTGTGTTGAAAGAATTTAAAAGTGGATGTTTGTAACTAGAAAATGTTTGAATACATTAATGATGGTAAAGGGCTGAATTAAGACGGATTAATGATAAAGAATATTATTGAGTAAAATTTGGTAAATTGAGTCACAGGGTAATCCCTATCTACTCAAAATGTTTATGATATAGTAAACAATTTGATAGAAATATTTGAAAAAAATGTTGCATTAATAATAAGACATTTTTAAATGAGGAAGACATGTGTTATTTTTAATGTGCATATGATATTGAGTGGCTGGGCGTCCTTGCCTTCTCCAAACTTTTTAGATTAAAAGATATGACAGAGAATATTTCTTCTCCTTGGAAGTGAGTATTAAAACTGGTAGAGATTGGAGCCTCCAATGGGATCAGTATAGTCAAATTAAAGAAGTCCTGTCTCGAATGAGACAAGATGCCCCCAAGAGGGCTAAATCTAATCCTCCCATTATGCAAACTGAACATTAAAGGAATTAAAGAATGCTGTGAAAAGGTGAGCAAGAAACTCGAGAGTAAACATCAAAGGTTACCAAAGGACGGTTTAACTGCATGCAGCTTATTCAAAACATCAGCATCCCATTAGAATTGCCAAGAAAATTGAATATAAAGTTAAAACGGAGAATTTAAAATCTGTGTGTTGAACCTTAAAATTTGATATGGGAAGGTTAAGTGCAGGTTTGACAGACCTATTGGCATTTTCATTGCCTTCGATGCCTACATGACTTGGAAGCCAGCAGAACACCATTCTGTTTCTAGAACAAATTCGTGAGATCCTTTAAGTAAACTGGAGATTAAGAGATTCTCAATTCTTAATTTGAAAGGGCCTGTAATGTTGACAGAGTCTGAAAAGATAATGAAACGGTTGGAATTAGAACGTTCAGCTAGATTAAGGGCAAGATCGATTGTTTTGATTTCAGCAGAGAAGATAGAGGAGTTGTCTGGAAGGCGGTACTTCAAGCTCCTGTAAATTCTATGTCCCAGGGAATTCATTTCTATTGCAATGGAGTTTGATCTTTTAATTTGCTTCAAGCAGATAATTACAAGTGCAAACAGTAATAACGCACCTACTGTAGAAATTATTGTAATGTATAATACTTGTGCTTTTTTCCCTTCTGCATTAGTACTTTGTTTTGTTGTAAGAAATGTATTAGAAGTAGAAATATCTTTATAACTTAGTGTTGATACAGAAGTAAAAATATGTAAACCTTGTGTTCTGCTTTCCTTGCTAGCTTTTGTAATCTGAAAAAAAGGAAAATAAGACCTGATTTTCTCATACTTTTTCATCAATGAACAAAAAAATTATTGTGAAGTGAGGAAAAATTTCTTTTTACAAGTTATTTCTCCTTTTCCCTCACAATTTTTTCTTTTTTTTTTCAAATTCTAGTCTCCAGTTGTGCTCTGTCCTCTTGAAAGTCTAACTGGGGGTACTGTGATAAAATTTGGTCTTAAATTCATATCATCTGGTCAATCCATTTTTAACTCTTCACCAGATGAGAAAGTCCAAATTGAAAGGCATTGAAGAAGACATATTAACTCTGACTAAAAAGGTGAACTTTGTATCTGGAAGGATATAAAACACAGTGGGACATGGAGAAAATGCTCATTACGAGCATTTCTTCTTCTCCCACAATGTATTCAGAAGCCTTTTAACTCAGAAAACGTAAAAACTAGCGGTCTATCTGGTAAAGGGTTAATGAACTCAAGCTCTAGACCACTTTTAACCATTTTTTCAATTATATGAACACTAATTCATTAGTTCCTAGGTTTCACAATTACTACGTTTCGCCATTACTAGGATGGAGGCTCTGAAATATCTTGCCTGAAGACATTCCCATATGTCAAGAGCTGCAGTAGAAACCCAACCCTATTCCCTTCCCTGTCCCAACACTCAACTGAGTCATATGTCTGAATTGGTAATAACCTTCTCACTACTCAATGTTACAGTCTTCTTATAGGTTACAACCATTTCTGAAGTCCTTGCTCCCTCTGTAGTCCTTACTCCCTCTGTAACTGTCTCACTAAATCTACAACAAAAAAATATTCTGCATCCTGTGCTACATGTATATAACTTATGAACCTAATCATACACTAAAACTTTGAGAGAGATAGTGTCTGTTTCTAGTTCGAGAGAGTTGAAGGCAGACATGGCAAATCTCATAAAAGCAAAGTGGAAATAGTGATCATCGGCATTATACAGGGAACTACCCAAAGAAATCCATGAAGAAAACAAAACAAAAATAACATGTAAAAATAGTTTACAATTAAAATTTGGATTCATTCTGTTTACATCAGTCTACAGATTGAAGCTGAATTTTCATTAAAAACTATTTCACTCATAAAAATGTGAAATGTAGAGCAGTTCCCAGTTTAATGCCTGATGAACTATGTTGAGATAAAATGCTCTTTGCTTGGAACCTTTTGTCTGAATCTTTTGTCTGCTGGGGAACTCTATAACCTTTAAAAGGATTAGAGTACTATGGTCTTGTTTTTGTTTGGTGTTTTACACCGCCATAACAGTATTTTGATTGGACTTTTTATAACCAGACCATTATACCGACATTTATGGGTCAGTTGTATTAGATCTACTATCTCCATTAACACCGAGCACCACGGAGAGGAAGCCACTAATGCCTGTTTCCAAGATTGTGGTTTGTAACAGTCAGGGATCAAAACCCACACCTCTCCCTCACGAGGTGGATACTCTAACCACGACACCACAATGACACTGGTTGTATACGGTCTATGGAATACCCTATGTCAAACATGCATTGATTACATACCTCCTTGTTACAGCATTCCACTAACGGTTTTTCATTTGCATGTACATATATGTACCGGTTAAACGATAGCCCTGCAACAATTCCACAGACTGGCCTGACATCCTGATAATAGTTAATAAAAATGTCCGTCAACTTCGGAAGTTGTGCAACATCTATGCGACTGTTCGGAAGACGATCAATATCCATCCGTTGCAGTTCCTCGAGGACTTTTGATGAATGACAAATCCCCGGCTCTATGTATCTGAGGTTACATCTTCGTCTCCCCTCATATGAATGGTACAAGTCAATATCTGCTTTTACGATAGATAGAATTTCTAGAAACACGATCAACGTAATTGAGAACGGCATTTTCCTTTGTTTCGTAACCTTCATGTGACCTTTAGTCGAATGACCTGCTTTGTTAATATGATATTGGAAGTCCAAAAGAAGTTGAGAATTATGTTCGGAAAATTGAGCATATCAATTTTTTATTTTGTTTTCGTTAGTACTCAGTATTTCGGTAATTTAAAGTAAAGAAATTTGAATGATACTATTGTTCTCATTTTAAAAGATTCTATTAACAAGATTATATGAAACAATTTACGAATTAAAATATAGTTATAGAGAGAGAGAGAGATTCTACAAAATCAAACGCAACTAAACACAGATTTTCGGCTCACTGTCTTTACCCCGGTAGGAAACGGGTAAGCAAATAGTATTTGTAATGTTCTTTTTCGACTTAGACTACAGTCAAGGTAAAATTATATAATGAAATTCTGACAAACACGAATTAAAAATTTACAAACCGAACCTATTCTAATCTCTTATATAAACTATATACAAGATATAAACAATATACGACATTAAAAATGAGGTTGAAATTGATCAAGACACATACGTTTATACGTCATTATTTTGAGTATAATTATACTCGAGTCATCTTGTCAAGTGATAAAATCAAAGGTCTGAGGCACTGTCAGCATCATTTAACTGAATGTAATAGAACGTACTTTTTCCAAAGTCGTTGCTTTTGGTGTCATTCCTTTTACCTCTTGCAATAATTCTCTACTACCTAAGATCTTTGCAGCTGTGTGATTGTCGTGAATGGCATGAAATGCTGCTGCAAGAAGCCATTTAGGATTTTCATCACACGTTTTTAGCGTATCGTTCCATTTATCTATCAAAACATACAACAGGTTGTCTATTTGACGAGGATATTCACGTTAGTAGTAACAGCAGCTCTTTAAAGGCAAACAAAGATGACGTAATCGGTGGTAATCTTGACCTACTTTCGGCCATTGTGTTACTATATTTAGTAACTCATTTGCATATAAGGAGTTGTTGATGTGTCATGGGTATTCGCGGTGGATATAGTCAGCCATTTTGAATGAGGATCTGCCATATTGGATAAGCCATGATGGATTAAGATCAGTATACAGAGTTGACGTGTATACCTCGTACTGGTAAGTACTCGCGGGCATTGAGGGTCAGGCCCTTTCTTTACCAGACGATAAATAAGTAAATAGTTTACCTGCAGTGCCCAGGTCAAAGTATGGATAGGGATCGGCCATGTTGGATCAGTATACAGAATTGACGTGTATATTTCGTTGAGGGTCAGGCCCTTTCCCTACCAGACGATCAATAAATAAATAAATGAATGTACCTCTCTCCGATGTGCACTCCTCAAGGTCCAACTCTCAAATGAGACATTTAGTCCAGAACAGAGTCTAAAGTAGAATGATGCGCATGCGCGAAGCTATATTTAGAAATGTGATCATCAACTATATTTAGAGTCATTACATCAGCTATGATAGGGAAGATCCAAACAATGGTCTTTTGTTAATGTCACCATACTGTTTGGTGTTGTTTATTTGGTGACGGAAGCACGAACAATAGTCCTATTCAACTGTCAAAGTTAACCCCCTAACAAATTCCCAAAAAGACAGAACATTTGTCTTTTGTTAATGTCACCATACTGTCTGGTTTTGTTTATTTGGTGACGGAAGTAGGAACTAGGGTCTATTCAACTGTCAAACTTAATCCCTTTTTTCAAGTCATTAACGTGTCTGGCTTCTGTTGACATAGGACCGGAAGATCAGACAATAGCTTATTCAACAAAAGGACCTCGAACTTATACCCCTAAAACGGATTGCAATTCAGCCAATCAGAATCGGGGATTTTCGACCAATCAGGGAGTTGATTCAATCCAAAATAGGGTCCAGACGTAAGTATGGGCTCATTCTTCAAGATGTAGTTTACCTTATCATATCACACATTGGAGAAGCATTTGTATGATCCAGAATATTTTCAGCATGCATCTGTTTTTTTTAGCTCTACTGGCTTTTAGCCAGCAGAGCTTATGTCATGGCGTGGTTTCCGTCGTCCGTCCGTCCGTCTGTCCGTCCGTTAGTCTTTTTCTTGTTTACGCGATAAAGTCTGCATTTGTTGTCAGATTTTTGTGAAACTTGCACAGTTTGTTTATCTCATCAATAGCTTCAACCCTATTGATTTTGAAAAAATTCCAACACAGAGTATGGGAAAAGTAGCCATTTCAAGTTGAAAACTTTCATTTCTTGTTTACGCGATAAAGTCTTTATTTTTGGTCAGATTTCTGTGAAACTTGCAGAGTTCGTTTATCTCATCAATAGCTTTAACCCTATCAATTTTGAAAAAAATCTGACAAACAGTATGGGAAAAGTAGTCTTTTCAAATTGAACAATTTCATTGCCTGTTTACATGATAAAGTATTTATTTGTGATCAGATTTTATGAATTTTTCAGCTTGTTTATCCCATCAATAGCTTTTTAACCCTGTTGTGTTTGAAAAAATTCAACTAACAGTAATGGAAAAGTAGCCATTTTGAGTTGAAAATGTCAATTTTTTTTGTCTTTTTGCGTAATGAATTCCTATGTATGCTTTATTTAAAAGCAAACTCTCTGCCAGTAAAGCATATTCAGGCCCTTCAGGGCCTTCTAGTTTAATCAACAGATTATGATGTCAAGTGTCAAATATTGCATCCAAAACCCTTCCGGAAATAAGATCGAAAAAGGAAGACATTATTTTGGAAAACAATTTGATAAGATGATGGGATGGACAGGATACGGTGCTGAAAGTTTCAGAGTAAAAGTAGTGTGCAAAAAGCTGAAAAACACATGGATGGTAGTTACGGCTTGCCCTATCTGAATGTAATAGAAAAGAAAAGTAATTTTTTCGTTTTAAACTATTTCGACTCCTCTTTTGAGTCTCATCAGGCGGTGATGGTCAGATTTATTTCTAAATCAATATTCCATAGATATCCCCGCTATAGTTTTTTTTTTTTTTTCTTTTTTTTTAACCAAATCATTATTTCAAAGATTTCTCGGTGATACATATTACCATAAAATATCACCCCCATACTTTGATTTCAATAAAATTCTTAGTTGTACTCAAATCGGAGCTAGGGGGTGTTGACAGTGATGCAGTTACACATTTTTATCACTGGGTGTGTATCTAAATCAAATTTCACATTAGATCCAGATTCACACGCTATGAAACGATGATTTGGCATATCTTTAAAATCATGTAAATATTCAAATACTAAACCAAAAAGATAGCCACACGTTTGAAGCCAATGGTGATCATGATCACAGTTTGGTGTCAAACAATGTGCCAGCTCGTGTAAAAACGAGGAAATAAATTCCAGCTCTGTTTGATTTTCTACAGATAAATTAATTTCAAATGGAATTTTATTATACAAGCTGGTGTTTGCAAAAGAATATCTGTCCTCGTCGTCGGTGAATTTGTGATGAATAACTATGTCAAGTAGGTCAAACGTCACACATCTGTCCGCCAACTCGTCTTGTACAAAGGTAGATACCTATAAAGAGAAAGAAAAAAAAATCTGTAAGTTTCTGATAGAATGATTTTGATAGAGAAATAATTTTCTCAAAGAAAAAACAAAACAAAAACAAAAATAATAATAATAATAATAATAATAATGAAAATGATGAATAAATAAATGTGAAACTCAATTACCAATAGTAAAACTGATGTAAACATAACTTACTTTATTGATTAAATACAGGGCTCTTTCCATCGATATTGGTACAAGATTAATCATCTCTAAATCGTTGCACTCCTTTTTAAACAGAATTTTCACTAGGGAATTGCGATCAGTAATGGGTTGGTAAGTTCGTACGAGCCGATAGTGGCAATCTTCGTTTATAAGCTTCAGCCTCATTACTACATCACCTAAAAACAATAATGTCAATTTCTTTTTTATATATAATATTCAGAGTGTCATATCGGAATAAAATGAATAAATAAATACAGATTCACTTTCAGTATCTACTTTACATGGTAGGTTAAAGCTTTAAATGCAGGTGATTGTATATATATAACAAGAAATATAATTTTTATCTGAACTTATCAATTAGTAAAAAAAAAAAAAAGCCAGTGGAGCGATACAGGGCCATCATGACCCTCTTGTTTCTTGTTCTACATACATTTAAATGACAAAATCACAACCTATAACTTTTATGGAAATCATCAAATAATGAAAAAAATATATATATATTTACCAAATCGATGACTTCCACTTCCAACATTCAAAAAGGCAATTCCCCAATACATACTTCAATATAGAAATAAAGTGTACTGATGCCACTAAATATGGTCTTGAAATTCATTTTGAGAAGAAATAAAATAGATATATTCTCGTCAAGAGCTAAAAAACAAGAATGAACAAGTTTTATCAAGTACCTACATGAAAAGGGGTCTTTCAGGCGCAGCTGATCTTTATACGTCAATATTGGTGGACTTGGATTAGGCTTAATTTCATTTTGAAAAGAAGAGGGCCTATGTTTTCACAAGATCTTTAAAATATCGGAATAAATCCCCTAAATTACTGCAACTTGTAGCTCGATGGTAGAGAGCATTTTGAGCTACCGTAGTTTTTTAGTTCTCGTTTTCCTTTCGACAATTCCATCTCTTAAAGTTGTCTGGGTCCAGTCTGGGTTGATCATCTGGGGACACACTGTGTTCGTGCTACTTTTCTTACAGATTAAAGGCCTTTGAAAACCATATAAATCTGGCATTTATCCTTTAGATAGTTTATATGTGGAATGAAAGTCAGTTTAGGATCAAACAACAATCCTAGAAATTTGTAATGTGGCACAACTTCAATGCGCATACCGTCTAATGTTCAATCAGGATCAGGGTGATGTTTTCTAAGTTGACAAAAATGCATGCATTTGGTCTTGCTTTTTGAAAATTTAAAGCCGTTTTCTTCAGACCATTTTTGAAGATTGTTAAGAACTTGTTGCAATTTACGTTCTATTGTATGCATATGTTTAGACCTGTAAGAAATACAAAAGTCATCAACATACAGAAAACACTCCACTCCAGGACAAACAGCCTTGATGATGATATTAATCTTGACGCTGAAAAGGGTCACAGAAAGGATGCAGCCTTGGGGGACTCCCATCTCTTGTGTGTGAGGAGTAGAGTAAGTATCACCAACACGAACCCTAAACTGATGATCATTTAAAAATGCAGAAATAAAGTGAGCAAGGCGACCTCTTATACCAAAGTCATAGAGGTCGTTCAAAATTCCATACTTCCATGTTGTGTTATAAGCACTTTCTTAGTCGAAGAAAACAGAAACAACATGTTCTTTTGTAATAAAAGCTTCCCGCACAAAAGTTTCAAAACGAACAAGGTGATCTATTGTGCCTCTGTGTTTACGGAAGCCAGATTGAAACGGTGTTATGAGTTAGTTCTTTTCAAGGTTCCAACCAAACAAGCCTGCCATTGACCATTCTTTCCATAGTTTTGCAGATGCAGCTGGTTAAGGCTATGGGTCTATAATTGCCTGGATTGGTAGAATCCTTGCCGGGCTTCGGAATGGGAATGACGATTGCCTCTTTCCAGGATTTTGGGAGATTTCCTGTCTCCCAAACCTTGTTATAAACATCAAGTAAACAAGATAAGGACTAGTAAGGTAAATGCTTTATAAGTTGATAATGTATATCATCTGAACCTGTAGCAGTGTCATGACACTATTTAAGAGCCTTTTTTAATTCTTTTAAAGTAAAAAGTTTATTGTAAGACTCTTCATTTGCTGAGTTGAAATTATTTCTGAAATGATGGCGAATAATTTGAAGAGGAAGACTTTTTGGCAAAGGTGTCGGCTAATGAATTTGCAATATCTTCTTTTGAAGTAGATTTACCTTCTGGAGCATTCAGATGACCTACAACCACTGATGTTTGTTTACCTTGAATTTTCCTAATCATATCCCAGGTCTTTTTGACAGTTGATCTCGAATTTAAACGAGATACATACCGTCGCCAGGACGATCGTTTACTTTGTGTAATAGTTCTGCGAGCTTTAGCGCGAGCAATTTTAAACTTAACATGGTTTTCGCTTGTCGGTCTCAAATCGTAAGCCCTAAGTGCCGACTTACGATCTTTGACAGCCGTTTCACATTTCTCATCAAACCAAGGTTTGTTTGGATGTTTTGGATTTGTCGCAGTTCGAGGAACTGCCTCCTTAGCAGCCTGATAAATCAAAGAAGTGAAAAGTTCAGTAGATCATCGCAATCTACGAAAACTTTCGGCATAATGGATTGTTCACAGCGGATCTGAAAAAGGTTCCAATTGGCTTTATGAAATTTCCACCGTCTTGGACGCTCCTGGACAGACGGTCCAGTTTCAGTGATTGTGATTGGGAAATGATCACTACCATGAAGGTCATCACAGACCTTCCATGTAAAATCCAGAAATAAGTCGGAACTGCAAATAGCAAGGTCTAAAGCTGAGTATGAACCAGTAGCAGGGTGCAAGTAGGTGTTCGATTTATCATTCAAAATGCACAAATCATTCTCAGAGATGAATTCTTCCAACTGCCGGCCCTTCCGGTCAGTGTTTGCACACCCCCACAAACTATTGTGGGAATTGAAATCACCAACTAACAGAAAAGGTTGTGGAAGCTGAGAGACAAGCTTACTGAGCTGGTCAATTTCAAGTGGCATACTTGGTGGTAGGTAGACAGAACAAATTGTGATAGTTTTGTTCAAAGACAATTTTACCGCAGTAGCTTGAAGTGATGAATTGATTTCTACCGATTCCCGAGGTACGGAGTTGCTCACAAGAATGGCAACTCCACCACTAGCACGGTGACTCACAGACGATGCCATGCAATAACTTGAATAATGTTTGAAGGTAAAGACATCACTTTCTTTAACAAACGTTTCTTCTAAGCATGCCGCTACTGGTTTGTGTTCATTGACTAGAAGGGATAATTCCTCAGTGTTAGCCTTTAAGCCACGACAATTCCATTGCAGTATTGTATTACTCATCGGTAATATACAGACGAGTATGACAGAACACAGAAATTGGAAGTATGGAAGTATTCATTTTTGTAAAGGTATTCTAATAATTTTACCTTGCTTACTTGACTCCGCAACGGGATCATCCACATCAATCTCTTCCTGTTCATCGCTGAACTGGAAGCGATTGTGTAAAAGAATTGAGTTGTCGGATCCTTTAGGCAATCGGTCCAACTGGAATTCTTTCATAGTATTCTTTTTGTTTTTTGTTTTATTGCTTTTTACAGGACACTTTTGACTCGATACTGAAGGTTGAATTGGTTTAACAGAATGCTTATTAGTATTTGATTTAGTGAGAGGTGTTCTGTTTTCCGTTTGAACTGCGACATCAGTTTGTGTCTGGGCATCTTTTAACACGGGTATTTTTGCGTGTTTACGCTTTGCAGCCATAGCATACGAACCTGGAAGTACAACTCTGCTACTAACTACCCTTCTGGCATCTTGAAAAGAGAGACCCTCTCTCCCGCTGCCAGATCGGACATGATCTTGAAGTTGCCATATGCTTGCCACCACAGCTTAGGCATTTCAAAGGCTTCTGGCAATCGTTTGCGCATGGACTTCAATGTGTACTTAAAAGCTCTCCACAGCGACGACATAATTTGCTGTCAGCACCAGAGCCACACTTGCTTTCATGATGTCCGAACTTAAAACATGTGTAACACTGCAGAGGGTTGGGAATGTATAGATCTACAGATACTTTCAGATAACCTACATTCAACGATTTTGGAATGATTGCCGTTTGAATTGTTAGTATGATCGTGTTGGTTTCGCGTTTGACGCCATCTCTATAAGCGGTGATTCTTCGGGCATTAGTAACATTCTGGTCTGCTAGTCCCTCGATTATATCTTCTGTGGACACTCCTGCAAGGTCGGGGCATCTAATAATACCCCGCGATGTGTTTAAAGAGGCGTGTGGCTTACATTGCGAGGGGATTGAGAAAAAAGTCTTGAGCTTTAGAAGTGACTCGACGTGCACTTTCTTGGTCATTTCGACTAGAAGAGCACCAGATTTCAACTTTTGGCAGGATTTTGGTGATGTCGCAATGGACGAAATACATTTCTCAATGACAAATGGAGAGAGTTTTGACAGCGGCCTGTTAGGATCAGTTGATTCGATGATTACAAATCGAGGGTGCAGATTGGCGTTTCCAGTTTCGTTTTCCGAGTCAGAGTCCAGTTGAGCACGTGTTCTTTTTTTGTTCTGGGGATCCATGGTTATAATTTGAGTGTTCATCATCCATGACTCCACCCACCGCGGAGTCCAACGAGGGGATACGGCTAATGGATCGGGTATCCAGCTCCCCATACCAGGGTTACACAGATGGTATACTCAGATTCCAAGAAAAAGTCGGAGCGACAAGGAAAAGGATTTACCATGGCAGTCAAAGTCTCAACGAAAAATCCAAATCACCCGATTAGCCCATAAGCCTATATAAGACCAGGACTTTAAAGTACATACTGAAATAAAAGGTAAAATGGGCTCATTTCAAGCAAACGTTTAATATATGGTGTACAGTCTATTTCAGATTATTCCTTGCAGACTAAGGATTACATGAATTTACGTTCACACTTAAGAAAAAGGTATTAAATATTCCAAGTTTGCTTCGGAATCAAGGTTCATGCATGTGTGAAGGTGTATCGCGGGACGCATGCAGGAAGGAGAGATCTATACCCAGGATATAGATATCCCCCCCATACAGGTCCCCCAATACAAAACATTTATACATAAAATACGCCCAATCTTAAAACGACCAGCCGATTGCACTAGACCGGGCCCATCTAGGCTCTCGTTTACACCGAAGCCGAGGCCGAAGCAGTGTGTTGAAGAGCTGGAGATCCCTGGGCTCCCCTCAACTGCCAGGACCCTCTTTTCCGGCTTACGAGTCTCCGCCCACGGCAAACAGGCGGGTCCATTGGTGGGGTCTTACCACTCTGCAGGACGGCAGCCGGCGAATTCTACCCCCCGTCCGGCTGGGGGACAAAAATAAAAACATTTCCATTAACGTGTTTGCATATGAAGACGATTCCATAATACCTTTTTCGAATTACTAGACATAGTGCACGTGTTCATCACGTTAACTTCTTATGGTTGAAATCCGGTGAAACGGAACATTATTGTCTTATAAGAAATCTAAATAGATTTTTGTCTAGAACAAAACCCAAACAACATCCAAAATACTTCTGTAATTACTGCCTGCATGGATTCAAATTCGAAAGACTATTGAAGGACCATCAACCGTATTGCTCCCCTAATGGACCTCAAAGAGTTGACCTACCAAGTCCAGGAAAAAATGTTCTAGAATTTAGTGAATTCGATAAAACATTGAAAGTTCCCTTCGTTATTTACGCAGATTTTGAAACGATAAACGTCAAACTACACACATGCTTACTGGATCCTCAGAAAAAGCTCTACCCAACCAACTACAAAGCTAGAAGTCTGCGGTTTCGCATATAAGGTAGTAAGCGAAGCCGAACGCTATACAAAACCTACCGTTGTATATAACGGAAGGGATTCTAGTAAACGATTAATTCAGTGTCTGCTGAAAGAAAGGAAATTTTAAGAATTCTCAATACCGTAGAGCCTATGGCTATTACGGAAGAGGACCAAAGGCTTATCAATACAGCTACACATTGCTGCCTTTGTCAAGAGAGATTAAGCCTGTATGACACAACTTATGCAAGGGCTGTACGTCACCACAATCATTTGACTGGCAAATTTATTGGAATGGCACACAACGAATGCAATATCAATTGCAAACAGACTAAATTTACCCCCGTCTTATTCCACAATTTAAAAAATTTTGACGCACACATTCTTTGTCAAACAATAGGACAGTTTAAGGATCAGAAATTGTCTTGCATTGCTCAGAATTCCGAACGGTATATCAGCTTTTCATTAGCAGGATTGAGGTTTCTTGATAGTTTCCAATTTCTTCCGAGCTCTTTAGATGCATTTATAAGCAACTTAGCGCAAGATGGCTTAAATGCTTTTCCACACCTATTAACGGGATTCGAGTCAAGAGAGTCTGCTCAACTGTTAACTCGTAAAGGTGTCTACCCTTATGAGTATATGGACATGTTTGATAAATTTGAGGAAGAAAAAATTCCCCAAAAGGAAATGTTCTATTCTTCTATTAAACGTGAACACATATCAAACGAAGATTACGATTTTGTTCAGAGGATATTAAATCAATTTAGAATGACAAATTTGCGTGATCTTCACAATCTGTATGTCAAGACAGATACAGTATTACTCTGTTCCGTGTTTGAAAGTTTTCGAACCGTGTGTATGAAGCAGTATGGTCTCGACCCTTGCCACTTTTATACTTCACCCGGACTTTCATGGGCAAGCTGTTTGAAAATGTCAGGAGTTCAATTGGAACTACTTAGAGATGTTGATCAGATGTTAATGATCGAAGCCGGTATACGTGGGGGAATATCTCCGATATCCAATCGTTTTACAAAAGCAAATGATGAATATTTGTCAGACTATGATCCTTCCAAGCCTAAGTGTTACATCATGCATATCAACGCTAACAACCTTTATGGTCATGCTATGCAAGCACCTTTACCAGTTGGTAATTTTAGCTTCTTAGAAACTCAGAAGGTTAAAAAGTTTGATGTTACAAAGATTTCTGAAAATGGAGAGACTGGATATATACTCGATGTGTCACTTCATTATCCATCGTATCTCCACGACTACACAATTGCCTACCTTTAGCACCGGAGAATAAAGTCATTGAGGATGAATAACTATCACCATACGCAAAGCAATTACTGAGAAAATTACATGGTAAAACAGATAGTGACCCATTGCCAAGTCGTGGTCAAGTAAAAAAAAACTTATCGTCACCTTAGAATAGAAAGGTTCTATGTAACATTTTGATAATTTGAGAAAATCGCGTTTAAAGGTTTGAAGCTCTGTCAAAATTCCGAAATTAATTCCACAAAAACAACTTTTATAGTGATTATGCATTTGAATTTACTGTTTCATTTTGTAT
Organism: Tridacna crocea; assembly: GCA_943736015.1. Classification (NCBI taxonomy): domain Eukaryota; kingdom Metazoa; phylum Mollusca; class Bivalvia; order Cardiida; family Cardiidae; genus Tridacna; species Tridacna crocea. Next base: position 12,728,655 of record OX031057.1, on the reverse strand, counting down.
ATATTTTATGTGATTATTATCAATACTTTTCCCCCCAGCCGGACGGGGGATAGAATTCGCCGGCTGCCGTCCTGCAGAGTGGTAAGACCCCACAAATGGACCCGCCTGTTTGCCGTGGGTGGAGACTTGTAAGCCGGAAAAGAGGGTCCTGGCAGTTGAGGGGAGCCCAGGGATCTCCACAGTTGAGGGGAGCCCAGGGATCTCCAGCTCTTCAACACACTGCTTCGGCTTCGGTGTAAACGAGAGCCTAGATGGGCCCGGTCTAGTGCAATCGGCTGGTCGTTTTTATATTTGGGCATCATTTTTCATACCAAAACTATGTTAATATTTTTACTGGTTCCCAAATATGTAATCATTGCAAGAACGTCACAGTCTTTCGTAATACTGCAAGTATTCTTGTACAGCCATTACGTAAATTTTCGCATATATACATACACCGTTAGTATGTTCAAATTACTAGATTTTACCCTACATGTTTTAGTCCCTAGTCTAATATAGGCTCATGGGCTAATTGGGTGATATGGGTTTCGTATTTGGGGCTGCAGCTTCCATGACCGTTCACTGATTCCCAGGAATTGGCCATGTCTGCTGTAAGTCGCTCTGCTTTACCTGTGCTGCCCGAGTATATCATCTGGGTAACCCTGGCATGGGGAGCTGGATACTCCGCTCCATACTCCATGTCCCCTAGTTGGGCTCCGCGGTGGGCGGGGACTGCAGATGAACATTTTACAACAAAATATGGATCACCAAAACAAAAAACTAAACCGTGATCAGCTTGATGGAGACCTGGACAATGTTCAATCGACTAGCTCAGTTTTTCCTCGATTCCTCCTGATTGACTCAACATCACCGGATCAACCATTAACAAAATTATCACCTTTTGTGATAGAGAAAGTTTTAGTTGGGTTAGCTGGAAGTTCGAAATCAGTAAAGAAACTGAAATCTGGAGGCCTTTTAGTAGAAGTTGAGAAAGCAATACATGCTCAAAACTTGATGAAATTAAAGCACTTCTTCAAGATACCGGCAAAATGTACTCCACATAGTAGCTTAAATACTTCTAAAGGTATCATCCGCTGTCCGGACCTTGCTGATGTTTCTGATGATGAAATAACAACAGAACTGTCCAGTCAGAATGTAACAGCTGCTAGACGGATAACAGTCTTCAGGGATGGTGTAAGAAGACCAACCAACACAATAGTATTGACCTTAAATTCGGCTATCCTTCCTAAATCACTGAAGGTAGGATATCTGAAAGTAGCAGTGGAACTTTATATACCTAATCCACTTCAGTGCTATTGCTGCTTTAAGTTTGGACATCACGAAAAACGCTGCAAGTATAACCAAGGTGAAGAATTTTGCCGACGTTGTGGCAATTCAAACCTTGTACGCAAGTCAGAAAGCTGTGAATTTGATATAAGATGTATCAACTGCAAAGGCGATCACGTTGCAACATCCCGATCTTGTCCAGTTTGGAAGAAGGAGAAGGAAGTTGTAACTGTGAAATACATAGAAGGCCTTTCTTTCCCCGAAGCGAGGGAAATTGTTGAAGTTAGGCACAATTTGAGTGCTTCATATGCATCTGTATCCAAAGCATCTTCTTCAAAACCTGTACAGCGTAGGGATGCCACAACCCAAACCGTTGATGCAGCTGTTCAAACAGACCAACAAATTCCTGAAAAAGCACAACAGAAAACTACTCATTCAACCAAAATTAACCAGAGTCCTGCATCTAGCCAACCTGCTCCCAAAAAGTCGAATAGTGCGCAAGTACAAGCAAAGTCTCCAAGTAGCCCTAACCAAAAGAGAAATAAATCTCCCACTAAGGTACTCTCTGATCCCATTCCTAAGGGATCTGACGATCAAATTAAACAACATAACCGCTTCGAATATCTTGACGAAGACATTGAAGCGGACGACTCAACAGCAGAGTCAAATACAAATAAGCAGGGAAGAATTATCAAACTCAACAATAAAAGATGAATGGTTTCAACAATAAAAGATGAATGGTTTCATACTTTTATTAACTTGTGGTATCTTCTTTACTTTGAATTTAGCAATGAATAATAACATTCTGCAATGGAATTGCCGTAGTGTTAAAGCCAACTTTGAGGAACTTAACCTATTAATAAATGAACAAAGATCAGTAGCAGTTTGTTTACAAGAGACATTTCTTAAAGACTCCGACAAGTTTACTTTAAAATTTCATTCTTGTTACTATAAAAACTTTAATGGTAACGATAAAGCTTCAGGAGGTGTTGCCGTAATTGTGAACAACGATGTTCCACACCATTGTGTAAAGCTTCAAACAACACTGCAAGCAGTTGCCGTAAACATATCCCTAAATAAGACCATTACCTTATGTTCTATTTATTTTCGTCCTAACGTGCCTGTTGATGCTAGGAAACTTGATCTTGTAGAACAATTGCCGAAGCCTTTCATTTTAATGGGAGACTTACAATTGCCGAAGCCTTTCATTTTAATGGGAGACTTAAATTTCCACCATACATTATGGGGATGTTCAGATACTAATGACAAGGGTCGAATTATAGAGGATTTTATCATGAAGCACGACCTTGTTCTGCTAAATGATGTCTTCAACCTATCTTCATCCTGCTACTGGTTCTTACTCATCATTGAATCTAACTATATGCAGCCCTGGAATTGTTCCAGACTTTAACTGGAAGGTTTGCGATGACCTTCATGGAAGTGATCACTTCCCGATAAAAGTATCGGAATTAGGACCTTCAGTACAACAACGTCCTCAACGTTGGCAACTTCACAAAGCGAATCGGCAACAATTCAGTATTCATTGTGAACAGACAATTCATCCCAATGCTTTTGAAGATTGTGAAAATCCTGCTGAACTCTTTACTTTTTTAATTTATTCGCCTGCTGAAAAGTCAATTCCTCGAACTTCGACAAATCCAAAGTACCCAAACAAGCCCTGGTTTAATGATGATTGCAAAAAGGCTATAACAGAACGAAAATCTGTTCTCAGACAATTTAACCCGAGACCAACCCCGGAAAATCTTTCAAAGTTTAAAATTGCTCGTGCAAAAGCACGTCGAACTATCAACGAAAGTAAACGTGCGTCTTGGCGACAGTACGTGTCTAGATTAATTTCTAGATCGTCTGTCAAAGAGACATGGATCGTGGTCCGAAAAATTAACCGCAAAAACTCCTCATTAAATGTTGGACACCTAAATGTTGGTGATGATGTCGTCACCTCCAAAGCAGACATTGCAGATGTCTTAGCTGACACCTTTGCAGAGAAATCCTCTTCCTCAAATTACTCGACAGCATTTCAGAAATTTCAAAATACTAAAGAAAAAACAAAGCTAAATTTTAAGTCGAATAACAATGAACAATGAACATTACAATAAAGATTTCACTATGAAAGAATTGAGGAAAGCATTAAAGAAGTGTCATGACACTGCTGTTGGATGTGACAACATCCATTACCAGTTTTTGAAGCATTTACCATTTCGATCCCTCGACAGTTTACTTCGCATATTTAATCAAGTCTGGCATACTGGTATTCTCCCAGATTCCTGGAAGGAGGCCATTGTAATTCCCATACCAAAACCGGGTAAAGACTCGACAAATCCTACCAATTATCGCCCTATAGCCTTAAGTTGTATTTGCAAAACCATGGAAAGGATGGTCAACGACCGACTTGTTCGGTTTTTAGAGAAAAACAAACTTATTGCTACCGTTCAAAACGGTTTTCGTAAACAAAGAGGCACTCTCGACCATTTAATTCGTTTCGAAACTTTTATTCGTGAATCTTTTATAAAAAAGGAACATGTTGTTTCCGTATTTTTCGATCTCGAAAGTGCTTACGATACCACATGGAAGTATGGAATCATGAATGACCTCCATGAATTCGGTGTAAGAGGTCGCCTTGCTTATTTCATTTCGGCATTTTTGAATGAACGTCAGTTTAGAGTCCGGGTTGGAGATACTCTCTCAAACCCTCATGAAAAAGAAATGGGCGTTCCCCAGGGAAGCATTCTCTCTGTTACACTATTCAGTGTCAAAATCAACAATATTGTGAAGTCTGTGTGCCCTGGTGTGGAATGCTTTTTGTATGTTGACGACTTATGTATTTGCTATAGATCCAAGCATATGCATACAATAGAGCGGCAATTACAGCAAGTGCTGAATAATTCAAGTAAATGGTTAAGAGAAAATGGTTTCAAATTTTCTAAAACCAACACCAAATGTATGCATTTCTGCCAATCAAGAAAATTACACTTGGATCCTGAACTTACATTAGATGGGGCAGAATTGAAGCCGTTCCTGAATTCAAATTTATAGGTCTTTTATTTGACTCTAAACTGTCGTTTATTCCACACATCAATTACTTAAGTAATAAATGCCAAAAAGCTCTTGATCTTTTACGAGTTGTCTCCAGCATGGACTGGGGAGCCGGCCGACAGAAAAGTCTTACTTAGATTATATAGATCACTTGTCCGTTCCAAGTTAGATTACGGCTGTGTCGTATATGGCTCAGCGCGACAGTCTTACCTTCGGAAGTTGGATTCTATCCACAACCAAGGTTTAAGATTAGCACTTGGCGCTTTCAGGACATCTCCCGTCAATAGCTTATATGCTGAAGTTAATGAACCATCTCTAAATTTACGCAGGAAGAAACTCTCTTTACAATATTACTTAAAAGTTAAAATCAAATCCTGCCAATCCAACTCATGAAACAGTATTTAAACCATTGTATAAAGATGAATTTTGAAAAAGAGAGAAAGTTATACCTCCTTTTAGTTTACGCTGTGAAGCGGATATTAATTGCCTTGATTGTAATCTTGAGGATGTAGCATGCCATAACATTTCTGAAGTTCCTTTATGGACTTCCAAAAGTCCAACTTACCTTTACAATCTTGCTTCAGATAAGAAAGCTACTACAGATTTGATGATTTTCAAAACTAAATTCCTTGAAGTCAAAGAACAATATTATACTCATGAAGAAATCTATACAGATGGTTCCAAAGATGGGGAAAAAGTTGCTTCAGCTGACGTCCTAGACGGTGAATTGTATCAGTTCCGATTACCTAATAATTCGTCTATTTTCTCTGCCCTCAACAATATTGAACAAGATGGCTATTGGCGATACATTATATATACTAATTCTTTATCAGTTATGCAAGCACTTGAGAGCGAGAAAACGGATAATCCGCTTGTAGTAAATCTCCTTGAGAAATTGTCAAGATTATGCGAAGGAGCTGATATAGTTTTCTGCTGGCTCCCCAGCCACATTGGTATTAGTGGTAATGAAGAGGCAGATAAAGCTGCCAAGGACGCATTATCACTAGAAATTTTGCCTTTTAAAGTTCCTTTTAGTGATTTTAAACCTCTTATTAATAGTTTTATTAATGGTGTTTGGCAAAGATCCTGAAGCGATCCTCCAAATCAAGAGAATAAATTATTCGCTATGAAGCCGAATACAAGTGAATGGCTCCCTGGCTTACGGTCAAACCGTCGAGAGGAAGTTATTTTGGCCCGTTTGAGAATAGGTCATCCCATATGACGCACTCATATCTTCTCAAAGGAGAAGAGCCTCCTGTATGTATGTATCCCATGCAATACATTTTTTTTCTGTCAAGCATTTACTGATAGAGTGCACAGATCTTGCACCGTACAGGGATAAATACTTTCATGTTGACAGTTTGAAAACTTTGTTTGATACTGTGAAATTAGAATTACTATTCGATTTTCTGAAAGAAGTTAACCTTTTTAAGAAGATATAGTTTTACTTTTTGACATTTTAATTTTTACTGATGGTCTTAATCAAACAGTGTTTATCCTCCTTTAAGGGGGCTCTATTAAAATGTTTGAGTAAATAGGGAAGCCCTGTTTCTCAGTATTTATTTTGTTGTTTAATTTATAAGTATTACATTTTAAGGCCTATTGACCTTTTCAAAGTTAACTTTTTATCTTGTAAACAAGGTTGCTTCTTTGTTTTTTTCTCATCTGTCTCAATGTTTCACAGTATGACTTAAAGTAGATGCATGATTTTATATGTAAGTGGCCCCAATATGACCTAAGTTGTCGACGGGCCATGAAACACCATTCATTCATTCATTCATTTTTTTTTTTTCACAAAAACGGATATGGTTTTAAATGAAGTGTTAAGCGAACTGGTCCAATCAAGTCTGAGGCATATGCGTCGTTCTCGTTTGTTATATAAATTTCAAATTCTCTCACTTCTCCCCGTTTTACTTGAACATAAAATGGGTTGTCAAATATATAGTCCCACTCAGACTTTGTTTTTTTCAACACGTCTAAGCAGAGGTCGCTCTTCTCCGCGCACAATACTTTCTTTACAAAGATCTGAATATATGTAAATACCGTCTGATGCTTTAGGTTTTAACTTTTCCTTGGCGTGAAACTGAACTATTGCTACCTTCCAAATCCCCGGTAAAAATAAAGGTAGATTTAAATGTACCTTAAATTTATAAGTTTAATTATCCGCAAAATAATCTGCGCTCTCGTCACTATTAATATAAATATAACGATCCATATTTTTGTTTACAGTGCGCTCTCGCTGACGTCTTTGACACCAGCTGCATCTATCCAACTATTAAATGTCTTTGGAAATCCTTGCCACACAACAAAATATTGCAGTTTGTTGTTCCGTCTTCTCTTTCGGATGATTTTTTGAATAAACCACAGACTGTTTTCATCCTTTTGAACCTTTTGCAGCTCATTCGTATAAAACAAACCCTTTATATTATCTTTTTTTAGGTCCTGCAGCTTATACATCGGTATTCCTTGTTTCAGCAATTTGGCTGACACTTTCAATACTTCGGTGGTAAACTGTTCTTGATATGCTTCGTAAAACTTATGCGAACTAAATCACCAACTTTATATTTAAAAACAGGTTTGGTTTTCACCTTTGGTTTCTTTTTCAAATACATATGAGCCCACACATCAGCTTCGTTTGTTTTGTTGATCTGCATAGGTGCAAGACCATTTAAACCACTGTGTGGTGTGTTGTTGTAGTTCGCAACAATGTTCTGCAGAGAGTTAATGTAACGATATGAACGATTGCGTCTCATCATTCTGTAAAGCGAGGTTTTTATTGTACGTTGAACACGTTCTACAAAGTTCGCTTTTGCGGGATTTTGTGTCGTAAAGAAGTAGATACCTTCATCTTTCATAAAGGCTTTAAACCAACGGTTGACAAATTCTGATCTTCGATCAACCCGAATCTTGTTTGGCTTGTGCTCAAGTAATATACTTTTCATAGCTTTCAAAACGACTTTTGCTGTTTTGTTCTTCAATGGTTTCACCCATATTTTTCTTGACAGTATATCTATGCAAATAAAAGGAATCTGACATTGTCATTTTCATCGGCTAAATTGGCCATTGATAATAAAATCTTGACGAATCAAAATTAATAAGTCAATGTCCCACTGCTCATTGATAGATGTTACCCGTTCGTCTTGAAACGATAACGCACTGGCTTCTGTAATGCATACGAATCTTGACTGCTCAACCATTCTCGCACGTAATCAATAGTAAAACCTGGATACTTCCGATTTAACACTTTAAATAACTTTTGTGGTCCTGCAAACGCGGCTGGATTGTTTTCATTAAAGTAGTACGTACTCGATATACGTTCCTTTTCTTCATTATTCATCCTTCCTTACACTAATGACTATGTACAGCGACTTTCCAATTTTATATATATCGACTCAAAGCGACGACTTGCCCAAAGCGACGATTTTCCTATAGCGACGATTTGCCCAGCGACAACTTGCCCAAAGCGACGATTTTCCCCTAGCGAGGATTTGCCCAGCGACGATTTCCCAATGTCTTTTTACACTACTGACAAAGTCTACTTTTGTCATTACATAGATTTCTTAAAGCAATGAATTTGATTGAAAATGTATTCAGAGAAACGCAATCCTTTTAATAAAGTGATGAAAGCTCAAACTAAGTTTGGGAAAACCAAGGAATTGTGTATTACACCATTTCATGGTAGGACATATGTGCACATCAGCGACACTAAAAATTGTTTTCAACTTGATGGCTCATTTGACTTGAGCAAGTCAAAATCGATATCATTCAGTTCAGAGGAAGTGAAGGAACTGAGTGCGCTGTTAGAGCACGTGGATCATTATGATGGAATATTCCATCGAAGAACACAGTTAAAACATATATATTTTCTTCAAAATCTTGTCCCTTGACACTATGAAAAGAAAAAAACCTCGATATGTTGTTTGTCAAAAGTACTGGTTATGTGTCCAGGAAGCAAGTTTTTTTTTTCTTCAATCACAGAAAATATTGGGTATGGCATAATTTATCAGTCACATGAAATATTGGTTATAAAAAAAATCACATTGGTTTTAATCAGGATATATTCGTTATATAAATATCACGGCTAGGTGCTAACACTTCTCTCAAAATATTGTGTATATGTGTGTGTGAGAAATTGATTGACATCGATTTCCTTTCTAATAAAGGATACATGTTTTATAGGATAGACAGAATGATTCAGGAAGGCTACAGAGTGTACAAAGAACGTCATAGGGACCTACCTCTCCCTCATCGGTAACGGCGGAGAGACACGTCTCTCTGCTACCTACACAGGCATATGGTGAGGCATCGAATGTTAGTGATACTTTTGGTTCATTTATTTTAAATGAAAACATATTTTCTCATCGATTGAATTAATCGTTAAAAATTGGATATTAAGTTACACAAGAAATCATTTTAATTTACAGGGAGTGTCCCAACAGGAGCAACGAGAGTTCTATATCGATCCAGAGAGGCGTGTTATTCTGTTTCATACAACATCGTCAAAAGAACAAAATGTAACTCAACCTTTTTGCCCCCCATTATCAAATAAAGACACTTTTATGCCTCGTTCGTACAAATAAGTAAATGATTTTTCATTCTCTTTTAGGCATCTCATCACGATATAGATCTACAAGGCATTCACGATGTCATAACACAGTTAAAGCATGTCAGTGTATGTATTCTTGCTTAATTACACTTTGAAAACGTTTTTTCTTTTTTCCCAGAAACATCTAATGAATTTATCAAAATTATCACTATAAATTCTGATATGTTGTATTATCTTTTCTTGTAGACAATTTCCCAATGGGAAAATCTACAGCAACAACAACAGCAGCAAGAACAACAACAACTCGTAAGTAAATACTACTTATTCTATCTTCAGAGTTATATATGTTCTGCGCAGTGTAGGAATCGGGACAATTCCGGAATTGTCCTGCGCAAAGTAGGAATTCCTACTTTGTCCGCCGATTCCGGAATTGTACCGGACGATTCTAGAATTGCGCAAGGGAGATCTATCGTATTGTGGTCAGATATGGTCTGTGCGCAAAGTAGGAATAGGCGTGGACAAAGTAAGAATTCAAAGCTTAGAGCAAAGTGATAGTAGTCTAGATATGTTGCAAAGGTTTCAGATTCTGGTAAGCATGATTCTCTTTTCGTTGTTTCATACATCTTATAACTGATGACTATACTTTATCTAGATTTTTTGATAACTCTATTATTCTATGAACGGCGTTTATTTGGTATCCAGAGGACAGAGGTTTTCACGATATACAATAATCTTATTTGTTATATCATGTCGGCCAAAATTTATTGACTGATTATACGGTGTTTAACGCCGTTCGTAACATCATTTATGTTATATCACGACAGCCAGTGCACCTATTCATGCTTTTCTGTGGGTATCTTTACCATTACATGCACCGTATAATATTATTTCCATGTCACAGGCTGCTTTCCCACATACATGTAACTATCGTCGACACAATGATCAGCGGTAAGAAAGGATTGAATCCTGTCGCAATGACTATCACCAGTCCTCGGAAAGTAATTGGCCGAGCCGGAAATCGTGCCACCAATTCCCTGTTCTCAGGTCCTGCACGCTACCGACTGAGCTTTTAGGCTCGGCACCAAAATTCAAAAATACGATGCTAGGCACATGGTTTATTATTAACGTAGCTATTCCAGCTTTTGCATGTTATGGTGCCTTTCAACGGTATTTCAGTTTGAACTTACTTCAAAACATCATAAATATTAAACCCTGTCAACCAATAGTCTTCTGTACTAACGTACAAACATCAATAATACCGATAAGAAAATGATGAAAAAAAAAACTAACTTTGTCTGCTATTCCTTCTTCGCGAAGGGAAACAAAAGATTCTCACTTTGTCCCGATTCCTACTTTGCGCAAGGACAATTCCGGAATTGAACTGTGCCAGGTAGGAATTCTTACTTCGCCTGACAAAGTGAGAATTCCTACTTTGCGCAGGACAATTCCGGAATTGTCCCGATTCCTACTTTGCGCAGAACATATATATGAACATTCATCGAATAAAGTATTTTTTCTTTCATATATTTCACAGATTGACCCTCAGCTACTAGAAGATGAGATCTTCTATGCTGTAAGTAAACTTCTAGACATTTGGGTTTTTTTTTTTTTTTTTTTTCTTGTTTCAATTATATATCAGATTCCACTTGCACAACCACAAGCTGAAAACTTTCGAGCATTTTAAATCCATGTGAATTTACTTCTATATATTTAGAAAAATGAATTTTTTATGGGCAGTTCCTTGTTTGTTGTATTTTATAATGACCCAAAGCTAAAGATTGAACTCCATCTTCTAAAAGAAATCGTTTGTCATCAAAACAAGATAAGCCAACTTTAGAGATTTTCTCGCAGTAGATTTGATGGTCATATGACGGCTTCGAACTACATTCATTTCAGAAGTTAATTTAGATTCATTAAGAATATGCATGCATATCATTAAAAATACCTTTAGTCCGATAGCTAATCAAAAAAGAATCTGTATCTGTCATCTGGAGTTGCACTTTATTCCCATATATAGTGATTTCAAAAGAAATCATACATAGTACGCTTTGACAAATCTATCAGTCATCCCAATGTAGATGGGTTTGTTGAGTTTCACTTGCTAAGTTCCACACCAACCAGGTCTTCTGAGAAGATTCGATGAGTCTTGTAGGATGCTTTGGATGAGAATTTCTTCAACCTTTTTTTCTGTATTACATAACTCTACAGTGCGATGCTTTCGTAGATTCTCCATAGTTTTACCTGAAGAAAAAAAAGTATGAGTATATGATTCCAACTGATATGGTAAGTAAATTATTACTATTCATTCATAGATATAATTTGAAGGATTATGTTTGTCTCATGATCTTAAATTAATAATTAATATTTTTCTAATAAATTATTTTGATAAACTTATTTTTATTTAAAATAACAGTCTCTATGCAAAAGAGGAACAATTATTAAAAGTACTTACCAAAACAAGAATTGTTAAAAAGTTTTATCTGTGTTCTTTTAAATGCAGGCGTTGTTTGCTGTCTTCGACGAGTGTTGAATTCATTGTAGGCTTTCATAAATGCTTTTTGGTGAAATTAATCAAGGATCCTGTGTATTTTCTTTAATTTCATTCCAAGTTGAAGGAGGAGACAGCTGCAGATTCTGATAGTGAAGAATGTAGTTTTTGTCTTCCAAAGTAGTAAGTAATTTTTAGCTCTACTGGCTGAAAGCCACCAGAGCTTATGTCATGGCGGGGTTTCCGTCGTCCGTTAGTCTTTTTTTTTGTTTACGCGATAAAATCTGCATTTGTTGTCAGATTTTCTTGAAACTTGCACAGATATTGTTGTCTTATCAATAGCTTCAACCCTTATGATTTTGAAAAATAAAACCAACAATATGGGAAAAGTAGCCATTTCAAATTGAAAATTTCAAATTCTTGTTTTCGCGATGAAGTCTGCATTTCTCATCAGATTTTCATGAAACTTGCACAGTTTATTAATCTGATCAATAACTACATCCCTATTGATTTTGAGAAAAATCCAACAAATAATATGGGAAAAGTAGCCATTTCCAGTTGAAAATTTCCAATTCTGCATTTATTGCTAGATTTAAGTGAAACTTGCACAGTATGTTTATCTCATCAATAGCTTCAACCCTATTGAATTTGAAAAAAATCCAACAAACAGTATTGGAAAAGTAGCCATTTCAAGTTGAAAATTTCAAATTTTTGTTTACAGATAAAGTCTGCATTTCCAGTCAGATTTTCATGAAAATCACAGTTTGTTTATCACATCAGTAGCTTCAACCCTATTGATTTCGAAAAAATTCCAATAAACAATATGGGAAAAGTAGCCATCTCAAGTTGGAAAATTTAGAATTCTTGTTTACGCGATAAAATGTGCATTTGTAATCAGATTTTTGTGAAACTTGCAGAGTTTGTTAATCTCTCAATAGCTTCAACTCTATGGATTTTGAAAAAAAAATCCAACAAATAGTATGGGAAAAGTAGCCATTTCAAGTTGACTGCCAGTAGGGCATATTGAGGCCCTTCAGGGCCTTCTAGTTCACCTTTAGCTCTAGGTGCAAGTTTGTCCGTGTAGTGATACAATTTTTTCAGCATTTTCTGGGCATATGGAATGATGAATGAATGAATGTTGTTTTATGGCGCATCGACAGCTTTGGTCATTTAGCACGCATATCTGTGTTAAAAGTTAAGAAAAGTGGAGTTGTTTAAATTGAATAAAGTTTGAATATGTTAATGACAATAAAAGAATTGAATTAAAAGGCATGTATAAAGGGCATTATCGAGATACAGGGCAATCCCTATATACTCGAAAGTTATAAATGATAAGATTTAAAAATGTGATAAAAAGGTTAGAAGTCAATGTTTGGTTGATAAAAGGAGGTTTTTAAATGAAAAAGAAATATGTTCATTTATAATGTGCATAAAATATATTGAGTGGCTAGGCAATCTGGGCATATGGTCATAGTTGTTCATTAGGTATAAATTTGCGTACAGGTGTCAGTGGACATTATGACCGTCATGTAAATTCTCTGGATATTCCAAATCAACCTCCAAAATATACCCCTCTGAGCTATCCTCTGATGTTCGTGTTGCATCAAAAGTGTCTATTTCCTCAGAAGAAAGGAAATTAAAGAAACCATTACGTAGTTTTTCCGACATACTATAACCATACAAATTGTTTACGTCATAGTAGGCCAAAAAGGAATGTTCTATTTTGGAGTTGTAGTCATTTTGGTAAGGGTTATTAGCTTTTTGATATGTTAGAAATTTGACTAATCCCACCCCTTGTCCCGCTTTCAACTGACAGAATCATATTTAAGTCCGCTAAGTCTGGGTGTTCGACTGCCATGGTATGACCTTAGCTGTTAAAGTGGCGTTAAACCCCAATACAACCAACCATACTTTTTTATCCCCTGCTGAAGGCAACGTGAATATGGTAATAGTAACCGACTGTCATTGTGTCCATCCACTTTCTTCTCTGGAGAAAACTTAAAAACTTGGGAGTTATGAACATGAAACTTTACAGATAAATAGATCTCATCTAGGAGAAGGGCAGCGCACAATAACCATTACTATTGATTGAGTATTTAATAAGTTATTGCCCTTTGTTATTTTTCAAACTTAAATTTTGTCCAGAGCATAACTCTAAAACTATTTGAGGTATAAACATGAAACTCCACAGGTGGATTGATCTCATCAAAGAGAAGTGTAGTACACAAGAATCATAACTCTTGATAGCATAATATAGGAGTTATTTTCATTCTTTAAACTATGTGCTCCATATCTTCTATCCAGAAACCATTCAGCAGGGGACTAACTTTTTGCTTGAAATGTAGTTTTTAGTTTTATCATGTAGTTTTTAGTTTTATCATATAGTCAAAGGTAAGGACTATGATATGTATATTTAGTTCCAAACCTTATGTGCCAAAAGGTGTGGTAAAAGAGATTATGAATAATGAACCCCCTTTATGTATAGCATAGAAATGATAACACAGTCTTACAAAACAAAGAGTAAGTGTTTTAAACCTTATGCAAACAAGTAACGAAGATGTACATGTACTAATGCATAGACAATGGGTGTTAGTTTGGAAGGGGGGGGGTTTATATGCACATATATTTTTATAATTCTCCACCTGTTAGCTGTTTTGATAGTTATCTTGTACTTGATGGTTTATGCTAAGGTTTACAATTATAAAGATAACAATTACTGGTTGTTTCATTCTCTTTCATATTACTTATTGTGTTCCTTAAAACCCTATTTTGAGACTTATCCATAGCGAAATAGGTCTACATCAAGTCAAAACTGTTATCAATGCCTCTTCATTTAAACCAATAACGACTTCTCTCTTTCTTGTGGAAAAGCAACCAGTTGTCATGACATCGTGTGTATGCGGCGAAACATAGGAGAAGTTACACTATATCTTAATATAACATAGAAAATTCAGAAAAGCAATAGAACCTCGTTATAATTGTGCTGTCTGATCTTGATCTACACTGGTTACAATTTCCCTAAGCCTAGTCTTGGTTATTTACCTATAGCGAATAAATAAATAAGCTTTTATCGCGAAACACATAATATATTTAAAAACATTTTCCAATAATACTCATAACTTGGAAAAGGTACTTACTAAAGGCACATTATATCTTTTTCCATAATGTAAAAAATACATTCATTTACATTTGTCATGAAGAGTTACGTATAAAATATGAATGTTTTTTTTTTCAATCAAATTTATCTGCTACCTAGCAGAACAAAATTTGATAAATACACATTTATACAATAGTCCGTTTTGAATATTGGAAATAAAAACTCATCAAATAGAGAAAGTATTTCTATTGGTAGATGGTCAGTTGCAGTAGTGAATGCTTATGAATCGCACGTCTTGGATGTGGTAGATCTTGTTGATGGATTCCGACTGTGCATATCACACAATCTACGCCCTGTGGATAAAGAACGACTAGATATCTTTTGAAGGCTAATTGCTAACTTCATTCCTCTGGAGCGTAGCAGGAGTAAATCATTTCAAAGTCGATGTCGTCATCGCTAGAATAGACATCTGATTCGTGGTCAGAAAGTTGATCGAAAAAGTCTGAATAACTCATGACCCTGAAATTATTCTCTTCTGTTGCCATATGTTCATTATCCGAAAGTAGAAGAATCTCCTCAAATTCTTCGTCAGTAATGTCTTCATTAATACTGTTTTTTCTTCACTTGCTTGTGCTGTGGTTTCACTTAAATCTACAGTGGGCTCATCATTGACCTGGCTTTCATCAGCATTTAAATTGTATTGACTAGATTCAGAAATATCTGACATGTCCGTACAAGATAATCCTTCCGAGATCAGCACAAAGAGTTTACAAAATAACGTCTTAAACACAATACTTAATAAGAAATGATACTAGAACAACTTAAGTTCACCCCGAATTACTAAAGATTAAAATAGAAAGTTGGCAATAAATGTTCCATTATTTAAATATCTGTAAAAAATGTTTCATAAATCAAAGTAAAACTAACCAAAATTATCAGAATGTGTTAATCCGCCAATTGGAAAAAACCTAAAAAGCTGAAATAATGATGCCCCCCTTTCATGTTTCATAAAGTGGTATTACACCTTTTCTCGGGACATTTGGTTATAACTAAACCGTATCAGTAATACTTTTTTCCGTACAGAAATTTTATTTTTTGTGTTCGATTTCCCGTGGTTTATTCTTTCAAATATATCGGACATTTTAAATCTATTAAATAGAATTGAAACAAAAAAAAATTGACACTGAGATTGAAAAACTCAACTCCATTATGACTGTGAAAAGTGTTAAGTGTTGTGCAGGCAGAACAAACGATACTGAAATCTGCAATTGATGCTGTAAAGATACAGACTGGCATTAGTAATCTAGAAGATATTAGAATTGTTCGTGTTATACCAAGTGATCAATAAAAAGTTTAACTATGATTAGCTCCACTGGCCGAAGGCCAGCGGGCTTATGTCATGGCCCGTTGTCCGTCGTGCGTCCGTCCGTTAACGTTTTCTTTAAACATCTTCTATGAAACTACCCATCCAATTTTGATGAAACTTCACAGAAATGATCCTGCCATGGTCCTCTTCAGAATTTCTTGAAAGAATTTAATTCCTTCAAACACTCTGGTTGCCATGGCAACAAAACTGAAATATTTTTAAAAATCTTTGAAAATCTTGTCTGAAACCGTAAGGCCTAGAGCTACCAAATTTGGCATGTAGCTATATCTAGTGGACCTCTACCAAGGTTCTTCGAATTATAGCCCTGGGGTCAAAATTGGCCCGCCCCAGGGGTCACAAGTTTTACATGGGCTTATTTAGGGAGAACTTTAAAACTCCTCTCTACCTAGGCATGGAGCCTAGGGCTACCAAATTTGGGATGTTGTTTTATTTAGTGGACCTCTACCAAGAATGTCTAAATTATAGCCCAGGGGTCAAAATTGGCCCCGCCCCGGGGGTAACAAGTTTTACATGGGCTTGTATAGGGGGAACTTAAAAATTCTTCTTCCACCTAGCTTAGGGCCTAAGGCTACCAAATTTGGCATGTAGCTGGGGGTCAAATTTGGCCCAGCCCCGGGGGCTAACAAATTTTACATGGGCTTTGTCGCATCTAGCTATAAGGACTAGGGCTATCAAATTTTGCATGTAGCTTTATCTAGGGGGTCTCTACCAAGGGTGCCCAAAAGTATAGCCC
Source organism: Tridacna crocea (assembly GCA_943736015.1). NCBI lineage: Eukaryota > Metazoa > Mollusca > Bivalvia > Cardiida > Cardiidae > Tridacna > Tridacna crocea. The sequence goes on along the minus strand of OX031057.1, from coordinate 12,712,084 downwards.
TGGGGTCAAATTTAGCCCCCGTCACAGGGGATCACAATTTTTGCATTGGCTTATAAAGGGAAACTTTAATAATCTACTTATATATAGCCATAAGGCCTAGGGCTACAAAATTTTGCATGTAGCTTTATCTAATGGACTTCAAAAATCTTCGTGTTTATAACCACACATTCTAGTTTCATATTGTAGGTCTTGGGTCAAAATTGGCTCCATCCAGGGATCAGAAGTTTAACACGGGCCTCAAGATATAGTCACTTTAATTTTTACATTTTGCTAGGTAGCAGGTAAATTTGATTGAAAAAAAACATTCATATTTTATTCGTAACTCTTCATGACAAATGTAAATGAATGTATTTTTTACATTATGGAAAAAGATATAATGTGCCTTTAGTAAGTACCTTTTCCAAGTTATGAGTATTATTGGAAAATGTTTTTAAATATATTATGTGTTTCGCGATAAAAGCTTATCAGAAGTTTAACACGGGCCTCAAGATATAGTCACTTTAATTTTTACATTAATCAAGGGAAATAACTCTTTTTATGAAAGATTAAGTTTGGTACTATTTATCTCCCTTGATTATCGAACTGCATCGACATATGATTGGTGCTAGACATTAAGTTTTTTGATAGAAAATATTCTGTTTTCAAGTGTTATTCATTTTTTTGATGCTAATTTATGCTCACATGAGGTGAATAATAAATTCAGAGTAAGGTTTCTATCATTCAGCTTATTTCTCCAAGGATTTTACCTTTCATGCTAATGAATTAACCTGCTTGTACTGCCTGACATGAAAGCTTCGGGAATAAATGTTTCGAAGCGAACTAAATGGTCGAGAGTGTCTCTTAGTTTACTAAACCCGCTCTGGGCGGTTGCAATAAGTTTGTTTTTTTCCAAAAACCAAACAAGCCGGTCATTGACCATCCTTTCCATGGTTTTACAAATACAACTTGTTAAGGCTATAGGGCGATAATTGGCAGGATTCGTCGAGTCTTTATCCGGTTTTAGGTATCATAGACAAATTTCAGAGAAAAGGCTGGAAGAATCAGTCGACATGAGTTGGGATAGCACCACAAGACGGGAAAGTTCATACGTTTTTGTGGCGTTCATCGAAAAATGAAGATCCTGACGAGTATGAATTCAAAAGATTAGTGTTTGGGGTATCTGCACCTCCATTTTTAGCACAGTTAGTATCTAGACACAATGCAAAGCTATATCAGAAGGAGTATCCACTTGCAGCTGAGACAGTACTTTTGTCTACGTATATGGATGATAGTTGAAAATGAGGAAAAAGGAATAGAACTGTATAAAGAATTGAATAACATTTGGGCAAAAAGCTGGAATGTTCCCTCACAAATGCTTATCAAGCTCTAAAGTAGTATTGGAATGCATACCAGTTGAAAATAGAGCGCAAAAAGTAGATTTGACTAAAGAAGAGCTTCCAAGAATAAAAACACTAGGAGTCTTTTGGGAAGTTGAAAATGACATGTTCAAGTTCGATTACAACCCTTTTAGTGCTGACAATGAAATTTCCAAGAGACTATTTAAAGAAAATAGCTACATTGTTTGATCCACTGGGATTTTTGGCTCCTTACCTTATTACTGCGAAGATTCTTATGCAGGATGTATGGATCTCTAAAATAGACTGGAATGAGCCTATTGAGACGGAGACAAGCAAGAAAATTTCAGTATGGTTTGATAAACTCCCAAAAGTAAGTGAAATAAAAATTCCAAGGTGTTTGACAGGTGAAAAGGAATGTAGGCAAATGACAATCCATTTATTCAGTGATGCTTCAGATAGGGCCTATGGAGCAGTAATATATGCAAGAACTGAGCATTCGAATGATGAAATTTCAATTAGGTTAATATCAGCTAAAAGTAAAGTAGCGCCTTTATCATTAACAGTTACTGTTCCAAGGTTAGTGCTGCATTGCTGCATTAATGAGTTTAAAATTATCACAAACAGTTGTAAAAGCTTTAGAAATGGATATTAATCAGACCACATTTTGGACAGATAGTGTGGATGTAGCATACTGGTTAAATAATCAAGTTCGTGTGTTCAAACCTTTCGTAGCAAGCAGACTAGCAGAAATACACAAATGAATGAATGGTGTTTTATGGAATGAATGGATGAATGAATGGTGTTTTATGGCCCGTCGACAACTAAGGTCATATTGGGCGCACTTACCTATAAAATCAAGCTTCTACTTTAAGTTATACTGTGAAACATTGAAACAGATGAGAAATAATGAAGTAGTAACCTTGTTTACAGGGTAAAAAGTTTACTTTGAATAGGTCAATAGGCCTTAAAATGTAATACTTATAAATTAAACAACAAAAATAAATATTGAGAAACAGGGCTTCCCTATTTACTCGAACATTTTTATAGAACCCCCTTTAAGGAGGATAAAGACCATCAGTGAAAAGTGAAATGTCAAAAAAGTAAAACTAAATCTTCTTAAAAAGGTTAACTTCTTTCAGGAAATCAAACAGTGATTCTAACTTCACAGTATCAAACAAAGTTTTTAAACTGTCAACATGAAAATACTTATCCCTATACGGTGCAAGATCTGTGCACTCGATCAGTAAATGCTGGACAGAAAAAAATGTATTGCACGGGATACATACAGGAGGCTCTTCTCCTTAGAGAAGATACGAGTGCATCATATGGCTATGACCTATTCTCAAACGGGCCAAAATAATTTCTTCTCGACGGTTCGATCGTAAGCCCGGAAGCCATTCACCTGTATTTGGCTTGATATTGTATAATTTGTTTTCTTGATTTGAAGGATCACTCCAGGATCTTTGTCAAACACCATGAATAAAACTATTAATAAGAGGCTTAAAATCACTAAAAGGAACTTTAAACGGTAAAATTTCTAGTAATAATGCGTCCTTGGCAGCTTTATCTGCCTCTTCATTACCACTAATACCAATATGGCTGGGGAGCCAGCAGAAAACTATATCAGCTCCTTCGCATAATCTGGACAATTTCTCAAGGAGATTGACTACTAGAGGATTATCCGTTTTCTCGCTCTCAAGTGCTTGCATAACTGATAAAGAATCAGTATATATAATGTATCGCCAATAGCCATCTTGTTCAATATGGTTGAGGGCAAGGTCTATCGCTTTTAGCTCCCCAGAGAAAATAGACGAATTATTCGGTAATCGGAACTGATACAATTCACCGTCAAGGATGGCAGCTGAAGCAACTTTTTCCCCATCTTTTGAACCATCTGTATAGATTTCTTCATGAGTTTAATATTGTTCTTTGACTTCAAGGAATTTATTTTTGAAAATCATCGGATCTGTAGTAGCTTTCTTATCTGAAGCAACATTGTAAAGATAAGTTGGACTTTTGAAAGTCCATAAAGGAACCTCAGAAATCCTATGGCTTGCTACATCTTCGAGATCACAATCTAGGCAATTCATATCCGCTTCACAGCGTAAACTAAAAGGAGGTATAACTTTCTCTCTTTTTAAAAAATCATTCTTGTACAATGGTTCAAATACTATTTCATGAGTTGGATTGTCAGGATTTGACTTTAAGTAATATTGCAAGGAGAGTTTCTATCTACGTAAATTTAGAGATGGTTCATTAGCTTCAGCATATAAGCTATTGACGGGAGATGTCCTGAAAGCGCCAAGTGCTAATCGTAAACCTTGGTTGTGGATAGAATCCAACTTCCGAAGGTAAGATTGTCGTGCTGAGCCATATACGACACAGCCGTAATCTAACTTGGAACGGACAAGTGATCTATATAGTCTTAGTAAGACTTTTCTGTCGGCTCCCCAGTCCATACTGGAGACAACTCGTAAAAGATTAAGAGCTTTTTGGCATTTATTACTTAAGTAATTGATGTGTGGAATAAACGACAGTTTATAGAGTCAAATAAAGGACCTAAAAATTTGAATTCAGGAACGACTTCAATTTGTATTTCATCAAATGTAAGTTCAGGATCCAAGTGTAATTTTCTTGATTGGCAGAAATGCATGCATTTGGTCTTGGTTTTAGAAAATTTGAAACCATTTTCTCTTGACCACTTGCTTAAATTATTCAGTACTTGCTGTAACTGCCGCTATATTGTATGCATATGTTTGGATCTATAGCAAATACAGAAGTCGTCAACATACAAAAAGCATTCCACGCCAGGGCACACAGACTTCACAATATTGTTGATTTTGACACTGAACAGTGTAACAGAGAGAATGCTTCCCTGGGGAACGCCCATTTCTTGTTCATGAGGGTTTGAGAATCTCCAACCCGAACTCTAAACTGACGTTCATTCAAAAATGCCGAAATGAAATAAGCAAGGCGACCTCTTACACCGAAATCATGGAGGTCATTCATGATTCCATACTTCCATGTGGTATCGTAAGCACTTTCGAGATAAAAAAACACAGAAACAACATGTTCCTTTTTAATAAAAGCTTCACGAATAAAAGTTTCGAAGCGAACTAAATGGTCGAGAGTGCCTCTTTGTTTACGAAAACCGCTTTGAACGGTAGCAATAAGTTCGTTTTTCTCTAAAAACCTAACAAGTCGGTCGTTGACCATCCTTTCCATGGTTTTGCAAATACATCTTGTTAAGGCTATAGGGCGATAATTGGTAGGATTTGTCGAGTCTTTACCCGGTTTTGGTATGGAAATTACAATGGCCTCTTTCCAGGAATCTGGCAGAATACCAGTATGCCAGACTTGATTAAAGATGCGAAGTAAACTGTCGAGGGATCGAAATGGTAAATGCTTCAAAAACTGGTAATGGATGTTGTCACATCCAACAGCAGTGTCATGACACTTCTTTAATGCTTTCCTCAATTCTTTCATAGTGAAATCTTTATTGTAATGTTCATTGTTATTCGACTTAAAATTTAGCTTTGTTTTTTCTTTAATATTTTGAAATTTCTGAAATGCTGTCGAATAATTTAAAGAAGAGGATTTCTCTGCAAATGTATCAGCTAAGACATCTGCATTGTCTGCTTTGAAGGTGACGACATCATCACCAACATTGAAGTGTCCAACATTTAATGAGGAGTTTTTGCCGTTAATTTTTCGGATCATGTCAGATGTCTTTTTGACAGACGATCTAGAGTTTAATCTAGACACGTACTGTCGCCAAGACGCACGTTTACTTTGCTTGATAGTCCGACGTGCTTTTGCACGAGCAATTTTAAACTTTGAAAGATTTTCCTGAGTCGGTCTCAGGCTAAATTGTCTCAGAACAGATTTTCTTTGTGTTATAGCCTTTTTGCAATCATTAAACCATGGCTTGTTTGGGTGCTTTGGATTTGTCGAAGTTCGAGGAATTGACTTTTCAGCAGCCGAATAAATGAAGGAAGTGAAGAGCTCAGCAGGATTTTCACAATCTTCAAAAGCACTGGAATGAATTGTTTGTTCGCAATGAATTCTGAATTGTTCCCAATTCGCTTTGTGAAGCTGCCGGCGTTGAGGACGTTGTTGTACTGAAGGTCCTACTTCCGATACTTTTATAGGGAAGTGATCACTTTCATGAAGGTCATCACAAACCTTCCAGTTAAAATCTGGAATAATTCCAGGGCTGCAAATAGTAAGATCCAGTGATGAGTAAGAACCAGTAGCAAGATGAAGATAGGTCGAGGACTTATCATTTAGCAGAACAAAGTCGTGCTTCGTGATAAAATCCTTAATAATTTGACCCTTGCCATTAGTATCTGAACATCCCCATAATGTATGATGGGAATTAAAATCGCCCATTAAAATGAAAGGCTTCGGCAATTGAGCCACAAGATCATCAAGTTTTCTAACATCAATTGGTAAACTAGGTGGAAGATAAATGGAACATAAAGTAATGGCCTTGTTGAGAGTAATGTTTACTGCAACGGCTTGTAAGGTAGTGTTAAGCTTTACACAATGGTGTGGGACACTGTTTTTCACAATGACAGCAACACCTCCTGAAGCTTTATCGTTATCAGTAAAGTTTTTCAAGTAACAAGAGTGATACTTCAAAGAAAACTTGTCCGAGTCTTTAAGTAATGTTTCCTGTAAACAAAGCGCTACTGGATGTTGTTCGTTAGTTCAGAGATTTGATTCCTCGACGTTACCTTTAACGCTTCGACAATTCCATTGCAGAATATTGTTAGTCATAAGAAAATTGAGAATTAGGAAAATACCACAGAGTTTTGGAAGTATGTGTTTGTTCATTTTTTGTTATTCAGTTTGATGATTCGGCCTTGCCTATTTGTATTTGACTCTGATTGCGAGTCTTCCGCCTCCATCAAGACAATGGAAGCGGTTATGTTGTTGAATTGAGTCATCAGATTCCTTTGGAAGGCGATCTGATGAAAGCTGTGGAGATTTATTTCTTCTTCGGCCAGGGCTGCTTGAAGCCTTTGCCTGTGCAATATTTGACTTTTTAGCTCACCTGAGCACAACGTGCTCAAGGGGAGCTTTTAGGGTCACTGGCTGTCCGTCGTCAACAATTCTTTAAACATCAACTTCTCCTAAACCACTGGGCCAATTTGGACCAAACTTGGCAGGAATGTTCCTTGGGAGGTCCTCTTTAAAAATTGTTCACAGAATTTGATTCCGTCAAAAACACTGGTTGCCATGGCAACCAAATGGAATTTTTTAGCAAATTCTTTAAAAATCTTCTCCTCTGAAACCGCTGGTCGGATTTTGAAATTATTTCACAGATATGTTCCTTGGGTGACCCTTTTCAAAATTTGTTCGTGAAATTTTGATCCGTCAAAAATTGTGGCTCTGGTGAATGGGGGCTACTTGCACTATTCAGAAATCAAGGAATTCTTTAAAAATCTTCTCTGAAACCGCTGGTCGGATTTTGAAATAATTTCACAGAGTTGTTCCTTGGGTGACCCTTTTCAAAAATTGTTCGTGAAATTTTGATCCGTCAAAAAACGTGGCTCTGGTGAATGTGGGCTACTTGCACTATACAGAAATGAAGGAATTCTTTAAAAATCTTCTTCTCTGAAACCGCTGGTCAGATTTTGAAATAATTTCACAGAGTTGTTCCTTGAGTGACCCTTTTCAAAAATTGTTCGCGAAATTTTGATTGGTCAAGAAACATGGCTCTGGTGAATGGGGGCTACTTGCACTATAGGGAAATGAGGAAATTCTTAAAAAATTTTCTTCTTTGAAACCGCTGTTCAGATTTTGAAATAATTTCTCAGGGATGTTCCTTGGGTGACCCTGTTCAAAAAGTGTTTGCGAAATTTTGATTGGTCAAGAAACATGGCTCTGGTGAATGGGGGCTACTTGCACTATAAGGAAATGAAGAAATTTTTAAAAATTCTTCTTCTCTGAAACGGCTGGACAGATTTTGAAATGATTTCACAGAGATGATCCTTGGGTGACCCTTTTAAAAACGTGTTCACAAAATTTTGATCCGTCAAGAAACATGGCTCTGGTGAATTGGGGCTACTTGCACTATATGGAAATGAAGAAATTTTTGAAAATTCTTCTACTCTGAAACCCCTAGTCAGATTTTAAAATAATTTGACAGAGATGTTCCTTGGGTGATCCTTGGTCTTGAGAATGGGGGCTACTTGCACTATATGGGCACGATGAAATTCTTGAAAATTCTCTTTCTCTGAAATGCCTGGTCAGATTTTAAAAGAAATTTTCTGAAATGTTCCTTGGGTGACCCTTTTCAAAACTTGTTCGTAAATTTTGATCCATTAAGAAACATGGCTCTCGTGGATGGAATGAATGAATGAATGTTGTTTTATGGCGCATCGACAGCTTTGTCATTTAGCGCGCATATCTATGTTAAAAGTTAATAAAAGTGGAGTTGCCAAAATTGCATAAAGTTTGAATGCATTAATGATAATAAAAGAATTGAATTAAAAGGTATGCATAAAGGGCATTATCGAGATACAGGGCAATCCCTATATACTCAAAAGTTTTAAATGAGAAGATTTAAGAATGTGATAAAAAGGTTAGAAGTCCATGTTTGATTGAGAAAAAGAGGTTTTTAAATGAAAAAGAAATATATTCATATATCATGTGCATAAAATATGATATTGAGTGGCTGGGCAATCCCTGCCTACTCAACAGTTTTAGATTAAAGATGAATATTGCAGGAATTAAGAATAGTGTAAAAAGATAAGTAAGAAACTCAAGAGTAAATATCACAGTTTATTGTAAATGCCAATCTCCTTTATGAAAGCGATAATAGATTCAACGCTGACAGAATCGAAAAGATTCTTTAAACTATCGACGTTGAAATATTTTGAACGAACTGGCTGAAAGTCAACGCAATCTAATAGGATATGTTTTAAAGAAAATGTTGCATTGCATGGAACACATTCAGGGGCATCATCTCTGGTCAAGAGCCAGGAATGTGTGATGCGTGAATGGCCAATTCGAAGTCGTGCAATTATCACTTCTTCTCGACGAACAGACCTGTAAACGGGGTACCATTCACCAAGGGATGGTTTAACTGAATGCAGTTTATTGAAAACATCAGCATCCCACTGGGATTGCCAAGAAGATTGGATATGTTTTAAAACGGAGGATTTAAAATCAGTGTGAGGAACTTTAAGATCTGAAATGGGAAGGTTAAGTGCAGATTTGGCCGATCTATCAGCATTTTCATTGCCTTTGATGCCTACATGACTTGGAAGCCAGCAGAACACCAATCTATTCGTTGAAGAAATTTGTGAGATCCTTTCAAGTAAACTACAGATTAAGGGATTCTCAAGTTGTTGATTTGAAAGGGCCTGTAATGTTGACAAAGAGTCCGAAAAGATAATGAAACGGTTGAAATTAGAACGTTCAGCTAGATTAAGGGCAAGATCAATTGCTTTAATTTCAGCAGAGAAGATAGAGGAGTTGTTTGGAAGGCGGCACTTTAAGCTCCTTTGTCCATAATTAGCGGCAGCTGCTACCGAATTGCCTTCTTTAGATCCATCTGTATAGATGGGTTTGAAGGAAAAATAATGCTCCTTTATCTCGTTGTATCTGGCATGAAACACAGTTCTATCCGTGACAGACTTTTTGTCAGATGCAAGGTCAAATCTGAATTCTGCACTGTTAAACGTCCATGGAGGAATTTCAGAGATTTTATAGTTGGCAATGGAATCAGTGTCTATGCCAAGATTATCTACTATGGGCTCCATGCGGATACCAAATGGAGGAATAACATTTGGTTTCCTTTCAAAAAGATCTTTATATTGGGGTTTAAAAACAACTTCATGAGTTGGATTAAAACGATTTGACTTAAGTTTTAAAAAGTATTGAAGTGAGAGTTTTTCCCTCCTGTAAGAAAGAGAAGGTTCATTAGCCTCAACATAGAGGCTATTAACGGGAGAAGTTCTGAAAGCTCCAAGTGCAAGACGAAGACCTTCGTTGTGAATAGAATCGAGAATTTTCATGTAAGATTTACGGGCAGATCCGTATACAATCGATCCATAGTCTAATTTAGAGCGAACTAAAGACCGATAAAGCCGCAAGAGAACTTTACGGTCTGCTCCCCATTCAGAATGGGCCACAACCTTAAGAAGATTAAGAGCCTTCTTGCACTTCTTTTTAAGTGCAGTGATGTGAGGAAGGAAGGAAAGCTTTCTGTCAAAGATGACTCCAAGAAATTTGAACTCAGAAACGACTTCAATTTTAGTTCTGTCCAAATACAGCTCAGGGTCTGGATGAACACCTCGTAGATTGCAAAGGTGCATGCATTTAGTTTTGGATTTGGAAAATTTTAAGCCATTTTCATCAGACCACGTTTGCAGTTTGTTGAGACACTGTTGAAGTTGTCTCTCAATAATATTCATATTTCGAGATCTGAAGCATATAACGAAGTCATCAACATAAAGGGAACAGTCTACACCAGGACAGATAGCTTTGACAATACTGTTTATTTTTACACTGAAAAGTGTAACAGAGAGAATACATCCTTGGGGTACACCCATCTCCTGTTCACGGGCTCCCGAGACAGTATTACCAACTCGGACGCGGAAAAGACGTTTATCCAAGAAGGCTGAAATAAAAAGAGGAAGACGGCCTCGAAGACCAAAGTCATGTAAGTCTTTAAGAATTCCGTATTTCCAAGTCGTATCGTAAGCGCTTTCAAGGTCGAAAAAGACAGATACTACATGCTGTTTATTAATAAAGGCTTCTCTGACAAAGGTTTCAAAGCGGACCAGATGATCTATAGTGCAACGCTGGCGCCGAAATCCACTCTGTGCATCAACGATGAGGTTATTTTTTTCTAAATACCAGACAAGCCTGTCGTTGACCATACGTTCCAAGGTCTTGCAGAGACAACTAGTAAGAGCTATTGGACGATAGTTAGCGGGGTCACCAGCATCCTTGCCAGGTTTTGGGATAGGAATGACTAGTGCCTCTCGCCAGGATGAAGGAAAATCGCCTGATTGCCAGACATCATTAAAAATGTCAAGTAAAACTGAGAGAGAAGTAAAAGGTAAGTGTTTTAAAAACTGGTAACGAACTTTATCTTGGCCAGGACAAGAATCGTAAGCTTTATTCAGAGCAGATTTTAATTCTTTAAAGGTGAAGAGTTTATTATAATGCTCTGAATTTGGAGAATTGAAATTAAGCTTTTTCTTTTCTTCTCGGGTTTTATTCCTCTGAAACTTTTCAGAATAGTTTACAGAGGAAGACTTTTTGCAAAAGGTGTCCGCAAGAGCATCAGCTATATCTTTGGGCGATTCCAACGAAGTATTGTTAACTTCAAGGTGATTAAGAGGGGGCTGGCCTTTGCCATTGATCTTTCTGATCATGTCCCAAGTTTTTTTAGTGGTAGTTCTACTATTTAATTTAGAGACATATTGTCTCCAAGCCTTACGCTTACTTTCTCTAATGGTTCGACGAGCCTTTGCTCTGGAAATACGGAAAAGATTATGATTTTCTTTGGTAGGTCTGAGGTTAAACTTTTTAAGGGCTTGTTTTCTGTCTTTGACAGCTTGTTTACAATCATCATTGTACCAAGGCTTGTCAGGACGTTTTGGATTTGTCGAGGTCTGAGGGATGGATTGTTTTGCTGCATCAATCAATAGGGAAGTAAAAAGTTTTGCAGGATCATCGCAATCTCTAAATTTGTTATGTGTAATGGTTTGTTCACAAAGGCTTTCAAATTTATCCCAATTGGCTTTCGAAAGCTTCCATTTCTGTGGTCGTACACTGCTAGATGGTTGTGTAGACGAAAAGATAATGGGGAAATGATCACTTCCGCACAAATCATCAGTCACTTTCCATGTGAAATTGGGAAGTAAGACTGGGCTGCATAAGGTTAAATCAATAGAAGAGTAAGACCCAGTTGCTGGATGCAAGTAGGTTTTGGATTTGTTATCATTCATAAAAGACAAAGAATTGTTCGAAATGAAGTTTTCCAACTGTAAACCTCTCTGGTTCGTGTCATCGCAACCCCATATAACATTGTGACCATTAAAGTCTCCAGCAAGAATATAGGGGGATGGCAATTGCGAAATGAGATCATTCAGATTAGTCTCATTGATAGGTTTATTCGGGGGCAGATATAAAGAACATAGTGTAACAGCACTGTGTAAAGATAATCTAATGGCAACAGCTTGTAAGTTTGTATTAAGAGAGATAACTTTATGAGGAATGTTGTTGTTAACAATAACAGAAACACCTCCTCTGGCTTTTTCGCCTTCGGTAAAGGTTTTATTGTAAATGGAATGATATTTGATAGAAAAATCATCCTCCTGTTTAAGGAAGGTTTCTTGTAGACAAACAGCAACTGGTTTGTGATCATTTATTAAAAGAGAAAGTTCGTCAAAATTTGACTTTATTCCTCGACAATTCCACTGGATTATGGTATCCATAGTGCATGATGAAAGTATAAAAACTAAAGTAAAGAAGAGGCCGCAAACCAATGCATAAGGCAGTAAAAAGAGAAGTATTTTGATCTTCATTTTGGTTTACATGTGTGTCTTTTCAATACTTTTGGTTTCGGGAGTCGAGTTTTGCCAGGAGTCAAGGTCTTTGTTCCATTCAGACCTATGGTGACCCCAAGGAGATTCGCAGTCCGAGCCATCAGACTCTTCCTCCTCCATCTCCTCTTCACTTTTATCCTCCTCTGGATCTTTATCGTCTGTGCTTTCTTGTAGTTTTTCAAATTTATTTGAAAGAGAGACAGACGGTTGACCAATTTTAACTGTGATTTTACGTTCACGGGTTTTACGGTTTTTCTTTTCACCCGGTAGTGATTTGTCGGAATCAACGAGTTCCGAGATCTCTGTATCAGATACACGGGTTTCAAAGACTTCTTCGTCTGATTTTGTCAGCTTTTTTCTAGATGTAGAGGCCGAAGGCAAATCTTCTTTAGTTAACTGAACCCGAGTACGTGGTTGGGGCAGATTTTTAGGAGAATTATTGTTAAATTTTGCAGCTTTCGGCATACTAGGTTTTGTTTTAGAAACTGGAGGTTTTGACAAAGAGGAAGATGATTTAGGAAGAGAATTCACTTTTTCTGTATGTGCAGAGTTTATGGATTTATCAGATGGCGGAGATGTTTTATTGGGACTGAGGACTTCAAAGGTAGATTGTGGAAGAATGGCTTTTAAATCATTTTTCATCTCAGGAAATTTGGTTAAAATGAGTTTGGCGAGGACAACACAAGTGTGACAGTCCTCTTTTGGAGGGGATGTCACATCGGCATAGCTCGCAGAGAAAGATTTTGGTCGATCAGCTGTGCGCTGTTTGACAAGCTGTCGAGCTTCTGGAAAACTTAAGTTTTTTGTATATTTCACGTTCAAGATTTCTTTCTCTTCTTTCCAGAGAGGACATTCTCTTGAAAAAGCCGCATGGTCACCTTTACAGTTTGTGCATTTAAGAGGGTTCGAACAAGTCTCAAAATTGTGGTTCTCTTCCTCCGTACCACATTTCGCACAAACAGCATTTCGAGGGCATTTACTAATGTGATGCCCGTACTGTTGGCATTTGAAACATCGCAAAGGATTTGGAATATACATTTCGACTTTCACAGAGATATATCCAACTTTAACTGACTGAGGGAGAATTGGTGATGAGAATGTCAAGATGTATGTATTTGTTGTCCTCATTTCGCCATTCCTTTTGACAGAGATGCGAGTGACACCTGTTACACCCTGAGATTTTAAGCCATCCTCAATTTCTGAAATTGAACATAGAGCGAGTTCTTTACACCTCACGATTCCCTTGCAAGAATTGAGTGTCTTGTGAGGATAGATGTTCACTTCCTGTTGGAAAAACTTTTTATGTTTTAAGAGGTTTTCTGATTGTTGTCGTGTAAAACACTCAACTAGTATGGTGTTGTTTTTCAGCTTCTTCACAGAGTTTGGGGTACCCAAAATACTGTTAAGTTGCTTCTCGACAACGAAAGGAGATAGTTTGGTTACTGGGTGTGAAACATCCTTGGACTCAATAACAATGAAAGTAGGGAAATGAGTGGTTTTAGCTGTTGATGTAAAAGATGTAGACTCCGTTTCAGAATCAGTTTCTGAAAGTGGTCGTTTTCCGTCATGGTGATTTGATTCATGTAGCTTGGGCTTTTTTTGTGTTGCCATAGTGTTGTTATTTACTTCAGCGCCAATGTTCCCCACCCGCCTCGGAGCCCAACAAGGGGACCTCTCGTGGATGGGGGATACTTGCTCTTATACAGAAATGAAGAATTCTTAAAAATTCTTTTTGAAACTGATGGTCAGATTTCGAAATTACTTTTACAGGTGACCTTTTGAAAATTGCTTAGCAAAATGATAAATTTGATTCCAATGTTTCAATACCTCAAAAAAAAAATAGGCTATGGTCATCTCAAAAATTCAGGTGAGCGGTCCAGGGCCATCTTGGCCCTCTTGTTTGTTACAACTTGGCTGGATGCAGTATTCTGGTTGCTTTTGCTGGATGTTGTAAACTTCTCTTGCATATTTTCATTACTGGTGGACGATTTTTCTATTGTTTGTAAACCAGTATCTGTTGTTTGGGTATGAGCATCCCTGCGCTGCACAAGTTTTTGTGTATTTGCTTTTGATGCTGAGGCATATGAAACACACATGTTAAATCTAGCTTCTACAATTCTCCTCGCTACAGGAAAAGAGAGACCTTCAGTGTATTTGACGGTTACAATTTCTTTTTCTTTCTTCCATACAGGACATGACCTTGACGTGGCAACATGGTCTCCTTTGCAATTCTTGCAAGAAATGCCAAATTCACATTTTTCGCTTGGGTGCACCAGGTTTGAATTGCCACATTGTCGGCAAAATTCTTCACCTTGATTGTATTTGCATTTACTCTCGTGATGCCCGAATTTGAAGCAACAATAGCACTGAAGTGGATTGGGTATGTATAGATCCACTGCAACTTTAAGATATCCTACCTTTAAATATTTAGGCATGATAGCCGTGCTGAAAGTTAGTACTATTGTGTTGGTAGATTTCCTGATTCCATCTCTGAAAATTGTAATTCGTCTAGCAGCCGTAACATTTAGGTTTGAAAGTTCTGACGTAATTTCTTGTTCAGAAATACCTGCAAGGTCTGGGCAACGTATGATGCCCTTTGATGTATTCAAGCTACCGTGCGGAACACATTTGGCAGGAATGTTAAAGAAATGCTTAATCTTCATAAGAGTCCTAGCATGGACAGCTTTGTCTACTTCAACGAGAAGACTACCTGATTTTAGCTTTTTCACCGACTTAGGCGATCCAGCAAGTCCGACTAATACCTTTTCGATCACAAAAGGAGATAATTTTGAAAGTTGCTGGTCAGGTACAGTTGACTCGATAAGCAAGAAGCGAGGAAAGGTTGCGTTTGTCGATTAACATTTTCCAGGTCTGCATCTAGCTGATCACGGTTTCGTTTTTTGTTTTGGTGATCCATGTTTGGGTTTTTAATGTTCATCATCCGTGGTCCCCGCCCACCGCGGAGCCCAACTAGGGGGCATGGAGTACGGAGCGGATATCCACCTCCCCATGCCAGGGTTACCCAGATGATATAATGAATGAATGAATGTTGTTTTATGGCGCATCGACAGCCTTGGTCATTTAGCGCGCATATCTACGTTAAAAGTTACTAAAAGTGGAGTTGCCTAAATTGCATAAAATTTGAATGCATTAATGATAATAAAAGAATTGAATTAAAAGGTATGCATAAAGGGCATTATCGAGATACAGGGCAATCCCTATATACTCAAAAGTTTTAAATGATAAGATTTAAGAATGTGATAAAAAGGTTAGAAGTCAATGTTTGATTGAGAAAAAGAGGTTTATAAACCCAGATGATATACTCGGACGGCAAGGCGACAGACAGCAAACATGACCAATTCCTGGGAATCGGAGAAAAGTCATGGAAGCTACTGCCTCGATCACGAAATCCGTACCACCCAATTAGCCCATGAGCCTATATTAGACTAGGGACTAAAACCTGTTAAACAAAGTAAAAACTGGTAATTTGAACAAATTGACTGTATGAATACATGCAATAACTTAGAGTGTTTAGGATACATGCAGCATTAAAAAGAACTTTTCAAGTTCGTGCAGTGAGCATAGATTTTGAAACCATTCGAGGTATTTACTAAGTCTTGAGTATAAACTTATAATGCCCAAATCTAAAAACGACCAGCCGATTGCTCTAGACCGGACCCATCTAGGCTCTCGTTTACACCGAAGCCGAGGCCGAAGCAGTGTGTTGAAGAGCTGGAGATCCCTGGGCTCCCCTCAACTGCCAGGACCCTCTTTTCCGGCTTACGAGTCTCCACCTACGGCAAACAGGCGGGTCCATTGGTGGGGTCCTACGACTCTGCAGGACGGCAGCCGGCGAATTCTACCCCCCCCGTCCGGCTGGGGGACAGAAATACACAAAAGCACTATACCTAGTCAATGGCTTTCATCCAAAAAGCAGAAATGAAATAAGCAAGCCGACCTCGAGTACCAAAATAATAGAGGTCTTTCATAATACCATACTTCCAGGTGATATCGTAAGCACTACCTAAGTAAAAGACATAAACAACAGGTTCCTTCTTTACACAGGCTTCATGTATAAAAATCTCGAAGCGAACTAAGTGAACTAGTGTGCTTCTCTATTTACGAAATCCGCACTGGTTTAAAGAATGTTATATTTTTTCTGACAACCTAACTAGGCGGTCATTTACAATTCTTTCCATGGTTTTACAAGTACAACTTGTTGGGGATATAGGGCGGTAGTTGCTAGGTTATGTAATAAGGAGCATTAATTGATCCATAGTGGCTGTTGTATTGTTTTGGTTATCTGGGAATAGGGCAAGTGAACACGAGTAGTATTTTTCTATTAGATGTTTAATCTATGCTACTTAGTTACAGACTGCTATCAGAGAGGAATGCATACAGAATAAAAGGGGTCGAGAACAGTAACTCTTACAGGGGCAGTATAGTGTGCAATTACAATGGCAAGGTATTTTTTTCATATCATAACGTCTTTTGGAAAAAAGTGTCGAACAGTGATTAATTATCTTATGGCATTAGCCATATAATCTCCTTAAAAACTGTTCGCGTGCCAGTTAGATTTTGGTCAATCTTTTCGTAGAAACTTTTTACCCTTCAGACACGTTTTCCATATGCTTCAAATAGCTGCTAATTAAAACAAAATCTAAATCCACTAACTCCGTTTTTTTTTCTCTTTCGGTATCCCCTTCACAGTAAACGTTCGTTCTATCTTCTGGAACAAATGACTGGCCATCATTCCAGACTTACCTGTAACATTCAGTAAACTACAGTATTTAATGATTAACAAGCCTACACAAAGGAAACAGCGGTATGCTGAATTTCATCGTTCCGATCACAGATCTATTAATTCTCCGTGTTCATAAAAAACAAGCATTACAAACTTGCCTTCATAGGGATAACGCTATTACTTCATCTGGATTAGCCTAAATAGTTCAAATTTAGGACCCCTCCCTTTTGAATCCGCGTATTTTAAAGATGCCTTATTGCAATCGCGTGGATTCTCAAAGTTCTTAAGATTTTACGTACATTTAACAGCTTAACGCAATTTTTATCGCATTCTTCCAAAATGAGCGTTTTGGGTCTATTTTGGGTCTTAACCGCCTCACTAGAGTGCCTTCATCCAAAAATAGAGCCTCACGCGTCTTCATCCAGAAATAGCCAAACAACGACACATTTTATGGCGCGACTTCGGATCTCTAACAATGGGTTAAGCGCGTCTCATTGTTATACAAAATGATGTCTCCAACCAATCTTCATCATCCTTCATCTTAAGACCTTGCTACATGCAGTCCTGGAATTTTCAAGACGTTAACTGGAAGGTTGATGATAACCTTCATGGATATCCTAGGCACGACGTTGTTTTGATTCGCTGTATAAAGACGAGTTTAAGCACAGAAATTCGACATTCTACAACAAAAATAAAAGATAAAGTATGAAAAAAAAAAATCTCCCCTAGTCTATATTATATAAACACAAGGAATGCAACGTCTCGATTGCCGGTGTAATGCAGAGAAATGACCCCCATTACAAAATGACCTAAGGTCATTTCTCGACGTAGAATAATGACCCGGGTCATTTTTCTGCGTCGAAAACTGACCCACGGGTCATTCCTCTACGTCGAGAAATGACCCGGGGGTCATTTTGTATTGGGGGTCATTTTTAGCTCCACTGGCCAAAGGCCAGCGAGCTATTGTCATGGCGTTGTGTCCGTCGTGCGTGCGTCCGTAAACTTTTTCTTTAAAAAAACTTCTCAGAAACTATTGACTGGATTTTTACCAAATTTCACAGGAATGTTCCTTAGGTGGTCCTCTTTCAAATTCCTTCAAATAGTTGTGTTCCATGAATAATTCTGGTTGCCATGGCAACCAAGGTAAAAAACCTTAAAAAATCTCCTCCCAAACCGCTGATTGGATAGCATTTTTTTGCAGGAATGTTTCCTTAGATAGAGGTCTACAGAATTCCAAAAAAAAAAAAAAAAAAAAGATCCGTCAAAAAACATGGCTTTTATGGTATAAAGTAATATCTTTGAAAAATTTCTTCTCTCAAACTACTTGTTTTGATTTCATTGTTGTATTGCAGGTTAGTTCCTATGCTGGTAAGTCTTTACCATACAATCCTGACTTTTAACTACCCTAAAGAAGAAGTTTTTGGAAAACACTCTTGGAAAAGGTAATCAGCATTTTCTCCTTTTCCCTCAGTGTTTTCTACTCTATCAAAGAGAGAAATCATCATTTCATCAATGTTTAATTTGTCTGCAAATGCTTTCAGTTTGGTCACCAAATTTTGTCGTTTGGTAAAGAGTTAAAGATGGTTGCTTTACATAATCTATAATCCTTTTCACATAAAACAAGAGAACCTCTGCACTTTGATTAGTTCTGGTAAAGGTTTGTTGACCTACTGGTGACCTGGTACAAAGAGGGACAGGGCTTTACTGTTGTGATAAGGCATTTTGTTATCCAGTCAAACTGATCCCTGACAAAGAAGACTTTAGAAAACATTGTGGGAAAAGGAGAAAATGCTGGTAACCTTTTCCCACAATGTTATCTACTCTTCACAAAACAACTTTCAAATTTTCAGTCACTTTTATTTTTTCATCAACAAATGCTTTCCGTTTGGACAACCCTAAAATGTTGTCGTTTGGTAATGAGTTAACTATAATCAGAAGACAAACTTTTTTATAACTGGCCATAAGTGAAAGATGTTGCAGACAACATAATAAATCTTCAAATTAGTAAAACTTGTATCAAAAAGGGTAGAAATTATTGTGTAAAACTAAGAAAATGCAGGTTACTTCTATTTTCTTCTTTTCTCACAATGTTTTTCATAGCTTTTTTTTCTTTAGTGACCTAAAATGCAGGAATGAATGGTAATTGTTAAAAACTTCTCTTCACCATTACAGAAAAATCAGGCCTGTGGAGCGATACAGGCGCTCAAGCGCCTCTAGTTCTGCATTACACCGGCGGAAGCACAAGACGGCCTTTCCCACACAGATTTATCCACGAACCATTGATCATAATTTCCTTTAGTCTAGCGATAGATAACTCAAAACTGTACCTGCGACAATCGGCAATTCCTCAGTAGACACCTTTTAACCGGAGATACCCGTGATTTTTTCGATTTTTTTTTTTGACAATTTGTATCCGTCGAGGCAGCCATTCGCTGACGTCACGGGATTCCCAGGAAGTGTATTTTCGTATTCCCTATCACTTTTAATTTTTTCGTTATTTAGATATATTTATGGACATCACACGATACTTAAGATTGTACTAGAAGTAACTTACAAAAGTATTTGACCGTATTCTCTTTTAAAGACAAGATATTCGACTCTGAAACGTAATCCGAAAATACATCTGGGAATCTCGTGACGTCAGCGAATGGCTTCCTCGATGAATCGAAATTGTCAAAAAAAAAAACGTCTGCGCATGTCATATTCTTCGAAGATTCGACTGTCTCATATGATGCATCACTAGGCTCGAAAGCGGGCTGAATGTAATATTACGCTCCATAAAGTAGTTGTTTCGTGGGTGATTTTGGGTGGGAAAGGCCGTCTTGTGCTTGCGCCGGCAATCGAGACGTTGCATTCCTTGTGCTTATATTATATAGGGAGATTTTTTTCCATATTTTATCATTTATTTTGCTTATAGAATGTCGAATTCCTATGGTTTAGGAAAGCAGAAGAGGTTATACCTCCAATTAGTATGCGCTACGACCCTGATATAGAACTCCTTGACTTCGATGTTGAGGATGTTTGCCAAGTTTAAACTTCCAGACGTTCCTCTTTGGACTTAAAAGAGCCCCAAGTTTTCTGATGTAATCGTGCTTTAAGAAAGAAAGCTACAACAGATCCATTAGTTTTTAAAAAGCTATTTTTTGGCTTGAAATCAAAGAACAATATTAGACTACATCTATTTTCACTGACAGCGTTAAAGATGGAAAAAAAGTTGCTGCAGCTGCCGTACTTGATGGTGAATTATACTAGTTTCGACTACGGATTAATTCAAGTTTTTCTGCAGAACGCAAGGCCATAGACTTTGCTCTTGATCATATAAACCAGGAGGGCTATTGGCGTTATATTAGTTTCACAGATTCATTGTCAGCTATGTTCCTGTTGACTTTTCGATAAGCGGTTCTATGACATTGTTGATAAGATCTTATTTTGATTTCATGTACGCTAAATCTTTATGCAAGGTGAAAAATGTGGTATGAAAGAAACATTGTTATAGCTGCTCAACAGATCGTCCATCTCAGAAACAACACACCTGTATTACGGACTCTGATGACGAGGACGAAGAATACTTTATTGACTTTTACTTCGACAGCATGCTGCAAGAAGTGGATGAAAGTCATATCCTAAAATCATGGGAGGATGTCATGAAAATTTCCAACATTTCAACTGAACTCATGGAGATACACAAAATGGTGATTTCCAGGAAGGACTTTCTAGAGACAATGAAAACAGAACAGTGGAAACGAAAAATGAAAAAAAAAATGGTCTTGACAACTATTCGCCTAGAGAACAGACTATTTTGCGTTTAAAAAGAAAGTTGGTTTGACAATTTTGTTTTTAACAAATGGTTCATATTGTATTATTTCAATTTGTGTGTTGAATTTTTAAAAACCATTTCTGAATTTGACTAATATTATATGTACAGTTAACATGTTCAAATGGTATATTTCAATTTTGATATATTTCTAGTACTTTGCTTAATTCATTTCATGATTTTATGAAAAAAAAAAAAAATGAGTAAGTAATAAAATTTTGATTGTCTTTCTTTCTTCCTTAATCCAATGGCCCCTAATCCATGAGATGATCGAAGTAATAAAGCTATTTTGTAAGAGTGTCCTTGAGCAAGACACAGAGCCCAAGTCCAGTGTTGGAGAAACCCAGAAATAGTCTGCCACCATAATATGGCTGAAATACTGTTGAAACCGGTGTAAAACATCATTCAACTAAATTCGGATTCATTTGATGTACATAATCTAAACTTTAAATACCTGTATTAGAAGAAAAGTACAAAACTAAGTCAGCTTTCCCGGGAAATACATTACAAATGGCGATTTTTAAGATATGTGTGATTTGAAGAAAATTTAAGGTTTCACAATAATGTTCTAGGGATTGCATTCAAGGCACTTAATCGATTAAACTTTTTCTAACAGAATAAAGATACTTACAAAGATTTCCAAGTAAAGAGATGTACTTATATGTTTCCATTCTCTTTTTCAGGTAAAACGATGGAAAACCTCAGAAAACACAGGACTGTGGAACTGTCTATAAACTTGTTTTCTACCCCTAGGCGATGTCATAACGGCATGCAAATGTCATAAAGCGCGAATAATTGGTCGCACCTATACCAAACTGTAAATTAATTGTACAGTAACTGTTAATAATTAAACCTGTTTCAAAATGTAAATAGGAGAGCTCTAGTTTTCTGAAAACATTGTGGGAAGGCAGAAAATTCATTCAGCAGTATTTCTTTTGAAGACATTTAAGAAAATGGTTAACATTAGGGAGGAGTAAACCCACCACTCAAAGAACCGGCAAAAACTGCGGTAAATATTGACGCTTCTCTCCTAGGCCAGAAATCTCGACCCTCTTAGACCCTACTACCTCCATTGTCCATTCTGACACAGGTACCAAGTTCAAACCTGAATTGTCCCAATTACCATGCTTGCGTGTGTTTCATGCTCAGACACCACTTCCTTTTTTCTTTCGAGAAATTCAGTAGGTAACGGTAAGAAAACGATAATAATATGCCAAGCTTGATAATTACTCATGTAATTTACACATGCCCCGCCCCCAAACAACAACAACAACAACAAATGAAAGAGCAAGAATGACGGCGACGATAGAAAAAATCTTTTTATTTGGACAAAATTTTCGCGTCTTTTAAATCTGCGCTCCTGCATGTCCCCGCAGATAAAGCAGAAACACAGTCGCCGCAGAAAAAAGTGCTTATACGGTATGAGTCTAATTGGAAGAAAACCTTGAGTAAAAAATGAGTGTCTCTTTCTTTCAGCTCTGTTTTCCAAGGCTGTCTCAATTACGTAAAAGCAAGATTGTCATGTTAAGGGGTGATGACCATCTACCAGTCCCAAAATATCAATGTCTCACCATCAGTGCGACTTTCAGTACCTTTAGTTCTTTATCTTTAAATTTTGTTAAATGAAAAAAAATGCTTTCTTACAAACACAAGCTGAACAAAACTTGCATCGGATGGTTTTGTTCTGTGATGTTCATTCAGAACGAAAACATGAACATCATTCAAATAATATAGTCGGTCAAACACTTTCATTTATTTATATCTGTATCATTCGATAACAAGAATTATGCGATTCTTAGTGTCAAACTGCAGTCCTGCTCATTGCTGTATCCGTGGATTTATCCCTGGGCACCCTGGCTATACCCCTGGACACCATGGCTGTGCCATTGGATACCTAGTACCTAAGGGATTCTGTTAAGAAGAAATCACGAACAAATAATGAAGGCAACATTTTAGAAAACGTCATCTTCATGCACATGGGTAAAGGTTTGTCAGCATTTGGTCGACAACACCATGCTTAATCCACATTACCATACAAAATTTTGGACTATGTCAAATTATTTCAAACTACCTGCAGACGAGTGGAAAACATTGTGGAAATGGGTGAAAGCAGAGACATGTATTATTCATATGGATGTATAGGTATGTCTGGTAAAAGGTGGTAAAAACCTACATACACTTACAGCCCTCTTACATCAGGTCGATATAATTGGCATAAGTCGTTAAGAAGTAAATTAATTAACCGTTGTATGACCATTACAGTTTAGCAAGAATGAGTATGGCACAAAACTAGCATAAATAATTCCATTTATAGGATAGCTTTTAATTAATATTCATATAAAAAAGACTTTCATGTTCTCCCCTGAAAACAGTATCGTATCTGTCAAACTCCAGTAGGAGTCGTTGGAGTTCTACGTGCTCATCTTTGTTAAAGGATATTGATTTGATTTTGGAAAAATCACATTTCCCTGTCACAACACCATTCTTTGCATCCGAAAAGTGCGCATAAGTGCGACCTTTGTAGAAGCTGTAGCGTATCTCCTTATCTTTCCCGAATTAGGTGCTACTTTTGTACAATTTCCCATTTTCATGTCTTTTTTCAGAAAAAGACACGATTCCTTATAATTTCAAAAAGCTAAACGCTAGATTAGTGTGAAGATATGTTTTGGAAAAAGTGTTCTGAAAAAGTGTTTTGGATTTATCTAAAACATACTTCACTGTCACTCATTGCTTAAGGTATAATGCTAATGGTCAGCTTGGAGGAAAGAGCAGTTATCCCAAGCCAACGCGTCTTTACCTCGTTGGTCATTCTAAATATTGTAAACATCTTCGAGATGTTTATCTTTTCACACATCATCGCATTCAAACGTAAATATTAAGAGATTCACTACAGGATGGTAGAACCCCACCAATGTGCCTGCTCGTTTGCCTAGAGCTGCGACCTGTGTCACTTGATGAAGGGGTCCTGGTGGTTGAAACACCACTTTGGCCTGGAGTAGATTTACTCCATTACCACAGAATCCCTACTTTTGACACCCCTGAGAAAGAAGCCTTTTGAAAACATTGTGGGAAAAGGAGAAAATACTGGTAACCAGCATTTTCTCCTTTTCCCAAAATGTTTTCTGCCCTTCACAAAACAAATTTCAATTTTTCAATCACTTTTATTTTGTCTGCAAATGTTTTCGACCTGGACAAGCTTAGAATATTGTCGTGTGGTAATGAGTTAAACAGGGGGTCAGGTGGGCCCTACCTGATCAATCGGTTGGTCATGCCAAGCCCTAGGGCACTCATTTTGGCACTTTCTATATATCCATCTTCTTACCTTTATTAGTAAACAAATCTATTTCCCTTGTTTTTATTCATTTGCCTTAGAAGGCGGTGGCTCAAGGGTCAATCAAGTGAAAGTATCGGTGTTTTACTGATAGATACAATGCCCTCGATAATGTATATTAAGCTTGGTGTAGCGTTTGACAGGAAGACATTTGTCTAGTTTAGACACTGCACCTGAGTATACCATTAATGTATCCCTGACTTGTCCTGTGTTAGGTTTCCCCTGGACATGTCCCCTTGTTCTCCCCTGAAAACAGTATCGTATCTGTCAAACTCCAGCAGGAGTCGTTGGAGTTCCAAGTGCTCATCTTTGTTAAAGGATATTGATTTGATTTTGGAAAAATCAAATTTCCCTGTCACAACACCATTCTTTGCATCCAAAAGGTGCGCATAAGTGCGACCTTTGTAGAAGCTGTAGCATATCTCGTTATCTTTCCCGAATTTGGTGCTACTTTTGTACGATTTCCCATTTTCATTTCTTTTTTCGGGAAAAAGACATGATTCCTTATAATTTCAAAAAGCTAAACGCTAGATAAGTGTGAAGATATGTTTTGGAAAAGGTGTTTTGAAAAAGTGTTTTGGAAAAGGTATTTTGAAAGTGTTTTGGATATATATAAAACATACTTAACTGTCACTCATTGCTTAAGGTATAATGTTATTGGTCAGCTTAGAGGAAAGAGCAGCTAGCCTGCTATCCCAAGCCAACGCGTCTTCACCTCGTTGGTCATTCCAAAAATTGTAAACATCTTCGAGATGTTTATCTTTTCACACATCATCGCATTCAAACGTAAATATTAAGAGCATTCACTACAGGATGGTAGAACCCCACCAATGTGCCTGCTCGTTTGCCGTGAGCTGCGACCTGTGTCACTTGATGAGGGGTCCTGGTGGTTGAAACACATCAATTTGGCCTGGAGTCGAGTTAAACAGGGGGTCAGGTGGGCCCGACCTGATCAATCGGCTGGTCATTGCATGCCCTAGGGCACTCATTTTGGCACTTTCTATATATTTATCTTATCTTTATCAGTAAACAAATCTCTTTTTTTTTATTCATTTGCCTTAGAAGGTGTTGGCTCAAGGGTCAATCAAGACATTTGTCTAGTTTAGCCACTTTACTTTAGTATACCATCAATGTATCCCTGACTTGTCCTGTGTTCTCCCCATGACATGTCCCCATGTTTGGCTCCGAGGCGGGTAGGGAACATTGGTGCTGAAGGAAAAGAAAACATATGGCAACTCAAAAAAAAGCCAAGCTTCAAGAGAAAAACCACCCTGAAGGAAAAAGGCCCCATTCAGAATCTGATTCTGACACGGAGCCTCCATCTTACTCGTCACCTTTCTCGCTTCATTTTCCTACTTTCATTGTAATAGACTCCAAGGACCCTTCAAACCCTGTTACTAAATTATCCCCTTTTGTTGTTGAAAAAACAGATTCATAGCATTTTGTCCCCCAGCCGGTCGGGGGGTAGAATTCGCCGGCTGCCGTCCTGTAGAGTGGTAAGACCCCACCAATGGACCCGCCTGTTCGCCTTGGGTGGAGACTTGTAAGCTGCAAAAGAGGGCAGTTGAGAGGAGCCCAGGGATCTCCAGCTCTTCAACACACTGCTTCGGCCTCGGCTTCGGTGTAACCGAGGGCCTAGATGGGCCCGATCTAGTACAATCGGCTCGTCGCTTTTAGATTTTGGGCATTGTTAGTTTCTATCGAGACTTGGGTAATACCTCGATTGTTTCTAAAATTAGGATTATTGCACGAACTTTAGAAGATTTCTCTTCATGTTGCATGTATCCTGTACACTTAATTTAAGTTATCGCATATATTTATACATTGTTAGTAAGTTTCAGCTTAAAGTTTTTACTTTACAGACCAAGTTTTAGTCCTCAGTCTAATACAGCCTTATGGGCTAATTGGGTGGTACGGGTTTCGTGGTTGAGGCAGCAGCTTACATGGCTGTTCCCCGATTTCCAGGAATTAGTCATGTCTGCTGTATGTCACTCTCCTTTACCTTTGCTGCCCGAGTATATCATCTAGGTAACCCTGGCATGAGGAGCTGGATAGTCCGCTTCATATACCATGCCCCCTTGTTGGGCTCCATGGAGGGCGGGGGCCGTGGATGACCAATTTCATATACTTCAACCAAGAACCAACAAACCAAAAAAAGATCACGCGAACAAATGGACAAACACAATCTTCTTTCCTCGATTTCTGATCATAGAATCAACGAAACCAGATCAACCTTTGGCGAAACTGTCACCTTTTGTAATAGAGAAAGTTCTCGTTTCTGTTGCAGGCACGCCAAAATCTGTTAAAAAGTTAAACTCTGGTAAGTGGTTCATTACTGATTGAAATCGAGAAAGCGAAGCATGCAGAAAACTTACTGAAACTGTCTCGCTTTTTTGGAATTCCATGCAAATGTTATCCTCACACTTCTTTGAATACCTCTAGAGGAATAATCCGATGTCCGATCTTGCAGGAGTGACTGAGGAAGAAATAATTTCAAATCTAGCTAGTCAAAATGTAACTGCTGCTCGACGGATCACTGTATTTAGGGACAATGTAAAACGAAGTACCAATACCAATGTTTGACATTCAACACTTCAATTTTACCAAAATGGTTGAAGATCGGATACTTGGAAGTACCAGAGGATATGTACATGCCGAACCCTTTACAGTGCTATGCCTGTTTTAAGTACGGACACCACGAGAGATCATGCAAACTACATGGAGATGAACTATGTAGACGTTGTGGGATTACTGGCATTACCCACGACGAAAACAAATGCCCAAACGATGTGAAATGAGTGAACTATGGTGAAAACCATCCTTCCCCCTCTCATACATGTAAAATTTGGAAAAAAGAGAAAGAGGTTGCGACAGTGAAGTACAAGGAGGGTTTATCATTCCAAGAAGCAAGGAAGATAGTTGAAGCACGTCATAACCTCTCCTTTTCCACCATACTTAAATCAAACAAAGCTAGTGCTGTTGAGCTCAAAGATGCACAAACACAGACAAATGATGCCTCTGTGCAAACAGTTACTCAACAGAAACCCACGCAAACTAGTGTAAAAACTTCACAGAAATCTGCCGTCAACAAGAAACCAGAGAAGCCACTCCCGAAAAGTCCAGTAAAATCTCCTAAAAAGGTCATTTCAGACCGCCTCGTCATAGTTAGCATTTGCAATTAGACAAAATCAGAGGGCATATGCACATGCATCGAAACGACCAACTCTAATTGCAAATAAAATACTATGTTCAATGCATTATTTCATCCTTAACCCATAACCATAGAACAAAATTTTAGACTGGTCCAAATTGAAAGAAATAGCAGACATTTTAAAGTGCATTTAAAATGAAATATGTGTCATATAGGGTGGGAAACATAGTGAGAAAAGGAGAAATTGCTTGTTTCAAGCAAATTCTCCTTTTCTTACAATGTTTTCCAAAGCTATATATCTATAGTGCGTCAAAATGCGACAGTGTGTGGTAATGGGTTAATGGAAAAAAATGATATTTAGATTCTAACATGAACAGCATTATGCATACTTATTGATAGTCAATCAAACAAGAATGGCACATGCAGTATGAACTCATCAATCGTTCGTTTACAAATAGATAAGTGTGTGAGCATGTGACATATATTATTTAAGATTAGACACATCTTGCAACTTGTTGATGTAAATGACGTCACAGATCTTGTTAGAATTTGAAATAGAGTGTTTTCATAGCTCTTTTTAATTAAAAGCATGACGGAAGAATTTTTTGTGAGGGGATTCAAATTGACAAGTCTCTATAACTATGCACACTTCAAACGGCACTCCGAAATGGCAGTTTGTCCGAGATATTAGACTACGTTAGTTTGTTAGTCACTGAAAAAAAAATCGTTGGTGGCCGACTTAAACATAACTACAGCTTCTGAAATAAGCTATAGTTAAACAGCTTTGGTTGCCCTCTGACGAAATGGTTTTACAATGTTTCAAAATGTCTACAATTAAAAATAAGAAATAAGTTTATTAACTTTCCATAGTAGTGGGAAACTAGCATGTATTACTCGTCTAACGTCTGGAACGGCTGAAGGCTTCCGTTCCTAGGAGAAGTCTTATTTGGCTGTTTGCTTTGCTAAAGTCTGCTAGAACATTGCTGTGCATCTGTAAACATACAAATAAATGTTCCGTTGAGAAAAAGTATTGACTATTCTATCATCATTTTCAACTAATACATGAACCAGGCAAAAAAATCCAATACATTTTACTATTATTCATTCATTAACTCATTACCACACAATCACGCATTTTGACGGGCTTGAGTAAAAGGTTTGGAAAATTGTGAGAAAAGGAAAAAAATGCTTGTAACAAGCAATTTTCTTTTCTCCAGTTGTTTTCTACCATAAAAGGTACTTATTTTTCAAATTTCACCGAACTGAATTGTCGTCTACAATTTCTTTCAATTTGGATCAGTCTAAAATTTTGTCTTCTGGTAATGGGTTTATTATGATAAAACATTTTATTTCTACAAACTGGCTAATTCAGAAACAGGAGAATCCCTTTTGCATTATCATTAATTTGTATTATGGCTTTTATTGTGCCGTTCAAGTCTTAGACTTGCCTAGTTCTTCACAATTTGCTTTTGCAAAGGACGAGATTTTGTTTATATTTAGGCTTTCTTAATTTTCTTTTATTTTCAAGGGAAAAAGGTTAAGAGAAATGAAATACAGAATGTAAAATTATATTCATTGATAAAATTCCAAAAATTGCAATATATCCATGTTTAAATACATCTGGTATTATACATAAGTATACTATGGACACTAAAGGCTGAAAGTATCTTATGCTTAAATCTAGTTCAAACTAGTTCTGTTCAAACTTAAACTTCTGAATTAAATGGTAAATGTGATACTGGGGTTGCAGGGATTGGGATATTGTGCAACAAATTGTTGGAATAGCTGGATGTCTCTTCGGAGAATAAAGGTCTTGTTATTTCTTCAAAGCCATATCCGCACCATTTCATTTTGGTGTAGATGATTGTCTTTTCAAAATGTTCTGTTGTGTCCGTAAATCATGTCGAATTTGGGAAAACACTAAATTATATGACTCTTCAGCAGTCTTTATCACCCGCACTTACAGCTGGCCTCCTTTTCACGCACAGTTTTATGTTTTTTTTTTTGTCAACATTAGATGTGATTATATTTGGGCTTTAAAGGTTTAGAGTTTCACAGATTTCCTTTTGCAGAGAAATTGTAGCTGTCGCAGTCAATGCCAATACATGGGCTTTTGGAAACATTGATTAGTTTCTAAAGTTCCAGAAATTTATCTCTAAAACCATCTCTCCATTCTGTTACACAATGTGCCTCATCAATGACTATGCCTATGCGAGACATTCTTTTCTGCCAAATATCTGTCCCAAAAAGTGTGAAGGCTGTTTTAGTCACGAACTGCTTTGGGTGGCCAATCACATAATCACACACATTTGAAGTCTCCTCTTTTCATCCTGTGAGCTTGGTTCAGGGGAAGTTGGCTCCTCATCATTGACGGGGAGAATGATGTTTTCGTTTAATTTAACGGCAGTTTTTCCATATCTTGTAACCTGTTCTTCTATTATAGAGCTAAGTAGTGTAATCACAAGAATTGCGCTTTTCTTGAAGTATGGCAACGTTTCGAAAATCAGCGATTTTTCATACCCAGTCGGAAGAATGCCCAATCTATCACTCCCCAAAGCACTTTTAATACATCTTAATTGTGACGGTTTGAAGTTTTGAGTTATTTATTTCCCAAAAAACTCTTTGCTTTCCGAAACCAAGTTGAACTTGTCCGTCATATTCTTTACGCTTTTCTAACAGAAGCTCGGAGTAGGTATATTTTACAGGTAAAACTCGTAACGATCGTAACCCCCCTCCCCCTCTCCGTATTAATCGTAACTCCCTCACCTGACTTTACCCCCCTCCACGTGACTTAACCCCCAG
The DNA here is from genome assembly GCA_943736015.1 of Tridacna crocea. Taxonomy (NCBI): domain Eukaryota; kingdom Metazoa; phylum Mollusca; class Bivalvia; order Cardiida; family Cardiidae; genus Tridacna; species Tridacna crocea. Next base: position 12,682,331 of record OX031057.1, on the reverse strand, counting down.
GACTTATCCGTGATCTAAAATTAGCTGCTTAACCTTTATAAAGGTCTATAAATAGACCCATTTTTAGCTATTAATAAAATGTTAAAATGGTTATTAAAAGAATGTTAAAATACATCTTTTACGTCTATCGTTTTCAAATTTTTTTCATAAGTAGCTTTTTATTTAAAGGATTTACTCATTTACAGAAGTTTGTGTTGTGAATTGACATAGAGTTTATACTATGGACAAGGAAACTATTTTGAAAAAGTACTTTTTTGATGCGAAGAATCCCGCTGCTTATGCAGGACCAGAAAAGCTGTTAAAGGTAGTTCAGAAAAAGTACCCGTGAGTTTTTACTTTGAATTACGTTTCTCGGTTGTTGAGTAATCAAGACTGTTACGCTTTGCAAAAACCTGTACGACATCGTTTCAAAACGGCTAATGTGAGGGTATTATCCATTAACGATCAATGGGATATCAATTTGCTATCCATGCTCAATTTAAGTGAAGATAATGGTGGTGTACGTTATCTCCTATTTGCTATTGACACTTTAAGCAGAGCAGAAAAGTACGTGTACAGCCTTTAAAGAATGAAACGGCTTAATCAGTTTTGGAGGGTAAGAAAATCATGTTGAAAGATGCAAAAACCCAAAAAGATACGTGCGGATAAAGGTTCAGAATTTGTGAATCAGTGGTTTAAAAAACTGATGAAAGAGGAAGATATCTATTTCTTTACTACACAGAATCCACCGAAAGCGAATTATATGGAAAGAGTGCAACTAACAATTAAGACGGCTCTTTATCGTTATATGAGACATCAAGGTTCCTATCGTTATATCGATGCATTGGAGGAGGATGTGTCGAATTACAGCACACCCCATCGCAATTTAAATGATTTAGCCCCAATTTCAAACTTGATGAAAATGGCCGACAGTTCTCCAAAAGGGTTGAAAACACTGTGGGAAAAGGAGAAATTGCTAGTTATGAGCAATTTCTCCTTTTCCCACAGTATTTCAAAATACTTGTATTGCAGACTCGTAAAAACCACGGCTTATTTGGGAAAGGGTTAATTTTAAAAAGACCCTTTACTACAAAATCCCAGGTTTACATGGCCTTGAGCACAAAAAACTTTTGATAACATTGTGGAAAAAAAAATCCTGGTTTCCAGCATCTTTTTCCTATAGTTTTCTACACTTTCAAAGACAAATCTTTTATGCCATATTGAAATATATTTATCTGGAATGATTTGTTGTTTCTTAACTCATTACCAAACAACAAATTTTCTGGCTTGTCCAAATCAAAAGCATTTGCAGATGACAAAATAAAAGTGACTGAACGTTTGAAATTTGTATTGTGAAGGGTAGAAAACATTGTGGGAAAAGGAGAAAATGCTGGTTACCAGCATTTTCTCCTTTTCCAACAATGTTTTCTACAGTCTTCTTTCTCGGGGTAGTCAAAAGTAGGGATTGTGTGGTAATGGGTTAATATGATAGATTCCAGCCTTGTATACAGGGCACAGACTAGTTTGTCAGTTTTCACTTCATGCCGAGACTGTCATATTTGGCTTCCACCCAGACCATCCATGATCTCTTGCTTCCTGCTGTGCATGAAAATGGCTTCCTCCCGGGACTGTCCCAGTGATTCTGCTTTCTGCCTAAGCTAGGCAGCTGGCTGAATAATGACAGTCATGGCAGACGACAATTTTTTCCAAAGGCTAGAGAGACTCTACAAGCAGCATGAGATTACAGACAGTCTGGACGGAAGCCAAATATAACTATCTGTTTGGCAGGAAATTTTGCAGACTTGTTTAAATCTTGCTTTGAACAAGTCTTTAAAAGTCAAGTTATTCATATTTAGCAAAGCATTCAGTACTGCTTTCACCCCTGTGTAAATGTCTACTCCAAGATAATTACTAGCTGCAAGAGGATCAAAACAGGCTTTCAGCTGGTTTAAAATATCTTCTTCAACTTAAAGCCTATCACTTCCATGAAGCTGAATATCATCATCTGTATGATTGCATAGTAGACGTCCCTCCAAAGACGTTCTACCCTGGAGTTATGAATAGGATTTCCAGCAATGAAACTACTCCTCACTGGTCCTCTTCTTTCTTCCATATATTGAAAGTAATCAGCTTCGTCAGACTTAAGAAGAAATCTTCAAACATTTCCCTTGCATATCCTTTTCTTTTTTCACACTATGGAATCTGAGGTCATTCAGTTTCAGCTTCTGAAACTATAGAAATATGCATAAATAATTTGTGCAAATAACCCAAATGTGGCTCAATTGATGGATTTCTCTTTCATAGAGTAGAAAATATCATGGGAAAAGTGGAAAATGCTGATCATCTGCATTTTCTCCTTTTCCCACAATGTTTTAAAAAGAGCATTGTTGACATGGCCATCCCCTGCCAAAATGGTTGCTGGATAGCAGATGTGGGGCTACCTGGACCTGTCCAGATTTTTGTCCTTTAGTAAAGAGTTGAGGCATCTGCAAACAATATTGACACAGATCAGCCAGCACAGTCCCCTCAGGTTATGGCTTCTGACAATAGGATTTTCAAAGATTTTCAATATTTTTCAATTTTGTTGCAATGACAACCAGAGTTTTGACATTTCAAAGTGCAATGTAAAGTCCTTTCCTTTCTGTTCAAATCCATCAGCTTTGTCTTTTAAACCATCCTCAGTAAGAAGGCTTTTCAAAACATAGAAAAGGGAGAAAATACCAGTAACCAAAGTTCCTCCTTTTCCAAACAATGTTTTTTAACTTTTCTAGACAAATTTCCAAGTCTGAACCACAGCTACATTGCCTTTGACAATTTTGATCAATAAAAATTAGCCCTTTACCTCACATAATCCCTAAACTGAATGGAGATGGGTTTTTAAAACATGGTTTAAAGGGAAATGCTGGTTACAGACATTCTCTACTATTCCATCATTGTTTTCTACCCTTTCTGAGACAAACTTTGTAATTTGAGCTATATATTCAATTTCATGTTTTACTCTGCAAATGCCTTAAAAAGTTAGATATATCTAAAATTTGGTTGTGAGAATGAGAGTTAAGGAAAATATTGTTTTCTGGTAAATAGATCTAGTGGAGTGTTGTCTTCTGATGTACTTTTGGACAACCGTAAATGGCCTGCATGGTATATATATAATTTATTCTGATATTGTGCATATACATACCCACTGAATATTTGTACATAATAATCTGTTATTTCAGCTTTATTTAGGAATGGCTAAGCACTATCATGGGACTGCAAAAAGTTGGAAAAGAAGCTAATGTGCAAACACCATGTTTTGAAAAATAACAATAACCCAAAGTTATGTTCAGCCTTTGCGAAAATGGAGTTTAAATCAAACTCTTTACCACAGAATCCTGACTTTTATCAGCCCGATGTAAGACAGCTTTTGAAAACATTGTAAAAAAAATAAAAGGAGAACCCGGAGAAAATGCTGGTAACCAGTATTTTCTCTTTTCCCCCCTATGGTTTTTGTCTTTACCAAAATATCTATTTTTAAATAACAATCTTTTTTTTGTGCAAGTGTTTTCAATTTTGACCCATCCAGAATTTGTAAAGAGCTAAATCTATATCGAATTTCAAAATTTTAGATTGACCTTCTAAAATTACTTACAGTTTTTCTGAAGAGATGTTAAACCTCTGTCCTATGTGACATATGGAGCGTGTTAACCCTTTCCCAAATGACAGAATTTTAAACTTATCATAATCAAAATTGAATGCTTTTGCAGATGACAAAATTGTTGTGACTTAAAAATGAAAATTTTTGTATGGAAGGGCAAAAAACATTGTGAAAAGATGAAAAATGATGGTGACTAGCATTTTCTCCTTTTCCCACAACGCTTTCAGAGGCCTCTTTCTTGGGGATATAAAAACCCTGATTGTTTAGTAATGTATTAACCCTTTACCACACAGCATAATTTTAGACCTATCCAAATTGAAAGCATTTGCAGACAACAATTTCAAAGTGGCTGAAGTCATGCAATTTTGCTTTGATAGGGTAGAAAACTTTGTGGGAAAAGGCCTCTTTCTCAGGGGCGTCAAAAGTAGGGATTGTGGTAATGGGTTAAAGAAACAGGTGTAACTTGATTAGGATGGATTTAATCCTGTACTATTCCTAGTAACAAAACTAGCAGTCTTCAGGGTCGTTGCCTTTATGCCCATATACCGTAGGCAACCCCTTGCAAACAAGATGAAATTCACATTTTCTTTCGCACTATTATACTTTATTTCAGAGACAATTGTGCATTCTGGTACTTTGAATCCAGTTTCGGTGTAGTCCGGTGTTCTCGACGAGCCCTATTAATCATAAGGAGGTCACTCGGTCCATTCTCTCTACTTTTAACTTGGAAACATCGTGGTCAACGTTCAAGTGTATGTGTACAAACAAATATAGAAAGTCAAGTTGCCCATTTCCTTTAAAATTCAATTTACCGGCAATCCAGCTAACTGGCAAGAGTTTTTCCTGAACTTGAGCCGTCCTGATACCGCATCGCCATGTTGGAAATCCGTTGAAACTTTCGTCCAATCAAGTGCACTGTTGCAAAATGGTCTTTAACCAGTATCGAATGAATTTTTTTTTAATTGCAACATTTGTGTCATGACGAACGTTTGCAATATTCGATACCAATATTTTCATTCGAAAAAAAAGTAATGATTCGAAAAAAAACAATATTGGTTCAATAATCCTATATATTTGCTACAAAAAAAAAATGTGTGCGAAAAAAATTATTTATTCGATAATTTTAGTTTTAGGAAGAAATATTTTTGTTATCGAACAATTTTTTTCCGTTTTAGAATGAATATTTTGATATCGAATATAACAACGTTTGTCACGCCATAATGGTCAGATTTCGAAATGACTTAAAGGTGACCTTTTGAAAATTGCTTGGCAAAATTATAAATTTGGTTCCAATGCTTCAATACCTCAAAAAAAAAAAATAAAATAGACTATGGTCATCTCAAAAATTCAGATGAGCGATCCAGGGCCATATTGGCCCTCTTGTTTTTTTTTTCTTTAGTGACCTAAAATGCAGGAATTAATGGTAATTGTTAAAAACTTCTCTTCACCGTTACAGAAAAACCAGGCCTGTGGAGCGATAAGGCGCTCAAGCGCCTCTAGTTATTTAATTTTAGTTAGCAGAAAGATTCTTGAACAACAGAAGTCCAGTGTTCAATTGGTTCAAAGAACAGGTCGTTCAAATTAGAAGAAAAATTGGTTTAAATCTGCTCTGTTCAGCAGGTAAAAATAGACAAATATTTCTTTTTTAACACTTTTAAAAAGCAATATTGTCAACCTACTTACCCATACGTTAAAATTATATCGTTTGTAGTAATTTTAATCTTATTTCTGTGACAAATATTGAGCGAATTATATTCTTTTGCCCATAGATGTGGACCAATCTGTTAAATTTAACAGGTTCCTGCAAAATAGAGGGAATTGATTTGTTTTATTATGTCTGGTTGTTCATCTGAGTAAGTGAACTTCGCCGTGATACAACTGAAAGAGTGTTCAAAACGGCATAGACCCCCTTTCAAACAAAAATTCAAATGTCTGTTTGTTAGTCCTCCATGGTGAACCATTACGTCAGACCCAGGATGAACCATTATGTCAGATCCAACCAGTGTCAGATCCAAGATGAACCAGTAAGTCAGATCCAGGATGAACCAGTAAGTCAGATTCAGGATGAACCATTAGGTCAGATCCAGGATGAACCAGTAAGTCAGATCCAGGATGAGCCAGTACGTCAGATCCAGGATGAACCAGCCACAATCTCCATCAGATCTCCATTTTGGTTTAAAATGGACAGAAAGAAGGTATTTTTCAATATTTTTGATGTAGAATTTTAATAGCCTTTCATTGCTACAATTATTCTGTTTTTTTAATATTTGGGCCCTAAAAGCAAGAGTAGGCGGAAGCACTGTAGTATTTGATTTGTCTTTGTATGTGGTGCTTTGACATTAAATATATAAATATTTGTTTTAATTGTTGAGCATTTTCCAGTGAATTATGTATATTCATCTGTCTTGTTACTCTCCTAGACAAGCTTGAATTTGAAGTTTAACTGTTTACACTTATGAAGATTGCCAACACAATTGCTGCCAATTAATACACATTGTATAGATATAGTCGACTACACAAAGAACGATATCCCTTAATACGATAAACCGCTTATAACGTAGTTGTCTTATTGTGCCAACAGGGTCTTTTTATAACGATAGTCGGATATAAGGATATATTTTCTTTGGTCCCCCGAGTATCGTTATATTCGGAGTTTACTGTAGCTTTATTTAAATTTTTCATTAGCATCCCTCTCATCAATACCTTAAACAGCTTCGACTTTGAATGTCAAGATTACAACTTGGGAGTTTCTGAGATTCCTTAAAAATGTTTGCCATTTGATTAAATCTTTGTGAAACACAATTAAGTCTCACTTTTTAAAATGATAAATAGATACACATGAATGTTCTTCCCTAATGTTCCTAATGTTAATTTTGATAATAAACCAAAGAGTGCAGGTCTTAAGTCAAGTTGTCAAGTTTCATATATATCAAAATGTCTTTTTTCCAGAAAAGAAAGTCCAATTATGAATATTTTGTTACACCCAAAAGGAGTGAGAAAAAGGTGTATTGCATTTGCAAAAACCCTGGTGATGACAGGTTTTTTTTTCATAATATCATTTCGTAGATTTTTTTTAACCTATCTGATCGTGTGAAATGTGATTTTGAGAAAAAAACGAGTTTTGGTTCCTCTTTTCTTTCAATATACTTCTCATTAAATTCACCAAGTGAATTTTTGAAAAACCTGAGACATGATAATAGTTCCTGATAGTCTTAAAAAGCTAACATTGTATAAAATACCAGTAAATGCTTAATAGGAAACTATTGTCTGTTAGATATACATGAATTAATACATTTAATCATCATTTTCCCCTTTTTAGCTTGGCTGTTTTTGGAGAAAACTCGAGGTATTGCCTAACCTTGACGTCATCTGCGTCATCGTCGTCGTGCAAAATTGTTGACAGCTTGTAATATCTCAGGTATTACTGAAGGCATTTACTTGAAACTCAGAATATATGTTCACTATCAGAACAGCAACCTGTATCAACAAGGGGTATAACTAAATTGATTTTTATAAGAATTATGCCCCTTGTTCGACTTAGAAATTTTATCCACTGTCAAGCACTTGAACAGCCTAGCGTTGGCACCCACATACGGTGCTAGTCCGTTGTTTTCAATCGAAAGTTCAAGAAATTGTTGCACTACGCCATTTTCATACAAAAATGATGTCGAATTCAATATTATACTATTTTCATGTTTTTGACAGTTATATTTTAAAAAGGCTGTGAAATAATATAATTTTACGAGGTATACTCTAGAAGCATGCGTTTAGCTCTACTGGAAAGTTCAACTGATCATGTTTGAGAACAGGAAGAGAATGGACCAAATAAATACATATTTTTATCCTGTGAGGCATGTGAAGTGACATCAGTAGATATAAAAAAAAATGTATTTCAACAAGTGTATTGGCTATAATAAACTGCAACTATGACTCAAGGCTTTTTAGCTCCACTGAACAAAGTCCAGCGGGGCTCAGGTCATGGCATTTTGTGCGTCCGTGTGTAAACTTTCCATTTAAACATCTTCTCTGAATTACTGGGTAGATTTTAAGCAAATTTAAATTTAAGCAAATTTAATATTAAGCGAATTTTACAGAAATGATCCTTTGGACATCCTCAGATTTCTTCAAGAAATTTTGATCGTGCGAAAAACATGGGTGTTATGGACGGTCAAGTCAGCAAAAAGTGGTACAATATGGTGAAAATAAAAAAAAAAATCCTTCTCTGAAACCAACTCTTGGATATGATTGGGATGTTCCTTGGGTAGATCTCTCTAAGATTTCTTACAGAAATTTTGATTTAGCGAAAAACGTGTCTTATGGGTGGGGCTTATCAGTAGCATGTGGAACATATGGTGAATTGTTAAAAAATCTTGACCTTTGAAATTTTGAATTACTAAATCTAGGATCGCATTTTCTCAAAAACACAAGCAAATGGTGATTTTTTTTCTGGCATCTTGTTCAGCCTTTGACACTGACCTTTAACCTAGTTACTGATAATGGTTTATCAATGCTTGAGCTGTATTATCTGAAATAAAGTGTTGAGAACAAATTGCTTTTCATTTCGTGTCAAGTTCAGCCTTTGACCTTGACCTAGTTTTTGAAATATTGAATTATTAAGTGCAGGACTTTATTATCAAAACAAGAGGGCCAAGATGGCCCTGGATCGCTCACCTGAATTTTTGAGATGACCATAGTCTTTTTTTTTTTTTTTTTTTTTGAGGTACTGAAACATTGGAACCAAATTTATAATTTTGCCAAGCAATTTTCAAAAGGTCACCTGTAAAAGTTATTTCGAAATCTGACCATCAGTTTCAAAAAGAAGAATTTTTAAGAATTCTTAATTTCTGTATAAGAGCAAGTAGCCCCAATCCACGAGAGCCATGTTTCTTGATGGATCAAAATTTACGAACAAGTTTTGAAAAGGGTCATCCAAGGAACATTTCCGAAAATTTCTTTTAAAATCTGACCAGGGGTTTCAGAGAAAGAGAATTTTCAAGAATTTCATTATGTCCGTATAGTGCAAGTAGCCCCCATTCACAAGAGCCATGTTTCTTGACGGATCAAAATTATATGTACAGTTTTTAAAAAGGGTCACCCAAGGAACATCTCTGTCAGATTATTTTAAAATCTGACCAGGGGTTTCAGAGAAGAAGAATTTTCAAGAATTTCTTCATTTCCATATAGTGCAAGTAGCCCCCATTCACCAGAGCCATGTTTCTTGACAAATCAAAATTTTGCGAACAAGTTTTGAAAAGGTTCACCCATGGAACATCTCTGTGAAATTATTTCAAAATCTGTCCAGCCATTTCAGAGAAGAATTCTCAAGATTTTTTTTTCATTTCTGTATAGTGCAAGTAGCCCCCATTCACCAGAGCCATGTTTCTTGACCAATAAAAATTTCCCGAACAATTTTTTAAAAGGGTCACCCAAGGAACAAGTCTGTGAAATTATTTCAAAATCTGACCAGCGGTTTCAGAGAAGAAGATTTTTTAAGAATTGCTTCATTTCTGTATAGTGCAAGTAGCCCCCATTCACCAGAGCCACATTTTTTTGACGAATCAAAATTTCACGAACAATTTTTGGAAACGGTCACCCAAGGAACATATCTGTGAAATTATTTCAAAATCCGATCAGCGGTGGTTTTAGAGGAAAAGATTTTTAAAGAATTTGCTAAAAAATTCAATTTGGTTGCCATGGCAACCAGAGTTTTTGATGGAATCAAATTCTGTGAACAATTCTTAAAGAGGACCTCCCAAGGAACATTCCTGCCAAATTTGGTCCAAATTGGCCCAGCGGTTTAGGAGGAGTTGATGTTTAAAGAATTGTTGACGACGGACACCGGATGATCCTAAAAGCTGTCCTTGAGCACGTTGTGCTCAGGTGAGCTAAAAATTAATCGTTGAAAGGAAATTGATTGCCTTTCATCTGGCACCATGTTTAACCTTTGACCTTGACCTACTTTTTGAAATTTTGAATTATTCTGTAACTATTATCTCCAATACATAATCGAATGGTGATTGATTTTTCATCTGGCCTTGTGCCCAGCCTTTGACCCTGACCTACTTACTTAAAATTATTAATGATCAATGCTGGAGCAGTAATATCTCAAATTAAGTGTTAAGAAAACTTGACTTATATCTTGCATCATGTATAGCCTATGACCTTGAACTTGACCTACTTTCTGATATTAAAAAGGAACATGTTGTTTCCGTGTTTTTCGATCTCGAAAGTGCTTACGATACCACATCGAAGTATGGAATCATGAACGACCTCCATGATTTCGGTGTAAGAGGTCGCCTTGCTTATTTCATTTCGGCATTTTTGAATGAACGTCAGTTTAGAGTCCGGGTTGGAGATACTCTCTCAAACCCTCATGAACAAGAAATGGGCGTTCCCCAGGGAAGCATTCTCTCTGTTACACTATTCAGTGTCAAAATCAACAATATTGTGAAGTCTGTGTGCCATGGCGTGGAATGCTTTTTGTATGTTGACGACTTCTGTATTTGGTATAGATCCAAGAATATGCATACAATAGAGCGGCAGTTACAACAAGTACTGAATAATTTGAGCAAGTGGTCAAGAGAAAATGGTTTCAAATTTTCTAAAACCAAGACCAAATGCATGCATTTCTGCCAATCAAGAAAATTACACTTGGATCCTGAACTTACATTAGATGGAATACAAATTGAAGTCGTTCCTGAATTCAAATTTTTAGGTCTTTTATTTGACTCTAAACTGTCGTTTATTTCACACATCAATTACTTAAGTGATAAATGCTAAAAAGCTCTTAATCTTTTACGAGTTGTCTCTGGGGAGCCGACAGAAAAGTTTTACTAAGACTATATAGCTCACTTGTCCGATCCAAGTTAGATTACGGCTGCGTCGTATATGGCTCAGCCCGACAATCGTACCTTCGCAAGTTGGATTCTATCCACAACCAAGATTTGCGATTAGCACTTGGCGCTTTCAGGACATCTCCCGTCAATAGCTTATATGCTGAAGCTAATGAACCATCTCTAAATTTACGCAGGAAGAAACTCTCCTTACAATATTACTTAAAGTTAAAATCAAATCCTGACAACCCAACTCATGAAATAGTATTTAAACCATTGTACAAGGATGAATTTTTAAAACGAGAGAAAGTTATACCTCCTTATAGTTTACGCTGTGAAGCGGATATTAATTGCCTTGATTGCGATCTTGAGGATGTACATGTAGCAAGCCATAACATTTCTGAAGTTCCTTTATGGACTTCCAAAAGTCCAACTTATCGTTACAATCTTGCTTCAGATAAGAAAGCTACTACAGATCCGATGATTTTCAAAAATAAATTCCCTGAAATCAAAGAACAATATTGTACGCATGAAGAAATCTATACAGATGGTTCAAAAGATGGGGGAAAAGTTGCTTCAGCTGCCATCCTTGACGGTGAATTGTATTAGTTCCGATTACCTAAAAATTCGTCTATTTTCTCTGCGGAGCTAAAAGCGATTGACCTTGCCCTCAACCATATTGAACAAGATGGCTATTGGCGATACATTATATATACTGATTCTTTATCAGTTATGCAAGCACTTGAGAGCGAGAAAACGGATAATCCGCTTGCAGTCAATCTCCTTGAGAAATTGTCCAGATTATGCAAAGGAGCTGATATAGTTTTCTGCTGGCTCCCAGTCATATTGGTATTAGTGTAATGAAGAGGCAGATAAAGCTGCCAAGGACGCATAATCACTAGAAATTTTGCCTTTTAAAGTTCCTTTTAGTGATTTTAAACCTCTTATTAATAGTTTTATTCATGGTGTTTGGCAAAGATCTTGGAGCGACCCTTCAAATCAAGAGACTAAATTATTCGCTAGCAAGCCAAATACAAGTGAATGGCTCCCTGGCTTACGGTCAAACCGTCGAGAGGAAGTTTTTTTGGCCCGTTTGAGAATAGGTCATACCCATATGACGCACTCATATCTTCTCAAAGGAGAAGAGCCTCCTGTATGTATCCCATGCAATACAGTTTTTTCTGTCAAGCATTTACTGATAGAGTGCACAGATCTTGCACCGTACAGGGATAAATACTTTCATGTTGACAGTTTAAAAGCTTTGTTTGATACTGTGAAATTAGAATCACTATTCGATTTTCTGAAGGAAGTTAACCTTTTTAAGAAGATATAGTTTTACTTTTTTGCAATTTCACTTTTTACTGACGGTCTTAAATAAACAGTGTTTATCCTCCTTTAAGGGGGTTCTATTAAAATGTTTGAGTAAATAGGGAAGCCCTGTTTCTCAATATTTATTTTGTTGTTTAATTTAGAAGTATTACATTTTAAGGCCTATTGACCTTATCAAAGTTAACTTTTTACCTTGTAAGCAAGGTTGCTTCTTTGTTATTTGTCATCTGTGTCAATGTTTCACAGTATAACTTAAGTAGATGCATGATTTTATATGTAAGTGCGCCCAATATGACCTAAGTTGTCGACGGCCATAAAACACCATTCATTCATTCATTCATTCACTTTCTGATATTTTGAAATGAATGAATGATGTTTTATGGCCCGTCGACATCAAAGGTCATATTGGGCTCTAGAAAATATTTGAAGCAGTACTGTAGCCATGACAATAACGTTAAAATACAGTCACTAACAATTTTCATGATGAAGTACTTACAATGAATTGAAGACGCGATAAAAAACACAGTAAAAAAGTATACCAATTATAAAACAAATTTATTGATGAATAAAAAAATACTAAAACTTAATCAGATTTTAGTAAAAATTCTAATTTTTTTAAGAAACATAAAAATTGTTTCCGGCAGAACAGACTCAAAAAGTTCTTTTGTACTCGAAATACTGGAATACTTGTCACGTATTGGCGGAACATCAACACAGTCTACAAATAAATGATGCACTGAAAGAGGTGACGAACATGGCACACAAACAGGGGCCTCCTCTCCCTTCAGTAAGTACGAATGAGTTAAATATGTATGTCTAATACGTAAGCGGGCGAGTACAATTTCTTCACGACGGGATAATCTAAACCCTGGAAGCCAGTTACCAAGAACTGGTTTTATACAACGTAATTATACGCCCGAAGGGTCGTATTATGTTATACCCCCGGTCGTCCGTCCGTCCGTCCGTCCGTCCGTCTGTCTGTCCGTCCGTCCGTCCGTCCGTCCGTCCGTTAGCAATTTCTTGTGTGCGCAACTCCTCCTACAGTTTTCATCGGAATTATTTGAAACTTGCCACAATGAATCTCCATGATGTCTAGTTGTGCACCTGGGTCTTAGAATTTTGATCGCTGTTTCCGTTCCAAAATTATCTGCCCTTGATTTCTGAAATAACCAACTTTTCACTTAAAATTTTTGTTTAGGCCATAACTTCCATACCATAAAAGGTATTAAATTGAAACTACATACACTGATAGAACACATTATGGAGAAGTGCAGTGCACAAGAACCATAACTCTGCCACTTTTATTTTTTGAGTTACAGCCCTTTGTTAATTTTCTGTTCGAATTTTTGTCCAGGCCATAACTTCTAAACTATAAAAGCTATTGACTTTGAACTTCATACACTGATAGATAACATTGTGGAGAAGTGCATCGCACATGAACCATAACTCTGCCACTTTTATTTTTTTAGTTATTGCCCTTTGTTAATTTTCAGTTTGAATTTTTGTCCAAGCCATAACTTCCAAACTATAAAAGCTAATAACTTGCAACCTCATATAGTGATAGAACACTTTATGGAGAAGTGCATTGCACATGAACCATAACTCTGTGACCTTTATTTTTTGAGTTATTGCCCTTTGTTAATTTTCAGTTTGAATTTTTGACCAGGCCATAACTTCCAAACTATAAAAGCTAATAACTTGCAACTTCATACACCGATAGAACACATTATGGAGAAGTGCAGTGTACATGAACCATAACTCTGTGACTTTTATTTTTTTAGTTATTGCCCTTTGTTAATTTTTTAGTTTGAATTTTTGTCCAGGCAATAACTCCCAAACTTTAAAACGTATCATCTTGAAACTTCAAAGACTTATAGAACACATTATAAAGAAGTGCACTGCATAAGAACCATAACTCTGCCATCCTTCTTTTTTTAGTTATTGCCCTTTCTTAGTTTTCTCTTTGAATTTTCGTCTGGGCCATAATTTCTAAAATATAAAAGCTATGATCTTGAACCTTTCAAAACTGATAGAACATCTTGTGGAGAACAGTAATTTACAAAATTTGTAACTGTGCCACCCTTTCTTTTTTTAGTTATTGCCCTTTAATATTTTTCACATATGGAGATTAACTACTCTTCATTCATGGCCCTTCCGTCATTTCAACTCATTTCACTGACAAGCCCCTTCGGGCGTATATGCGCCGCTTTGCGAAGCTCTTGTTTGTTATTGGAATTACCATGATCATCCCACATGTTCTGCCAAACATTAAAAATAAAAGAATTGATTATGGGTTTAAAATCTGACTGTGGTATATCAAAAGGTAAAATGTCTTGACTTAAAGCAGATCTCGCAGCTTGATCAGCTTTTTCATTTCCGCGAATTCCAATATGACTTGGGATCCAGCAGAAACAATCTCGATGTGTCCACAGATGCGATCAAGTTTATTAAGCAATCTGTTGACCACTGGGTGTTCTAACTTTTCATTGCTGAGCGCCTGCGTCGCAGAGAGCGAGTCAGTAAATATAATACAGCGGAAATAGTTCTCAGATTCAATGTGGTCTATGACAAGATCAATGCCCTTTAGTTCGGCAGTAAAAATAGATGCATTGTTAGGCAAGCGAAATGTAATGTCGCCTTCATATGATACAAAATCACCATCAAGAATAGCTGCTGCAGCAGCCTTATTACCATCTTTAGACCCATCTGTGTAGATCGGTTCAAAGTAAAAATGCCGATGCTTAATTTCATTGAATCTATTTCTAAATACCATTGGATCTGTATGTGCCTTTTTGTCAGATAGCAATTCAAAAAGATATGCAGGCCTCCTCATAGTCCATGGTGGAGTGTCAGAAACTTCTTGACTTGCAACAGAACTTGCAACTGTAACTGTTTTATCTCCAATACATAATCAAATGGTGATTGATTTTTCATCTGGCTTTGTGCTCAGCCTTTGACCCTGACCTACTTACTTAAAATTATTAATGATCAATGCTGGAGCAGTAATATCTCAAATTAAGTGTTAAGAAAACTTGACTTATATCTTGCATCATGTATAGCCTATGACCTTGAACTACTTTCTGATATTTTGAATTAGCAACTCCAGGACTGTGCTATCTCAAATACATAAGCAAATGGATATTGATTTTTTATCTGGCATCATGCTCAGCCTTTGACCTTGACCTGTGAAATACTTATCTATAAACTTTATCCTAGCTCATTATTTTTCATAGTAATTTAATGTTAATGGGCCTTTAATTTGCTGGATGGAAAATGCCAGTGGAGCGATACAGGTCTCTTGGGCCTCTTGTTTCTGAGTTGAATGTATGAATGAATGTTGTTTTATGGCGCATCGACAGCTTAGGTCATTTAGCGCGTATATCCGTGTTCAAAGATTTTAATAGTGGAAGGTTTAAACTGAAAAGTGTTTGAATACATTAATGAGGGTAAAAGGTTGAATTAAGAAGGATCAAGGATTAAGAGTATTACTGGTTAAAATTTGGTAAATTGAGTCACAGGGCAATTCATTCATTCATTCTTTCACTGCTATTTTTTGATATCCTACCTGAAAGCATGAAGAATTGGCCGTTACTTTTATTTGGGGAGTGATAGGTTGTTCATACTTCACATTTAGAAACATTATGGAAGGACCTTTTTATTCGTACAAATTTCAGTCATTAGTCAAGGTCATCCAGTCAAGGTCATCCAGTCAAGGTGAATGGTATTCCATATTTCACATGTTTATTCCTTTTCGGTGAGACTCTTCTGTTGGTACAATGTTTGATTATCAGTCAACATCCAGGTCATATTTCAAGGTCATTTTTAGGCAAAAAATATAGGTATCTAATTAATACATTTGGCACCCGTATGCGGTGCTCTGGTTTTCATCATCCAGCACAGACAAAAGTAGAGCAAAACAAGTGTGATTTCTTACATGCCATTGAAATTAGTAATACTTATTGCCACAAGCAGCTTTTAGTCAGTAAGAATTTAGTTTATCTATCAACAATTAAGCTGAATAGAAGCTTTTATCTTCTTATTTAGATTCTGAAGTGACAGAGAACTTGCCAGAAGAAGCATCTGAAAACCCAGAGATCCCATCCTTTTCAACATCTAGGGTGGTTCCTCTCCCAGGTTAGTTGCTTCTCAGCTCATTAAACATTTCTCCTCTAGTAGAATGTAGTGTCTAATCTGTAATCTATTTTTTTTTTTTTGCATAGGTCCAAGGTCAAGGTTTTATTTGAAGGCCAAATTTTTATGATGGAAAACTTTAACTTTTGGTGTAACTTTTGAACAAGTGCGAGGGTCTTCATATTTCACACATGAAATGCATTTGACAAGACTTTTCTGTTGGTACTAAGCCCAAGGTTGTAAGTGAAGGTCAAGGTCATGTTTAGGCAAAAGCTCTAACATTTGGCATAACTTTTAAATGCTTTTAAGGTTTTCATATTGTTTGCATGTATTCATTGTGGTATGATCTGTTTGTTTGAAAAAAAAAAATAGGATTGCCCAACCACTCAATAACATATATTATGCACATTATAAATGAACATATTTCTTTTTCATTTAATAACTTCTTTTTATCAATCCAACATTGACTTTAAACCTTTTTATCACATTCTTAAATCTTAACTTTTGAGTATATAGGGATTGCCCTGTAACTCGATAATGACCTTTATGCATACTTCTTAATTCAATTTTTTTTATTATCATTAACATATTCAAACTTTATTCTGTTTAAACAACTCCACTTTTATTACCTTTTAACACAGATATGCTTGCTAAATGACCAAAGCTGTCGATGCGCCATAAAACAACATTCATTCATTTATTCGTTCATTCACGTTGAAAAATGTCAATGTCATATGTCAAGGTTATGTTTTAAGGTCGCATTTAAAAATTATACTGCTGATTAGGGCATTCATGTTTAACAATTACATCTTGTTTCAGCCAGTCTCAAAGGAACAGACCAGGAGCTTAATAAGTTTATACCAGGAAAGGATAGACAAATTCGAAAGTTCCTGTAGGAAGAAGAAAACCTTGTGGTATGACATAACAAACGACCTAAACTACAGTGTGCGTCTTCATACACACCAAAACAGGTGGAAGGAAGATGGAAGACGATCATGGCTGTGTATAGAAAGCACAAAGATGAAAGAAAGTTTCTTGACGAATCAACATCTCACGAACAATTTTTTTAAAAGTGGCACCAAAGGAACATTTCTGAAATTATTACAAAATTTGACCAGCTGTTCCAGAGAAGAATTTTCAAGAATTTCTTCATTTTCCTACAGTGCAAGTAGCCCCCATTCACTACAGCCATGTTTCTTGACCAATCAAAATTTCGCGAACTGTTTTTGAAAAGGGTCACCCAAAGTACATCCTTGAGTAATTATTTCAAAATCTGACCAGCGGTTATTTTCTGAAAGAGATACATCTCTATAAAAAGATATAATTTTAGGTTCTTTTGACCATTCTTGTTTTAGATGCTTACTTGTACCTATAATTTTAGTCTTTTCCCAACTTAGATTTTATGATTTCATAATACTTTTGTTTGATCGCTATGTATTGCATTGCATTGCTTGTAAATGCGCCCAACATGACCACTGTTGTCGACGGGCCATAAAACCCCATTCATTCATTCATTCATTCATTCATTCATGACGGATAAAAATTTCGCGAACAATTTTTGAAAAGGGTCACCCAAGGAACAGCTTTGTGAAATTATTTTTAAATCTGTCCAGCCATTTCAGAGAAGATTTTTGAAGAATTTCTTCATGTCTCTATAGTGCAAGTAGCCCCCATTCACCAGAGCCATGTTTCTTGACCGATCAAAATTTCGCAAACCATTTTTGAAAAGGGTCACCTAAAAGTACATCCCGGAGAAATCATTTCAAAATTTGACCAGCGGTTTCAGAGAAAAAGAATTTTTAAGAATTTCTCCATTGTACAGTGCAAGTAGCCCCCATTCACCGAGCCATGTTTCTTGACGGATAAAAAATTCACGAACAATTGTTGAAAAGGGTCACCCAAGGAACATCTCTGTGAAATTATTTTAAATCTGGCTAGCGGTTTCATCAGAAGATTATTTTTTAAAGAATTGCTGAAAAAATTCCATTTCGTTGCCATGTCAACCAGAGTTTTTGATAGAATCAAATTCTGTGAACAGTTTTTGAAGAGGATCTCCTAAGGAACATTCCTGCCAAGTTTGGTCCAAATCAACCCAGCGGTTTGGGAGGAGATGTGTAAAGTAATTGTTGACGACGGACACCGGATCACCCTAAAAGCTCCCCGTGAGCACGTTGTGCTTCAGGTTGAGCTGAAAAGAACAATAACCTTATTTCCTAAATGCAAAAAATGACGAAATGTAAAAAAATTGCTGAAAAATTCCATTTCGTTGCCATGTCAACCAGAGTTTTTGATAGAATCAAATTCTGTGAACATTTTAGCTCCACTGGCCGAAGGCCAGCGAGCTATTGTCATGGTGTTGTTTCCGTCGTGCGTCCGTCTGTCCGTTCGTTCGTCCGTAAACTTTTTCTTTAAAAAACCTTTCCTCAGAAACTATTGACTGGATTTTTATCAAATTTCACAGGAATGTTCCTTAGGTGGTCCTCTTTCAAATTCCTTCAAATAATTGTGTTCCATGAATAATTCTGGTTGCCATGGCAACCAAAGTAAAAAACCTTTAAAAATCTTCTCCTCCCAAACCGCTTATTGGATAGCATTATTATTTTGCAGGAATGTTCCTTAGATAGAGGTCTACAGAATTCCTTTAAAAAAAAAAAAGATCCGTCAAAAAAACATGGCTTTTATGGGAGACTCATTTTCCTTTTATGGTATAAAGAAAAATCTTTGAAAAATTTCTTCTCTCAAACTATTTGTTAGATTTCATTGTTGTATTGCAGGTTAGTTCCTATGGTGGTAAGTCTTTACCATACAATCCTGACTTTTAATGACCTTAAAGAAGAAGTCTTTGGAAAACACTCTTGGAAAAGGAGAAAATGCTGGTAATCAGCATTTTCTCCTTTTCCCTCAGTGTTTTCATCAAAAAGAGAAATCATTTTATCAATGTTTAATTTGTTGTCTGCAAATGCTTTCAGTTTGGTCACATCCCAAATTTTGTCATTTGGTTAAGAGTTAAAGATGGTTGCTTTACATAATCTATAATCCTTTTCATATAAAACAAGAGAACCTCTGCACTTTTATTAGTTCTGGTAAATGTTTGTTGACCTACTGGTGACCTAGTACAAAGAGGGACTGGGCTTTAGTGTTGTGATAAGGCATTTTGTTATCCATTCAAACTGATCCTGCAACTTCAATAAAACAATTGCCACAATACATATTTTTTTTCTGTATATTGATGTTTCCCCACCCAAAATGATTTGTAACGAGACCCTCTTTAACTCATTACCAAACAACAAAATTTTAGACTTGTCCAAATTGAAAGCATTTGCAGACGACAAAATAAAAGTGAAAAATTGAAATTTGTTTGGTGAAGGGTAGAAAACATTGTGGAAAAAGGAGAAAATGCTGGTTACCAGCATTTTCTCCTTTTCCCACGTTTTCTATAGGCTTCTTTCTCAGGGGCATCAAAAGTAGGGATTGTGTGGTAATGGGTTAACTATAGCCAAAGACAAAATTGTTATAATTGGTCATAAATGAAAGATGTTGCAGACAACATAATAAATCTTCAAATTACTAAAAGTTGTATCAGAAAGGGTAGAAATTATTGTGTAAAACTAAGACAATGCAGGTTACTATTATTTTCTTCTTTTCTCACAATGTTTTTCATATCTTTTTTTCTTTAGTGACCTAAAATGCAGGAATGAATGGAAATTGTTAAAAACTTCTCTTCACTGTTACAGAAAAATCAGGCCTGTGGAGCGATACAGGCGCTCGAGCGCCTCTAGTTTGAAGAGGACCTCCTAAGGAACATTCCTTCCAAGTTTGGTCCAAATCGACCCAGCGGTTTGGGAGATGTGTAAAGTAATTGTTGACGACGGACACCGGACCACCCTAAAAGCTCCCCGTGAGCACGTTGTGCTTAAGGGTGAGCTGAAAACAACAATAACCTTATTTCCTTAATGCAAAAAATGACGAAATGTAAATAAAAAAATCGGAAAAAATCTGTAAAAGCTCATTATTTCGCACGTAAAATGCTTGACATCATGATGACGTCAGCAGGACCTTTGGTCCTTGTGAGATGACATTCAGTAAAATGAACGAAAGTAGGGCTAAATTTATCGTAATAGTAAGTTTCTCATTTCGATAATTTCACTGCTTTGTCGATGAAATTACTAAGTGATAATCCATTGGCAAATCTCGATAATCTACCGCAAAGCATTAACCCATTGCCATGCAATCCCTACTTTTAACGCCCCTGAGAAAGAAGCGTTTAGAAGACATTGTGGGAAAAGGAGATAATGCTGGTAACCAGCATTTTTTTCCTTTTCCAACAATGTTTACTAGTCTTTACGAAACAAATTTCAAAATTTCAGTCACTTTTATTTTGTCGTCTGCAAATGCTCTCGATTTGGACAAGCCTAAAATCTTGTCGTTTGGTAATGAGTTAAAGAACAAATTCTCATGTCAGATGACTGTCCTTTCCAAATGAGTTAAAGAACAAAGTCTCGTGTCAGATGACTTGTCCTTTCCACTATCTCAGAGTGCACAACTGGAATGGCTAAATTTCAGGTTGCTACATGTAGTCGTTCTGAAATGCAAGATTCTGTGTTTTATGTCTTTTCATAATACCTGGAGCATTTACATTCACATCTAAATTTATATTTCCGTCATCGCAGTTGTCCTGGTCGTCTTCTTCATCTAGCATTTCATCTTGGTTCAAAATACCGAGATTATGTATATACATGCAGATACAATAGTCTTCACAATATATGCGATATCTTTAAGCTCTATACACTTCAGTCTACGAAATCGATTCTTAAGTGTTTCAAATGCATTCTCACTGAGGACTGTTGTACTCGATAATCATGTATTGTAGTTCTTTTATGCTCTGTTAAAATGCCCATTATCTCTGTATGGCATTAAATGATTTCTACTTAGTTGGTACGCACCATCTCCAAAAAAATGATTACATCCACAGAGTACCTGAAGTCTCTCAGATAATGGAGAGTTTCTGAACACCCTAGCATCATGTACTTTTCCGGGCCATCCACAGTAAATGTCTGTAAATTCTCAGATCTTCCCTGCAAACTGCCTGAAGAACAACAGAATAAAATCCCTTTCGATTATAATAATCGTTCGCTCTTTCAGTAGGTTTTCCTGTCTTGATATGACATCCTTCAATACTTTCAAGCATTCCTGGAAAATTCTTTTTAACCTGGAAAGCATTTATAACAATTGGTTTTTCAGGTTCACTTTATTAATCTCTTTAGCAAAGAATCACATATTACAGTTACCATTCGCTTAAAGTGTTTGTCAAATGTAGAAATGCTGACATTAAAGCGATCAGCCACTGATTCCATAATTTCCGGACTTCCAATGAACCATAAAGTCATAAGGACATCTTTCTCCAGGGTTGTCTGTGGACGTCCTGCAGCGGGTTCTCTACGTCTAAGTTTCTGCTCTCCTTAAAACAAAAACAAGAGGGCCATTGGCCCTGGAACGCTCACCTTAGACTAATGCTTAATTGGAATTCAATTCTTTGAACAACTTTGGTAAAGCTTCATCCAAGGAACATCCCTGCCAAGTTTCATCAAGATTGGCCCAGTGGGTTAGGAGAAGATGTTAATTAAACCCGCCCGGGTGGCTCGGTGGTGAGCATGTCGGACTCGTGACGTGGTGGTTGTGAGTTCGATACCCGGTTGAGGCGAACTTTCTTTCCGACGTATTTTCGCCTCTCACCTCTGCTGAAGCATGTGAGAAAAGCAGTCGGTGGCTTTGGAAAGAAAGTTGTGTTAGTACCGGTGTGAGAAAGCCAAGAAACACATGTACGTCATCGACCGCCATGATATGACCTTGGCTGTTAAAGTGGCGTTAAACTCCAATCCAACAACAACAACAGATGTTTAAAGAAATTGTTGACGGACGACAGACGCCAGACATGGGGCAATCAAATATCAAAGCTCTACACCTTCCAGTTTCAAAGAAGAATTTTAAATTTTCCTTCTTTGTCCTATGTTCGAACTTGTGGTCCCCGGGGCTGGGCCAGTTTTGACCAAAGCAGCATCCTTGGAAGAAAATTGGTAGAGGTCTACTCAAAGATGCTTCATACCAAATATCAAAGCTGTACACCTTCCCGTTTAAGAGAAAAAGAAATTAAAAATTTTCCTTCTTTGTTCCTACGTTCCAACCTATGACCTCCGGGGCAGGGCCAGTTTTGACGCCGGGGGACATCATATGACCAAACTTGGTAGAGGTCCACTAGAAGATTCTGCATACCAAATATCAAAGCTCCGCACCTTCAAGTTTCAGAGTAGAAGATTTCTAAAGTTTTCCTTCTTTGTTGCTATGTTCGAACCTGCGACCACCGGAGCAGGGCCAGTTTTGACCCCAAGGGCATATGAACAAACTTGATAGAGGTCCACTATGAATTGCTACATGCCAACTATCATAGCTCTATGCCTTCTATTTTAAGAGAAGAAGAATTTTAAAATTTTCTTTCTTTGTTCCTATGTTCGAACTTGTGACCCCTCGGGGCAGGGCCAGTTTTGACCCCAAGGGCATAATATGAACAAACTTGGTAGAGGTTTACTAGAACATGCTATATACCAAATACCAAAGCTCTACGCCATCTAGTTTCAGAGAAGATTTTTAAAGTTTTCCTTCTATGTTCCTATGCTTAAACTTGTGATACCCGGGGCGGGGCCAGTTTTGACCCCACAGCCATGATTTAAACAAACTAGGTAGAGGTCCACTACGAGATGCCACATACCAAATAGGAAAGCTCAACGCCATCTACTTTCAGAGAAGAATTTTAAAGTTTTCCTTCTTTGTTCCTATGCTCAAACTTGAGACCCCCTAGGTAGGGCCAGTTATGACCCCAGGGGGCATCATTTGAACAAAGTAGGTAGAGGTTCACTAGGAGATGCAATACACCATATGTCAAACTTACAAAGCTCAGCGCTTTCTAGTTTCTTAGAAGAAGATTTTAAAGTTTTCCTTGTTTGTTCCTATGCTCAAACTTGTGACCCCCGGGGTGGGGCCAGTTTTGCCCCCAGGGGCATCATTTGAACAAACTTGGTAGAGGTACACTAGGAGATGCCACATCCAAATATCAAAGCTCTACGCCTTCACGTTTCAGAGGAGAAGGTTTTTAAAATTTTCCTTCTTTGTTCCTATGCTCAAACTTGTGACCCCCGGGGTGGGGCCAGTTTTGACCCCATGGGCATCATTTGAACAAACTTGGTAGAGGTACACTAGGAGATGCCACATCCAAATATCAAAGCTCTACGCCTTCAAGTTTCAGAGAAGATTTTTAAAGTTTTCCTTCTTTGTTCTTTTGCTCAAACTTGGGGTGGGGCCAGTTTTGACCCTAGGGGTATAATTTGAACAAATTTGGTAGAGGTCCATTTGGAGGTGCCACATATCGAAATATCAAAGGTCTACGCCTTCTAGTTTCAGAAAAGAAGACTATCAAAAATTTCGTTTTTTTCCCAAAGTTGTGGATGGAATTCAATTCTTTGAACAACTTTGGTAGAGTTTTATCAAGTGGACATTCCTGCTAAGTTTCATCAAGATTGGCCCATTGGTTAGGATATGTTTAAAGAAACTGTTGACGGACGACTTCGTGCTAAGGTGAGCTAACAACTTATGTTACAGGAAAATGCACAAATGAGGGTAAGACATGTGGAATAATGCTATTAATGTGGTCCAAATAAGATGCATAAGTAATTCAATTACATGTGCATGTATATTTAGTTGCGGGAAATGTATTGCTTCTGAGAAATTTTACTGTTTGTTTAGAAGGTGTATATACTGTTACGTAGCATTTCATGTCCATCTTCGCATCAAAAGCGATTTTATTAGTAACACCACGAACCCAGTGTTTATCGTGATGTGGTATGCTATTTCCGTCTCTGAATTACACTGCCATGTCGGAAATAAAATCGTGTGTAATGTGGAAACAGAAATAAACTATTACTTAACAGGATATACACCGTGACTTTTAGTACCTTTTATACAATACAGTTGAACCAGTTTCTAATTATGTTTCTATATTTCTTCACTTTGAACTTCTCAATGACGTAATTCTATTATTTGAATATTATTGCCTGATAAATGTTGGCACAAAATCTCCATTGTCTGTCTGCTCACACGAAAGGAAAGTTTAAGGTTGTCAAAAAGACAAAGAGGTACAACATCTTCAACATAGTTCTCGACCTTCTGTCTTCCCTATGCCTGAAAAAACTAGAGGCGCTAGAGCGCCTGTATCGCTCCACAGGCCTGATTTCTCTGTAACGGTGAAGAGAAGTTTTTAACAATTATCATTCATTCCTGCATTTTAGGTCACTGAAGAAAAAAAGCCATGAAAAACATTGTGAGAAAAGAAGAAAATAATGATAACCTGCATTTTCTTAGTTTTCCACAATAGTTTCTATCCTTTTTTATATAAGTTTTACTAATTTGAAGATATATTGTGTTGTCTGCAGCATCTTTCAATTAATAACATTCTTTTTAACTGTTAATTTAGCATCAATGCCTTTCATTTCGCTACAATTGGAATCAAACAAGGTAGCGTATTGCGTAAGCAACTGTTTAACAGACTTTGTTTTGTCCAATTTACATTTTTCGAGTCAAGTTTTAATTTAATCAGCCAATTTCTACCCAATAAAGCTGACCATCTCCCTTGACAACAAATATTGGCAGAGTTTCTTTTTGTTTACCGTATTTTACGTTAACGTTTGCTTGTCCCAGTACTTGTACTGTGTCACCTGTGTACGTTTTCAGTAGAACCGACGATGGTTCTAGCTTACATGACTAAGTTTACTTTTATACAACTTTTCAGACACAATACTGAGTGCAGCACCAGTGTCAAAGTTCCATTTTACATTCCTTTCCAGCTATTTTGATATCAACACAAATTTCAGAAGTCAAACTGGATTTTATGGTGAACAATGGCCAGTCTTGATTATTTTCAGAGTCAGGTTGTGATTGTTCATTCAATAAATTGATTTTTGGCTTCTTTTACTTTTCTTGTTTGTTTTGCCTTGTTTCGGATTGTTCGTTTGCTTCTTTGTCTTTTTGGGCACATTTTACTAATATGAGCTTGGCCTTTGCATGAATGACACTTTGCGTTCTTGTAGTAACAACTTTCAGAATCGTGGTGAGTTTTGCCACACCGAAAACATTTTTGGTAGACTTTGTGTGTCTTTACCTCCTTTAGGCACGATCCCGTTATCTTTGACGCCTCACTGTCCGCCAGTTCCATACTAATGGCTTGATCGACCGCCTTTTTTAATGTCAAATCTGCCTCAGACAACAATTTTCTTTGCGTTACTGAGTTACGAAGGCCGAAAACAAACCGATCCCTAAGGGCTTCTTCTAGAAATCCTCCAAACGTACATGATTCACTCAACCGCCTCAATTCTGTTAAATATTGAGTAACAGTTTCATTTTCACTTTGGGATTTTCAGAGGAATTTAAATCGTTCAGCAATAATGAGGGGTTTTGGTTGCAAGTGATTATTGATGACACTTTTCAACTGGTCCAACGTTTTGTCACTTGGGTTTTTGTGGAGCAAGTAGGCTTCGGAGTAGACTGTAAGTCTTTTGCCCACAAGAAGACAGGAAAATAGCCATTTTTTTTCCCCGTCTTCTATTCCATTTGCGATGAAGATTTGTTCTAACTGTTCTTCATACTCCACCCAGTTGTCCTGGTACGGCCGAAAAGCCTCTAGTTTTCCATACGAAGCCATGGATTACAGGAAATATACTTAGTCTAGGAAATAAAGAGCATACTCGTCGCCACTGTTATGTTCGGAAGGCCGAGTTTAGCATATACACCAAAGATGATTGCCAATTTAACTTTTTATTTTACAGACAATCGTAGCCATACAAAACTTCCGTCATAAAACGCATGAACAACCATAACAAATCAAAGTACTCCAAGTAATAGTCAAAGTATCAAAATACTACAGGTTGAATGAACGCGTCTTTAGAGTAGTGTACATTTCTTTTTTACGAAAAAAAGGAGGAGAAAAAATGACGTTCTATGTCACACGCACTGAGTTTGTAACCATACCGATCGACTGTATCTGTACTTCAACTTCCTTGACAACCGGAAGGTTGGTTTATTCACAGGAATCGGACGTTTATTTGGTGAAAATAGCCAAATGTCAGCCGAAGTGGTCACTCTCTATTATAAAATATACAAGGAATGCAACGGATTTCCGATCAAAATTTGACACGACTGTCACCCAAAATCATCGCTGAAAATGCGGTCAAATCAATATTAGCCGACATAAACACACACCTACCGTGCTCTTAAATATCTAATCTGCAGATTTAGTAAGTCCCTACCTGCCGTGAGTCACTCTTTCCGCGTCATTCATCCGATTTCCCTTGGGCGATATTTATCAGTAATCAGCCTCGGCGAATCCTCCATCGTGCACCAACTTCCGGTTATCGGAGTGAATGAAGGTATCCCCAACGAATGCGTTGGATTGTTTCTATATTTAGTCTCTACTCTTTGTAAACCAGACAATACAGTAAAAAAAATATATATATATTTGATTTGTATCGATTGTGTTGATATAAATATAACATGATTTTTCTTAGATTTAACTTGTACCTACGGAAATAGTATGAAAATTTTCTGACGTGATTTATTGGAAAAAGTAAACTGACATTTTCATTCACTCCCATAACCGGAAGTTGGTGCACAATGAAAGCTTCGCCGGGAGGCTGATTCTTGATAAATATCGCCCTTGGGAAATCCGATGAATGACACGGAAAGAGTGATTCACGACAGGTAGGGACATAATAAATCGACAGACTAGATATTTAGGAGCACGGTAGATGTGTGTTTATGTCGGCTAATATTGATTTGACCCCATTTTCAGCGATGATTTTCGGTGACAGTCGTGTCAAATTTTTATCGGAAATCCGTTGCACTGGCGCCCGATCTCAATTTAGTATCGTTGTGTGTATATAATCTAATATATAACATGGTAAGACAGGCAGAATGGCCTCTCCCATATCGCCGTATTCTTTTCCATTAAAACACAGTCGAGTGCAAAAAGTATAAAATTGGCTGGAGAAAAGATACATTTCTTTAAGTAGAAATGATAAGAATCATGTAATTTACTAACATTTATAGAAGAAATTGAATGTTTTCTTACGTGTGAGTTTTGTCTGTAAGATTCACTTGCTGTCAACTTCCGGTTTGTTCGACCTTCACCTGACTTCAACAAACGCCTTTTAAAACAGGCGATCTGATTGCACAAATATAAAAGGTTCGTCACGCGCAAATTTTCCCTCGATCTGTCAAACATTTTCAGGAGAAAGATTAATAAACTTGTAATTATGCTGACAGAGCTCCAAAATACAGCTTTAAAGACCATTTCAGAAGGACACAATATTCTTCTGACTGGCCAGGCAGGGACCGGCAAGAGCTTTGTGTTGCATGCAGCATTTAAAACCCTTAGCAACACGGGAAAACGTGTTGTGATATTGTGCACTACCGGCATGGCATGCCTGCAGTATCTTGACTGTCGATGCAATACTGTTCATAGGTAATGTAAATAAATTACATATATATAGACGGTAACCGGTCATATCACACCTTGGTCATTTCGTACCTGTTCTTTGGTCATTTCGTACATAGTGGCAACAATTTCGTACCTAGTCCATTTCGTACCTACTTTTTAGGTACAAAATGATTTGTTCAGGGTCTGTATTCACCAACCATTCTTTAGAATGTTCTTTGCCTTAATCTTCAAGATTTTCTTACTGTAAAAGTAACAGAACTCCTGATTGGCTAAACCAAATGGTTTAGCCAATCAGAAGTTCTGTTACCTTCTCATCGACAAAATTCTGAAGAATAAGACTAAGAATGTTACTAAGAATGGGTGGTGAATACGAACCCTGGTCATGTTGTACACAGCCACCTAAAATTTAACATTTTTTTTAAAGTTTTTGTATTTTCTTTCAATGATGTTTAATGATAATTTCATATAGGCTTAAAGATATTTGATTATTCGGTCAAATTGGATTCCACAAGTTTGGCTTGTTTGGATTTTGCAAACAGGTCACCTTTTTATAAACATTTTTATTTTTTGATAGACCTGTTGCCAGATTGTTCTTAATTATGGTCCGTGGCCTGTGACATGTCACAGGTTCATGATTACAAGTATTATGCCTTAACCCTTTAGCACACAATCCCGACTTTTAACACCACTGTGAAAGAAAAGTTTTGAAATCATTTTTGGGAAAAGGAGAAAATGCTGTTAACAGCATTTTCTCCTTTTCCCACAATGTTTTCTTCCCTTCCTAAAACAAATTTCAAGTCTTTTGTCACATTTATTTTGTCGTCTGCAAATGCTTTCAATTTGGACCATTCTACAAATTTGTCGTTTGGTAAAGGGTTAATCACTTAGCTTCCCAACACTCTATCAATTTGTCTACCATAATGCCATATGTTTTAATTTCATGATATCCTGATAATGTCATGTTTTTTTCAGCTGGGCTGGATTACTTGATGGCCGATATGATAATCTGACATTGACAAAGATGGTCAAAGAGGACGATAAAATGTGCAAGATTAGGAAAAATGTGATGGAAACTGATGTGCTATTAATAGATGAAATTTCCATGTTGTCCAAAAAAGACTTTGAACAGTTAGAGTTAGTCTGTAGGACCATTTTGAATGCCCATAAAAATTTTGGTGGGATACAAGTTGTTGCAAGTGGAGATTTTTATCAGTTGCAGCCAGTTGAAAACCTTCTGTATGGTGACTCTGGTCAATTTTGTTTTGAAAGTGAAATCTGGAAATCATATTTTGTTCATAGGATTAATTTTGAAGATGTAGTTAGACAGAGTGAGCTTGACTTGATCAAAGCAGTAAGTGAAACAGCACGTGGTTCAGTATCAAATGATACAGACACATTTCTCAAAAGCTTACAGAGAGACCTGGATGATACATATGATCCGGTTCATTTATTTGCAACTAATTATGATGCTAGAATTTACAACGATGAAAAGCTGCAGGATTTAATTTCTGAAGGAAAAGTTTATGAAGCTGTGAAAAACAAAGGATCTGTTAAGCATTTGAAAAGAATACTAGCACCATTATTTTTACATGTAAAAATAGGATGCCTTGTTGTACTTTTAAGGAATCTGGGAGGAAAATTAATGAATGGCATAAGAGGACATGTAATTGGATTTTCAGAAAATGAAATTAAAGTTGAGTTCGAAATTATAAATCAAGTTCACTCCATCAAAAGATACAGTTTCACAGTACTAGATATGGAAAGCCAAGAAATAATTGCAGAAAGGGAACAGTTTCCATTATGCCTTGCATATGGCTTGACCATACATAAGAGTCAGGGTATGACCCTAGAAAGTGTTTGTATACACTGTCAAGGTATTTTTGAGAGTGGGCAAATGTCAGTTGCACTAGGCAGAGGAACCAAAAGTGCTGGAATCCAGCTCATGAACTATCGGAAAAGTTCATGTTTTCAGCCCAAACCTGTTGTTACACAGTTTTACAGAAGCCCATCTGTTCCATTTGAAGATAGCCTAGAATGTTGCAAAATGTCAAACAGTGTTTGTATTCCAGATATAAATTTATGTTTTTATGACAGTGATGATTCAGATTTTGATGAGAGAGATGTTGAAGCAATAGACACTCTAGAAGAAATAAATGAAAAAAATACATGTACTAATCAGGATGAAGAATTTCACTGCCAGATTTTGTTAATTTAGATGAAATAAAAAATTCTGTTGCTATAGAAAAACCATACAATGAAAAGTAGAAACAAATAACAAGTATCTGCTCATCTGTGTCTGACATACAATTGAAAACGTTTCTTCATGCAAACTTTAAGCATTTGCAAACATTTTTGTCTTCCTGTAAGACACCTACAAGTCCAAAATTATGGACTGAAGTGCTATCAAAGTACCATAAGTACATTTCCAATGTGAATTTTAAACAGACAGTTGCAGTGCTGTATACAGATTCTTGTTTATCTGACAATCACTTCTATGTAGCATCAAAGTTTATTTACAAATTACTACAAATAGCAGTTCATAGCATAGCAAATGAAGTTTCTAAAGAACCTCATCATAGTACAATGAGAGCAGAATCAATTTCTGAAGCAGGAAAGGCAAAGTTAAGGTATGTGGGTGGAATGTGTATTGCCAAAGTGAAGGGACATTACTGCGGATTGATTGAAAATAATTTAGGAAGTGAAAAGGAAGATGCTATAGAAACAGTTAAAACAAACACTGAAAAAGTATTATTATTGAGATCACTACAAGCAGAATTGGATGAGATTGATATGAATGATAAAACATTTACAGAGATTGAAAGATGCCAGAATATTAGAAAAGCCCTAATATACATTAATGATAGATGTTATCAGTTTTTCATAGCAGTAGATAGCATGATCCGTTCTATTTTAAATGAAAAAAAACTAAAATATGAAAAAGGTAATCTCTTTCAAATAGCAAAAAGTGAAATATTAAAAGACAAAGAATTGAACATGGAATGGGGAAAATTAACCTTTGGTATAAACAGTGAAATTAGTTTTTCTGTTTTTCAAAATGTGATTTCTCGTTTTTTGATGGTATCTCAGAAACAGTTTTTGAGGGATATGAAAGATATGCTGTCTTTGAAAAAGAAAATGGCTCATCGGGAAGAAATTAGAAAGAAACAAGAGAAAAGAAAAGTGGATGTTGACCTCTCATTTGAAGATATTATTGAAGACAATTCCCAGCAGAAAATCTATTCTCATTTGAGATTAAAGTGTAATTGCACTGCAAACAAGGAATTCTTTATGTATAGTGCTTTCAGAAAAGAGCAACTTTTGACACTCAGTAATGCATATAATGTCCAGTGTTCTACAAGCTGTAAGAAAGAAGGTATTGCTAATATGTTGGTTGAAGCAATATTGAAAGTCAATGAAATACCAAATCCCGAAGCTTTAGAACGAAGTGTATCCACTTCAAAAAGACAGCGCACCAGAACAAAAACAGTACCTAGTAAGGGTAAAGGCAAAGGGAAGGGTAAAAGCAACAATGAAAAGAAATACTACTGTGGAACTTGCAAAAAGGAATACAATGACAATGAGGATTGGGTCCAGTGTTGTAGCTGCAACCTCTGGTTCGATCGTTCCTGTGCAGGTCTCAAGGATGAAAAAGGATGGGAAACCATTTTAGATGAAGATGTAGACTGGGAATGTAAAGATTGCAGAGCTTAAAAGGTATAAATGAAATGTTCCATTCAAAAGTATTTGAATTAAACTTAGGGGACAGCACTGTAAACAGAAAGGTAGTAAGTTTGATCCTCAAAAATGACATACCTAAGCCATAAAGCTGAGGTCTGTTACCGCAGTCGGTAACATTATTCAAGGGGTAGTGAGTTCGAATCTCATTTTGGGAAAAATCCTTTCCAACAATTGACAAAATTCATTATGACATGTGTCATTTGTCTCTCAGTGATATTTAGTTCTTATAACTCTTTACCACACGACAAAATTTTAGACTAGTTCAAATTGAAAGCATTTGCAGACAACAAAATAAAGGTGACTGAAAAGTTGAATTTTTTTTCTGGGATCGGTAGAAAACACTGTGGGAAAAGAAGAAAATGCTGGTTATCAGCATTTCCTCCTTTTCCCACAGTGTTTTCAAAAGGCTTCTGTCTCAGGGGCGTCAAAAGAGGGGATTGTGTGGTAATGGGTTAAGTGGGATGAGCAGCTGATGGCTCATATCAGATTTATTTTTATGACCCTAATCTACAGTCGTCTGCTGCAGTATGTCTTAAAGAATAACTAGAAGGGCCTGAATATGCTCTACTGGCAGTCAACTTGAAATGGCTACTTTTCCTATACTGTTTGTTGGATTTTTTTTCAACTGTGCCAAGTTTCACAAAAATCTGATAACATATGCACCTTTTATCGTGTAAACAAGAATTTGAAATTTTCAACTTCAGATGGCTACTTTTTCCAAATTGTCAACTGGATTTTTTTCAAAAGCAATAGGGTTGAAGCTACTGATGTGATAAAGTGTGTGATTTTCATGAAAATCTGACAAGAAATGCAGACTTTAATATTGTGTAAACAAGAATTTGAAATTTTCAATTGAAATGGCTACTTTTCCCATACTATTTGTTGGATTTTTTTCAAAATCAATAGGGTTGAAGCTATTGATAAGATAAACAATATGTGCAAGTTTCGAAAAAATATGACAACAAATGCAGACTTTATCGCATAAACAAGAAAAAGACGGACGGAAGGGCGGACGACAGAAACCCCGCTATGACATAAGCTCTGCCGGCTTTCAGCCACTAGAGCTCAAAATTAAGGTTAAGATAGACAAGTCAACATGGAAGTTAAATTTCTTATTTTCATCATTTGAACATGTATCATAAAACAATATACATGTACAATTTTATATAAGTAACGATAGCAATGGTTTTAAAAAAGCTCACCCGAGTTCATGGAGTAAGAGGACTTTCAAGTTTTCAACTTACCAGTAGCATATCATAGGTAGTCAAATCAAAGCAAAAAGCCATATGTAAAACACATTACATGAACCCTCATGGGCAAACCTCAAGCATTTGCAGACAAGTAATAATGGGGGCTAAAAATGTGTAACTTGACTTTGATAAGGTACAAAACATTGTGAGAAAAAAAAAAAAAAAAACAAGCTGGTTACCAGTACTTTCTCTTTTTCCCACAATGTTTTCAAAAATGTTCTTTATTGGTCGCCCGGCAGAAGCCGGCGACCTTATATTTAATATAGTTCGGAAGAGATGTTCATGGAGAGTGTAGGTACTTCCGGTTAAAATCTTTCATCATATTCGCCAGTTTTAATTTGGTAAAATAGGTGTGAATGTATGTGAAATTGTTGTGTGGGGTTTTCTTCACCTTTTTTGAGGTTGTTTACTTGTTTTTAAACCGATAAAGAATCGTGAAAGAATTATTAACGGTCTGCTGCGCAACATTTTGTGAAACAATTAATGTTCTTGTGCAGAATCCATCTATTTTTAACGCAAATGAACTCGTCCAGTCACATGATCTTAGGAGCCAATGGAAATGCAGAACTGCTCCTACTCTCTACCGTTGTTTGTGCATGTCATATTCTTCGATGATTCGAGTATTTATAAAATGCCATCTAGCGGGAGATAATGACTCTTTACCGGCAGGCCTAAAGAGCGGAATGGAAATATTTTAGAGCAATGGACGGAATGGAAAAGAAAATACGCATGGAAATATATCATGCCTGTTTATTAAATAGAATAACAGTAATGATTTGATTTTTTCTACCCATTAAAGGTAATTTACAAGTAAAAACCAAAAATTATGTTTTTTGTACCGCTGAAAAAATGTACTTGTAACGTTAGTGATATTTTTCCTTTATGCACGTATTCCTAGATGGCGAAATGAAAAATTTACCAACAGTATATTGTACCTAAAGTGTTACAGGTCTTTAATGTATTTTCTTATGGGTAGTAAATTGAAGAAAATGATTAGAATTTCTTTATGCTTATAAGTACTGATGTTAAAACCTTTGAACCCTTTCCAAACGACAAACGTTTGGACTAGACCAAATTGAAAGCATTAGAAGACGAAATTTAAACTCTTGCTGAAAAGATTATTTCTGTCTGTGATAGGGTAGAAAACATTGTGGGAAAAGCAGAAAATGCTGGTTACCAGCATTTTCTTCTTTTCCCACAATGTTTTCAAAAGGCTACTATTCTTGATCCGTAAAAACCAGGGATTGTTTGGGAAAGGGTTAAATTTCCTTTGTGCGGGACTGGCGCAATGGAAAAGAAAACCTGTACGCAATAGACATTATACATTTGTTACTATATAAAGTAAATATGTATGATTTCAAACGTGTGTATTTGTACTCGTATATCTTTCCTAGGGTATATCTGCAGGAATATTGAAATATAAAGTTTTTACTGTTAAAAAAATATATTTGTAGCAATATTTCCTTCTTTAAGCAGGTAATCTCAGAAGGGGAAATGGAAAAATTACCAAGTTCGAACAAGTACAATATAATGCACCCAACACAGGTCTTAAAGTTCAGATTGAATTTTAAAATTGATAATAACTTGATTTATATATCAGCTAACATGCATTAGACTGCGTGAATCTAGGATCAGACTTCAGTTTTGGTAAGTCTGATCTTGATCTACACCCTCTTCAGATATTTCACTGATCGGCCTTGGTTACATGTATCATTTTATATACCGGTACATTACATTGCGTGAATCTAGGATCAGATTGTAATTTTGGTAAGTCTGATCTTGATCTACACCATCCTCAGATATTTCGGATTGTTCTAAAAATTTTGTCATTTGGTGGGCAAAATAAAGATTATGTGTTAAGTTATGTTATAAATTAAATAAACTGAAACTTTTTTTCCAATACCTATTGAGTACCCAGATAATAAAACTTCATTTCAAATTTCCATTGCGCGGGATAGGTGCAATGGAAAAACAAAACTCGCATCGGAAATATAATTTACTATATATTATAAGTTGTAAAGTAAAGTATTTGGTAACCACGTATGGTTTCAAATGCGTTTATTTTATTTGTACTCATTGACCAATTATAAGGTATATCTCCAGTTATAAACGAAATACAATATTTTTGTAATCATGGCTGAAAAAATATATTTGTCGCATTTTTTTTTCATTATGCAGTTATTCTCAGATGGCGAAATTGAAAATAGACATAAAAGTAGCATAAAATGTAAATGGGGCATTTGAACGTTTTCCAGCCCGAAAACCCATACTTTATCTTGACAGTTTGTTATATGACAATGTAGGTCACTATTGTCATGTCAGTTTATTAGAAAACAATATCTACTTTTTTCTCAAATGAAGAATAACTGAAAAAATTGAAGTCGGATATATTCTCTTGACTGCATATTTGTTTAATAATGGAAAGAAAAAAAATCATTTTCGGGCGACCTTTGACGCTCTTGCGTCTTCTTTTTCTCTTGTCTAGTTTGTTACAAGTCGGGATTATGTGGTTAAGAGTTCAGTTGTCATAGCAACCTTATAGAGTATTAATTTGAACAGTCTTCATGGGTTACAGAGCCAACACTATTTTTTTAGACCTTGGACTTCTAAGCTTGATCCTGAACTTGGAGCTAGAGACTTGGGTCTTGCATGCAGCACTGTAGTGTTGCTTAGCATTTGTGTGAATTTATTTTGAAATCCATTGACAAACAGCTCAATTAAGGACTGGAAAAGAATTATGACGGAATGAAGGATGTACAGATGAACAAAGTGTTGCCTAAACATAAATTAAGAACAATTCTTATGTCTTTCCCTCATAGAAGTGGGTTTTGATTAATTTGAAATATACCAATTTTCAAAACTTTGTGGGAAATGGATACATCACTCATAATAAGCAACGTCTCCTTTTTCCTTAATGTTTTTAAATTTTTTCAGAAATGTAAAAGCATTACATGTACATGTATTTTATCTGTGGTTTGTGTAAGTTTTCCCAGATGCCTTCAATGGGAGGGTCCTCAAAATTGCATATGAGGTAAAGAGAATTCAAAATCAGGAACTTAGTCTATTACTGGAGTGCTTAGTCTATTACTGGAGTGGCTCAGTGGTGAGCGTGTCATACTCATGACCTAGTGGTTCTGAGTTTGATACCCGGGTGTTAAACCCCAATACAACCAACCAAAAATTATTACAGGAAACCAAATGTAATATCTGTTGGTACACTGACTAAAGTCCTCAAAAAGTTATCCCTTTCCCAAACAATCTCTGGTTTTTATGGGTCTGGAATATTAGCCTTTTGAAAACATTGTGGGAAAGGAGAAAATGCTGGTAACCAGCATTTTCTCCTTCTCTCACAATGTTTTCTACCCTATTATAGACAGAAATCATCTTTTCAGCAAGAGTTGAATTGTCGTCTGCAAATGCTTTCAATTTGTTCTAGTCCAAAAGTTTGTCGTTTGGGAAAGGGTTAAGGAAACCTACAACCTTATACAAGGTTTTTTGTTCAGTGGCTTAGGACAAGTGAAATTGTATGGCTGACATGATTTTCTTTTGTTACATGCACTGCTTTTTTTAGAAACAGCATTTTGTCCTAATACAGTTGCATTTATTGCATACTTATATTGATGAATAGGAGGGTTACTATTTGACCCATGGTTTATGGTTCTCTGCATACAGAAAAAGTTTTCTACAACATCACTATTGATGCCAGCCGGAGTTACACTTTTCATGTCTTTCTTTATTCTTCGTTTGCATACAGACAAGAATCCATGAATCATACTTATTAAGTCACTATATGTTTCCCATGTGATTAAACCTTTTTTTTTTTCCGGATGCAGACAAATTATCAAGTTTATTTATGGAATGAAGCCATTCCTCTAACCATCTCTCAAATAGTTGCAGATCTGAAAGCTTTTCATCATGCATGTCTAACACTGGTCTATGGTCCCGAAAAAGTGCAATAACCTTACTGGTATGTTTTAACAATTCTATTGTCATGATTAAATGACTACCATTTGTTAAGATTCTTGATACTTTAACATAAGATTAAGCATATCTGTATCTAAGACCTGCTCTGCTAAATGATTGCGCATTTTGGATATTTTATTCAAAAATATATGTTCATCTGTTAGTTTTTGATGCACTCGTATTGGTGTATTGAACTGTTTATCCCATTTATACGCTTCTATCCAGAAATCCCAAAGTATAAATTGGCATCCTTTGGTTAGTTTCCTTGTAGAAAAGGTTGTATTCCCACTAGAATAGATGCTGTTCCTCAACTTTTTTATATTATGGGAATAATCCATCATGAATGTTACACTCTGACTGGGGTAGTATGGGCTCATAATTGTGTAATTCTTCTCTTTTGCATCAGACATGTCATCAAAGTGCATCATTTGAATTGCTCTGTTGTTACTGCAGCCATCAAAACAAACATAGTCTACATAAAAGTCATACTCATTAAGTTTATTTATTACCTGCCATACCATATCATATAGCTCACTTGCATTTGCTCCTGCTGTTGGATAGTATGCAATTGGAAAGCGAAATCCATCATATCCTAGAAAAATAAACTGCAAAACATGTGTTGCAGTTCTGATCTCATGCTTATGTGCATTCAAGATGGTCATGTCTTCTACAAACTGTCCCATTTCAATCAAACCATCAATAGACACTGTTCCATCTTTAAAGGACATTTTTAGATCTTCTTGTATAGACATCTCATCAATAATGAGACCACCAGATTTTTCTGTTTTTGAATTTTCAGACTCACTCTTCATCCATTGAAACATTTCCTCATTGATTCCTGGAGTTTGCTGTAAGCAGTTCTTGTACCTTGAAAGCAGACCTTCACTAGGCAATATCAACATACCGCTGTCTCGAAGGTTTGAATATGCTTCAGGGGATCTGTTCCACAAGGTAAGGCAAACCTACAACAGAAACAGAAATGTGTTATAATATCCATATCTGAGAAGAACTAACACAAAGACTGTGGCTCTAGTAGTGGACAAAAATTGTGATTTATAAATACAGTAGATTCCACTGAATTTGCAAACCTCAAAATAGCAAATCACTGCTTCATTGAAAAAAAAAGCAGAATACAGAGATTACTATTTTTTAGGACAACTGTTTCCTTTTTATTGATAAATCTGGTTATTTGCAAATAAAATATTGGCAAAGTAGCTTTCCGATTCAATCTATACTACATATCCCAAGTATTGATGACCTGGCCTGTGACAACAAGGCCTTTCCTTTCTGTACTGACTGATCAGGAAACATACTGTTTATTTTTATCAATTTTCTCTAACCACTAAACAGTGAGTGTTTCACCTTTATCCCTTCACCAAAACGACAAAATTATATTAAACTTGTGTATATTGAAAGCACTTGCTAACAACAAGGTAAATGTTGCTCAAAAGATGCTTTTTTTTTTTCTTTGAAAGTGTAGGAAGCATTGTGGGAAAAGGATACTATGTTGGTCATCTGCATTTTATATTTTTCCTGCAATAACATTTTTAAAAGTCTTCTTCCTCAGAGTTCTTAAAGCCTAGATTTGTTTGGTAAATGGTTAACTCATTACCAATCGACAATATTATAGACTTGTCCAAATTGAAAGCATTTGCAGACGACAAAATAAAAGCGACTGAAAATTTGATATTTGCTTTGTGAAGGGTAGAAAACATTGTGGGAAAAAGAGAAAATGCTGGTTACCAGCATTTTCTCCTTTTCCCACAATGTTTTCTAAAGGCTTCTTTCTCAGGGGCATCAAAAGTAGGGATTGTGTGGTAATGGGATAAACCATATGAACAGAAGCCTTTGCATGCTTTATGAGCAACAGGGTTATGAATATTAGTGAAAGTAGTCATTGCTTCTCAAGTTATTTACAGCTTTTCTTACAACATTCACATAAGTTATACAGTTCATACCATCTCTATGAGGGAAAGGGTTAATAGTGTACCATTTACCATTCAACTTACCTGTATTACTTCCTTGTTCCATCTTCGACTTCTTTTGTCGCTTTCATTGCAAAACATGTCACTTTGAGTCTTCATGAAGGTGACCATTAGGTCATTAACACCAGGAAACAATCTTCTCTACTTTCTGTAGGTTTCTGTAGGTTAATGTAGGTTTCTGTAGGTTTGGGTTTTTCATTTGGCTGGCACGTGCCTTTCAGATTATTGCAAGATTTACAAATAAAAGATTTGCATGTCAAAGGGAGAATACCATGACATTTTCTAGCTGTACATCTTAATTCTAAGCTGTTTTCATTTCCTTTTTGACACCATTCTTGTACAACACTAAATTTGTTTGTATCTGTTTTGCCCCTTACAGATTTTCCCTGGCAAATTCTACACTGTTTAAAAGTATTAAATATTGTTTTTGTGTCCAGATAACTGTGCATACTGAGTCCGAGCAAACCTATTTCTTCAGGATTTATTTTTCTACCTCCAACAGAGAGTTTATAATTCTTGTCAGGTAAAATCTCTATCACCTTAAGAATTTCATTCATGTTTGTGCAATACCCAGTGGTAATTCCAAATTTTGAAACACAATTTTCAGTAGGCATCAGATAATATCCAAGTGTGCTGGCAATTTCTAAAATTGTCTCTTGTGTACATGCCTTGTCTTCTAAAATGTTGGGACGCAACCCACAATACTTTTGCACTCCATTACTGCTCTGAGACTTGATGTTTCTAAACACTTTTCTTGTTATTTGCCCAAAGATCTGGTTTGAAATGGTTCCATTGCATTAAGTAATGCAATGTTGGAACAATTCTTTAGCTGAAACAGACACTGATCCAGGAACCTCCATGTAATTCTTCTGCAGCCTGAAAAGTAGTAAATCAGTATCGAAATGAAAATAATGTCAAATTCCCTCCCCCTCCCCCCCCCCCCCCAAAAAAAAAAGACATGGATTGAATTTCAAGACATTACATGTATATCCAAAAAGAAATAAAGAAATTAATGTTTATGTAAAACAAAAAAATTAAACTATTGGTTTGAGAGGTTTTTTAGCTCTACTGGCTTTCAGCCAGCAGAGCTTATGTCATGGCGTGGTTTCCGTCGTCCGTCTGTTAGTCTTTTTCTTGTTTACGCGATAAAGCCTGCATTTGTTGCCTGATTTTCGTGAAACTTGCACAGTTTGTTTATCTCATCAATAGCTTCAACCCCATTGATTTTGAGAAAAATCCAACAAACAGTATGGAAAAAGTAGCCATTTCAAGTTGAAAGTTTCAAATTCTTGTTTATGCGATAAAGTCTGCATTTGTAATTAGATTCCCATGAAAATCACACAGTTTGTTTATCTTATCAGTAGCTTCAGCCCTATTGATTTTGAGAAAAATCCAACAAACAGTATGGAAAAAGTAGCCATTTCAAGTTGAAAATTTCAAATTCTTGTTTACGAGATAAAATGTGCATTTGTAATTAGAGTTTTGTGAATTGCACAGTTTGTTTATCTCACCAATAGCTTCAACCCTATCTATTTTGAAATAAATTCGACAAACAGTATGGGAAAAGAAACCATTTCAAGTTGAAAATTACCAATTCTTGTTTTCGTGACAAAGTATGCATTTCTTGTCAGATTTTCATGAAAAAGCGAAATTGAATTCTCTGCCAGTAGAGCATATTCAGGCCCTTCAGGGCCTTCTTTTTTTGGGGGGGAGGGGGGGGGGTAAGTTCGACTTAAATTTCGGGTAGGTTTTGACTCGACTTTTGCGTACGTTTTGACTTATTTTTTTGGTACATTTTGGTTGGGGTACGTTTGTCTGCATCCCGTTATAATCAATACATCAGTGCACAAAATTAATTACCATTGTACAATTTCGGTGTAATATACATTTTTTTTACTTTTCCCATTCATCGTTTTCCTCTGTGGGTTATCTTTACGCCATAATTACAAAAATAAAAGTTTGTTTACATTTTTCACGTATCAAACAAACATGAAATAGAACGTTAAATGTTGAACCAATCAGATGAGCCGTATCATTTTGAAAAGGTCATACGAGGTTACCGGAAGTGAGACAGTGGGGAAACTGAGGTAAATCTGTGAAAACTGTGAGTACAACGAAAAAAGTGTCGGTCATAGTTCTAATTGAACTTTTATGAATTATTTTACTGTGTAAATGTTGATTTAAACATATATTCTGATTAATAACATTCAATTATGGAGCCAATTACGCTCGTGATACAAATTACAACCGTCTGAAACGAAGGGAGGCCATTCTGCCTGTCTTACCATGTTATATATTAGATTATAACGCAACGATACTAAATTAAGATCGAGCGCCAGTGATCCGTTGCAATCCTTGTATGTTTTATAATAGAGAGTGACCACTTCGGCTGACATTTAGCTATTTTCACCAAATAAACGTCCGATTCCTGTGGTTTATTACAAAAAGAATTCCACACAGTCAGACAAAATCCATAAGATTAAATCTAATTACTTTTTTGTTAAAATTTCTTTAAAAGTACTCATCCATAACGTTTCCCTTTCGATCGCATATCATTGCAAAAAATTCTGGAAAAAGAATATCAATAGTGTTAGTTTCAATGACGTATGAACTACGCAGTGCTTAAAATGACTTCATCTTTTGATGTCGGCCTTGATCACTCTCGTCCTCTTGCAGGGCGCACTTGATTCGCCGTTCGGTGTGCACTTTCCAATGTTCTACCGAATCAAGTACGCCAGAACCACGGCGGGGAATCACGTGACACAACAACAACAACAATGACCGTTATTTGAAAAAAATTCCCCGACTTCAGGTAAGAAAATCTTCAATAATTCCGTTAATACATGACCGATTAGAATTTGGTTTGAAGCCGAGAAGGCGGAAGGACTCCAGGGATTTGCTTGATGTGTTAGATTTTTTAAACAACACCTGATAAAAAAGTTATTGACGAGCAAACAAATTTTTTACCCTGGATAACTTGTTTGCTCGTCAATAACTTTTTTATCAGGTGTTGTTTAAAAAATCTAATACATCAAGCAAATCCCCGGAGTCCTTCCGCCTTCTCTACTTCAAACCAAATTCCAATCGGTCACGTATTAATGGAATTATTGAAGATTTTCTTACCTGAAGTTGGGTAATTTTTTCAAATAACGGTCATTGTTGTTGTTGTGTCACGTGATTCCCCGCCGTGAGAACTATGTTCGGTGCGTACACCTTTCGACCCATCGAGCGGACAGGTGTGGGTAACCCGGATGAAAAAGAAAACATAGCTACCGTTTGTTATCATAAGATCATATAAAGAAATCGAAGACCACAATAATAAATCTGGTAATGATCGGAAGACGCATCCATTTCAAAGTGAGCTTGATGCAATATTGAAAACAAGGCCAAATATAACACCACTAGCTACAGCCAGCTCGTCTTCCTCCACATCTGAGGAAGGTAAGGAAAAAAATGAAAAAAAAGGAATGAAAAGGAAGCGCACAGGTGATCTGGAATCAAATGAAGAAGAGAGCCACGTAAAGTCGAGGCACACACAAGTTTCCGAAGTAGTTTCATTTCTCAAAGATTATGCAGAAAAACAAGAAAAAAGATATGAAGAGGAGTGCAATAGACAAGAAAGGATGCATAATGAGAGAATTGGTATTTTCAAGGAACTTATTAATGCTTTTAAAGATAAGTAAGATGCATCTGGAACAGCTCAAATAATACCCTTAAAACAAGAGTTTAAAAGACTCCCTGTATGTCACTGAAAAAAGCAATACATAGAGCCAAACATGTTTTAAGTCATCTGTCTCATCAGACTTGTACAGTATCCTCTTCATATCATTTTCTGTCATACTCAGCTCCAGAAAAAGAGCAAATTTAATAGTGTAAATATTTTTTGTGAAATTGAAGTACCCTAGCAATTTGCCGCCAAATTCTAGTCATAATTGCCTTTTGTTGTTTCACGAAAGAAAGAGTCTGGTGCTTTTCTTTTTTAGGTCACCTGAGCCATTAGGCTCACATGGTGAGCTTAAAGTATACCCATGGTCCGTCGTCTATCCGTCCATCCACACTTTTTAAAGATCTTATTCTCTGAAACTGCTTGGCGGATGAAAGTCAAAGTTTATATGGAGCATCCATGGGTAGGGGGAACGGAAGTTTGTTCGCAAAATCTGGGTCATGTGCTCAAGATGGCCGCACTGCTCACAAATACACAAAAATCTTCTCCAGAAGCAGTGGGTGAAACTTGGAATGTGCATGTAGCATCTGTTACTTGGGCCC
This sequence comes from Tridacna crocea, assembly GCA_943736015.1. Classification (NCBI taxonomy): domain Eukaryota; kingdom Metazoa; phylum Mollusca; class Bivalvia; order Cardiida; family Cardiidae; genus Tridacna; species Tridacna crocea. The sequence continues at coordinate 12,639,681 of OX031057.1, read as the reverse complement.
ATTATAGTTTGTTCAAAATGATGACTCTAGGATGACCTTGACCTATTTAATATCAAGGCCAAATTTGGAAACTAAGGCTTTTACATGAGAAAAAGAAGTGAAAACAAGATTATTTGGACACTTTTACAGCCAGAGACCTGAAAGTTTGTAGATGCATACAACTAAAAGTTTATGAAGGTATGTGAGCTTTCAAGGTCAAGGTTATTTGTCTTTTAATGTGTTGCTTGTCCCTGACCTAAAAGCACCCTGATATATAGCAAGACTAGGTGTCAGGTGAGCGCTTACAGGGCCGTAGATCCTCTGGTTTCTTTCTGCAATATCTGTAACTTTGATGGAATTTTGCCTCTGGTTATTTCATTGCGGGTTTCAGTACTTTACCATGCCTTTGCTGAATAAAACAAAAAAAACCCAAAATCTGCAGAAATTCTACATTTTGGAGCTGGTTTTCCAAGATCTTGTACTTATTTTCTTCCCGCAAATAAGTCTCATGAATTATTCCAGTAAGGTCTGAAATGCTTATGAACTCAGCCATTAGCTTTGTTCAGGCCACTCTGGGTGATGGTACTCACCTCAGTTTCCATTTTTAGAACCATAAAATGTAGTTTGAATCTTCTCTGACGAAGTTACATGCGACTGCTGATTACAAGTTATAGATTTAATCTTGGACCCAAAACAATAATTTGCCATCATTTCTTACACTCCAAATTAAAAAAAAAAAGTTTTTTTTTTTAATTTGGCATGTAAGCTTAATACTATGTTTTGGGTAAAATTCTATATTATTCAAGAGGATTTAAAGGTGTTAAAATTACAGACGTTGCAGCTTTAATGCATCAAATTTCACAATGTTTTGCCTTCATATGGGCTATAATTGGTTTCAGGTCTGTGTCACATTTGCATGGAAAACCCAAAAGACCACATCTTCATACCATGCAGGCATTATGGATTTTGTGAAACCTGTATGAAAAAGTTAACTGTATGCCCAATATGCAGAGTTCAAATTAAAGACAAAATAAAGGTGTTTGACGTTTACTTTCTTTGAAAAAAGAAATATCAATTGATTGAGTTGGTAAGAGGAGGAATATTTGGTGATAATTTTGGAATAGTTTTCATATTTCTCAATGACACATTTGATGTGGATACTCATAAGTAGCACTTTGATGTGGCTCTTCTAAACTACAATTTGTTCCTTTAGGATATAAGATATCTACTTAAGGAGGAGATAAGATATCTTATATAGGATATAAGAATGAATGAATGAATGAATGGTGTTTTATGGCCCGTCGACAACTTAGGTCATATTGGGCGCACTTACATATAAAATCATGCATCCACTTTAAGTTATACTGTGAAACAATGACACAGATGAGAAATAACAAAGAAGCAACCTTGTTTACAAGATAAAAAAGTTAACTTTAAATAGGTTAAACAACAAAATAAATGTTGAGAAACAGGGCTTCCCTATTTACTCAAATATTTTAATAGAACCCCCTTAAAGGAGGATAAACACTGTTTAAGACCGTCAGTAAAAATTGAAATGTCAAAAAAGTAAAACTAAATCTTCTTAAAAAGGTTAACTTCTTTAAGAAAATCGAATAGTGATTCTAATTTTACAGTATCAAACAAAGTTTTTAAATTGTCAACATGAAAGTATTTATCCCTGTACGGTGCAAGATCTGTGCACTCTATCAGTAAATGCTTGACAGAAAAAAATGTATTGCATGGGATACATACAGGAGGCTCTTCTCCTTTGAGAAGATATGAGTGCGTCATATGGGTATGACCTATTCTCAAACGGGCCAAAATAACTTCCTCTCGACGGTTTGACCGTAAGCCAGGGAGCCATTCACTTGTATTTGGCTTAATATTGAATAATTTGTTTCCTTGATTTGAAGGATCACTCCAAGATCTTTGCCAAACACCATGAATAAAACTATTAATAAGAGGTTTAAAATCATTAAAAGGAACTTTAAACGGTAAAATTTCTAGCGATAATGCGTCCTTGGCAGCTTTATCTGCCTCTTCATTACCACTAATACCAATATGGCTGGGGAGCCAGCAGAAAACTATATCAGCTCTTTCGCATAATCTAGATAATTTCTCAAGGAGATTGATTACAAGCGGATTATCCGTTTTCTCGCCCTCAAGTGCTTGCATAACTGATAAAGAATCAGTATATATAATGTATCGCCAATAGCCGTCTTGTTCAATATGGTTGAGGGCAAGGTCAATGGCTTTTAACTCCGCAGAGAAGATAGACGAATTATTAGGTAACCGGAACTGATACAATTCACCGTCTAGGACGGCAGCTGAAGCAACTTTTTCCCCATCTTTTGAAGCATCCGTGTAGATTTCTTCATGAGTATAATATTGTGCTTTGACTTCAAGGAATTTAGTTTTGAAAATCATTGGATCTGTAGTAGCTTTCTTATCTGAAGCAAGATTGTAAATATAAGTTGGACTTTTGCAAGTCCATAAAGGAACTTCAGAAATCTTATGGCTTGCCACATCTTCAAGATCACAATCAAGGCAATTAATATCCGCTTCACAGCGTAAACTAAACGGAGGTATAACTTTCTCTCTTTTTAAAAATTCATCCTTGTACAATGGTTCAAATACTACTTCATGAGTTGGGTTGTCAGAGTTTGATTTTAATTTTAAGTAATATTGCAAGGAGAGTTTCTTCCTGCGTAAATTTAGAGATGGTTCATTAGCTTCAGCATATAAGCTATTGACGGGAGATGTCCTGAAAGCGCCAAGTGCTAATCGTAAACCTTGGTTGTGGATAGAATCCAACTTCCGAAGGTACGATTGTCGGGCTGAGCCATATACGATACAGCCGTAATCTAACTTGGAACGGACAAGTGATCTATATAGTCTTAGTAAGACTTTCCTGTCGGCTCCCCAGTCCATGCTGGAGACAACTCGTAAAAGATTAAGAGCCTTTTGGCATTTATTACTTAAGTAATTGATGTGTGGAATAAACGACAGTTTAGAGTCAAACAAAAGACCTAAAAATTTGAATTCAGGAACGACTTCAATTTGTACCCCATCTAATGTAAGTTCAGGATCCAAGTGTAATTTTCTTGATTGGCAGAAATGCATGCATTTGGTCTTGGTTTTAGAAAATTTGAAACCATTTTCTTTTGACCACTTACTTAAATTATTCAGCACTTGCTGTAACTGCCGCTCTATTGTATGCATAGGCTTGGATCTATAGCAAATACAGAAGTCGTCAACATACAAAAAGCATTCTACGCCAGGGCACACAGACCCCACAATATTGTTGATTTTGACACTGAACAGTGTAACAGAGAGAATGCTTCCCTGGGGAACGCCCATTTCTTGTTCATGAGGGTCTGAGAGAGTATCTCCAACCCGGACTCTAAATTGACGTTCATTCAAAAATGCCGAAATGAAATAAGCAAGGCGACCTCTTACACCGAAATCATGGAGGTCGTTCATGATTCCATACTTCCATGTGGTATCGTAAGCACTTTCGAGGTCGAAAAATACGGAAACAACATGTTCCTTTTTTATAAAAGCTTCGCGAATAAATGTTTCGAAGCGAACTAAATGATCGAGAGTGCCTCTTTGTTTACGAAACCCGCTCTGGGCGGTTGCAATAAGTTTGTTTTTTTCCAAAAACCAAACAAGCCGGTCATTGACCATCCTTTCCATGGTTTTACAAATACAACTTGTTAAGGCTATAGGACGATAATTGGCAGGATTCGTTGAGTCTTTACCCGGTTTTGGTATGGGAATTACAATAGCCTCTTTCCAGGAATCTGGGAGAATACCAGTATGCCAGACTTGATTAAATATGCGAAGTAAACAGTCGAGGGATCGAAATGGTAAATGTTTCAAGAACTGGTAGTGGATGTCGTCACATCCAACAGCAGTGTCATGACACTTCTTTAATGCTTTCTTCAATTCTTTTACAGTGAAATCTTTATTGTAATGTTCATTGTTATTCGACTTAAAATTTAGCTTTGTTTTTTCTGTAGTTTTTTGAAATTTCTGAAATGCTGTCGAATAATTTGAAGAAGAGGATTTCTCTGCAAAGGTGTCAGCTAAGACATCTGCAATGTCTGCTTTGGAGGTGACGACATCATCACCAACATTTAAGTGTCCAACATTTAATGAAGAGTTTTTGCCCTTAATTTTCCGGATCATGTCCCATGTCTTTTTGACAGACGATCTAGAATTTAATCTAGACACGTACTGTCGCCAAGAAACACGTTTACTTTGCTTGATAGTCCGACGTGCTTTTGCACGAGCAATTTTAAACTTTGAAAGATTTTCCTGTGTTGGTCTCAGGTTAAATTGTCTGAGAACAGATTTTCTTTCTCTTATAGCCTTTTTGCAATCATCATTAAACCATGGCTTGTTTGGGTGCTTAGGATTTGTCGAAGTTCGAGGAATTGACTTTTCAGCAGCCGTATAAATCAAGGAAGTGAAGAGCTCAGCAGGATTTTCACAATCTTCAAAAGCACCGGGATGAATTGTTTGTTCGCAATAAATTCTGAATTGTTCCCAATTCGCTTTATGAAGCTGCCAGCGTTGAGGACGTTGTTGAACTGAAGGTCCTACTTCTGATACTTTTATAGGGAAGTGATCACTTCCATGAAGGTCATCACAAACCTTCCAGTTAAAATCTGAAACAATTCCAGGGCTGCATATTGTTAGATCCAATGATGAGTAACAACCAGTAGCAGGATGAAGGTAGGTTGAGGACTTATCATTTAGCAGAACAAAGTCGTGCTTCGTGATAAAATCCTCAATATTTTTCATATTTCTCAATGACACATTTGATGTGGATACTCATAAGTAGCACTTTGATGTGGCTCTTCTAAACTACAATTTGTTCCTTTGGGATATAAGATATCTACTTAAGGAGGAGATAAGATATCTTATATAGGATATAAGATATCTTATATTATAAATAAGACATCTTATAGCCTAAAGTAGTTCTATATAAGATATCTTATATAATTCTGCAATTCAGGTATCTGATATATGATATCTTATATAATAAATAAGATATCGTATATAGCATATCAGATATCTTATATAGCATATTAGATGTCTTATTTAACATATTAGATGTCTTATCTATTTGGGTAAATAAGATATCTTAATTGATATGTCAGATATCTTTTTTAACAAAGAAGTTCTTATTTCACATATAAGATACCTTATATATTATATCTGAATAGCAGAATTAAATAAGATATCTTATAAAGGACATAAGATATCTATTTAGGATATATCCTATATAAGATATCTTATATCCTATATAAGATATCTTATATAAGAAATATCTACATTGCAAGCCATTTCACTTTTTTTTAATTGAATATAGTATCAGATATCTTATATAATATATATAAGATATCTTATCTTATATAGGATAGATACAAGATATCTTATATGGGATATAAGATATCTGATATGATATCTTATTTAATTTGACGTGTCAGATAAACTGATATGCTATATCAGATATCTTATATTACATATCAGATATCTTATATAGCATATCACATATCTTATTTACAGATGGAAATAAGATATCTTATATGATATATAAGACATCTGATATGTTATATAAGATAGCTAATATGCTTTATAAGATATCTGATATGTCAAATTAAATAAGATATCTTATCTACTATAGCAGAAAAGAAATACACCATGTGATGAAGCAGAAACGATGTCTCGACAGTAATGCCAACTCTGAAATACCAGAGCATAAGAAAAATATTTAAACCCTGGTCGACCCGACCAGAGGCAAGAGTTTAGGCATGATCTGGCATCCGTTATCCACCATTTTCAAAGATCTTCTGTGAAACTGCTTGGCCAGTTTCATGTGAAGCCTTGGGAAGGGGGAACAAAAGTGTATCTAAATGGTTTGTCAGATGATCTAGATATTAGCCATGCCCATATATGGTAAAACTCTTCAAAAACTTCTGGAAGTAGAGACAGACTTTCACAAAACTTGATATGTTTTTGTATTGAAAGACAACTGAGTAAATGAAGTTATGTGAGTATACAAGGACAAGGTCATTTCTTGACTTACTCAAGGTCAATTACATATAAAAATTAAAACACTTGGCCATTTTTAATCAGATTTCATAAGCCTTTAGACACAAGGAAATATATAATTAAGGTCACACGACAGAGATGGCTGTCAAGCCCATATATAGTACAAACCGTATAAAATCTCCAGACCACGAGGTTATATAACTCTTTTTCATGCTCAGCTCAGCTGAGGATGGACTTTCAATTGCCTCTAAATACTGAAATAGCCAACATCAATTGAAAACTCTGGCTTCAATTCCTTAATATTGTCATTTATTATGCTCATGAATGTTAAAATACTAACCATTGTTTACATTTCTAACATTTATGAGCGAGATAAATTTCATGCTCAGCTGAGTTGAGATTCAAAAAAAAAGTTTTATAACCTTGGGACCCGGACCAAATGTCCTGTGATCTGTCGTGGAATATCAACCGCTCTTGCTCTACAAAATTTATGTAAATGATGACTCTTTCCTTTGCCAGTTTAAATGATGTGTCAAATTTTGCAAATTTTGGTTTGTGTCAGACATCAGGTGAGCATTGACAGGCACATTGGTACTCTGGTTGACAGGTCCATTTATGATCTGGCCCCGAGGTTATAAAACTTTTTTCATGCTCAACTCAACTGAGCATGAAATTTATCCTGCCTATAAATGTTAAAATGCTAACGATTGTTGGCATTTTAACATTTATATGCCGGATAAATGCTCTTCTTGCTCTATCTGAACCCTATAAAAGCTGTATTTCTGGATATTTTTAAATTTATGAGCAGTTTTAATTTCATGCTCAACTGAGTTGATCACGAAAAAAGTTTTAAAACCTCGGGGCCTGGTTATGTCGAAGTATATCTGCAGAAGCCATGTGATCAGGCTCTACACTACTTATTCTGATGGTAAATTTAAGGTAATAATAATGCAGAAGGGCTAAACTGTAATTTTTATTATGCAGCACACATTGTTTGGCCATAATTCATTCAAGTCACTGCAGTGGAAGTGTACGAGCTATTGCATCCCGTTCAAGATCACCTTCTTCATTGTTTTTAATGATTCTCATGCCAGCCAAAGCAGGTCCATTCAGCTCTTCTTCTACAAAGTCCTCTAGAAGGTCGGCTCTTATGATACAGATATTATGAGTCACACAAGTTGACATTGCTAGATCCACATCTTCTAAAGGATCATTCAAATTTAAGAACTGCATGCGTCTAAATCGCCCCTTGAAAAGTCCAAATGTGCGTTCAATGATAACACGTGCTGCTGATAGTTTCCTATTGAAGTTCATTTGCTGCTGTGTCAAATTACCAGTATTCCTGTATGGCGTCATCAGCCACCTTCTCAGAGGGTAAGCAGCATCTGCGATAACGTGTGCATTGCCACACCATTCAAGTCCTTTTTCCCACAATTCAGAGTTTCTCAAAACTCTAGCAGCATGTACACTACCAGGCCAACCAACATAGCAGTCTGTGAATTGCATATCATACTGGCAAACAGCTTGCAGAACAATTGAGTGAAATCCCTTTCTGTTATAGTATGCTCCAGGGTTATCCCTTGGAGCTTGTATTCTGATATGTGTACCGTCCAGTGCACCAACTGTGTTTGGAAACTTAAAGTTAACAATATTTTCTTGTCTCATGTGTCGTGTTGGCCAACGAATATACACACTCTTTAGTTTACACAATGCCCTTGTCATTCTCCTTATTTCAATGACAGAGAATTCTGTAATCCCAAATCTGTATGCAATTTGGATCAATGTATCAAGTGATCCCAAATACCACAGAAAGACCAATGATTGTTTCTCTAAAGTAATTCCAGGTCTACCTCCTTCTTGAACGTGAAATTCATCTGTACCATGTAGTACGTTACAGAAGTGTTCAAAAGTGTTTCTTCTCATCCTAAAGAAACGTTTGAAGTCATCCAATACATATCTGGGGAAAACATTTTCTACGTAGGAGGTAATCCTTGTTTTAGGGTACCTGGCCCTGAAATATAGAATATTGAGAATTAACCAAAACAGACCAAGGACAACGCTTTAAAAAAGGCAAAAAGGAACCTGTTTGGAATAAAACAAATCTCTGCGCTATAAACAAGAACAATATGCACAATATTAATCTGTGAATTATATGCTGACTGCTGAGCTGAGGTTTCATGTCAGTAATACAGTAATAACGCTAATTCAATAATACTTCAGTGTGGATATTGGCAAAAGTTTTGGAAATCGAATACTTGTTTATACTAATTTCACGATTAAAGAAGTTAGAATGTGAAAAAGGAGCTATTACAGGGTAGTGACAAGAGGTTGGAACAGCTACAAATGGAAGAAAATCGTCTTCTGAAGATTTCATATTGCGTCTTTCAGAATCTTCGTCATGAAATAGTTCAAGAGCTAGCAATGGAATGGTCACCGCCATCTTGGTTTATTTTTGTACCCTCCTTGATTTGGTTTTAGTGTAACACACCAGAACACTACACCGATTCCCTTGGACAGTTGGTTGCATACTTGATTCGTTATCGAACTGGTGCAACGTTCTGTTACATTGCACCCTACTTGATTCCAAGCGGGGTGGTGTGACGTTCCCGAACGTTCTGGAACGGACGAATCAAGTGCGCTCGCAGTTCGCCCTATTTCGTGTTCGCTTTGGTTTCTTCAACACCACCTACGTTTTGTCTTTTTCAACACGTTGTTCATGAGACTAATTAAAAAAACATATCTCTAAATTTTTTCTTTAATGAAGACAAAGAGCGCTTAAAATAGTGTTGATTTCGAGAAAGATGACAAGATTATGTACAGATAGATCTATATTAGGGGATTGGATAAAGATATTTTAGGAGATTTGACTAATAAAACTTTGAATCAGCCGCCGAAAATCGATACGACACGTCATAGCGTACAGTCCACTCGCCCATCACAAAATGATGATGGAACCAATGAAAACCCAGCATTCGGCCAGCGGTAAAGCGAGGGAAATTCAGTTAATTGTCCCAGGGGTCGATGTAGCGTAGCAAATAGGGAGACCCCGGGGTATCCGAGGATGACAATTGAGATAGGAAGACTGCTTGTGGCATTTTATGGGTTGGTAAGGCCGTTTATTGGGTGGATGTACGATTCTAATATGAGAGAAGATTAATTGTATGGTGTTAAAGGCCGTCTTAAACATCATTCATGCCATAATTCCGTGACTGTCCTTGAACCAGTGATTTTTGTTCACATCTCATAAAGAACAATGTTTGTTGACGTCAAATGGTATTTCGACCGGTAATGCTTACCAATATTCGAACGATTTATTGCTCTTAAATTTCAGCAAAATACCAGACAAATACATTTAATAGTCAATTGTCTTATTTAAAAGAAATTGACTTCATTTTTCTTACATTTAAATACACTGTAATGTTCTTTCTGAAAACAATGCAAAGATCTACAACTTTCTACTGTAAAACTACCGAGCTACCGGAATTAGTTCAAGCCATGTTTGCTTAAGAAGGCCGACGGCATGTTGTTTCATTTGTGCACATTGGCCATGGAAGTTGTTATCCAAGTTAATCTTTGTCATGAAAGTAATCAGAAATAATTTATTCGTGAAAGCAAATAATTTCTAGCTCATGTTCTTTTTCTAAATTCTTAATTCCATTATATTGTTTTATCATCACGGAATACGGACACTCGAGGCTATATTGGGACGGCCAGTGTACCTATCTATGCTTTGACAAGTACTCACAATATTCATTCCAAGCCACCGGCTTCGAAACAATGGTTATTAGCATTGAGAGAGGAATAAATCTTGTCGCGGTGAATATCATCAATCCACAGGAAAAAAATTGCCGCGCCCCTGTTCTCAAGTCCTGTACGCTACTGACTGAGCTACTAAAAGACGAAGAAGGGATAGATAGATGGGTATAAAGATATATAGATGGATAAGGTTTTTAAAAATATTGGTATCAATATATGCAGCTTACTAAATCTAAGAAATGATCCAAGTTGTCAAAATTATGTTGATCTAGATCTACTCCCGAGTTTAGATCGCATTTAAGTACACTGTAAAAAATAATTAGGCAAGTTACACCAATAAGGGTGGCAACTCCGCTGCCACCAGTGTTGGCGCGAATTTACACCGGGTTAGCTATGAGAAAACTTACACGTAGTGTAGTGTAAATTATTTTTGTGCAGCGTGTTAATTAACACTTTGAAAACAGCATATATGTTGCACCAATGTTGGTGGCAGCGGAGTTGTCACCATTTTGCGTGCACTTTTACACTAAAACTTAGGTAAGATAAGACCGCATTTAGGGATAATATTCACCAATTTTGGTGTAAATTTGCACAGTACAACGGAAGAAAGATTACACCAAAAGAAGTAATCGGACACTAATTTTAGTGCATTTTTACACACAAGGTGAGGACAGGTACACCTTAACCAGTGTTAAGTAAGTATAAATTTCGTGATTCTTTTACCCCCACAAGGGAAAATCATGTCACCATTTGGCGCTTTTTCTTTTCAGATTTCGAAAAACAACGTACATGATAAGTAGCGGTGGCAGACAAAAATTTCCAGTGTTAATTAGTGCTTAAAAAAGAAACTCTACACTCAATTTGACAATAGTTTCTTTCTTTCATTATGTCATACATGTGCGGCTGGAATTGGAACAAATATAGAAGCTACCTATATAGTATTGATGATATAAAGTACCAAAGTTGCAATAAAACTCTTATTCCATTATTCCATTATGGTATGATTCAGATAGGCTCCTATGTACAAAACTTGTAACTTTGCAAGCTGGGAAAACACTTGGCAAAACTGGTAGCATCAGCGAAAAATTCTAGTCAATATACGAACAAGTAAAGGTCCAGACTAAAATGCTACAGTTTATGGAGAATGTTTTTGTGTATAATGACAACAATTATATCTAGAATAATATCTTTATTAGAAATCTTATCCAAGAACCATATTAAGCAACAGTTACAGAACTGCTAGTATAAGCTTTTGAACCAGCATTTTCTCATTTTCCCATAATGTTTTTTATACCCTTTTAAACAGAAATTCCATCATTTAAACCACCTTCAATGTGTGGTCTTCAAATGCTACAGTTTTGTAATATGGTAAAAGGTTAAGGAGAAAACATAGTGTATATCTAGCTATTCAATGAAATTATGTCTTTGAAAAAAAAAACTAATTCAAAATTTAAAGCTGTGCAAAATACTTCCACAGTGCATTTCAAAAATTAAAACAAACAATGTGTCAAACAGTATTTGCAAACTACTATGTATGATAACCATTTTTCTGCTTTGATATGAAATCCCCTCTGACCCCTAAACACTTATGGAATTTAGAGCAAAATTATTCAAAATACTTTCTTCCGGTAGAGTCATACTTGAGTTGCATTGTCTTCGGATGAGGTAAATGATGTAGGAAAAGAACAAATTACTTTTTAAAAGTGATTTCTCCTTTTACAACATTTCATTGCTCATTTTGGTGCATCAGTAAAAACATATGTTTGAGAGGTAATGGGATAAATTTGCAAGAAGAGTCCTTTGCACTGTAAATTCTTTACCAAACAACAAAATTTTACCTCCTCCACATTGAAAGCATTTGCAGATGACAAAATTAATGTGGCTTAAAAGTTAAACTTTTATTAGGATGAGTAGAAAATATTGTGGGAAAGGACACAATGCTGGACAACAGCATTTCTCCTTTTCACACCATGTTTTCAAAAGCTTTCTTTCTCAGGGTTGTTTAAAGTCGGGTAAATGTGGTAAATGGTCAAAGGCCAAGTAGTGGCTAAAAGTAAACAATGCAGGTGTCAAATTGCATTTAAGTTTTAATTCATTCCCTTTAAAAAATGGAAACTGCTGTGATGATGACAATCTGTTATTGCATGTTAAATTTAAGAGTGATTTGCTGGCCAAAAAATGAAATTTAAAACCCAAGTAAAAAGTAAACAAAAGATAGAGGGACCTGGCAACCCTTTATCTTTTTTTCTTTCTGCCAATCGACCGTACAATAACAGGTTGCCATTTTTACAATAAGTTCCATGCACACATTAAAATGGTATGATTACAATGTAAATGCATTTTGTGCATTGTTTACTTCTGGCCTCTATTTGGCCTTCAACAATCGGCCAGACTATTCAAAATTATGTGATTCAACATCATCATAATATGCACATGTACTGTATTCTTATTGGAACTTTATCTTAAAATCAATCCATGTGAACCTCAGGTAAGAAAAAAAAACAACATAAATCCTATCCTTTAATAAAAGAAAATATAACAATCGAAATTAAGGCTATAACAAATATTGGTATGATTGCTAAAGGCCCAGTAGCAAACATTTCGGATGTTAAAATGCATTTGTATTCAGATCACACCTTTTTAAAGTATGAGCAATATTATGAAGATGACAATCTGTTGTAGTTCAGTCCGTGTTGGTGTCAGTCATTGGCAGAAAAATGAATGTTAACACCAGGTGAAAAGTAAACAAAAGATAGAGCGACGGGAAACCTTTGGCCTAGTTTTTAATTTCATTTTTCTGCCTGTGACTTACAGTTAAAGGTATATTAACAGATTGCCACCTTTAAAATAATCTCTATCCTTTTACAAGGTGTGATTTAAATTCAAATGTGTCTTAATATGTGCATTAATTATAGTTAGCCACTTTTGAGACTTTAAAGGATTAAAATAAACAGTGTTAAAGAAGAATACCAATCAATCTTCCCAAGTACAACACTGAACATCTTAAAAAAAAAGAGTAGCCTTTCTCTGACATAATAATCATTCCAATACTACTCTACCCTATTTTATTCAAAGCAGTCTTATCAAAAGTATCTTCACATTTGTGGATATACTGTTTTTCATATTTTATAGAACCATCCAGGATCAAGTCAGCTGTAAACAATTCTTAGTGATGCACAGAAGAACTAAGATTTAAATGTATTTTCCCATAGGTCTATATGGATAGGGCATATAGGATTTTTCTTTTTCTTTAATCTTCAACATATATATGCTCACTGTTTTCATTGTTTTGATGTACTGGGATTTACTTTGAGAATGAGGCTGTTAAAGATAAAATTAATGATGTTGTGAATGAAAGTTTAATACATTCACATTGTCTACTATGGCTTGATCTTTCATTCACACCATTAAGAAATTTGTAATTTTTAGTGGGTTGCAAAAAACTAGAAACACTGATATTAGGTTCATGCCATTTGTTATCGGATGATACATTTCGATATATGAAAGAATGTAAAAGCTTGGATTATCTTGATGCAGGATTCACACAATTAACAGGAAAGACTGTGGCAAAACTTACCAGTCCTTCTGTACATCACCTAGAACTGTATACTGTTGAATTTGATTTAACTGATTTCAAATGTGTCCTTGCAAAGTGTGGTTTACTTGAATCCATCAGAATAAAGTTAGCCCTTTCCCAAACAGCAAATTTTGTCGCCACACACATGATGATGATTTTTATCAGCTGATAAAAGTACCGGTAGTTACACACAAGAGCCACATTCATCAGAGCATCTGTAAGGCAAAAATACTCCAGGATCCGCAGTAAACATCTCTGGTAGAAACAAAATCATACCTGAAAAAAAGAGAAGATTCAATATACAGCTTATGGCTTAACCCTTTACCAAACAATCCCTGGTTTTTACGACCCTGAGATTGAAGCCTTTAGAAAACATTGTGGGAAAAGGAGAAAATGCTTGTAACCAGCATTTTCTCCTTTTCCCACAATGTTTTCTACCCTGTTGGAAAAAATTTCAATTTTTGAGTTCCATTTATTTTGTCCTCTGCAAGTGCTTTGAATTTGGACCAGTCTAAAACTATGCCGTTTGGGAAAGTGTTAAACTGCTATCAAGAAACTAAGTATACTCTTTCAAATCTACTGAGTGGGAAAAAAAGTTTGCCAATCTGCAGTTCAGTCTACACACTCAGTTTAACTTTTCCTGGTATATACTCCTTTCAACACACAGGGAGGATGCTGTTCTGTAAAACAATGTGGGAAAAGTTGAAATTTCTCAGAATGAGAAATTTCATTTTTTCCTTCAATATTTTCACCTGTATTGATAAGTGTTTTAAACTCCCACTGACAGCAGTTTTGATTTGTTGTCAGCAACTCCTTTCAGTTTAGGACAATCCAAAAAAAATGTAACAGAGAAAGGGTTAATCTCAAGAAAGCAGCTCTAAAGCTTTATCAAACAACCCTAAGTATTAATGACCCTGAAAGAGAGGACTTTCGAAAGCATTGTCAAAAAAGAAGAAAGCGCTGGTAACCAGCATTTTATTCTTTTTCAACAATAATTGCTTCCCTTTCAAATACAAATCTGAACTTTTGAGTCAAATTTAAAATGTCTTCTGCAATGCTTTCAATTTGAATGGGTGTAAAATTTTGTCATCTGGTAAATAGTTAATAGCTCTACAAAACTGAATATCTCCAAAATGGTCCTCCAATCAACAATTTTTAGAGTCAACAAAATCAAAAAAAGTTGAAAATGGCAATTTAACTCCTGGAAAATGGTATACAGTTCTCTGATAAGGATTATAGAAAAAGAAAGAATGGAAAAACTAAATGATTTAGTTTATGCTGTTTTCTTATATATTCAAAATGTATGAATTTGGGTTGTTTGTTGTGAGTAAAATTTTTTCTCTTTTTTTTAAATTTTTTTTAGATCTAATGAGTGTGCCATATATTCACACAAAAAAACTAAAAATGCGAGTCAAAGACTGATTTTTTTTAAGCAAGTTAAAATTCCTAAACATTTTTGTCAAGAACAAAATTTTTAGCATGTTTTAAGGCCAGATGAACATTGATGATAGCTTAAACAAAGTTCTCTACCCATAAAACAAGGAGAAAACATGTTTTGTAATCATCATATTTGGGTTTGTATTTTTTAAATTATCCTTTACTTCATGAAAATCTCTTTAAAATATCTTTTCAAAATGATATTTTGAGTCTGATCTCTTTTTATTCATTTACCTTTACTTCATAGACACTTTAACAAGGGAAAGTAACTCACATTTCAAAACCTTGTTATAGAATGAGAATTTGCTTTGTCACATTCCGACATAGAGACCATATTTGAAAACAGTTTATGAAACAAAGAACTCTTACAAAAAAACACTGTATCTTACATGTAGTTTCAGGACCTTCTAAGATTTTTTTTCTGCAGATCTAACAGTACAGCTTCCACAAATGCCCAGATATTAAATGCCTGTTTTGGATTTGACCTTCTGTCAAAACATATAGAGTTGTTGGTCTGTATGGATTGCCCACAACAGCAGGAGAGGGGGTTCTTGGTGCACGGTCCTTGACTTCATCCACTGAAGCATCAGACTTTCATGAAATTGAAAACAAACTACTTTTACCATCATTTTTAACCCCTAATCTGATATATACTCATTTAACACATTGGATGGAAAAGGCTTTAGGAAAGATTTATACAAAATCAGTTTTTAATAATTATACTTCTAATTATACCAGTTTGCATGTTGTTTGCAGACATTCTCAAAATGATGTTCACATGAAGTAGTCTGTTTCTACACAACTTTAACAAATGTATAGAAAATGCCTGAATAAAAAACCTATGTGAGAACAGTTAAATTACTTATAACATAATGAATAATTTCTCCTTCCCATTATCTTTTCATGGTTTCAAGCCACAAATGCCACACAAATATAATTTTGTCCAATGAATGCAGTTTAATCCTTTACCAAACTTTTAGACTTGTCCAAAATGAAAGTATTTGCAGACAACAAAGTAAATTTTACTCAAAAACTGATATTTCTTTTAGAAAGTGTAAAAAGCATTGTCAGAAAATACATGTACTGTATTTTCTACTTTTCTCACATTGTTTGCACAAGCCTTTCTTTCTTTGGGTCATTAGATATCAAGATTGTGTGGTAAAGGGCTGAGATGAATGATCTCGAAATATCATACATGTAGATGGTAAAGGGCTAAACTTTCAGACTAGCAAATGAATGGTGATCTCAAATATTTGGACAAATTTTGGCAAACAATTATTATATGAAAAAAGTGTTTACTTTCAGTCTCAGGTAGACCTAGTTCATATGTAAGTAATTGTAACATTTAACCTTTGATATATCCAATTCAACCTCTACTAAATATTCATACGTCACATGTACAAAAAATCATGTTCACCTTACGATCACCAAGCAGATGTGGAGGCAGTTGCAAAGATGCAACACACCCTTCTGCAGAAACATTCTTTGGTCGGATGTCCATATTGTCATCGATGGCAGTGTTCATCCTGTCTACTGGTCCCTAAGACACAGTTCTGGATATTTGCGTCCAGAACCCCGTGCATACCAGCTCCCAGCATTCCCATGACAATCTGCGGCTAAAAATGCTTCCTACCTTCCTTGCGGTAATGAGCGTTTGCAATACTGAGACTTCGACTTTCAAGGGGAATAACTCTAATAAAGTATTGCAACACTGGGAATTCAAACGTTACACCAATATCGATGCTACTTGGTGTTTTTGTTATATACTTATTAGTTACAAATAATTTCATTGAAAATTCTTTTGTCGAAGAGATCCATGATTATCTCCGAGAAAATATAGCTGTTGTTAAAATCCATCTAAAAATCCATTCAAAATGCAATATAGAGGTGGAGCCGACAAGCCAAGTTGGCTTACATCGCTCCGTAGAACAACATTAACAATAACAGTAAACCTTCTTCAATTAGTGTTTAGCGATAACAGGATTTAGGACAATTGTAAAATGGTAACACAGACCGGAAAAGGGTTATTTTAGGCTAAAAGGTATAGGGTCACTTCACCAACAAAACATATCAGGACTGTGTAGTAACAAATGGTTTGCCTCTCAGTGAGACTATATGTTACTCAAATGAGTAAAGAAACTCCTTTATCAAGTTTTTTTAACACGATGCATGGTGTTTGTATGCACTAAAGGGTAAAATAGTCAGGAAAGTAGTGTTACTTTTCAGAAAGGTGCAGACTTACACCAAGAACTGTGTAAGGAAACATAAATCGGTGTTTTTCAAACATGACACAAATATTGGTGTAGCATTACCCGAGATAGCAGATTAACTTTCTTAAAACGTGTTACGTAACTGCTTATTAGGTGTAACTCAATGTTACACTACTTCTAGTGTCAAATAATCCGAATTTTAGTGTACAATAACGCAGATTTTTTACAGTGTAATTTGGAGGTATATAAACAAAATCATTACATACACTCTTACAACTGGTAAACAGAGCTAGAGAAAAAAATGTATACACATATCTCTAAACACTATCAGAAGTGCAAAGGGGGCTGATGTTGAATGTACATCCTGGACCTCGCTTGAAGAAGTCATGTAGCCTACACATACAGGCCCTCACTCTCTGGGCTGGTCACCCCGCCCGGTGAGTGTGTTGAGTGTATCTGACTCATGACGTGGTGGTTGCGAATTCAAAACCTGGTTGAGGCGGACTTTCTTTCCGGCGTATTTTCGCCTCTCACCTCTGCTGAATAAATGTGAGAAAAGTAGTCGGTGGCTTTGGAAAAAGTAAGTTGTGTTAGTACTGGTGTGAGAAAGACAGGAAACACATGTGCGTCAACGAGCGCCATGATATGACCTTAGCTGTTAAAGTGGCGTTAAACCCCAATAAAACCAACCACCAACCTACCTGAGCTGGTCAGGATGACCAGTGCGCAAAGTTCAGTTGGTAGAGTGCAGCAGTCGCGAAGGTGATATTTTGGGTCAAAATTGAGGGTGCGGTTTGATTTCCACAGCTGGTCATCCAAAATTACTGATATTCTTTCTGATGAAACCGAGGTACCGTGCGATGTTGCTATACACTTAGCACGATAAAGAACCAGGTATAACTTAGGAAGGGTTCGTCCTGTATCTGCATCGTCCATCATATCAATACAAACAGCCTTTGGCATGGGGCGGTGCACGATAAACGCAAATTGAATCAATCAGCTGGTCAGGGGTGAGAAGGTGAAGGTACTTTTAAGTAGTCCCTGGTGAGCATGTAAATATCCCTTTAGTTTTTACACTATTTTTCAAGGAGCTGGTTGTGATGGCTTTCGGCGGCCGGCTACTGACCTGATTTTGACCCTTATAACCCACAAGGAACTGTACTATGCCTGTCTGATTTTATTTTCAGACACACTAATTTTTTGAGGAACTTCTCCTTTTCCAAAAATGGTTTGGATCAACATCTGATCTTCAAACGAAGATATCTAGATCTATGATTTGAACCTTTCATGGCTTTTCAAAGGTTGCAAAGCAAGAGAAAGAGACAATTTCTTGCAATTTTATTTTTTTCTACATATTGCATTCCTAAAGAGTTTAGACAATATTCATATTCAAGCGCCTGAAATTTACGCTTTCTACATTACTTGCTAACGATATTTCTCGTTTATCTATGTACAATGTATAGAGCTAGATGTTAGATCTACAAAGTTCCCTTTTTTGCTATTAGATTTCCACACCCCTGTGTAGCGAAATGAAATTGATCTGAAATAATTTATTCCTTATTGTACACAGAGCCATAAAAGTATAACTATTTGTATGTTTATTCCGCCACTTTGAAGATTACTTCAGTTATTTACCATGGCATCCCTGCGTTCCTAGTGAGCCTTCAATCAGGATTACACAAACTTCTTTCCAGCCCAGTGGCTGCTTTCCCACCCAACATTTACCCGATGACAGGTCGCAATGATTATCATTGGTTCTTGGAAAAAAAAAAAAAAAAAACTAGTCCAGGTGGCATTAGCGACTCCTGAAAATTTGGGGCCATATTTCTTCGCTAGTTAACCCTTTATTAAACAATCCAGAGTTCAAACGGCGCTGAAGGAGAAGGATTCTGAGAATATTGCGGGAAAAGGATAAAATACCAGGAAAATGGTACCCTGTTGAGGACTTTTGTTATATTTGTATTACTTTCGTATTTGTTTTCTGCAGATAAAATAAAATGTATTACCATTGAAAATGTGTTGGGCAGGGTCAAACGAATATACCAGCACCGATCATGTACCGATTATGTTTTCATATGTCTGAGGAAAAAAAGTCTCTTTCGCCCGTTTCTAGGCTTTGCCTATTTTCATATTAAGTGTAAAAATAAACCACGCACCATCAGCGGTGTTCAATGTAATGGGAAACAAAAGCAGATTATCGTGGCGCAGTGGTTCACGGTCCATCATATTCGGATTACTTCTATATCATTCCGCCGAAAATCACAACACACTGTATGAACATTCACTGAAGTAATCCTTTATAGATCGGCAAAAATGCCAGGTTTATGTTGTTCAGTGCCAGATTGTCATGTGAGAGGAGGCCATGCATTTCCAACTGATCCAGAAATGCGAGAGAAATGGGCAGTAGCGATTCGTAGAGTCGACGGATCATTTAAGAAACTTTCCAATGCACGGATGCATCGATCGTGTGTCACAACCATTTTACGCCAGATGACTACGTGAAACAAACCATTTATGGTTAGTTCCTTTATTTTTCAACGTATATATATATATAACATATGTACGTAAATACTTTCGAATTATTCATTGTTGAACTGCAAGTAAGAAGCGAAAGTCGGGCCTACCGCGGTGTTTGTGAGTGGGTGGGGGTGAGGTTTTTTAGGCCTAGTTTACTGAAAGTGACATCGATTCAAGGTGGAACATAGTACTAAAGTGCCTTGATATTTTAAGTGTCCACGAAGATTCCGTTTAATCCTTAAGCACACAATACCGATTTCAAATGACCCAGTGAAAGAAACATTTCGGAAACATTGTGAGAAAAGGAGAAAATGCTTGTGAACAGCATTTTTTTATTCTTCTCCCAGAATGTTTTCAATCCCATTTAAAACAATTTCATTTTTTAGCAACATCTTATCATCTGTAAATGGTCTTAAGCGGACATGTCAATATTTTTGTTGTTTGGTAAAGGGTTGGCACAGAAAAACTTTGCCCAAACTAGAAGTTTCGCTTGACATGGGCTATTGCAGTGTTCCACATTGTATTGATTTTAGCTTCTAATGTATACCAAATTTCAGTGCTCTGTAATGACATCTTGTTTTAACCTTGGACTTACACAGTCACCTTTTGAAACATAGTCAATGAAATTTCATACAGGTTCATTTTATGTGTCTTGCATAATTATGATCTTGTATAAATTGTCACCAAGAAGTAGGCATGTTATAATTGTCAAAAGTAATTTCTTTCACAAAAATCACTTGTCTATACCTCACTGTCTAGGGTTCCAATAGGGTAAAAAGATCTATGCAAAAGAAACCTAATTTTTAAATGCTATACAGTGTATTATTATATTTACAGGAAGAATACCTTCATTCAAGAGACTAAGACCAGATGCAGTTCCAAGTATTTTTCCCAGGACAAAGGAAGAAAATGAGAAACTGGTGGAGCAAATAGCTAGGGCTGAAAGCAGGTTGTCTAGAAAACGTAAATGGGATGAACTGTGTAGGGAGGAGTTAGAATGAATGAATGAATGAATGAATGAATGAATGGTGTTTTATGGCCCGTCGACAACTTAGGTCATATTCGGCGCACTTGCATATAAAATCATGCATCTATTTTAAGTTATACTGTGAAACATTGACACAGATGAGAAATAACAAAGAAGCAACCTTGTTTACAAGATAAAAAGTTAACTTTGAATAGGTCAATAGGCCTTAAAATGTAATACTTAAAAATGAAACAACAAAATAAATATTGAGAAACAGGGCTTCCCTATTTACTCAAACATTTTAATAGAACCCCCTTAAAGGAGGATAAACACTGTTTGAGACCGTCAGTAAAAAATGAAATGTCAAAAAAGTAAAACTAAATCTTCTTAAAAAGGTTAATTTCTTTCAGAAAATCGAATAGTGATTCTAATTTCACAGTATCAAACAAAGTTTTTAAATTGTCAACATGAAAGTATTTATCCCTGTACGGTGCAAGATCTGTGCACTCCATCAGTAAATGTTTGACAGTAAAAAATGTATTGCATGGGATACATGCAGGAGGCTCTTCTCCTTTGAGAAGATATGAGTGAGGGAGGAGTTAGAGGTAAGATTTTCTGAGGAGATGGACCATGTAGAAGAGGCCGTCATTGATGAAGCAGAAATATACTATGCAACAGCTGTTGCTAGTGAAAGAACTTTTGGAGACCTATCAACACAAACTCACACTTTCCCTATGTTTTCAATTAATAACTTTAAAAAAGACCACAAAGCAATACATTTTTATACTGAGCTTGAGACATATAATAAGTTTTCTTTCGTTTTGAATACTCTTGGCCTAGCTGCCTACTGTCTAAATTATATTAACTTTCAAGTTGTCGGCATTTCCATTGAAGATCACTTTTTAGCTTTTGAGCTTATTGTGATCGCCCTATGTCCGGCGTCCGTCACCAATTTCTTTAAACATCTCCTAAACCACTGGGCCAATTTTCATGAAACTTGGCAGGAATGTTTCTTGGGTGAAGCTCTACAAAATTGTTCAAAGAATGTAATTCCACCCATAACTCTGGTTGCCATGGCAACAAAAAGAAAACAAGAGCCGTCAGAGACGGGTTATGCTCCCCGAACAAGAGCTTGTCATAAAATATATGAAATTGATAAAAATTCACTTCTTTTATCCTTAAAGGACCTGTTCATACCCCCCCCCCCCCAAAAAAAAAAAAAAAATTGAAGGAAAAGGCAATTACTATCTTAGAGATAGCCAACATAAACTTGTAGATGACAATAAGCCCACTAAGCCCCCTTTAAGCCCCCTTTTCCCATAAGACAATATTGCATCATTTAAATAAATACAAGGGGTGTGTGGTTTGTGGCATTTTTGAACAGTAATTCAAAATTCGAAATTTCACAAAATTTTGTGCAGTCATGTAGTAAATATTACATAAAATGATTTTTTACATGAAGCCCCCTTTTACCGTGACGCAGCCTGAAATTGAGAAACCGGAAGAGAGGTAACTGGGCAACGTTCCAACAAGTTCAGATTTGAAATTTCACAAAGTTTTGAGCACCGTTGTAGGAGATACTAGAGAAAAACAATTTTTTCCATGAAGTCCACTTTTTCCGTGATGCACCCTCAAAATGAGAAAGCAGGAAAGAGCTATTTGCGCATTAATATTTCATAGATTGAAAATAACAAGGGCACATGTTGAAACTTGTAAAACAAGATACAACCATGAAGTTTCATGAAAGTTTGATTAAAACTGAACGAGATATTAGTAAAAAGTGCAACTTTGCATTAAGGCCCCTTTTTCCGTGGCATTTTACAAGAAACCCCCTTTTTCCATGATAGTGGGTCAAATTGAAAAACACATAGATAAAGAAACAAGAGCACATGTCGAAACTTTGAAAAAACAATATAACCATGAAGTGTAATGAAATTTTGACCAAAACTGAAGGAGACATTAGTAAAAACTGGGATTTTGCAAGAAACCCCCTTTTTCCATGCCAGAACGTCAAGTTAAAAAACGCGTAGATTAGAAATAGCAAGGGCACATGCTGAAACTTTCCATAAACAATATAACCATGAAGTTTCATGGTATTCTGACAAAAGCTGAATGAGATATTAGTAAAAATTGCAATTTTGCATTAAGCCCCTTTTTTCCATGACACGGGGTCAAATTGAAAAACTAGGAAAAATACTTAGGCGCCTTACCTTAAGGAGTTCATATATGAAGTTTCATCCAATTTGGTGAAGAGGTTGTGGAGAAATGGCTTCGGACGTAAGGACAGACGAAGCGGCGACTATATGCTCGCCCTTCGGGAAGCATAAAAACGAAATCTTTGAAAATCTTCTTCTCTGAAACTAGAAGGCGTAGAACTTTGATATTTGGTATGTAACATCTCCTAATGGACCTCCATCAAGTTTGTTCCAATTATGCCCATAGGGTCAAAACTGGCCAAAGGAGATTTTTAAAGTTTTCCTTCTTTGTTCCTATGTTCAAATTTGTGACCCCCCTTGGGTGGGGCCAGTTTTGATCCCAGGGGCATAATTTGAACAAACTTGGTAGAGGTCCACTAGGAGATTCTACATACCAAATATCAAAGCTCTGCGCTTCGAGTTTCAGAGCAGAAGATTTTTAAAGTTTTCCTTCTTTGCTCCTATGCTCAAACTTGTGACCCACGGGGGTGGGGCCCGTTTTGACCCCAGGGGCATAATTTGAACAAACACCTGGTAGAGGTCCACTAGGAGATGCTACATACCGAATATCAAAGCTCTACGCCTTCAAGTTTCAGAGGAGAAGATTTTTAAAATTTTCCTTCTTTCTTCTTATGCTCAAACTCGTTATCCCCCGGGGGGCTTTGAAACTTGAAGCGTAGAGCTTTGATACTTGGTATGTAGAATCTCCTAGTGGACCCCTACCAAGTTTGTTCAAATTATGCCCCTGGGGTCAAAACTGGCCCCACCCCGGGGGTCACAAGTTTGATCATAGGAAAAAGAAGGAAAACTTTTAAATTCTTCTCCTTTAAAACTTGAAGGCGTAGAGCTTTGATATTTAGTATGTGGCATCTCCTAGAGGACCTCTACCAAGTTTGTTCAAATTATGCCCCTCGGCTCAGAACTGGCCGCACCCCAGGGGTCACAAGTTTGAGCATAGGAACAAAGAAGGAAAACTTTAAAATTCTTTTCCTCAGAAATTGGAAAGCGTAGAGCTTTGATATTTGGTCTGTTGCATCTCCTAGTGGACCTCTACTTAGTTTGTACAAATGATGTCCCTGGGGTCAAAACTGGCCCCACCCCGGGGGTCACTAATTTGAGCATTGGAACAAAGAAGGAAAACTTTAAAATTCTTCTCCTCTGAAACTAGATGACGTAGAGCTTTGATATTTGGTATGTGGCATCTCCTAGTAGACCTCTACCAAGTCTATCTAAATCATGCCCGTTGGGTCAAAACTAACCCCGCCCCGGGGGTCACAAGTTCGAACATAGGAACAAAGAAAGAAAATTTTAAAAATTCTTCTTCTCTAAAACTAGAAAGCATAGAGCTATGATGTTTGGCATGTAGCAATTCCTAGTGGACCTCTACAAGTTCATAGTATGCCCTTGGGGTCAAAACTGGCCCTGACCAGGGGGTCACAGATTCGAACGGCAATAAAGAAGGAAAACTTTAGAAATTTTCTTCTCTGAAACTTGAAGATGCAGAGCTTTGATATTTGGTATGTAGAATCTTCTAGTGGACCTCTACCAAGTTTGGTCATATGATGTCCCTGGCTTCAAAAAAAACTAGCTCAGCCCCGGAGGTCATAGGTTGGAACATAGGAACAAAGAAGGAAAATTTTAAATTTCTTTTTCTCTTAAACGGGAAGGTGTAGAGCTTTGATATTTGGTATGTAGCATCTTTGAGTGGACCTCTACCAAGTTTTTACAAGGATGCTGCTTTGGTTAAAACTGACCGAGCCTCGGGGACCACAAGTTCGAACATAGGACAAGAAAAGAAAATTTAAAATTCTTCTTTGAAACTGGAACGTGTAGAGCATTGATATTTGATTGCCCTGTGTCCGGCGTCTGTCTCCCGTTGTCCGTCAACAATTTCTTTTAACATCTCCTAACCCACTTGGCCAGTCTTGATGAACTTGGCAGGGATGGTCCTTGGGTGAAGCTTTACCAAAGCTGTTCAAAGAATTGAATTTCACTCATAAGCTATAGTGTAAGTCGAGCGTTCCAGGCCAATGGCCCTCTTGTTTATGACACTTATGAAATTAGGGCGTTATACCACAAACTTTGAGCTGTCCAGATTTTTTTCAGTATCTGAACCTTGCGCCAAAAATATTGTTTATACATGGATCATATTCATGAGTAGGCAGTGGAGGGAAGTAAATATATGGCCAACCCAAAAGCTTGTGAGATATTTCTCCCCTTGTGATTTTAAAGTAAAGTTTCCATGTACTCGAATTGTAATTGATGGAACAGAATGCCCAATTATGAAGCCAAGAGCACCCAGAGCTCAGCAGGCAACTTTTTCTAACTACAAAAACAAAAGGGACAGAAGCAAAACTATCATCAGATATAATTTTTGTTTGCTTCATACTTTGCAATTTTAGAACAGGCATTTTGCCGAGTTATGCATAACTATTTAGGAAATGGCATCAATAATTGTCCAAACTGAAAGCAGTGTCCTGCGTGGCGCAGTACTGATTCAATGGTGAATTACTCTGCTTTCAACATTATTTCAGTCATATCATGATGACAGCTTACATATTTATGTATTTCCAAGTTTCACCAGTACTAGGCTATGGCTCTGGAATACTTTGCCCAAGGACATTCCCATGAAAGACTCAGCAGATCTGGTCGGGCTTGATGCAAGGGCCTCAAGGTTACAAGTCCCACTCTTTACCACAGAGCCACACAGATGTCTGCATGGCACGGTATTTAGGCACAATACATAATCATGGACTTATCATAGGTTAGAGTCCCACCCGAGCTGCATAGATATATCCTTAGGCAAGGCATTTCAGAGCCCCAGCTCAATGCTGGTGAAATCTATGACATACATGAATAAGAAAAGTTCATTAGTATGTAACTGGAAGATTGTTGAAAGTGACATAAAACACTATTCAAACCAAACTGAAAGTTTATTCATATGACAAGATGAATACGGCTCAAACGATGGAATTTCTTGTAGCAAGGGTACAAAACTGTATGAAAACAATTTTCCCTTTTTCCAATGTTCTCAAAACGTGGAAAGGGAATGACATCGAATATATCCAGGCTCTAACAAGTAAACACAATGTGTTATATTAAGTGGAGTATGTAAAAAAGACAAAACTATAAACATGCATTTTCTTTTATTGTCATGTTATTCATAGAAATATCTTGACATTATCTTGGTAAACAACAAATAAAATTCATGTAACGTACAGTTTTATGATTCTTTTGTAGGCCTAAGCAAAGATCTGAACTCTTTACCAAATGGCAAAATTTTGGACTGGTCAAAATTGAAAACATCAAAGGTAGCTCAAATGATGAAGTTTGTATTTGATGGGGTATAAAACATTGTGGGAAAACCAGAAAATGCTGTCTTCTTCAAGGTCGTTAAAAGTCGGGATTGTGTGGTTAAAAGTTAACTCATTACCAAATGGCAAAACCGAAACATTTGCTATTTCAAAGTTGCCTCTGAAGGAAAAAAAGTCCCCTTGATGGACAGTGTAGGTCCAAGATCAGACTGCACCTTCAGTCTAGTCTTGTTCTAAACTGTTGACTCTGGAGTCGCACTTAGCTGCTTAATGGTCAAGAATACTGTATATACATGAAGAAAAGTTCTGCGATTTTATGTAGCCGTTAAAAATCTAGAAATCTTCATAGGTCATGGAAGGTCATAAAAATTAACTCTTTACCAAACGACAAAATTCTAGACTTCAAAAGTTAAAAGGGTGTGCAGACGACAAAATAAACATGATTCAAAAATTGAAACTTGGCTGTAGAAGAGTAGAAAACATTGCGGGAAAAGGACAAAATGCTGGTTACCAGCATTTTTGCCTTTTCCTAATATGTTTTCAGAAAGCCTCTTCCTCAGGATCGTTAAAACCAAGGAAAAGGGTTAAAAGTTAATCATACAGAAAAGTAAAATAATATATGCAGAAAATTTGCTCATTCCTGTACTAAGCAATCCAAAGTTTTTGCAATCCTGAAAAAGAAACACTAAGACATTGAGGCAATAGGAGAAAATGCTAGTTACCAGAAGGTTCCTCTTACTCTAACATAAGTGTCTTCATTTATGTCAAAGTTATCTTCTTTTCTGCAATTAAACAGGCGACAAAATTCAAGATATCTGCAAACTGAAAGAATTTGTAAACCATAAGATTAATAAAGCTCAAACGATGAAAATAGTTTACAAAGTGCAACAAGAGCGGCAAATTGTCGCAAGATACGCCCGTCCTACCCAAAGTTGTAAAGCTGGGGCATGCACCGGACAAAATTCAAGTATGAAAAACGACAAAGAGCAATAACTGAAAAATTAAGCGAGCAAGAGTTATGATTCCTATGCACTGCACCCCTCCCCTTGATGAGCTCTATCCACCCATGAAATTTCATAACCCTAGCTAGTATAGTTTTGGAGATATGCTCCGGACAAAATTCAAGTATGAAAAACAACAAAGGGCAATAACTCAAAAATTAAGCGAGCAAGAGTTGTGATTCCTGTGCACTGCACTCCCCCTTGATGAGATCTATCCACCCATGAAATTTCATAACCCTAGCTAGTATAGTTTTGGAGAAATTCACCGGACAAAATTCAAGTATGAAAAAGAAGCAAAGGCTGGTTACCAGTATTTTTTCATTGTTTAACGGTGATTTCAAAAGCATTTTCTCTTATATTTATCAAATCTGGGGATCGTGAGATTAAGGGTCAGTACATGTGAGTATTATCCATGATGACCTACATGTATTAATTCGATAAAAGACAAAGGGCAATAACTATAAAATTAAGCAAGCAAGAGTTATGATTCCTGTGCACTGCACTCGCCCTCGGTGAGATCTATCCACCCATGAAATTTCATAACTCTAGCTAGTACAGTTTAGGAGATATGCTCCAGACAAAGAACTGGACGCCGCCCGCCCGCCACGGGTGATCCCATAATACGTCCCGTCTTCGACGGGCGTATATAAAACGTTTGAGGAAAAAGGTATTTTCCTCTTTTCCCATAATGTATTTAAAAAACTTTCTTTTCCATTCATTCAAATTCTGAATTGTTTGGTAAAGGGTAAATCCCCCAGAAAGTGTAAACATCATTCATTAGTTTTGTAAAAGAATCTTTCAAGTACTGCATTCCTGAAGTAATTTTCATAAAACTTCACAAGTTCCCAATGAATTTTGGAAATAAATGCTTCATTCCTGCAAACCTGGATATATTTGATATCTTTGATTTTCAATTGGTTTGCTGTACATACAATCAGAGCACACAACTTAGCGCCTGTGCAGAGTAGCTGACCCTTAATTTGATAAAAGTTATCATGAGACTCCTCCAAGTAAAGCTGTCCACTAGCATTTTCCTTCAGATAAGAGATAGTTTTGGGGAAAATTTCTTTATCCCTACAACATAAGGACATTTCACTTCCACAATATGTGTTTCATTGATGATCCCATTAGGAGATGCACAAATAAAGGGAGTAGTCTTACAAATATACAGCCCACAAGGGTAAACTACCACGCCATTGTGAGCTGTAAACCTTTGAATTGCAATGTGCTCATGTTTAAGGCCATGCTCTAGAGGTGCTGCAGTGATGACTTGTTGTTAAGGTTTTCGCTAACTTAATTTTGTCAGTATGCTCTGTAGCCTTGCAAATACGCCCAAACACAGAAAATGTAAGCCTTTTTGCCCTTTCTTCCTTCCACATGCAATTAGCATTTTGGCCAACCACTTTCATTCAATTTCTTTAATTTCACTAATTTCTTTAATTTCACTATCACAAATCTTGGTTATCTTGCAATGATCAAGAAAGTTATCTTCATGTGTTTGTTTAAAATAATCATGGTCATGAGCAACGGCTAAAATATTGGCTGGTTGTAAAGTCTGGAAGATAGGAAAGCTGGAAATACCAGGGAAATTTCGGCATGTATTTCTAAAATGATCTTGGTATGATGGCACGTTTCTAAAAGCTTCTGGTCTTGGGTCAAAGTCGATATTGGTGATTTCATCGGCACCTGATAAATACAAAGACGATGTTTTCACTGGGCTTCCAACGAACTTTTTACATTTATGAAAAGTTTGAAGCTTTTGAGTACATGTTTCTTCTGTTTTTAGGCTTTTCTTCTTTGCAAACATAGCGATACCACATAGCACTTATCGTATGTGCTTGCAATGTGCGGTTGGTCCCATTCCTGCTGCACATTCACACTGAGTTTCAAAGACAAAACCTTGCTGATTGATCCGTATGTAAATAGGATAACTCAGTCCTCTCTTCATTTCTGCATGACAGCTTGCTTTGAAATAAAAATATTCTTGATGGTTTGAGATTCGTAAAAACTTCAAAAGCCTTTCATTATACAGCTTCTCTACATGGCTATGTTGGGAACCACACTTTTCCAGGACCTTTGGACTTCATGAAACTCAGTGCCAGTGAAAGTCGAGTCCGAATTGATGTCCGAATATTGTCCAGAGTTAGGAAGTGACATCACATATTCCGGTTCTAGGGAGTCAGCCTGGCCAAAGTTTTTATTTCTCTCATAGGCAATCAATCTGAAATGATAAATATAAGACATCTGTACTTACAGCCTATAAAGGTCAAAATTAGAATAAGTCTTGCTCCTACAGGCTGCTACTGAAGACTTAAACAATTCAACCAGTTGTAAGTACTTATGAGAATGAGAATTCCTAATATGCTCCACCCCCACTCGCTTGATTGAAAAAAACAACACTTTTCACCCTTTACCGGCAACCAAAATTTAGACTTGTCCAAACTGAAAGCATTTGCAGTAATTTGCATATAGATCTATTGTCAAAATGATGGAACTTCTATCAGAAGGCAGTAGGAAACATTGTGGCAAATTGAGAAAATGCTGCTTATCAGAATTTTTCTCATTTTTTCACAATGTTTTCAAAAGTTTTCTTCCTCGGAGTCTTCTGGGTTTTTTAATGAAGAGTTAATATCTAGGCATAATCGGAGCCAACAATGTCCGATCTAGAGATCGTCAATATTAATTAGTTAGCTAGCTTACATTATAAGGTAATGTAGAAATAAAACAAACAGCAAACAAAATAATCACGGGGAGCAGGAAAAAGAACAGAAAAGTTTCTAAAGTAAGGTATATCTTCCAACACGAAGACAGGTAGGCCCATCATAAATTTCGATCCTGATGGAGGCCTAGATCTAATCGAGTTTTCTTTGTTTACGGGAATAATATCTCGATGATTTTTAAGGGGTCGAGGACAAAAATACTTTTTTTTTACAATCGAGGAAGACTTCATGTTTATAAAAACCTTTTTTATAATGATTCACCGATGTCCAACAAACTTCGGGCATAATATAATTACGCTTTCACAGTCGACTCGCTATGTACACCGAGTCCGTGCGTAATTTTCTTACCTTTCAAATCGCCTTTTCTGCCCGAAACTCTGGCATTCCACTTTCGAAGTGTAACAGGTGTTGAAAGAATATCGCGGCTCGACCGGATTCGAACCCAGGGCCTCAGGAACACCGTTCCTGCACTCTAACCAACTGAGCTATCGAACCGGCCGCACGATAGATCACTAAATACCTGTACCCGACTACATTATACATTAACATCTATCTATGGGATAGACCAGGATACTACATAGTTCCCTGCCACATGAAGATTCGTCCACGAATCCCTCAATCACTGCTCCCCTATCCGTCTGATAAGTTGGTTATTTACGTTGGGCGCCAAATGTAACAGCATAGATAGATGTAAATGTATAATGTAGTCGGGTACAGGTATTTGGTGATATATCGTGCGGCCGATAGCTGTTTGGTTAGAGTGCAGGAACGGTGTTCCTGAGGCCCTGGGTTCGAATCCCGGTCGAGCCGCGATCGGATAGACCAGTATACTACGTAAGTTCAGTTCTCAGCTAGGGGATTGATAATGAACCAAATTTTGACTCCATAACTCGTCGAAATGTAGTAAGAAAAAGAAATTGAACTTGAAGACAGCATCAATTGTTTCGTTCTGCGATAACGCGTCGATGGAAACAAGAAAGACTTCCGGATGCTGATTGACAGGGAACAACTGCGCCACCACATTAAATATAAGGGCAAATAACTTGCTTTTGTTCCCCATGGACACCAGGTTCAACCGGTGTATGACCTTCACGGTGCGGATATAGCGATCAGCCTTACAATATAGCGGATGTTTGCAGGTTAGCGTATTAATCTAAAATGCCTTACAATAAAGTGGAAGTCTGCAAGTTAGCGTATTAATCTAAATATAGGGAAGTGTCTATCGGCACGACGGTCGTGTGGATAAAGTCCGGTATTCGCACGACAGTCATGCTTATGATAAGGTCCGGTATTCGCACGACGGTCGTTGGCCTTCATCAAGAGCGTGTAAATCATAGCCCTTGGGTCGAAATTATTGCCAAGGGTTTATAGAGTGAAATCTTGTTACTATTCATTTTAGCCCTATCTTAACTCATTACCAAACAACACAATTTTGGGCTTGTCCAAATCGAAAGCATGTGCAGACGACAAAAAAAATGTGGCTGAAAATTTGAAATTTGTTTTGTGAAGGGTAGAAAACATTGTGGGAAAAGGAGAAAATACTGGTTACCATCATTTTCTCCTTTTCCCACAATGTTTTCTAATGGCTTCTTTCTCAGGGGCGTCAATAGTAGGGATTATGTAGTAATGGGTTAAGCCTAATGGGTTTAATGTTTTAAACCATTCCCAAGTATTGTAATGTTTGGCATGAAGGGATCTTACGTAGGCCTATCAACCAGTGGAGCGATATGTACTGGGGTGTTGTGGAACAAATCCAGTAAGGGAAGAAACATTTAAGTTTCATTGGAGAGGAGGAGGAGGAACTTGGCAAAAAAAAAAGATCCTGGCCCCAGTCAAAGAAGGGGGAAAATCTAGCCGGATCACCTACCCTCAATGGTCACAACTATCCGCACAATCGGTGATATCTTCATAATTTTGAGAAAAAAATGTAACTGGATCGAAGGGCCTCCGAAAATAAAAGAGAGATGGCTTTGTAATATAGCAAACAAAATTTCCGGTACTCAAAACCCTATCACCCCCCTTTAACCCTTTCCCAGACAACAAAATTTAAGTCTGGTCCAAGTTGAAAGAACTTGCAGGCTGCAAAATAAACGCAACTAAAAATTGAAATTTGTTTCCAGCGGGGCAGAAAACATTGTGAGAAAAGGAGACAATGCTGGTTACCAGCATTGTCTCCTTTTTCCACAATGTTTTCAAAAGGCTTCTGTCTCAGGGTCGTTAAAACCAGGGATTGTTTGGTAAAGGGTTAAAAAAATGAATATTTTTTTCCCAAACGCAATAGTTAAAGTACTGTCAGTAGTCCATTTTCTGTCATGCGGATAGTGCTATTTTTTAAGCACTTAACAGCACGACTGTCGTGCGAATAAGAATGGTTACCGTCGTGCCGATATCCTCTATTATAGGCACGACTGTCGTGCGGATAGCCTCGGCCAAATATAGAATAAATCGTCAATCTACTATGTTCTAACACCTTCACTAAAATGTTTAGATTTATTTGATTCAAACGAAACTACTATGATTGCATATAATAGAGGAGAAAGAGTGACAAGGGAATGAAATGATCTTGAAAATGGAAAGTAATGAACCATGTTGTGAACATATGGGTTTGCAATCATTTCGTAACTAGGTAATTTCGTACCCAAGTTATTTCTTGCGTTTTAAAATCGGTCATTTCGTACGGTCCACCTATACCTCCTATTTTGTTCATTTCGTACCTAGGTTTAGGTATCATCTTCTTTGTACAACGTGCTCAAGAGGAGCATTTAGGATCACCCTGTGTCCGTCTTGCGCCGTCAACAATTCTTTAACATGAACTCCCAAACCGCTGGGCCGGTATCCGGTTAAAACGTCCCACAGTCAAAACGTCCCATTGTCAAAACGTCCTATTCTTGGTTAAAACGTCCCCCATTTCCATTGCAAATTGGTTTAAACATCCCCTTAAAACGCCCCCTTTAGACTTCCCTGTATATCTTATTAAAGTTATTAGTTTGATATTGTTTGATTATTTCAGAAAACTTTCACATTTGCCCTTCACATTATGATGGTGTCATTTATTGCTATTGGTCATTGAGTTTTAACCCATTTCCTGCCGAACTTTTAGTTTTAACAGGCACAACATTAGTTTTCAACATATCTGATAACATTCAGCTTAATCAATATGATTTACACCAATATTCCATATCGTAATTGTGTAGTTCAATACCAAACTGCCTTTGAGATGCGTATGGATTATTTTTTTTTTCACGATTTTAGTTTATTAGAATCAAGATTAATGTAGGTTAAGTAAGAGTCAATATTTTTATATACGTGAGCCAAGGGTTCAAGCCCATATTGAATGTTTATTCGACACGTTCAAGCGCCTTCTAGACTAGCAAACACGCCTTCCTGTCTGCAGTGTTCTGAGATAACCGATTTAAGTGTGTAAAATTTCCCTTTAACCCTTATCCAAACAATCCGAAGAAAGAAAAGAGCAATCAGCATATAGCTGATTTGCCCTTTTAGAGGTACATTAGTTGTCCGTGTACATTTACCTGAATGAGTTAATCGGACATAAATAAAATGCAGCTGAAAACGATAAGTTTATTACAGCTTTGCCTTATTTATGATTGCGATCTCAGAAAGTAAACCAGGAACGGGATATCGTTTATTACCGACTTTTCCTAATCCTCGCATAATGGTCGAGTCCAATTCTTCATTGTGTAAGTTTTCACGAGATGGTTTGGTATAGGGTAGACTGGCTTCAGTCCGATTCCTCTCTTTTTTTTAATATTCCGCCATTACTTTGTCAAAAATAAATGACCGAATATAATTGAAAGGGGGGGGGGGGCAAAGAGAGAAATGATCGAACTGTAACCTAGGCTGTGTAAAGGGTTAGGTGTTCAAACCAAATTTGTCATTTGAAGTGATTTAAATAGTTGCTTCTGCCAAAGTAATTGGCCGTTCGACCAATATTGCAGCAAATCTAACCATTCAAAGTGCAATGAAAATCGTATACGATTTTACTGCAATTAAAAGCTTGAATCGTCCTTGCTTTATTCTTATTTTTTTTTTTTTTTTTTTAGTTTAAGGGGTTTGCTTTAAAAATATATTTATAAATTAGGTCAATTTTCTCCGGGTTATTTCATTTCTTCCGTCTTCTTATATTGTTTCACAATTTCAATTACGTACAAAATAGTTTCTCGCTGTTAACCTCTCATGGCTTTATATTTCATTTTTGTTTGCTAAAAGTATTGTATTACTTACAGCAATAAATGTCTGTCCTGTTCTGTTATTTTCCATCTTTCGTGCGTTCTTTTTAATCGTTGAACGGCATTTGATTATTAGATCTAACTGTTCACAAAACTATCAAAACATTTTGGACTGGACCAAAATTAAAGCATTTACAAGTATGCCTACATTATATACACGACTAGCTACATTTGCTCAGTGACACGGTATAATTTGTGGGGAAAAGAAGCAAAGGCTTGTTACCAGTATTTTTTCATTGTTTAACGGTAATTTCAAAAGCATTTTCTCTTATATTTATCAAATCTGGGGATCGTGAGATTAAGGGTCAGTACATGTGAGTATTATCCATGATGACCTACATGTATTAATTTGATAACATGTGCATACTTTAAAAATAAAATCTGTCTTAAATTTCCTACTCTAAGCAATAATAATATACTAATATTGCATAAACGCTCGATTGCAAGAATATTGCAGAGCATGTTGCGTTTTCTCTTTCATACAGAAATATATTCCAATAGGAATACATGTTCGAGATTCCGCTTTATCTGCACTTGTAATGGAAAAACGTCAACCACAATTAATCCCTGTTATTTCTTCTCTTTTTTTTCATTATGAGTCGTTGTATGCCGACCAATTAACAAGTTTCTTTTTCACTTAATACCTGATTTATCACACTTGCGATAAGCATGAACTAAATCTGTAAAGAAACAATTTTATTCTTATAATTCATACAAAAGAATTATTTATGAGCTACTAAAACATTAATCAGTTGTTGATAAGCACTAAAAAATTCGAAGTGGGACGTTTTGACCAATTTTTTGGAACAGTGGGACGTATTAACCAAATTCGAAGGACGTTTTAACCAAAAGTGGGACGTTTTGACTGGGGGACGTTTTGACTGTAAACTGCTGGGCCAATTTGGAGGTCCTCTTCAAAAAAATGTTCACAGAGTTTGATTCCGTCAAAAACACTGGTTGCCATGGCAACCAGATGTTTAAGAATTTCTTTAAAAATCTTCTCTGAAATGGCAGGTCAGATTTTGAAATAATAGACGATTTGCAAATTAGATTTGATATAACCGATAGTACAATATTTCCATCTTATCGTAAGAAGTGACACCGGACAACCAAAGCATTATTTAAATAACAAATGCCGTATCTCCTGTTCGCAATTCCTTTAAGTTTGGACAAATTCTTAACTGAAAAGAAAATGACCGCAAGAAATCTAGAGGAAATCAATTCTAACACAATTGAGACATATTTTCATGATATTGATTTTGAAAAAAAAAAAATCATAAAGAGCATGTAGACTTAGAAAGAACGAACTTTCCCTCTGAAACCTGTATAAAATTCATAATCCTGTGCATTAATGATAACCAAAGGGATAAATTAATATGAAACGAAAGATAAGAGTCGATCTAATGGGACACGCGTCTGTTAATCCTTAAGAATCAAGTACATTACAGCTGTTCTACAGGTCACCCACCCTGCAGTGCGATACCGAGATGAAAGGAACACCGATTTAACCCGTCACCCATTTTCTTTTAGTAAGAGTTCATTGGATACATATTTCTAAATACTCAAAATGAAGCTTGACTTATGGAATGTCTGAAATTTGATCTGAAGCCACGTTTCTTTTGTTCATGATTTTAACATGAAGTTATTCGACAGTAGGTACATGTATGCCTGAAAGTGCAACAATGATGTTTGATAATAGTGATTTAGTGCTTTAATATCAGTAAATGGACTGCCCCTGTCTTTTTATTGGAATTTAATGTTTACTGACTTAAAATCATTTTAGACCTGTCCTTTTTTGAAAACTGACCATGTCTAGTTTCAACACTTTCTTCCCAGGCTTTGAAATAATAAAAAAACATTAGTAAGCCCGTCTAAACGTTCATCTGTTGATGATCGGAACGGATCTAAATTTGGGTTTCTTTTATTTCTTCCTTCAAACAATGATCTAACACTCAAAACATCAAAAAGCTTGTTCATCATACGTAAAAAAAAAACCACTTTCAGATACAAGCTGATTATAGTTGTCTTCTGTAGGCAACTATCGTGTTATCATTGGATACAGATGTACCACCTCCAACTGAACAAGTGACTGAAATTCCTCATCTGGATTACCAATGCAGACATTGAAGTTTGACAGACAAACCAAAACATTCAAAACATCCTTTTTTGTATACACATGCCTCTGTGCATTGAGCCACAATGTGTTGTTGTCATTTTATACTTTATCATGTACAAAGACAGTGACACGTCCAGACTTTGAGATGACAACTCTAAGTTAAACATTGGTTGTATTGTCGGCATCTAAAACTCACAAACTTTCAATTTCTCTGAATGATTTTGTAAAATAAATAAATGAGGCAGATCAGCAAGTTTATTTTTTAAATCTACACCGTCAAGCTGACATGTAAAATCAACTGTATGAGGACCACCACTATGTGTACTCACATCCAAGTTATTGCTAGTGTAACACTGAACTGCAATATCGGTTAAACTGGCACTTTCACATTAAGTAAAAGAGTTTTTGTTGTGTAAGAGAGTACTTACACTATGACAATCAGCAATTACTGTTATTTTACGATCACACTGAATCCAAATATGAGCACACAGTATTGCTGGATTTGAATTTTGATTTCACATGTCAGAAGCGATTTCTTTGTTTATACTTTTTGGTTATTGTCGGATTAGATCTCTTCCTTTTAAGCATGCTATTCAATGTTAAAGATGAGGACTCGCACTAACTTGAAGGACATTTCTTGAAAATTAAAAAAAAAAAAATTGTGAAATTTGATAATAATACAAGCAAACACACCTTACTTTTTTTCCAAACCATTACCTTATAGGACTATTTACTTTTTACGACAAAGTCCAAACTTTTAACGATCCTGGAAAATAGGGCATTTGAAAACATTGTGGGAAAAGGAGGAAATCTCGTAAACAGCTTTCTCTTCTTTTCCCAGTGTTTTCTATCTATTCTATGCATTAATACTGTTAGTAACCTTCTTGGATATACCTTAAATGTTACCAAATTGGAAAGAGTTAAAGAAGTGATTGCTTTGTAAAAACCAGGTTCCTTTGACTAAAGAAGAATGAAAATTGTATTAGAAATCCTTGTGGTATTAACCCGGAAATGTTTGCTTGTTCAGGCTGGGAAAGGTCATTTTTCTGGATTTCACCGGAAGCAGAAGGACAAGGAATCCATATTCAAAATAATGTTTTTGCAAGTCAATTTGTGCTAAACGTGGGCCATTGTCTCCCCTTAGGAAAATCAACTCGTTACTGAAAAATAAAAGACTCGCAGATGCTCCATAGAGTTGTAACATTAACCTCATACTGTAATTATCTAAAGACTTGTCTGGCTGATTTGAAAATTGCTCCATTAGTTTGCAAATGACTGCTAATTTCCCCATCTTGCCTTTGTTGGTCCATAAAATCTTGATTTGACCAATGACCAATCCAGTTTTAGGGTAGAACTGAACTACCTTCACCTGCATCCTGCATCTACATGTTCTACTCCCCAGCCGGACGGGGGGGGTAGAATTCGCCGGCTGCCGTCCTGCAGAGTGGTAAGACCCCACCAATGGACCCGCCTGTTTGCCGTGGGTGGAGACTCGTAAGCAGGAAAAGAGGATCCTGGCAGTTTAGGGGAGCTCAGGGATCTCCAGTTCTTCAACACACTGCTTTGGCCTCGGCTTCTGTGTAAACGAGAGCCTAGATGGGCCCGGTCTAGTGCAATCGGCTGGTCGTTTTAAGATTGGGCACATTTTATATTTACCTGTATGTGTTGTGGAGCTGTATGGGGGGAGAACATCTGTATCCTCTGCAGATGTCTCCTTCCTGCATGTGTCCTACTATACTACTTGAAACTCAGATTTTCCGATTCTAAGCAAACTTGGAATATTTTATACCCTTTTCCCGCTTTTACTTCCATATTTCATCTTGTCTTCATATTGAATGGAATAATCTAATATGTTAAACCCAAAATCAATGTTTGCTTGAAAAGTGCCTTTTTACCTTTTATTTGACATGTACTTTAAAGTCCTAGGCTTATATAGGCTTATGGGCTAATTGGGTGATATGGATTTTTCGTTGAGACTTTGACTGCCATGGCAAATCCCTGATCTGGGGGACTACCCATGTTCTTTTCCTTGTCGCTTCGACTTATTCATGGCATCTGAGTATACCATCTGGGTAACCCTGGCATGGGGAGCTGGTTTTCCGCTCCAAATACCATGCCCCCTTGTTGGGCTCCGAGGTGGGTGGGGGCCGCGGATGACGAAACTTTAAACCTTAACCATGGATCATCAAAATAAAAAACGAACACGTGACCAACTAGATGCTGACTCGGACAACTCTCTACCAACTTCGGCTTTTCCTCGCTTCCTATTGATAGAATCAACTGCTCCTGACCAGCCATTGAGTAAACTGTCTCCTTTCGTTATCGAAAAAGTCTTAGTTTCAGTTGCTGGTTCGCCAAAATCAGTGAAAAAGTTAATTTCTGGTGCTCTTTTAGTAGAGGTTGAAAAACCAAAGCATGCTGAAAACCTTTTAAAGATTAGCAGTTTTTTCCAAATACCAGCAAAATGCTCACCGCATACTACTTTAAAATACCTCCAGGGGCATCATTCGTTGTCCAGATCTAACAGGTGTTAGTGAACAGGAAATAGTACAGGAACTGGCCAAACAGAATGTTGCTGGTGCCAGACGTATAACTGTCTTTAGAGATGGTGTCAAGAGGGAAACAAACACAATAGTGCTCACTTTCAACTCTGCAATTCTGCCTAAAACTCTCAAAGTTGGTTATTTGAATGTTGGAGTTGAGCTATACATCCCAAACCCACTTCAATGTTACACATGTTTTAAATACGGCCACCATGAGCGTAAATGCAAGAAGTCCACAATGGAAAGTTTATGTAAACATTGTGGAGAATTGGCAAATTCGCATGATTCCAATAATTGCAAAAATAAAATCAAATGTGTAAACTGCGATGGAGAACATGTTGCCACTTCAAGAGCATGCCCAGTCTGGAAGCACGAAAAGGAAATTGTATCAGTTAAATACAAAGAAAGTCTCTCGTTTCCAGACGCCAGGAAAATAGTGAATAGCCGCCATGTTTTAATAAACTCCTACTCCACCGTTACTAAATCAAACATGAATACACAAAAACAGGTAAAAGACGCCTTTACACAGACAACTGATGTGGCCGTGCAAACGACTAGCCAACGGAAACAAAACACAATCATTGAACAATCTACAAATAGTAAAGCAAATAAAGATTCATCGACACGTACGCAGGCAAAGTCTCCAAGAAGCCCTAGCCAAAGAAGAAATAAATCTCCAAACAAGGTCAACTCGGATCGCCTTCCAAAGGGATTCGACGACCCAGTTCAGCAGCATAATCGCTTCCAATGTCTTGATGATGACATGGAAGCGGAAGATACACAAGCAGATCAAAATGCAAATGGGCAAGGCCGAATTATCAAACTCAATAACAAAAAATGATCAAATACACACTTCCATTATTCTGTGGTATTATCCTTACTTTTAACTTTATCACGAGTAATAATATTTTACAATGGAATTGTCGAAGTATTAAAGCTAACTTTGAGGAATTAAGCCTTCTAGTCAATGAACATAAACCAGTAGCAGTTTGTTTACAAGAGACATTTCTTAGAGACCCGGACAAGCTTACTTTGAAATATCACTCTTGTTATTTGAAAAACTTCGGTGGTAATGATAAGGCTTCCGGAGGCGTTGCAGTGATTGTGAACAACAGTGTTCCACATCACTCTTATCAACCTTGACACTACCCGTCAAGCTCTTGCGGTAAGCATTTCTTTTAATAAGACTGTAACTTTGTGTTCCATTTATCTTCCTCCTAACTCACCAATTGATGTTAAAAAGCTTGATCGTCTCGTAGATCAACTGCCAAAGCCGTTCATTTTAATGGGAGATTTTAATTCTCATCATACGTTATGGGGATGTACAAGAACGAATGACAAGGGTCGAATTATTGAGGATTTTATCACGAAGCACGACCTTGTTCTGCTGAATGATAAATCTTCAACCTATCTTCATCCTGCTCCTGGTTCTTACTCATCTTTAGACCTTACAATATGCAGCCCTGGAATTTTTCCAGATTTTAACTGGAAGGTTTGTGATGACCTTCATGGAAGTGATCACTTCCCGATAAAAGTATCGGAAGTAGGACCTTCAGTACAACAACGTCCTCAACGTTGGAAACTTCACAAAGCCAATTGGGAACATTTCAGAATTCATTGCGAACAGACAATTCATCCCAATGCTTTTGAAGATTGTGGAAATCCTGCCGAGCTCTTCACTTCCTTGATTTATTCGGCTGCTGAAAAGTCAGTTCCTCGAACTTCGACAATTCCAAAGCACCCAAACAAGCCATGGTTTAATGATGACTGCAAAAAGGCTATAACAGAACGAAAATTTGTTCTCAGAAAATTTAACCTGAGGCCAACCCAGGAAAATCTTTCAAAATTTAAAATTGCTCCTGCAAAAGCACGCCAGACTATCAAGCAAAGTAAACGTGCGTCTTGGCGACAGTACGTGTCAAGACTAAATTCTAGATCATCTGTCAAAAAGACATGGGACATGATTAGAAAAATTAGCGGCAAGAAGTCCTCATTAAATGTTGGACACTTAAATGTTGGTGATAATGTCGTCACCTCCAAAGCAGATATTGCAGATGTCTTAGCTGACACCTTTGCAGAGAAATCCTCTTCTTCAAATTATTCGACAGTATTTCAGAAATTTCAAAACACTAAAGAAAAAACAAAGCTAAATTTCAAGTCGAATAACAATGAACATTGCAATAAAGATTTCACGATAAAAGAATTGAGGAAAGCATTAAAAAAGTGTCATGACACTGCTGTTGGATGTGACGACATCCATTACCAATTTTTAAAACATTTACCATTTCGATCCCTCGACAGTTTGCTCCGCATCTTTAATCAAGTCTGGCATACTGGTATTCTCCCAGACTCCTGGAAGGAAGCTATAGTTATCCCAATACCAAAGCCAGGTAAAGATTCTACAAATCCTGCTAATTACCGCCCTATAGCCTTAACAAGTTGTGTTTGCAAAACCATGGAACGAATGGTTAATGACCGCCTTGTTTGGTTTTTTTATAGAAGAACAAACTTAATGCTACCGTTCAGAGCGGTTTTCGTAAACAAAGAGGCACACTCGATCATTTAGTCCGCTTCGAAACATTTATTCGCGAAGCTTTCATAAAAAAGGAACATGTTGTTTCCGTTT
The DNA here is from genome assembly GCA_943736015.1 of Tridacna crocea. Classification (NCBI taxonomy): domain Eukaryota; kingdom Metazoa; phylum Mollusca; class Bivalvia; order Cardiida; family Cardiidae; genus Tridacna; species Tridacna crocea. Next base: position 12,598,410 of record OX031057.1, on the reverse strand, counting down.
TTTTCGACCTCGAAAGTGCTTACGATACCACATGGAAGTATGGAATCATGAACGACCTCCATGATTTCGGTGTAAGAGGTCGCCTTGCTTATTTCATTTCGGCATTTTTGAATGAACGTCAGTTTAGAGTCCGGGTTGGAGATACTCTCTCAAACCCTCATGAACAAGAAATGGGCGTTCCCCAGGGAAGCATTCTCTCTGTTACACTGCTCAGTGTCAAAATCAACAATATTGTGAAGTCTGTGTGCCCTGGCGTAGAATGCTTTTTGTATGTTGACGACTTCTGTATTTGCTATAGATCCAAGCATATGCATACAATAGAGCGGCAATTACAGCAAGTGCTAAATAATTTAAGCAAGTGGTCAAGTGAAAATGGTTTCAAATTTTCTAAAACCAAGACCAAATGTATGCATTTCTGCCAATCAAGAAAGTTACGCTTGGATCCTGAACTAACATTAGATGGGGTACAAATTGAAGTCGTTCCTGAATTCAAATTTTTAGGTCTTTTATTTGACTCTAAACATCAATTACTTAAGTAATAAATGCCAAAAAGCTCTTAATCTTTTATCAGTTGTCTCCAGTATCGACTGGGGAGCCGACAGGAAAGTCTTGTTAAGACTATATAGAAGTCTTGTCCGTTCCAAGTTAGATTACGGCTGTATTGTTTATGGCTCAGCGCGGCAGTCATTCCTTCGTAAGTTGGATTCTATCCACAACCAAGGTTTACGACTAGCACTTGGAGCTTTTAGGACATCTCCTGTAAGTAGTTTATATGCTGAAGCTAATGAGCCATCATTAAATTTACGCAGGAAAAAGCTTTCCTTGCAATACTATTTAAAGTTAAAATCAAATCCTGATAACCCCACTCACAGGGTAGTATTCGAACCGTTGTACAAAGATGAGTTTATAGAAAAAGAAAAAGTTATTCCTCCTTTCAGTCTGCGCTGTGAAGTGGATATGAATTGTATTAATGTTGATTTGGAGGATGTAGCAAACCATAAGATTTCTGAAGTTCCTTTATGGACTTGTAAGAGTCCAACTGATAACTATTATCTTGCTTCAGACAAGAAGGCTACAACCGATCCTATGATCTTTAAGAATAAACTGTTAGAAATTAAGGAACAATATTATACCCATGAAGAGATTTATACAGATGGTTCGAAAGATGGAGAAAAGGTAGCTTCAGCTGCGATCCTTGATGGCGAATTATATCAGTTCCGCCTACCTAATAACTCTTCCATTTTTTCTGCGGAGATAAAGGCGATTGACCTTGCCCTCAACCATATTGAACAGGACGCCTATTGGCGATACATCATATTTACTGATTCGTTGTCAGTCATGCAAGCTCTTGAGGGTGAGAAAACCGATAACCCGCTAATTGTCAATCTCCTTGAAAAATTGTCTAGACTCTGCGAGAGAGCTGATATAGTTTTTTGCTGGCTTCCCAGCCATATTGGGATAAGTGGTAATGAAGAGGCAGATAAAGCTGCCAAGGAAGCATTATCACTAGAAATTTTACCTTTTAAAGTTCCTTTTAACGATTTTAAACCATTAATCAATATCTTTATTCAAAATGTGTGGCAGCAATCCTGGAGCGATCCAGCCAATCAAAACAACAAACTTTTCTACATTAAACCAGGACTTGGCGAATGGCTTCCAGGGTTGCGGACAAATCGCCGCGAAGAAATTATCTTGGCCCGTCTTCGCATTGGGCATTCATATTTAACGCACTCTTATCTTCTGAAAGGAGAAGAAGAACCTCCATGTATACCCTGCAATGCACCTTTTACTATTAAACATATACTTGTCGACTGTGTAGATCTTGCACCTATAAGACAAAGGTTTTTTGATGTCGACAGCATGAAGACCTTGTTCGATACTGTAAAGATCGAGTCCGTTTTTGATTTCTTGAAAGAGATACATCTCTATAAAACGATATAATTTTAGGTTCTTTTGACCGTTCTTGTTTTAGATCCTTACTTTATACCTGTAATTTTAGTGTTTTCACAACTTAGATTTTATGATTTCATAATACTTTTGTTTTATCACTTTGCATTGCATTTCTTGTAAGTGCGCCCAACATGACCACTGTTGTCGACGGGCCTTAAAACTCCATTCATTCATTCATTCATTCCAACACAGCCTGCCACCTTGCCAACATCCCTTCAGGTTCTTCAAAATTCTTCAGCCAAATCGGTGTGGCATGGTCAGTCCGAACAAGGAAGTAAGGGTCCCAAAGATAGTTTCTAAAATACTTTATAAACAGATTGGTCAAGCGTGGTTGGCGACGAATCAAAACTTAAAATGTTTGGTCGGCAGTGTTTTGGAACACTGTAACTATTCCGTAACTCCTTTTTAAACGACACCTTTTTTGACATGTCTATATTGAAAGCATTTGCAGACGACACATTAGATATGAGTCAAAAGGTAGAATTTGTAACTGGAAGGAAAGAAAACTTATTGGTAAAAGAACTAAAAGAGTTTGCAGATGACAACTTTAACTTTCATAACAATGGCAGAAAATTATCTTAACGGACAGAAAACACTGTGAGAAAAGGAGTAATTGCTCATTACGAGCAATTTCTCCTTTTCCCACAGTGTTTTCAAAAGACTTGTACTGCAGACACGTAAAAACAAGGGCTTGTTTGGGAAAGGGTTAACTCGGTCAATGGCCACCTTTCCTTGCAGACCGAAAACAAAAAAACTCAACATTGATTGGATACAAAGCAATTAGTACAGTACTTGACTAAAGTTGTACCTGAAGTTTAATTACTATTTGTTTTCCCCTTAAACGCCCCACTGACAGTATTTCAATCATTTTGAGTTGACAGCTTCTTTAGACATATAAATACTGGCTTTCATTGAGCACGAGCCTTGGTTGCTTTGTGGTGCAAAATGTTTCCACCATTAGCTCAGAAAAAAAATAGCTGTGTTTCAGGTGACCCTTGAAAAAATAGGGTCGGTAGGTAGGTAAAAAGTTTTTTTTTTATTTCTTTCTAGCTCATGGTGAGCTTTTGTGATCGCCCAATGTCTGTAGTGCCCACAATTTCTTTAAACATCATCTCCTCCTATACCACTGGGCCAATCTTGATGAAACTTGGCAGGGATGTTTCTTTGGTGAAGCTCTACCAAAGTTGTTCTAGAGATTGAATTCCAGCTATAACTCTGGTTGCCATGGCAAACAAAAGGAAAAAAAATAGCAAAATCTTTGAAAATCTTCTTCTCTGAAACTAGAAGGCGTAGAGCTTTGATATTCGGTATGTAGCATATCTTAGTGGACGTCTACCAAGTTTTTTCTTAGGATGCCTCTGGGGTCAAAACTGGCCCTGCCCAGGGGTCACAAGTTCGATTTTACAACTTAGTACTCAGGTGAGCGATATAGTACCATCATGGTCCTCTTGTTTAATTAAAACTTGTCCATAAAATCTCTTGTTTTAAAGAGTCTCTGAGAAAAGACAATAGAAAACATCCTGGTAATCAGTATTTTTAGCTCACCTGAGCACGACGTGCTCAAGGGGGACTTTTAGGATCACCCGATGTGTGTCAGTGGTTCGGCAACAATTCTTTAAGCATCAATTCCTCCTAAACTGCTGGGCCAATTTGGACCAAACTTGGCTGGAAAGTTCCTTGGGTGGTCCTCTTTAAAAATTGTTCACAGAATTTGATTCCATTAAAATTCTGGTTACCATAGCAACCAAATGGATTTTTTTAGCAAATTCTGTAAGAATCTTCTTTGAAACCGCTGGTCAGATTTTGAAATAATTTCACCTTTATATGTTTCTCGGGTGACCCTTTTCAAAAATTGTTCGTAAAATTTTGATCCGTCAAAAAATGTGGCTCTGGTGAATGGGGGCTACATGCACTATACAGAAATGAAGGAATTCTTAAAAATTCTTCTTCTCTGAAACCGCTGGTCAGATTTTGAAATAATTTCACAGAGATGTTCTTTGGGTGACTCTTTTCAAGAATTGTTCGCGAAATTTTGATCCGTCGAGATAAACGGCTCTGGTGAATGGGGGCTACTTGCACTATACGGAAATAAAGAAATTCTTAAAAATTCTTCTTCTCTGAAACTGTTGGTCAGATTTTGAAATAATTTCACAGAGATGTTCCTTGGGTGACCCTTTCAAAAAGTGCTCGAGAAATTTTGATCCGTCAAGAAACACGGCTCTGGTGAATGGGGGCTACTTGCACCATACGGAAATGAAGAACTTCTTAAATATTATTCTTCTTAGAAACCGCTAGTCAGATTTCGAAATAATTTCACAGAAATGTTCCTTGGATGACCCTTTTCAAAAAGTGTTTGCGAAATTTTGATCCATCAAGAAACATAGCTCTGGTGAATGGGGGCTTCTTGAACTATATGGCCATAAAGAAATTCTTTAAAATTCTTCTTCTCTGAAACAGCGGATTAGATTTTGAAATAATCTTACAGAAATGTTCCTTTGATAAATCTATTCAAAAATTGTTCACAAAATGCTGATTTGTTTAGAAACATGGATCTGATGAATGGGGGCTACTTGCACTATTTCGTCTTTCAAATTCTTTTTCACTGAACAAAAATTGCTCGAGAAATTTTGATCCATCAAGAAACATGGCTCTGATGGCTGTGGGCGATTTACACTGTACTAACATGAAGAAATTCTTGAAAATTCTTCTTGTTTAAAATGGCTGATTAGATTTGGAAAAAAAATGGCTATGGTTTTTATTGCATGAAAACGACCAGAAGAGGTTATTTTATGCAGACAAGTACTTTCTTCTCTCTAAAACTCTTTATGTATCCTTATGAACAAGGAATTCGGACAGTCCAGGCTACTTTTCTTCTTTCTCTTTGCCCGTTATTCTGACGGTTGTACCCTTTCGACGGTGCTGGATGGTGCTTTAACCAGATATTAGTTATTTGGGTTTTGTTGTTACATGCAGCTAGTTTATATTTGCCGCCAAAATGTAGGCATTTCCTGACATAAAGTGACAGGATGGCTGGTGCCATTTTGGAAACCACGATCTCCCTGGTGCACTTGTTTTTAGACAGTCGTTCTGCTACGAAGGTGGAAGCGAGTATGTACTGATTTTAGGCTGAATCACATTCGAATGTATTCATTTGCCTGCTTTTTATGTGTTTCGAAAGATGAAGCTGTTACTTTTTAGCTCACCTGAGCACAAAGTGCTCAAGGGGAGCTTTTTAGGATCACCCGGTGTCCGTCGTGCGTCGTCAACAATTCTTTAAACATCAACTCCCCAACCGCTGGGCCAATTTGGCTCAAACTTGGCTGGAATGTTCCTTGGGAGGTCCTCTTTAAAAAGTGTTCACAGAATTTGATTCCGTAAAAAAACTGTGGTTGCCATGGCAACCAAACGGAATTTTCAAAGAAATTCTTTAAGAATCTTCTCCTCTGAAACCGCTGGCCAGATTTCTGAACTATTGATCCATCAAGAAACATGGCTCTGGTGAATGGAGGCTACTTTCACTATACAGAAATGAAGACATTCTTAAAAATTCTTCTCGGAAACCGCTGGTCAGATTTTGAAATCATTTCACAGAGATATTCCTTGGGTGACCCTTTTCAAAAATTGTTCGTGAAATTTTGATTCGTCAAGAAACATGGCTCTGGGAATGGGGGCTACTTGCAGTGCAGGGAAATGGAGAAATTCTTAAAAATTCCTCTTCTCTCAAACGGCTAATCAGATTTTGAAATAATTTCACAGAGATGTTCCTTGGTTGACCCTTTTAAAAAAATGGTCGTGAAATTTGATTCAAGAAACATGGCTCTGGTGAATGTGGGCTACTTGCACTATAAAGAAATGAAGAAATTCTTAAAAATTCTTTTCCTCTGAAACCCCTGGTCAGATTTTGAAATAATTTCACAGAGATGTTCCTCGGGTGACCCTTTTCAAAAAATTATTCGTGAAATTTTGATCCGTCAAGAAACATGGCTCTGGTGAATGGGGGCTACTTGCACTATACGGACATGGAGAAATTCTTAAAAATTCTTCTTCTCTGAAACGAAAGGTCAGATTTTGAAATAATTTCACAGAAATGTTCCTTGAATGACCCTTTTCAAAAAGTGCGAAATTTTGATCGGTCAAGAAACATGGTTCCGGTGAATGGGGCTTCTTGCACTGTACGGAAATTAAGTAACTCCTAAAAATTATTCTTTTCTGAAACTGCTGGTAAGATTTTGAAAGGATTTTTGTAAGTGACCTTTTGAAAATTGCTTTTCTAAATGATATTTTTGTTTCCAGTGTTTCAATACCTCAAAAAAAAAAGGAAGAAATGGCTATGGTCCTCTCAAAAATTAAGGTGAGCGATCCAGGGCCATCTTGGCCCTCTTGTTCCATATACTCATCTGGCTTCGAAACTTTCGAAATCTTGCACATCACAGAAATATTGACAAGGGCCGTCTGGACACGCCAAAACAGTAGAAAAATGCGAGAAATAAACGGCTTACGCAGCGCTTTTGACTGGCTTACTGTCAAACCGTCGAGAGGAAGTTATTTTGGCAAGTTTGAGAATAGGTCATACCAATATGACGCATTCATATCTTCTCAAAGGAGAAGAGCCTCCTGTATGTATCCCGTGCAATACATTTTTTTGTCAACCATTTACTGATAGAGTGCACAGATCTTGCACCGTACAGGGACAAATACTTTCATGTTGACAATTTAAAAACTTTATTTGATACTGTGAAATTGGAATCACTATTTGATTTTCTGAAAGAATTTAATCTTATTAAAAAGATGTAGTTTTACTTTTCTGACATATCACCTTTTACTGAAGGTCTTAAACAGTGTTTATCCTCTTTCAAGGGGGTTCTATTAAAATGTTTGAGTATAATAGGGAAGCCCTGTTTCTCAATATTTATTTTGTTGTTTAATTTATAAGTATTACATTTTAAGGCCTATAGACCTATTCAAATTTAACTTTTTACCCTGTAAACAAGGTTGCTTCTTTATTATTTCTCATCTGTTTCAATATTTCACAGTATAACTTAATGCAGATGCATGATTTCATATGTTAGTGCGCCCAATATGACCTAAGTTGTCGACGGGCCATAAAACACCATTCATTCATTCATTCATTTATTCATTCCTTCAAGAGAATAAATTATTCGCTATCAGGCCAAATACAAGTAAATGGCTCCCTGGCTTACGTCAAACCGTCGAGAGGAAGTTGTTTTGGCCCGTTTGAGAATAGGTCATACCCATATGACGCACTCATATCTTCTCAAAGGAGAAGAGCCTCCTGTATGTATCTCGTGTAATACATTTTTTTCTGTCAAGCATTTACTGATAGAGTGCACAGATCTTGCACCGTACAGGGACAAATACTTTCATGTTGACAATTTAAAAACTTTGTTTGATACTGTGAAATTAGAATCACTATTCGATTTTCTGAAAGAAGTTAACCTTTTTAAGAAGATTTAGTTTTACTTTTTTGACATTTCACTTTTTTACTGTTTATCCTCCTTTAAGGGGGTTCTATTTAAATGTTTGAGTAAATAGGGAAGCCCTGTTTCTCAATATACATTTTGTTGTTTAATTTATAAATATTACATTTTAAGGCCTATTGACCTGTTCAAAATTAACTTTATACCCTGTAAACAAGGTTGCTTCTTTATTATTTCTCATCTGTGTCAATGTTTCACAGTATAACTTAAAGTAGATGCATGATTTTATATATAAGTGCGCTCAATATGACCTAAGTTGTCGACGGGCCATAAAACACCATTCATTCATTCATTGGAGATACATTATATGTACTGATTCTTTATCAGTTATGCAAGCACTTGAGGGCGAGAAAACGGATAATCCGCTTGTAGTCAATCTCCTTGAGAAATTGTCAAGATTATGCGAAGGAGCTGATATAGGATTTTGTTGGCTCGCAAGCCATATTGGTCTAAGTGGTAATGAAGAGCCAGATAAAGCTGCCAAGGATGCATTTTAACTAGACATTTTACCTTTTAAAGATCCTTTCAGTGATTTTAAACCTCTTATTAATAGTTTTATTCATGGTGTTTGGCATAGATCTTGGAGCGATCCTTCAAATAAAGAGAATAAATTATTCGCTATCAAGCCAAATACAAGTGAATTCCTCCCTGGCTTACTGTCAAACCGTCGAGAGGAAGTTATTTTGGCCCGTTTGAGAATAGGTCATACCCATATGACGCACTCATATCTTCTCAAAGGAGAAGAGGCTCCTGTATGTATCCCATACAATACATTTGTTTTCTGTCAAGCATTTACTGATAGAGTGTGCAGATATTGCACCGTACAGGGATAAATACTTTCATGTTGACAGTTTAAAAACTTTGATACTGTGAAATTAGAATCACTATTTCATTTTCTGAAAGAAGTTAACCTTTTTAAGAAGATTTAGTATTTTACCTTTTTGACATTTCACCTTTTACTGACGGTCTTAAATAGTGTTTATCCTCCTTAAAGTGGGGTTCTATTAAAATGTTTGGGTAAATAGGGAAGTCCTGTTTCTAAATATTTATTTTTTTTTTTTATAGTTTATAAGTATTATATTTTAAGGCCTATTGACATATTCAAAAATACCCTTTTACCCTGTAAACAAGGTTGCTTCTTTATTATTTCTGATCTGTTTCAATATTTCACAGTATAACTTAAAGTAGATGCAAGATTTTATATGTAAGAGCGGCAAATATGACCTAAGTTGTCGACGGGCCATAAAACACCATTCATTCATCGAATCACTCATACATTAATCAATGGATTTAAACAAAAATGCACTTGTTCACCTTAATAAATACTATTATTATACTGCAAAGAAATTTCTCGTGATCTGATTGGCTAACAAGCTGGGAACATAATATCATGTTCCCTGGCAAAAACCACGTAAAACCAGATTCCCTTTTGAGTGCCCCGTAAACATCACTACACGTGCAATACATCATCCAAAATGGCAGCGTCGATCGATCACCAGACTGTACATTTATGCGCCAAACTGCACATTTTAGTGACGTCAGTTTCCAGTGACGTCACTTTTCATTGAAATGGGGCACACAGAAGAGAATTTCTATTTCATCAGCATACTCTATTCGTGAAATTATAAAACAGGAAAATCTCGCTTAACGCGCTTTGAAAGGGTAAAACTTTGCAGTATAAGAAATTCGTTGTACGGTCAGGTGGCAGGGGACTTGGAAACTTGTTCAGGGCTGTGATTAATCATGTCGCCCCGAGCCGAAGGCAGGCTCGGGGCGACATGATTAACCACAGCCGTGAACAAGTTTCCAAGTCCCCTGCCACCTTTGGCTCGGGGCGACATGATTAACCACAGCCGTGAACAAGTTTCCAAGTCCCCTGCCACCTGACCGTACAACTAATACTGTCCTGCGAAAAATCGTTTCGATACGCCCATGGTCAAGTAAACAGTTGAAGGTCAAATGTTTAAATTGACCTTGTCTGAAGCATAACTACTACATGTATCGATGGATTAAAAAAAAAAACTTTGCACACTCGTTTCCTGAACAAGTACTAGTGTCAAGCGAAAAGTTTGTTTCGTTACGCCCAAGGGCAATGTCACAGTTGAAGGTCAAATGTTTAAATTTACTGTTTAATCTAGTTTTACATCCTGGTCAGTACAATTGTGATATGAAGATACACTTTTGGATTTTAAAAAGACTCATCCAAAGCACAATTCCTGGCTTGGTTATGTGACAAACCTTATTTACCCTGTCTAAGCAGTTATCCAAAACAGCAATTTTCTGTAATATAAGTATCTACTTATTCTCTCATAAGATATATCTGTGACCAATACCATTTATCGGGCGCATCCGTGTCTCTGACAGTTATTTCTAGTCAGAGTGAGCAATCAAAGACAGGCAGACGCACAATGAGTTGATGTGGGAGAACGAGATAATATACGATAGACTTTGTATAGATCTTTGTTGTGGTAAAAAGTGTAATATTCACTTAGCTTTACAAAATGCAATTAATGACGTTTGGTATAAATGTTCACGCGCATCCATTCTGCGCATGTGTGTTTCTCACAGATAGTAAAACTATCAGCGCTATTGCATACTTTTCACTCAAATGGCAACAGTAACAGCGGACCGACGGTGCACTTTTACAAGTAGAACATTCTACGGATGGTACTAGTACGGTTGCACCAGCCATGGTATTCTATGGTCGAAATAAAATGGGGAAGTTTTCATCAAAACGAACGCTTATTTGTCGTGGAAAAAGGAAATTGTCAGCCATCCAACGGGGAAAATGATACAGCTTCTGACGTTTTCCTGACAATGGCAGGCCAGTTGTCATGCTATCCTTTCAGGAATAAAGTGATAGCATCAAAACTGGCCTGCCAGTGTAAGGATGATATGACTGGTAAAGAACTAGCTGGAAAAAAACCCAGTTACAGAATGAAACAGGCAGAAAATTGAAGCTGTTGAAGTATACCTATTTCTTGAAGTATAGCTATTTCCTTCTGAAAAATACTGTGGGAAAAGGAGAAATTTCTTCTACTGAATAATTTTTCCTTTTTCCATCATGTCCGCCGAGCTTTTATCTCATTTTTTCCCACAGACATTTCTTTTTTTTGTATTTCTATGAGCCGTATGGCCATAATCATGTATGCAAATTTATAAAAAAGAACTAAATGTAGACAATGAAGGGTTTGATACGAATTTGAGGTATATATGTTAATTTTTTGAAGGAGTATGGGATCCAAAATTAATGTGGGAAAAGGAGAAATCACTTTTAATGAGCATGAGCAATTTCTTCTTTCCCTCTATGTCTGCTGAGCTTCTATTATTTAGTTTTCCTTTGAAAAAATTAACTTCCAACGTGACCTTAATCCCTGTTTCCTGGTGAAAGAAGCACGGGTTGGTGCCATTTTTATTTTTTCTTATTGTCAAGATTTATAAGTACTATGATTGTGGAAATTTTAAAAAAAATCTGTCCGTTAGAAAGTATGTTTTTATTGAAGATTAACCCTTAACCCGGTCAAATTATCTCCCTTTTTTAACTCAATGGTCTATATATAAAATGCATATTGGTACATTTACCATGCCCAGAACCAAGCTTTTTCTTGTTTTTTGTGCAAAACTGAATTATTTTTCTTTAAAGTGATGTACATTTGTATATTCTTCTGGCAATTTTCCGGTTTAATTGACTGTTAAAGGAAAGTGTGTTAAATCCAATACATGCTGAATTTTGGAACTGTATATACCTTTTTCAAAAGTGACTTTCTCGGAAACGAGCACGGGGACCCCCGTTTTTTCTCACTGTAATCTACAAGAGACATGATGAGCTTTGTATGTGCAAAGTTTAAAAAAAATCTGTCCGTTGGAAGAATTTGTCAAAAACGTCTTTAATGGTACAAATGGAACATTCGCTCGTTATTACAGTCAGAGAAGTAAGACAGACAAACCGACATAATGGGGTTGAGACTGGTTGATTCAACATTCATTCATCAGGGCGACAGCTCATATATTCATGTCTTTTGCGGGTTTCATTAGGACGAGGTTGGGGTCCTGTGATGGCTGGCCCAAGAGCATTCCCAGGAGAAACCTTCTACATCCAGTCGGGCTGGAACCCAGGGTCGAATTCTTTAAAGCCCTGAGTGAGGGGTGGAGGAAAGGACAAACAGAGGAAAAAACCGATACATAGATTACACGTTTAGAACACTTTTGAAATATTGTTGCGATTGGAGAAGTTGCTCGATTAATAGTGTGCATTGCCTTTTAATTTGCGTTGTCTATAAATTTGCAATGTTGACTCGGAAAGTTTAGAATATGACGTTTTAATAAAATGAAACTACGTTTAATTGAGTCCACGTCTATAATGCATGACATTGCAGAGAATGGTGTTTAAATAAAATGAACTATTGAATAATTGAGTCTAATTCTATACTGCATGACATTGTAGAGAATAATTCACTCTACCTGTTGCCATAGGCTGACTGACGTATCTCTCAAAGGCCTTTAAGCAAGGTTTAGGTTTAATTAGAAGACAATAAAAGTCAATAATTCCTCAACAATTTAGCATAAGAAACCCTGCGTATGCATGACTTGTGTCTTATACCTTAATATGTCCACTCACTTAATAGTAACGGTTTATTCTGGCCGCATGAATATGCAAATTAATAAGGCTCTTAACTGGTTCTCTTCAAGGGTATTTAAAGACGTTTATGACAAATTCTTCCAACGGACAGATTTTTTTTAAACTTTGCACATACAAAGTTCATCATGTCTCTTGTAGATTACAATGGAAAAACGGGGGTCCCCGTGCTTGTTTCTGAGAAATTCGCTTTTGAAAAAGGTATCTACAGTTCCAAAATTCAGCATATACTGGATTTAACACACTTTCCTTTAATAGTCAATTGAACAGGAAAATTACCAGAATATACAAATATACGTCACGTTAAAGAAAAATAATTCATTTTTGCACAAAAAACAAGAAAAAGCCTGGTTCTGAGCATGGTAAATGTACCAATATGCATTTTATATATAGACCATTGAGTGAAAAAGGGAGATAATTTGACCGTGTTAAGGGTTAATCTTCAATAAAAACATACTTTCTGACGGACAGATTTTTTTTTTAAATTTCCACAATCATAGTACTTATAACTCTTGACAATAAGAAAAAATAAAATTGGCACCTACCCGTGCTTCTTTGCCCAGGAAACGGGGATGAAGGTCACGTTGGAAGTTAATTTTTCCCAAGGAAAACTATATAATAGAAGCTCAGCAGACAGAGGGAAAGAAGGAATTTCTCATGCTCATTAAAAGCGATTTTAACTTTTCCCTTATTAATTTTGGATCCTATACTCCTTAAAAAAATGAACATAGCCTATATACCTCAAATTCATATCAAACCCTCCATTATCTACATGTTCTTTTTTTTTTATAAATTTGCATACATGATTATGGCCATATGGCTCATAGAAATAAAAAAAAAAAAAGTCTGTGCAAAAAATGGGATAAAATCTCGGCAGACATGATGGAAAAAGGAAACATCATTCAGTAGAAGAAATTTCTCCTTTTCCCACAGTATTTTTCAAAGAGGAAATAGCTATACTTCAAGAAATAGCTATACTTCAACAGCTTCAATTTTCTGCCTGTTTCATTGTTTGTTGTGTAACTGGACTTTTTTTCCAGCTAGTTCTTTACCAGTCATATCATCCTTACACTGGCAGGCCAGTTTTGATTCTATCACCTTATTCCTGAAAGGATAGCATGACAAGTGGCCTGCCATTGTCAGGAAAACGTCAGAAGCTGTATCATTTTCCCCGTTGGATGGCTGACATTGCGTAAAAATTTCCTTTTTCCACGACAAATAAGCGTTCGTTTTGATGAAAACTTCCCCATTTTATTTCGACCATTGTATACTATTGCTGGTGCAACCATCTGTAGAATGTACTACTTGTAAAAGTGCACCGCCGGTCCGCTGTTACTACTGTTATTACTGTTTTTTGTGTGAAAAAAATACACAATAGCGTTGATAGTTTTACTATCTGTGAGAAATACACATGCGCAGTATGGATGCGCGTGAACATTTATACCAAACGTCGTTAACTCAATTTCAAAAGGATTGTATGATTAGTTCGAAGTATTGGTCAGCTAAGATTTATAGAAAAAAATATAACTAGACCGATGAACACGTGATTTCATAGATTTTAATCCAATATTATGAAACAAACATTTTAACATGTTATTGTAATGAAAAAATAATCAAAGTCAACTTTTCAAAAATGAGCTCAACTCATCTGCTTAAGAGTTTGGACAAATATTTTGGTTTCTTAACATACAAATTTCTAATTGGACTGTCTTCAGATATTTGAAAATGACATAGTATGGCAAGAAAAATCCTTTTGGAAAATGAAAAAAATAGCTTTAAAAGTGGTGAAATAATGCGTTTAGTAAGCGCTTTATTCTTCATAAAATGTAAATGAGTTTAGTAGTAGTTAAAAAGCATGTTCAGTTCACAGATCTGGAAAAGCGTGCCTACCATATGGAAAGGACAATAAATACTGCTTAACTCTTTACCAACCGACAAATTTTGAGACTGGCATTTGCAAAAAAAAAAAGTGACTGAAAAAAATCGAATTTGGTTTTGGATGGATAGAAAACAAAAAGGGAGATAAAGCTGGTTGTCAGCATTTTCTACTTTTCCCACAATGTTTTCACAAGACTTTTTTTTCAAGGTCGTTAAAAGTCGGGATTGAGTGATAAACGTTAAAAAGTTGATATTCCCATTCTGTAAAATTTTGATTTAAATCTGTAGTAGAGCAGCTTTCAGAGCTTGAATTCAGTAGTATTCAGGTAGTCACAGTTTTCATAAGCTTCTCCATTAATTCCTGCTTTTCATTCATAGAGGTGAGAGCATCTTGAAATCTTTCGTCACGCTGTTGCATATACTTTTGAAGCTCTTCCACTTGGGTCTTCTTCTTGTTCGGTTGACTAACTGAACCGCTTTCCTCACGAACCGCATCAGATTAGACTGGTCAGTATGTGAAGCTACGTCAAGTGTGCCTTTTGCTACAACAGGAGTAAATGTTTGGTCATCCTGAACAGTGTCGGCCATTAATTCTTAATAAAATTAATGGCTTTGACCTTCTGTTACCAGTTTTGATGGAGTCTATTACATTTTTTTTGAGAAGATAGGGAAGCCCTGTTTCTCATTATTTATTTTGTTGTTTAGTTTATAAGTATTACATTTTAAAGCCTATTGACCTATTCAAAGTTAACTTTTTACCCTGTAAACAAGGTGGCTTCTTTATTATTTCTCATCTGTTTCAATGTTTCACAGTTTAACTAAAAGGTGGCCCTTCAGAATTTGGGACGAAAATTTTACAAAAATACAAAAATGTCATCGTTATACTCCCAAAGCCTTATAATTGTCATTCGTAAAACCCCAGTAGTCGAAAACGATCCCACAACAACAGAAATTAGAGATTTACTACCCCCAGGTCGACATCGACGGGAAACATGTTCTATTTTTACATGAGCAACTCGCTTATGTACATACCGGAAATACACAGATGAAACTTCAAACAGCGTATGAGGAAGATGTTATGAAAAGATAATTACATGTTTGTTATGTAATGGAATTTTTAAGCGTCATTAGTCACGTGCCAGTCACTTAACATTCCCACAATGCTTTTTTTTTTGGCGCGAAATGTAAAAATAGCTGGAGGCTACGTAGCCTTTTAAGAGAATACCACCCCAATTTTTTTAATTTTATGATTCTTAATTATTGATGATTTTTATTGTTTTTTTTTTTTTCAAACAAATTTCAGTGACATATATATTTTTTGATTTGGTGTGATGTGAAAATTCTAAACACCCACCTTTAAAGTAGATGCAAGATTTTAAATGTAAGAGCGCCCAATATGACCGAAGTTGTCGACGGGCCTTAAAACACCATTTATCCATCTATCCTTTATTATTACTATTCTGTTTTACAGTATAACTTAAAGTAGATGCATGATTTAATATGTAATATGTAAGTGCGCCCAGTATGACCTTAGTTGTCGTTGGATCATTCATTCAAACATCAGTTCGAAAGATAAAAGAGTAGGTAACACCCCCCCCCCCCCCCCCAAAAAAAAAAAAAAAAAAATCATTTCTTTCATAGAAAACGTACCTTTTTTTTTTCTTTCAGCCAACTTCTCACACAGACCATATGTCATCAACAACTGAGGACCCTACTCCTATCTATATAAGTGAGTTGTAATTTTGATGATCATGGATGGATACTAATTAATTTGAAACATTGCTTATCTTTATACACCAGGGCTATGGGGTTTTATATGACCTTTAAAGTATGACGAGAATTGGAGACAATGCTCATAATGAGCAATGTATACTTTTTAATTTCGAGTTGTATATTTACACATATTTACACAATTTATCCATCATTATACACCATTTGATGTGACCTTGAAAAGATGATAAGAAAGAGCATATACCTCGTTTTCTCATGGTGTTATTTGTCTTCTCATTGTGGTATTTGTCTTCTGATTTGTTTCTTTTAGGTTCAACCAAAATCCATTCAACACCACTTAACACATCTCCAACTAATATTAGTTCTACCTCAACTTTTGACACTACTACCACAACCTATACTACTACTACTACTACTGAATCAACAGTCATGGAACTTTTGACTGATACTAGCACTGAACTTCAGATGGAGACAACTGTGAACACTATTGGTGTTGTCAGTACCGTTATACCGATAACAACTTTGGACTCTTCGATTACAGGTTTTACTACTTTAGCTTACTTTAAAAAAAATGAAATGAAAGTCATTTTTCATGACAATTCAACAGAATTCAAAGACTGTTTTATCAAAGATATCCTCAAAGAAGAACATTATAATGCAAATAATAAACTATTTTAAAAGACTGTTTTATCAAAGATATCCCCAAAGAAGCAGATTGCAATACCAATAACCCATTACCAGTCAGTAACTGCTTTTATGGGTCTGCAGCAGATGACTTGAGAAAACATTGTGGGAAAAGGATAATGTCCTTTTTCGACAATGTTATCTATAGTAATGTAATATATGACTTTCAACTGTCCTAGAAAGTTCAAATTTTTCATAAAATCCTTCCGAATTGGATCAGTCCAAAGACTGTCTGAATGCTAATGAGGTAAAAAAAACAAGAGAAAATGTATCTTAAAAAAATAAAAAATAGATCTATATCGTAAAAACAAATTTTAGATTTCTAAACCAGTGATATGATTTATTCTCCTTTCCTCCACATGTTTTCATCTAAATCAGAATAGAATAAGTACTAAAATTCAAAACAAAAATATTAAACATACCTTCTTAAGGATCTCTTCTTTCTCCTGAATCCTCCTCGTCGAGATTTCTTCACAGTGACATTTGAATACATTGAGATTTTCAAGCATGAGGTGCTCTGTGTAACTTTTAACATCTCTGGTAATTTGGCCAATAGCCATAGGAAGAAACTTGATAGAGTCAATCATCTTGATTTTACAACTGAGTCCCCCAGCCGGACGGGGGGGTGTAGAATTTGCCGGCTGCCGTCCGGCAGAGTGGTAAGACCCCACCAATGAACCCGCCTGTTTGCCGTGGGTGGAGACTCGTAAGCCGGAAAAGAGGGTCCTGGCAGTTGAGGGGAGCCCAGGGATCTCCAGCTCTTCAACACACTGCTTCGGCCTCGGCTTCGGTGTAAACGAGAGCCTAGATGGGCCCGGTCTAGTGCAATCGGCTGGTCGCTTTTAGATTTTGGGCAGTTTGAAATTATTTCCCATAGTTATGACACCATTGCTAATATAAAAACCATCAAATTATGTATGCATTATAACTGTTTACCTGATACTCCATCTAGTATAACTATTTACCTTATACTGCATGTGTCGCAGATCCACTTGATCTCATATTTGCATACATGTATCCGCAAAGCATCAATTTGTCCATTTTAACTGTAAATGTTTTGTATGTTTTAGTCCCTAGTCTATATATAGGCTCATGGGCTAATTGGGTTGTGTGGACTGATTGGTTGGGCATTGGCTTGCGTGGCTGCTTCCTGATCTGGGATTGTTGCCACGCATCCTCCTTGTCGGATTTTTTAGTTTACATGGTCCGAGTATATCATTTGGGTAACCCTGACATGCAGAGCTGGATATTCCGCTCTACTTGCCATGTCCCCTAAGTAGGACCCCATGGTGGTTGGGGGCCACAAATGATGAATTTTAAATACAAAACCATGGATCACCCAAATAAAAAACGAACGCATGAACATATGGAAAACGACTCCGTTTCTGTTGAATCGACGAATGGCTTTCCCCGGTTTCTCGTGATTGAATCTTGTAACACAGAACAACCTTTGACCAAGCTTTCACCATTTATTATTGAAAAAGTTATAGTTTCGATTGCAGGATCACCGAAATCCGTTAAAAAGCTGAGAACTGGTGGTCGTTTGGTCGAGGTAGAAAAACCTCAACATGCAAAAAATCTGCTGGGACTAAAGCAATTTCATAATATACCTTCAAAGTGCTCTGCACATGGCTCTCTGAATTCATCAAGGGGTATTATTCGCTGTCCTGATTTAGCCGGTGTTGAAGAACAAGAAATTGTGTCCGAACTATCAAACCAAATGTAGTCGAAGCTAGACGAATCCGTGTCTATCGTGATAACGTCAGACGAGACACAAATTCAATCATTTTGAAATTTAACACGGCAATCCTACCAAAGATCTTGAAAATCGGATATTTGAAAGTGCCAGTTGATGTTTACATTCCGAACCCCTTGCAATGTTACAAGTGCTTTAAGTTCGGACACCATGAAAGGCAATGTAACGCCGATGAACATTGTAAGCGATGCGGTGCAAATGAAGTCGAGACGTACCATCTTGATCCCTGTAACAAACCTATGAAATGCATGAACTGTGGTGAGGATCATTACTCAACATCCCGCACTTGCAAAGTCTGGCAAAGAGAAAAGGAAATTATAACGATAAAACATCTAGAGAGCTTATCATTTGCAGAAGCACGCAAGATTGTAAATGCACGTCATGCATTGAGAGCATCATACTCCAGCGTCACAAAATCTAATTCAGCAAAAACAGTCAATTTGAAAGACGCTCAAACACAAACACATGAAGCTTCAGTGCAAACAGTTACACCACAGAAACAGAGTTCTGCACCTGCAAAAGCATCACAGAAACCAATGAATAAAAAACAAGAAAAGCCTTTACCAAAAAGTCCAAATAAAGGTCAAAACAAGGTTTCATCGGATCGCCTTCCAGAGGGATCGGATGACCAAATTCAACAACACAATCGTTTCCAGTGTCTTGATGAAGACATGGAGGCGGAAGACTCCCTTGTGGAGTCAAATACAAATAAGCAAGGTCGTATTATAAAATTGAACAAAAAATGAATCCATCCGTATTTCCATTGTTTTATGGTATCACATTTCTCCTCAATATAGCTATGAGTAATAACATTATACAATGGAATTGTCGTAGCATAAAAGCAAACCGCGAGGAATTAAACCTAGTCGATGAACAAAAACCAATAGCAATTTGTTTACAAGAAACATTTCTTAAAGATTCTGACAAGTTTACTTTAAAATACCACACCTGTTACTTTAAACACTTTAATATTGGTAATGATAAAGCTTCAGGAGGTGTTGCCGTGATTGTAAACGACAGTGTTCCACACCATTCTGTAAAGCTTGATACTACTCTTCAAGCTTTCGCGGTAAACATTTCTTTAAATTAAACCTTTACTTTGTGCTCCGTTTATCTTCCCCCAAGCTCACCAGTTAATGTCAAAAAACTTGATCATATTATAGATCAGTTGCCGAAGCCATTTATTTTAATGGGAGATTTTAATTCCCACCATACGTTATGGGGATGCACAGACACGAATGACAAAGGTAGAACTATTGAGGAATTTATCACGAAGCATGACCTTGTTCTGCTGAATAATAAATCTTCAACCTATCTTCATCCTGCTACTGGTTCTTATTCATTTTTAGACCTTACAATATGCAGCCCTGGAATTGTTCCAGATTTTGACTGGAAGATTTGCGATGACCTTCATGGAAGTGATCACTTCCCGATAAAAGTATCGGAAGTAGGACATTCAGTACAACAACGTCCTCAACTCCAAAAAGCCAATTGGGAACAATTCAGAATTCATTGTGAACAGACAATTCATCCCAAGGTTTTTGAAGATTGTGAAAATCCTGCTGATATCTTCACTTCCTTAATTAATTCGGCTGCTGAAAAGTCAATTCCTCGAACTTCGACAAATCCAAAGCACCCAAACAAGCCATGGTTTAATGATGATTGCAAAAAGGCTATAAGAGAAAGAAAATATGATCTCGGAGAATTTAACCTGAGACCAACCCCGGAAAATCTTTCAAAGTTTAAAATTGCTCGTGCAAAAGCACGTCGGACTATCAAGCAAAGTGAACGTGTTCCTTGGCGACAGTATGTGTCTAGATTGAATTCTAGATCGTCTGTCAAAAAGACATGGGACATGATCCGGAAAATTAACGGCAAAAACTCCTCATTAATTGTTGGACACTTAAATGTTGGTGATGATGTCGTCACCTCCAAAGCAGACATTGCAAATGTCTTAGCTGACACCTTTGCAGGGAAATCCTCTTCTTCAAATTATTCGACAGCATTTCAGAAATTTCAAAACACTAAAGAAAAAACAAAGCTAAATTTTAAGTCGAGTAACAATGAACATTACAATAAAGATTTCACTGTAAAAGAACTAAAGAAAGCATTAAAGAAGTGTCATGACACTGCTGTTGGATGTGACGACATCCATTACCAGTTTTTGAAACATTTACCATTTCGATCCCTCGACTGTTTACTTCGCATTTTTAACCAAGTCTGGCATACTGGTATTCTCCCAGATTCCTGGAAAGAGGCTATTGTAATTCCCATACCAAAACCGGGTAAAGACTCGACGAATCCTGCCAGTTATCGCCCTATAGCCTTAACAAGTTGTATTTGTAAAACCATGGAAAGGATGGTCAATGACCGGCTTGTTTGGTTTTTGGAAAAAAACAAACTTATTGCAACCGCCCAGAGCGGGTTTCTTAAACAAAGAGGCACTCTCGACCATTTAGTTCGCTTCGAAACATTTATTCGCGAAGCTTTTATAAAAAATGAACATGTTGTTTCCGTATTTTTCGACCTCGAAAGTGCTTACGATACCACATGGAAGTATGGAATCATGAACGACCTCCATGATTTCGGTGTAAGAGGTTGCCTTGCTTATTTCATTTCGGCATTTTTGAATGAACGTTAATTTAGAGTCCGGGCTGGAGATACTCTCTCAAATCCTCATGAACAAGAAATGGGCGTTCCTCAGGGAAGCATTCTCTCTGTTACACTGTTCAGTGTCGAAATCAACAATATTGTGAAATCCGTGTGCCCTGGCGTAGAATGCTTTTTGTATGTTGACGACTTCTGTATTTCCTATAGATCCAAGCATATGCATACAATAGAGCGGCAGTTACAGCAAGTGCTGAATAATTTAAGCAAGTGGTCAAGAGAAAATGGTTTCAAATTTTCTAAAACCAAGACCAAATGCATGCATTTCTGCCAGTCAAGAAAATTACACTTTGATCCTGAAGTTTCATTAGACGGGATACAAATTGAATTAGATCCTAAATTCAAATTTTTAGGCCTTTTATTTGACTCTAAATTGTCGTTTATTCCACACATCAATTACGAGTTGTTTCCAGCTTGAACTGGGGAGCCGACAGAAAAGTCTTACTAAGACTATATACATCACTTCTCTGTTCTAAGTTAGATACGGCCGTGTCATATATGGCTCAGCGCGACAATCGTACCTTCGCAAGTTGGATTCTATCCACAACCAAGGTTTGCGATTAGCGCTTGGCGCTTTCAGGACATCTCCCGTCAATAGCTTATATGCAAAAGCTAATAAATCATCTCCAAATTTACGGAAGAAGAAACTCTCCTTACAATATTACTTTAAAGTTATAATCAAATCCTGACAACCCAACTCATGAAATAGTATTTGAACCATTGTACAAGGATGAATTTTTAAAAAGAGAGAAAATTATACCTCCTTTTAGTTTACGCTGTGAAGCGGATATTAATTGCCTTGATTGTGATCTTGAGGATGTAGCAAGCCATAGGATTTCTTTAGTTCCTTTATGGACTTCCAAAAGTTCAGCATATATTTACAATCTTGCTTCAGATAAGAAAGCAACTACAGATCCCATGATTTTCAAAACTAAATTCCTTAAGTCAAAGAACAAAATTATACTCATGAAGAAATGTACACAGATGGTTCAAAAGATGGGAAAAAAGTTGCTTTAGCTGCCATCCTTGACGTTGTATTATACCAGTTTCGGTTACCTAATAATTTGTCTATCTTTTCTGCGGAGCTAAAAGCAATTGACCTTGCCCTCGGCCATATTGATAAAGACGGGTATTGGCGATATATTATATATACTGATTCTTTATCAGTTATGCAAGCGATTGGGGGTGAGACAACGGATAATCCGCTTGTAGTCAATCTCCTTTAGAAATTGTCCAGATTATGCGAAAGAGCTGAAATAGTTTTTTGCTGGCTCCCCAACCATATTGGTGTTAGTGGTAATGAAGAGGCAGATAAAGCTGCGAAGGAGGCATTATCGCTAGAAATTTTATCCTTTAAAGTTCCTTTTAGTGGTTTTAAACCGCTTATAAATAGCTTTATTCATGGTGTTTGGCAAAGATCTTGGAGCGATCCTTCAAATAAAGAAAAGAAATTATCCGCTATCAAGCCAAATACAAGTGAATGGCTTCCGGGCTTAAGGTCAAACCCTCGAGAGGAAGTTATTTTTGCCCGTTTGAGAATAGGCCATACCCATATGACGCACTCGTATCTTCTCAATGGAGAAGAGCCTCCTGTATGTATCCCGTGCAATACAATTTTTTCTGTCCAGCATTTACTGATAGAGTGCACAGATTTTGCACCGTACAGGGACAAGTACTTTCATGTTGACAGTTTAAAAACTTTGTTTGATACTGTGAAGTTAGAATCACTATTCGATTTTCTGAAGGAAGTTAACCTTTTTAAGAAGATTTAGTTCTAGCTTTTTGACATTTTGCCTTTTATTAAGGGTCTTAAACAAACAGTGTTTATCCTCCTTTAAGGGGGTTCTTACTCCGTTCCTTACAATTTTTTATTTTTAGTAAATTGGGAAGCCCTGTTTCTCAACATTTATTTTTGTTGTCTAGTTTGTAAGTGTTAGATTTTAAAGGTGGCCCTTCAGATTTTGGGATGAAAATTTTACAAAAATGCAAAAAAAATCATCCTTATACTCCCAAAGCCTTTTATTTTTCATTCATAAAACCCTAGTAGTCGAAAACCGTCCGACAACACGAGTAATTAGATATTTACTACAGCCCAGGTTGACACCAACGGTAGACACGTTCTATTTTTAGATGATCAATTCGCTCATTTACATACAGGAATACACAGACGAAGTTTGACACACAGCGTCCGAAGAAGAAATTATGGAAATAATTATTACATGTTTGTTATGTAATGGAATTTAAGCGTTTTGAGTCACGTGCCAGTCACTTGGCATTCCCAAATTGCTTTGTTGATTTTTGGCGCGAAACCTAAAAATACCTTAAGAGGCTACGTAGCCTTTTAAGGGAATACCGTAAAAAAAAAATTGTGTAATTTTATGATTTTTGATTATTGATGATTTGTATTATTTTTTTCATATGAATTTCAGTGATTTATATATTTTTTAATTTGGTGAGATGTAAAAATTCAAAATAGCCACCTTTAAGGTCTATTGATCTATTCAAAGTTAACTTTTTACCCTGTAAACAAGGTTTCTTCTTTATCATTACTATTCGGTTTCATAGTATAACTTAAAGTAGATGCATGATTTCATACGTAAGTGCGCCCAATATGACCTAAGTTGTCGACGGGCCATAAAACAACATCCATTCATTCATTCATACAAATTGCTTCCAATCCTTGCGTTCACACGCTTTTTTTTTCTTAAATGAAATTGATATAAAAGAATCTTACCAGACATGACTCGTCTATGCCCGGATCGGCAGTGATATTGATCATTCTGACGTTGTCCCCATAATTTACCAAGAAATGACATGGGTTTGCATAATTCAGGAACAGGACTGAATAAAAATATTCTTCAGCGATGGAAAGTTGTGTATGTTTATAATTGAGTTCTTGAACTGCGAGAACATTATTTCTTGACCTAATGGATAAGTCCCTGTACTATCGTATTCTCCACTTTTATAAATGAACATTTGATGTGCGAGTTAATGTTAAAATCTGCACCGCATAACGAAATCATATCATCAATACGAGGTATGTCCTTTCCCATCACTAATACACTACAAAGAAAGAGTAAGTTAAATAAGTTCACTTCCATCTTTGTGTTTAGTTTGTTTCCTTCTTCCAGTGCAGAAACTAGGTCAAAACGTCACCGCCTGCATATGGCTTCGTCCAGGTAGAGTTTCGTATATAAGTTTTTGTTTTCATTTGTGCTAGTCATATTTCCAACATGGTTTAGCGAGTGGAGCACATGTTATGGCTTTTTTTAAACCAAATTGTCATATTAAAGTGATTTTTAAGGGAAATGCAGGTCACACTTTAATTTTTATGCAACTCGAATTGGTCAAACAAGCTTGCTCTAATATACCACTGTTGTTGTTGTTCTGGTTTGAACCCTAAAAGCAGGGATCAAGAACAAGAACCCAGTATCTGCTTGTAAGAATCAAACCTAAACATTATATATAGCACATAGTGGAAAACTGCATATGTATCAAGTGAAAAATCGGTCTAAATGTATCTGAAGAGAAGTTGCGCTACTCAAAATCAATCCAACCCAAAAGGCATCTTTTAAAGCATACAAAATAATATGTGAGAGTCCGTCACTTTCCTCAATTTATCAATCCTTATGTGACACGCATTCCCACTGTTAAAAAATTCATCTTCACGACAGCTGTTTGTAGATTACGGAATGTCAATGCCTTGCAGAAATGTGGGTTATTCGACTTACCACAAGTACCTCATACAGTTTTTTTTTATATGAATTGAGTGACTAGAACGAAAAAACAGTTTTTTTTTCCATGACAAGGTGAAAGTTTCTGTCTAGTTGTTCTTTTTTAACATTCAGAACGCATAGTATATCTTGCCTTTCCTACCAAATAATCTACGCATTCTTGCATATTGTTTGAAAAATTACGACGCGTTTCACGCAACAAGCAGTCATATGCAGACACATTGATAGATTTTCTTATTAGCGATATACCATCGCAATCGAATTCCCATTCTTTGCACCCGTATTTTTCCACGTTGTTAGGTAGAGATTTTGAACATATGTCACATATCCAATCTTGTTTACAATAAAAATAATCCGAGTTTTTAGTATCAAAGTCAAACCTTATAAAATCATCTTCTACAATTTTCAGTGAGGGATAATAAGCCACATCTGTCTGTGTGGCGGTCTTTCACAGTATGTATGAAACTATAATTCTAACTGGAATCAAGCAAAATATTTTTTTAAAATTTTTTTTTTTTTTTCAGTCAACCCCAAAAAAATATTAATACATGTTAATATTTAATTACACTTTTATTTGAAAAGAGTTTCCACAATTCAGAGGAAGTTCAATTAAGTTCAGATCTTGCTTAAAACGTTATCAATTATCATTCTTTATCTCGCATAAGTTTTCACAATTCAAAAGAAGTCCGATCAAAATGCTACCATGAAAGAAAAACCCAGAATTTTATATATTATAAAGAATATACAAAAATATAAAATAGAAAATATCTAAATTTAGAATTTTATTTTAGCAAGCAATCAAATTACGTGAACCTAAACTTTTTTATTTCAGTTACGCTACACTGCTTGCTATAACGGTTTAAATACCAAACATCATTGCGGTTGTATACAAGACTGAAGACTTGATTTAGAATGGAACCTACATACGACAACAAAGGATTCTTAGTTAAAGTGCAGGGGAAGTTTGCCTATGGAAGAAGCGTTTCACTAACAAAATGGAACGATAAGATCTATCTTCATCTGAACGACAATTCAAAGTGTTGGGAAAGTGGAACATTTGATAAAACAAGGTCCAAACGTTTGTCACCGAGGTCGAGTGATGCTATCACTTTGAGAGACTGCTTGGGTCAATTAGAACCATATGCACGACAGATAGAGGGTGAACAGGTAACGAGTTTTTTTTTTTCCAAATTTATTTTAATAGTGCTCAACACCTTTAAAATCTTCAAATGTTGCATACTACATTTAGTTGGAATAATATTAAAATTGATGTTTCAACTTCATGACAGCTCAAGACTTTGTTTTATACTTGTAAACTGATTATTTTTCGTTGTATATTTACATTTTTTGTTTGAATGGTGTTTTACGCCGCTTTCAACAGTATTTCAGTCATATCACGGCGACAGTTCACATATTCATGTTTCCTGGGTTTCACCAGTACTAGGCTAGGCTCTGAAGTGTCTTGCCCAAGGACACTCCTGTGAAAAAAACCCAGTGGAACCAGCGAGGCTCGAACCTGGGACCTCCAGGTCACAAGTCCTACGCTTTACCACTGAGCCACACAGGACCCTGTGTATATTTACAGTGTATGGGTATACCCGAGAGCAAAGTCAACAGCCTGTTAGAGAGACCATTGGGAGAGGTAAGTCAAGCTGCAGTAACCTACTCTACATCTCCCTCTGCTAAATCAAAGCCCTATACTAACGAATCTCAAACGGAATTCTGTAATTCAACACCTCAACCAACTTCAACACCTCAATCAACTTCGAATCCGGGAGGTGTGAGACATAATACTGAAATTCCAGTCTATGTTAGAAATCGCTTTCAACCCTATTGGAGCATATGGAATAGCTGTCTCAGAGGCTGATAATGACACAAGCTAAAGTAGATTATGCCAAATTAAAACACCAAAAAGGTGAATTTAGAGAGGTACTTTATATACCCGGTAAAAAGGGGGATAAAGTGTGATGTGATTGAATTAGTGACTCTGAAATTGAAGAAACGGAGAAATGGTAATTCAGTTATGATAAGAAATGCTTCTAAATTTGTAGCAATATCGGTGGAAGTGTTTCAATTCATTTGTGATTCTCGGGTAGAAATTCATTATTTGTTATCGTTTTTGGAAAATCAATAATGGAGATATTCATGGATATTACCAAAGAGAAGAAAAACATATATTGCTCTACTTGTAATTCCTGGATCACTGAGTACTATTTGAGTTGTCATCTAATAGTGTATCACACCAAACCGATTCCTGACACAAACAACTGTTACCAAAGAAATTTTAAAAAAAGAGATAAAAAAAAGAAGCTGCTAAGCAACAATATTCTCAAGAAAAAGATACACAGACCCCACCTAATCGTTACATTCCGCTATATTAAACATGGAAAGTAAATTTTTTGTCCCATTGCTCATTGATAAAAGTTACACTAACATTTGTCGTTTTAAATCGATAGCGAACAGGTTTTTTGTAATGCATAAGCATCTTGCATACCCAGCCATCCAGAGATATAATTTTCCCTGAAAACACCAGGATACCTTTTATTCATTACCTTAAATAACTTTCTGGGTCCTGCATAAGCAGCCAGATGTTTAAGGTTAAAATAGTATTCCCGTAAAATTGCTTCTTTATCCATCACATTGAATCTACAACTAAATATTAGATTTATAAATATAGTTTTGCCTTCATGCAGAGCCCTTACATCATCATTAAATGGGTACTATTTTTACGAAAAGGCTGACATTACAGCGCGAACTTTATTGAAACTTCTTTTAGTACAATAAAAGTTCAAGACAAAAGATTTAACAATAGGCCGTGCAAGATGACCATGTGCGACTCATTACGGTTCTTTACAATCGTTAAAATGCACTCTCTACGGTTGTTACAGGATCAACAGTTGAATTCAAATAAATAAAAATCTTTGCGATTGATGCGTACGTTTATATGATTTTTAATAATTGTTAAAATTTAACAAAAAATTAAACAATTGTTTAAAATGCGCTGTCTAAATTACCCCACTATAATCATGAAGTTTTATAAAATTTTAATCAAAACTGAAAGAGATATTAGTAAAAATTGAAATTTTGCAAGAAACCCCCTTTTCCCATGACAGACGTCAACTTAAAAAAACGCCTAGATTAAAAATAGCAAGAGCACATGCTGAAACTTTCCATATAACCATGAAGTTTCATTAAAGTTTGACTAAAACTGAATGAGACATTAGTAAAAAGTGCAATTTTGCATTAAGTCTCTTTTTCCATGACACGGGGTCAAATTGAAAAACCGGAAAGGATACATCGGCGCATCACCCTAAGGAGGTCATGTATGAAGTTTTATCTAATTTGGTCCAGGGGTTGTGGAAAAATGGCTTCGGACGTACAGACGAAGCGGCGACTATATGCTCGCCCTTCGGGGAGCATAAAAACCTGCTTTCGGTTTCAATTACCGCTAAGTAATGAGTCTTGCGTCTGGTCATTTGAAATAGCATTTGAGAAATTATTATTTTAACTTATAAGGAATTATCAGCATCGTACCAAGAGAAATTTTTTCAGCAAAATTGGGAAATCCTTTCAGCAAAACTGGGAAATTCTTCTGCTACAGTTGGGAAAAATTATGCTTTTTGCCATTGGGAAATCAACGAAGATCGGCCTCAATTATAGAAGAAAAAAAAAGCCCTGTCACGCAAAATTGCTTTCACTGCTCTTGTGTGATCAGTGATGCTGATAGTCAAGAATTTTTTTTTGCTGTCCAGTAGCGTTTCGATGGTGCGCAACGTCTGCCTTCCCAGAGACCTTTGCAAAAATAGCGGCACAGTCAGGACTCTCCTTAACCACCGATTGAAAAGCTTCTTCAAGGGTTAGCATGCTAAAAGAGAAAAAAATATAAAATATTTTGCAATGCTCAATTTAACAAAAATAGTGTTAACCGTTTACCACACAAACACTAGTTTACCCGATTACTAGATGATAAAATTTGAAAATGGTTCAAATTCAAAGTGGCTGCAGAAAATGCTTTTTTTTTTGTCAAACAGAAATTTCTATCGTAAAGGGTTAAAAGAAACATTGAGGAAAAGACAGATACTGATTAGCAGAATTCTCTTCTTTTTTCTACATAGTATTTTAGAGCTATTTAAGGATTTTGTGGTAAAGGGCTAAATCATAAGAAAAAATACTTGGAATAAATGCAGGAAAGAGAGAAATGCTTCTTTTCGCACAATGTTTTATTTTGCCTCAAATTCACATTCGCACTTTAATTTACGTGTGTGTGCCACTAGAGTTTAACCCTTTCCCAAACAAGCCCTGGTTTGTACGTGTCTGCAATAAAAGTATTTTGAAAACACTGTGAGAAAAGGAGAAATTGCTCGTAACGAGCAATTTCTCTTTTTCCCACAGTGTATTCTACCCTTTTTGAGAACTTTCTGCCATTTTCTCCAAATCTAAAATTGTCGTCTGCAAAAGCTTTCGGTTTGGAAGCGTCCAAAATTTATCGTTTGGGAAAGGGATAAGGTTCAGTCTAATTTTTTGTCTACCAATTTAGCGAGTGCAATGATGTAAACAAAAAAATTAGAATTCAAGTCAGGTAATGTTTCAGTGATATCAAAATTGTAAGCCACAACTTGGGTACAACAGCTGTACTAATCTTCACGGAACTAGCGGCAAATATGGCTCAAAGGTAGTTAGGTACACATTTCAAGATTTGATACATTAAAGTACTGTGACATTGGAATCACTATTCGATTTTCTGAAGGAAGTTAACCTTTTTAAGAAGATTTAGTTTTACCTTTTTGACATTTCGCCTTTTATTGACAGTTTTAAACAAACAGTGTTTATCCTCTTTTCAGGGGGGGGGGGGTTCTAGCTCCGTCTATTACAATTTTTGAATAAATAGGGAAGCCCTATTTCTCAATATTTATTTTGTTGTTTAGTTTATAAGTGTTAGATTTTAAGGCTTATTAACCTACTCAGTTAACTTTTTATCCAGTAAACAAAGTTGCTTCTTTATTATTGCTATTCTTTTCCAATGTTTCACAGTATAACTTAAAGAAGATGCATGATTTTATATATAAGTGCGCCCAATATGACCTAAGTTGTCGACTGGCCATAAAACACCATCCATCCATCCTTTGATACATTAAAGCTACTGCTGTCAAAAGGATATTTACGATACAACTGCATTTAAATTGGTTATGCTTCAACTTTCAATTCTATCAGGGCTATTACAAGGAGGCACTGATTTTTTTTTTTTTTTTTTTATCTTCAATGAACTATTTAAAAGCTATGTAAATGGGTTTGTGATCAGAGAAGTATGTTTCTAAACATCCAACCAAATTTATCTAACTGCAATTAATATTTGTATAAAAGTGATCTAGAATAGATTTGTAATTTGTTGTAAAGTGGTTAATTAATAGAGAAAGAGAGGAACGTGATTTTAAAAGGAATGAAAGAACATTATTCTCAGTAAAATGAGAGTTAAACTCGCCTATTATTACATGAGTTTTTAAATCAAATACTTAATAAAAACAATCTTTTATACTGTGAGAAGGAGGCATTCTTTGGAAAGCATTATACAAAAACTATATGTATCTATAGTGTGCCATGCAAAACAAAACCATGTGTCATTTGCACATTTACCATATTGCCACTAACAAATGGATTTGGATTCATCTTCGAAAAAACACAGTTCCATAGCACGGCGCTGTTTGCAGCATGTGTCGTCATTTCTGGATATAGTGAAACCCGGTATTTCTAAGTTTGCTGATAAATTTGTAGAACGTAGCTTTGCCTCCTATAACGCTAACATGCCCTTTATGCATACTTCTTAATTCAATTCTTTAATTATCATTAACGTATTCAAACTTTATTCAGTTTAAACAAATCCACTTTTAAAATCTTTGTTCACAGATATGCGCGCTAAATGACCAAAGCTATCGATGCGCCATAAAACATTATTCATTCATTCATTCATTATAACGCTTAAAAGTCAGCTGCTAGAATATTACTATCTGCTTGAATATCATTAAAATGCTTTTTTAGAAAGCCGCAATTATTAAAAA
Organism: Tridacna crocea; assembly: GCA_943736015.1. NCBI lineage: Eukaryota > Metazoa > Mollusca > Bivalvia > Cardiida > Cardiidae > Tridacna > Tridacna crocea. The sequence goes on along the minus strand of OX031057.1, from coordinate 12,567,823 downwards.
CAATTGAAAGACCATTTTCTTTCTGCAAGTGTGACATAACGGGGAAAATAATTTAAGTCAATCCTCTTTTCTACATTTTAATTGTAGGAAAAGAATGCCGAAGCCCCCAAAAAAATCTCTAAGAAAATCTCTTCAAAAATCTCTTCCCAAAAATCTCTTCAGAAATCTCCCTAAAAAATCTCTTCTACTTCTGTGCCCTTTACTTTATATACTATCTGGAAACTGAACCGCTCACATACTGGCAATGTTCCAAGTCACCTGAACTGCCCATGCACTGGCAATGTTCCAGGCACGCCGTAGACGTAGATACCTCAGGTGAATATAGGACGATTCATCCTAAAATGGGTAACCCAGACAACGATAGTGTTACACAAGTACAAGCAAGGTAAAGATAACTGTACCCTTGCAAATGTCCTAAATCTGTTATTTCGTCTTTAACTTTTTCTGAAACTTTAACACATGTCTCATCGAATGAGTGCAAGAAAACTGAAATGAGTTTTTGGGCACGACATAAGGCCATATAGTGCAATTTTGTTCAATTTTTCTCTGTCCAAGGCTTAAAACAGCATTTTCCAGAGTACAACCCTGGCTTTTAAATACAGTTTTTGCGGCAGCTGGAGTGAGAGGAAACTGACGTCTAGTATTCTGGAACGACTGATAGGAATTAAAAGCAAACTTTCTGATTTCTACAATAGGGCTCCACTTTATGCATATTGCACTTGTTTATAAATGTTTATAATGAGCTCGATACCTTTTGCCAATATCTTCAATACCAAAATCAACCTAAACCAATCTTGCCGCAAAAAAAATAACAAAGGCTGTGAAAAAGGGCGCGAAATCCGTGCAATTTATATGCCATCGGATGAACACAATTTGGCACAGGCCTATCAGAAACTTGTTTATGCAAATTAACTAGATTTGCGTGTAATCACAAGAACCATGCCAATTAGCCGTAGACAACAAAAAGAAAGGACAACACAAAAATGAAATGATAACGATTTAGTATTCTAAAGCCATATGAAGACAGTCGATACATTTCAGCGTTCAAAACAAATAAGCATACAAAATTAATGATGAACAGCCAAACAGTTTTTAGCACATGATGCACATGTATAGAGAACAGCAAACAAAGAGCAAATTATTTCTAAAGTTAATTTACATATTACAAATCCGCCAAATTCAAGTCACCCCCAAGCAGCATGATTAAAAATAAAACAAACATAAAAAGCAATTCATACAAAATTCAAAGCACTAAAACCAAATACATAATGAAATATAGATCACCGTAGTCATTTGATACATTAATTTCCCCTTGAATCATGAACTGGGTCATATACTGCTATCACACGAACCGAACGCCAATGGAGTAAGATACCTCCACTAAAGAGATTCTAAATTATTCACAAACAATCCCATCCCAGCTCAGGGATATAGTATTAACAAGAACAAGCCTCTAATGAAGTAAGATACCTACATTAAAGAGGGCCCTACATGTAATTTACTGAAGACAAAGGTGATCTATGCAGAACATAATAATTACTTAAATAAATGAGTGACTGTATTCATGAAAAATAATCTTAAACGTCTAGTCCCTTCCGAATTTAAGTGTAACCCACCATCACGAATTGCAAGTAGCTCTCTGGCAGGCTTACCGGACATGAAAAAAGGACGGAAGGAATGCAAAAATGGGATTTTTCTCTTTGAGCATAAAGCCTTCAAACCGGAGTTCACTTTTTAAACTTTCTTCAAAAATCTCATGGACAATGGGCCTAGGCAAAATGCTAGATAATATAATTTTACAGGAAGATTTTTTTTAATAACAGTTTTCAAATTACTGAAAGTACTAGTCAGTTCTGATTCTGATAATGAACTAATGTCATTTGTGTCAACGTGAAGAATTACAAATGGTTCCAAGACTAATTCTGGATGAGTTTTTATTCTTCAAGTCGCAGGACTTTAATGCCAAGAAAAGGATATACAATGGCGTGTTTGATTTCGTCAACGTACTTTGCGATGGAGTCGGACAGGATATTGACCTTAACAGATTCTGAGGAAACATTTTTTTTTTTAAATTTTTCAAACAATTCCTGTAAAATTCTTAATTTATCTTTCCAAGACAATTCTAAATAGGTTTTAAACGAGTCTGACTTCAAGTCTCCCATAAACTGAATGTATTCGGGAGAATTTTAGACTGAAATGCTAAAGTGGTACAGCCACGTCGAAAGGAGTGAGTTGAAAATGACTCGGTCCAAGTTTAAAGCCGAGATACAAGTACGTAATTTTTTTGAAACATATGATATGAAACAATTCCCGTCAGGTGAGACAAAAAATGTACCTGAAGGATGTGATAGATTCAAATTTTAATATTGGTGATAAGCCGTTACTGGACATAACCTTTTATCCTTAACGGTATTAATGGAGTTGTTGATTTTCTTTCAATGAACTAACAAAAATTCATGACAAATTTGTACATTGTTTTTATGCAGAAATTTACCACATTCGATATCTTTTTTAGAAGAAGGGACTAAAGTAGACTTATAAGCCACTAGGAAGAACGCATATAGAAAAAGACACAAGTAAAGAATGTTAGAATTATCTTTGAAATCCGGAAGCTGATAAATGTTTCGTAAGATCTGGAGAGTTTAACTGAATGAGGGTTTAATCTCGCCTCAACCAATTCAAAATTCTATTGATGAAAACTCGACTTGATTTCACACAAGCCCCAACAAAATTTAATTTCCCCTGTAACCTTTGGATCTCTTGCAAAGAAGCAACATGTTTATGCTGCCAAGACCGAATAAGTAAAAGAACCTCAGATAACTTTTCAGGAGGCACAGACATAGTCATAGTGTCTGTGTTAAACAAAATACCTAAGAATATCTTTTTTTTTTCTTTTCACGGTTCACAGCACTTATCGAGCGCTTCTTCAAGCCCGCTACGTTTAAAAATATATCTTATTGTTTGAAAGGCAAAAAATGCATGATCTTTTCTTTCAACGCCAACAAAATCATCCAAGTAAGTAAGAACTGCAAGACCAATATTTAAGAACATGAATGAAAAGGCATTTGTTACTCTTTGGCAAATATGTGCCGATGAACGTAAACCCATTGGTAACACTGTATCACGAAAGATAGGACATAACATTGAACTAAAAAAATCCCCTATGACAAGCATATATTTCGTGGGCTTGATGCAGAAAGGAGTCAAGTGACATTTTTAACATTTCGAGAAAAACGAAGTTAAAGGTTTGACTCTTTAGTATAAATCAGAAAGCTTCTGTATTTTGAAACTTTTTGGTGCTGAAGATAAACATATCAATGAAGATTATCTGTACATAAGTGTTTTGAAAATAAGTTGTTGCATTTTTTGTATTTTGATGATTTTTGCAAATAACACCTTTCTGTGCGAACACTTTTGCTCTGTTTTGTTTTTGACAAAGGAGTTAAGTGCATAGTATGTGTTCAGAAATGAGTACAAAATGAGTAGAAAAATGAATAAAAACTGCAATTCAGTTGTGTACTCTTTTCAAACAGATGCCCATGTTGAGTAACATGTTGAAGTTTTAGATTATTCAGTAAAATCTATCAGATCAAAGCCTGAATTTTCATCAAAAATCTTATATGGTTCTGCTGCCTTTTAATAATTTGTTTGATAGGATAATGTTTTTGTTTTCCTTTTTAACTCTTGATTTAACAACCCTGAGGAAGAGGCCTTCTGAAAACATTGTGGGAAAAGGAGAAAATGCTGTTAGCCAGCATTTACTCCTTTTCCCACAATGTTTGCTACTCCTCCAATGTCAAGTTTCAATATTTGGGTCACATTTATTTTGTTGTCTGCAAATGCCTCAATTTGAAATTCCAATGGAATTGCTTCTTCCGTACTGTTCTAAATCGTTTGTTGCCATCTTAAAGGACTTAACTTCTGACTCAAAGTTCTGTACTTTGTGCTCAAAATTAAGTATAGATTTCTCCTCTAGTAGACGCCCTAGATCAGCCATCTTCGATTTTGATCTGCTATAACGGATCTTTGACTTTCAATAGTTTCTTTCAGTTTGTTATTTGACTCCATAAGGGGATCCAGCACATTTATTTGGATTTTTTCAACGGCTGTAGAAACGGCTGTTTCAATGTTCACTTTTTGGTTGCAATAATCAAAGTGCTGTCATACTTCTTGTCTGTAATGGTTAACTCAATTTTCCTCTACAGAGAAATATGGACATTTAAAATAAGGAAAATGAACAATTTGTTGCTTTCTGCTGGTCTGCTGTGCAAATCAAAATCATGTATTGTAAATTGAAAAAAGAACTATTATTAATTTGATAAAATGAAAGTTTGTCCTGTGAGACGCTGTTATATCTACTTCACAGATAGTTAATTTCGATTCCGTTGGTTGCACCTGGAGTGAAGATCATCAATAAGGAATTGCACTGTTCTCTTTTCCTTCCAGCCATTTTAGAAATTGATTTTTGTTATTCAGCAAACATTTATTCCAAATGTTCTAAAACATTGAGATTGGTAAGATTTTTGTCTCTCTCCTGGATTTAAAAATAATTCAAAATTTGAATGGCAAAGTAGGCTACTGAAATAACACAAACAATACTTTTGCTTGCTAACATAGCTTTATAATTACAAGATTACATTAAATACACATTTTCGTGTAAGACGAAAGCCCCTAGGACAACTACTCTAAGGGACAAAAAAGCCATAAAGAAATTCATTATGAGCAGTTAATACAACCTTCAATTTGTAAGTCTATATTGCTTTAAGTGATAAATTTTAGTGGCTATGTTCAATCCACAGAGAAACCACAATAATTGTTTTGATATATCATTTCTGGTACTTACAGATGTCATCTTTTCAACGCGAGTTGAATTGTCTGCAAATGCTTTCAATTTCGTCTAGTCCAAAAATTTGTCGTTTAGGAAAGGGTTAACAACAGGAAATGACCAAGGTGATCTTGACCTTATGATGTCAGCATCCATCAATTCATCTACTGCCTTATCAATTACTTCCCTATTTTTAAGTGGTGTTCTATTTGGTCTCATTTTAATTGGTTGATGATCACCTATATCTACTTGCATTTTCAGTTCATCTGTATGACCTAATTCTGAGTCTTTGCTCGCAAACAAGTCCCTATTTTGAAGAATTAATCTTTCAATTTTCGATCTAAATTGATCCGGGAAAAATCATCTAAGTTAATTTTATTATCAGTGGTTTGTTTCATTGTGCTTACGCTTGAAATTTTGTTCTGAATAGGAGAAATTTTAGCTAACAACAATGCCTGTAAATTTTAATAAATTTGTTTGTGTTGGTTACAACCAAAAGTGGTAGTGATCTATCCTTATTCAATGTTGATACATTATTTATAACTTGTAAACCTGGATAATTAACAAGGAAACCTTTATCAATTTGTGAAGCTTCATATACTTCTTTCACAGGTAAATCTTGATTTTCTCTAACTTTACCATAGGAAACAACGGCTGTTTGAGGTATAATTAAGCAATCTTTTTTCATCCTTACAGTAGTAGCTACATGTTTATCTGCTTCTAAATTAAAATAGTGCCCACCATCCATCCTAATACACTTCAGATTCATGTAAATTCTAACATTGTTTTTCTTCAACCAATCTAAACCAAGAATTAAATTTCTATTTAAATCCCTAATAACATAGAAATCCTGAGACATTTTGGTTCCACCGATACAAAACTACATTAACACAACCATCGCATTTTAGTGGAGCACCACTAGCAGTTTGCAAATATACTTTTCTGTTTTGCAATTTTGGTTTGTTTTTGAATTGATCAGAAATGCGATGATGCATCAATGAGCATTCTGCTCCAGTGTCTACAAGAGTTCTAAACTTTTGCTTATCAATTCTAACTAAGCAAGAATTTGGACCACCTGAAATATTAATTTTGAATTTCTGTTGAGAATAGTTTCTTAATGTCTTCACAACTCTTACTAGTTTTCCTGGTTTATCGGTCTTCCATGGCCAATTGGTGGTCAAGTACATTTTTTCTCTTTACAGTCCTTACTGATGTGGCCTGTCTTACCACAGTTCCAACATTTGATATTATTTATCCTTTTAAATCTTCGACCTCTCGAAAGGTCGACCTCCATGGGTTCATAATGACTGGTACCCGATGCTATGTTAACTCCCAATTCTAAGATTTAGTTCATTTACTGCTACGGCTATGGCAGCCTGCAAAGTAATTGGTTGGTCTCTTTAGATCTTCATTTTGAGATCATCATTCACTAATCCATCCACAAAAATATCTTTCCCAGCCATATTGGGATAAGTGCTAATGAAGAGGCAGATAAAGCTGCCAAGGACGCATTATCACTAGAAATTTTACCTTTTAAAGTTCCTTTTAACGATTTTAAACCATTGATAACTTTATTCAAAATGTGTGGCAGTAATCCTGGAGCGATCCAGCCAATCAAAACAACAAACTTTTCAACACTAAACCAGGACTAGGCAAATTGCTTCTAGGATTGCGGACAAATCGCCGCGAAGAAATTGTCTTGGCCCGTCTTCGCACTGGACATTCATAGGAAACGCACTCTTATCTCTTGAAAGTAGAAGAAGAGCCTCAGTGTATACCCTGCAATGCACCTTTTACTATGAAACATATACTTGTCGACTGTGTAGATCTTGCACCTATAAGACAAAAGTTTTTTATGTCGACAGTATGACGACCTTGTTCGATACTGTAAAGATCGAGTCCGTTGTTTATTTTCTGAAAGAGATACATCTCTATAAAAAGATATAATTTTAGGTTCTTTTGACCGTTCTTGTTTTAGATGCTTACTTTTAACTCTAATTATATTGTGTTCACAACTTAGATTTCACGATTTCATAATACTTTTGTTTGATCGCTTTGCATTGCATTACTTGTAGGTGCGCCCAATATGACCACTGTTGTCGACGGGCCATGAAACCCCATTCATTCATTCTTTCATTCACAAAAATATCTCTAAGATTTCTGTCAGCCGCATTACCCCCTTCATCCCCATATGCGTCTTCGGCTAAAGTCAAAATCCTACCTGCATAATTATGAATGGTTTCATCTTGTTTTTGTTTGACCCTTCTTAACATTGACAATGCCATTTGCGGATCGGTAACATCCGAAAACCTTACCGCTTATCGTTTTTTAGTTGTGCTCGGGTACATGCTGCATTAACATTCATGTACCTGTGGATGAATCCAGACACTGTAACCCCCCCCCCCCCCGACGTTTGATACGCGATCATTTTTTTTCTATCATCATGGAGCTGCAACCAGACTCAATCAGAGCCAAATCTAAATCTACTTTCAAACTCCCAATACAGAATGCAAGGCTTTGACGGCATTGTGTTCTCACGCACACCATCATTCCAGTTTACAGTTAGGAAGCCATAACCCAAAATAATATGTCCGAATTTGATGAATGCACCAAAACTTAGGAGTCCAATAAACAACTTGACCTTAAGCATTTCGAAAGGTCTCTCTGACATTTTAGATTCAACTATGCAAAACAAACATGTGACCAGTGCCAAAACTGTAAACACATTGACAGTAAACAAAATCCACCTGTTGTTTAATGTTAAATTATACTTGAATGGTGTCCAACAGACGCAACCATGTAGAAATGCATGTAGAACGGCAAGTCTTCCAGTTAACTAGTACTAGCCCGAAATTAACTTATATCAACTATTTAGTTTTATAACTAATTAACTAACCTCATAATAATTTTGGCAGGTCACTATGTTACATCGTTTTTTTCGGCCGAGTTAAAGGCCATAGATCTGGCACTTGGTCATATAAAAGACAACGGTTACTGGCGTTACATTATTTTTTCCGATTCGTATTCAAGCACTTAAGTACGAGAAAACGGAAAAGCCGCTTTTGTTAAAAGACAAAATATCCAAAATCTGTGAAAAGCATGAGCTAATGTTTTGTTGGCTTACCACTCATATTGGCATTTGTGGTAATGAGGAGGCAGATAGAGCTGTCAAGGAGGTATTATCACTCGATGTTTTACCGTTTAAGGTGGGTTTTAACGATCGATTTTAAACCACTTATTAATGTTTCTATTCAAGATGTCTGACAAATCAAAACAGTAAATTATTTATTATCAAGCCAAATATAGGTGAATGGCTTCCAAGTTTGCGGTCAAACCGCCGAGGAGAAATTGTTTTGGCCCGTTTGACAATAGGCCATAAAACATGACGCATTCGTTCTTTCTGAAAGGAGAAGCAGCTCCGAATTGAATACCATATAATACAATTATAACAGTCTAGCATTTACTAGTAGACTGTATGGATTTATCGGAGACAAATACTTTCAGGCTGACAATTTGGAGATACTTTTTGATACTGTGAAGTTGGAAGTCCTTTTTCGAATTTTTAAAGGAAATTTACTTTTTCAGAACATGTATTTGACTGATGCATCAAAACTGATAGAACAGAACTTAAAGAACGAATTTGTGCAAACACCTCCCGTATGACTAGCATGTAGGAAATTGAATATGAATTCAATTTAGTCAGAATTTTGTTTCAACAACATTTTGTTTGCTTGCTCAAATTGCTTAACTTCAAGTGAGGCTGTTTTTGCAGCTCTCTGGCTTGCAGTGATTCCCTCTGGACCACTATTAGCATCTTTACAAGTAAACTACCCTCCCTCTTAGGCTCAGTATTTATGATATTGTGCTTATTCATAACTGTTGATGACTCAGTTTGATGCTTTAATGAACTTTCATGCTCGAGAGACAGACTGATCTTGGAAAGTTTGTCCAGCAAAAGATTAGATTCTTCTCATGAACAGAACCAATATACACTCTACTATCATAATCTTCTGAAAATTGGAGATATTAGTTTACATTTTCTACACAATTAACCAATTTGACTTCAACACTTTTATTAACACTAAGCTTGCTTATCAGATTCTATCAGTTTCTGAACTTACTTGAATTCCCTCTTTCAGTCCGAAATGGCCTAATTCAGCCCCTTTTTTGTGAGTTTTCTAGTTCTTGGTTCTTAACAAGTTTGTTCATGTTGTTGGTTGATGGGTTCATCTCCCAATTTCTGTTCAGACATTTTAACACAGAAGTCTGTGGTATTCATACAAGATGAAACGACTTTAAAGAACGTTAAGGTAACGCACACAGGAGCTTTCACTCTTAAAGGAGTAGTTACTTGCCAAGGAGTTTTCACTGTCGTGGACAAGGGTAAAGAGGAATAAGGAGCTCAACTGAAGTAAAGTAAACAACGTCTTTTATGATACTATTACGAACTGTAAAGACATAAATTTCTTCTATATCCTTTACGTCTTCAACTATCTTCTACTTGAAAACTGAAAAACAGAGGGACAGAAAGACCCAATTAAATGACTAACCTTAAATGCAGAAATTAGACTTAAAACATTATTCTAAACAAATGTGGACAACTATAATTCATAAAATGAAAGTAATAAATATATTTGGTGTATAATTACATCCTTAGCCCATTGTAATGGGGTTTAGATAACCACCTGTCCACGCAAAAGCAATACCCGAGTCTATTGACCAAACATGAACCATTTTCAATCTAGTTACCCACTGACCTAGTTTTTTTTTATCGGACATTACCCATTATCAAACACTTTCGAGATATCAATAAGACAAACATTCTGACCAAGTTTCATGAGTATTGGACTGAAAATGTGGACTACAGCTTACAATAGGTTTTTTCTAAGATTTGACCAAGTGACCTAGTTTTGGACCCGACAATTACCCATTATCAAAGTCTTATGAGACATCTTCAAAACAAATATTTTGACCAAGTTTGAAGAGTATCAGGCTATAGTGTAAACAAGCTTTTTCTAATATTTGACCCAGTGACCTAGTTTTTGACTCCACATCACCCATTTTCAAACTCATTCAAGGAATCACCAAGACAAATATTATGAAGAAGTTTCAGGAGTATCGGACTGAAAATGTGTCCTCCAGAGCATACACAAGGTTTTTATAACATCTGACCTATTGACCTAATTTTTGACCCGACATGGCCCATTTTCAAACTCATTCAAGATATTATCAAGGCTAACATTCTGACCAATTTGCAAGAGTGTAGGACTGTGGCATCAAGAGCGTATACAAGGTTTTTCTAAGATTTGACCTAATGACCTAGTTTTGACCCGACATGACCTTTTTTCAATTCTGACCAACTTTCAAGAGTTTTGGACTGAAAATGTGGCCTCTAGAGCGTACACAAGTTTTTTTTTTCTTTAAGATTTAACTTAGTGATGTAGTTTTTGATCCGATATGACCCATTTTCGAAATCGTCCGAGATATCGAGGCAAACATTCTGACAAACTTGCATGAGTATCAGACTGAAAATGTGGCCTCGAGAGCGTACTTGAGGTTTTTATATTTGACCTAGTGACATAGTTTTTCACCCGACATGACCCAATTTCGAACTCGTCTGAGATTTTATCGAGGCAAACATTCTGACTAAGTTCTACGAGTATCGGAAAAAATGTGGCCTCTAGAGCGTACACAAAGTAAAAAGTTGACGACGGACAAAGCACTATCACAATAGCTCACTCTGAGCACGTCATGCTCAGGTGAGCTAAAAACATGAATAAATCTAAAACTTTACAATTTAGACGGGCAGCGCTCCACGGCAATGTACATTTTGTATTTATTTTCGATTTTTAGCTCCACTGGCCGAAGGCCAGCGAGCTATTGTCATAGCGTTGTGTCTGTCGTGCGTCCGTAAACTTTTTCTTTAAAAAACTTCTCCTCAGAAACTGTTGACTGGATTTTTACCAAATTTCACAGGAATGTTCCTTAGGTGGTCCTCTTTCAAATTCCTTCAAATAATTGTGTTCCATGAATAATTCTGGTTGCCATGGCAACCAAAGTAAAAAACCTTTGAAAATCTTCTCCTCCCAAACCGCTAAATGGATAGCATTATTTTTTGCAGGAATGTTTTTTTACATAGAGGTCTACAGAATTCCTTAAAAAAAAAGATCCGTCAAAAATCATGGCTTTTATGGGAGACTCATTTTCCTTTTATGGTGCCCCCAGCCGGACGGGGGGTAGAATTCGCCGGCTGCCGTCCTCCAGAGTGGTAAGACCCCACCAATGGACCCGCCTGTTTGCCGTGGGTGGAGACTCGTAAGCCGGAAAAGAGGGTCCTGGCAGTTGAGGGGAGCCCAGGGATCTCCAGCTCTTCAACACACTGCTTCGGCCTCGGCTTCGGTGTAAACGAGAGCCTAGATCGGCCCGGTCTAGTGCAATCGGCTGGTCGTTTTAAGATTGGGCACATTTCATGTATATCTATAATGTGTTGGTGGAGCTGTGCGGGAGGAGGGCATCTGTATCCCGAATGCAGATGCCTCTTTCCTGCATACATCATGCTTTACTGCCTGAAACTCAAAATTTCTGAACCTAAAGCAAACTTGGAATATTAGATACCTCTTTTCCAATTTCATTTTCATATGTCATCTGGTCTTCATTCTCGATGGAATAATCCAATGTGCTAAACTCAAAATTATTGTTTGCTTGAAAAGTGCCTTTTTACCTTTTACTTTGATACGTACTTTAAAGTCCTGGTCTTATATAGGCTTATGGGCTAATTGGGAGATGTGGATTTTTCGTTGAGACTTTGACTGCCATGGCAAATCCCTGATCTGGGGGACTACCCATGTTCTTTCCTTGTCGCTCCAACTTATTCATGGCATCTGAGTATACCATCTGTGTAACCCTGGTATGGAGAGCTGGATACCCGCTCTGTAAGCCATATCCCCTCGTTGGAATCCGCGGTGGGTGGGGTCATAGATGATGAACGTAATAAACTCAAATATGGATCCTCAAACAAAAAAAAGAACACGTGACCAATTAGATGCAGACTCGGAAACCCCTCAACCGACATCGACTTCTTCTTGCTTATCGAATCAACTGTTCTTGACCAGCCATTAAGTAAACTTTCCATCCAAATGCTCGCCTCATGTAAGTTTGAACACCTCTCGAGGAATCATTCGTTGTCCGGATCTTGCCGGCGTTACAGAAACTGAAATCGTTGAAGGGCTTGCAAAACAAAAGGTAACAGGTGCTAGAAGAATCACGGTTTTCCGAGATGGTGTAAAAAGGGAAACAAATACTATTGTGCTCACTTTTAACACTGCTATTTTGCCCAAAACCCTAAAAGTTGGTTATCTGAACGTTGGAGTTGAGCTATATATCCCCAATCCTCTCCAGCGTTATACATGTTTTAAGTATGGCCACCACGAGCGCAAATGCAAGAAATCTGCATCGGAGAGTTTGTGTAAACACTGTGGAGAACTGGCAAGTACACATGACCTATTCAAAGTTAACTTTTTATCTTGTAAACAAGGTTGCTTCTTTATTATTTCTCATCTGTTTCAATGTTTCATAGTATAACTTAAAGTAGATGCATGATTTTATATGTGAGTGCGCCCAATATGACCTAAGTTTTCGATGGGCCATAAAACACCATCCATTCATTCATTAAAAATTGTTCACGAAATTTGATTCCGTTGAAAACTGTGGTTGCCATGGCCATGGCAACCAAGTGGAATTTTCTAAGACATTCTTTAAAAATCGTCTTCTCTGAAACCGCTGGCTAGATTTTGAAATAATTTCACAGAAAAGTTCCTTGGGTGAACCTTTTCAAAACTTGTGCGAAAAATTTTGATCGATCAAGAAACATGGCTCCGGTGAATGGGGGCTACTTGCACTATACAGGAATGAAGAAATTCTTCTCTGAAACCCCTGGTCAGATTTTGAAATAATTTCACAGCGATGTTCTTTGGTTGACCCGTTTCAAAAACTGTTTGCGAAATTTTGATCAGTCAAGAAACATGGCTCTGCTAAAAGGGGGCTACTTGTACTATGCAGACATGAAGAAATTCTTGAAAATTATTCTTCTCTGAAACGTCTGGTCAGATTATAAAATAATTTCACAGCAATGTTCTTTGGGTGACCCTTTTCAAAAATTGTTCGCAAAATTTTAATCCTTGCTCTGGTGAATATGGGCTACTTGCACTATGCGGACATTAAGAAGTTCTTGAAATTTCTTCTTCTCTGAAAAGGCTGATCAGATTTTAAAATAATTTCACAGCAATATTCCTTGGTTGACCCTTTTCAAAAGCTGTTCGAGAATTTTGATCCGTCAAGAAACATGGCTCTGGTAAATCTGGGGGCTACTTGCACTATACGGAAATTAAGAAATTCTTAATAATTCTTCTTTACTGAAACTAATGGTCAGATTTTGAAATGTTTTTTACAGGTGACCTCTTGAAATTTGCTTGGCAAAATAATGATATTGGTTCCAATGTTCCAATATTTCAACACAAAATTAAAAAAATATATATATATGGTCCTCTCAAAAATTTAGGTAAGCGATCTAGGGCCATCTTGGCCTCTTGTTTCCTTTTTTCTTCTTCTTGGCGTCGTTTTTCAGCTGTCGTCGACTGAACTTCCAAATATTCTAAAACTTTCGACATTTTATTATTTTTTTCTGCTTTTTCTCTTCATACATTCTTCTTTAGGTCTATTGCTCTTTCTTTTTTTCCCCTGGCATTGCGGACTTGTTCTGGAAAGTTGCACGTCTGTCTGAGAAGTGAATTCTTTAGTTTTCCTAGGAATGATAGAAGAATTGTCCAAGGAACAATAGATTGTATCCATAGCAGATTTGAAAGTGTGTATGAAAATGAAATATTTCTTTCCTGTCATGTATTTGACTAAAAACTAGCCAGACATTCTAGAAGCCCTTATGCAATATGGCTATTATGAGCGAAATACACTTCAGAGGCATTTCTTTGTGATTGTAGACAATGCAGGCTGTGACCTTGATAGGGATCACTCTGAATTTAAAATGTTTTAAAACTGTACATATCTAGGAACCAGCATTTCCGAATAGTACATCCTCTGGCAACATGGCAAAGGGTCAGTCAAGAGGACTCTGATAGAGGATATTATGAGAACATACTTAAACTAGTTCATTTGACTAGTATGTTTCCCCTTAGCAATGCTTCTTGTGAAAGGTCTTTTTCAACTATGAAGAGAGTGAAGTCTGACTGGAGATGTCGTTTGGGCCCAAATACTCTAGACCAGCTATTGAGAATAGCTTTGATAGGACCCAAGCTGAATGACTTTGATCCAAGGCCAGCTATTAGTACATATCTAGGAACCAGCACTTCCGAATAGTACATCCTCTGGCAACATGGCAAAGGGTCAGTCAAGAGGACTCTGATAGAGGAGATTATGAGAACATACTTAAACTAGTTCATTTGACTAGTATGTTTCCCCTTAGCAATGCTTCTTGTGAAAGGTCTTTTTCAACTATGAAGAGAGTGAAGTCTGACTCGAGATGTCGTTTGGGCCCAAATAAACTAGACCAGCTATTGAGAATAGCTTTGATAGGACCCACGCTGTATGACTTTGATCCAAGGCCAGCTATTAGGTGGTGGTGGCTAAGTGGCCAAAATCAGAAAACACAGAAGTTTAACTTTCAATGCTAGTGCAAATTTAAAGACAAAAGTTTGGTTACAATCATAGTTAATGTCTTCACGATCTTCTTAAACCTTCATCTCAAGTCAGTGATAATTAATACATGTACATATTCAACTCTATACCAAATGACAAAGTGCTAGACATGTCCAAACTGAAGGCATTTGCAGATTAAAAAAATCATGCAGATGGTTTCTGTCTTTAAAATGGTAGGAAACAATGTGGGAAAAGGAGAACTTGCTGATTACCAGCTTCTTTTCTCACAATGTTTTGAAGAATTCTTTTCTCAGGCTAGTAAAAACTCATGGTTCTTTGGTGAAGTTTTAATATAAAATTAAAAGAGATGTTTTAACGTTGCCTTATTTCTCTAATTCACCTGAAAGCTTTAGCAAAAAAGGAGTTTCAAAAACAAAATTTCTTGGACAAAAAAAGCAAGTCCTGAAAAAAAGCAACTTGCTAAAATTTGCAAGTGAATGAAAAAAATGAAATTCGAGCCCTGATTGGTATCTTGAAAATAGATACATTTCTGTTTCAAAACCTCAGAAATTTCATCGAATGCCTTCTTTCTCTTCAAGTTACAGTCATCAATTCTTATTTGTCTCTTTTTGTATTCACTAAGTATGAGCTTCGTAGCGGCTGAGGTCCATCTCATCTTTTGGCGTATCTCTTAACTTTAACTTGATTGTCGATCTCCCTCTATCTGTATTTTCACCAGTAAACATGCAAAACCCGTTTCGTCTCAAAGTACCACTTTTCTACCAGAATCCATGTTTTCCCCAGCTGAAAATACATAGAAAAAATGACTAACAAAAGACAAAGAGCATAAAAAATGAGCACAAAATGATCTCAAACATAAAAACAGCTTTGCTGCAGGATCTTGCAAGAAGCAAGGTACTCGACAGTCTCATGTCTCATTACAAATGTTGTTTCGTTCAATTTCTTAAGCTGTTCTGAACAACATGTAGAGAAAATTATAACTGCAACTTGTTTGACACATGCTATTGGTTGCTAATGACATGAATTTTGTCGGAAGACATTATCACAAAACAAGAGGACCATGATGGTCCTATATCGCTCACCTGAGTATATTTGTAACTTATATGGTTTATCAAAGGCAGGCTATTAATTCTTTTCAAATAAGGCATACCCTGGGGTTTGTCACAAGAAGATGTTTACAGATTTTCTTCTTTGTCTTTGGCCAGTGGAGCAAAGAACTGCTGCTTATCATCAATTTTTCTCTTCACAGTGTCTTGTTCCCTTTTTGCCTTCTAGTTTAATCAGCTACTAGACGACAACATTTTAGACTGGTCCAAACTGAAACAAATTGCAGACGACATTTTAAAGTGTATTTAAAATGAAAAATAAGTGATCTATATGGTAGAAAAGATTGTGAGAAAGGAGAAATTGCTTGTTACAAACAATTTCTCCTTTTTAGATGGAATTGATTTTAAAAGATTTCTTTCTATGATTCTATGTAAAACAGTGTGCACCAGGGCACAGAGCCCAAAATATGACCCAAAGGGGATAATTTTAATCATTTTTATAAAGAGTTACTAGATGATGCTACATGCAAAATATGAATGCTCTAGCCCTTGTGGTTTGTCACAAGTAGATTTTAAAGGATTTCCTTCCTTGTTTCCATGTAAAATAGGGTGCGTCCGGGCAGAGCCCAAATATGACCGCAGAGGGATAATTCTAGCAATTTTGGTAGAAGATCAGCAGATTATGCTACATACCAAATATGAATGCTCTAGCCATTACGGTTTGTCAGAAAAAAAAAATTAAAGGTTTCCTTGTTTGTTTCTATGTACAATAGGGTGCGCCTGGACAAAGCCCAAATATGACCATAGGGAAATAATATTAACAATTTTGGTAAGGGGTCACCCAATGATGCTTCAAACAAAAAATGAATGCTCTAGCTGTTATGGTTTGTCACAAGAAGTTTTTGAAAGATTTTAAAACGGGGTGCACCCGGGCAGAGCCCATATATGACCGCAGAGGGATAATTTTAACAATTTTGGTAGAGGATCATCAGATAATGATACATACCAAATATGAATGCTCTAGCCGTTATTTGTCATCAGAAGATTTTTTAAAGATTTTCTTCGTTGTCTCTATGTAAAATAGAGTGCGCCCGGGCAAAGCCGAAATATGACCCCAATGGGAATGATTTTAACAATTTTGGTAAGGGGTCACCCAATGATGTTTCAAACAAAATATGAATGCTCCCGGCCTTATGGTTTGTCACAAGAAGATTTTTAAAGACTTTAGAAATAGGGTGTGCCCGGGCAGAGCCCAAATATGACCGCAGAAGGATAATTATAACAATTTTGGTTGAGGATCATCAGATAATGCTACATACTAAATAGGAATGTTCTAGCCATTATAGTTTGTCAGAAGAAGAAGTTTTAAAGATTTCCTTCTTTGTTTCTATGTTAAATAGTGTGCGCCCGGGCAAAGCCCAAATATGACCCCATGGGAATGATTTTAATAATTTTAGCAAGGGGTCACCCAATGATATTTCAAACAAGATTTTTTTCGATTTTCAGCCATTTTGTTGCTATGGCAACCAGAGTTTTTGATTGAATTAAATTCTTTTAACAATTGTCGTAGAGCTTCACCCAAGGAACATTCCTGCCAAGTTTTATCAAGATTGGCCATCTGGTTTTGGAGAAGATTTTTAAAGAAATTGTTAACGGGCGGACGGACAGATGGACGGACGAAGACCGATCACAATAGCTCCCCTTGAGCACGTTGTGCTCAGGTGAGCTAATAAGTATCTGTATTTTATAGGTTTTTTATACCAAAAATCCAGTTCCAGTAAATCCCATCAAGATTCAGTACTTTAAAGATGAAGAGCTGTTTGTAGTAGGGGAAGAACATCAAAATGGAAATACCCAAACATAAAATGTAAATTAATAAATACTTGCTATTTCACAAATTATTTCCATTGCATTCGGAAATGTAACAAAGATGAGTTGCACTTAAGATAAAATTAAATGTCCAACTGGTGGCTGTATATTGACAACAGTTTCTCAGAAGATCTGATTGTTTTGTAAGCTTACTTTGAGCTCAAAGTGCTCAAGGTTAGCTATTGTGCTTGTTCATTGTCCGTCGACATTTCAAAGGTCTTCTCTGCAGAAACTATTGGGGCAATCTTAGAGGAATTTCAAGTGCAGCCTTCCTAGGGTTGTGGGAAAAAAGACTGTTCATATTATCTAGGCCATGTGGCCAGTATGGCCACAACTGCCATATATGTTTAAAACTTAAAAATCTCCTTCAGAACCATACGTTGGATACTGTTAATATTTGGTCTATAGCATCCTTTTCCCTAGCACTTTAAAGATTGTTCAAATTTTGACCATAGACTGACCCTTACCTTTTCACAGGAAAGTCAGATACATGTACTCGGTAGTCAATGAAAAATCCCTTCTAAGGAGGAAATGGACTTCGCATGCTAAAGCTTTTTGCTTATCTCGATAATTTTCCTTGTGGCTTTCGTTTTCTTCTTTTCATTGACTCCTAGTATATATGCATATTGGAAACTCTGAGAATCTTCTTCTGAGACTACCCTGTTTGAACTTCGCTTCAGCTATTGTGACTGTCAAAGAAAAAACATGGTGGGGTAGGTCACTTTTTTGTCAGGTGCCACACAAAGTGTAATCGTTCATACAGATACTTGAAATCATGGTTTGGCAAATTCGAGAGATGAGGAAGAGTGTCGGTCAGTAGTACACAAGCCATTTTCTCCCGAATCAGTTTTTTATCTGCAACGCCAACAACAAGAGGTAGGTTTATTAGCTCACCTGAGCACGAATCGTTCAGTGAGCTGTTATTGGAACCTCACATTCTGTCCGTCCAGCGTCCGGTTATATTTCCTTTTTCACACTCTAGCATCTACAAATATCAACCAATCAACACCAAACTTGGTCAAAGAATATATGACCCTAAGATCTCGGATCAGTTCGATTATGGGTCTAATCGGACCAGAACATCTTGAGTTATTTGCCCTTGAATTTGAAAAATTGCTATATTTGACTTTGTTTACACTAGCATCTACATATATCAACCAAACTTGATCAAAATATATATGATCACAAGATCTCGGATGACTTTGATTATAGGTGTAATCCGACCAGAACGACTGGAGTTATTTGTCCTTGCAATAGAAAAATTGCAATATTACGCTTTGTTTGCTTTCTAGCATCTACAAATATCAACCAGTCAGCACCAAAGTTGGCCTAAATATATATGACCGTAAGATCTTGGATGATTTTGATTATGGGTGTAATCAGATTAGAACGACTGGAGTATATTGCCCTTGAATTCGAAAAATTGCTATATTTGACTTTGTTTACACTAGCATTTACAACTATTAACCAATCGGTACCATACTTGGTCGAAATATAAATGACCATAAGATCTCGGATGAGTTCGATTATGGGTGTAATCGGATCAGAACAACTGGAGTTTTTTGCCGTTGGTTTAGAAAAAAATGCTTTATTTCTAGCATCTACAAATATCAACGATCAGTACCAAACTTGGTCAAAAAATATATGACCAAGATCTCGGATGCGTTTGATAATTGGTGTAATCAGACCAGAACTGGAGTTATTTGCCCTTGGATTATACAGTACACTAGGATAGTTCTTCGTCTGGAGCATAAATTTGTCATCTCCAGTCTGATTGACTTGAAACGTTGCATTTGTGTTTGTTGCAATAATACAGAGTGCAGAGTGAAAGAACCATAACTCTACCTCATACTGTCTATGAATTATTTCTTTTTGATTGTTATTTTTACAGCATTTCTACTTGTCTGGTATATAACTTTGTCATCTACAGCCTGGACATCCTCAAATTGGATATGCATAATTGTTGAAAAATTACGGGTGCAGTGCACAAGAATCATAACTCTTCCTAGCACAAATTTAGAGTTATAGGTTACTTTACGAACTTAAAAAGTGTCCCTCGTCCCTTTTATCGATATGAAGCTTCAATCTGTAGTCTTTTAGTTTACCAATACAATCATAACAGTCAAACAGATCTTGAATTATGTCTGTATCAGGATGCAGTTACTCCATGGATACTCGTTTCTACGTATTGCTTGTAGAAGCCTTTGGAAAATATTGTGGCAAAAGGTGAAATTGCTCGTGACGAGCAATTTCACCTTTTGTCACAATGTTTTCTATGCTATCAAAAGGTGTCATATACCCATAAAAAAAAGGCTTCATCTTTGCTGTTATTTTGGGTCAATTAGAGATACCATAGAAATGCATTATGGGGTAAAGGGTTAACAGTCATAACTTAATAGCAGTATCTCTTCCTAATAAAGCTGGTCCTTTACCGTCAAATACATACTCCATCTGGTGCATTGACACCGCCTGTAGTTGAGACCATCGTCGTAAATTTACCAAGAAGTTTCAGTGACTCCCTTGCGCCATAAGTATACAGTTTCTTTGATGTTTACTCAACTTTGCACCATATCTGATTGGTTTTGCAACTTTTTCAAAAGATCTTTATCAATGATTTTGACTGAAGCACCACTATCAACCACAAAATCCACAGACTGTTTGTCAAGTATAATTTTCACCATACTGTCTTTCAATTTACTATTTACTTCAAAGGTATATTTCTGTTTAGCATCGTCGGTCTCTTCTACAGTATTAACGTTCTTACTTTTAACCTTTTCTCCTTTTTCCCTTTTGCTGTGTCTCAGAATGCTTAGTCTTTATTCTGCAATTTGACGCAAAACGCCCAATATGTCCACAATCGTTACCCTTTTGTCACAAGCCGGGCAGTTCTTATCACAGGCCTGAGACTGAGGCCGAAAGGAAAAAATCTGAAAATGGAAGGGGGGACTGGGGTCCTCCCCCAGTGGGGGTTGAGGGGGCAGCGCCCCTCATGGGGGGTCTAGGGGGGCGAAGCCCCCCAGCCGCAAAATGAAAATAGCATTTCAGACGTGCTTAAACTTTACCTCCTGAGGGCTCTGTAGTGTTCCCATTCCATGGCAAAAAATCAAAAAAACGTAAGTAAATCCTGGCAAAAAAAAAAAACCCAAGTAAATCCCAAGTCGACATCTAAAAAAAAAAAAAATGGCGATAGTGGTCCCTTAGGCCGAAGCCATCTTCGTTTTTTCCCCAACCCTTTTATTAACCTATGGACTATAGGGGACAGAGTGGGTGGGGTAAGAAATTTATACCCACTCTCAATTAAAATGTGAAGAAGACAGATCAAGACAGATGCCCAAAATGATAGCTAACTTGGTAAGCTGTAATTTGTTTGACGAGTCTTTAACTGTCCATGAGTGGATTTTCATATGACAGTGGCACTCCAATGCCATCTAGCGGGAGATAATGCCCGCGTGATGCGTAATTCACTTCCTTCTGACACATAGTGCAATACGCTATACTCGCAGTAAACAGCTTCTTAATGAACGGTCCAAGCAACTGTCGTGCAACCTCGAATTCCATCCATTCACATTTAAAAATATTCTTTACTCCCCGTGTCAATTGCTTTCACATCGTCGTTTCCACGCTCTGGAAACCTGGACGCCGCCATTTTGAAGGAAGCAGTCTCCAGTTTTGGAGGAAGACCTCTCCTAAATGGAGGTACTATTTATACACAATAGCCGTGCGTTTTTTACCAAAGCTCGAGTCCGATCGTTTTTAAAACCCCTCCGCGTCTCTCTCTCTGTTTAACACCCCACCCCCTCCCCTTTCTCAAATTTTCTCATCGGATCTGCACAAATCACAAGACCTCGTCAGCCGTCAGAAAAATCGGAAATCCGCCGAAAATCGGAAAAATCTCATGCCTGTTATCAGTGCTGATATGTCCCAACTTACCACATCAATAACAAGTTGCCTTAGATTTAGAAACAACAGTAACAGTTTCTGATGCAGTTTTCAAGGGTCCATTTGGGCTCTGGGCTTTTTAAAGCCTGAGCTATAGTTTTCAACTGGTCAAGTGTCAAATCTCCGCCTCTTTCTAAGAGCCTTGTTCTAAGTTTGTGCGACCTACATTTTTCAATAACTGGTTCCCTAATCTGTTCATCTTCATTGACAAATTCACATAGTTTGGTCTGTTGTGTCAGTCTTATTACATACTGTTCCACTGACTCATTCCTAATATGAAAACCATCAAATTATGTATGTATTATAACTGTTTACCTGATACGGCATGTATTGTAACTGTTTACGTGATACTGCGTGTATCATAATTCCACTTGGTCTCATATTTGCATGTGTTTGTAAATCACCAATTTGTCCATTTTAACTGTTTATGTTTTGTGTGTTTTAGTCCCTAGTCTAATACAGGCTCATGGGCTAATTGGGTTGTGTGGACTGATTGGTTGAACATTGGCTTGCGTGGCTGCTTCCTCATCTCGCGTTGTTGCCACGCATCCTCCTTTCCGGATTTTTTAGTTTACATGGCCCGAGTGTATCATTTGGGAAACCCTGACATGCAGAGCTGGATACTCCGCTCTACTTGCTATGTCCCCTTAAGTATGAATCCACGGTGGGTGGGGACCACGATTGATGCGTTTGAAATACCAAACCATGAATCACCCAAATAAAGAAAACGAACGCATGAACATCAGGAAAACGACTGTTCTTGTTGAATCGACGAAGGGCTTTCCCCGGTTTGTCGTGATTAAATCCTGCCGAACAACCTTTGACCAAGCTTTCACTATTCATTATTGAGAAAGTTTTAGTTTCGATTGCAGAATCGCAAAACTCAGAACTGGCGGTCTTTTGGTGAGGTAGAAAAACCTCAACATGCAAAAAGTCTGCTCGGGCTAAAGCAATTTCATAATATACCTTCAAAGTGCTCAGCACATGACTCTCTGAAATTCTTCAAGGGGTATAATTAGCTATCCTGATTTGGCCGGAGTTGAAGAGCAAGAGATTGTGTCCGAACTGTCAAATCAAAATGTAGTCGAAGCTAGACGAATCCGTGTCTCCTGATAACGTCAGGCGAGACACAAATTCAATCATCCTGAAATTTAACACGGCAATCCTTCCAAAGACACTAAAATTCGGATATTTGAAAGTGCCAGTTGACGTTTACATTCCGAACCCTTTGCAATGGTACAAGTGCTTTAAGTTCGGACACCATGAAAGGCAATGTAACGCCGACGAACATTGTTAGCGATGCGGTACAAATGAAGTGGAGACCTTCCATCTTGATTCTTGTAACAAACCCATGAAATACATGAATTGTGGTGAAGATCATTACTTAACATCCCGCACTTCCAAAGTCTGGCAAAGAGGGAAGGAAATTATAACGACAAAACAGCTAGAGAGCTTATCATTTGCAGAAGCACGCAAGAATGTGGATGCATGTCATGCATTGGGAGCATCATACTCCAGCGTCACAGGACGGGGGGTAGAATTCGCCGGCTGCCGTCCTGCAGAGTGGTAAGACCCCACCAATGGACCCGCCTGTTTGCCGTGGGTGGAGACTCGTAAGCCGGAAAAGAGGGTCCTGGCTGTTGAGGGGAGCCCAGGGATCTCCAGCTCTTCAACACACTGCTTTGGCCTCGGCTTCGGTGTAAACGAGAGCCTAGATGGGCCCGGTCTAGAGCAATCGGCTGGTCGTTTTTAGATCTGGGCATTATAAGTTTATACCCAGACTTAGTAAATACCTCGAATGGTTTCAAAATCTATGCTCACTGCACGAACTTGAAAAGTTCTTTTTCATGCTGCATGTATCCTAAGCACTCTATCTAAGTTATTGCATGTATTCATACGCTGTCAATTTCTTCAAATTACCAGTTTTTACTTTGTTAAACAGGTTTTAGTCCCTAGTCTAATATAGGCTCATGGGCTAATTGGGTGGTACGGATTTCGTGATTGAGGCAGTAGCTTCCATGACCTTTCTCTGATTCCCAGGAATTGGTCATGTCTGCTGTTTGTCGCCTTGCCTTATCCTTGCTGTCCGAGTATATCATCTGGGTAACCCTGGCGTGGGGAGCTGGATATCCGCTCCGTACTCCATGCCCCCTAGTTGGGCTCCGCGGTGGGCGGGGACCACGGATGATGAACATTAAAAACCCAAACATGGATCACCAAAACAAAAAACGAACCCGTGATCAACTGGATGCAGACCTGGAAAATGTTCAAACGACAAATACAACGTTTCCTCGCTTCTTGCTTATTGAGTCAACCGCACCCGATCAGCCACTTTCCAAATTATCTCCTTTTGTGATTGAAAAAGTTTTAGTTGGACTTGCTGGATCGCCAAAATCAGTGAAAAAGTTGAAATCAGGTAATCTTCTCGTCGAAGTTGAAAAGGCTGTTCATGCTAAAACCCTTCTTAAAATCAAGCACTTTTTTAAAATCCCTGCCAAGTGTGTCCCTCACAATAGTTTAAATACATCAAAGGGCATTATACGTTGCCCAGACCTTGCAGGTATTTCTGAACAAGAAATTACGTCAGAACTTTCAGACCAAAATGTTACGGCTGCTAGACGAATTACAATTTTCAGAGATGGAATCAGGAAACCTACCAACACAATAGTACTAACTTTCAACACGGCTATCCTGCCTAAATATTTAAAGGTAGGATATCTTAAAGTTGCAGTGGACCTATATATACCCAATCCACTTCAGTGCTATTGTTGTTTCAAATTCGGGCATCATGAGAGTAAATGCAAATACAATCAAGGTGAAGAATTTTGCCGACAATGTGGCAATTCAAACCTCGTGCACCCAAGCGAAAAATGTGAATTTGGCATTTCTTGCAAGAATTGCAAAGGAGAGCATGTTGCCACGTCAAGGTCATGTCCTGTATGGAAGAAAGAAAAAGAAATTGTAACCGTCAAATACACTGAAGGTCTCTCTTTTCCTGAAGCGAGGAAAATTGTAGAAGCTAGAAATAACATGGGTGTTTCATATGCGTCAGTATCAAAAGCAAATGCACAAAAACTTGTGCAGCGCAGAGATGCTCATACCCAAACAACTGATACTGGTGTACAAACAACAGAAAAATCTTCTACCAGTAATGAAAATGTGCAAGAGAAATCTACAACATCTAGCAAAACCAACCAGAATACTGCATCCAGCCAAATTGTAACAAAAAAGTCAAATATTGCACCGGCAAAGGCTTCAAGCAGCCCTAGCCGAAGAAGAAATAAATCTCCACAGGTCTCATCAGATCGCCTTCCAAAGGGATCTGATGACCCAATTCAACAGCATAACCGCTTCCAATGTCTTGATGAAGACATGGAAGCGGAAGACTCGCAATCAGAGTCAAATACAAATAGGCAAGGCCGAATCATCAAACTGAATAACAAAAAATGAACAAACACATACTTCCAAAACTCTGTGGTATTTTCCTAATTCTCAGTTTTCTTATGACTAACAATATTCTGCAATGGAATTGTCGAAGCGTTAAAGCTAACATCGAGGAATTAAATCTCTTAACTAACGAACAACAGCCAGTAGCGCTTTGTTTACAGGAAACATTTCTGAAACACTCGGACAAGTTTTCTTTGAAGTATCACTCTTGTTACTTGAAAAACTTTACTGATAACGATAAAGCTTCAGGAGGTGTTGCTGTCATTGTGAAAAACAGTGTCCCACACCATAGTGTAACCCTTAACACTACCTTACAAGCCGTTGCGGTAAACATTACTCTCAACAAGACCATTACTTTGTGTTCCATTTATCTTCCACCTAGTTTACCAATAGACGTCAGAAAACTTGATGATCTTGTGGCTCAATTGCCAAAGCCTTTCATTTTAATGGGCGATTTTAATTCCCATCATACATTATGGGGATGTTCAGATGCTAATGGCAAGGGTCATACTATTGAGGATTTTATCACGAAGCACGACTTTGTTCTGCTAAATGATAAGTCCTCAACCTACCTTCATCCTGCTACTGGTTGTTACTCATCATTGGATCTAACAATATGCAGCCCTGGAATTGTTTCAGATTTTAACTGGAAGGTTTGTGATGACCTTCATGGAAGTGATCACTTCCCTATAAAAGTATCAGAAGTAGGACCTTCAGTTCAACAACGTCCTCAACGCTGGCAGCTTCATAAAGCGAATTGGGAACAATTCAGAATTTATTGCGAACAAACAATTCATCCCGGTGCTTTTGAAGATTGTGAAAATCCTGCTGAGCTCTTCACTTCCTTGATTTATTCGGCTGCTGAAAAGTCAATTCCTCGAACTTCGACAAATCCTAAGCACCCAAACAAGCCATGGTTTAATGATGATTGCAAAAAGGCTATAAGAGAAAGAAAATCTGTTCTCAGACAATTTAACCTAAGACCAACCCAGGAAAATCTTTCAAAGTTTAAAATTGCTCGTGCAAAAGCACGTCGGACTATCAAGCAAAGTAAACGTGTTTCTTGGCGACAGTACGTGTCTAGATTAAATTCTGGATCGTCTGTCAAAAAGACATGGCACATGATCCGGAAAATTAACGGCAAAACCTCATCATTAAATGTTGGACACTTAAATGTTGGTGATGATGTCGTCACCTCCAAAGCAGACATTGCAGATGTCTTAGCTGACACCTTTGCAGAGAAATCCTCTTCTTCAAATTATTCGACAGCATTTCAGAAATTTCAAAAAACTACAGAAAAAACAAAGCTAAATTTTAAGTCGAATAACAATGAACATTACAATAAAGATTTCACTGTAAAAGAATTGAAGAAAGCATTAAAGAAGTGTCATGACACTGCTGTTGGATGTGACGACATCCACTACCAGTTCTTGAAACATTTACCATTTCGATCCCTCGACTGTTTACTTCGCATATTTAATCAAGTCTGGCATACTGGTATTCTCCCAGATTCCTGGAAAGAGGCTATTGTAATTCCCATACCAAAACCAGGTAAAGACTCTACGAATCCTGCCAATTATCGTCCTATAGCCTTAACAAGTTGTATTTGTAAAACCATGGAAAGGATGGTCAATGACCAGCTTGTTTGGTTTTTGGAAAAAAACAAACTTATTGCAACCGCCCAGAGCGGGTTTCGTAAACAAAGAGGCACTCTCGATCATTTAGTTCGCTTCGAAACATTTATTCGCGAAGCTTTTATAAAAAAGGAACATGTTGTTTCCGTATTTTTCGACCTCGATAGTGCTTACGATACCACATGGAAGTATGGAATCATGAACGACCTCCATGATTTCGGTGTAAGAGGTCGCCTTGCTTATTTCATTTCGGCATTTTTGAATGAACGTCAATTTAGAGTCCGGGTTGGAGATACTCTCTCAAACCCTCATGAACAAGAAATGGGCGTTCCCCAGGGAAGCATTCTCTCTGTTACACTGTTCAGTGTCAAAATCAACAATATTGTGAAGTCTGTGTGCCCTGGCGTAGAATGCTTTTTGTATGTTGACGACTTCTGTATTTCCTATAGATCCAAGCATATGCATACAATAGAGCGGCAGTTACAGCAAGTACTTAATAATTTAAGTAAGTGGTCAAAAGTAAATGGTTTCAAATTTTCTAAAACCAAGACCAAATGCATGCATTTCTGCCAATCAAGAAAATTACACTTGGATCCTGAACTTACATTAGATGGGGTACAAATTGAAGTCGTTCCTGAATTCAAATTTTTAGGTCTTTTATTTGACTCTAAACTGTCGTTTATTCCACACATCAATTACTTAAGTAATAAATGCCAAAAAGCTCTTAATCTTTTACGAGTTGTCTCCAGCATGGACTGGGGAGCCGACAGGAAAGTCTTACTAAGACTATATAGATCACTTGTCCGTTCCAAGTTAGATTACGGCTGTATCGTATATGGCTCAGCCCGACAATCGTACCTTCGGAAGTTGGATTCTATCCACAACCAAGGTTTACGATTAGCACTTGGCGCTTTCAGGACATCTCCCGTCAATAGCTTGTATGCTGAAGCTAATGAACCATCTCTAAATTTACGCAGGAAGAAACTCTCCTTGCAATATTACTTAAAATTAAAATCAAACTCTGACAACCCAACTCATGAAGTAGTATTTGAACCATTGTACAAGGATGAATTTTTAAAAAGAGAGAAAGTTATACCTCCTTTTAGTTTACGCTGTGAAGCGGATATTAATTGCCTTGATTGTGATCTTGAAGATGTGGCAAGCCATAAGATTTCTGAAGTTCCTTTATGGACTTGCAAAAGTCCAACTTATATTTACAATCTTGCTACAGATAAGAAAGCTACTACAGATCCAATGATTTTCAAAACTAAATTCCTTGAAGTCAAAGAACAATTTTATACTCATGAAGAAATCTACACGGATGGTTCGAAAGATGGGGAAAAAGTTGCTTCAGCTGCCGTCCTAGACGGTGAATTGTATCAGTTCCGGTTACCTAATAATTCGTCTATCTTCTCTGCGGAGTTAAAAGCCATTGACCTTGCCCTCAACCATATTGAACAAGACGGCTATTGGCGATACATTATATATACTGATTCTTTATCAGTTATGCAAGCACTTGAGGGCGAGAAAACGGATAATCCGCTTGTAATCAATCTCCTTGAGAAATTATCCAGATTATGCGAAAGAGCTGATATAGTTTTCTGCTGGCTCCCCAGCCATATTGGTATTAGTGGTAATGAAGAGGCAGATAAAGCTGCCAAGGACGCATTATCGCTAGAAATTTTACCGTTTAAAATTCCTTTTAGTGATTTTAAACCTCTTATTAATAGTTTTATTCATGGTGTTTGGCAAAGATCTTGGAGTGATCCTTCAAATCAAGGAAACAAATTATTCAATATCAAGCCAAATACAAGTGAATGGCTCCCTGGCTTGCGGTCAAACCGTCGAGAGGAAGTTATTTTGGCCCGTTTGAGAATAGGTCATACCCATATGACGCACTCATATCTTCTCAGAGGAGAAGAGCCTCCTGTATGTATCCCATGCAATACATTTCTTTCTGTCAAGCATTTACTGATAGAGTGCACAGATCTTGCACCGTACAGGGATAAATACTTTCATGTTGACAATTTAAAAACTTTGTTTGATACTGTGAAATTAGAATCACTATTCGAGTTTCTGAAAGAAGTTAACCTTTTTAAGAAGATTTAGTTTTACTTTTTTGACATTTCAATTTTTACTGACGGTCTTAAACAGTGTTTATCCTCCTTTAAGGGGTTCTATTAAAATATTTGAGTAAATAGGGAAGCCCTGTTTCTCAACATTTATTTTGTTGTTTAATTTATAAATATTACATTTTAAGGCCTATTGACCTATTCAAAGTTAACTTTTTATCTTGTAAACAAGGTTGCTTCTCATCTATGTCAATGTTTCACAGTATAACTTAAAGTACATGCATGATATTATATGTAAGTGCGCCCAATATGACCTAAGTTGTCGACGGGCCATAAAACACCATTCATTCATTCATTCTTGATTATTGAGTCAACCGCACCCGATCAGCCACTTTCCAAATTATCTCCTTTTGTGATTGAAAAAGTTTTAGTTGGACTTGCTGGATCGCCAAAATCAGTGAAAAAGTTGAAATCGGGTAATTTTCTCGTCGAAGTTCAAAAGGCTGTTCATGCTAAAACCCTCCTTAAAATCAAGCACTTTTTTAAAATCCCTGCCAAGTGTGTCCCTCACAATAGTTTAAATACATCAAAGGGCATCATACGTTGCAGGTATTTCTGAACAAGAAATTACGTCAGAACTTTCAGACCAAAATGTTACGGCTGCTAGACGAATTACAATTTTCAGAGATGGTATCAGAAAACCTACCAACACAATAGTACTAACTTTCAACACGGCTATCCTGCCTAAATATTTAAAGGTAGGATATCTTAAAGTTGCAGTGGACCTATATATACCCAATCCACTTCAGTGCTATTGTTGTTTCAAATTCGGGCATCATGAGAGTAAATGCAAATACAATCAAGGTGAAGAATTTTGCCGACAATGTGGAAATTCAAACCTCGTGCACCCAAGCGAAAAATGTGAATTTGGCATTTCTTGCAAGAATTGCAAAGGAGAGCATGTTGCCACGTCAAGGTCATGTCCTGTATGGAAGAAAGAAAAAGAAATTGTAACCGTCAAATACACTGAAGGTCTCTCTTTTCCTGAAGCGAGGAAAATTGTAGAAGCTAGAAATAACATGGGTGTTTTTTATGCGTCAGTATCAAAAGCAAATACACAAAAACTTGTGCAGCGCAGAGATGCTCATACCCAAACAACTGATACCGGTGTACAAACAATAGAAAAATCGTCTACCAGTAATGAAAATGTGCAAGAGAAATCTACAACATCTAGCAAAACCAACCAGAATACTGCATCCAGCCAAATTGTAACAAAAAAGTCAAATATTGCACCGGCAAAGGCTTCAAGCAGCCCTAGCCGAAGAAGAAATAAATCTCCACAGGTCTCATCAGATAGCCTTCCAAAGGGATCTGATGACCCAATTCAACAGCATAACCGCTTCCAATGTCTTGATGAAGACATGGAAGCGGAAGACTCGCAATCAGAGTCAAATACAAATAGGCAAGGCCGAATCATCAAACTGAATAACAAAAAATGAACAAACACATACTTCCAAAACTCTGTGGTATTTTCCTAATTCTCAATTTTCTTATGACTAACAATATTCTGCAATGGAATTGTCGAAGCGTTAAAGCTAACATCGAGGAATTAAATCTCTTAACTAACGAACAACAGCCAGTAGCGCTTTGTTTACAGGAAACATTTCTTAAAGACTCGGACAAGTTTTCTTTGAAGTATCATTCTTGTTACTTGAAAAACTTTACTGATAACGATAAAGCTTCAGGAGGTGTTGCTGTCATTGTGAAAAACAGTGTCCCACACCATAGTGTAACCCTTAACACTACCTTACAAGCCGTTGCGGTAAACATTACTCTCAACAAGACCATTACTTTGTGTTCCATTTATCTTCCACCTAGTTTACCAATAGACGTCAGAAAACTTGATGATCTTGTGGCTCAATTGCCAAAGCCTTTCATTTTAATGGGCGATTTTAATTCCCATCATACATTATGGGGATGTTCAGATACTAATGGCAAGGGTCATACTATTGAGGATTTTATCACGAAGCACGACTTTGTTCTGCTAAATGATAAGTCCTCAACCTACCTTCATCCTGCTACTGGTTGTTACTCATCATTGGATCTAACAATATGCAGCCCTGGAATTGTTTCAGATTTTAACTGGAAGGTTTGTGATGACCTTCATGGAAGTGATCACTTCCCTATAAAAGTATCAGAAGTAGGACCTTCAGTTCAACAACGTCCTCAACGCTGGCAGCTTCATAAAGCGAATTGGGAACAATTCAGAATTTATTGCGAACAAACAATTCATCCCGGTGCTTTTGAAGATTGTGAAAATCCTGCTGAGCTCTTCACTTCCTTGATTTATACGGCTGCTGAAAAGTCAATTCCTCGAACTTCGACAAATCCTAAGCACCCAAACAAGCCATGGTTTAATGATGATTGCAAAAAGGCTATAAGAGAAAGAAAATCTGTTCTCAGACAATTTAACCTAAGACCAACCCAGGAAAATCTTTCAAAGTTTAAAATTTTTCGTGCAAAAGCACGTCGGACTATCAAGCAAAGTAAACGTGTTTCTTGGCGACAGTACGTGTCTAGATCAAATTCTAGATCGTCTGTCAAAAAGACATGGGACACGATCCGGAAAATTAACGGCAAAAACTCATCATTAAATGTTGGACACTTAAATGTTGGTGATGATGTCGTCACCTCCAAAGCAGACATTGCAGATGTCTTAGCTGACACCCTTGCAGAGAAATCCTCTTATTCGACAGCATTTCAGAAATTTCAAAAAACTACAGAAAAAACAAAGCTAAATTTTAAGTCGAATAACAATGAACATTACAATAAAGTTTTCACTGTAAAAGAATTGAAGAAAGCATTAAAGAAGTGTCATGACACTGCTGTTGGATGTGACGACATCCACTACCAGTTCTTGAAACATTTACCATTTCGATCCCTCGACTGTTTTCTTCGCATATTTAATCAAATCTGGCATACTGGTATTCTACCAGATTCCTGGAAAGAGGCTATTGTAATTCCCATACCAAAACCGGGTAAGGACTCAACGAATCCTGCCAATTATCGTCCTATAGCCTTAACAAGTTGTATTTGTAAAACCATGGAAGGGATGGTCAATGACCGGCTTGTTTGGTATTTGGAAAAAAAAACAAACTTATTGCAACCGCCCAGAGCGGGTTTCGTAAACAAAGAGGCACTCTCGATCATTTAGTTCGCTTCGAAACATTTATTCGCGAAGCTTTTTTAAAAAAGGAACATGTTGTTTCCGTATTTTTCGACCTCGAAAGTGCTTACGATACCACATGGAAGTATGGAATCATGAACGACCTCCATGATTTCGGTGTAAGAGGTCGCCTTGCTTATTTCATTTCGGCATTTTTGAATGAACGTCAATTTAGAGTCCGAGTTGGAGATACTCTCTCAAACCCTCATGAACAAGAAATGGGCGTTCCCCAGGGAAGCATTCTCTCTGTTACACTGTTCAGTGTCAAAATCAACAATATTGTGAAGTCTGTGTGCCCTGGCGTAGAATGCTTTTTGTATGTTGATGACTTCTGTATTTGCTATAGATCCAAGCATATGCATACAATAGAGCGGCAGTTACAGCAAGTGCTGAATAATTTAAGTAAGTGGTCAAAAGAAAATGGTTTCAAATTTTCTAAAACCAAGACCAAATGCATGCATTTCTGCCAATCAAGAAAATTACACTTGGATCCTGAACTTACATTAGATGGGGTACAAATTGAAGTCGTTCCTGAATTCAAATTTTTAGGTCTTTTATTG
Organism: Tridacna crocea; assembly: GCA_943736015.1. Taxonomy (NCBI): domain Eukaryota; kingdom Metazoa; phylum Mollusca; class Bivalvia; order Cardiida; family Cardiidae; genus Tridacna; species Tridacna crocea. Next base: position 12,535,536 of record OX031057.1, on the reverse strand, counting down.
GACTCTAAACTGTCGTTTATTCCACACATCAATTACTTAAGTAATAAATGCCAAAAAGCTCTTAATCTTTTACGAGTTGTCTCCAGCATGGACTGGGGAGCCGACAGGAAAGTCTTATTAAGACTATATAGATCACTTGTCCGTTCCAAGTTAGATTACGGCTGTATCGTATATGGCTCAGCCCGACAATCGTACCTTCGGAAGTTGGATTCTATCCACAACCAAGGTTTACGATTAGCACTTGGCGCTTTCAGGACATCTCCCGTCAATAGCTTATATGCTGAAGCTAATGAACCATCTCTAAATTTACGCAGGAAGAAACTCTCCCTGCAATATTACTTAAAATTAAAATCAAACTCTGACAACCCAACTCATGAAGTAGTATTTGAACCATTGTACAAGGATGAATTTTTAAAAAGAGAGAAAGTTATACCTCCTTTTAGTTTGCGCTGTGAAGCTGATATTAATTGCCTTGATTGTGATCTTGAAGATGTGGCAAGCCATAAGATTTCTGAAGTTCCTTTATGGACTTCCAAAAGTCCAACTTATATTTACAATCTTGCTTCAGATAACAAAGCTACTACAGATCCAATGATTTTCAAAACTAAATTCCTTGAAGTCAAAGAACAATATTATACTCATGAAGAAATCTACACGGATGGTTCAAAAGATGGGGAAAAAGTTGCTTCAGCTGCCGTCCTAGACGGTGAATTGTATCAGTTCCGGTTACCTAATAATTCGTCTGTCTTCTCTGCGGAGTTAAAAGCCATTGACCTTGCCCTCAACCATATTGAACAAGACGGCTATTGGCGATACATTATATATACTGATTCTTTATCAGTTATGCAAGCACTTGAGGGCGAGAAAACGGATAATCCGCTTGTAATCAATCTCCATGAGAAATTATCCAGATTATGCGAAAGAGCGGATATAGTTTTCTGCTGGCTCCCCAGCCATATTGGTATTAGTGGTAATGAAGAGGCAGATAAAGCTGCCAAGGACGCATTATCGCTAGAAATTTTACCGTTTAAAGTTCCTTTTAGTGATTTTAAACCTCTTATTAATAGTTTTATTCATGGTGTTTGGCAAAGATCTTGGAGTGATCCTTCAAATCAAGGAAACAAATTATTCAATATCAAGCCAAATACAAGTAAATGGCTCCCTGGCTTACAGTCAAACCGTCGAGAGGAAGTTATTTTGGCCCGTTTGAGAATTGGTCATACCCATATGACGCACTCATATCTTCTCAAAGGAGAAGAGCCTCCTGTATGTATCCCATGCAATACTTTTTTTTCTGTCAAGCATTTACTGATAGAGTGCACAGATCTTGCACCGTACAGAGATAAATACTTTCATGTTGACAATTTAAAAACTTTGTTTGATACTGTGAAATTAGAATCACTATTCGAGTTTCTGAAGGAAGTTAACCTTTTTAAGAAGATTTAGTTTTACTTTTTTGACATTTCAATTTTTACTGACGGTCTTAAACAGTGTTTATCCTCCTTTAAGGGGGTTCTATTAAAATATTTGAGTAAATAGGGAAGCCCTGTTTCTCAACATTTATTTTATTGTTTAATTCATAAATATTACATTTTAAGGCCTATTGACCTATTCAAAGTTAATTTTTTATCTTGTAAACAAGGTTGCTTCTTTGTTATTTCTCATCTGTGTCAATGTTTCACAGTATAACTTGAAGTAGATGCATGATTTTATATGTAAGTGCGCCTAATATGACCTAAGTTGTCGACGGGCCATAAAACACCATTCATTCATTCATTCCAGCGTCACAAAGTCTAAAACAGCAAAAACAGTAAGTTTGAAAGACGCTCAAACACAAACAAATGAAGCTTCAGTGCAAACAGTTACACCACAGAAACAGAGTTCTGCATCTGCAAAAACATCACAGAAACCAATGAATAAAGAACCAGAAAAGCCTTTACCAAAAACTCCAAAGAAAGCTCAAAACAAGATTTCATCGGTGGATGTGTATGTGCCGAACCTTCTGTGATGTTGTAAATGCCAGAAGTATGGCCATCACGAAAATAATTGCAAAAGCACACCCATGTGTCTAAAATGTGCTTTTGAGGGCTCTGACCAAGCTAGCAATAACCATGTGCCTTGTTTTAATTGCAAGTGCCCTCATCCAACCGTCTCTAAAGATTGTTCAGCCTAGAAGAATGAGAAAGAAATCCTTCCAATAAAATTCAAAGAAAACACCAGTTTTGTTGAAGCAAGGAAGATGGCTGAAAAACGCAGAAATGGTCAGACTTTGTTGAATTGTTTAACAACAAACGCAAAAGTGACATCTCCGAAGTCTAGACAGGAACATCCCTCAACTTCCGAACTCTTGGCCAAAAAACTTCCTGAAAAGTTTCCACAAATGGCCAACGAGTTGAAAGGCTTAGTCCATGACATTCAACCTTTCGAATCTCCGAAACAGACACAACCTACAGCCAAACCCAGCACTACATTCAATACCCTGAACACACCATCTGCCTCTTCTCAAGAATTTCTTCTCAAAAAACTTCAGAGCCAACTACCTCTTTGCAAAACACTTCTTCGAAAAAGGCTTCAAAGCCATCTCCTCCTTCAAACAGTGTCCAAAGAAACACCATGCTCCATCTAAATCTAACATCTCATCAAAAGATAAACCTCGATCTCCTAAAAGATATTCTTCGAAGTAGTCCAAAACCCAGAGATGCCCATGTATCTTGTAAAATCACGGTCAGATTAAATAATCCTGTCCTTATCTCCAACAGATTTTCGGAGTTAGAGGATATGGATGCAGATGTTGAAAATCTGGAAATGAGGCTTCAAATTCTGAAACCTCTATATAGTACATTACCGAAGGTACTTGGAACTCGTTCAAACCCAAGACAACTGTAAAGAAATCTGAACCAACCTATTTTAAAATGCGTTGATTTACGGCCTCTTTTGTTTACTTTAGCTTTTACATTTTCCTCATGCCAAATGGATACCATAACCCAATGGAATTGTCGAGGTCTGAAGTCAAACTTTGACAAACTTTCTCTTTTAATCCATGATCAAAAACCATTTGCAGTTTGTCTGCAAGAAGCCATCCTTAAAAGTGAGGATTATATCACTGTCAAATGCCGTTCCATTCATAACAAAATCTTTACCGAAGGCTAAAAAGCCAGAAGTAGTTTCTCTATTTTTGTTACCAACAACATTCCTCATAAAGCTATCTCTCTTAATACAAACTTACAAGCTGTTGCCATTAGGTTATCCTTACATAGTGCTGTTACACTGTGTTCTTTATATCTCCCCTCGAGCATACCTATCGATGAGACCAACCTGAGTGATCTCATTTCCCAATTGCCATCCCCCATATTCTTGCTGGGGACTTTAATGGTCACAATGTTATGTGGGGTTGCGATGACACCAATCAGTGATGTTTACAATCAGAAAGCTTTATTTCGAACAACTCTTTTATGAATGATAACAAGTCCTACTTGCATCCAGCAACTGGATCTTACTCTTCTATTGATTTAACCTTATGCAGCCCAGTCTTACTTCTCAATTTCACTTGGAAAGTGCCTGAGGATTTGTGCAGAAGTGATCACTTCCCCATTATCTTTTCATCCACACAACCATCCAGCAATGTACGACCGGAGTAATGGAAGCTTTCCAAAGCCAATTGGACTAAATTTGTAACTCTCTGTGAACAGACCATTACACATGACGAATTTGGAGATTGCGATGATCCTGCAAAACTTTTTATTTCCCTATTAATTGATACAGCTAAATAGTCCGTCCCGCAGAACTCGACCAATCCAAAATGTTCTGAAAGCCTTGGTACAATGATGATTGTAAACAGGCTGTCAAAGACAGAAAACAAGCCCTTAGAAAGTTTAACCTCCGACCTACAAAGGAAAATGATAACCTATTTTGTATTCCCAGAGCAAAGGCTTGTCGAAACAGCAAATAAAGTAAGCGCAAGGCTTGGAGACAGTATGTTTCTAACTTAAATAGTATAACTACTACTAAAATAGCATGGGACATGCTCAAAAAGATCAATGGCAAAGGGCAGGCCCCCTTAGTCAGCTTGAAGTTAACAATACTTCGTTGGAATCACCCCAAAATATGGCTGATGCTCTTGCCGACACCTTTTGCCAAAAGTCTTCCTCAACGTTGTTGTTAACTTACCATTGGTTTTTTAAAGTATCAAGGCTTTCAGTATTGAGGTTAGACATTTAGGGATTACATTTGCTTCTACCGCAGTGTAATAATTTTAATTTTTCAGTCTTATTTTTTATTTTTATCAACGAAAACCATGACTTTTCCTTTTCTTGAACAGATTTAATCTGAATTTCTCCACAAAGAAATATTTGGTCGGCGTCACATTCATCATCGGATACATCTGCGGTCAATTCTTGGACTTTTTTTGTAATGTTTTTACTTAAGTGGTTAAACTTTTTACATGTGTTACATATTTCCCCATAAGCGGGACATTTCTTTGGATTGTGTCTAGTACCACGTTTTTTGTATTCAGTTCGTATTTATGGTTGATTTTTTGTTCCATTGACCAGAAGCTGGTGGAGATTTATCTTTATTTACCTTGAATTTCCGAGTTTGACTTTGCTTTTTTTGATAGCGTCAACAGGTATCTCACCTTGAAGGTTTTTTTGATCTGCCGCTTGCTTATCTCTGCAGCTCTACGCATTTCAATGACCCTCCCTTATGTCGGTTTTTCTGATTCTCTCAAGTCTTTCTTGTATTTGTTTACCCTTAATTTCGAATATAATTCGATTCCTAATCTTTAGATTGATCTGGTCTCCAAATCGGCAGTTTTCTGCTTTGTTTTTTAACTCGTTCACGGATTGGTCTACGGTCTCTCCGTCCTTTTATTTCATTTTCCAAAAGGGAATATATCTCCATTACGGTATTTTTTCTAAGATTACAATGCTGTTGGAATTTCTGCCTAACAGTTTCAGAGTGGTTCTTATCTTTCCCCGCTTCATCCTCTGATCCAGGAGGCTGCCTCGACCAACAAATGAATGAATGAATGAATGGTGCTTTAGGTCATACTGGGCGCACTTACATATAAAATCATGCATCTGCTTTAAGTTATACTGTGCAACATTGAAACAGAATAGTAATAATAAAGAAGCAACCTTGTTTACAGAGTTATAAGGTAAGTTTGAATAGGTCAATAGGCTGTACAATCTAACACTTACAAACTAAACAAAAATAACTATTGAGAAACAGAGCTTCCCCATTTACTCAAAATAAAAAATTGTAATAGACGGAGCAAGAACTCCCTTAAAGGAGGATAAACACTGTTTGCTTAAGACCGTTAGTAAAAAGGCGAAACGTTAAAAAGGTAAAACTAAATCTTCTAATAAAAGATTAACTTTCTTCAGAAAATCGAATAGTGATTCTAGTTTCACAGTATCAAACAAACTTTTTAAACGGTCAACATGAAAGTACTTATCCCTGTGCAGTGCAAGATCTGTGCACTCTATCAGTAAATGCTTGACAGAAAAAAAATGTATTGCACGGGATACATTCAGGAGACTCCTCTCCTTTGAGAAGATACGAGTGAATTATGTGGGTATGGCCTATTCTCAAACGGGCCAAAATAACTTCCGCTCGACAGTTTGACCGTAAGCCCAGAAGCCACTCACTAGTATTTGGCTTGATACCAAATAATACGTTTTCTTGATTTGAAGGGTCGCTCCAAGATCTTTGTCAAACACCATGAATAAAACTATTAATAAGAGGTTTAAAATCACTAAAAGAACTTTAAAAGGTAAAATTTCTAGTGATAATGCATCCTTGGCAGCTTTATGCCTCTTCTTTACCACTAATACCAATATGGCTGGGGAGTCAGCAAAAAACAAGATCGGCTCTTTCGCATAATCTGGACAATTTGTCAAGGCGATTGACTACAAGCGGATTATCTGTGGGCAAGGTCAATCGCTTTTAGCTCTGCAGGGGAGATAGACGAATTGTTAGGCATTATTAGGCAACCAGAACTGATACAACTCACCTTTAAGTATGGCAGCTGAAGCAACTTTTTCCCCCATCTTTTGAACCATCTGTACAGATTTCTTCATGAGTATAATGTTGTTCATTGACTTCAAGGAACTTAGTTTTGAAAATCATTTTGATCTGTAGTATCTGAAGCAAGATTGTAAAGATAAGTTGGACTTTTGGAAGTCCATAAAGGAACTTCAGAAATCCTATGGCTTGCTACATCCTCAACATCAAAATCAAGGCAATTAATATCCGCTTCACAACGTAAATGTAAGGGAGGTATAACTTTCTCTCTTTTTAAAAATTCATTCTGGTACAATGGTTCAACTACTATTTCATGAGTTGGGTTTTCAGGATTTGGTTTTAACTTCAATAATATTGCAAAGAAAGTTTCTTCCTGCGTAAATTTAGAGATGTTTCATTAGCTTCAGCATATAAGCTATTGACGGGAATGAATGAATGAATGGAATTGTAAGGCCCGTCGATAACGGAGGTCATATTGGGTGCATATACCAAGATGAAATGTGATACTGAGTAGAACTAAAATAGAAAGATATAAAATGGTGCATGTAAACAGTAAAATAGACACTTAAGCAATGCAAACCAAGTTAATATTGGCGATAGAGAGGCCTATAAAAATCGAACAAAAATTATGTAATTAGTTGAATAAAATCCTAAATTTTTCTAAAAATAATAACCTCTTTCAGGTATTCAAATATAGACTGAATTATCACAGTATCAAATTAAAGATTAAGGTTGTCCACTTTGTAAAATCTTTCTCGAACTTGCCCTAGGTCAACACACTATTAATATGTGCTTGGCGGTGAGAGGGGCCGAGCATGGACTGCATTTATGTGCCTCCTCTCCTTTCAAGAGATAGGAGTGTGTAAGATGAGTATGACCAATACGCAGACGGGCCGAAACAATTTCTTCGCGACAAGTCCTGGTCCCTGGGCGCCATTCTCCAAGAGTTGGCTTGATATAGAATAATTTATTCTGACTATTGAGTGGGTCGTTCCACGAAGTATCCCAAACAGATCGAATACTATTGACGGGAGATAGATGTCCTGAAAGCGCCAAGCGCTAATCGCAAACCTTGGTTGTGGATAGGATCCAACTTTCGAAGGAACGATTGTCGCGCTGAACCATATACGACGCAGCCGTAATCTAACTTGGAACGGACAAGTGATCTAAAGTCTTAGTAAGACCATGCTGGAGACAGCTCGTAAAAGATTAAGAGCTTTTTTGGCATTTATTACTTAAGTAATTGATGTGTGGAATAAAGGACAGTTTAGAGTCAAATACAAGACCCAAAAATTTGAATTCAGGAACGATTTCAATTTGTACCCAATCTAATATAAGCTCAGGATCTGAGTGTAATTTTCTTGATTGGCAGAAATGCATGCATTTGGTCTTGGTTTTAGAAAATTTAAAACCTTTTTCTCTTGATCACTTGCTTAAATTATTCAGCACTTGGTGTAACTGCCGCTCTATTGTATGCGTATGTTTGGATCTATAGCAAGGGAAGTATTCTCTCTGTTACGTTGTTCAGTATTAAAATTAACAATATTGTGAGGTCTGTCTGCCCTGGCGTGGAATGCTTTTTGTATGTTGACGACTTCTGTATTTGCTATAGATCTAAGCATATGCATACCATTGAACGGCAGTTACAGCAAGTGCTGAATAATTTAAGCAAATGGTCAAGGGAAAAAGGTTTTAAATTTTCTAAAACCAAGACCAAGTGTATGCATTTCTGCCAATCAAGAAAATCACACTTGGATCCTGAGCTTATTTTGGATGGCGTACAAATTGAAGTCGTTCCTGAATTCAAATTTTTAGGTCTTTTATTTGACTCTAAACTGTCGTTTATTCCCCACATCAATTATTTGAGCAATAAATGCCAAAAAGCTCTTAATCTCTTACGAGTCGTCTCCAGTATGGACTGGGGAGCCGACAGGAAAGTCTTGTTGAGATTATATAGAAGTCTTGTCCGGTCCATGTTAGATTACGGCTGTATCGTATATGGTTCAGCGCGGCAGTCGTACCTTCGTAAGTTGGATTCTATCCACAACCAAGGTTTACGACTAGCACTAGGAGCTTTTAGGACATCTCCAGTAAATAGTTTATATGCTGAGGCTAATGAGCCATCACTAAATTTACGCAGGAAAAAGCTTTCCTTGCAATACTATTTAAAGTTAAAATCAAATCCCGATAACTCCACTCACAGGGTAGTATTCGAACCGTTGTACAAAGATGAGTTTATAGAAAAAGAAAACGTTATTCCTCCTTTCAGTCTGCGCTTTGAAGCAGATATGAATTGTATTGATGTTAATTTGGAGGATGTAGCAAACCACAAGATTTCTGAAGTTCCTTTATGGACTTGCAAGAGTCCAACTTATAACTATTATCTTGCTTCAGACAAGAAGGCTACAACTGATCCTATGATCTTTAAGAATAAACTCTTGGAAATTAAAGAACTATATTATACCCATGAAGAGATCTATACAAATGGTTCGAAATATGGAGAAAAAGTAGCTTCAGCTGCCATCCTTGATGGCGAATTATATCAGTTCCGCCTACCCAATAACTCTTCAATTTTCTCTGCGGAGATAAAGGCGATTGACCTTGCCCTCAACCATATTGAACAGGACGCCTATTGGCGATACATCCTATTAACTGATTCGTTGTCAGTCATGCAAGCTCTTGAGGGTGAGAAAACCGATAACCCGCTAATTGTCAATCTCCTTGAAAAATTGTCTAGACTCTGCGAGAGAGCTGATATAGTTTTTTGCTGGCTTCCCAGCCATATTGGGATAAGTGGTAATGAAGAGGCAGATAAAGCTGCCAAGGACGCATTATCACTAGAAATTTTACCTTTTAAAGTTCCTTTTAACGATTTTAAACCATTAATCAATATCTTTATTCAAAATATGTGGCAGCAATCCTGGAGCGATCCAGCCAATCAAAACAACAAACTTTTCAACATTAAACCAGGACTTGGCGAATGGCTTCCAGGGTTGCGGACAAATCGCCGCGAAGAAATTATGTTGGCCCGTCTTCGCATTGGGCATTCATATATAACGCACTCTTATCTTCTGAAAGGAGAAGATGAGCCTCTATGTATACCCTGCAATGCACCTTTTACTATTAAACATATACTTGTCGACTGTGTAGATCTTGCACCTATAAGACAAAGGTTTTTTGATGTCGACAGCATGAAGACCTTGTTCGATACTGTAAAGATCGAGTCCGTTTTTGATTTTTTGAAAGAGATACATCTCTATAAAACGATATAATTTTAGGTTCTTTTGACCTTTCTTGTTTTAGATGCTTACTTTCTACCTGTAATTTTAGTGTGTTCACAACTTAGATTTTATGATTTCATAATACTTTTGTTTTCTCACTTTGCATTGCATTTCCTGTAAGTGCGCCCAACATGACCACTGTTGTCGACGGGCCTTAAAACTCACTCCATTCACTCATTCATTGGATCTATAGCAAATACAGAAGTCGTCAACATACAAAAAGCATTCCACGCCAGGGCACACAGACTTCACAATATTGTTGATTTTGACACTTAACAGTGTAACAGAGAGAATGCTTCCCTGGGAACGCCCATTTCCTGTTCATATGGGTTGGAGTACGTATTTCCTACCCGGACTCTAAACTGACGTTCATTCGAAAATGCCGAAATGAAATAAGCAAGGCGACCTCTTATACCGAAATCATGGAGGTCGTTCATGATTCCATACTTCTATGTGGTATCATATGCACTCTTAAGATCGAAAACTACTGGAACAACATGTTCCTTTTTTAAGAAAGCTTCACGAATAAAACTTTCGAAGCGAACTAAATGGTCGAATTTGCCTCTTTGTTTACGAGAACTGCTGTGAATGGTACCAACAAGTTCCTTTTTCTCTAAAAATCAACTAAGGCGGTCATTAACCATTCGTTCCATAGTTTTACAAATACAATGAATGAATGAATGAATGAATGGTGTTTTATGGCCCGTCGTCAACTTGGGTCATATTGGGCGCACTTACATGTAAAATCATGCATCTACTTTAAGTTATACTGTGAAACATTGACACAGATGAGAAATAATAAAGAAGCAACCTTGTTTACAGGATAAAAAGCTAACTTTCAATAGGCCTTAAAATGTAATATTTATAAATTACACAACAAAATAAATATTGAGAATCAGGGCTTCCCTATTTACTCAAACATTTTAATAGAACCCCCTTAAAGGAGGATTGACACTGTTTAAGACCGTCAGTAAAAGGTGAAATTGCAAAAAAGTAAAACTATATCTTCTTAAAAAGGTTAACTTCTTTCAGAAACTCGAATAGTGATTCTAATTTCACAGTATCAAACAAAGTTTTTAAACTGTCAACATGAAAGTATTTATCCCTGTACTCTATCAGTAAATGCTTGACAGAAAAAAATGTATTGCACGGGTTACATACAGGAGTCTCTTCTCCTTTGAGAAGATATGAGTGCGTCATATGTGTATGACCTATTCTCAAACGGGCCAAAATAATTTCTTCTCGACGGTTTGACCGTAAGCCCGGAAGCCATTCACTTGTATTTGGCTTGATATTGAATAATTTGTTTTCGTGATTTGAAGGATCACTCCAAGATCTTTGCCAAACACCATGAATAAAACTAATAATAAGGGGTTTAAAATCACTAAAAGGAACTTTAAAAGGTAAAATTTCTAGCGATAATGCGTCCTTGGCAGCTTTATCTGCCTCTTCATTACCACTAATACCAATATGGCTGGGGAGCCAGCAAAAAACTATATCAGCTCTTTCGCATAATCTGGATAATTTCTCAAGGAGATTGATTACAAGCGGATTATCCGTTTTCTCGCCCTCAAGTGCTTGCATACATGTAACTCATAAAAGAATTAGTATATATGATGTATCGCCAATAGCCGTCTTATCTGAAGCAAGATTGTAAAGATAGGTTGCACTTTTGGAAATCCATAAAGGAACTTCAGAAATCTTATGGCTTGCTACATCCTCAAGATCACAATCAAGGCAGTTAACATCCGCTTCACAGCGTAAACTAAAAGGAGGTATAACTTTCTCTCTTTTTAAAAATTCATCCTTGTACAATGGTTCAAATACTATTTCATGAGTTGGGTTGTCAGGGTTTGATTTTAGTTTTAAGTAATATTGCAAGGAGAGTTTCTTCCTGCGTAAATTTAGAGATGGTTCATTAGCTTCAGCATATAAGCTATTGACGGGAGATGTCCTGAAAGCGCCAAGTGCTAATCGAAAACCTTGGTTGTGGATAGAATCCAACTTCCGAGGGTACGATTGTCGGGCTGAGCCATATACGATACAGCCGTAATCTAACTTGGAACGGACAAGTGATCTATATAGTCTTAGTAAGACTTTTCTATCGGCTCCCCAGTCCATGCTGGAGACAACCCGTAAAAGATTAAGAGCTTTTTGGCATTTATTACTTAAGTAATTGATGGGTGGAATAAACGACAATTTAGAGTCAAATAAAAGGCCTAAAAATTTGAATTCAGGAACGACTTCAATTTGTACCCCATCTAATGTAAGTTCAGGATCCAAGTGTAATTTTCTTGATTGGCAGAAATGAATGCATTTGGTCTTGGTTTTAGAAAATTTGAAACCCTTTTCTCTTGACCACTTGGTTAAATTATTCAGCGCCCCCAGCCGGACGGGGGGTAGAATTCGCCGGCTGCCGTCCTGCAGAGTGGTAAGACCCCACCAATGGACCCGCCTGTTTGCCGTGGGTGGAGACTCGTAAGCAGGAAAAGAGGATCCTGGCAGTTGAGGGGAGCTCAGGGATCTCCAGCTCTTCAACACACTGCTTTGGCCTCGGCTTCTGTGTAAACGAGAGCCTAGATGGGCCCGGTCTAGTGCAATCGGCTGGTCGTTTTAAGATTGGGCACATTTTTTATTTACCTGTAATGTGTTGTGGAGCTGTATGGGGGAGAACATCTGTATCCTCTGCATATGTCTCCTTCCTGCATGTGTCCCACTATACTACTTGAAACGCAGATTTTCCGATTCTAAGCAAACTTGGAATATTTTATACCCTATTCCCGCTTTAACTTCCATATTTCATCTTGTCTTCATATTGAGTGGAATAATCTCATATGTTAAACCCAAAATCAATGTTTGCTTGAAAAGTGCCTTTTTACCTTTTACTTTGACATGTACTTTAAAGTCCTAGTCTTATATAGGTTTACGGGCTAATTGGGTGATATGGATTTTTCGTTGAGACTTTGACTGCCATGGCAAATCCCTGATCTGGGGGACTACCCATGTTCTTTTCCTTGTCGCTCCGACTTATTCATCCCCCCAGCCGGACGGGGGGTAGAATTCGCCGGCTGCCGTCCTGCAGAGTGGTAAGACCCCACCAATGGACCCGCCTGTTTGCCGTGGGTGGAGACTCGTAAGCCGGAAAAGAGGGTCCTGGCAGTTGAGGGGAGCCCAGGGATCTCCAGCTCTTCAACACACTGCTTCGGCCTCGGCTTCGGTGTAAACGAGAGCCTAGATGGGCCCGGTCTAGAGCAATCGGCTGGTCGTTTTTAGATCTGGGCATTATAAGTTTATACCCAGACTTAGTAAATACCTCGAATGGTTTCAAAATCTATGCTCACTGCACGAACTTGAAAAGTTCTTTTTCATGCTGCATGTATCCTAAGCACTCTATCTAAGTTATTGCATGTATTCATACGCTGTCAATTTTTTCAAATTACCAGTTCTTACTTTGTTTAACAGGTTTTAGTCCCTAGTCTAATATAGGCTCATGGGCTAATTGGGTGGTACGGATTTCGTGATTGAGGCAGTAGCTTCCATGACCTTTCTCTGATTCCCAGGAATTGGTCATGTCTGCTGTTTGTCGCCTTGCCTTATCCTTGCTGTCCGAGTATATCATCTGGGTAACCCTGGCGTGCGGAGCTGGATATCCGCTCCGTACTCCATGCCCCCTAGTTGGGCTCCGCGGTGGGCGGGGACCACGGATGATGAACATTAAAAACCCAAACATGGATCACCAAAACAAAAAACGAACCCGTGATCAACTGGATGCAGACCTGGAAAATGTTCAAACGACAAATACAACGTTTCCTCGCTTCTTGATTATTGAGTCAACCGCACCCGATCAGCCACTTTCCAAATTATCTCCTTTTGTGATTGAAAAAGTTTTAGTTGGACTTGCTGGATCGCCAAAATCAGTGAAAAAGTTGAAATCAGGTAATCTTCTCGTCGAAGTTGAAAAGGCTGTTCATGCTAAAACCCTTCTTAAAATCAATCACTTTTTTAAAATCCCTGCCAAGTGTGTCCCTCACAATAGTTTAAATACATCAAAGGGCATCATACGTTGCCCAGACCTTGCAGGTATTTCTGAACAAGAAATTACGTCAGAACTTTCAGACCAGAATGTTACGGCTGCTAGACGAATTACAATTTTCAGAGATGGAATCAGGAAACCTACCAACACAATAGTACTAACTTTCAACACGGCTATCCTGCCTAAATATTTAAAGGTAGGATATCTTAAAGTTGCAGTGGACCTATATATACCCAATCCACTTCAGTGCTATTGTTGTTTCAAATTCGGGCATCATGAGAGTAAATGCAAATACAATCAAGGTGAAGAATTTTGCCGACAATGTGGCAATTCAAACCTGGTGCACCCAAGCGAAAAATGTGAATTTGGCATTTCTTGCAAGAATTGCAAAGGAGAGCATGTTGCCACGTCAAGGTCATGTCCTGTATGGAAGAAAGAAAAAGAAATTGTAACCGTCAAATACACTGAAGGTCTCTCTTTTCCTGAAGCGAGGAAAATTGTAGAAGCTAGAAATAACATGGGTGTTTCATATGCGTCAGTATCAAAAGCAAAAACACAAAAACTTGTGCAGCGCAGAGATGCTCATACCCAAACAACTGATACTGGTGTACAAACAATAGAAAAATCGTCTACCAGTAATGAAAATGTGCAAGAGAAATCTACAACATCTAGCAAAACCAACCAGAATACTGCATCCAGCCAAATTGTAACAAAAAAGTCAAATATTGCACCGGTAAAGGCTTCAAGCAGCCCTAGCCGAAGAAGAAATAAATCTCCACAGGTCTCATCAGATCGCCTTCCAAAGGGATCTGATGACCCAATTCAACAGCATAACCGCTTCCAATGTCTTGATGAAGACATGGAAGCGGAAGACTCGCAATCAGAGTCAAATACAAATAGGCAAGGCCGAATCATCAAACTGAATAACAAAAAATGAACAAACACATACTTCCAAAACTCTGTGGTATGTTCCTAATTCTCAATTTTCTTATGACTAACAATATTCTGCAATGGAATTGTCGAAGCGTTAGAGCTAACATCGAGGAATTAAATCTCTTAACTAACGAACAACAGCCAGTAGCGCTTTGTTTACAGGAAACATTTCTTAAAGACTCGGACAAGTTTTCTTTGAAGTATCACTCTTGTTACTTGAAAAACTTTACTGATAACGATAAAGCTTCAGGAGGTGTTGCTGTCATTGTGAAAAACAGTGTCCCACACCATAGTATAACCCTTAACACTACCTTACAAGCCGTTGCGGTAAACATTACTCTCAACAAGACCATTACTTTGTGTTCCATTTATCTTCCACCTAGTTTACCAATAGACGTCAGAAAACTTGATGATCTTGTGGCTCAATTACCAAAGCCTTTCATTTTAATGGGCGATTTTAATTCCCATCATACATTATGGGGATGTTCAGATACTAATGGCAAGGGTCATACTATTGAGGATTTTATCACGAAGCACGACTTTGTTCTGCTAAATGATAAGTCCTCAACCTACCTTCATCCTGCTACTGGTTGTTACTCATCATTGGATCTAACAATATGCAGCCCTGAAATTGTTTCAGATTTTAACTGGAAGGTTTGTGATGACCTTCATGGAAGTGATCACTTCCCGATCAAAGTATCAGAAGTAGGACCTTCAGTTCAACAACGTCCTCAACGCTGGCAGCTTCATAAAGCGAATTGGGAACAATTCAGAATTTATTGCGAACAGACAATTCATCCCGGTGCTTTTGAAGATTGTGAAAATCCTGCTGAGCTCTTCACTTCCTTGATTTATTCGGCTGCTGAAAAGTCAATTCCTCGAACTTCGACAAATCCTAAGCACCCAAACAAGCCATGGTTTAATGATGATTGCAAAAAGGCTATAAGAGAAAGAAAATCTGTTCTCAGACAATTTAACCTAAGACCAACCCAGGAAAATCTTTCAAAGTTTAAAATTGCTCGTGCAAAAGCACGTCGGACTATCAAGCAAAGTAAACGTGTTTCTTGGCGACAGTACGTGTCTAGATTAAATTCTAGATCGTCTGTCAAAAGGACATGGGACATGATCCGGAAAATTAACGGCAAAAACTCCTCATTAAATGTTGGACACTTAAATGTTGGTGATGATGTCGTCACCTCCAAAGCAGACATTGCAGATGTCTTAGCTGACACCTTTGCAGAGAAATCCTCTTCTTCAAATTATTCGACAGCATTTCAGAAATTTCAAAAAACTACAGAAAAAACAAAGCTAAATTTTAAGTCGAATAACAATGAACATTACAATAAAGATTTCACTGTAAAAGAATTGAAGAAAGCATTAAAGAAGTGTCATGACACTGCTGTTGGATGTGACGACATCCACTACCAGTTCTTGAAACATTTACCATTTCGATCCCTCGACTGTTTACTTTGCATATTTAATCAAGTCTGGCATACTGGTATTCTCCCAGATTCCTGGAAAGAGGCTATTGTAATTCCCATACCAAAACCGGGTAAAGACTCAACGAATCCTGCCAATTATCGTCCTATAGCCTTAACAAGTTGTATTTGTAAAACCATGGAAAGGATGGTCAATGACCGGCTTGTTTGGTTTTTGGAAAAAAACAAACTTATTGCAACCGCCCAGAGCGGGTTTCGTAAACAAAGAGGCACTCTCGATCATTTAGTTCGCTTCGAAACATTTATTCGCGAAGCTTTTATAAAAAAGGAACATGTTGTTTCCGTATTTTTCGACCTCGAAAGTGCTTACGATACCACATGGAAGTATGGAATCATGAACGACCTCCATGATTTCGGTGTAAGAGGTCGCCTTGCTTATTTCATTTCGGCATTTTTGAATGAACGTCAATTTAGAGTCCGGGTTGGAGATACTCTCTCAAACCCTCATGAACAAGAAATGGGTGTTCCCCAGGGAAGCATTCTCTCTGTTACACTGTTCAGTGTCAAAATCAACAATATTGTGAAGTCTGTGTGCCCTGGCGTAGAATGCTTTTTGTATGTTGACGACTTCTGTATTTCCTATAGATCCAAGCATATGCATACAATACAGCGGCAGTTACAGCAAGTGCTTAATAATTTAAGTAAGTGGTCAAAAGAAAATGGTTTCAAATTTTCTAAAACCAAGACCAAATGCATGCATTTCTGCCAATCAAGAAAATTACACTTGGATCCTGAACTTACATTAGATGGGGTACAAATTGAAGTCGTTCCTGAATTCAAATTTTTAGGTCTTTTATTTGACTCTAAACTGTCGTTTATTCCACACATCAATTACTTAAGTAATAAATGCCAAAAAGCTCTTAATCTTTTACGAGTTGTCTCCAGCATGGACTGGGGAGCCGACAGGAAAGTCTTACTAAGACTATATAGATCACTTGTCCGTTCCAAGTTAGATTACGGCTGTATCGTATATGGCTCAGCCCGACAATCGTACCTTCGGAAGTTGGATTCTATCCACAACCAAGGTTTACGATTAGCACTTGGCGCTTTCAGGACATCTCCCGTCAATAGCTTGTATGCTGAAGCTAATGAACCATCTCTAAATTTACGCAGGAAGAAACTCTCCTTGCAATATTACTTAAAATTAAAATCAAACTCTGACAACCCAACTCATGAAGTAGTATTTGAACCATTGTACAAGGATGAATTTTTAAAAAGAGAGAAAGTTATACCTCCTTTTAGTTTACGCTGTGAAGCGGATATTAATTGCCTTGATTGTGATCTTGAAGATGTGGCAAGCCATAAGATTTCTGAAGTTCCTTTATGGACTTGCAAAAGTCCAACTTATATTTACAATCTTGCTTCAGATAAGAAAGCTACTACAGATCCAATGATTTTCAAAACTAAATTCCTTGAAGTCAAAGAACAATATTATACTCATGAAGAAATCTACACGGATGGTTCAAAAGATGGGGAAAAAGTTGCTTCAGCTGCCGTCCTAGACGGTGAATTGTATCAGTTCCGGTTACCTAATAATTCGTCTATCTTCTCTGCGGAGTTAAAAGCCATTGACCTTGCCCTCAACCATATTGAACAAGACGGCTATTGGCGATATATTATATATACTGATTCTTTATCAGTTATGTAAGCACTTGAGGGCGAGAAAACGGATAATCCGCTTGTAATCAATCTCCTTGAGAAATTATCCAGATTATGCGAAAGAGCTGATATAGTTTTCTGCTGGCTCCCCAGCCATATTGGTATTAGTGGTAATGAAGAGGCAGATAAAGCTGCCAAGGACGCATTATCGCTAGAAATTTTACCGTTTAAAGTTCCTTTTAGTGATTTTAAACCTCTTATTAATAGTTTTATTCATGGTGTTTGGCAAAGATCTTGGAGTGATCCTTCAAATCAAGGAAACAAATTATTCAATATCAAGCCAAATACAAGTGAATGGCTCCCTGGCTTGCGGTCAAACCGTCGAGAGGAAGTTATTTTGGCCCGTTTGAGAATAGGTCATACCCATATGACGCACTCATATCTTCTCAAAGGAGAAGAGCCTCCTGTATGTATCCCATGCAATACATTTTTTTCTGTCAAGCATTTACTGATAGAGTGCACAGATCTTGCACCGTACAGGGATAAATACTTTCATGTTGACAATTTAAAAACTTTGTTTGATACTGTGAAATTAGAATCACTATTCGAGTTTCTGAAAGAAGTTAACCTTTTTAAGAAGATATAGTTTTATTTTTTTGACATTTCAATTTTTACTGACGGTCTTAAACAGTGTTTATCCTCCTTTAAGGGGGTTCTATTAAAATATTTGAGTAAATAGGGAAGCCCTGTTTCTCAACATTTATTTTGTTGTTTAATTCATAAATATTACATTTTAAGGCCTATTGACCTATTCAAAGTTAATTTTTTATCTTGTAAACAAGGTTGCTTCTTTGTTATTTCTCATCTGTGTCAATGTTTCACAGTATAACTTAAAGTAGATGCATGATTTTATATGTAAGTGCGCCCAATATGACCTAAGTTGTCGACGGGCCATAAAACACCATTCATTCATTCATTCCGACTTATTCATGGCATCTGAGAATACCATCTGGGTAACCCTGGCATGGGGAGCTGGTTTTCCGCTCCAAATACCATGCCCCCTTGTTGGGCTCCGAGGTGGGTGGGGGCCGCGGATGACGAAACTTTAAATCTTAACCATGGATCATCAAAATAAAAAACGAACACGTGACCAACTAGATGCTGACTCGGACAACTCTCAACCAACTTCGGCTTTTCCTCGCTTCCTATTGATAGAATCAACTGCTCCTGACCAGCCATTGAGTAAACTGTCTCCTTTCGTTATCGAAAAAGTCTTAGTTTCAGTTGCTGGTTCGCCAAAATCAGTGAAAAAGTTAATTTCTGGTGCTCTGTTAGTAGAGGTTGAAAAACCAAAGCATGCTGAAAACCTTTTAAAGATTAGCAGTTTTTTCCAAATACCAGCAAAATGCTCATCGCATACTACTTTAAATACCTCCAGGGGCATCATTCGTTGTCCAGATCTAGCAGGTGTTAGTGAACAGGAAATAGTACAGGAATTAGCCAAACAGAATGTTGCAGGTGCCAGACGTATAACTGTCTTTAGAGATGGTGTCAAGAGGGAAACAAACACAATAGTGCTCACTTTCAACTCTGCAATTCTGTCTAAAACTCTCAAAGTTGGTTATTTGAATGTTGAAGTAGAGCTATACATCCCAAACCCACTTCAATGTTACACATGTTTTAAATACGGCCACCATGAGCGTAAATGCAAGAAGTCCACAATGGAAAGTTTATGTAAACATTGTGGAGAATTGGCAAATTCGCATGATTCCAATAATTGCAAAAATAAAATCAAATGTGTAAACTGCGATGGAGAACATGTTGCCACTTCAAGAGCATGCCCTGTCTGGAAGCACGAAAAGGAAATTGTATCAGTTAAATACAAAGAAAGTCTCTCCTTTCCAGACGCCAGGAAAATAGTGAATAGCCGCCATGTTTTAATAAACTCCTACTCCACTGTTACTAAATCAAACATGAATACACAAAAACAGGTAAAAGACGCCTTTACACAGGCAACTGATGTGGCCGTGCAAACATCTAGCCAACGGAAACAAAACACAATCGTTGAACAATCTACAAATGGTAAAGCAAATAAAGATTCATCGACACGTACGCAGGCAAAGTCTCCAAGAAGCCCTAGCCGAAGAAGTAATAAATCTCCAAACTCCTCGGATCGCCTTCCAAAGGGATTCGACGACCCAGTTCAGCAGCATAATCGCTTCCAATGTCTTGATGATGACATGGAAGCGGAAGATACACAAGCAGATCAAAATGCAAATAGGCAAGGCCGAATTATCAAACTTAATAACAAAAAATGATCAAATACACACTTCCATTATTCTGTGGTATTATCCTTACTTATAACTTTATCATGAGTTATAATATTTTACAATGGAATTGTCGAAGTATTAAAGCTAACTTTGGGGAATTAAGCCTTCTAGTCAATGAACATAGACCAGTAGCAGTTTGTTTACAACAGACATGTCTTAGAGACTCGGAGAAGCTTACGTTGAAATATCACTCTTGTTATTTGAAAAACTTCTGTGATAATGATAAGGCTTCCGGAGGCGTTGCAGTGATTGTGAACAACAGTGTTCCACATCACTCTATCAACCTTGACACTGCCCTTCAAGCTGTTGCGGTAAGCATTTCTTTTAATAAGACCGTAACTTTGTGTTCCATTTATCTTCCTCCTAACTCACCAATTGATGTTAAAAAGCTTGATCGTCTCGTAGATCAACTGCCAAAGCCGTTCATTTTAATGGGAGATTTTAATTCTCATCATACGTTATGGGGATGTACAAGAACGAATGACAATGGTCGAATTATTGAGGATTTTATCACGAAGCACGACCTTGTTCTGCTGAATGATAAATCTTCAACCTATCTTCATCCTGCTACTGGTTCTTACTCATCTTTAGACTTTACAATATGCAGCCCTGGAATTGTTCCAGATTTTAACTGGAAGGTTTGTGATGACCTGCATGGAAGTGATCACTTCCCGATAAAAGTATCGGAAGTAGGACCTTCAGTACAACAACGTCCTCAACGTTGGAAACTTCACAAAGCCAATTGGGAACAATTCAAAATTCATTGCGAACAGAAAATTCATCCCAATGCTTTTGAAGATTGTGGAAATCCTGCTGAGCTCTTCACTTCCTCGATTTATTCGGCTGCTGAAAAGTCAGTTCCTCGAACTTCGACAAATCCAAAGCACCCAAACAAGCCATGGTTTAATGATGACTGCAAAAAGGCTATAACAGAACGAAAATCTGTTCTCAGAAAATATAACCTGAGGCCAACCCAGGAAAATCTTTCGAAATTTAAAATTGCTTGTGCAAAAGCACGCCAGACTATCAAGCAAAGTTAACGTGCGTCTCGGCGACAGTACGTGTCTAGACTAAATTCTAGATCATCTGTCAAAAAGACATGGGACATGATTCGAAAAATTAGCGGCAAGAAATCCTCATTAAATGTTGGACACTTGAATGTTGGTGATAATGTCGTCACCTCCAAAGCAGACATTGCAGATGCCTTAGCTGACACCTTTGCAGAGAAATCCTCTTCTTCAAATTATTCGACAGTATTTCAGAAATTTAAAAACACTAAAGAAAAGACAAAGCTAAATTTCAAGTCGAATAACAGTGAACATTACAATAAAGATTTCACGATAAAAGAATTGAGGAAAGCATTAAAAAAGTGTCATGACACTGCTGCTGGATGTGACGACATCCATTACCAATTTTTAAAACATTTACCATTTCGATCCCTCGACGTGTAAACGAGAGCCTAGATGGGCCCGGTCTAGAGCAATCGGCTTGTCGTTTTTAGATCTGGGCATTATAAGTTTATACCCAGACTTAGTAAATACCTCGAATGGTTTCAAAATCTATGCTCACTGCACGAACTTGAAAAGTTCTTTTTCATGCTGCATGTATCCTAAGCACTCTAAGTTATTGCATGTATTTATACGCTGTCAATTTGTTCAAATTACCAGTTTTTACTTTGTTTAACAGGTTTTAGTCCCTAGTCTAATATAGGCTCATGGGCTAATTGGGTGGTACGGATTTCGTGATTGAGGCAGTAGCTTCCATGACCTTTCTCTGATTCCCAGGAATTGGTCATGTCTGCTGTTTGTCGCCTTGCCTTATCCTTGCTGTCCGAGTATATCATCTGGGTAACCCTGGCGTGGGGAGCTGGATATCCGCTCCGTACTCCATGCCCCCTAGTTGGGCTCCGCGGGGGGCGGGGACCACGGATGATGAACATTAAAAACCCAAACATGGATCACCAAAACAAAAAACGAACCCGTGATCAACTGGGTGCAGACCTGGAAAATGTTCAAACGACAAATACAACGTTTCCTCGCTTCTTGATTATTGAGTCAACCGTACCCGATCAGCCACTTTCCAAATTATCTCCTTTCGTGATTGAAAAAGTTTTAGTTGGACTTAATGGATCGCCAAAATCAGTGAAAAAGTTGAAATCAGGTAATCTTCTCGTCGAAGTTGAAAAGGCTGTTCATGCTAAAACCCTTCTTAAAATCAAGCACTTTTTTAAAATCCCTGCCAAGTGTGTCCCTCACAATAGTTTAAATACATCAAAGGGCATCATACGTTGCCCAGACCTTGCAGGTATTTCTGAACAAGAAATTACGTCAGAACTTTCAGACCAAAATGTTACGGCTGCTAGACGAATTACAATTTTCAGAGATGGAATCAGGAAACCTACCAACACAATAGTACTAACTTTCAACACGGCTATCCTGCCTAAATATTTAAAGGTAGGATATCTTAAAGTTGCAGTGGACCTATATATACCCAATCCACTTCAGTGCTATTGTTGTTTCAAATTCGGGCATCATGGGAGTAAATGCAAATACAATCAAGGTGAAGAATTTTGCCGACAATGTGGCAATTCAAAGCTCGTGCACCCAAGCGAAAAATGTAAATTTGGCATTTCTTGCAAGAATTGCAAAGGAGAGCATGTTGCCACGTCAAGGTCATGTCCTGTATGGAAGAAAGAAAAAGAAATTGTAACCGTCAAATACACTGAAGGTCTCTCTTTTCCTGAAGCGAGGAAAAGTGTAGAAGCTAGAAATAACATGGGTGTTTCATATGCGTCAGTATCAAAAGCAAATACACAAAAACTTGTGCAGCGCAGAGATGCTCATACCCAAACAACTGATACTGGTGTACAAACAATAGAAAAATCGTCTACCAGTAATGAAAATGTGCAAGAGAAATCTACAACATCTAGCAAAACCAACCAGAATACTGCATCCAGCCAAATTGTAGCAAAAAAGTCAAATATTGCACCGGCAAAGGCTTCAAGCAGCCCTAGCCGAAGAAGAAATAAATCTCCACAGGTCTCATCAGATCGCCTTCCAAAGGGATCTGATGACCCAATTCAACAGCATAACCGCTTCCAATGTCTTGATGAAGACATGGAAGCGGAAGACTCGCAATCAGAGTCAAATACAAATAGGCAAGGCCGAATCATCAAACTGAATAACAAAAAATGAACAAACACATACTTCCAAAACTCTGTGGTATGTTCCTAATTCTCAATTTTCTTATGACTAACAATATTCTGCAATGAAATTGTCGAAGCGTTAAAGCTAACATCGAGGAATTAAATCTCCTAACTAACGAACAACAGCCAGTAGCGCTTTGTTTACAGGAAACATTTCTTAAAGACTCGGACAAGTTTTCTTTGAAGTATCACTCTTGTTACTTGAAAAACTTTACTGATAACGATAAAGCTTCAGGAGGTGTTGCTGTCATTGTGAAAAACAGTGTCCCACACCATAGTGTAACCCTTAACACTACCTTACAAGCCGTTGCGGTAAACATTACTCTCAACAAGACCATTACTTTGTGTTCCATTTATCTTCCACCTAGTTTACCAACAGACGTCAGAAAACTTGATGATCTTGTGGCTCAATTGCCAAAGCCTTTCATTTTAATGGGCGATTTTAATTCCCATCATACATTATGGGGATGTTCAGATACTAATGGCAAGGGTCATACTATTGAGGATTTTATCACGAAGCACGACTTTGTTCTGCTAAATGATAAGTCCTCAACCTACCTTCATCCTGCTACTGGTTGTTACTCATCATTGGATCTAACAATATGCAGCCCTGGAATTGTTTCAGATTTTAACTGGAAGGTTTGTGATGACCTTCATGGAAGTGATCACTTCCCTATAAAAGTATCAGAAGTAGGACCTTCAGTTCAACAACGTCCTCAACGCTGGCAGCTTCATAAAGCGAATTGGGAACAATTAAGAATTTATTGCGAACAAACAATTCATCCCGGTGCCTTTGAAGATTGTGAAAATCCTGCTGAGCTCTTCACTTCCTTGATTTATACGGCTGCTGAAAAGTCAATTCCTCGAACTTCGACAAATCCTAAGCACCCAAACAAGCCACGGTTTAATGATGATTGCAAAAAGGCTATAAGAGAAAGAAAATCTGTTCTCAGACAATTTAACCTGAGACCAACCCAGGAAAATCTTTCAAAGTTTAAAATTGCTCGTGCAAAAGCACGTCGGACTATAAAGCAAAGTAAACGTGTTTCTTGGTGACAGAACGTGTCTAGGTTAAATTCTAGATCTAGATCTGTCAAAAAGACATGGGACATGATCCGGAAAATTAACGGTAAAAACTCATTAAATGTTGGACACTTAAATGTTGGTGATGATGTCGTCACCTCCAAAGCAGACATTGCAGATTTCTTAGCTGACACCTTTGCAGAGAAATCCTCTTCTTCAAATTATTCGACAGCATTTCAGAAATTTCAAAAAACTACAGAAAAAACAAAGCTAAATTTTAAGTCGAATAACAATGAACATTACAATAAAGATTTCACTGTAAAAGAATTAAAGAAAGCATTAAAGAAGTGTCATGACACTGCTGTTGGATGTGACGACATCCACTACCAGTTCTTGAAACATTTACCATTTCGATCCATCGACTGTTTACTTCGCATATTTAATCAAGTCTGGCATACTGGTATTCTCCCAGATTCCTGGAAAGAGGCTATTGTAATTCCCATACCAAAACCGGGTAAAGACTCAACGAATCCTGCCAATTATCGTCCTATAGCCTTAACAAGTTGTATTTGTAAAACCATGGAAAGGATGGTCAATGACCGGCTTGTTTGGTTTTTGGAAAAAAAACAAACTTATTGCAACCGCCCAGAGCGGGTTTCGTAAACAAAGAGGCACTCTCGATCATTTAGTTCGCTTCGAAACATTTATTCGCGAAGCTTTTATAAAAAAGGAACATGTTGTTTCCGTATTTTTCGACCTCGAAAGTGCTTACGATACCACATGGAAGTATGGAATCATGAACGACCTCCATGATTTCGGTGTAAGAGGTCGCCTTGCTTATTTCATTTCGGCATTTTTGAATGAACGTCAATTTAGAGTCCGGGTTGGAGATACTCTCTAAAACCCTCATGAAAAAGAAATGGGCGTTCCCCAGGGAAGCATTCTCTCTGTTATACTGTTCACTGTCAAAATCAACAATATTGTGAAGTCTGTGTGCCCTGGCGTAGAATGCTTTTTGTATGTTGATGACTTCTGTATTTGCTATAGATCCAAGCATATGCATACAATAGAGCGGCAGTTACAGCAAGTGCTGAATAATTTAAGTAAGTGGTCAAAAGAAAATGGTTTCAAATTTTCTAAAACCAAGACCAAATGCATGCATTTCTCCCAATCAAGAAAATTACACTTGGATCCTGAACTTACATTAGATGGGGTACAAATTGAAGTCGTTCCTGAATTCAAATTTTTAGGTCTTTTATTTGACTCTAAACTGTCGTTTATTCCACACATCAATTACTTAAGTAATAAATGCCAAAAAGCTCTTAATCTTTTACGAGTTGTCTCCAGCATGGACTGGGGAGCCGACAGGAAAGTCTTATTAAGACTATATAGATCACTTGTCCGTTCCAAGTTAGATTACGGCTGTATCATATATGGCTTAGCTCGACAATCGTACCTTCGGAAGTTGGATTCTATCCACAACCAAGGTTTACGATTAGCACTTGGCGCTTTCAGGACATCTCCCGTCAATAGCTTATATGCTGAAGCTAATGAACCATCTCTAAATTTACGCAAGAAGAAACTCTCCTTGCAATATTACTTAAAATCAAACTCTGACAACCCAACTTATGAAGTAGTATTTGAACCATTGTACAAGGATGAATTTTTAAAAAGAGAGAAAGTTATACCTCCTTTTAGTTTACGCTGTGAAGCGGATATTAATTGCCTTGATTGTGATCTTGAACAAGACGGCTATTGGCGATACATTATATATACTGATTCTTTATCAGTTATGCAAGCACTTGAGGGCGAGAAAACGGATAATCCGCTTGTAATCAATCTCCTTGAGAAATTATCCAGATTATGCGAAAGAGCTGATATAGTTTTCTGCTGGCTCCCCAGCCATATTGGTATTAGTGGTAATGAAGAGGCAGATAAAGCTGCCAAGGACGCATTATCGCTAGAAATTTTACCGTTTAAAGTTCCTTTTAGTGATTTTAAACCTCTTATTAATAGTTTTATTCATGGTGTTTGGCAAAGATCTTGGAGTGATCCTTCAAATCAAGGAAACAAATTATTCAATATCAAGCCAAATACAAGTGAATGGCTTCCTGGCTTACGGTCAAACCGTCGAGAGGAAGTTATTTTGGCCCGTTTGAGAATAGGTCATACCCATATGACGCACTCATATCTTCTCAAAGGAGAAGAGCCTCCTGTATGTATCCCATGCAATACATTTTTTTCTGTCAAGCATTTACTGATAGAATGCACAGATCTTGCACCGTGTAGGGATAAATACTTTTATGTTGACAGTTTAAAAACTTTGTTTGATACTGTGAAATTAGAATCTCTATTCGATTTTCTGAAAGAAGTTAACCTTTTTAAGAAGATTTAGTTTTACTTTTTTGACATTTCACTTTTTACAGACGGTCTTAAACAAACAGTGTTTATCCCCCTTTAAGGGGGTTCTATTAAAATGATTGAGTAAATAGGGAAGCCCTGTTTCTCAATATTTATTTTGTTGTTTAATTTACAAGTATTACATTTTAAGGCCTATTGACCTTTTCAAAGTTAACTTTTTATCCTGTAAACAAGGTTGCTTCTTTATTATTTCTCATCTGTGTCAATGTTTAACAGTATAACTTAAAGCAGATGCATAATTTTATATGTAAGTGCGCCCAATATGACCTAAGTTGTCGACGGGCCATAAAACACCATTCATTCATTCATTCATTCGAGTTTCTGAAAGAAGTTAACCTTTTTAAGAAGATTTAGTTTTACTTTTTTGACATTTCAATTTTTACTGACGGTCTTAAACAGTGTTTATCCTCCTTTAAGGGGGTTCTATTAAAATATTTGAGTAAATAGGGAAGCCCTGTTTCTCAACATTTATTTTGTCGTTTAAATTCATAAATATTACATTTTAAGGCCTATTGACCTATTCAAAGTTAACTTTTTTATCTTGTAAACAAGGTTGCTTCTTTGTTATTTCTCATCTGTGTCAATGTTTCACAGTATAACTTAAAGTAGATGCATGATTTTATATGTAAGTGCGCCCAATATGACCTAAGTTCTCGACGGGCCATAAAACACCATTCATTCATTCATTCATTCGATCCCTCGACAGTTTGCTTCGCATCTTTAATCAAGTCTGGCATACTGGTATTCTCCCAGATTCCTGGAAGGAAGCTATAGTTATCCCAATACCAAAGCCAGGTAAAGATTCTACAAATCCTGCTAATTACCGCCCTATAGCTTTAACAAGTTGTATTTGCAAAACCATGGAACGAATGGTTAATGACCGCCTTGTTTGGTTTTTAGAGAAGAACAAACTTATTGCTACGTTCAGAGCGGTTTTCATAAACAAAGAGGCACTCTCGATCATTTAGTCCGCTTCGAAACATTTATTCGCGAAGCTTTTATTAAGAAGGAACATGTTGTTTCCGTGTTTTTTGATCTCGAAAGTGCTTATGATACCACATGGAAGTATGGGATCATGAACGACCACCATGATTTCGGTATTAGAGGTCGCATTGCTTATTTTATTTCTGCATTTCTGAATGAACGTCAGTTTAGAGTCCGGGTTGGAGATACTTTCTCAAACCCTCATGAGCAAGAAATGGGTGTTCCCCAGGGAAGTATTCTCTCTGTTATGTTGTTCAGTATTAAAATTAACAATATTGTGAGGTCTGTCTGCCCTGGCGTGGAATGCTTTTTGTATGTTGACGACTTCTGTATTTGCTATAGATCTAAGCATATGCATATTACAGCAAGTGCTGAATAATTTTAGCAAATGGTCAAGAGAAAATGGTTTTAAATTTTCTAAAACCAAGACCAAATGTATGTATTTCTGCCAATCAAGAAAATTACACTTGGATCCTGAGCTTATTTTGGATGGCGTACAAATTGAAGTCGTTCCTGAATTCAAATTTTTAGGTCTTTTATTTGACTCTAAACTATCGTTTATTCCCCACATCAATTATTTGAGCAATAAATGCCAAAAAGCTCTTAATCTCTTACGAGTGGTCTCCAGTATGGACTGGGGAGCCGACAGGAAAGTCTTCTTGAGACTATATAGAAGTCTTGTCCGTTCCAAGTTAGATTAAGGCTGTATCGTATATGGTTCAGCGCGGCAGTCGTACCTTCGTAAGTTGCATTCTATCCACAACCAAGGTTTACGACTAGCACTAGAAGCTTTTAGGACATCTCCAGTAAATAGTTTATATGCTGAGGCTAATGAGCCATCACTAAATTTACGCAGGAAAAAGCTTTCCTTGCAATACTATTTAAAGTTAAAATCAAATCCCGATAACCCCACTCACAGGGTAGTATTCGAACCGTTGTACAAAGATGAGTTTATAGAAAAAAAAAACGTTATTCCTCCTTTCAGTCTGCGCTTTGAAGCAGATATGAATTGTATTGATGTTAATTTGGAGGATGTAGCAAACTACAAGATTTCTGAAATTCCTTTATGGACTTGCAAGAGTCCAACTTATAACTATTATCTTGCTTCAGACAAGAAGGCTACAACTGATCCTATGATCTTTAAGAATAAACTCTTGGAAATTAAAGAACTATATTATACCCATGAAGAGACCTATACAGATGGTTCGAAAGATGGAGAAAAAGTAGCTTCAGCTGCCAATCCTGCCATCCTTGATGGCGAATTATATCAGTTCCGCCTACCCAATAACTCTTCAATTTTCTCTGCGGAGATACAGGCGATTGACCTTGCCCTCAACCATATTGAACAGGACGCCTATTGGCGATACATCCTATTAACTGATTCGTTGTCAGTCATGCAAGCTCTTGAGGGTGAGAAAACCGATAACCCGCTAATTGTCAATCTCCTTGAAAAATTGTCTAGACTCTGCGAGAGAGCTGATATAGTTTTTTGCTGGCTTCCCAGCCATATTGGGATAAGTGGTAATGAAGAGGCAGATAAAGCTGCCAAGGACGCAATATCACTAGAAATTTTACCTTTTAAAGTTCCTTTTAACGATTTTAAACCATTAATCAGTATCTTTATTCAAAATGTGTGGCAGTAATCCTGGAGCGATCCAGCCAATCAAAACAACAAACTTTTCAACATTAAACCAGGACTTGGCGAATGGCTTCCAGGGTTGCGGACAAATCACCGCGAAGAAATTATGTTGGCCCGTCTTCGCATTGGGCATTCATATATAACGCACTCTTATCTTCTGAAAGGAGAAGATGAGCCTCTATGTATACCCTGCAATGCACCTTTTACTATTAAACATATACTTGTCGACTGTGTAGATCTTGCACCGATAAGACAAAGGTTTTTTGATGTCGACAGCATGAAGACCTTGTTCGATACTGTAAAGATCGAGTCCGTTTTTGATTTTTTGAAAGAGATACATCTCTATAAAACGATATAATTTTAGGTTCTTTTGACCTTTCTTGTTTTAGATGCTTACTTTCTACCTGTAATTTTAGTGTTTTCACAACTTAGATTTTATGATTTCATAATACTTTTGTTTTATCACTTTGCATTGCATTTCCTGTAAGTGCGTCCAACATAACCACTGTTGTCGATGGGCCTTAAAACTCCATTCATCATAAATTATTCAGCACTTGCTGTAACTGCCGCTCTATTTTATGCATATGCTTGGATCTATAGCAAATACAGAAGTCGTCAACATACAAAAAGCATTCCACGCCAGGGCACACAGACTTCACAATATTGTTGA
Organism: Tridacna crocea; assembly: GCA_943736015.1. Lineage (NCBI taxonomy): Eukaryota > Metazoa > Mollusca > Bivalvia > Cardiida > Cardiidae > Tridacna > Tridacna crocea. The sequence goes on along the minus strand of OX031057.1, from coordinate 12,505,895 downwards.
TTTTGACACTGAACAGTGTAACAGAGAGAATGCTTCCCTGGGGGAACGCCAATTTCTTGTTCATGAGGGTTTGAGAGAGTATCTCCAACCCGGACTCTAAATTGACGTTCATTCAAAAATGCCGAAATGAAATAAGCAAGGCGACCTCTTACACCGAAATCATGGAGGTCTTTCATGATTCCATACTTCCATGTGGTATCGTAAGCACTTTCGGCGTCGAAAAATACAGAAACAATATATTCCCTTTTTATAAAAGCTTCGCGAATAAATGTTTCGAAGCGAACTAAATGGTCAAAAGTGCCTCTTTGTTTACGAAACCCGCTCTGGGCGGTTGCAATAAGTTTTTTTCCAAAAACCAAACAAGCTGGTCATTGACCATCCTTTCCATGGTTTTGCAAATACAACTTGTTAAGGCTATAGGGCGATAATTGGCAGGATTCGTTGAGTCTTTACCCGGTTTTGGTATGGGAATTACAATAGCCTCTTTCCAGGAATCTGGGAGAATAACAGTATGCCAGACTTGATTAAATATGCGAAGTAAACAGTCGAGGGATCGAAATGGTAAATGTTTCAAAAACTGGTAATGGATGTCGTCACATCCAACATCAGTGTCATGACACATCTTTAATGCTTTCTTTAATTCTTTTACAGTGAAATCTTTATTGTAATGTTCATTGTTATTCGACTTAGAGTTTAGCTTTGTTATTTCTTTAGTGTTTTGAAATTTCTGAAATGCTGTCGAATAATTTGAAGAAGAGGATTTCTCTGCAAAAGTGTCAGCTAAGACATCTGCAATGTCTGCTTTGGAGGTGACGACATCATCTGACACCAACATTTAAGTGTCCAACATTTAATGAGGAGTTTTTGCCGTTAATTTTCGGATCATGTCCCATGTCTTTTTGACAGACGATCTAGAATTTAATCTAGACTCGTACTGTCGCCAAGAAACACGTTTACTTTGCTTGATAGTCCGACGTGCTTTTGCACGAGCAATTTTAAACTTTGAAAGATTTTCCTGGGTTGGTCTCGGGTTAAATTGTCTGAGAACAGATTTTCTTTCTCTTATAGCCTTTTTGCAATAATCATTAAACCGTGGCTTGTTCGGGTGCTTAGGATTTGTCGAAGTTCGAGGAATTGACTTTTCAGCAGCCGTATAAATCAAGGAAGTGAAGAGCTCAGCAGGATTTTCACAATCTTCAAAAGCACCGGGATAAATTGTTTGTTCGCAATAAATTCTTAATTGTTCCCAATTCGCTTTGTGAAGCTGACAGCGTTGAGGACGTTGTTGTACTGAAGGTCCTACTTCTGATACTTTTATAGGGAAGTGATCACTTCCATGAAGGTCATCACAAACCTTCCAGTTAAAATCTGAAACAATTCCAGGGCTGCATATTGTTAGATCCAATGATGAGTAACAACCAGTAGCAGGATGAAGGTAGGTTGAGGACTTATCATTTAGCAGAACAAAATCGTGCTTCGTTATAAAATCCTCAATAATATGACCCTTGCCATTAGTATCTGAACATCCCCATAATGTATGATGGGAATTAAAATCGCACATTAAAATGAAAGGCTTTGGCAATTGAGCCACAAGATCATCAAGTTTTCTGACGTCTGTTGGTAAACTAGGTGGAAGATAAATGGAACACAAAGTAATGGTCTTGTTGAGAGTAATGTTTACCGCAACGGCTTGTAAGGTAGTGTTAAGGGTTACACTATGGTGTGGGACACTGTTTTTCACAATGACAGCAACACCTCCTGAAGCTTTATCGTTATCAGTAAAGTTTTTCAAGTAACAAGAGTGATACTGGCTGTTGTTCGTTAGTTAAGATATTTAATTCCTCGACGTTAGCTTTAACGCTTCGACAATTTCATTGCAGAATATTGTTAGTCATAAGAAAATTTAGAATTAGGAAAATACCACAGAGTTTTGGAAGTATGTGTTTGTTCATTTTTTGTTATTCAGTTTGATGATTCGGCCTTGCCTATTTGCATTTGACGCTGATTGCGAGTCTTCCGCTTCCATGTCTTCATCCTTTGGAAGGCGATCTGATGAAACCTGTGGAGATTTATTTCTTCTTCGGCTAGGGCTGCTTGAAGCCTTTGCCTGTGCAATATTTGACTTTTTTGTTACAACTTGGCTGGATGCAGTATTCTGGTTGGTTTTGCTAGATGTTGTAGACTTCTCTTGCACATTTTCATTACTTGTAGACGATTTTCTATTGTTTGTACACCAGTATCAGTTGTTTGGGTATGAGCATCTCTGCGCTGCACAAGTTTTTGTGTATTTGCTTTTGATACTGACGCATATGAAACACCCATGTTATTTCTAGATTCTACAATTTTTCTCGCTTCTGGAAAAGAGAGACCTTCAGTTAATTGATGGTTACAATTTCTTTTTCTTTCTTCCATACAGGACATGACCTTGACGTGGCAACATGCTCTCCTTTGCAATTCTTGCAAGAAATGCCAAATTCACATTTTTCGCTTGGGTGCACGAGGTTTGAATTGCCACATTGTCGGCAAAATTCTTCACCTTGATTGTATTTGCATTTACTCTCATGATGCCCGAATTTGAAACAACAATAGCACTGAAGTGGATTGGGTATATATAGGTCCACTGCAACTTCAAGATATCCTACCTTTAAATATTTAGGCAGGATAGCCGTGTTGAAAGTTAGTACTATTGTGTTGAAGCTCAGGCAGGTTTTCGTAAAAATTACTCCACCGTTGATAATATATTTGTATTGATGTCTTTAGTTCAAAAGTATCTTTCAAAAAAACGCGGGCGGTTTTATTGTATTTTCATTGATTTCAAAAAGGCCTTTGACAATGTTCGACATGATAAATTATGGGATGCGATGGAAAGAAAAGGCATTTCTGGCAAATTTTTGCATTGTTATAAATCTATATATACCAAATTAAAGTCATGCATCAAAATTGATGGCAAATTGACAAAGTATTTTGACTGTACTATCGGCACCAGGCAAGGTTGTGTTGGAAGTCCAAAAATTTTCTATTAATGACTTAATTAGCTATATAAATAGTGACAATGAACGTGGAATATTTGTTTCCAAAGAAATAAAAGATCTTAATGTCTTAATGTTTGCCGACGACGTTTCAAGTTTTGCAGATACAATTATCCAATTACAACGTCAAATTAAGAAAATAGAGCAATTTAGTAAAGGAGTTGGACTTGACATCAACCTCGACAAAACTAAAATTGTTGTATTTAGAAATGGAGGTGTCGTCAAACAAACTGAGAAATGGTATTATAATAACAATGTCATAGATATAGTTCCATGTTATAAATATTTGGGTGTGTATTTTACTAGTACTATGTCTTGGTCTAAGACTCACACAGTTCTGTCAATGCAAGCTAAGAAAGCCATAAACTACATTTTGAGATTGCGTAAACACTTTGGAAACATTAATATATCAGATATGCTGCAAAATTTTCGATACCTCTGTTAAACCTATTTTGTGCTACGGTTCTCAGATTTGGGGATATCAGTACGTAGATAAGATTGAAAAGGTTCACATACAATTTTGTAAAAAATGATGTTATCTGTCTTTGAATACATGTGATTCTTTTGCACTGGGGGAATGTGGTAGGTTACCACTATGCACCACTTATATGCCTAATTGTATTAAGTACTGATTAGGTTTTATCCGTATGGAAAACTACAGATATCCCAAACAATGTTATTATATGTTATATCAATTAGATGAAGCAGGTAGGCAGAACTGGGTTAGTCATGTAAAGGAACTTTTATACACATATGGTTGCGGTCATGTACGGATTTTACAGGACGTAGGAAATGATAAAGAATTCTTAAACTTGTTTAAAAAAAGGATAATGGAATGTTATAAACAAAAATGGTACGCTTATATAAGCGATACACCAAAATCTATTCACTACAGACATTTTAAATCATTGTTAGAACCAGAATTTTACTTAAATGTTGATCTACCACATACCTTCAAGAGAACATTAGCTTACTTTAGATGCTCATCACATGATCTAATGATTGAAAAGGGGAGACGTTTGTCTATTGATAGAGAATTTCGGTTTTGTCAAATATGTCACAAGCAAAATATCTTTGTTATAGAAGATGAATTTCATTTTATTTTTCAATGTAGTATTTATGAAGATTTAAGGAAAGAATATTTTAAAAAGTATTGGTAAAAAAATAGAGCATTACAATGTTTATATTCCATCCTGTCATGTGATTCAGAACCTGTTGTGGATAAGATTTCTAGATATTTATTGAAAGCGTTTCAGCTTAGAAACAATATTTTGCAAGAGCTAAGTTAACACTTTGTAAATCTGCGGAGCACTATTTTCTGTTGCTTTTAAGGACAGTTCGGGTCTAGATGACACAACACAGTATGCGTTGTCTGACTCCAGAATTCTACTGTCTCATGCACGAGCCTTTTCTTCTTTCTTCTTTTAAATTTAATCAAGAGAAATCTTATCATCTCATATTCATTTATTCCCATTGTCCTTTGATTCTCCATACATTTTAAGTATCTAAGGGTTGACCTATTACATCGTTTTATGGACATGAGCATGTACTCTTTTTCTTTTGAAACAAAACATAACTCTCTTTTACTAGTAAGAATTTCATAGAAATTAAGTAGTCACTCTATGTCAAATATTTGTATATTATTTCATTGTATTATGGGCGGGTGGCCTAGATACTGAATAAAATGTCTATGTCTATGTCGGTAAGTTTCCTGATTCCATCTCTGAAAATTGTAATTCGTCTAGCAGCCGTAACATTTTGGTCTGAAAGTTCTGACGTAATTTCTTGTTCAGAAATACCTGCAAGGTCTGGGCAACTTATGATGCCCTTTGATGTATTTAAACTATTGTGAGGGACACACTTTGCAGGGATTTTAAAAAAGTGCTTGATTTTAAGAAGGGTTTTAGCATGAACAGCCTTTTCAACTTCGACGAGAAGATTACCTGATTTCAACTCTTTCACTGATTTTGGCGATCCAGCAAGTCCAACTAAAACTTTTTCAATCACAAAAGGAGATAATTTGGAAAGTGGCTGATCGGGTACGGTTGACTCAATAATCAAGAAGCGAGGAAACGGTGTATTTGTCGTTTGAACATTTTCCAGGTCTGCATCTAGTTGATCACGGTTTCGTTTTTTGTTTTGGTGATCCATGTTTGGGTTTTTAATGTTCATCATCCGTGGTCCCCGCCCACCGCGTAGCCCAACTAGGGGGCATGGAGTACGGAGCGGATATCCAGCTCCCCACGCCAGGGTTACCCAGATGATATAGTCGGACAGCAAGGATAAGGCAAGGCGACAAACAGCAGACATGACAAATTCCTGGGAATCAGAGAAAAGTCATGGAAGCTACTGCCTCAATCACGAAATCCGTACCACCCAATTAGCCCATGAGCCTGTATTAGACAAAGGACTAAAAACTGTTAAACAAAGTAAAAACTGGTAATTTGAACAAATTGACAGCGTATGAATACATGCAATAACTTAGAGTGCTTAGGATACATGCAGCATGAAAAAGAACTTTTTAAGTTCGTGCAGTGAGCATAGATTTTGAAACCATTCGAGGTATTTACTAAGTCTGGGTATGAACTTATAATGCCCAGATCTAAAAACGACCAGCCGATTGCTCTAGACCGGGCCCATCTAGGCTCTCGTTTACACCGAAGCCGAGGCCGAAGCAGTGTGTTGAAATGCTGGAGATCCCTGGGCTCCCCTCAACTGCCAGGACCCTCTTTTCTGGCTTACGAGTCTGCACCCACGGCAAACAAGCGGGTCCATTGGTGGGGTCTTACCACTCTGCAGGACGGCAGCCGGCGAATTCTACCCCCCGTCCAGCTGGGGGATTTACAAATACAACTTGTTAAGGCTATAGGGCGATAATTGGCAGTATTTGTAGAATCTTCACCTGGCTTTGGAATTGGAATAGCTATAGCTTCTTCCAGGAATCTGGCAGAATACCAGTATGCCAGACTTGATTAAATATGCTTAGTAAACTGTCGAGGGAAAAGGTAAATGTTTCAAAAATTGGTAATGGATGTCGGCCTAACAAATGAAGTGGAATAGCGACTCTCTCGTCTTCTTTAACCTTAGCGGACGCTGTCAGATACAGATCGAATCGATGTGACCATTTTCTCCAATTTTCTGATATGTTTCCAGTGAAAATCAACTGTTCGGAAGCTTTAAAATCTTCTTAATCCGATGCGAGTGACACCATGTGATATTTTATTGGGAGGCCGCCATGATACTTGTACTTACACAAGCTAGATTACGTTATACGAACTGTAGTACTCGAAGTAAATCGTACTATAATATGACAGATCCTCTGTTTTATCGTCAGAAATTGGAATTTCAATAAATGCCAAAAGGCTCTCAATCCTTCACGTGTTGTCCCCAGCATAGAATGGGGAGCCGATAGGAAAGTCTTATTGAGATTTTACAGATCACTGATTCGTTCCAAGTTTTGTTGCGGCTGCGTTGTATATGCATGGATCAGCGCGACAATTGTACAATCGTAAACTGGGTTCTATCCATAACCAAGGTTTACGATTAGCACTTGGCGCCTTTTGAACATCTGCTAATAGTTTGTATGCAGAGGCATATGAACTATAGGAAAAAAGTTAAAGTCCAATTTTGAAATCCTACGCATAAGGTTGTATTTGAACCGCTGTTTAAAGACAATTTTAAGGAAAAGGTTAAACCTCCATTTCGCCTGCGCTGCGAAGCCGATATAAATCTACTCTATTTTGATCTGGAAGATGTAGCAAAATATAAAATTTCAGACGTTCCTCTATGGACTTTAAAGGGACCAACATTTTTATGTAGTCTTACTACCAATAAAAAACCTGCAACAGATCCTTAAGTATTTTAAAACAAATTTCTTAAGATTAAAGAGCAATAATACAACTATTAACAAATTTATACCGATGGTTCTAAAGACAGAGAAAAAGTTGCCTCAGCTGCCCTTCTGGGCGGTGAATTATACTAGTTTCGCCTACCAAATAATTCTTCTAGTTTTTTTCTTCGGAACTGAAGACAGATGATCTTGCACCTTCTGGCGCTACATTATGTTCTCTCCTTCACTGTCCTCCCCCAGCCGGACGGGGGGTAGAATTCGCCGGCTGCCGTCCTGCAGAGTGGTAAGACCCCACCAATGGACCCGCCTGTTTGCCGTGGGTTGAGACTCGTAAGCCGGAAAAGAGGGTCCTGGCAGTTGAGGGGAGCCCAGGGATCTTCAGCTCTTCAACACACTGCTTCGGCCTCGGCTTCGGTGTAAACGAGAGCCTAGATGGGCCCGGTCTAGAGCAATCGGCTGGTCGTTTTTAGATCTGGGCATTATAAGTTTATACCCAGACTTAGTAAATACCTCGAATGGTTTCAAAATCTATGCTCACTGCACGAACTTGAAAAGTTCTTTTTCATGCTGCATGTATCCTAAGCACTCATAAGTTATTGCATGTATTCATACGCTGTCAATTTGTTCAAATTACCAGTTTTTACTTTGTTTAACAGGTTTTAGTCCCTAGTCTAATATGGGCTAATTGGGTGGTACGGATTTCGTGATTGAGGCAGTAGCTTCCATGACCTTTCTCTGATTCCCAGGAATTGGTCATGTCTGCTGTTTGTCGCCTTGCCTTATCCTTGCTGTCCGAGTATATCATCTGGGTAACCCTGGCGTGCGGAGCTGGATATCCGCTCCGTACTCCATGCCCCCTAGTTGGGCTCCGCGGTGGGCGGGGACCACGGATGATGAACATTAAAAACCCGAACATGGATCACCAAAACAAAAAACGAACCCGTGATCAACTGGATGCAGACCTGGAAAATGTTCAAACGACAAATACGACGTTTCCTCGCTTCTTGATTATTGAGTCAACCGTACCCGATCAGCCACTTTCCAAATTATCTCCTTTTGTGATTGAAAAAGTTTTAGTTGGACTTGCTGGATCGCCAAAATCAGTGAAAAAGTTGAAATCAGGTAATCTTCTCGTCGAAGTTGAAAAGGCTGTTCATGCTGAAACCCTTCTTAAAATCAAGCACTTTTTTGAAATCCCTGCCAAGTGTGTCCCTCACAATAGGTTAAATACATCAAAGGGCATCATACGTTGCCCAGACCTTGCAGGTATTTCTGAACAAGAAATTACGTCAGAACTTTCAGACCAAAATGTTACGGCTGCTAGACGAATTACAATTTTCAGAGATGGAATCGGGAAACCTACCAACACAATAGTACTAACTTTCAACACGGCTATCCTGCCTAAATATTTAAAGGTAGGATATCTTTAAGTTGCAGTGGACCTATATATACCCAATCCACTTCAGTGCTATTGTTTCAAATTCGGGCATCATGAGAGTAAATGCAAATACAATCAAGGTGAAGAATTTTGCCGACAATTCAAACCTCGTGCACCCAAGCGAAAAATGTGAATTTGGCATTTCTTGCAAGAATTGCAAAGGAGAGCATGTTGCCACGTCAAGGTCATGTCCTGTATGGAAGAAAGAAAAAGAAATTGTAACCATCAATTAACTGAAGGTCTCTCTTTTCCTGAAGCGAGAAAAATTGTAGAATCTAGAAATAACATGGGTGTTTCATATGCGTCAGTATCAAAAGCAAATACACAAAAACTTGTGCAGCGCAGAGATGCTCATACCCAAACAACTGATACTGGTGTACAAACAATAGAAAATCGTCTACAAGTAATGAAAATGTGCAAGAGAAGTCTACAACATCTAGCAAAACCAACCAGAATACTGCATCTAGCCAAGTTGTAACAAAAAAGTCAAATATTGCACAGGCAAAGGCTTCAAGCAGCCCTAGCCGAAGAAGAAATAAATCTCCACAGGTTTCATCAGATCGCCTTCCAAAGGATGAAGACATGGAAGCGGAAGACTCGCAATCAGCGTCAAATGCAAATAGGCAAGGCCGAATCATCAAACTGAATAACAAAAAATGAACAAACACATACTTCCAAAACTCTGTGGTATTTTCCTAATTCTCAATTTTCTTATGACTAACAATATTCTGCAATGAAATTGTCGAAGCGTTAAAGCTAACGTCGAGGAATTAAATATCTTAACTAACGAACAACAGCCAGTATCACTCTTGTTACTTGAAAAACTTTACTGATAACGATAAAGCTTCAGGAGGTGTTGCTGTCATTGTGAAAAACAGTGTCCCACACCATAGTGTAACCCTTAACACTACCTTACAAGCCGTTGCGGTAAACATTACTCTCAACAAGACCATTACTTTGTGTTCCATTTATCTTCCACCTAGTTTACCAATAGACGTCAGAAAACTTGATGATCTTGTGGCTCAATTGCCAAAGCCTTTCATTTTAATGGGCGATTTTAATTCCCATCATACATTATGGGGATGTTCAGATACTAATGGCAAGGGTCATACTATTGAGGATTTTATCACGAAGCACGACTTTGTTCTGCTAAATGATAAGTCCTCAACCTACCTTCATCCTGCTACTGGTTCTTACTCATCATTGGATCTTACAATATGCAGCCCTGGAATTGTTTCAGATTTTAACTGGAAGGTTTGTGATGACCTTCATGGAAGTGATCACTTCCCTATAAAAGTATCAGAAGTAGGACCTTGAGTACAACAACGTCCTCAACGCTGGCAGCTTCACAAAGCGAATTGGGAACAATTCAGAATTTATTGCGAACAAACAATTCATCCCGGTGCTTTTGAAGATTGTGAAAATCCTGCTGAGCTCTTCACTTCCTTGATTTATACGGCTGCTGAAAAGTCAATTCCTCGAACTTCGACAAATCCTAAGCACCCAAACAAGCCATGGTTTAATGATGATTGCAAAAAGGCTATAACACAAAGAAAATCTGTTCTCAGACAATTTAACCTGAGACCAACCCAGGAAAATCTTTCAAAGTTTAAAATTGCTCGTGCAAAAGCACGTCGGACTATCAAGCAAAGTAAACGTGTTTCTTGGCGACAGTACGTGTCTAGATTAAATTCTAGATCGTCTGTCAAAAAGACATGGGACATGATCCGGAAAATTAACGGCAAAAACTCCTCATTAAATGTTCGACACTTAAATGTTGGTGATGATGTCGTCACCTCCAAAGCAGACATTGCAGATTTCTTAGCTGACACCTTTGCAGAGAAATCCTCTTCTTCAAATTATTCGACAGCATTTCAGAAATTTCAAAAAACTACAGAGAAAACAAAGCTAAATTTTAAGTCGAATAACAATGAACATTACAATAAAGATTTCACTGTAAAAGAATTGAAGAAAGCATTAAAGAAGTGTCATGACACTGCTGTTGGATGTGACGACATCCACTACCAGTTCTTGAAACATTTACCATTTCGATCCCTCGACTGTTTACTTCGCATTTTTAACCAAGTCTGGCATACTGGTATTCTCCCAGATTCCTGGAAGAAAGCTATTGTAATTCCCGTACCAAAACCGGGTAAAGACTCGACAAATCCTACAAACTATCGCCCTATAGCCTTAACAAGTTGTATTTGTAAAACCATGGAAAGGATGGTCAATGACCGGCTTGTTTGGTTTTTGGAAAAAAACAAACTTATTGCAACCGCCCAGAGCGGGTTTCGTAAACAAAGAGGCACTCTCGATCATCTAGTTCGCTTCGAAACATTTATTCGCGAAGCTTTTATAAAAAAGGAACATGTTGTTTCCGTATTTTTCGACCTCGAAAGTGCTTACGATACCACATGGAAGTATGGAATCATGAACGACCTCCATGATTTCGGTGTAAGAGGTCGCCTTGCTTATTTCATTTCGGCATTTTTGAATGAACGTCAATTTCGAGTCCGGGTTGGAGATACTCTCTCAAACCCTCATGAACAAGAAATGGGCGTTCCCCAGGGAAGCATTCTCTCTGTTACACTGTTCAGTGTCAAAATCAACAATATTGTGAAGTCTGTGTGCCCTGGCGTAGAATGCTTTTTGTATGTTGACGACTTCTGTATTTGCTATAGATCCAAGCATATGCATACAATAGAGCGGCAGTTACAGCAAGTGCTGAATAATTTAAGTAAGTGGTCAAAAGAAAATGGTTTCAAATTTTCTAAAACCAAGACCAAATGCATGCATTTCTGCCAATCAAGAAAATTACACTTGGATCCTGAACTTACATTAGATGGGGTACAAATTGAAGTCGTCCCTGAATTCAAATTTTTAGGTCTTTTATTTGACTCTAAACTGTCGTTTATTCCACACATCAATTACTTAAGTAATAAATGCCAAAAAGCTCTTAATCTTTTACGAGTTGTCTCCAGCATGGACTGGGGAGCCGACAGGAAAGTCTTACTAAGAGTATATAGATCACTTGTCCGTTCCAAGTTAGATTACGGCTGTATCGTATATGGCTCAGCCCGACAATCGTACCTTCGGAAGTTGGATTCTATCCACAACCAAGGTTTACGATTAGCACTTGGCGCTTTCAGGACATCTCCCGTCAATAGCTTATATGCTGAAGCTAATGAACCATCTCTAAATTTACGCAAGAAGAAACTCTCCTTGCAATATTACTTAAAATTAAAATCAAACTCTGACAACCCAACTCATGAAGTAGTATTTGAACCATTGTACAAGGATGAATTTTTAAAAAGAGAGAAAGTTATACCTCCTTTTAGTTTACGCTGTGAAGCGGATATTAATTGCCTTGATTGTGATCTTGAAGATGTGGCAAGTCATAAGATTTCTGAAGTTCCTTTATGGACTTCCAAAAATCCAACTTATATTTACAGTCTTGTTTCAGATAAGAAAGCTACTACAGATCCAATGATTTTCAAAACTAAATTCCTTGAAGTCAAACAACAATATTATACTCATGAAGAAATCTACACGGATGGTTCAAAAGATGGGGAAAAAGTTGCTTCAGCTGCCGTCCTAGACGGTGAATTGTATCAGTTCCGGTTACCTAATAATTCGTCTATCTTCTCTGCGGAATTAAAAGCCATTGACCTTGCCCTCAACCATATTGAACAAGACGGCTATTGGCGATACATTATATATACTGATTCTTTATCAGTTATGCAAGCACTTGAGGGCGAGAAAACGGATAATCCGCTTGTAATCAATCTCCTTGAGAAATTATCCAGATTATGCGAAAGAGCTGATATAGTTTTCTGCTGGCTCCCCAGCCATATTGGTATTAGTGGTAATGAAGAGGCAGATAAAGCTGCCAAGGACGCATTATCGCTAGAAATTTTACCGTTTAAAGTTCCTTTTAGTGATTTTAAACCTCTTATTAATAGTTTTATTCATGGTGTTTGGCAAAGATCTTGGAGTGATCCTTCAAATCAAGGAAACAAATTATTCAATATCAAGCCAAATACAAGTGAATGGCTCCCTGGCTTACGGTCAAACCGTCGAGAGGAAGTTATTTTGGCCCGTTTGAGAATAGGTCATACCCATATGACGCACTCATATCTTCTCAAAGGAGAAGAGCCTCCTGCATGTATCCCATGCAATACATTTTTTTCTGTCAAGTATTTACTGATAGAGTGCACAGATCTTGGACCGTACAGGGATAAATACTTTTATGTTGACAATTTAAAAACTTTGTTTGATACTGTGAAATTAGAATCACTATTCGAGTTTCTGAAAGAAGTTAACCTTTTTAAGAAGATTTAGTTTTACTTTTTTGACATTTCAATTTTTACTGACGGTCTTAAACAGTGTTTATCCTCCTTTAAATGGGTTCTATTAAAATATTTGAGTAAATAGGGAAGCCCTGTTTCTCAACATGTATTTTGTTGTTTAATTCATAAATATTACATTTTAAGGCCTATTGACCTATTCAAAGTTAATTTTTTATCTTGTAAACAAGGTTGCTTCTTTGTTATTTCTCATCTGTGTCAATGTTTCACAGTATAACATAAAGTAGATGCATGATTTTATATGTAAGTGCGCCCAATATGACCTAAGTTGTCGACGGGCCATAAAACACCATTCATTCATTCATTCATTCATTCTCCTTCACTGTCCTCTATGATGCAAGCTCCCGAAAATGACATAACGGACAATCAGTTGATAGTGAATCTCCTTGAAAAGATCTCTAGAATTCGTGCTGATGCTGGTTTTTTGTTTTGTTGGCTCCCTTGCCATACTGGTATGAGTGGCAATGAACAGGCAGAGAGAGCTGTCAAGGAGGATTGATGTTTTACCTTCTAAAGTTCCGTTCGACGATTTTAAACCGTTGATGAATGATCAGCAATCCTGGAATGACCCAGTAAACCAATCGAAAAAGTTATTTACAGGGAAACCAACTTCTAGCGAGTGGCTTCCATGGTTGCGGATAAGCAGACGCGAGGAAATTGTTCGTCTTTGTATTGGTCATAATGTCATACATATTTGACTCACTCATACCGCCATAAATGAGAAGAAGCTCCCGAATGTATTTCATGCACTGCGTTTCGTACTGTCAAAAGTTATGTTTATAGATTGTTTAGACATTGCACCTGCTAGAACCAGAGTTTTTTCAAGCCGAAAGTATGAACATTTTATTCGATACTGTGAAGTTGGAGTCTATTTTCCAATTCTTGAAAGAGCAAATCTCTATAAAAAGTTATAATTGCAGGTTGTATTGACCGTTTTTGTTTTTTAGACCTTTTATTGTTTACACATGTAAGAATTTTACATTTTTCATAACATTACATCACCAATTCAATGCATTAGTTGCAAGTGCGCCCAATAAGACCTCTGATAATAAAAAATGAAAGCAAGAAATTACACATGATAAGGAGGAGGTGTTACCGTACAGCTGCCAACAATGTCAATGGGAGAAAATCTGACAAAAAAGAATACAGCCAGTACTGTTCGATGGTTTCAACAAATATTACTAAACACTTGTTGAAGTCACAAAAAACTGAATTGGATTTATAAATAATGAATTTGCCATTAAAATCAAAGGAGAGAAATCAAAGATTTTGCAAGTCAGGAGAGCTGGTAACTACAAAAACAACGTTGAAGTTCTGAAAAAGCGTAATGGTGAAATGTGTGTTGTGGCAAGACATTCCACTGCAACATAACCTCAGGACTACCTTCCCTGTGAAAGTTGTTTAGATTTCTTCCTTATAGAATTTTTGTGGAGACATATACAAGTTTGCCCTTTTGCTAAGAAAGGTCACAAGACAAGAATGGTGGAAACTGAAGCATCTATTCTTCTGCCCGATTCCTCAGAAGTACATGAAGGATTAAAAGCCAGTTTTATTTATGGTGTTTGACAAAGATCTTGGAGCGATCCTTCAAATAAAAAAAAAATATTGGCTATCAAGCCAAATACAAGTGAATGGCTTCCGGGCTTACGGTCAAACCGTCGAGAGCAAATTATTTTGGCCCGTTTGAAAATACATCATACCCACATGACGCACTCGTATCTTCTCAAAGGAGAAGAGCCTCCTGAATGCATCTCGTGCAATACTTTTTTTTCTATCCAGCATTTACTGATAGCGTGCACAGACCTTCCACCGTACAGGGATAAGTATTTTCATGTTGACAGTTTAAAAACTTTGATTAAAACTGTGAAATTAGAATCACTATTCGATTTTCTGAAGGAAGTTAACCTTTTAAGAAGAGTTAGTTTTACCTTTTTGACATTTCGCCTTTTGCTGACGGTCTTAAACAAATAGTGTTTATCCTCCTTTAAGGGAGTCTCATGCTCCGTTTATTACAATTTTTGAGTTCCAAATATTCATTTTTTTTGTTTAGTTTACAAGTTTTAGATTTCAAGGCCTAATGAGCTATTCAAAGTTATTTTTTACCATGTAAATAAGGTTGCTTCTTTATTATTACTATTCTGTTTCAATGTTTTACAGAAAAACCTAAAAGTAGATGCATGATTTTATATTTAAGTGCGCCCAATGTGACCTAAGTTGTCCACGGGCCGTAAAACACCATCCATTCATTCATTCGTTAGATTTTAAGGCCTATTTGACCTATTCAAAGTTAACTTTTTACCCTGTAAACAAGGTTGCTTCTGTATTATTACTATTCTGTTTCAATGTTTCACAGTATAATTTAAAGCAGATGTATGATTCAATATGTAAGTGCGACCAATATGACCTAAGTTGTCGACGGACCATAAAACACCATTAATTCATTCAGTCATTCACAGTATAAATTGAAGTAAATGTATGATTAGAGATAAGGAGAAAAAGGTAGAATTAAGGGGAAAAAGGTAGAACTGTACCAGTTCTTTTAACCACGCAAAGTAACAAGAAATATTGACCTGCTGTTGAAATGGCGACAGGAGGCTGATGTGGCTGAAGACAATGAGTATGTATTTGCCAGACCAAATTTTGGCCCTTTAGAACCCATCAGAAGCTCAGATGTTCTTAGATACTTTGGAAAAACCCTTGACACATCACAAGCACAAAGTTTAGAAAGCATGGTGCCACAGTGCCACAAGTATTGAAGTTGGCTCAGACTGATAATAACCCCCAGCTGGGCGGGGGTATAGAAATAGCCTAGCTGTCGCACTACAGGATGGTAGAACCCCACCAATGTGCCTGCTCGTTTGCCGTGAGCTGCGACCTGTGTCACTTGATGAAGGGGTCCTGGTGGTTGAAACACACCACTTTGGCCTGGAGTTGAGTTAAACAGGGGGTCAGGTGGGCCCGACCTGATCAATCGGCTGGTCATGCCAAGCCCTAGGGCACTCATTTTGGCACTTTATAACCATCTTTGGTCTTATCTTTATCTCTAAGCAAATTTATATCACTTATTTTTACCCATTTGCCTTAGAAGGCGGTGGCTCAAGGGTCAATCAAGTGAAAGTATAGGTATTTGACTGGCGGATGCAATGCCCTCGATAATGTTATATTAAGCTTGGTGTAGCGTTTGACAGGAAGGCATTTGTCTAGTTTAGCCACTTCACTTGAGTATACCATCAATGTATCCCTGACATGTCCTGTGTTAGGTTTCCCCAGGACATGTCCCCTTGTTGGGCTCCGAGGCGGGTGGGGAGCATTGGTGCTGAAGGAAAAGAAAACACTATGGCTTCTCAAAAAAAGGCCAAGCTTCAAGAGAAAAACCACCCTGAAGGAAAAAGGCCCCATTCAGAATCTGATTCTGATACGGAGCCTCCATCTCACTCATCACCTTTCTTCCTTCATTTCCCTACTTTTATTGTTATAGAGTCCAAGGACCCTTCAAACCCTGTCACTAAATTATCCCCTTTTGTTGTAGAAAAACAGCTTCATAGTATTTTGGGTACTCCAAAATCTGTGAAAAAACTGAGAAACAACACTATATTGGTTGAAGTGTTCACAAGGCAACAGTCTGAAAATCTTCTAAAACACAACAAGTTTTTTCAACTGGAAGTAAACATTTACCCTCACAAGACACTGAACTCTAGTAAGGGAATTGTGAGGTGTAAAGAACTTTCCTTGTGTTCTATCTCAGAAATTGAAAAGGGCTTAAAATCACAGGGTGTTACAGGTGTTACCCGCATTTCTGTAAAAAGAAATGGCGAAATGAGGACAACTAATACATATATTTTAACGTTCTCGTCAGCAGTTCTTCCTCAGTCCGTGAAAATTGGATACATCTCGGCAAAGGTTGAGATGTATATCCCAAATCCTTTGCGCTGTTTTAAATGTCAACAGTACGGGCATCATATAAGTAAATGCCCTCGAAATCCTGTTTGCGCAAAATGCGGAACAGAGGAAGAAAACCACAATTTCGAGACATGTTCAAGTCCTCTGAAATGTGTAAACTGTAAGGGTGCCCATGCGGTTTTTTTAAGAGATTGTCCTCTCTGGAAAGAAGAGAAAGAAATTTTGAATCTGAAATATACTAAAAACTTAAGTTTTCCAGAAGCTCGACAGCTTGTCAAACAGCGCGCAGCTGATCAACCAAAATCTTTCTCTGCGAGCTATGCCAGTGTGACATCCCCTGCGAAAGAGGACTGTCACACTTGTGTCGTCCTCGCCAAACTCATTTTAACCAAATTTCCTGAGATGACAAATGATTTAAAAGCCATTCTTCCACAATCTACCTTTGCAGTTCTCAGTCCTAATAAAACATCTCCGCCGTCTGATAAATCCTTTAACTCTACACATACAGAAAAAGTGAATTCTCCTCCTAAATCATCTTCCTCTTTGTCAAAACCTTCCGTTTCAAATACGAAACCTAGTATGCCGAAATCTGCAAAATTTACCAATAATTCTTCTAAAAATCTGCCCCAACCACGTACTCGGGTTCAGGTAACTAAAGAAGGTTTGCCATCGGCCTCTACATCTAGTAAAAAGCTGACAAAATACGATGAAGAAGTCTTTGAAACCCGTGTATCTGAAACAGAGATCTCGGAACTGGTCGATTCCGACAAATCACTACCGGGTAAAAAGAAAAATCGCAAAGCCGGTGAACGTAAAATTAGTCAAAATTGGTCAACCATCTGTCTCTCTTTCAAATAAATTTGAAAAACTGCAAGAAATCAAAGACGATAAAGGTCCAGAGGAGGATAAAAGTGAAGAGGAGATGGAGGAGGAAGAGTCTGATGGCTCGGACTGCGAATCTCCTTGGGGTCACCATAGGTCTGAATGGAACAAAGACCTTGGTTCATGGCAAAACTCGACTGCCGAAACCAAAAGTGTTGAAAAGACACACATGTAAACAAAATGAAGATCAACATACTTCTCTTTTTACTGTCTTTTGCATTGGTTTGCGGCCTCTTCTTTACTTCAGTTTTTATACTTTCATCACGCACTATGGATACCATAATCCAGTGGAATTGTCGAGGTATAAAGTCAAATTTTGACGAACTTTCTCTTTTAATAAATGATCACAAACCAGCTGCTGTTTGTCTACAAGAAACCTTCCTTAAACAGGGGGATGATATTTCTATCAAAAATCATTCTATTTACAATAAAATCTTTACTGAAGGTGAAAAAGCCAGAGGAGGTGTTTCTGTTATTGTTAACAACAACATTCCTCATAAAGTTATCTCTCTTAATACAGACTTGCAAGCTGTTGCCATTAGGTTATCTTTACACAGTGCTGTTACACTGTGTTCTTTATATCTGCCCCCGAATACACCTATCAATGAGACTAATCTGAATGGTCTCATTTCGCAATTGCCATCCCCCTATATTCTTGCTGGAGACTTTAATGGTCACAATGTTTTGTGGGGTTGCGATGACACGAACCAGAGAGGTTTACAGTTGGAAAACTTCATTTCGAACAATTCTTTGTCTTTCATGAATGATAACACGTCCAAAACCTACTTGCATCCAGCAACTGGGTCTTATTCTTCTATTGATTTAACCTTATGCAGCCCAGTCTTACTTCCCAATTTCACGTGGAAAGTGACTGAGGATTTGTGCGGAAGTGATCATTTCCCCATTATCTTTTCGTCTACACAACCATCTAGCAGTGTACGACCACAGAAATGGAAGCTTTCGAAAGCCAATTGGAATAAATTTGAAACCCTTTGTGAACAAACCATTACACATAACAAATTTAGAGATTGCGATGATCCTGCAAAACTTTTTACTTCCCTATTGATTGATGCAGCAAAACAATCCATCCCTCAGACCTCGACAAATCCAAAACGTCCTGACAAGCTTGGTACAATGATGATTGTAAACAAGCTGTCAAAGACAGAAAACAAGCCCTTAGAAAGTTTAACCTCAGACCTACGAAAGAAAATCATAATCTTTTCCGTATTTCCAGAGCAAAGGCTCGTCGAACCATTAGAGAAAGTAAGCGTAAGGCTTGGAGACAATATGTCTCTAAATTAAATAGTAGAACTACCACTAAAAAAACTTGGGACATGATCAGAAAGATCAATGGCAAAGGCCAGCCCCCTCTTAAAGTTAACAATACTTCGTTGGAATCACCCAAAGATATAGCTGATGCTCTTGCGGACACCTTTTGCAAAAAGTCTTCCTCTGTAAACTATTCTGAAAAGTTCCAGAGGAATAAAGCGCGAGAAGAAAAGAAAAAGCTTAATTTTAATTCTCCAAATTCAGAGCATTATAATAAACTCTTCACCTTTAAAGAATTAAAATCTGCTCTGAATAAAGCTCACGATTCTTGTCCTGGCCAAGATAAAGTTCATTACCAGTTTTTGAAACACTTACCTTTTACTTCTCTCTCAGTTTTACTTGACATTTTTAATGATGTCTGGCAATCAGGTGATTTTCCTTCATCCTGGCGAGAGGCACTAGTCATTCCTATCCCAAAACCTGGCAAGGATGCTGGTGACCCGGCTAACTATCGTCCTATAGCTCTTACTAGTCTCTGCAAGACCTTAGAACGTATGGTCAACGATAGGCTTGTCTGGTATTTAGAGAAAAACAACCCCATCGTTGATGTACAGAGTGGATTTCGACGCCAGCGTGGCACTATAGATCATCTGGTCCGCTTTGAAACCTTTGTCAGAGAAGCCTTTATTAATAAACAGCATGTAGTATCTGTCTTTTTCGACCTTGAAAGCGCTTACGATACGACTTGGAAATACGGAATTCTTAAAGACTTGCATGATTTTGGTCTTCGAGGCCGTCTTCCTCTTTTTATTTCAACCTTCTTGGATAAACGTCTTTTCCGCGTCCGAGTTGGTAATACTGTCTCGGGAGCCCGTGAACAGGAGATGGGTGTACCCCAAGGATGTATTCTGTCCGTTACACTTTTCAGTGTAAAAATAAACAGTATTGTCAAAGCTATCTGTCCTGGTGTAGACTGTTCCCTTTATGTTGATGACTTTGTTATATGCTTCAGATCTCGAAATATGAATATTATTGAGAGACAACTTCAACAGTGTCTCAACAAACTGCAAACGTGGTCTGATGAAAATGGCTTCAAATTTTCCAAGTCCAAAACTAAGTGCATGCACCTTTGCAATCTACGAGGTGTTCATCCAGACCCTGAGCTGTATTTGGACAGAACTAAAATTGAAGTCGTTTCCCAGTTTAAATTTCTTGGAGTCATCTTTGACAGAAAGCTTTCCTTCCTTCCTCACATCACTGCACTTAAAAAGAAGTGCAAGAAGGCTCTTAATCTTCTTAAGGTTGTGGCCCATTCTGAATGGGGAGCAGACCGTAAAGTCCTCTTGCGGCTTTATCGGTCTTTAGTTCGCTCCAAATTAGACTATGGATCGATTGTATACGGATCTGCCCGTAAATCCTACTTGAAAATTCTCAATTCTATTCACAACGAAGGTCTTCGTCTTGTACTTGGAGCTTTTAGAACTTCTCCCGTCAATAGCCTCTATGTTGAGGCTAATGAACCTTCTCTTTCTTACAGGAGGGAAAAACTCTCACTTCAATACCTTTTAAAACTTAAGTCGAATCGTTTTAACCCAACTCATGAGGTTGTTTTTAATCCTCAATATAAAGATCTTTTTGAAAGGAAACCAAATGTTATTCCTCCATTTGGTATCCGCATGGAGCCCATTATAGATAACCTGGACATAGACACTGAGTCCATTGCCGACTATAAAATCTCTGAAATCCCTCCATGGACACTAAACAGTGCAGAATTCAGATTTGACCTTGCATCTGACAAAAAGTCTGTCACGGATAGAACTGTGTTTCATGCTAGATACGAGATAAAGGAGCATTATTTTTCCTTTAAATCAATCTATACAGATGGATCTAAAGAAGGAAATTCAGTAGCAGCTGCCGCTGTTTATGGACAAAGGAGCTTAAAGTGCCGCCTTCCAAACAACTCCTCTATCTTCTCTGCCGAAGTTAAAGCAATTGATCTCGCCCTTAATCTAGCTGAACACTCTAATTCCAACCGTTTTATTATCTTTTCGGACTCTTTGTCAACATTACAGGCTCTTTCAAATCAACAACTTGAGAATCCCTTAATCTGTAGTTTACTTGAAAGGATCTCACAAATTTCTTCTACGAATAGATTGGTGTTCTGCTGGCTTCCAAGTCATGTAGGCATCAAAGGCAATGAAAATGCTGATAGGTCGGCCAAATCTGCACTTAACCTTCCCATTTCAGATTTTAAAGTTCCTCACACTGATTTTAAATCCTCCGTTTTAACACATATCCAATCTTCTTGGCAATCCCAGTGGGATGCTGATGTTTTCAATAAACTGCATTCAGTTAAACCATCCCTTGGTGAATGGTACCCCGTTTACAGGTCTGTTCGTCGAGAAGAAGTGATAATTGCACGACTTCGAATTGGCCATTCACGCATCACACATTCCTGGCTCTTGACCAGAGATGATGCCCCTGAATGTATTCCATGCAATGCAACCTTTTCTGTAAAACATATCCTATTAGATTGCGTTGACTTTCAGCCAGTTCGTTCAAAATATTTCAACGTCGATAGTTTAAAAAATCTGTTTGACTTTGTCAGCGTTGAATCTATTATCGCTTACATAAAGGAGATTGGCATTTACAATAAACTGTGATATTTACTCTTGAGTTCCTTACCTATCTTTATACAATATTCTTAATTCCTTTAATATTCAGTTTACATCTCCTTAATGGGAGGATTAGCCCTCTTTGGGGCATCTTATCTCATTGGAGACAGGACCTCTTTAATGGGAGTATATTGATCCCATTGAAGGCTACAATCTTAACCAGTTTTAACGTCATTTCCAAGAAATAGCAATATTACCACTCTTACCTTTTAATTTAAAACTGTTGAGTAGGCAGGGATTGCCCAGCCACTCAATATCATATTTTATTTACATTATAAACGAACATATTTCTTTTTCATTTAAAAACATCTTTTTATCAATCAAACATTGACTTCATACCTTTTTATCACATTCTTAAATCTTATCAGTTAAAACTTTTTGAGTATATAGGGATTGCCCTGTATCTCAATAATGCCCTTTATGCATACCTTTTAATTCAATTTTTTATTGTCATTAACGTTTTCAAACTTTATTCAGTTTTAACAACTCCACTTTTATGAACTTTTAACAAAGATATGCGCGCTGAATGACCAAAGCTGTCGATGCGCCATAAAACAACATTCATTCATTCATTCATTCAGACTGATAATGAAATAATGGCAAATTTCATGGGGCACATTATCACAGTCCATAGGGCTTTTTATCGCCTTTCTTCAAGAAATACTGCAGGTTCCCGTACAGCTTTCAATAATAGGTATATTCGGAAATACAGTGGCAAATTTATAGATGACATCTTGCTGGATGAGGGTAAATAAAACTTTTCTACTGTTCATAAAATTCTAGCCTTTTACAAATTCATAGCAGTAGCAGACAACAAATAGAGAGTATTACAAATGATGTTCTGTTTTGTTGAAACTTTAGAAAACAATGTTATAAAAGGAGGAAATGCTAGTTATTATGGTGGTTATTATTTTTTTCCATCTTTGGCAATTAGTTAAATTCTCACTTGGGTTGTTGAAACTTCGGACTGTTTTGTAAAGACTGAAGATAAGTAGAATACTCAATAAATGCAAGGGATCACCATATTACATCCGCTGATAATTATTGTACATGTATGTGTGACCTGTTTCAAGGTATAGATTTTCAAAATGTCCGAGCGTAACATCACCAGACTAATGAAAACCATCTCAGGAAATGCAGGGGTTTTTTTTCTTTATTTTTTCTTAAAGGCGGGTATTTAGATTTTTCACATCTCGCCAAATTAAAAAGAAATACTGACTGGCGTGACTGGCACGTGACTTATGACGCTTAAATTCCATAACATCACAAACATATTATTTTTCATACTTTCTTCGGATGCTATATTTAAAGCTTCCTTTATGTATTTCCGGTATGTAAATGAGCGAGTTGCTCATGTAAAAATAGACCGTGTTTCCCGTCGGTGTTAACCTCTGCCATAGTAAATCTCTGACTTCTCTTGTTGTCGGATGATATTCGACTACTCGGGTTACATAAATGAAGATTAAAAGGCTTTGGGAGTATAAAGATGATTTTCTTTTTAGTAATTTTTCCCCAAAATCTGAAGGGCCACCTTTATGCAAAACTGAAGTTTAGTGACGTGTACTCAAATTGATCTTTGTTAATTATTCCTGTACAAAAATTAGGAGTTTCAAATTTCATCATAACAGTTAAAGCGTTGCAGTATTTTTTTTACATCATGAATCTAGGTTTTTGTGACAGAAGAATTCGAATTGTGCATTTGTCCAGCTGCTTATGTTTAGTGTGTTGGTTTTTTCTAACTGTGCCTATACCTTCTGTATTGTCATTGTTGAAAAAGAAGACTATACCTTCTGTATTGTCATTGTTGAAAAAGAAATTCATGAATCAGTTCTCGATTAATCATGTGTTTTCTTATGTGTGTGGGAGTTTGTTTGTGTGTTTATTTCCAAAAATCATTGTTGGAAAAGGAGGAATTTCATGTAAATATTGTTTTCTTAACCACATTGTTTCTATCCTATCAGGACGCAACTTGAATTTGTCAATTCTTATGTGAAGCCTTAGCATTTGCTATTCACCATTGATTTTAGAGTGCCTGTGCGCAAGAGCCCGACTCTATTAGTGATGAAGTCCATGAGTATGTGGGTTACTGCCTGATCTAATAACTGAGACAAAGTTGAACAGTGTCTAAAACATCTCTCAAGACAATTGGTGTAATATCCACCTATTTATCAATGCTTTTTCAGATGATGAGTTGAGTAGTGATAGTGATGATGATGATGATGATACCATGCAGAGCCAGGATTATGTCAGTGAGGGTATGCACAACTTTGCTTCAAATCATTATAATCTTTATTGTGACACTTGATTAAATGTTAAAGATCCCTGTTGGGAAACATGTTATAAATCAATCTTAAACCAATTAAAGTGAAGTTTGGTGCTTAATAATGGTAATTCTTGTAGCTAACATTAATTTTGTATTTATTTCAGATGTATGTTCCGGACCAAGTTCTGAATTCCAAGGAAATGATGTTTCCGTGATAGAGAAAATGCGAGGTCTGATTAAACTTCTAGATTATACTGCGATTTTGTTGAATTGTTTAAATATATGTACCTAACTCTTTACCTAAATAACATTCTGGACTGTATTAAATTAAAGTAATTGCTGATGACATAATAGTAGAAGCTCAAAGGATGATTTCTGTCTTTGATAATGAAGAAAACAATGTGTAGGACAAAATTCTGATTACCAGCATTTTTCTCCCATTTTATGTCCACAAGGATTCTATCCAAGGGATTGTTTGGTAAAGGGTTAAGATGGTGGTTTCAAGAACCATATTATACTTTAATATTACAGTCAACCCTGCTTCTACAACCACCTACATTAAATGATCGCCTGCTGTAAAACAACCATATAAAATTCCTCCAACAAAATTTCCTATGTTACTGACCTGTAATAAGCGACCATGCGAATTACAACTTTTGAACCATAATTCCCTATAAGCGACCACTGAATATTATGCAACCGTAAAAAGTCGACGTCAGACCGTTCATATGTTTGTGCCAAAGACTACGCAGATCATACAGATTCTGTTATCTAACTCTTGCAAGAGGTCAATAAACACCAACTTTTAATATTTTCCATCTTTCTCTTCAAATTCTGAACTTCATGAAATCACACAAGGGATTTGTATCTCTGTCATGGAATAAGGAGGCTTCATGTTATATTTCATTTTTCACCAATGTCTCTTTAATTACCGGACATATGAGATTCTCACAGATCATGTGACTTGGCGCATGTTGTCAGGGTTTTACAATTTATAGCTATATCATGGAAAAAGGGCGCCCATGTCAAATTCAATTTTTAGTTCCACTGGCCGAATGCCAGCGGGCTTATATCATGGTCCGGCGTCCGTGCGTTAACTTTTATTTCGCCCCCAGCCGGACGGGGGGTAGAATTCGCCGGCTGCCGTCCTGCAGAGTGGTAAGACCCCACCAATGGACCCGCCTGTTTGCCGTGGGTGGAGACTCGTAAGCAGGAAAAGAGGGTCCTGGCAGTTGAGGGGAGCCCAGGGATCTCCAGCTCTCCAACACACTGCTTTGGCCTCGGCTTCTGTGTAAACGAGAGCCTAGATGGGCCCGGTCTAGCGCAATCGGCTGGTCGTTTTAGGATTGGGCGTATTTTATGTGTAAATGTTTTGTATTTGTGGAGCTGTATGGGGGGTGGACATATGTACCCTGGGTATAGATGCTTCCTTCCTGCATGCGTCCCGCGATACACTTTGAAACCTTTATTTTGCAATTCCGAAGCAAACTCGGAATATTTCATATCTTTATTGTATTATGTACATAATTCATGTAGTCCACTTTCTTGAATGAATAATCTGAAAAATATAATAAATCTACATTTAGAAGTTTGCTTGAAAATTGGCAAAATTACATACCAGCTAAAATTAAAAGTAATTTTAAGTCCCGGTCTTATATAGGCTTATGGGCTAATTGGGTGGTATGGATTTTTCGTTGGGACTTTGGCTACCATGGCAAATCCCTGATCTGGGGGACTACCCATGTACTGTTTCTTGTCGCCTCGACTTATTCATGACATCCGAGTATACCATCTGGGTAACCCTGGCATGGGGAACTGGTATTCCGCTCCATACTACATGTCCCCATTGTTGGGCTCCGTGGCGGGTAGGGTCCGCGGATGATGAATATATATAATTTCAACCATGGAACACCAAACAAAAAAACGATCACGCGAAGAACTTGACTCGGACTCGGATACAGGACACACACAAACTTCCTTCCCCCTCTTTCTTGTAATCGAATAAAAAACTGACAAACCTCTGTCGAAACTATCGCCATTTGTGATAGAAAAGGTTCTAATGTCTATCTCTGGATCACCTAAGTCAGTAAAAAAGTTGAACTCTGGCTCTTTGCTAGTAGAAGTTGAGAAAGCAAAACATGCTGAAAATCTGCTAAAGCTGTCTCGCTTCTTCGACATACCAGCAAAATGTTACCCACATGGTTCTTTAAATAGATCTAGGGGCATTATACGCTGCCCTGATCTAGCTGGAGTATCTGAAGAAGAAATAGTGACGAATTTGGCAGATCAGAACGTTACAGCAGCTCGACGAATTACAGTATTCATAGATAACGTCAAAAGAAGCACAAACACTATAGTTTTAACCTTCAACACTGCAATTTTGCCAAAATGCTTAAAAGTTGGATACCTCAAAGTGACTGTGGATATGTACATTCCAAATCCACTACAGTGCTATGCATGTTTCAAATACGGACATCATGAGCAAAAGTGTAAGTTACGTGGAGGAGATGAGCTTTGTCGTCGCTGCGGTTTACCTTCAATTACCCACGACGAGACCAAATGCACAAAGGAGATGAAATGTATGAATTGTGGTGAAGCCCATTCTTCAACTTCTCGATCATGCAAGGTCTGGAAGCGGGAGAAGGAGGTTGTTACAGTAAAATACAAAGAAGGACTTTCAATTCCTGAAGCGAAAAAAATTGTAGATGCCCGTTATAATTTATCCTTCTCTTCTGTGTTAAAATCCTCTAACAAAGCTACTGCTGAACTTAAAGACGCTCAAACCCAAACAAATGACGCCTCAGTGCAAACATGCCCACCTAAATAGCAGGTATCCAGCAACATAGCTAGCTCACAAAAAGTATCCGCCAACTCAAAGCCACGTCCTACGAGTCCAGTTTCTGCAAAAACCTCTTACAAAAGTCAACCGCAATCGCCAAAAACGCAAAACAAAGAAAACAATCGGCACCGGACCGCTTTCCTAAAGTATCCGAAGATCAAATTCAACAACACAACCGCTTCGATTGTCTTGATGAAGACATGGAAGCAGATGACTCACAATCAGAGTCAAATACAAACAAGCAAGGAAGAATCATCAAACTCGATAACAAAAGATGAATAAATACATACTTCCATTGCTTTGTGGTGTGTACTTTACTAGCAATGAGTAATAACATTCTGCAACGGAATTGTCGTAGTATTAAAGCCAGTTTAAAGTATCACTCTAGATACTTGAAAAACTTTAGTGGTACAGATAAAGCTTCAGGAGGTGTTGCCGTGATTGTGAACAGCAATGTTCCTCATCATCCTATCAAGCTTGAAACTTCTTTACAAGCTGTGGCGGTTAACATTACCCTGAATAAGACTATTACTTTGTGTTCTATCTATCTTCCACCTAGCTTGCCTATTGATCTTGTAGATCAATTGCCAGAGCCTCTCATTATACTGGGAGCCTTTAATTACTACCATACATTATGGGGATGTTCAGATACTAATGACAAGGGTCGAATTCTTGAGGATTTTATAACGAAGCACGACCTTGTTCTGCTAAATGATAAGTCTTCAACCTATCTTCATCCTGCTACTGGTTCTTACTCATCATTGGATCTAACAATATGCAGCCAAGGAATTGTTCCAGATTTTAACTGGAACGTTTGTGATGACCTTCATGGAAGTGATCACTTCCCTAT
This sequence comes from Tridacna crocea, assembly GCA_943736015.1. Classification (NCBI taxonomy): domain Eukaryota; kingdom Metazoa; phylum Mollusca; class Bivalvia; order Cardiida; family Cardiidae; genus Tridacna; species Tridacna crocea. The sequence goes on along the minus strand of OX031057.1, from coordinate 12,478,530 downwards.
AAAAGTATCAGAAGTAGGACCTTGAGTACAACAACGTCCTCAACGCTGGCAGCTTCACAAAGCGAATTGGGAACAATTCAGAATTTATTGCGAACAAACAATTCATCGCAGTGCTTTTGAAGATTGTGAAAATCCTGCTGAGCTCTTCACTTCCTTGATTTATAAGGCTGCCGAAAAATCATTTCCTCGAACTTCGACAAATCCAAAGCACCCAAACAAGCCATGGTTTAATGATGACTGCAAAAAGGCTATAACACAAAGAAAATCTGTTCTCAGACAATTAAACCCGAGACCAACTCAGGAAAATCTTTCAAAGTTTAAAATTGCTCGTGCAAAAGCACGTCGGACTATCAAGCAAAGTAAACGTGCGTCTTGGCGACAATACGTGTCTAGATTAAATTCTAGATCGTCTGTCAAAAAGACATGGGACATGATCCGAAAAATTAACGGCAAAAACTCCTCATTAAATGTTGGACACTTAAATGTTGGTGATGATGTCGTCACCTCCAAAGCAGACATTGCAGATTTCTTAGCTGACACCTTTGCAGAGAAATCCTCTTCTTCAAATTATTCGACAGCATTTCAGAAATTTCAAAATACTAAAGAAAAAACAAAGCTAAATTTTAAGTCGAATAACAATGAACATTACTATAAAGATTTCACTATAAAAGAATTGAGGAAGGCATTAAAGAAGTATCATGACACTGCTGTTGGATGTGACGACATCCATTACCAGTTTTCGAAGCATTTACCATTTCGATCCCTCGACAGTTTACTTCGCATATTTAATCAAATCTGGCATACTGGTATTCTCCCAGATTCCTGGAAGGAGGCCATTGTAATTCCCATACCAAAACCGGGTAAAGACTCGACAAATCCTACCAATTATCGCCCTATAGCCTTGACAAGTTGTATTTGCAAAACCATGGAAAGGATGGTCAATGACCGACTTGTTTGGTTTTTAGAGAAAAACAAACTTATTGCCACCGTTCAATGCGGTTTCCGTAAACAAAGAGGCACTCTCGACCATTTAGTTCGCTTTGAAACTTTTATTCGCGAAGCTTTTATTACAAAGGAACATGTTGTTTCTGTATTTTTCGACCATGAAAGTGCTTACGATACCACATGGAAGTATGGAATCATGAACGACCTCCATGATTTCGGTATAAGAGGTCGCCTTGCTTATTTCATTTCGGCATTTTTGAATGAACGTCAGTTTAGAGTCCGGGTTGGAGATACTCTCTCAAACCCTCATGAACAAGAAATGGGCGTTCCCCAGGGAAGCATTCTCTCTGTTACACTCTTCAGTGTCAAAATCAACAATATTGTGAAGTCTGTGTGCCCTGGTGTGGAATGCTTTTTGTATGTTGACGACTTCTGTATTTGCTATAGATCCAAGCATATGCATACAATAGAGCGGCAGTTACAGCAAGTACTGAATAATTTAAGCAAGTGGTCAAGAGAAAATGGTTTCTAATTCTCGAAAACCAAGACCAAATGCATGCATTTCTGCCAGTCAAGAAAATTACACTTGGATCCTGAGCTTACTTTAGATGGGATACAAATTGAAGTCGTTCCTGAATTCAAATATTTAGGTATTTTATTTGACTCTAAACTGTCGTTTATTCCACACATCAATTACTTAAGTAATAAATGCCAAAAAGCTCTTAATCTTTTACGAGTTGTCTCCAGCATGGACTGGGGAGCTGACAGAAAAGTCTTATTAAGACTATATAGATCACTTGTCCGATCCAAGTTAGGTTACGGCTGTGTCGTATATGGCTCAGCCCGACAATCGTACCTTCGCAAGTTGGATTCTATCCACAACCAAGGTTTGCGATTAGTGCTTGGCGCTTTCAGGACATCTCCTGTCAATAGCTTATATGCTGAAGCTAATGAACCATCTCTAAATTTACGCAGGAAGAAACTCTCCTTACAATATTACTTAAAGCTAAAATCAAATCCTGACAACCCAACTCATGAAATAGTATTTAAACCATTGTATAAGGATGAATTTTTAAAAAGAGAGAAAGTTATACCTCCTTTTAGTTTACGCTGTGAAGCGGATATTAATTGCCTTGATTGCGATCTTGAGGATGTAGCAAGCCATAACATTTCTGAAGTTCCTTTATGGACTTCCAAAAGTCCAACTTATCTTTACAATCTTGCTTCAGATAAGAAAGCTACTACAGATCCGATGATTTTCAAAAATAAATTTTTTGAAGTCAAAGAACAATATTATACTCATGAGGAAATCTATACAGATGGTTCAAAAGATGGGGAAAAGGTTGCTTCAGCTGCCATCCTTGACGGTGAATTGTATCAGTTCCGATTACCTAATAATTCGTCTATTTTCTCTGCGGAGCTAAAGGCGATTGACCTTGCCCTCAATCATATTGAACAAGATGGCTATTGGCGATACATTATATATACTGATTCTTTATCAGTTATGCAAGCACTTGAGAGCGAGAAAACGGATAATCCGCTTGTAGTCAATCTCCTTGAGAAATTGTCGGATTATGCGAAGGAGCTTATAGAGTTTTCTGCTGGCTCCCCAGCCATATTGGTATTAGTGGTAATGAAGAGGCAGATAAAGCTGCCAAGAACGCATTATCACTAGAAATTTTGCCTTTTAAAGTTCCTTTTAGTGATTTTAAACCTCTTATTAATAGTTTTATTCATGGTGTTTGGCAAAGATCTTGGAGCGATCCTTCAAATCAAGAGAATAAATTATTCGCTATCAAGCCAAATACAAGTGAATGGCTCCCTGGCTTACGGTCAAACCGTGGAGAGGAAGTTATTTTGGCCCGTTTGAGAATAGGTCATACCCATATGACGCACTCATATCTTCTCAAGGGAGAAGAGCCTCCTGTGTGTATTCCGTGCAATACTTTTTTTTCTGTCAAGCATTTACTGATAGAGTGCACAGATCTTGCACCGTACAGGGATAAATACTTTCATGTTGACAGTTTAAAAACTTTGTTTGATACTGTGAAATTGGAATCACTGTTCGATTTTCTGAAAGAAGTTAACCTTTTTAAGAAGATTTAGTTTTACTTTTTTGACATTTCACTTTTTACTGACGGTCTTAAACAAATAGTGTCAATCCTCCTTTAAGGGGATTCTATTAAAATGTTTGAGTAAATAGGGAAGTCCTGTTTCTCAATATTTATTTTGTTGTTTAATTGTTGTTTACAAGTATTACATTTTAAGGCCTATTGACCTATTCAAAGTTAACTTTTTACCCTATAAACAAGGTTGCTTCTTTGTTATTTCTCATCTGTGTCAATGTTTCACTGTATGATTTAAAGTAGATGCATGATTTTATGTGTAAGTGCGCCCAATATGACCGAAGTTGTCGACGGGCCATAAAACACCATTCATTCATTCATTCATTCATTCAGTAAGAAAAAGAATGTCAAAAGTGCCTTGTCTACTCATATAAAACCAGCTCCTGGCCTAGAATCTACCAAGTTAAAGCAAATAAATAAAAAGAAAACTGTCAAAACTTCTGTATCTCATAGTAAATCAGCTACTTCTGTTTCAGAGGAGAAAGGTAAGTCACGGAAGCCTATTCAAGGCCCTTCAGGAACACGACAATCTACTGTTACTGTTAACACAGAGAATGAAGATTATTCCAGCAGTGATGAATCAGTCCCAGAAAGTGAAAAGTGCTGTGTTTGTAAAAAAGGTATTCCCAACTGAAATTCGCAATGCTGTTTCACTTGTATTTACAAAATGGGGATGTTGCGATTTCTGCCAAAGATGGGTTCATCTTCAATACTGCTCCCCCATTAAGGTTCTTAGGTTGGGTGACAGCTTCTTCTGTCCGGAGTGTACAGAGAAGCGAGAACAAAAAATACAATAGAAATTGAACAAAACTTACCAGACTGTAAATATGTTACGTTTGACTTTACTTTTTTCAGTTCGCAAAATTTAAGACTTGTTTCAGTGCGTATTTATTGCTTCTAGTTCCTAAACTTTATTGAACAGTATAATCGGCTAAAACTGATGACGTCATCCGCCATTACAAAGTTGAGTGACCTCCATTGTCAAAAGAATTTTAAAGTTCGTTGCACAGGTAAGGAATAAAATTTTGGTAGTTTTTTGTGGCCAATACCTGTTACTATGCTATGGGCTGTGGTATTATTTGATATGTTGTCTCTAGACGGCGAATGTGGGGGACTTTTGTTGCATTGGCGAAAACAGAAGAAGCCGGGATACTATTTTTGGTGTAATATTTGCAAATGCCGCTTGATGATTGTTGACAGTTTTCTTTTTAATTTGAGCACGATTGTTTGATTATCACCAAGTATTGGTATTGTACACTTAGGTTGTATAAGCTTTCCTCCCTTACACAATGTTTGAAGATTGTTTGAGCACATTATGAACATACATAATCAGGTCCAACAGATACAAGCTCGCCAAAATCATATATCGTACATTCTGCCCTTGCAGCTCCCCTATCCCCTATCACAGTCTTCCGCACAAATACCTGATTGGTCAAAAATGGCAATAACTACTTACCGATTGGATGATAACTTAAGTCATCGTCAATCTAGTCAGTGCAATTACGCAGTTTCCTCCTTACTTCAGCGAATTAAACTGCTATTTTCATATTAAATTACGCAAAGATCTAGGCTAGCGAATGATGACGTCATTAATCATACTATATTACGTCATGCACAACCCAGTTTTTCGCCAATATCACCCTTCAGATGGCATTCAGGAAATTTATAGACATCTAATTTGGGCATTCTTGGTACAGAAACGGACCATTTTTTCAAAGCGACAACCTTTACTTTGAATGTCAAAATAAAATAAACGTTTACTGAATGAAACGCTACTTGGTGCGATTCATTCAGCTATGATCGTCTAGTATGTGAGATCTAATATACGCATCGACCATTTATTATTTAAAATAAACAGTCCCTAAATGGTTCGGTAACAGGCTTATAGCTTCGGTGTAAGCCCTACTTTTCCCAGGTATTGGTGGCTGCTTCATAGCAGACAGGTAGAATCTTCGAAAAATATACACAGACAACTGTTTTTTTTTTTTGGAAAATATTATATCTAGATCTATGTCGAAGAAAAAATGAAAAACTAGTTTTGAATGACTGGTTGGTTGTACGGTATTTAACCCTTTACCACACGACAAAATTCTAGACTGGTTCAAAGTGAAAGCATTTTGCAGACGACAAAATAAAGGTGCCTGAAACATTGAAATTTGTTCTGGGAAAGGTAGAAAACACTGTAGGAAAAGGAGAAAATGCTGGTTACCAGCATTTTCTCCTTTCCTACAGTATTTTCAAAAGGCTTCTTTCTTAGGGGCGTCAAAAGTAGGGATTGTGTGGTAATGGGTTAAAGGGCCATGAAACCTATTTTGATGAAAAATCTGTTGTAAATTTAAGAAATAATCTTCCTATCGTGGTTTATCGTTCGATAAACCAGTTGTGAGTTGTGAGGCACAATAAATAATCCACGAGGGCGACAGCCCGAGTGGTTTATTCATTGCTTCATAACTCACACCGTGGTTTATTGAACGATAAACCACGATAGATTTTTTCGATTCTAACATGGTCAATTCTTAATGAAAGGAAAACAAGCTCAATTTTTGAGTAAAAACGCGAATGAAGACTATGTTCCATTGAATGACGTCATTGTATGACGTCACTCCATATAGACTGACGTCACTCTACGTGGATTGCCGCAGATTTTACCACGCTTTCCTTGAACTGTGTTTATAGAGCCGAATTCGAGTGTCATGTTAGAATTATATTTATTCGTTTTCAGGACACAAATCACAATCACGAAATGCAGGAAAAGTGTATTTAGAGGGGTGAAAAAAAAATTCATTCTCGAGTCGAAGCCGACTGTTTTGAAATACAACGGGGTTCTCGATTTATTTACCAAATTCTGAACCCAAACCAATTCCGTTTATTCATTGTAAATTTATAATCGGATCTTACTCCTTGTCTACTGAAATTATATTAAAGGTTAACATGCATACATAAACGATTGAATTGTCGACTGGAATTATGATAAAAAGATGCGTACTATTAAGCACTTTAATTTTCACTCAGTGATGTAACAAGTGATTCAGTTTCAGAAAACAGTGGGGTCAGTTCTCTGCAGGTAGATTGAACCATATTTTTTTCATCAAATAACAAAATATGTTGTAATTGCAGCAACCACTTAAGGACTCCAAACTAAGCTTTGCACAAGCTGTGCCACGTTGGTGCATATGCCCAGGAAGTGGCAGAGATGAAGTGAAGCTGTAATGTGTATAAAAACTTACCAAAATTGCTTAATTGAAAATTACTTTTTAATTGTTGGTTTAGATATGAACACAGTTGAAGTGTTTTTGTTGGAAAAGATGTTTATACTCTTTACCATACATGTATGTGTTTAATAGTAAGGGGAAGGGGTGTTGAAAACAGGGCAAGTAAAATAATTTATCTAAACATTTACTACAATGTCCCGTAATGAAATAACCCCGAGAAAGATATTTTTGAAAACACTGTGGGAAAAGGAGAAATTTTGTTAATTTAGGTCTAGTTATATACAGTCGATTAGGCAGTAGCGGATCGCTAACGAAATTATCGATGCATGCGTTTTTAATTAATCGTATATGGGATTATAAATGATACCAATCGATAGCAAAATATGTGATCTTTCGAAAATAGTCCACATTTTTTATGAAAAATCGTTTTAAGATACACAGTATCTTCTTTTTCGACAACTGTCATTCACAGTGTAGGACCGGAAGTATGCATTGTTTGATATTGTATGTCACTTGGGAGTCTGTACAGTGGCGAAATGTCACTTGATTCTAGAAAACTGTGTTTCCACGGTAAGTGAAGTTAATATTTTTTTCATTTATTTTTATATTTGATTGAATTCTTTCCATCCAAATGTACTTTTGATATATATTAAACATGCCAGGCACCTGATCGTGCAATATGCAACCTCCTTATAGCAATAAGAATGTCTTGATCATCTTGATATATATGAGAAAATTGAAATGATTTTCGACTACAAAAAATAGCAGAATTTCGCTTTAGCGCACACGAGAGAGTTTTTTCTACGATTAAAAGGTCTGATGATGTGTCTGCTTTCTCTTTTCATCAACAAATTCCAAGTTGTGACCTTAAAAGCGATTAAAACGACGAAATTCCAGCATGTCTACCAACAGAATTTTGTACTGTCACTTGTATAAAATAGTGTAGATCTCAAGTGACTGTACAACAGCTTATCAAGTGACAGTACAAATTCCCTATGTTGACATGCCATTTTAAACGAAAGATTAGGAGGATTGTAGTCGATTTTGTTACCAATTCTTTACCTGTTTTCAAATAAAAGTGAATAAAGAAACTGTCTAGACATTTTCCGTTCAGCAAAAAAGCTTTTAAGGATGATTAAACAAACAAAATACCCCGTTGTTTTTAGGCAAAATCATCTGTATTTTAGTATGGTTACATGATCAAGGCATCCCCATATCTCTAGGAAAGCTTTTCAGAGCACATGAGTGTTCTTGATACGGTCTATGATTAACAAACTAACAACTGGATATGAAGGTTTTATAATAACTCTTAAAATAAATGAAAAATCACCAGCTTGACTTACCGTGTGTTAGCAATTTTCACGACCAAGTGACATTTCACCGCTGTACAGACTCCCAAGTGACATACAATCTCAAACACTGTACACTTCCGGTCTTACACCGTGTAATTAGGTCCATAACGGATACCTTCGGGTAGTAACGGATAGTTTGGAATGAGGGATAATCTCAAACCACTCCGAAAACTATCAATTGCTGTAAATCTACAAAACAGAAGCTGTTCGTGCCAGATATCATCACAAGGATATTGAATGATTGGTCGAATGATGTTTTTCGCCAATTTCAACATTAAGTGTCTTTCTGTCATAAAAACCAAGTGTCTACAATGAGGCTTAAACCTGGAGCCTCCAGGTCCAACACCTCACCACTGAGCAACGTCCATTTTATCGCCACATGGATACAGAGTTTGAATCAGATGCAGGCCAAAATCATTTCTGATATTCGACAGTTTCAATCGTAGTTTCAGCACTACCAAGAAGTCAAATCAACTTGCATGGGAGTTGTTTTTGTTGTTGTGGGATGGGAATCATGAAACACATATGAAAGACCAAAAGTTGAAAACTGCAATAGATTACTGTTTAATGATATCACCTCATGCAATTAGGAAGAACTTTAAAACAGTATGAACAAGTCAAATGTGATATGCTGACAGGTGAATTAAAAGATTTGAAATAAAGTCACAGATGGATATATCAGTATTAACTCATTACCAAACGACAAATTTTTTAGCTTGTCCAAATCGAAAACATATGCAAACGACAAAATAAAAGTGATTAAAAAATTTGAAATTTGTTTTGTAAAGGATAGAAAACATTGTGGGAAAAGGAGAAAAAGCTGGTCACCAACATTTTCTCCTTTTCCCAGAATGTTTTCTAAAGGCTTCTTTCTTGGGGGCGTCAAAAGTAGGGATTGTGTGGTAATGGGTTAAAGAACATCTCGGTCTCTTAATTAGACTGGTCTAAATTGAAAAAAATTATAGATGACAAATATTAATTGGGTGGTAAGATTAGTCAGTGATAGGGTAGAAAACATTGTGAGAAAATGCTGGTTACCAGCATTTTCTTAATTTCCAACAATGTTTTCAAAATGCTGTTTCCTCCGGGTTGTTAAAACTTGTGTTGGTGTGGCAGAAGGTTAAATACTAGAAACATTGTGGAAAAAGGAGAAAATTCTGGTTACCAACATTTTCTCTTTTTCCAACAATGTTTTTTTAAAAGCCACAGTGTCATTAAAACCCAGGATCATGTCGTAAAGAGTTTACAAAAATAAATGTGATGATAAGATGTAAATTAATAGCTTTGTATGTCCAGAGGATTCCAAGGTACAGTTCTTAACCCTTACAGGTCCTTTCATAACTATAGTTGCCCTTGTTGACAGTGCAGATAAAGATCGGGCTGTACAAAATGTGTAGCCTGATCTTTGATCTACACAGTTCACTTTGCTAAAACACTGCATGTTAACACCAGAAATTATGAAATTGCTATTGATTGGTTCATATCTCTATGCTGAAAATGTCTGATAAGTTTATGTAGTTTTCTAAGGGTTAACCTTAATGTTCATTACACTACCTTCTGGCATAGGTGACATTGCCTTATGTAATAAGTCTAATGTTTTAGGTACATTTTTCCCTGTAATTGTATATGAACATGGTATTAGTGCACCACCATCTTTCTCAGACAGGGCTGGCCATGGAGGAAAACTTTGCACTGGATCACCCATGGCAGTAGCATAATATATCTGCTCCAGTATCCAATAAATCACGAAATCAACATGCCAAAATACGCAGCACATGACCTATTGCTAAACCTGCCACATCAGAAAGCATCAGATTTCTTTGATGATCTGTTACCATGCTATGTAGAGTCTCATCAAAAGGTGATAATTCTGGAATCCATACCAGACAAGCATCTCTATCATTAGTGTAGGTATATTCTCTGTCCACTCGTAACCTGGTTTTTGGTTCAGTATGTGGAGGCCTTATCTTAAACGCATGGTAGCCTTTAATTACAGTTTTCTATTATGATGGTTTCACAGCCACTGCATACAGAACTCGTATATTTTGTCTGTTGTGAAGACAAATACCTGAAGGTTCTGGTCCAGTCATTAGTACCTGAAACAAGACAATGCTCATTAAATGATGCTCAATTTTATCAAACTAATCTTGTCTGGGCTCTTACCAGTAGCACTTATTCATTCAATGTTTAGTTTTTTTTATAAAAGTCTGTTTCTGAAGTAGATCATATTACAATTGATGCGTTTGTTGAAAAAGCGGATCAATTGTTTAAAAAAATATTTTGATGGATATCTGCCAAAATTAAATGGGTTATCAACTGAGACTAGACTTAAAACGGCATTAAGGACCATGCAATCGATCAGTCATATAGTAATAGATCAAATTAATTCGCATTTGACATCAGTCTGACAGTCATCATTGATTTTGAGAAGCTCCCCTCATTCGTCCCTCAAAGTGATTTGTTTAAATCGTCTCGCATGGCCGACCCGCTACTGACCGAATCGCCTACTTTATTTTCAGGTCATTTTTTGCTATCATAATTTTACACATAAACTTCTTATTCTTTGTAGTAAAACTATACATATTTATACAACACATCATACAAAAAAAAATGTAAATTAGACTTTAGATAGCTGAAAATTAGATTAGAGAAGTCGTCTGCTGTATTTCTTTCTTGAAAAATTAAACTTCCGTTGCCTCGGTTTGATTTTAGTGCGATAAAAATACCGTGACAATGGTAAATTTGAACAAACATCACAAATCATATCGCAGAAATATCACTCTTTTCGATGGCACATAGATATTATCTGGAACATACTCACATAATTTTTTATAGGTAAAACATCAACGGCCTATCCGCTATACCCCAAGATCCGCTACTGCCTAATCGACTGTATATATATTTATAGTTCTATAAATATAGAAAAGGTATAGGAATATAAAGAGCTTATTTCCAAGTGTCTGGAAGAACACCTGACTTGCAAATCTGATTAAAATTTTAGAGTAACAAAGAAGGGAACGATACTGCATGTGGTTAAGGCACTGGTGATGGATATCGTCAGCTCCAACAGCAATGTAATGACATTTCATCAAATCCTTCCCTAGTTCTTTGATTGTAAAATCTTTTTTATGATTAATGTTCTATGTTGCCATGGTCCATGTCATCGGATATTTGATTGAGGTTTTTTTATGGTCTGAACGTTTCTGAATATGGGTTAATAATTTTTGGAAGAGGATCTCTTGGCAAGTGTATTTGCAAGTACATTGGCAGTGTCGAGATTAGAAGTAAACTTACCGTCATCAGTGTCAAGATGACCAATACTATGTGAAGTACTTGTACTTTTTTTTGGTATCATTTCCCAGGTCTTTTTGACTGACGATATAAACTTCAGTCTAGATACTTACTGTTGCCAAGACGAACGTTGACTTGGTTGATCGTGCTCTTGCACGCGCGATTTTTAACTTTGACTCTCTTGAGAAAAGCAGATTGAATTGTCTCAAAACTGATTTTCGCTCAGCTATAGCTATAACCATAGTTTGCTGGGATGCTTTGGCTTTGTCGACGTCCGAGAAAGTGATTTCTCTGCAGCTGAGTAAAGTAAGGAGCTAAACAATTCTGCTGGATTGTCACATTCATCAAAAGCATTGAAATGAGAACAGTCAATTTTTCCCAATGCTTTTAATGAAATGCTTTCCAATGTGTATAAACCTACGCTCAGCCCCAAAGCACTCTTCTTAGCTTGATAGACCTTGAAAAAAATGGCTTCTTTTGAGAGAACTCGTGACTACTTTCAACTTTTTGAGAAAGTATTGAGTTTATACTTAATGCCTTTCACTGTCCAGAAACTTTGATTTAGCGTCAAGTAAAATCCTTAATATGCTTGACAATAAGGAAGAAAGCTAAATTGAAAACACTGTGAAAAGTGATAAAGGGTTTGTTTTTCCGTTTGGTAACTGTCTACCATTTTATGTGAAAGGCAAGTTTTAATAAGGTACAGAGTTCCTAATACTCGTATATGCAGTTCAACATCTAGAAACTTTGATCTAACGTATTAAACTATAACCCGAAGTATGATCAACGTTGAGTAGGACTATTGAAAATAGTGAGGAAAGAGGGCTTTTCTAACTATTGTAGAGAAGGGCTATTTTTCTCTTTTAACATCTTTCCGGTATTTTAAGGAGAATACTTTTAACCAATTACCACACAATCCCTACTTTTAACGTCCGAAAGAAAGAAGCCTTTTGAAAACATTGTGGAAAAAGGAGAAAATGCTGGTAACCAGCATTTCCTTCTTTTCCCATGATGTTTTCTACCCTTCACAAAACAAATTTCAAATTTTCAGTCACTTTCATTTTGTCGTCTGCAAATGCTTTCAATGCAGACGACAAAATGAAAGTGACTGAAAATTGAAATTCGAATAGTCTGCAAATTATGGTCGAGCTCTTGTTTTGTCATGAAGTGAGCAATCTAGGTTTAAAACGCTAAGGACAATATAACTGATCAAGATCAGACACTATTATATAGACTGTCCGATTTTATTTCTACTCCGATATTCTGAGTCAAGTTCTAACGAAAAACAACAATTTCATTCAAATCACAATTAACTCTTTCATCGCCAAATATATAAAGTTGGCCTTTTCTTATGGCTTAACTCTTTACTACACAATCCCGGCTTTTAACGACCCTGAAAAAGAAGCCTTTTGAAAACATCGTTGGAAAAGGAGAAAATGATGGTAAACAGCATTTTCTCCTTTTCCCACAATGATTTTTACCCATCTCAAAACAATTTTCAATTTGAGCCATATTTATTTTGTTGCCTGCAAATGCTTTCAATTTGGACTACAATTTTGTTGTTAGGTAAAGAGTTGAAATACCAACAATTGAAACTGAGAACGATTTTACCTCGTAGACTTGACAAATCAAGCAGACAGTACAAACCAAGACCAGACTGCACGTACTGTGATGTCTGATCTTGATTCGTGCCATCCGCGATTATCAATTAGAACGAGACAAGGATTTAGTCGATATGCAAGCGTTAGCACCGTCCATGTGTTTATGAATCCTTACACCTCATTAGAAAAATTACTGAATATTGTCTCCTACCAAGGCAAAAAGAGACTGAAAAAAAAAAACGGTACGGTAGAATGCATAGTAATATCAATTTTCAGAAACGAAAACATCATGTTCGTTTCATTTCAACCAGTCAGCAACATGCACAGATACAAACCTATTTTCCCCCACGCGTGAAGGAGTGAATTGATATTTATTGTTCTACTTCAGAAATAGATCAGCCTAATTTGGAGGAAGGTAGTTTTCATCTGGCAATTCAACAGTGTCTTTGAAAAAAAAAACAGATGTTTAATTGTTGCCGCAAGTAGGCATTGAATGCCAATTTGCCATCCCGTGCATGGCTGCTATCCCGTACAAAGTCCGTAATAAGGAAACAAATAAATGCATGGCAGAAATAAGGGATCGGGCAGGATTCAAACCCCAGAAGTCCCGGACGAAAGGCCAATACCTTAACCACTGAGCCAAAGAGGTATCTCTCCAACGCAGTAGCTAGGTATTGTATTCAAATAGGGACAAAGCCATGCATGAAGGAGTGGTCTCCCGCAATACAGTAACCAATGTGTTACGTGAAGTTTTGATAGTGGACCTCTCAGAAGTACCAAGAAATAAGATAAAAAAAAAAGGTAACTTGCAGTTGTTGAATACTTAACTAATGCTCTGTGAAATGGGCGCTTAATGCATCTGCAAAAAAAATATCAGCACCGGTCGGGCTATGCAGTCCACGCAGGCTCAACTGGGCCAAAACATTTTGCATTGCTCGTATTAGTGTGTATCAAAGGACCAGTAAACTGCATGATTCAGACGATTATTGGACAAAACTAAAAAATGGATCCATTTCTATGGGATAATTCGTTTGGTGTAAGACATGACTTAGGCATCGGATATGCATAGAGAAATGCTCATTTACAGTTAGACAATAGGAAGCATTTGGGCTTCAGGTCTAACAAAAAATGCGCCCGCTTGGGTGGCTCAGTGGTGAGCGTGTCGGACTCATGACCTGGTGGTGTGAATTCGATACCCATTGAGGCGAACTTTCTTTCCGTCTCTCACCTCTGCTGAAACATGTGAGAAAAGTAGTCGGTGGCTTTGGAAATAAAGTTGTGTTACTACTGGTATGAGAAAGTCAGGAAAAACATGTGCGTCACCAACCGCCATGATATTAAAGTGGCGTTAAACCCCAATACAACCAACTAAACAAATGCCTATATTGAACGTAAAGACGTTTATGACAAATTCTTCCAACGGACAGAATTTTTTTTAAACTTTGCACATACAAAGCTCATCATGTCTCTTGTAGATTATAATGATAGAAAAAGGGGGTCCACGTGCTCGTTTCTGAGAAATTCGCTTTTGAAAAAGGTATATACAGTTCCAAAGTCCAGCATATACTAGATTTAAGACACTTTCCTTTAATAGTCAATTAAACAGGAAAATTGCCAGAGGAATATACAAATATACATCACTTTAAAGAAAAATAATTCAGTTTTGCACAAAAAACATATGAAAGCCTGGTTCTGAGCATGGTAAATGTACCAATATGCATTTTGTATATAGACCATTGAGTTAAAAAGGGAGATAATTTGACCGGGTTACGGTTTAATTTTCAATAAAAACATACTTTCTAACGGACAGATTTTTTTTAAAATTTCCACAGTCATAGTACTTATAAATCTTGACAATAAGAAAAAATAAAAATGGCACCTACCCGTGCTTCTTTCCCCAGGAAACAGGGATGAAGGTAACGTTTGACATTAATTTTTTTCCAAGGAAAACTATATAATAGAAGCTCAGCAGACATATTGGGAAAGAAGGAACTGCTCATGCTTATTGAAAGCGATTTCTCCTTTTCCCACATTAATCCTATACTCCTTCAAAAAATATAGCCTATATACCTCAAATTTATATCAAAACCTTAATTATCTACATGTTTTTTTTTTTTTTTTATAAATTTGCATACATGATTACGGCTCATAGAAATGCAAAAAAACAAAAAAATGTCTCTGGAGAAAATGGGATAAAAGCTCAGCAGACATGATGGAAAAAGGAAAAATTATTGTGTAGAAGAAATTTCTCCTGTTCCAACAGTATTTTTCAAAGAGGACATAGCCGTACTTCCAGAATTATGTATACTTCAACAGCTTCAATTTTCTGCCTGTTTCATTGTTTGCTGTGTAACTGGACTTTTTTCCAGCTAGTTCTTTACTATTCATATCATCCTTACACTGGCAGGCCAGTTTTGATGCTATCACCTCCATCCTGAAAGGATAGCATGACAACTGGCCTGCCAGTGTCAGGAAAACGTCAGAAGCTGTTTCATTTTCAGCGTTGGATGGCTGACATTGCGTAAAAAAATTTCTTTTTCCACGACAAATAAGCATTCGTTTTGATGAAAACTTCCCCTTTTTATTTCGACCATAGAATACCATGGCTAGTGCAACCGTGCTAGTACTATCCGTAGAATGTTCGGTCCGCTGTTGCTATTGCCATATGTGCGAAAAATACACATTAGCGCTGATAGTTTTACTTTCTGTGAGAAATACACATGCGCAGTATGGATGCGCGTAAACATTTATACCAAACGTCGTTAATTCCGTGTTTTTAGCACGAATTAGACATGTCTAAAAAAGACGATTCTAAAGAGTATACACAGCGTAAGGTTTGAAGGAGAAACGAAGGCGGTAGGATGTACCCCTTTTCATTTGAACCATCTTTAAGTAGGATTTTATCGTTACGATAATAATTCCAACAAACATATGGACACGTGATAAGGGGCATTTGGACATATGCGTAAAGTGTCGCCTCGGATCAGCCTGCGCGGACTAATCCGAGACGGCACTTTACGACCACATTAGAGTTTGTGCTGCAGTAGACTTGTGCCAAACATAAAAAAATACATAAAACTGAAAGAGTCGTTTCGGATTAGCCTGCGCTGACCGCAGGCTAATCCGAGACAACACTTTACGCAAATGTCCGAATGCCCCTTTTCGCGTGTTGCAAGCCATTATAAAAGCGGTGCAATGACAAAAAGGGAATAATGCACCCCCATCACGATGCATTACGCAAAGCTAGTAACCATATTTTGAATCCATGAAAATCCTCTTTTTTCCTTCAACAATCGACTGAATCATTACATAGAGTGGTCCTATTACCTTCAGGAAAATTTAATTCCAGCCAAAAAATTTCGACTCGAGATAGCTTGCACAGACTGCAAGAGCTAGCTTATATCGTCATTGCTAATGCATTCAAACTCCTCGTTTTTACAGCATGACTTATCAAACAATTGTTTTGGGAGATGGACTATTAAAGTTAAAGCAGAAAAAAACGAAAAACTTTGTTCTGTTAGGTAATCACTGAATTGCTATCGCAATGTACAGAACTAACAGAAACAAAGATAAGGAAAAACGCAGTGATACGCCTTTTCCAACAGGGTCCTGTGGGTCAAATCGGAGATCCTTCCGGAATGTAATATTCACTAGACCGTCTAAAGCAATATCAAAGCCGATGACATTATTATCATCTGACCTGACAAAATCTGCTGGGTAACGAATAGTGAAGTTGTCATTAACAACGCGTTCAATGGCATACTCCCAGGGTTGAGACATCTGAAAGCCGAGCCGCTCGCCTTTATCAGTTGGAAATAGATAACCTTTGATTCTGTTCATGTCAAATAGAAGCGAACTATTGGCAGCGGCAGGGTTATGCATAGAGATTGTTACATCTGGCAAAAGATGACTTCCGTAAGTACCAACGAAATCGGTCAGATTGTCATTCTTCATCTTTTCGTGCGGAGGAATGTCAAAAGTTGTACTATTTTGCCACGGACTCGGAAAGCTACATGCCGTGTCTTGGTTCAACCATGGTTCATATCCGAGCAGTACATCTGATAAGAATAAAAAGATGGTGTTCAGTGCCCTTCCACCATTCTTTGGAAGACCAGGTCCATTCACAGATGCAAAAATACCAACATTATCATCACGGAATATCCATATGAGGGACACATAAGAAAATAAACCACCACTGTGCCAAACCTTTCTGTGACCTGAAAAAGTAGTGCAATGTTCTAATTAGAGTCGAATAATTTAATCGTATACGCCAAATCACAGACGCTCCTCTGAGAACAACAGAAACTTAGTCCGTATTCACCAAAGTTTTAAAAACATTCGCAGTCTTATTTTCAAAAAATTCCAAAATTTGAAAGTAACATAAGTCTAGCTTTGCTGAACCCAATTCGTTAGCCAATCTAAAGTTCCGTTATTTTCTAAATCTAGAGTACGACTTGAAATAAATTTAAGAAAGGCTTGTGAATACGGATTCCGGATATTTAGTCACCAACCCCTCTAAATACAAACTATTTCTTCTTTCAAATATTACAATCTGATTAGCTAAACCATTTGGTGTAGCCATTCAAAAGTTCTATGACTGTCAGAAAAATTCTGAAGAATAAGACAAAGAATATTCTTGAGAATGGTTGGTGAATACGGACCCTGAACTCGACTTAGACCGGCCATTGAATCCAACCACATAGCCAATTCTGACTGTCGTCACTGAAGCAGACTTATTGTAAAACAAGAGCACAATATATCGGCACCCACACTTGGTTGCATTTTCAGTGACAATTATATTGCAAATACGGGGCATAACTCGAGGGTTACCTACCATTTTACTATTTGTTTCGTTTTAGAAGATGATGGCCTTCAGCCTCATTTTATGATGACAATTGTCAGACTGAAGTTTCGTGAGGACAAATCACTCCTCTGTTTCGAGAAAAAAACGTTTCATGCGAACATCTGTACAAGCGAACTACACTGACAGTGAACTTCAGAGTTAAATGTCATAGAAATAGCTCTAGATTTGAAATTAACCTCGTATTGCCGCGTTGATATGACCATCGACTATTTCATGACGTCTGCATGGTGGATACATAGGCAAGAGAAACACACCAAAACGCCCAAAACTATTTGGAACAGCCAAAACCACTGCCATTTCACCAAAACAATTTTTTCGCGCCAAATACTTTATACAAACGTGCAGGCATGCCTTTTGCAGATGCATATAGCCCCTCTTCCTACAGAGTATAGCTTACCAATCTGCACAAGATCAAGCACTAAGAAATGAGCCAGACCTACGTTTGGACATTACCAACAGATTTACCAAATATAAATTCATTACATTGATCTAAAGAAAGAAATGTGTACATTTAAAAACAAGAGGGCCAAGATGGCCCTGGATCGCTCACCTGAATTTTTGAGATGACCATAGCCTTTTTTTTTTTTTGATGTATTGAAACATTGGAACCAAATTTATAATTTTGCTAAGCAATTTTCAAAAGGTCACCTGTAAAAGTCATTTCGAAATTTGACCATCAGTTTCAAAAAGAAGAAATTTTAAGAATTCTTCATTTCTGTACAAGAGTAAGAATCCCCAAGCCATGTTTCTTGATGGATCAAAATTTACGAACACGTTTTAAAAAGGGTCACCCAAGGAACATTTCGGAAAATTTCTTTTAAAATCTGACCAGGGGTTTCAGAGAAAGAGAATTTTCAAGAATTTCATCATGTCCATACAGTGCAAGTAGCCCCCATTCACAAGCGCCATGTTTCTTGACAGATAAAAATTATATGTACAGTTTTTGAAAAGGGTCACCCAAGGAAGATCTCTGTCAAATTATTTTAAAATCGGACAAGGGGTTTCAGAGAAGAAGAATTTTCAAGAATTTCTTCATTTCCATATAGTGCAAGTAGCCCCCATTCACAAGAGACTTTTTCTTGACGGATCGAAATTTTGTGAACAATTTTTGAAAAGGGTCACCCAAGGATCATCTCTGTGAAATCATTTCAAAATCTGTCCAGCCGTTTCAGAGAAGAAGAATTTTCAAGAATTTCTTCATTTCCCTATACTGCAAGTAGCCCCCATTCACCAGAGACATGTTTCTTGACTAATCAAAATTTCGCGAACATGTTTTGAAAAGGGTCACCCAAGGAACATCCCTGAGAAATTATTTTAAAATCTGACCAGTGGTTTCAGAGAAGAAGATTTTTTAAGAATTCCTTCATTTCTGTATAGTGCAAGTAGCCCCCATTCACCAGAGCCACATTTTTTGACGGATCAAAATTTCACGAACAATTTTTGAAAAGGGTCACCCAAGGAACATATCTGTGAAATTATTTCAAAATCCAACCAGTGGTTTCAGAGGAGAAGATTTTTAAAGAATTCCTTCATTTCTGTATAGTGCAAGTAGCCCCCATTCACCAGAGCCACATTTTTTGACGGATCAAAATTTCACGACTAATTTTTGAAAAGGGTCACCCAAGGAACATAACTGTGAAATTATTTCAAAATCCGACCAGCGGTTTCAGAGGAGAAGTTTTTTAAAGAATTTGCTAAAAAATTCCATTTGGTTGCCATGGCAACCACAGTTTTTGATGGAATCAAATTCTGTGAACATTTTTTAAAGAGGACCTCCCAAGGAACATTCCTGCCAAGTTTGGTCCAAATTGGCCCTGCGGTTTAGGAGGAGTTGATGTTTAAAGAATTGTTGACGACACACGATGGACACCGGGTTGTCCTAAAAGCTCCCCTTGAGCACGTTGTGCTCGGGTGAGCTAAAAACGGCAATTTTATACATTGCATGTGCGTTTAAAATAAAGGGAAATAACTCTGATGAGGCTGCATGATAATCGGCAAGACTGGGACCATTATTTGCTATGAATGTAAAATTACCTACGGGATCACCACTGAACCTTTTTATTGACAATATGTATATTATGTGCAGCATAACTATATGAAAGATTTTCAACAAGTATTAAATTTATCATCTCTGTTGATTAAAGTGATTTGAATCAACACTGTAGATATGTTCTGGGTTATCAGAAGGGATATAATCATGTAAATGTTTTGTTATTACATTCAGGCCACTTACAAGAAAAATATGACAGTTTTGATTATGCATATGTATGTATGAAATATTCTAATATTATATCCAACAATATAATCCCATTTCTCTCAGGGCTGTTCACATAAATGTCCGCTCCCTTCGGTGAAACATATGCAACATAAGAAATAATATACGAATAATATGGTAATAAGAACTTTATTTCTCCTTTATAATCTCACTATGTCTCGTCGAAACCTATGATGTCAAATTGCTTTGTACAAGTAATGAAGCTGAAGTCATCGACATATCTTTTACAGGCCAGAAATGTTCCAGGTTACAGTATCAAGGGATATTGGTGAACCTTGTATAGTCATCCACCTGTTAGGAAATCTATATGACTGGCCAGTTTTGGTACATGTTTCACTAATTTGTTTCGGGCAATATTTTTTATTCTCACATTTCCCAGTGCAGGTCCTTTCAGGTTTCTGGAGACATCTCTTCCCCCATCAATGTTACTACACAGTTGCATTACTTTATTTTTCAGAAGATCAAGGTGGCCCGACTCATACTTCAGGGTAATACGTTAGTTTGAATACATTTTATAACTAGTATGTGTGACATATTTTAGTCCATTGCAATTTACCGCTGTTGTGTTAATACTTGATATAAATATCAAAGCCAATAAAATCACAAGTAACAAATATTTCAGCCTGCTTGGCCAATGAATCATATCTGCCGTCTATCCTGCCAACGTTTTGTAAATCTCAATCTATGCATTTTTTGTACAATTTACATACGTTACTTTCCGTATGTTGTGATGGAACATCGCATAAATTCGTGTGAGGGCTCATTGTCTGTCAAGCCTGGACTTATACTTCTGAAAAAAAAGTTCCCATTCCCAAGGACTTTTATTTCAATCTCGCTTGCTGTTGATATAAATCCTCCTCTAAGCTTCAAACAAGTCCTTTCACATTTATAATCTGCACGGACCGTGCGATTTCAATTTTTCTCGCATATATTACGCTTTTATTCGTTTTCTTCAGTATCTACAATACCTTCTCCCGAGTTGATAGGCATTTGCCTAAGAGGTCCATGCTCATATTTAAAACGATTGAAATATTCATTGTTTTCATTTTCTTGTCTTTTTCCCCGTTTGCTTTCTCTTCTTCATTTTTCTGTTTCTTCATCGAGTATTATTTTTCATTTTCGCTCAACATAGCCATGGCATCCAAACTTATCTCCAGAAATTTCTTTTTAAATATCCCAATGTTGCGCTGACGTGTATCAATAAATTCTTTTTATAAATTCATTAGAAGAATTATGTAAAGAATTTTCATACATTTGCTCCTCTTCTAAACTGTCGTCCAGACTTTTACTTCATTTTAGTTTAAATCCTTTCGGCACGAAGCCTCTTTAAAGACATTTTTAAATTAAAGGCCGATGAGATTCATGGCGGCAAATTTTCTTCCCGATTCGTAAGAACTTATCAAGTTAATATCCTAACATATCTGCATGGAAATCACGTATGGACTAGAGATTTACAAAACATGTCCTCTTTTTTAGAGAAATTTAATTATAAAAATCTACACGACCTTTCGGCGGTACAACCACCTTCTTCAAATATGGTCCTGTGCTACAAGGCCTGCAGTTGTTTACGCAACGTCCAGGTAACATTGACCTTACGTAAACAATTAATACTAAGTCCCGTGATGAAGTCATTGCAAGTTTCATCCCGTCATCCCGTCAAATGGGCCTGAACTGAGACCAAAGATGCATATGGGCCCCGTTTCGGCAAAAAGGGGCTTAATGCATTATACTTATCACTTGGACATGCAGAGAAATGGAAGATAACGAAAAACTTCGGCCCATGTAAGCCTGCGCTGACATGGTCTGATACTTTCTAAAGATGCATCTACGCCCCCCCCCCCCCTTTCTTCCCACAGAGCATAGTTCATATACATCAACCGGAACAAAATCAAGCCAAGATCAAGATTCTACAGTATCTTATATTTTCAAACAGGATAATAGTTTTAGTCGTAGCACGCAGCCGTTTGATGACTCGATGAAACAGATTTCGATCTTTTAACGATTAAAAGAATCCAGTGTTCTTTCTATTCATGTCATGATCCAATCCATTGTCTTGACCTTAACTCATTACCAAACGACAATATTTTAGACTGGTCCAAATTGAAAGCATTTGCAGACGACAAAATAAAAGTGATTGAAAATTTGAAATTTGTTTTGTGAAGGGTAGAAAACATCGTGGGAAAAGGAGAAAATGCTGGTTACCAGCATTTTCTCCTTTTCCCACGATGTTTTCTAAAGGTTTCTTTCTCAGGGGCGTCAAAAGTAGGGATTGTGTGGTAATGGGTTAAATTTGCTCAGTTTCTACAAAGTCAACATTCAGTTGATTTCGGTAATATCCCTTGGCGTAGGCCCCAAATAAGACTGTATTAAAATGAGAATGTATTTGCCAGTTCACAGAGAGACAGTTATTCTTGTAACTCCTGTAGGAATAGGCATATCAAGAAACTACTACTGTGTGCGAAAAGTGCGGATCAAGATCAGACACTGAACGCACAATCTGATCTTATATCAACACTGCCTTACTAATTACATAAATAAAAAATACCCTTAGGATATGTTTTCTTTTCTTTTTACTCGTACATATGGAAAAAAAAAAACATTATTTATGTAACTATTGAGGAATAAGAAGTGCCTATTCAATTCGCGTAATGCTTCTTTAGAATGGTTCACTACACTAGTATTACGTCGACCTTTTCAACAATATTTCCTTTGCTCTCTTTACCAAACGACAAAATTTTAGACTGGTCCAAATGGATAGCATCTGCAGACGACAAAATGAAAGTAACTCAAAAGTTGAAATTTGTTTTAATCACGTGAACATAGTTCACCTATGTTTATTTTACTTTCTCAGTTTTAAGCTTGGCTGTCTTGAAGCAAATATTCAGGTATAACCGTCGCCCTGTCGTCTTGCGAAACCCGTGATATTTTCTGATACTTCATCAAAAGTAGATGTTACCTGTAATAATGGACGCTTATTTCAGATAAATTCTGAAAAAAGTAGAAAATTCTAAAAATAATGTAATAATTCGGGTTACATGATTAACCTTTACATTTTCTACTCAATTTTGCATCTTTTCATTGAAACAGCAATTACAGGCGCGCGTTGACGAGACTCTTGCTATAGGATGTTTAATTTGTTCATTTCATCCCCGTAGAAACATGTACATGGCATTGATAGAAAAGTCCCATACCTCTGTATGTGGCTGTAAACCATCCATATCCATAGCCGGATGTGACGTCGTCGACTGGATACTCCGGAGTTTTGATACTGTACACAGCTGACGCAAATGGTGACAACGTAATTTGTTCCTTTAAGATAATGAAACTGAAATTAGTGAATTTGGCTCGCATATAAAGATAGAGGGAGTCAAAGGTTAAATATACAGACAGGGGACGGATACGATGAACAATATAGGAGAGACGGAGGGAAAATCAGGCGAGAAACTACAGTCAAAAGGGATGGGAGAAAAAGATCGAAAACCTGAAAGAGGATGTAGAAAGAGTTAGAAAGAAAGGAGAGATAGATAAAGGGTCTCAATTTGAGATGATGGAAGTCGTGAAAAGAATTTGAAGGAGAATAAGAATGTTAAATGGTAAATAATCTTCATTCTTGATTTTCTTATGATCACAGTAGTTCCGATAGGATTAATTTCTTTCTCAACTCTGATCATTGTTTCGGCCACAGTAATGTGAGAAAGCTGTCAGTGGCTTTGGAATAGCCTTCTTCGAGCTCTTCGGCTCAATGCCAAACTGTTCTATGAAGACAAATCTGTTTTGCCATATTCTAGCAATTCACAATTTGGTTTTGAATGATGATGAGTTTTCCTTTTGGTTCGATGTTAAAGAATTTATCCGTCGACAAAAGAGGTAAGTAAAATGCAACTTTCAAATCGATTGTAAAACATCAAATTCTGCTATTTCAAATTATAATATTTCCTAATCGGAGAGTATAGATCTTAGATCAGACTAACTTCTGTGCAATCTGATCTTGATCTACTCTTTCTCCTAAAGGTCCTCGAATCACACTTAGGGTATTGGAATCACGCTTACGGACTTAAATCCATGGTATTTGTCTTTGAAAGTGTTAAGGATATTGTCTCTGCATTACAGCATTTTCTCCTTTCCTACAGTGTTTTCAAAAGCCGTCTTCCTGCACGTCGTTATCAGCCCTGAATATTTGCTAAAAGGTTAAAAACCGTTTTCAGCCGTTTTTTAGTTTCATTGCTGCGGCAAAAGCATGATTTGCTGAACTTTATTTACCAGAACCTCGCACAACGGGATTCCAAGCAACTAACTGCTCTCGGTAATTTCTCTCAGTAATATGAGGAAACCATTCGTTTCGCAATGGCTTTAATCAATCACGAGGGTCCGTATTCTCCAACCATTCTTGAGAATAGTCTTAGTCGTATTCTCCAAGATTTTCTAAATTTGTAAGTAACAAAATTTCTGACTGGCTAAACCAAATGGTTTAGCCCTGATTGGCTAAACCAAATGGTTTAGCCAATCAGAATTTGGTTTAGCCAATCAGATATTGTGTCACTTACCAATTTAGAAAATTCTGGAGAATAAGACAAAGAATGTTCTTAAGAATTGCTGGTGAATACGAACCCTCAAAGAACTGAACTAGCTAGGAATCGAATCAGCAGCATCAGATTTTCAAGACCCGCGTGTTACTACTCTATATTCTGACCTACGTTTTAAATATATACAAAGTTATTATTACATGGAGCCTACTGTCTATAAATTCTATCATTTAATGGCATTACAAGATGATACGAGCGTTAGAAATCTTGCTATGTACATTTACCATGCATTCAAAGAAAGAAATACGTTTTTATCAAACTTTTCATGATCACTGGAGTAAAAGTCTACTAAAAAAGATACGTCGCATAAAATGAAATTTGTAATTCAATATACAATGTGTGTATTCCACGAAGTAGTTTCTTTTCCTTAAAGTATGATTAAAACAAAAACAATATGTATTGTCAATATTAGTGTTAAGATGTGGTCTGGAATAGTATTTGTCGCTCATTTAATTGTATGTTCATCATTCACCTGTATGTTTTGTTTATATTTTTGTAATATTTGTATATGTGTATGGGCCGGTGGCCTACATTTCACATTAAACTTGAACTGTGAACTGAACTGAGACCAAAGTACCAAGCTCTGTCACTGTATATATAAATCCTACCTGAAATGCTTGCTCAAACAAATCTTGGTCAAGAAGGTTAATACCATCAGAGGTTGTAGCATTTTTTATATTGAATTTCATCCATTTTAGCATATCTAACCCCGTAGACATGATGCTGCCAGCTGGCTCCAGTGGGGATATCCTGCGAAAAGAACAACTTAATCTGAATCTTAATCTTTGCCAAAATTTAACTGTCCGGATGTTTGAAGCTTTTGAAAACTGTGTGGGGAAAAAGAAAAAAAAATGTTTCCCCGCATTTTCTAATTCCCACTTTTTTTCCTTCTTAAAGACAATCCCCATTATAAACTTGATTCATATTTGATTTATCCAATGCACGTTTATATATTTCAATATTCTTAGTATAAATTCTCTTGCTTGGTAAATATTTACAAGTTTTTAAGCTGCAGAGGGCAAGCCTGCAAGGCCTCCAAGGTTATCTTACGGCCATGTTCTGTCTTGCATTCATCCGTTAACTGTTTTGGCTGGCTACTATCTTCATTTTTTTATTTAAAAATGCTGTTTCAGCCAATTTTTTCTTCTTATGCTTGGGATTTTTGGCCTTTCTCAGAAGATAAGCTTGATTGCGACTATTTGCATTTTTTTACAAATTATTTTATTTCTTTTCACAAATAGCGCTCAGAAATGTTTCTTGGGTAACTTTTTTCAAAAAGCGTTAGCGAAATTCTGATCAGTCGAGAAACATGTCCGTGGTGGTGGGTGGAAGCTCGTTGCGTCGTCCAGTGTCAGCAATTCTTTCAACATCTCCTCCTTAACCGCTAGGCCAATTTTGACCAAACTTGGCTAGAATATTTCATGGGAGGTCTTCCTTAGCCACTGTTCAAAGATTTCGATTCCATAAAAAAAAACTCTGCTTGCCAAGGCAACTAAACATAATTTTCTAAGAAATTTTTTAAAAACTTTCTCTGATAAAACCGCAGGTCAGATTTTGAAATAATACAAACTAATTACTTGTAGATTCCATCCGTCCCCGGCTGCAACTGGTCGTCTTGCAGGATGTACGGCTTTGCGGTACTATCTTTAAGGACGTCGTTTGACTCAATAAGAACGGTAGAGTCTTCCATTCCTATTGGCTCCAGTAGTCTAGACTTGATTAGGTCCTCCCACCTATCGACCGCAATAGTCTCAGTCACGTGACCCAAAACCATATACATTAAGTTGTTGTACCTGAAACCTTCCCGCAACTTCCCGCTCGCTGGCACATATTTCAGTCGACTGTAATGTAATATTAAGTGTTGATAAATGTGTTTAATAATCTTGAAAGGTAAACTACATGAAGAGCTTGTTGGAAACTATCTTTTAGGAAATGTGCTGACATGAAACTTTATTCTCTAAGATAAAAACTGAATATTTTGACCTACTAGTTATAAAGAAATTCATAACAGTGTATAAAGGAGGTGACGATCGGTTGGCTGCAGTAACTATAACCCCGCCTTTTCCCTTTTATTTTTATCTATAATCCAAAAAATGCTTGATCTTCCGATCAACTGCCGTTAGTTTATAATATACAGTTTGATTACGAAAACGTTGAACCATGCGAGATTTTTACGATTATATAAATCAACAATAAGGTTGTGTGACACATCCAAGCCTAAAGTTACCTACCGAACCATAGTCTCTTTTGTTGTCCCTGCAGGATATCCGGCGATAAAACCATAGTCTGTCACAGAGGACAATCCTGTGCGATGCGACAATAAATCCGCTATAGTAACCTCTCTTGTACGGTTTTCGTCTGTAAATTCATAGTTAGCATTCGGTATGTCTGATAATTTCGAGTCCCAATTCAACCTAGAAATAAGTTTTAAAACACGTCAATACTATTAAGAGCCCTATGCCCTCCATTTTCCACATTTGATTACAGGGTAAGAAATCACAAAGACTGCGTAATGAAAAAGTCGACGATATCGGTAATATCAAAGTAATTAGACGTTTCAGAAGATTCCATCGTAATAATAGCTCCTGTCAAAAAATGAAGAGGAGATGTAGAGATGCGTGAGCGCTGTAAGAAGTAAACAAGAAAAAAGATTTTGTTGACAAGCAGCATCGAAACTAGCAGTGGAAATAATTCGAGGTTTATCTGCTGTTACGAAAGATCACTCTATCCTTACTGCATAGCTTACCCGTATAAAATCACTACTTGACAACTGCGTCAGAGAAAATTCTTTTTGGCTCTGTTTATGGTTTTGGTTTTTTAATCCTGGACGAACGAGGACTTTCTGCCTAATAAGGCTTTGGGTCACTTATAAATGATGACTTTAAGATGGGTGTGTAACGGGAGACCACTCCTTCGTAAATAGCTTCGTCCCGATTTAAATACAATACCTGACAGCTGCGTCTCTTTGGCTCAGTGGTTATGGTATTGGTCTTTTTATCCAGAAACGAGGGTTCAAATCCCGCCAGATGCGGTTTGTATTTGAGCTATGCATTTGTTGTTTCTTTGTTACGGACTTTGTTCGTAAGATTGGGGCTCGTCTGGGATTGGCTATTAAGCCGTTTTTCCCACTTGTTACCCGAAATCGGACTTCCTGCCAAGTAAGGCTTTGAGTCATCAATAAATGATGAATTTCAGAGGGGGTGTGTTACAGGAGACCACTTCTTCGTGCATAGCTTCGTCCCGATATAAATACAATATCTGAAATCTGCGTCATGGAGATGCCTCTTTGGCTCATTGGTCTTTTAATCGTCGAAAAAACAGGATATTTGTCCCTTCAAGGGTTCAAATTGCGCCCGATGCAGTTTGTATTGGAGCTATGCATTTATTTGTTTCTTTGTAACGGACATTGTTTGTAAGATGGAGGCCCGGGATTGGCCATTGAGCCATCAATCCCCCATTTCTTGTCCAAAATAGGACTTTCTGCCAAATCAGGCTTGAGTCATCAATAAATGGTGACTTTAAAGGTTGGGTATTTAGAATTTTTACATCTCACCAAATTAGAAAATTATATCACTGAAATTTATATGAAAAACATATACAAATCATCAATAATTAAGATTCATAAAAATTACAAAAAAAAATTGATGGTGTTCCCTTTTAAAAGCCTCTTAATGTATTTTTAGATTTATCAACAAAAATCAATAAAGCATTATGGGAATGTCAAGTGACTGGCACGTGACTAATAACGCTTAAATTCCATTACATAACAAACATGTAATAATTATTTTCCATAATGTCTTCTTCGGACGCTAAGTTTGAGACTGTCTGTGTATTCGTGTATGGAAATGAGCGAATTGATCATCTAAAAATAGAATGTGTCTCCCGTTGGTGTTATCCTGGGCTGTAGTAAATCTCTAATTCCTCGTGTTGTCGGAAGGTTTTCGACAACTGGGGGTTTTATAAATGAAATTTAAAAGGCTTTGGGATTATAAGGATGATTTTTTTTGGCAAAATTTTCGTCCCAAAATCTGAAGGGCCACCTTTAAGAAGGGTTGTGTTACAGGAAACCAATCCTTCGTGCATAGCTTCGTCCCGATTTAAATACAGTACCTGACAAATGCGTCAGAGCGATATCTCTTTGGCTCAGTGGTTATGGTATTGGTCTTTTTAATCCTCGAAAAACGAGGATATTTGTCCCCTCAAGGGTTCAAATCCCGCCAGACGCGGTTTGTATTTGAGCTTTGCATTTATTTGTTTCTTTGTTACGGACTTTCTTCAGAAGAAAGCTTATATCAATTTAATTTTTGTTGGGAACATTCCGATCGGACAGTGTAGATCCAAGATCAGACTGCATGTTCTGTGCAGTCTGATCTTGATCTACACTAATAGCAAAAGGTCAGCAGTTCGAGCTCAGCAGCATAAGAGTAAAATGTAGGGAATTCTGGATAAAAAGATTCGGAGTGCCATTAAAGGTATTTGCTGAATACGGTCCTTGTTTATTTAAAAATCTCAATTATATTTGAATGGTATATAAAAAAAATCAAGAGTCGTAAAACCCGCAGGAGTACAATTTCAAAAACGAAATGTAAACAATCATAAATCATAAAACAATACTTTGGACCACTGTTATGTTTCCTTCGTACATCTGAAGGAGAGA
Organism: Tridacna crocea; assembly: GCA_943736015.1. Classification (NCBI taxonomy): domain Eukaryota; kingdom Metazoa; phylum Mollusca; class Bivalvia; order Cardiida; family Cardiidae; genus Tridacna; species Tridacna crocea. The sequence goes on along the minus strand of OX031057.1, from coordinate 12,449,624 downwards.
GATTGATGAAATACGACCCAAACCGAGAGCAAGACAAACAAAATGGCGCTAGACTGCGTGACAATACGTGTCCGTCATATGCTACTCATGGGTCCTGTAGTATAAAACCAGAATTTGCTCAGTCATTTTGTTCGTGGCTTCATAAATACATTATTGGACAAGGTAATTGCAGACTATGCATAATTCAGTTTAACAAGGATCTTCACTGTCCGCAAAAGTGGCACATATCCCCTCTAAGTGACTTTTTTTCCGGTTAAATGCATAAAAATGACCCTCCCCTACAAAATGACCCATGGGTCATTTCTCTACGAAGAGGAATGACCCGGGTCGTTATTCTACGTTGAGAAATAACCACAGGGTCATTATTCTACGTAGACAAATGACCCCAGCGGGTTATTTCTCTTCAAAGAATAATGACCCGGGTCATTTTGTAGGGGAGGGTCATTTCTCTGCATTATACTGGCCGTTATCAAAGTGTGCTTATTTCGTTTTCAACACTAAATCATTTTTAATGCGGTGGCAAATTCGCTATTTCCAATTAATCTTTCTTGGAGTTAGTTTCTTTTAATAAGACCTCCCATAACATTGCTTCCAAGCCACTGACAGCTTATGTCGGCATACCCGTAATTTCAACACCCCTTGCTATTTATGTAGTAAAATCTATTTTCACTTCATCTATTAACCCATTACCACACAATCCCTACTTTTGACCTTCCTGAGAAAGAGGCCTTTAGAAAACATTGTGGGAAAAGGAGAAAATGCTGGTAACCAGCATTTTCTCCATTTCCCACAATGTTTTCTACCCTTCACAAACCAAATTTCAAACTTTCAATCACTTTTATTTTGTCGTCTGCAAATACTTTCGATTTGGACAAGCCTAAAATATTGTCGTTTGGTAATGAGTTAATCGCTTCATCCGACTAGATCATGACTTCAAAATATTTTTGACGTCTTGATAAAATCTCGGTTCTCGCTTCAAAAGGCGCTCACTTTATCGGTCATTTTTTGTGCAGACCGATTTTGTTTCTTGAAAAAGTTTTTAAAAAACCAGCCGTTAACGCTTTCCATAAGGACAGGGCTGGCTAAATAATCTATCTAGATAGCACAGCGAGACTTTATGAATTATGCAAATAAGACATTACATACACTGTAATTTCAAGGATACCTTTTACTGAAAAGTCTTAAAAAAACAGCTGTCATGGTATATCTTAACTCTTTACCAAACGACAAAATTTTAGACTGGTTCAAATTGAAGGCATTTCTAGACGACAAAATTAAGTCGACTCAAAAATTGAAACTTGAGTTTAGAAGAGTAGAAAACATTATGGGTAAAGGAGAAAATGCTGGTTTCCAGCATTTTCTCCTTTTCCCACATTTTTTTTCAATAGGCTTTTATCTCAAGGTCGCAAAAACCAGGGACTGTGTGTTAAAAGGATTAAAGCAGACTACTCTCTGCACAGTCCGACCTTGTTTTATGCTGTCCGCTAAAAGCAGTCTGGTTACGATCTATATTTTCTTCAAAAATAACGTTTGTTGTGCTTAAGTTTTAATTCGTTACCAAAGCACAAGAATTCAGACTTTTCCAAATTGAGAGCCTTTGCAGACGACAAATTGAATGTGGCCGAAATCATGAAGTTTTTTTCTTTGAAAGCGGAAAAAAAAAAACATTATAACAAGCTGTGCTTACGAGGTTTTTGAAGTAAATGGACGAAATGGTGGTTACCGAAGCTATCTTCCTCGGGGCAGTTAAAACTCTGGATTGTGTGGTAAAGGATCAACAAAATATTTTATGCCTACTGAAGGGGACAAATGTAAAGAAGTTGGTTTATTTCATGCTTTCCAGTAGGATATCGAGAAATGGCAGTGAAAATATTTTTCGATCTTACACTGGTACCACCAGTGAAAATACCGATTTTCACGTTCTTGTTGCCTAGGTAAATTGCGCGTGCCTAACAACCAGATGGGAAATACGACGTCATATACCTTACATTTCACGCGCTTGACGTAACGTTGCTATGCGGGAGGGGTACGCCACGGGGAATAAGGGAAAAGAACTGTACTGAATTTTGATAAAGCTCCTCCCAGAAAGGGTTAAAAGCATAAAATAAATAGAATATTTGTTTTTTTCGGTGTAAGATCGAAATTTATTTCATCTCGTGAACACCATCTGTAATATTTTCACTCGTGTCTGCGCCACTCGTGAAAATATTACCGATGGTGTCCACTCGATGAAATAAATTTCGATCTTACACCGAAAAAAACAAATATCCTCTATGTAACTGGTCCTAGTGTAAATATTTGTGTATCTTTTTTATTTCTTCTCTTAAAATTTTACCACACAATGCCGACTTTCAACGACCCTAAGAAAGAACCCTCTTGAAAACATTGACGGAGAAGGAGAAAATGCTGGTAAGTAAACAGCATTTTCTCGTTTTCCCGCTAGGTTTTCTATCCCTTCCGATACAAATTTCAAATTTCCAGTCAATTTTCTTTTGATGTCTGCAAATGCTTTCGATTTTGACACACCTAAAATTTAGTCGTTTGGTAATGAGCTAAACCAATGTCTGTATATTTAATTACCTATCAAAAATAGATATAAAAAGAAGAATTTATGTGCGCTATAGTTTAAATATTTGTGTTCGAACTTATGGTAGAGTTTTTAACCATTTCTTTTAAAAAATGCTTACCCTATCGAAACATTTTGTTTGCATTTTGGGAGTTTAATAACATTTAAGAAATGAAAAGAACTTTTTTTGTTCTCGTGGAGGTGTGGGGGAAAAAAAGTTATTGCGGTTTCATACAGTGTGATTAGTTCTAGGGTTTTTCTTTTCATACCTCCATGAAAACAAAAAAAGTTCTCTTCCTTCCTTATAATTCAATATCAAACACAACCAATATGCACTTGAAAAATACTATCTGCTCTTTTCATTGAAAATCCAACACTGCGTATTTAATGTCATTTTCAATTATAAATCAAAGCACGGTAAAACTGCTTGTTCATGACTTAACAATGACGTAAATTAGTGACGTCATTATAGTATTGAACATTTAATTCTTGTATATGAAATTTTAAGCCAAAAGAAGTTATTCTCAAGACAAAAAGCAAATATGTAAAATAACTGAGGGCCACAACTCCAGAAATAATGGAAACCAGTTAATGGCCGTGTGCACTGCAGTTGTCCCGAACATGGTCTATTTGTATAATTATGAGGTCTAGGGGCAATAGCTCATACTTTAGGAGGTTATGCCTCGGACAGAACTCCACTCTTGGGGCAATATCACAAAAAATGGTGTAGACGGAGTTAAAGATTTTGTGCTTTGCACTTCTCTTAAATGTGATCTACTGAAGTTAATAGCTTTTATAATTAGGAAGTTATGCTTCACACAAAAATTCTATTTGTAAAATTACAAAAGTCAATTATTCCAAAAATAATGAAGAAAGTGGTATGGATCTTTGATTCTGAACACTGTCTTACCTGGACAAACACTTAGCCAAAATGTGATGAAAATCTTTCGAAGGGTTCAGGAGATATGAAGCATACATGAAAAAGTTATGGATGGACAGACAGACAGAGGCCATTCCTACAGCCCCCTCCAGCTTTGCAGCAAGGGATTACTTTAGAAGATACAGCTACACTTACGACCTTCTGTCGATACCTTTTATAGCATACTATTTTGACAAGAAGGTTGTTACTGGCACTTATGACCTTTCTTTACTTGTCCAATTTGGAACAACTTGCGTATAAAGGACGTTTGCAAGTTTTTTTTTTTCCTATTTATTTTTCACATTAGTTAAGGTATCTAATTATTATTAACGGCCATTTAAATTTTGCTTCTAAGGTAGAATAGAATAAAACATTCATTATTGAAAATGCTCTGTTATTGTTGCAATGAAGATGTTTTTCAAATTTTGTCAAAAGTGTGATTTTTCACTTACGACATCCTCATTCTAGGGTATCGATTTCCAGGTTTAGTAGATCTAGATTTATTTTTAGACGGTCGATACGCTAGATGGAACTAAGTTGAAAGTAAGATTGTTTGAACCCAGTAAAGTGACAAATGAATACACAACTTGTCTATAAAAGTAAATTTCATTTTTACCACGTAAAAATATTGCGATTACTATGACTTGCTGTTAATGTAAAGGTGCAGTTCGCAAAAGTTCCAGGCAATGGCACCAAAACGAATTTTGAACCCAGAACAGATCCTACCATACCGCAAATCTGTGTGTTTACATCGATTATCGACGACGATTAGTTGAGTTTTCGATCTTATATATGTGTGTTGTGATGGGTAATCCGTTCTATTTTCGAGTTGTGAAAATTACCTGTTCTTTGGCTTTACTGAGAATTTAAGTTAGTATCAAACACACCAAATATCAATGAACTCAAATGTTTAAATATTGTTATTTTTATCAAACGAGCTGGCTAAAAAATGTTTGACGAGAGCCCTGGCGTCATCATGTAAGACAATGAGTCTCATAACAATGATTATACAAAAACACGTGTGAGATTTTATATTTATCACATAACCTCCCGTTTTCAGTTTAATATGCTCTTTGCGAATTTTCTTTTAGCACATAACCTCCCTTGTTTTCAGTGTAATATCCCCATTACGAATTTTCTTATCTTATACAAGTTTGGTATCACTTTTTTGTGACGTCATTTTTGACGTCATTTTGTACGCGTTTCACACAAGTGAACGAGTATCATAGAAAACACCGTGGATGCATTATAGGGTTGAGTGCACATTTTTGTGTTTTCATCGAGATATAAAATGCAATTGCCTTATTACATGGCAAATAACGCCCGAAGGGCGTTATGTTAAGCCATGTAATAAGGCAATTGCATTTTATATCTCGATGAAAACACAAAAATGTGCACTCAACCCTTATAATTGCACTCGCTGTTCACTTAAATCACTTTTCGAAGATGATAGAGAGAAAAAATCACGGACAAATACGACAGTAAATACGAGTTAATTTCCTTTGCGGATACTTGGTAGAACGGGCATAAATACACAATCTATTTTTAGCTTTTCAATATTTTTTTTAGTCGAAGGTGGCCATTTTGCTGGCTTTGAGATCATACTTTCGATGATTCATCGAACAAAATTTAAGAATAAAATAATTATGTAGATCTATATGAACAATACAATCAACTATAAAAACTTGAGTCTAAGCGGACGATTTGTTCTTTCGAGTGACCTTTTCATAGATAATTTGTAAAGAATATGCGTACGTACCGTCGGCAGATCTGTCCTCGATGAGTATCTATCTGTTGCCGATATAAGTTTTGGTCTATTCTATGTTTCTTGTAAGACATGAATGACGCCAACGTTTTGTGACCCACTTATTAGAAAATAAAAAACGGTGTCGCAGCTGTTAATTTTTCAATTATGTATTTTTGGTTTCCCAGTTCTAAGCTTGTTTCTGATATCGTTCCTATCACGCCAACATTTCAAAAATTCTTAACACAGTGTATTCACTTCTGTCGATCCTTTCTCCATCAGTTCTTTCACTAAATATATTCCATCAAATCCGCGATAACTTTTTTCTGGTCAATAGCATTTTTTTAACCTAATCCCCACAATAAAAAAGTTTAACTCCGTCATGAAACAAATCAAAATGCCAGAGTGATTTTTCCGTTTACGCAGTGTACTAAATTTAACTCCGTGACCCTGGCTTCATAGAAATCGATCGCTGACGTATTGAATGATGTAACTGATGACGTCGACCATTCAGACTCTTTATTCACAGTTGGCATAGTGTATTTTTTTTAGGGTGCAAATAAAGTTAAACACGCATCATTTTGTCAAGGTTTATTTTGTTAGTTTCCTTTTTAGCAAGTTTTTTACAGAAAAAGAAATCGGTCTTTTTGCATGTGACTGATTCAGCGATGGAACTCTAAATATAGCCCATAAACAATTTGCATGAAATCTAAAATTAGATTCCAACAACAATTTGGAAAAACCGAAAGTAGTGCTATTGCGTTTCATCGAAAAATAACATGCAGGTTTTTTCATCACATGACCCGATTCTGACCAATCAAAAAACGATTTTACAACATGAGTGCAATTATTTATGAATGTTTTTGCATCATCTGATCTATATTTTGTAAAAGATCATTTTGTGATAAAAAGAATCTGACATTTGTGGACGTTTGGGAGAAGATTTTGTTAAACTTTTCAACGCAAATGTTATCAAGCTCACCAAAGGCTCGCTTAATAACATTTCCCTGGACTCGTTTAATAAAATCTTATCTCAAAAGCCCACTCATGTCAGATCCTATATATCTTATACATATATATACCTTTCGAGGGCCCATGTTTTTAGTCGTAGTTTTAAATGTGTGCTTGCACTAGTACATATAGCTCTTTGACAATTACACTATATGTAGAATAAAACAGTTTTTAGAAGTTTACATATTCCAGCAAATTTATTTATAAAAAAAAACTTTCGCCGCTTTCCCTTTTTTTTTCAAATCTTAGAAAAACCTTGTGTACGCTCTAGAGGCCACAATTTCAGTCCAAAACTCTTGAAATTTGGTCAGAATATTTGCCTTTATGATATCTTGGACGAGTTTGAAAATGGATCATGTGGAGTCAAAAACTAGGTCACCAGGTCAAATGTTAGAAAAACCTTTTGTAGGCTCTAGAGGCAACAATTTCTGTCCAAAACTCTTGTAAGTTGGTCAGAATGTTTGCCTTGATGATATATTAGACGAGTTTGAAAATGGGTCATCGGGGGTTAAAAACTAGGTCACCAGGTCAAATCTTAGAAAAACCTTGTACATGTATATGCTCTGGATGCCACATTTTCAGTCCAACACTCTTGAAAATTAGTCAGAATGTTTGCCGTTGTAATATCTTGGATGAGTTTGAAAATGGGTCATGCTGGGTCAAAAACTGGGTCAATAGGTCAAATGTTATAAACACCTTTTGTATGCTCTGGAGGACACATTTTCAGTATGATACTCCTAAAACTTGTTCATAATATTTGTCCTGGTGACACCTTGAATGAGTTTGAATATGGGTCATGTGGAGTCAAAAACTATGTCAATTGGTCAAATATTAGAAAAACCTTATGTACACTCTAGAGGCTACATTTTCTGCCTAATACTCTTCAGACTTGGTCAGAATGTTTGTTTTGGTGATGTCTCAAAAGAGTTTGATAATGGGTTATTGTCGGGTCCAAAACTAGGTCACTTGGTGAAATCTTAGAAAAACCTTTTGTACGCTATAGAGGCCACATTTTCAGTCCAATGAAACTTGGTCAGAATGTTTGTCTTATTGATATCTCATAAGTGTTTGATGATGGGTAATGTCTGATAAAAAACTAGGTCACTGGGAAACTAGATGGTTCATGTTTGGTCAATAGACTCAGGTGAGCGATTTCAGGGCCATCATGGCCCTCTTGTTTATTAAATGTCCTCGTGGATACGTCTTGGCTACCTCATTTTTTCCCGCAAAACGGCGTAGTTGTAAAAAATTCATAATAATTCAAGGGTTTAATGCACTGCCGGGAAAGTTTAATGAGAAAAATACTCGCAGTCTGTAGACTTATCAGTTTCACCCCAAAAGGGCTAAAATTGCAAACGAAGATCCTCCTCCGTCTCCATGGTAGCAATTGTTTAACTTGGGAAGAACTTGGTAGTTTTCACTACATAAAATTCCATGTAAAACTCAAGCCCCATGAGGCAAGGCCAATATTTACCAAATGGCTTATTTTTAAACAACGTGACTCTCACAGGCGGGACCAATTCTGATCCAAGAGCTACTACTGAGACAGTTTTAACCCTTATCCTGCTGTATAAATCAAGCCGATAGTGAGAAGCTGTTTAATAGTAATTCAAATGCATTTTTCGGGGAAAATATCTCCTTTCGGGCAGTGTAGATCCAAAATCAGACTGGACATTCTGTGCAGTTTGATATTCATCTTCACTGTAAAAAAAATCTTAAGACGTCACGCTTAGCAGCCTATAGGTTAAAGGTGGGTATTTAGAATTTTCACATCACACCAAATCAAAAAATATATATATCACTGAAATCTATATGAAAAAACAATACAAATCATCAATAATTAAGAATCATAAAAAAAAAAAAAAATTGATGGTATTCCCTTAAGAGGCTACGTAGACTCAAGCTATTTGTAGATTTCGCGCCAAAAATAAAAATAAGCATTGTGGGAATGTTAAGTGACTGGCATGTGACTAAAGACGCTTAAATTCCATTACATAACAAACGTGTAATTATTTTTCATAATATCTTCCTCAGACGCTATGTTTGAAGCTTCATCTGTGTATTTCCGGTATGTACATGAGCGAGTTGCTCATAAAAATAGAACGTGATTCCTGTCGATGTTGACCTGGGCTGTAGTAAATCTTTAATTTCTCTTGTCGACGGATGGTTTTCGATACTGGGGGTTTATGAATGACAATTTTAAGGCTTTGAGAGTATAAGGATATTTCTGTATTTTTGTAAAATTTTCGTCGCAAATTCTGAAGGGCCACCTTTAAAGGAGGTCTACTAGGTAGCGCTACATGTCAAGTTTGATAGCCCGGCCGGGAAGCTCAGTGTCTAGCATATTTGACACGTGACCTGCCGCTTTCAGTATGATATATGCGAGAAAAGTAGTCACTGGGAAGAAAGGTTTGAGACAGTCTGGAGACATGCGTACGTGCGCTGACTGTCGTGATGACCCGCACACTGTTAACTCTCAGACTACTAAACTCGACTTATTGACCTTTTCCGAACGGCGTAAATCAAGATCAGTCCGCAAAAGGTCCGTGAGTTGCGCTCAGTGGCCTTAGGGGTTTTAACCCATTACAACACAATCCCTACTTTTGACACCCCTCAGAAAGAAGCCTTTTGAAAACACTGTAGGAAAAGGAGAAAATGCTGGTGACCAGCATTTTCTCCTTTTCCCACAGTGTTTTCTACCCTTCCCAGAACAAATTTCGATTTTTCAGTCACCTTTATTTTGTCGTCTGCAAATGCTTTCAATTTTAACCTGTCTAAAATTTTGTCGTGTGGTAAAGAGTTTTAAATTCCTTTTTTTTCTGCATTTTAACGGGTGTCAACGACACAGTCTACTGACCGCTTTATTCTGCTTAATATGTGAAACGAAACTTTCAATTCCACTGTAAAAAACCCAGGTATTTTGGGGGAAATATATCTCCTTATCGGACAGTACAGATCCAACATCAGACCGTACATTCAGTTTAGTCCGATTTTGATCTACACGGTCTCAAAATGCCCATGAGTCGCCCTAAGCAGCTTAAGGTTTAACAAGAAATTCTATTACGTGACACATACAGTTCTAGAAGACACTTGGTAGCCCTGGAATTTATTGTTATGAATAAGGAGACTTTAAAGCGTTCACCTGTTATAAAATTTTATAGCAATACAACTTTCTTCAAGTTCAACTACAGCTATCACTTAACGTGATTATACCCCCCACCAGCTCCTTGTCACCAAACAGGTCTTTGTCATAGAATGCAGGAGTACACAAGTACGAGCTGAAAAAGGTTCAAGTGGAAATAATTCCGTAACAAATCGCAGCAGTGTCATGCAAATAGCACATGCACAACTTCATATATGTAGGAAGCCTGAGTATATCAGAGTTCAGTAAAGGAAAAACTGAAGGAGTATTGCTCCGGACAATTGTGTGTCCATGGACAGACGGACAGACAGCCATGGCGATTCCAGTATACCCAGCTCAACTACGTTGTGGGGTAGGGGGTATAATTATTGTCGATGTCAATAACGTGTTTGACACAATTAATGTATTGAGCATTGAAACCATACAGGGCCACAATGTCTTACTTGCTTTAATGATTGATTGATTGTATTGTGTTTAATGCTGTTTTCAACAATATTTTAGTCACACCACAGTGACCAGTGCAGCTATCTGTGCTTACCTGGAGTCTTTTCTACCAGAATTCTGCACGATTTTCTATTCAAGTCACTGGCTTCTTTCCCACATAACCATCGTCGAAACAATGATCAGCGGTGGGAGAAGAATGAGTCCTGTCACAGTGACTATCATCAATCCTCGGAAAGAAGATGGCCGATGAACTCAAGACCCCTTGTTCTCAAGTCCTGTACACTACCGACTGAGCTACCGGGCTTTTCTTGATTTAATCTTGCTAAACAGAATCTTCCTTGCTATTTTGCAAGCACCATTTCCTCTATTTCATCAGTATGAATCTTATTTACCCTTTACCAAACAAATGACCCTGGGGTAGATCTTCGAAAACACTGAGGGAAAAAGTGGCAATGCCAGTTACCAGAATTTTGTTCTATTCTGACAATGTTTTCTAAGCTATCAGAGACAAATCCAACAATTACATCTAGTTACATTTCGTCGGTTTACTTCAAAAACCTCGTAACTACAGCTTGTTTTCGAAGTTAACCGACGATATGTCGTTTCTGCAAATGATTTTAAATTGTACGGCGAAAATTTTGTCATTTGATAAAGAAGATAAACCGAAAATACGAATGCCTCGTTTTCATAGACGTTTCATAGAAAATTCAGTTTATTAATAAAAAAGTGACCTCTTTTGATGCAAAAAAGCACGACTTTTCCTACCGCTATAAACAGTTCTTTTCTATACGAAGAAGTATTTTGGTCTTTGTGTTCAGAAATAATTTTCCTTCTGCCGTAGGTTAAACCTATCGTTCAAAAAACCACAGTTGTGAGTAATGAGGCACAACAATCCGCAATGGCCTCGGCGATAGTCCGAGTGGTTTATTTATTGCGCCTCATAACTCACAACGTGGTTTATTTAAAGATAAAAAACGACAGAAAGAAGATTATTTCGATTCGAAGATAACCATCTCTTCATGAAAGGAAAACAAGTTCATACAAAAGAGTGAAAACGCGGATGCAGGTTATATTCCATTAACCCTTACCCTGCCAACAACCAGGATTTTCAGCTTTTCCCAGTGTTCCTTGATCTCTCAAATACAGATGTTATCATTTGATTTGCAACCCCAAAAGGGAAATTCGGATATTTTCGTAAATATATCGTCTCGGATCAGCCTGCACAGTCCGAACAGGCTTATCCGAGACGGCACTTTACGACTATTTAGATTTTGTGCTACAGAAGACTTGCGCGAAACAGAAAATTACGTAAAAACAGAAAATGACGTTTTGGATCAGCGTGCGCCAACTGCGCAGCCTGATCCGAGACACTTAAGGCAAATGTCCGAATGTCCCTTTTCGCGTGCTGCAGGCCCTTTAGTATTAATTTAATTTGTTGTCTGAAAATGCTTTCTATTTGGACTAGTTTGAAGTTTTGTCGTTTCGTAAGGAGTTAAGAATAAAGTAATGAACTATTTACATCAAATGTTAGACTGCATGTTCTGTTTAGCCTGATCTTGATCGAGGACCTCTGTTAAAACTATACAACTTACACATCTATGTATACAAATCCAAGACCAGTAAGAGTAAAATCAATAAATCCAAATATTTATCAATATGATACAAATAAAAAGGGGGGGTGTGCTGCCCGGCTCAGTGGTAAACGTAAGACTCCTGACCTGGACGCCCCTGGCTGAAGCCTAACTGCAAGCACTGTATTTGTCGTGCGAGTGTCATTCGGCTAGACACGTCAGAACTAGCCTTGTACTGATGTATCCCAAGACACCTGTGAATATGTTAGTTGTGGCCGCTTTATGACTAAAAAGTTGTTTAAAGTTACGTACCGCACGAATCAGTCGGTAATCCGAAATTTAACAGTTAATAACAAATGTCATTGTTTATACCACTCTCTCACTTTCGGGTATGAGCAGCGTATGCAACAAAATTTCTTTCTTTACGCAGGTCTTTGCTCAAAACTAAAGACCAGGCGTATTTTCGACGTTTCTAGGGCGTGTCTGTGTTCGAATGGATTTCAAGAGATGTAAAGTACAGCGTACTGAGACGTAAGCATGGCGTAACTGCTTTTGTTAGCACGACGTTCCTGTCTTATGTGCAGCCTTGACATTGTGTAAATGCGGCGGTCACGGATCTGCTCACTTTGTCGCTGTCATTCGTTCAAAAGAAGTAAAACCTTTCATCTTAACCGATACGTTCGTTTGACGTAATAAGTGTTCGAGCTATGTTAACGCGGCGTCACTGCTGCGTTGTTTTCGCTTTTACGGCGTGTGTGTGACGTATGCATGTCGTATCAGAGCTGCTATGTTTGTGCCAGGCATTTTTAAGGGCGGACTTTAAAAAAAAAAGAAACGTCGCACCACCGCGTACAAGATCATACTCCGTACCAAAGACTATTAGCTACGTAAGTTGACGTTACTGCGGCGTTCCTTTCTTTTCGCGATACGCCGTACATACACAACCCGATTGGCAATAGTGAGAGAGCAGCAATAAGCATGCCATTGGCCGAAGCGTATTTTCTATACAGATATCTTAACCCTTAACTTGATAAATAAGTGAAATAAAACTTTAAAACTGATAGTAGAACCCGAAATTAAGTTGTTTTTTTTTTTGTATTTTATTGGAAAAGGGGGGGGGGTGATGTTATCTTGTCATCGGAACATATGTATCCAAGATCGGACTAAACGTTTTGTTCAATCTGGTCCGTATTCACCAACCATTCTTAAACACATTCGCGGTCTAATTCTTCAGAATTTATTTTGTCAATGTGAAAGTAACAGAACTTCTGATTGGCTAGCCATTTTGTTTAGCCAGTCGGAAGTTCTGTTACTTTCACAGTCAGAAAATCTTGAAGAATAAGACAAAGAATGTTTCAAAGAATGATTGGTGAATACGAACCCAGCTGCTTCTGATCTACGCTGTCCATCAGTCGTGCCTAGGTCGTTCGGACGCGCTTAGCAGCCTAAGGAATAAGAAACACATTTCGTATCCATTTTGTACAATCTCAATTCTCAGAATGTGCATGAGCCATGCTCCGGCCAAAGAGATTTAACCCTTTACCAAACAATCCCTGGTTTTTACTATCCTGAAATAAAAGCCTTTTGAAAACATTGTTGGAAAAGGAGAAAATGCTGGTAACCAGCATTTTCTATGCTGGTAACCAGCATTTTCTCCTTTCCAACAATGTTTGCTACCCTGCTGGATACCAATTACATTTTTTGAGTTACATTTGTTTTGTCATCTGCAAGTGCTTCCAATTTGGAAAGGGTTAAACTTTTGCTGTCTGCTAAAGAGTTGAAGGCATCTCGGTGATGCATAATACCAAACAAGTTATCACGTGATTGCATAACCATAAAACACCTTTTTTAACAAGCAGCTGATTCATGAGGGAACTTGGTCCTTGAACATGCAGGGCCCGTATTCACCAACCATTCTTGAGAATATTCTTAGTCTTATTCTCCACGGTTTTCCAAATTTGTAAGTAACACAACTTCTGATTGGCTAAACCGAATGGTTTAGCCAATTAGAAGTTGTGTTACTTACAAATGTAGGCAAAACGTCTCTGTACAGGTCAGTCTACATGAACTGCGCAAGCTGACCTGTATCGATACTTTTCGCAGATGCAGTAAACCCCCTTCTTAGAGCATGGCTCAGTAGTTTTGTACAATCTCGGTTCTCGGAATTAATGAATATTTATATTACTTTGACAGTTGTTTATATTACCGGATGTTGTGGAGCCATCTGCTTTCACGCTTGTAGCACATAGATATTGCTCTCGAATCTTACGTTCGAGCTCACAAAATTAAATTGTTCTATAAAGTATTCTTAATATGAAAACACAGAGAGAGAGAGAGAGAGAGAGAGAGAGAGAGAGAGAGAGAGGGGGGGGAGCAAAGAGAGGGTAAGTGAAAGTCAGTGAGAGAGCAGCTGTGTGAAATTTCAAGATGTTACTGTTTATTGAGAGCCAGCCAATGTGAGAGAGACAGGCAACTGATTTATTGTATGATGTTTGATGCCACTTTCAACATTGCTTCATTGGCCAGTGCACCTATCCATGCTTTCCTGTATCTGTTTTACGAGCACATCGTACAATATTCTTTCTAAGAATTAACCGCTCTGTTTTTCTTCTTAACCATCGACGGAATAATGATTCTGCTTTGAGATAGGAATGAGTCCTGTCATTAATCCTCGAAAATAAACAGCTGAGCTAGGGACATAAACTGAAGAGAGAGAGAGAGAGAGAGAGAGGGTGGGTTGAGACTCAGTTCATGCTTATCAAATTTAAACCAACTTGCTTCTGCCTACAAGAAATCAATTAACAATTACTTCGTAACAACTGTTATATGACAATCATATCTATATTTAATTTACCCATTTTGTTGTAGGAAATGTCCCAACAGAGTCATTGTAAATGCTTTTCCAAGCGATCCTATAACAAACAGTGTAGAGTTGTCCACCAATCGTCCACTTTCCAGGTCTGCAGTACCGTAGCCACGTGACCAGGTCTCATCTCCTTTCACTACAGACAGGACGAGACCAGGAATTTTCCGACAGTCCATAACGTTCTCAACATACGTTTGTATTTCGGATTCTTGTTCCAACGTAAATATCTCGGCTGACACAACATTTATATAAAACACTGTTAAAGCTAAATTAGCTAACTTCATTTTCCGCTTATTTCCGAACAGATAAACTGTTTATATAAATACTAAACGGTTTTTATGATATATATATATCTGCGAACCGTTCAGATGTAAATAAAAGAAATAATGTATCATAACTCCGTAAACTTAGAACCCCTTTATATATATTTGCTGCAAACTACTTTGTACACGTTAGCCACAAAAACCTATGAAAATATTGATAATCCATTTCAATCCAATACATTTTTTAAACCATGGCGACAACAGAAGATATTGCTCGTTTCGAGCAATGTCTGCTTTTGTCGCCATGTTAACACAAAAAAAAAAAAAAAAAATTGACTGATGGAGAACGCTAGACGTCTGTTTTAGGTATCGAGTTTGGAACATTTTTTTCAAATAATTAAACACGAGAAATGCTTCGACGTGCCAGTAATCCGCGACTACGTCCTGCTAACGATGTAAAACACCAGGTACCTTGTAAAACAGATAAAAACGTACTAGTTCTACAATGTATTTATGAAAGGTGTAGCATGCTGCGGAAAGGGCGTTCAATAAATCACTGTTATGAGTAATATAATAAAAAACGTTGCGTAAATGGATCCATATTTAGTAAAGAACAGATAAATATTGAGGTAAAACGGTCTGGTCCGCTGACATGGCACTATAGAAAAAGTTACATGTGACAAAAGGGTAAACCAAACTCAACCTGTTAGGGATGATTTTGACTGATACTCCGTGCAGATACATCAAACCACCTTTTCACAAAACATGACCCCTTTTCCTGTTTCCCTTTGCTTAGTGAGTACTCTGCGACTACAAGTTTACGCAATGATATTGTTGCTTTCTTTAAGTTACTAGTAACGTTTATGGTATCCTTTGATACAATAGCCGTAATTCGACGGAAATGGATACTTGCAGCGGTCGGAAATGAAAACGGACATGCTTTGAGTAATAATGGTAGTTTTACATGTGGAAAGTAAACTTTGTGATATTAAAAATTTCAATACTACTGCAAAACGCAAATTGTTGTACTTAATTGCTGCGCCCGATAGATAGCTCAGTCGATAACGAATAGAGTTTGAAATCAAAGGGTCACTGGTTCGATTCTCTTACTGCGTCAAATCATTCCCACGGGTTAACTCTTTACCAAACGACAATATTTTAGGCTGGTTCAAATCGAAAGCATTTGCAGACCACAAAATAAAAGTGACTGAAAATTTGAAATTTGTTTTTGGACGAGTAGAAAATATGGTGGGAAAAAGAGAAAATGCTGGTTTCTCCTTTTCCCACAATGTTTTCTTAAGACTTCTTTCTCAGAGTCGTCAATAGTTGGGATTGTGTGGTAATGGTTAATTACTTGATGACAGTAGTTTTGATATTATTGAATTTTATCTCTCCACTGAACATAATGTATTATTCCTAGTTAACCCATTATCACACAGTCCATACTTTTGACGCCCCAGAGAAAGAAGCCTTTAGAAAACATTGTGGGAAAAGGAGAAAATGCTGGTAACCAGCATTTTCTCCTTTTCCCACAATGTTTTCTACCCTTCACAAAACAATTTTCAAATTTTTGGTCACTTTTATTTTGTCGTCTGCAAATGATTTCAGTTTGGACCAGTCTAAAATATTGTCGTTTGGTAATGGGTTAACCATGCGCTAGGCTCTTTTTTTTACACTTAATCAGTTAAGTAATCAGGTAATTTACAAGCTACCAGAATGAGGAACTTCTCATTTTGATTTGGTATTTCAACAGGGCAGATGCAGATGTTATCGTACATTGTTGTTCAGTGTTCATTTACAGAGAACCAAAGTAATATAGGGAATAAGTGATCGTACTTTTATTTGCCGGTGTAATGCAGAACAATGACCCCCATTACAAAATGACCCCCGGGTCATTTCTCGACGTAGAGGAATGACCCATGGGTCATTTTTCGACGTAGAAAAATTACCCGGGTCATTATTCTACGTCGAGAAATGATCCGGAGGTCGTTTTTCGACGTAGAGAAATGACCCATGGGTCGAGAAATGACCGTAGGTCATTTTGTAATGGGGGTCATTTCTCTGCATTACACCGGAACCATCTCGATTATCATAGTCATGGTTGCAAGCCACATTTGCGGATGTTATATTTTATTATGAATGGGTTTGGTCTTTTTTCCTTTCATAACTGTATGTAATTATGTTGAATATAGAATGATAAATGCAATCTTGACAACAATGGGTTTTTTATGGGTTAAAAGCAGAACATATCTTTCCTTGACGCAAATTAATAAGATTATCACTATTAATACACTGATTTCACTGGCTTAAACATCTTATATATATGATCAATTATAATTGGAAGGCAGAATATTTGTCATAACATACATTCTGTATCAGTAAGATCATAGGTAATGATAATGTATCCTTAGTATACGTTTTGGGGTACCAGCAATTTTAGGCCTACAAACATGACTGTACAGTTCTTTCAGTACTTTCATTCATACAAAAAATTGTTTCCGTTTACATAGAGCATTTTGTTTTGACTGGAGAAATTAGTGTATAAATTCATCATGAATACACATTTATGAAATATTAAGTGTAGAAAAATGAAAAAGCACCCGCTCGCCAGGTTACAGACTTTGACAAAGTGTTTAGGGGACCATTCGGTTTCAGGGAATAATAGCGCCGAAAATTCCCTGGGACCATATCGAATACTTACGGTCTATAACCGGTGGGCCCGGGCTTCGAGCCGAAATGGCATAGACGTTTGGTAGAAGTGTCCTTGGTTAATACACTACAGCACTATAGGCTTATACTAGTGACAACAAGGATAAAGACGAATATGTTATAAAGCTGTCGGTTTAACCCTTATCCTGCCGTTCGCGACCATGGACAACTTTTTCGGAAAGTGTACAGCAAGATCAGCTTGCACATACGTGCAGTCTGATCTTGCTCTACACCCACCGCTGCTTTATGTGTAGTTTGGGTCACATAAGCTCAACCCAATGGCCCTACATTTAGCAAAATGTTCTTGTGTAATCGTCAACAATTTTTATTTGACAGGATAAGGATTAATATGACTGAAATAATGTTGAAAGCGGCGTTAAATACAAACTAATCAATCAAGCAGCGTTTCTGCTGTGTGGTTAAAAAGTCAATATAAGGCCATCAACACCATCGGTTCCTAAGCGAGAGTTGATTCAATTGTCTTTACTTGCCCCAGATAGCTGTAACCGTGAGAAAACATGGTGTGCTCAACAACACGAGACTCGGCATGATGTATTGAAATGGTATCAGTAGCAGTTATCAGTCTCTGACCTCGTTGCCAACTTTATGATCACCCAATTGCTTTTGTTGCTGCATTCTTTGGCTCGTGTTTCATTCTAAGCACCACTTCGCAATATTTAATTACATAGTTATAGGAAAATGTTTGGTATGCGGTGAACCGTATACAGCCTGAAGCTGCTAGTGATTTCTTTTGAAAAAATAAGGTAAGAAAAAATTGGCAAAACTAGGTCAATATATTTTGAGTGTTATCTGTCCTTGGTTAAAAGTCTGTGTTTGTTACAGTTACCAAGTGGTCCATGGTTGAAGTAAATGTCTCTTGTAATGAGGGAGATGATGAGAAAATGATGTCATCATATCGCAAGACGAAGACGTAGGCGACGTGAGGCTGTTACAATATATACTACTCAAACTTTGCTAGGGATCACCCTCAAAGATTCACTCTAAATATATATGTGGCATGAATCATGTATGGTTTTACAATAAGTAACATTGCCACACTGAGCAATTAAATGACTGGTGGAAATGTATCTTTAAGCCTTTACCTCACATTGCCGACTGTTAAAGACACTGAGAAAGAAGCGTTTGGAAAACATTGTTGGAAAAGGAGAAAATGCTGGATACCAGCATTTTCTCCTTTTTCAACAATGTTTTCTACCCTATTACAGACAGCATAGTACACGTTGCATTTAGTTTTTGGTCAGCAAATGCTTTCGACATGGACAAATTTAGAGTTTTACAGTATGGTAAAGAGTTTATGCAAAAATGTTGTACCTTATAAACCCATACAGAAATATGTAAGTGATCCCTATCAAAGGTTGAGTAGTATAGTAAGTTTCTTTGAAACCACAAAGGGAATTCGAACAACTTTATGGTGGCGAATCCTGTACCCTACAGACTGAGCTGCCAGACCAGGTCGTTATCACAAGAGACTACTTTGTACAGTGTCTTAAACAAAGCTACCTGGTTATAAATGTCTTCGATTTTATGTTTTGGTGTTTAATGACGGATTCAACACTGGTTAGTTATATCGCTTCGAAAATGCCACTATCCAGTCTTTCATACTAGCCACTACGTTACGAAGAACATTCGTTTTAAACCAGACAGTGACATCCATCACCGTAGAAACTTCATAGAAAGCGATGAGAGAAGAATGAATCCCGTCGCGATGTCTTTCACCCATCCACAAAAAGAGGTAAGTCGAGATAGGAATGAATCAAACCACCGATCACACGATTGGAAATCGGTAAATGCCGGTGTAATGCAGGGAAATTATCCTCCCGTACAAAATGACCCGGGTCATTATTCTACGTCTGGGGGTCATTATTCCATCTGGGTGTCATTTCTATTCGTAGAATAATGACCCGGTTCATTCCTCTACGTACAGAAATAACCCATGGTTCATTCCTCTACGTAGAGAAATGACCCATGAGTCATTTTGTAGGGGAGGGTCATTCTCTGCACTACACCGGAAATGGTTAATACACAAAAGTAGAAATAATGCGATAAGTAATCTCTTCATTGAAAACATTCACACTGAGGACCTATATGACTCATACGAAGTGTGAGTAGCTCAGTCGACAACGAAGAGACTTTGATAAAGCGGCATATTTAACCCTTATCCGCTAAATAACTGATTAAAGTTTTCAATTCGATAGTAAAAACACAAATGTTGCTTTTTTAAAGAATTTTTACAAGTTTAAGAGATATAAGCCTACAAGTTTGATCTGAATTTCCTTTTTTCTATTATCCGTTTAATGGCATTCCTGTAGATGGCTCGTGATTGAAAAGACACAATAAATCCCATCGAGACGTAAAGTAAATATCTTTATTTATATGACATTATGCCGATTATTGTTTAGAAATAGCTGAAATTTATTTCGGATGTTTCCCCTTTTTATCATAGAACAAGATAAAAATAGAAAACACTGCAATGTCCGATTTTACCAATACATAATTATATACCTTGAGTAAATTTGGACTCGCACTCAAAACTTGACCTGTACCATTCCTAAAACAGATGGTGGGCCCCAAGTTTAACAAATCAGACAAAACTAACTTCAGGATGAAACCAACTGAGGACTGCTTGGCGCAGGATTGTTTAAGAAGTCGGACTTGTAATTCTGCTGTCGCGGGTTCGAGTTCCGCCTGAATCGCTAGTCACGTGTATATGTCCTGCAAAGTCTGTTTGCATGTTGCTGTTGTTTTTTAAAATAATTTTTCAGCTTTATCATGGGACTTTTCGGTTTTATCCAAGACGTACCTGCGTGACGACTCGGAACATGTAGCTCGTGACACCTTACAAATCCATGGTTACATGATGTATGCCTTTTAGCCCCTAAGCCACTCAGGGCCCCTCCTCTCGCAAGGTATTTTAGAGCCCGATGCTTAGCCTGATGAAATGCAGGAAGAAAACTAAAGTGTTATAAATGTTGAAAACGAAGTTTTCAATCAATCAATTCAATTTTGCAAAAAATGCATATAGACAGTGTCAATTCGGACTGAATTTAAGGCAAAGTTCTAGCAGTGATTCGCAACAACAAAACTCTTTTTTTAACAACCGCAATCAATCAAAGGCGTGGGGAGTCTGATTTTCTTGTTTTAATTCTGCAGTTGGCATTTTTTACGAACAAAGTCCGTGACAATGAAACAAGACCGGGCAGGATTCGAACCTACAACGCCGTGGCGAAAGGCCAACACCGTAAGCACTGAGCTTCCTGCACAATACATATCACTGTGCTGTAGCCACATCGGAAGTTATACCTGAAGGTGTGATACCGGTCTCCTGTAGCCAGGTGTCTGAGGGTCATGGCCAGTTTCAGTCCGGCTTCAAGGGCAGGTCTCATATGGATGTTCCTCCTCTGGATGACTGGGCTAATACTATTGAGTAGCTCATCAAGCATGTGGGGTAGCATTCTCGCGTACTTGGCAAAAGCATTATCATCTTCCACCTGCAGCTCCTGCATTAGTCTGTTGTACACTGACCTTGTTCTAGTCGCCTAACTGGTGTCAACCAAGATTGAACCCACCACCTTGGGGCTCTTCTCCTCCTTCGAAGCAGTCTCCTTCTAGCTACGAGTAGCTGGTGTAGATATTTAAGCTCCAGGACCAATACGACACTGATCAACGTGAGCCGCGGACGCCATGTGTTCTTGGTACACCAGATCGGATTTTCCATGGAAGAACCGGAGGTGGTGTAAGTATTTTCATTTTTATGGACCTGATTTACCTAGATAGAAATGTTGATTTACAGCAATGTCAAGATGAATGATTGATCTGTTTACATACATACTAGGGAATAATAATACCATTATCTAAGTGAGCTGTGGCTTTATGAGCAACTGGGGTCTTATTGTTTTGAAGTTTATTGCCGAATTTTGGACAAAATCCCAAACCGTTGTTCATTTTACAAGTTTGTATGAAAAGATAAATGTATTCCCTAAAGGAACACAAAATTTCACTTAGAAATGTCCATCCAAAGCGAAGATATACGTTTTTGAATGGACCTGGGTAGAGGAAAATATGCTAACAAGACACCAATTTTATTTTCAATGTATGCACATGGACACCAGATCAGAAAACGCTTGCGGTAACTGGACACCAACCTTTAAATCATCAATATTTCTGCCTGAAACTCGATGCATGGGCAGTATACGAAGACTATTTTTGTAAGCATTATGTCACTACGGTCCATTACCTGATATAGAGCATGTTCAACCCAATTTCATTATACTTCTAGCACTTGCTTTTTTGAAATATTTGCAATATTACGGCAATTTACGAAGTAGACCTACGATGCTTGATCACTATTGACCGGTCCTTGCCTCCAATGTTGGTGCAAGACATGTTCCTTGTTTACAGCGTTTCAGTTTAATGAATGTCCTATTAACCCATTACCACGCAATCACAAGCTTTAATGTCCCTGGGAAAAATTGTTTAGAAAAACATTGTCCATAAAGAAAACCCCTATTAACTAATACAGTGTGTACATTATTTACCACATTTGGCCTGATTCTTAGTTTAAATAATTTTCAAATCCGCTTGGCCAACTGTTAGAATGGTGTTGTACCCTTCGTACATTTACATGCACGTGCGTTTGTTCGTCTACGTGTTTATTTCTAAAATCTTTATTTAATAGACTTCTCTTCAGAAACTACCAAGTGTAAATCAACAAAAATCGACGTGGATGATTCCATAAATTTCTTTCGAGATACTTCGATCCTTTAAAAAACATGGCTTATGTGGAAGAAGCTTATTTACCGCGCACGGCACGTTGTAAAAATTGTAAAATTTGTCCTCTCAAAAGAATTCAATCACGAGATTGGCATTGGGTAGTTTTCTATCACACTCCTTCAATAAATTTTGATCTGTTGAAAAACATGGCTTTTGTTGGTGGGGCTTATTTTCTCTTAGTGTCATAAAGCGGAAGTACTTGCAGCTCTTTAAATTCATTGATAATAAATGTATGTACATGTATTTAATAACACAGATGATCTCTGATAATGTTTCATTTTATCCAAAATGCTGGGTGATCATGATATATGAGATATTAATCTTTATTGTTACAAACTTACATAAATCTTGGAAATGCAGCATTATAGTGCTCAGATATAGACACAGTTAAACCTATATTAATCAATTACCAAAGGGACGGTCGAAAGAGCTTGCCAAAGCCGGCAGGTGCTTGCTTGATATAGATGAATGTCTGCACTGAAATTTGTCGGGAACTACATGTATGCTTGTTTATTTAGGTTGCTTACTTAATATAGGTGGCCAACATGCCAGGTTTTACTGTATTTCGTACCGCTGAAATTTATTTGAGAGGTTATCAGACCCTCCAACAGTGCTGATTTTAAAATTCAGACTGCCAGAGAATTTGCTAATTCTATATCTTCGAGCGTAATTGTTCTGATACACAGTCTGTTTCGTAATAGTTTTGTAAATAAAGTAAATAAAAAAAACGAAATAGGGTATAGACGTGGTTTATTTTTATAAATGACGAATTTCAGAAAAGATTTAATTTAGTAATTTGCCATGGCTGCAATTAACCTCTCTAATAATTTCCTAGCACACTACGTACCTTGGAGCGATATAAATTTAACCTGATTCTGTTCCCTCTTTTTATCCATGCAGAAATCTTTAATTGGTTCTAGAGCATCAAGAGGTAGTATCAAACTCAAAGTGAAAATTGTTCAAGTAAAAAATAGTCAGTACTCAAGTTGCTGAGAAATTTCAAAAGCAAACTCACGTCTTTATCAGTACTCGAATGTTTACAAATATGTCTATATGTGTTATGCATTACCTTGAAGATAATTAATTTTCATAGTCCCATTCGGCATGTAGCGTGTTCTACAAAAAAGTTTTTAATACCATCAAGAATGAAAGAACTAAACATTTTCGGTGTATGTACAATCTAACGTCAAAGCCGGCAATCCAACGTATACATACGTTGGCCAGTGTGACCAATTCTTGCACTCAAAGTAATGAACACGATTTACAAATTCTTTGGATTAGTTAATAGGGACAATGTTTTTCTAAGCCATCTTTCCGAGGGACATTAAAGCTGCTCGTAATTGCGTGGTAATGGGTTAATACGACATTCATTAAACTGAAACGCTGTAAACAAGGAACATATGTCTTGCACCAACATTGGAGGCAATGACCGGTCAATTGTGATCAAGCATCGTAGGTCTACTTCGTAAATTGCCGTAATATTGCAAATATTTCAAAAAAGCAAGAGCTATAGAAGTAATGAAATTGGGTTGAACATGCTCTTTATCAGGTAATGGACCGTAGTGACATAATGTTTACAAAAATAGTCTTCATATACAGCCCATGCATCGAGTTTCAGGCAGAAATACTGATGATTTAAAGGTTGGTGTCCAGTTACTGCAAGCTTTGTCTGATCTGGTGTCCATGTGCATACATTGAAAATAAAATTGGTGTCTTGTTAGCATATTTTCCTCTACCCAGGTCCATTCAAAAACGTATATCTTCGCTTTGGACGGACATTTCTAAGTGAAATTTTGTGTTCCTTTAGGGAATACATTTATCTTTTCATACAAACTTGTAAAATGAACAACGGTTTGGGATTTTGTCCAAAATTCGGCAATAAACTTCAAAACAATAAGACCCCAGTTGCTCATAAAGCCACAGCTCGCTTAGATGATGGTATTATTATTCCCTAGTATGTATGTAAACAGATCAATCATTCGTCTTGACATTGCTGTAAATCAACATTTCTATCTATGTAAATCAGGTCCATAAAAATGAAAATACTTACACCACCTCCGGTTCTTCCATGGAATATCCGATCTGGTGTACCGAGAACACATGGTGTCCGCGGCTCACGTTGATCAGTGTGAATACTCCATCTACCCTACGTTGAACATTCATTTTGAACTGATGCCAGAACACGGCTAAGGGCCTTTTTATACCTATTTTGAGAGAAACCCCACGGATGGTCAAGAGTCACGAATTCAATTTCATCATACGGGATTCGTACACGCATTCGACGTATTCTTAACTGATTCGTAACTGATTCTTGCAGTATTTCCCAATAGATTTTTGTGAATCGTAGCGAATGCTTGACAATATTCGTGCGATTACAGCCGAATCCAGTCGAATCCCACGAATATCCGTGACCATATCTTAGCTAAACCGTAAATGAATCGTATAACACCACGAACTAGGCCAGAAAATTTACAGAATTTCACGAATCCTAAAATTCATCAGTTCGTGGGGATTCGCGGGAATTGTGGTCGGTGTGGAATAGGGGCTCTAATTGTGCGGCGTTCAAGAAGTGTCAAGCGGGTTTTGTACGTATTTTTTCACGCTCTTGGTATGGTTCTCCAATTTCAATTTTTAGAACACACCACTGGTACCCGAAAGGTTTAGCCGAAAAAAATCTAACCTGCTTATGTTAACAATTACACAGCTAAAAAAAATCCAACTTGTATCTGCTAACATTTACAAAGAAGCTCGCTCATAACCGGAATTCGGGGACCTAACACTTCTGCATCCAAGTCTGTCCTCGTTACAGATCAGTTACAGACCAGTTCAAAGCCAACGGACTTCATACTTTACTGCATCCATCATCCAGTCCAGATCTCTGAAACTTTGATTTATGGCTAAACCGTACAGTAAACAGTGTCAAAGAGGCCGGAGGTTTGAAACCTGCACCGCTGTTGAACGCCCCTTATATCAGTGCTGGTTGGTTGTATTGGTTGTATTGTGGTTTAACGCCACTTTAACAGCTAAGGTCATATCATGGCGGTCGGTGAGCACATGTGTTTCCTGCATGGCTTTCCCACACCATAACTAACACAACTTTCTTTCCAAAGGCACCGACTACTTTTCTCACATGCTTCAGCAGAGGTGAGAGGCGAAAATATGCCAGAAAGAAAGTTCGCCTCAACCGGGTATCGAACTCACAACCACAAGGTCATGAGTCCGACACGCTCACCACTGAGCCACCCGGGCGGGCTTATATCAGTGCACTTATACTCTACCCTAACTGAACTATAACAAGGTATTTACCGTTTGGATCAAAGCTTAAAAAGAGTGTGTACAAGTAGTATAGGGGTATCTTTGTGTGTAAACAAAGATGACGTAAACGGCGGCCATCTTGACCTATTTTCCGCCCTCATGTTACTATTTTTTTATGACTCATTTTTATAAATGGATGTTACTATTTTTAGACTTGCGGATATTTTGGATGACGTATTGTTTATTCTTAGATACGCGGATATTTCTAATGATTTTTATTAGTTCTACTGGCTGAAAGTCAGCAGAGCCTATGTCATGGCATAGTTTCCGTCTGCCTGTCTGTCCGTCTGTCTGTTCGTTAGTCTTTTTCTTATTTACGCAATAAAGCCGGCATTTTTGGTTAGATTTCTATGAAACTTGCACAGATTGTGTATCTCATCAATACATTCAACCCTATTGATTTTGAGAAAAATCCAACAAAAACTATGGGAAAAAGTAGCCACTTCAAGATGAAAATTTTCATTTCTTGTTTACGCAATAAAGTCTGAATTTTTCATCAGATTTGTATGAAACTTGTTCGGTTTATTAATCTCATCAATAGCTTCAACCCTACTGGCTTTGAGAAAAATCCAACAAACAGTATGGCAAAAGTAGCCATTTCCAGATGAACGTTTTCGTTTCTTGTTTACGCAATGAAGCCCGCATTTGTGGTAAGATTTCAATGAAACTTGCAGAGTTGGTTAATCTTATCAATACCTTTAACCCTAGGGATTTTGAAAAATCAGAGAAACAGTATGGGAAAGGTAGCCATTTCAAGTTGAAAATTTCTATTTCTTGTTTATGCGCTGAAGTCAGTATTTCTTGTTTTAGTCTTTGTATTTTTTTTCTCGTTGCATCATAAATTCATAGTGTATGCTAGCATGAAAGCAAGATCTCTGTCAGTAGAACAATTTCAAGCCTTCAGGGCCTTCTAGTTTATAGACCAGCAGCCATTTTGGACTTATTTTGGATGAGAACCCCTTTTTCCTTGCCACTAATATTGAGTTTTCTTTTGGTTATTAATCTGATGAGAAAATCTTTTAAAGGATCAGGCCCTTTCACAAAACGGAGATTTTCCCACTTAGACTCGCCTCTAACGCCGTACCAAGTCAAAATAGCTGATCCCTAACCATACTTATTTATAATCAAATTTATATTCTTATATGCAAATGAGTTACAAAAAAATTGAAATGGCCAAAAGTAGGTCAAGATGGCCGCCGTTTACGTCATCTTTGTTTATTCACAAAGATACCCCTATACTACTTATACAGGTCGAGGGACAGTTCTTCGAAGGACCAGATTTAGCATTTTTATGTAAAATGTAGGTAATCCGAACCCACCATAATCAGTGTTTTCAAAACGACTTTCATACAGGGTCCTTTCGGCAACAAGATTGGGAGGTAAATATGAAAGAAAACTGCTACAGAAGTATTTTGTGTCTGTGTGTCAATAAGTGGCCACGTCGTCAACAAGTTTAGAAACAGTTCAAATTACACGGATAAACCCTTTACCACACAATCTCGAGTATCAACGACTCTGGTGAAGAAGCCTTTTGAAAACATAGTTGGTAGTTGGAAAAGGAGAAAGTGCTGGTAACTAGTGTTTTGTCCTTTTCCCACAATACTTTTAGTCTTCCAAAGATATTTTTTGTTCTTGAGTCAAAACAATTTATCTGCGAAAGCATTCAATGTGGGCAAGATTAAAACTCTGTCATTTGAAAAAAGGTTAAATGGACTTAATATGATTTTTTCCCGCTAAAACAGTGCAGGAAGAACAATTAGAGCTGTTCATACAATATTTTCCGATTTCTTGTTTTCTAGTCTAACTTCAACTTAACTGATATTTTGCTTTTTTTTTTTTTAAATAAATTCCGAGTTTGTATATTTTACGATTACAAATTGTTTATATTGTTTCTAATACAATTACTGTCGTATTTGACTAAAAGAAAGAACAAATGATACCCGAATTTTTAACGCTTTTTTGCTGTTAAGGGTTACTAAATTACCTTTTGCGGACAGTGTAGATCAATATCAGACTGCACAGAACGTGCAGTCTAATCATGGATCTACACTTTCCGATAAGGAGATATTTTTCTACAGAAAGTAAATTTGAAGTAGCCTTATTTGGGGTTTCAAAACCGACTTTAACGTTTAATCAAAATTGAATAGCAAGTTAAGAGTAAATAATCGCATGTTCGAAAGATGAAAGCTCTGTACACATATCAGATTGGACAGCTGTTAACCGATGATCTGTGATGGAAAACATGTTGCTGAAAAAGAGCAAAAACAAAATAACTCTGCAAAGTCTAAAATTTAACCTGAATTTATTCTCACAGTTTAATAAGGGTATTGTAGTTCGTTGCATTGCAAAATTAGAGACCCAGTGCAGCCTGACTTTGGTTGAATTCTTTGCTTTTGGATCAGATTTCTCCATGTCAAAGGCCCAGATCTACGTCACGATTAAAGTGGTTTATTTTTCTGAAGGGATTTTATGGATCCATAATCATACGATACTTCGCTTGATATTACTGATCACGAGAATGCGTTAAACCCCCTTTTGCAAGAGTGCAGATTCTGTTTTCATGGTAAAGGTTATAGTAAATATGTGACGAGTAGTACAGTATTAGTTCTACAGTTAGGTGGCAGGGGACGTGGAAACTTGTTCACGGCTGTTGCGAATCATGTCGCCACCTTGCCTTCGGCTCGGGGCCACATGATTCACCACAGATATTAACAAGTTTCAATGTCCACTGCCACCTGACCGTACAGTTAATTTCTTATACTGCAAAGTTTTACCATTTCAAGTTTGTTAAGCATATTTTACGGTTTTTTTTTGTTTATAATTGACAAAATCAAGTACGCTGACGAAGTAGAATCTCTCATATGAGTGCCCCAATTCAATGAAAACTGACGTCACTGGGAACTGACGTCACTGAAACCTTAGTAATACGTGCTAAAACGTGCAATTTGGCGCATAGTCTTGATGTTAATCTTGATGGACGAGGCCATTTTGGATGTTGATAGTGTAGCAATGTATGCGCGGCTCCCGAAAGGGAAACTGCTTTTATGATGGTTTTGCCAACGTTTGTTTTGGCATATTATTCAATCAGATCACGAGAAATTTATATGCAGTATAATGGTACTAGCAGTAGGTTGTGAAGAGGCAGGGAGACGCCATGTAGATGCTGTAGTGGTGGTTATTGAAGAAGAAATGTAAAAGACGAAAGATTGGTGATAGCAGCACAAGCAGTAGTTGTAGTGGGGTTTGTAGTACTGATGGGTTGAGAAGCAGTAGTAGCGATGAATATATAGAGTTTACTTCATCAGCTTGTGGTTAATATGGGGAAATATTTGCCGAAAAAGGGAAAGGTCTGCGAAAATATCTCGTGGCATATGGGGAATTATTTGCCAAAAAATGAAAAGGCGTGCGAAAATAACGAGTGCCGTAGGGCACGAGTGATTTTTGCAGACCTTTCCCTTCTTCGGCAAATATTTCCCCATATTAACTACAGGCTGATGAAATAAATTATATATTTACTCCGATTATTTTGTCAACAAATGCCACTTTTAAAGCTAGTGATCTCAATTAACCGGATAACCGATATTTTAAAAAAAAAATATTTCCAGATTTGCGGCAGGAGGAAACTATTCACTATGATGAGGAAATAATTCCCCCAGCTTAAATTACAACAATTCTTTACCCATAACATTTTTAAGATAGAAACATGAAATATATTATAAGAGATGTAGTGGAGGTTACATGAGCCATGCTCTGACAAAAGGGAGTTTGATTTATCTCTTTGGTGCATTTAACATTTCAAGTTATTACATAATTATGGATCCAGGTAGAAATCCACCCTATCGTAACAACCCACTGAATCATGAGGTAGAGTAGCCTTTGACACGCAGAAAATTGACCGATAGCAAACAATAGTGTGCCTTGTCAGTCTGTGCGCACTACGCAGGATGACATGGGTATACCTTTTTTTAAAATTAAACTCTCTTTTCAAAGAGCGTGGCTCATTAATAGAAGTTTTGCCGGCAGAAGTGGCGGTAGTACGAGATTTGTATGTAGTAGTTCCAAAAGCATTACTAGTAGTAATAGGGAGGAAGGGAGGGCGGAGTAAATTGATTGATTGTATGATGTTAATGCCGTTTTCAACATTATTTCAGTTATATCGCAACCGCCAGTGCACCCGCCCTTGTTTTCTCGGAGTTTATTTTAACCAGTGCTTCAAAAATGTTTCTTTCCAAGCCATTGGCTGCTTTCACAAATGACCATTCGTCAAAACAATATTCAACGGAGAGAAAGAGAGACGAATCCCGTCGCAATGACTAACCACTGTTAATCCTTGGAAATAAATCTGTAAAGCTATGGAGTTAAATCGGCAACCGCTGTCGTCCAGTCCTGTACGCTACCGACTGAGCTAATAGGGCTCGGCAAGAGGAAGGGCTGAAAGGAGCTACTTATACTTACGACAGCAGTTTACTCCAGCATTGTCAGGATAATAACAGTAGCTAGGGAACCAATCTGGGTTACATTGCTCCAGGGTATCTTCTAACCCGTTACAATGTAGACGGCTCAGGAGAATGGTTCCGTTTCCTTTTCCGAACTGCGATAATTTGTCGACAGCAGCATTTTCCCTGAAAACAGAAAGCAAAAAAAAAGTAAGTTTCATTCGCGCCATACCGATTCTCCTTCATCTTGAAAATATTGTGCACTTTCTACCAGACAATAAAAGATGGAAAACATTTACAGACGACGGAGTGGATGTGACTCAAAGACCCAAATTTATCTTTTGAAGAAACATTTGGGTAAAAAAGGAGACTAAACCGGTTCCCGGCATTTTCTGCTTTTCCAACAGTATTTCCAAAGGCCTTCCTCCTCAGGGTCGTTACACTCGGGATTGTTTGGAAATGGTTTAACTCTGGTCCAAATTGAAAGCAAAAACATCAACTAATGTTAAATTTAGGTGCATGTACAAAAAAAAAGAATACAACGTACGGGTTTTTAAATCCGAGAATTCGGCAAATCACGACAGCGTCTGTCCGATCAAAGTCTTCACCACAAATTCGTCCCCATTCGCCGTTATGAAACACCTCTACCCTACCAGTGTAATTGTTCTGCCCGCCAGTGATTCGGACAGCTTCTGTGACTAAAATAAAGTCAGTTATTACATATACGTCTTCTTCGCCTCGGTCGCTGTCATCGCACCTTGTAAGCCTTATCTAACGAAATAACTTAAATGAAACTTTGAAGCCAATAGAAACATGATTTTGGCTCTTTCAAACTTATTTTTTGGAAAAAAAAAGAACATCTTCCTATCGGACAGTGTAGATCCATGGTCAGACTACACGTTCTATGCAGTCTGAGCTTGAACTGCACTCTCTTCAAAAGGTCTGTGAGTCGCGCAAAGCAGCTAAAATGCTAAGGGATTAGTGGGGGCCGAAGGTAAACAATGCGCGCGGTAAAGCGCATTTCAGTACAACTCATACCTTTGAAAACTATAGAAATTTTAGTGGATATTGAAATCAGTCAGTGGGTCAAAGTATATGTCGTTGGCAGAAAAAGGACTTCTAAAATCAGGGAAAAAATAAACAAAATATAGAGCGACTTTTTACCGAGTTTTACGCTTGTAAGTGATCAACACTTGGACCGACCGTCGATAAACATTGTCAACTTCACAATCATTTAAAAACTCTTAAATTGTGCGAATTAAATTTATTTAAACATACATGCTGTTAACATTTAACCGCCACTGGGCCTTTGGATTTAATAAAAGTAGTTTCCGTAAATACCAGGGAGCTTTGATTGGCTTCAAAAAATATATTTTTCTCATGGCTCCAAGGACAAATATGAAGAAAACAGCTTGCACGGATACTGTCGTTCTTTTGTTGATATTTTAGATCTGGAAAGGAGAAGCGTCCATAAGGCTGTTTTCATGGCTACTAGCGATTTCTTTAAACTTTGTACCATAAAACCCATACATGTTGACTCTACTAACATGCAATATTGAATCAATTGGTAAAGGCTTGTAGGGTGATGGGAGCCATCAGATGTAGGTACGGAATGGAAACGAGTTGTGACGAATGGGGCATGTACTTGTACAAAGTGGGTGGGGTAATTCTGACGGACGCAAAGCTCCCTTTGATAGTCATTGCACATAATGCAGTCTTTTCAAACACATTGTACAGTTTGCGTCCGAGTCACACACAAACACAAGACCTGGCAAGTTAGTTAATTAACCCTTTACTCCACAGATACTCATTTCTACGCATTGCTTGTAGGAGCCTTTGGAAAACATTGTGACAAAAGGTGAAATTGCTCGTTACGAGCAATTTCACCTTTTGCCACAATGTTTTCTATGCTACCAAAAGGTGCCATATACACATAAGAAACAGCTTCATCCTTGCTGTTATTTAGGGTCAATTAGGGATACCATAGAAATGCCTTATGGGGTATAGGGTTTAGATAGGCACTACAATTTGAAGCAATAAAGGAAGCATAAAAACAGAAAATCACTAAAAAAGTATGATGAGCTATCATGATATTGTCTTATCTTACAATATCATATTGGCGAAAAGTCAGAAGCTCTGCGATGACTTAGTTGTTACAACGAGGAAATTGTGGAAGTGTGTAGCCTCGAAAAGGTTGCAAGATAAGACCCTCACAGTATTTGTCGTAAGAATGAAAGATGGAAAAGCCTCTTCATATTTTTATTGAGTTGAGAGAGCAAAATAAAGACATCTGAAAGAAGGCTTGAAACCAAAGTGTTCGGATGTTGAAAATTAATGCACCTTTAATTCATGCCATTTAAAAAGGATGGAAATTATCGTGAAATTAACACACTATTCAGTCAAAGTGTTTTCACCGGCAAAAAATGAGTTTTGTAGGTAAGTCAAAAGATACCAGGTTGCTTTATCTTTGGTTCACTTTTTACCAGGTTTTAAAATTCATTTTCGTGCCAGCGACGAACACTTTGACGACTGTATGATAACAGATTGTCATCTTCACAACAATTTCAAACTTTTAAAAAGTATGATCTAAATAAAACTGCACTTTAATACGCGCATTGTTTGCTTTTAGGTGCTATTAGGGCTTTCAGAATAAAAGAAAAATAGCAGTGGCCGTGAAAACAGCGTTATGGACATCCCTCCTTTGTGTTTTTACGCACTACATAATCCATACCTCAGGAGCTCAAAAAAGTATCCGAAAAATTTGGATGAACTGTAAGTTTTGTTGTCACGCAGGTCATTTTTTTTTTCTAAGATCGACTTGTCTTCTTCGACACATCACTATCCTGAACTCGATGAAATGAATTTCGATCTTTCACCGAAAAACACAAAATATTCTATGTATTTCATGCTGCTAACAAAATATATTTTTAGACTTTTATCAAAATCCAGCTCAATTGTTTTCCGGTAATTCGTCGTGCCCAACCCTTCCACATAACCATGCATAACAGTATCGCTTAACCCTTTACTCCATAGATACTTATTTCTACACATTGCTTGTAGGAGCCTTTGGAAAACATTGTGGCAAAAGGTGAAATTGCTCGTTACGAGCAATTTCACCTTTTGCCACAATGTTTTCAATGCTATCAAAAGGTGACGTATACACATAAGAAACAGCTTCATCCTTGCTGTTATTTAGGGTCAATTAGAGATACCATAGAAATGCCTTATGGGGTAAAGGGTTAAAGCGTGAGAGATGTAGGGTAAATGCGCCTGAATTACGCCATACTTCCGTTTTGTTGAATCATTTGCACTGTTTACCTAGGTATCTAGTTCACAGATACCTGAGCTCCAGATAGAGGGAGTGATTTTGTTTTCAAATTAAAAAAAAATTGTTTATTACTCTCTCCTAAACTCTATGGTATGGGTACTCAATAGGATCGTCTCAATGAGACGATTCTAATAATTATCTACAACATACGGTTTGGAAAAGACATAACGGATGTAGAATACCGTCGTCTCCTCTTATTTGGAGCTCTGGATACCACTGTTTTCACCTTCTATTGAAGAGTTAAAATTATGAAATCGGTACTTTTTTACCGGTCGTAACCATAAAAGATCAAACTTTATTCCACCTATAATTTTCGATGAACTACCGAAAAGAATGAAATAATATGACATGTGATTTTGAATATTAAGATATAAATTTAGTCGGCATGCAGATTACATAATAGGACCAAATAATGAGTTTCAAGGTTACCAGCATTTTCTTTTTTTTTTTCACCGTGTTCTCGAAAGTCTTTTTCCTAAGGTTCGTTAAATCACAGGACTGTTTTATAAATGGGTCAATAAAACCGGGTGGTTTTTTTTTTTTTAACGGAGACTGCCGAATAAAAGATGTGACCCATCACGCAAAAAGGGACCTTCTTGGAATTGCGAAAAGTGTCAGCCCTGGTCAGACTGCGCGAATAGCGCAGGCTGACCAGGGCTGACACTTTTTGCTTTTATGACATTTCTGTATAAAAGTGGTCATTGTACCGTGTTATACAATCATTTTTGAATTATCAGCTTAAATTGAACTGCACTAATGTTGAATTGTTTTCATCTAATTGACGTACAGAATTCCCAGATGGTCCCTTTTAGCGTGATGGGTCACAGATAGACTTACAACCATCGCAGCTAATTGACAGATCTTTTGAATGGTCACAGGAATATGTATCGGCGGGGCTTGTCCGTCCACATTT
Organism: Tridacna crocea; assembly: GCA_943736015.1. Classification (NCBI taxonomy): domain Eukaryota; kingdom Metazoa; phylum Mollusca; class Bivalvia; order Cardiida; family Cardiidae; genus Tridacna; species Tridacna crocea. The sequence goes on along the minus strand of OX031057.1, from coordinate 12,415,606 downwards.
ACCGATTGTACTCTCGATTCCATTACACTGTAAGCTCGACATAACTATCTCACCCAGACCTTGGCCGAAATAAGCATCACTGTGCCAATATGCAGTTGACCTGAATAATTGATGAATGGAAGAATTTGAGTAACTTCCAAAATTTAGAATATGACCGGAAATCTAATTAAGTTAAGTATGGATGGTGAATATGGACCCACTTGTCAAAGTGATCTTGCTCCCACCAACGAGTTTTAGTCAATTTTGCAAAAAATACTTTAACTTTTCGCTCCACTTGTATTTCAATAAATATTTGGTGGGAAATCCGAGAGTTTTTCTTTTACAACTGTTAAATGTGGCCCTTCAGATTTTGGTCGAAAATTTTACAAAAGTGCAAACAAAAATCATCCTTATACTCCCAAGGCCTTTTAATATTTATTCATAACATCCCAGTAGTCGAAAACCGTCCGACAACAAGAGAAATTAGAGATTTACTACGGCCCAGGTTGACACCAACGGGAGACGCATTCTATTTTTAGATGATCAATTTGCTCATTTACTTACAGGAATACACAGAAGAAGCTTCAAACATAGCGTCCGAAGAAGACATTATGGAAAATAATTATTACATGTTTTTTTATGATAGGGAATTTAAGCGTTACGAGTCACGTGCCAGTCACTTGACATTCCCAAAATGCTTTATTGATTTTTGGCGCGAAATCTAAAAATAGGTTAAGAGGCTACGTAGCCTTTTAAGGGAAAACCATAAAAAAAAATTTTTTTTTTTTGGTAATTTTATGAATCTTAATTATTGATGGTTTGTATTATTTTTTCATATGAATTTCAGTAATATACATATTTTTTTAATTTGGTGAGATGTAAAAATTCTAAATACCCACCTTTAAGACAAAGAGTGTACTTTTCCCCAAACCATTTTAATTTGAATAATCCAATTCTGGTGCTTCCCCCTCCCCCAATCGCTTTCTATTTTGCTTAGTTGAATGGTCGATGCCCGAAGAGAAATTCCGCATTTCTCAGTAAACTGGGAAAGCAGTTTGGGAAGAATATTTTGCGGATTATATAAGAAAGAAAATTCCAGAAAAGAATGGAAAGATGCACTGGCCGCTACTTCATTAACGAAGAAGTACTGAACGCATAAAAAAAAGTTACGTTCAACCCTTAAGGTGCTAAGCGCGACTCTCTGACAGTTTGCAGACACTAGATCAAGATCAGACTGCACAGAACATTAAGTCGAATATTTGATTACTCTGTATGATGAGCAGATTCTCTTCCGTCCTAGCCCCCCCCCCCCGCCCCAAATATATTATTTCGGATTTTACTATCGGTTTGAAAATTTGGTTTAATTGTGACCCACCACAAAGAAGGGACCATCTGGGGAATTCTGTACATCAATAAGATGAAAAGAGATCAATGATAGTGTTGGTCAGTTTAAGTTGATAATTTAAAAATGATTGTATAATAAGGTACAATGACCACTTTTCATAAAAGCGAAAAGTGTCAACCTTGGTCAGACTGCGCAATAACCCTTTTTAATCTTTTTACTGTATAATCTTGTCTTTGAACGACCCTGAGGAAGAAGGCTTTTGAAAACATAGTGGAAAATAGGAGAAAACGCTGGAAACCAGCATTTTCTCCTTTTTCCCACAATGTTTTCCTACCTTTCAAAGAAATATCCATTTATTCTAGTTAGAATTGAATTTTCGTTTGCAAACATGTTGAATTTTGAACGGTCAGATATTTTGTCATTTCGTTCCCTTCGAAATATGAATTTAATGTTTTAATTAGAGCTGTAACTGAATGTGACTTAATACCAGCACTGTGACAGAAACAGGAAATTGCTTATATTTTGGACACACGGACGGACACACGGACAGCTAGACTGATTCCAGTATACCCCCGAAAACTTTTGTTTTGCAGGGTATAATAAATATTTAACATGTCGTCTGCAAATGCTTTAAATTTCGACTATGCTAAATAATTTTTCGTTTGGTGGACCTACAAGCGCATAGTGTACCGCCGTTCAGTCAACGGGTTAAATTGCTTACGGAATGTTTGGAAATCCCAACATTCTACACACGACTAGAAGATCCTTCCGGTCAAAGTCCTGGCTACAGATCGTCCCGTAGTGACCATTGTGCATCACCTCAACCCTGCCAGTAGCATTGTTTGGGCCCCCAACCAGTCGTATAGGTATATCTACGGTAGATGTTTAAAGTGTGTGAAAGATTTGAGATATGCTCTAGTAAATGTAGGTTCATTGCATCTCAGTAAGCATGATACCAAGCAAGACATCATATATTAACTCATTACCAAACGACAAAATTTCAGACTGGTCCAAATTGTAAGCATTTGCAGACGAAAAAATAAAGGTGACTGAAAAATAGAAATTTGTTCTGGAAAGGGTAGAAAACACTGTGGGAAAAGGAGAAAATGCTGGTTTCCAGCATTTTCTCCTTTTCCCACAGTGTTTTCAAAAGGCTTCTTTCTCAGGGGCGTCAAAAGTAGGGATTGAGTGGTAATGGGTTAAAGAAATAATCTTCTTTCTATAGGGGTTTATCTTTCAATAAACCACAATTGTGAGTTATGAAGCACATTAAATAATCTACGAGGGCGGTAGCCCGAGTGGTTTATTCATTGCCCCTCATGACTCTCAACGTGGTTTATTGAACGATAAACCACGATAGAAAGAAGATTATTTCGATTCTAACATGGTCCATTATTAATGAACGGAAAACAAGTTCGTACTTAGATTAAAAACGCAGATGAAGATTATGTTCCATTGAATAACTTATAGAATGATGTCTACATGGATTATCGCAGATTTTACCATGCTTTCCTTGCACTGTGTTTATGGAGAAGAATTCGCTTGTCATCTTAGAATTAAGAAATAATCATCTTTCTCATGGTGTTTTATAGTTCAATAAATCACAGTCGTGAGTTATGAGGCACAATAAATAATCCACGAGGACGATAGCCCGAGTGGTTTATTCATTGCGCCTCAAAACTTATATCGTGATTTAGTGAATGATAAAGCACGATAAAAAGAAGATTATTTCGATTCTAACATATTCTTGATAAAACGAAACCAAGTTCGTCCCGAGAGTATCATGTTCCATTGAATATCTCTCTAACCTACCTTATACAGAATGACGTCACTCTGCATCTAATGTTGCAGTGTTTACGACGAGCAATCACAGTTTACTCCAAGAACGTTACTAAAATTGTCTGATGTGTGCTGGGGCCACCTTTACCTGTCACATTGGCAAATATAATCCATCCATCCATTCATCCATCAATTCCTCATTTTGTTACTTACGTCCATTACAATTTACTCCAAGATCATTATCATGGTTGTTAGCCCTTGCTAAAGGCCACCACGACCCGTCACACAGGCCAATATCTTCCTCTGTGCCGTCACAGCCTAACGAGTCCACGATCACTTCCCCTATTCCGGAACCATAATAACTCCTACTGGTGAAAAAGGAATTCTCCCTAGGAATAAACAAAGATCAAGGGCAGTCAGCAGTGTAATCGGTCCAAAATTAACTTTTTTTTAATAACACAATAAATTCGGGCTGTAATTGTTTACCCTTTACTCAACCCTTTACTCCATAGATACTCATTTTTCTACGCATTGCTTGTAGGAGCCTTTGGAAAACATTGTGGCTAAAGGTGAAGTTGCTCGTCACGAGCAATTTCACCTTTTGCCTCAATGTTTTCTACACTATCAAAAGGTGTCATATAGACATTAGAAACGGCTTCATCCTAGCTGTTATTTAGGGTCAATTAGAGATATCATAGAAATGCCCTATGGGGTAAAGGGTTAACGATCCAGCGTTTTGTCGACCCTTTGGGTGGCAGTTTAAAACAACTGGGCATAGAAGAAAACGATGCTGAATGGCATATTTTTCTTTTTCTACAGTGTCTCCTACTTTTTCTTGAATAAGTATATTGTTATACATGGCAGATCCACCGCTTAGCATTTTTAGGGTACGTAATAGTGGTAATAGTGTAGACAGTGCTAAATTGAAGTAACTGTCAAACAAAAACTGCAAAAGCTTCAAAAGGTATTCAACGAAATTATAAATAGACAGTGAAAAGTAGTCCATAAAAATGAATTAGCTTGTTATTTACATAAGATACAACAATTCCTGGACATTCCCTGGCTTTTTTAAAGTCAATGCAATTTAAAAACAAGAGGGCCACGATGGCCCTGTATGGCTCCACTGGCTAATAAGTAAATCACTACCAGGTAAAACATTACAATACTTTGACAGGAGTCCCAATTCAGTACATTTTTTGTTAGCTATCAATCCCCACCCCCAGCCCCTAAAAAGAGAAAGAACACGCACATAGATGTAATACGACTAAATACTCAATAATAAATCTTTCAACAATGACTATATCTTCATTCCTGGAAAGGAATTTGGCCCAGCCCGGACAATGAAAGCAGCGACCCCGGGCTTTCAAGTAAAGTGCCTTTGTTCACCGACCATTCTTAATTTTAATCTTAGAATTACTGTGTTGATTTCTATTCTACAAGCGGGATCGATAGCCGGTTGATGTAATCTTTCTTTTAGGCGATTTTTCACCTCCCACACCTGATACATATTAGAAAAGTAGTCAGTGGCTTGGAAAGAAAGTTGTGACAGAACTGGTGTGAGAAAGCTACAAAACATGCGTAAGTGAAATGACCTCCGTGACATAAGTTAGGCTGCTAAAGACGGTGTTAAACTCAAAGACAGTACGGAAGAAATCAAATTTATAAAGTCATCGAGAAAACAGCCAAGATACAAGAATGGTGAATACGGATCCTTGTTTTTGAAATGGAACAAGTCGTTTACGGTCAGATGTCTGATAAAGAAGACTTTTACGTGTACTCAAAGCCCAGTGTCCTGCAAACAACCATCAGATCTCTCTTGTCAAAGTCTTGACTCCTCACTGTACCCCAGTGTCCATTGTGAAAAATTTCTACTCGGCCAGACTGATCTGTGTCACCATCGACCAGTCGTATCTTCGTTTCTATAAATAAAGAGGAGCATGACAAGGGATTCGTGTACCGGAATGGACTTTTAGCCGGTTGAAAAATAAATTTAAAAAACTCATTTTTAACCGTCCAGGTATCCATTCACAATTTCTATATACAAGCTATGGAAAAAAATCTCTCTGTAATCGGCACTCAAAGAACCAGGGCCCGTACTCACCAACCATTCTTAAGAACGTTCTTTGCCTTTTGTTCAGAAATTTCTACATTTGTAAGTAACACAACATCTGATTGGCTAAACCATTCGGTTTAGCCAATCAGAAGTTGTGTTACATTCAATTTTAGAAAACCTTGGAGAATAAGATTAAGAATATTCTCAAGAATGGTTAGTAAATAGGGGCCCTGGTAGTACCCGAGCAAAAGGCTACAAAGCAGCAAACCTAACTTATTTGTTTGCAAGCAAGACTCAATATAGGCCTACTGTTGCAGTCAGTGTAGATCGGGTCAACTACATAGTAGGAGCACTCTGATCTTGGATCTATGTTTTCGATTTGGTAAGTTTTCGCCGAAAAAGCGGACTTTGAAATCACAGAAACTTTCTTCGTTTTCTTTGCTGAAAACTTTCATTAAATTTTCAAGCAGTACAAATTTTAGCCTCAACCTGAACCATACGCATGCACATCGACCTCTATGCGTGTGTACATGATGCTTTTCAGACAGTTGCAAAACGCCAAATTATTCGTTAGGCATTGACCTGAACCCTTTGCACTCGAACAAAATGTGTTTCTTTTTTAAAGAATACAGCTTGGACTGATATTTTATTACAAAGGCAAACAACCCCTATAAATACATTTATTTCACACCTTCAACTTAACGTCCAATAAAATCGCTTTAATACTACCACGTGAGTACAGAATATCTTAGCCCATATTAGACGCTATTTAGTCCAATACGGATTTTCCAGAACGAGACAAGAGTCCAATACGGATTTTTCAGAACAAGGCAAGCGTCTAATACGGATTTCTCAGATCGAGGCAAGAGTCCAACACGGACTTTCCAAAACGAGGCTAGAGTCCCGAATATCGATGTTGGACCGGAAGAGTTGTCTACCGAAGTCTGTTGTAAAAAGGCAACTTAAAGTCGATATGGAATTGTGAAATAAAGAGGTCATTTAACATGCTTGGGTACAATACTGAATTCAGTTGGAATCGTACACTGCAGAACCAGTCTATATTTTGGACTCCGCTGTCGCCTCGTCCAAAATATAGAATGGTTCTGTAGTGTACTCATCCAATAGAATTCAGTATTGTACCCAAGCATGTTAAATAACCTCATAATATTTCACATCAACGGGTTACGCCCATTTCATATACGATAGGGTCTGACATGAGTTACCGCTTGATATATAAAGGATTTGTTTTCGGTGAAAGATCGAAATTTATTTCATCGAGAGAACACTGTGGCAGCCAGTCGTGAAAATATCATCGATGATGTTCAATCGATGAAATGGATTTCGATCTTTCACCGAAAAACACAAATATTCTATTTATCTCATGCTTCTAAACCCTTTTGGGGACCTAATTCGAAATGGAGTACAACTGTTTAGTGTTATTTCCCGATGTATTGCCGCTCCAGATAACACATCATTACAATGTTGCACAAACCGCGAGGAATGTTGGATAAATAACGTCATATTTCAATCAATGAAATGGCTCACGCTGTTTACCTAGATAACTAGTGTGCGGGAACTACTATTTTCGCCTTTATCTTATGAGTTAGGAAATAAAATAGGTATTCTTCACTGGTAGTAATCATGAAATATCGAACAATACCTCACCGGTATTTCTAGGTAATCTACCGAAAATCATGAAATAAATAATATACATGTAAGTTACATTTCATATATCCGCCCTTGTTTTCAGTGAACTACAGCTTTTGCACATTTGCTTTTCTTACCCTCGTTTGACATAAGAATTGTATGGAGTCACGTATGTCGTCCCACAATGCTACAGGCTTCTTTCTCGGGGTCGTCAAAAGTAGGAATTGTGTGGTAACGGGTTAAAGTTTTCTTACCTCCTTTACAATTGACACCGACGTCATCTTTATGGCTGCAAAAAGAGCTTACTGACCAGTCTATACTACTGCATTTAGCAATGTCGTCTTCCGTGCCGTCACATACTGGGTTGTAAGCTATTATAGGCCCGATCCCTTCTCCGTAAAATCCAGATTTGTGGGCAAACGCTCTCCTGTGAAATATTGAAAATTGTACAATAATAAGTAGTTGTAAGCTACTATGGGCCCGATCCCTTCGCCGTAAAATCAAGATTTTTGGGCAAATGCTCTCCTGTGAGACATTGGTACACCGTAATGAAAACTGAGAGTTGCTTTTCTTACAGTGAACTGACAAACACACACAATAAGCCTTTAATTCTTTACCAAACAATCCCTGGTTTTTACGACCATATGATAGAAGCCTTTTGAAAACGTTGTGGGAAAAGGAGAAAATGCTGGTAACCAGCATTTTCTCCTTTTCCCAAAAGGTTTTTCACCCTGCTTGAAACATATATCAAATTTTAAGTTTCGTTTATTTTGTTGTCTGCAAGTGCTTTCAATTTCGACTATTCTAAAATTTTGTCGTTTGGTAAAGAGTTAATTCTTTACCAAACAACGCCAACTATTAACCATCTTCAGAAGGTGAAGGTAAAAAGAAAACCAAGAAGAGAAAAAATTTCGATCATAACCATTTTCTCCTTCCATCATATTCTGCTCTACTTTTTTCAAGACACTCTTCTCTAGCTTTTCCAGGCAAATCTCATTACATAATTTTTAAATATTTTGTCATCAGCATAATTATGCTTTCTATCTGAACATGTTGTAAATCTTTGTCGCCTGGTAAATACCCTGGTAAAGTTAATGTACAGGCGAATTTAAACAGGGGTGGGGAAATCCTTCATCCGACTGGTGCGACTCGTCGGACAAGTGTTTTTATTTTTATATCTAGTTGTCCGCGGACAAGTAGAAACTAGGGGATTTTTTTAAACAAATAGCTGTTGTAAACGTTAAGGAGCAAAACACAACGTTTATTTTAGCACAAAATGACATTTTGAAGATAATCAGCCGTTTAAGACGATCCCTGAATTCTGGAAATTCAAAATACCAATTTGGTGTAACGCTGTACTCACCGGAGGGTCGGTATACGAGCGTAAAATGGCGGCTTGGTTTCACACGTTGACTCTTTTGCTTTGGAAAATGTCTGAATACTTTCAAGATCACCGTTGTGTGGATTAAAATATTTGTATTCTTATCACTTTAGTTCCTATTCAAAAACATCTTACAACGATATCGTACATGCGAATATTTTAGCCTTAAACCCTAAATCTTCGGCGCGAATGGGCCGTGGTTTAGGCATTATCTCCTCTACCGTAAACCGTCCAAACCCAAACCAACTTTCGATTCAGCAATCAATTGAAGCGTATAATCAAAGAAAATGGGTCGTCTTTTTATTAAATCTTCGAAGCAAACGGAATGTGAGAAGTCCGAGACCCCTGAAGCATCCGGCGGTTTCAAATATAAATATGAAGTGTACCGTAACAAGGAATATCACAAACGAGACAGCGCCTTTTTTAACAAGGCTTTGTTGAATGCAATTTAAAACTGTTTTGTTTTGGACAACTAAGCCGCACTGGCGGACAAGTGGACTTTTTAGATTTACTTGATCTCGGACAAGTAGAATTTTCTTACATTTCCACACCCCTGATTTTAACCTACTCAAAGTATGGCAAATTACCAAAAGGTCATTTTTTTTAAAGACCAAACTAAAAAAGAAAGATGCAGACCACAACGTCTGGGTTGCTCAATGAATAATTTCCGTTTTTGAAAGGGTAGAAATGGCGCTGTAATATCCCTGAGAGGCAATGCATATGAAAGCATTGTGGGAATTGGAGAAGCAGTTTGTAACCAACATTTTTTTCCCCTTTTTCCCGTATCTATTTTGTTGATCCCGATATCTCAATCGGTAGCGTTCAGCTTGGTCCGTATTCACCAACCATTCTTAAAAAACATGTTTAGCCTTATTCTTCAGAATTTAATCAGTGTGAAAGTAACAGAACGTCTGATTGGCTAAACCAAATGGTTTAGCCAATCAGAAGTTCTGTTACTTTCACAGTCAGACAATCTTGAAGTGTAAGATATAGAATGTAAACAAGGCGTTGTTACTTTTACAGTCAGACAATCTTGAAGTGTAAGATATAGAATTTTAACAAGGCGTTGTTGATTGCAATTTAAAACTGTTTTGTTTTGGACAACTAAGCCGCACTGGCACTTGTCCGTGGTTAAGTAGAAATTTCTTACATTTCCACACCCCTTATTTAAACCTACTCAAAGTATGGCAGATTACCAAAAGGTCATTTTTTTTTTTTAGAAATACCAAACTAAAAAAATGCAGACCACAACGTCAGGGTTGCTCAATAAATCATTTTCGTTTTTGAAACGGTAGAAATCGCGCTGTAATATCCTGAGAGGCAAGGCATATGAAAGCATTGTGGGAATTGGAGAAGCGGTTTGTAACCAACATTTTTTTTTCCTTTTTCCCAAATCTATTTTGTTGATCCCGATATCTCAATCGGTAGCGTTCAGCTTGTTCCGTATGCACCAACCATTCTTAAAAAACATGTTTAGCCTTATTCTTCAGAATTTAATCAATGTGAAAGTAACAGAACGTCTGATTGGCTAAACCGTATGGTTTAGCCAATCAGAAGTTCTGTTAATTTCACAAGGCGATGTTACTTTCACAGTCAGACAATCTCGAAGTGTAAGATATAGAATGTTCTTAAGAATGGTTGGTGAATACGGACCCAGGACATAAAGCATAGGGATCGCTTCATGGCCAATTGTGTTCCGTTGGTTGATGACAATCATTGCGGCAGGATTCATTTCTGAATGACCGCTAATAATTAATCAACGAGGGTTATTTGGGAAATCAGGTGGTGGCTTGGGAAGAATATTTTGCAAGTCAGGAAAGCACGATAAGCACAAGAGCCGCCGCAAACATAACTGAAATTATTCTTAAACAGCTTAAAACTATGTGCAAACAAATCCGCAATAGTATCATTTATTTTCCGAAACATCCCATTCTGTACTCTCTAAAAACCCTAAATATGAAAAAGTCTTTGATTTTGTGAGCTGGCAAGCGGTTAAAGAAATGAACTCACGTGCTATTGTATCCAAGCATTCTACAGATCACCGTGACGTCACGATTGTCAAAGTTTTGACCTGCACAAAGGGTACCCCATTGACCTCCATGCTTTATTTCGACGCGACCTGAAGCCGGATCCGGGCCGTTTACGAGTCTGATTGGAGTCGCTTTGATTATACAATAAAAAGGAAGTAATCACAAGGGTCATTTATAAATATTAAAAAAAAAAACATTGATAGGAGGAGGACGAAGGTTTAACCCTTTCCAAAACGACAAAATTTTAGACTGGTCCAAATTGAAAGCTCTTGCAGAAGACAAAATAAATAAAATAATAACTCAAAAATTGAAATTTGTTTCCAGCAGGATAGAAAACCTTGTGGAAAAAGCAGAAAATGCTGGTTACCAGCATTTTCTCCTTTTCCCACGATGTTTTCAGAAGGCTTCTATGTCAGGGTCGTGAAAACCAGGGATTATTTGGGAAAGGGTTAACCAAATGGTTGAGTCAATCGGAAATCACGTTACTTTGTAAATCGAAAATAAGACTGAGAATGCCACTTAAAATGGTTGGTGAAAACGGGTCTTGAAAAGCAGATTTGTTGGGCAATACATGTATTTAGCAACAATTTCGTGTCATAAACATCATTATATACCCGAAAATTTCATGTAATTGTTTAAATTGTCTCAACCTCAGGGCTGCAGACATTGCTTAAACGTATATTGTAAGATGGATTCTAGCTGAATCTTTGCCGTCAAATAAATACATCAAGAAAATGAGAAAACTTATTGATTTGAACCATGCTCACAGAAAAAAGGGTTGAACTCATCTGCTAAAAATATAGACTAGGCTTGCGCTGATTGTGAAGACTGAGCTGGGTCGAAACGTTTTGCTAGTGGTAAGCTTTCTGCATGTTCGAGGACGAATCTACATCTGGGTCCCGTTTCACTAAGGTAGTTACGAACAAAAGTTTTGTATTTTTTACGGAACTACAGTATAGTGGCATAAATCTGCTACGAGACACACGAAAGCTATCATAGTTTTCATGTATCTCGTGGCAGATTAATGCCACTATAGTTTTCATGTGTCTCGTGGCAGATCAATGCCACTATAGTTTTCATGTGTCTCGTGGCAGATCAATGCCACTATAGTTTTCATGTGTCTCGTGGCAGATTAATGCCACTATACCATAGTAACCTAAAACTTATAGTTTTCATGTGTTTCGTGGAAGATTAATGCCACTATACTATCGTTACTTAAAACTTATAGTTTTCATGTGTTTCGTGGCAGATCAATGCCACTATACTATAGTTACGTAAAACCAATGTAAAAGCAGTTTCCCTTTCGGGAGCCTCGTAAACATGACTACCCTATCAACACAACATTCAAAATGGCGGCGTCGATCAAGATTAACATAAAGATTATGCGCCAAGCTGCAAGTTTTAGCTCATATATCCATGGTTTCAGGGACGTCAGCTTTCATTGAATTGGGGCTCTCGGAAGGGAAATTCTTCTTCGTCAGTGTACATAATCTTTCAAACAAAAAAACAAAAAATAAATCGCTTAACAAACTTTGGAACGGTAAAACTTTGCAACACAATAAATTCATGGTACGGTCAGGTGGCAGGGGACTTGGATACTTGTTCATGGATGTCGTGAACCATGTCGCCACCTCGCCGTCGGCTCGAGGCGACATGATTTACAACAGCCGTGAACAAGTTTCAAGTCCTCTGTCACCTGACCATACAACTAATAAAGTAAGGTAAGACTGGAAATGTACCACCGCACTTGACACCGGCATCAGATCGATGATTGCAGCCAGATGTCCATTCACCCCGGCAAAGTTTGATGTCTATCTCAGTGCCAATACAATCAAGCGATGTCAAGACGGCGTCATCGGTACCAACTCCAAAAGATGAGCCAGACACGGCGACTGCAATTCCTCTGTGATAAGAGAATATCCTAACTTCAAAACCTGATTATTTGAAACACACTCAATAGTTCTGTTGGGCGATTATAAATGGGTTGATCTATACGGTCGCAATGCGCCCCTAAGTAACACTTAGCAGTCTGGGCGTTTGTACTACGTACTAAGATTCCTGTGAAGCTTTCAAATAGTGGCTAATTTTCGATATTGCTTTTTTTTTTTCGACACTGAGTTAAAGTTAACAAGTTTAGCCTTCTTAACGCTTTACCAAACAATCCCTGGTTTTTACGACCCTAAGAAAGAAGCCTTTCAAAAACATTATGGGAAAAGGAGCAAATGGTAACCAGCATTTTCTCCTTTACCCATAATGTTTTCTACCCTGCTGGAAACAAATTTCAATTTTTAGTTCCGTTTATTTTGTCGTCTGCAAGTGCTTTCAATTTGATCCAGTCTAAAATTATGTCGTATGGAAATGAGTTAAGAGACCTGCAAATCCCTAGGTTCCTCTCGCACCCTACCGATCCCTGTTTATACCATGTTCCCAGCAGCCTCAGCAGCCCTGTTTCTGACAACAGTGGCCAAAAAAGGATTGACTTTGTTTCAATCGTGTTAAACGCCGCTTTCAACAATATTTCTGTCATATGACGGCGACAGCTCACATACTCATGTTTCCTGGGTTTCACCAGTACTAGGCTAGGCTCTGAAGTGTCCTGCCCAAGGACATTCCTGTGAAAAAAAAATGGAGCCAGTGAGGCTCGAACCCGGGACCCTCACACTTACACTTTACCACTAAGCCACACAGGATTAACGAAAAAAAGGGATTGAAGTACGGTAGTATAACACAGCCTTGTCTGCGCATATCATATTTTTCGAAGATTCGACCTGTCTTATATGACGCATCACTAGCCCCGAAAGCAGGCAGACTATAATATTACGCCCTATCAAGTAGCAATGTTGAAAATAGCTTTTATTGATACGTTTGAGGAGAAATGAGACCTGCTTTAGTTCCAGATTTCTCTAAACTGCTGATCACAGCTGAGTGAATTGCACGAGGTAGCATTTTATTCAGTAAACCTTCATTTCAGTTTTAAATTCAAAGTAACGGTTGTCGCTTAGGAAAATGGTTTGGTTCTGTACCCAGGATGCCCAAATTAGATAGAAGAGTATTTATAGAATGCCATCTAGCGGGAGATAATGCAACACAGAGGAACGGGATAAGCATGACTGTGATCGCCGGGGTTTCCATGCCAATTTTTTTGCCACTCAACAAAATTACCAAGGCAATGAATTAAGACATATAAGACAAGTGGAATCTTCGAAGAACATGACATTGACCAACCCAAATAGCTCAGATGGTAGAGCGTTAGACTCGTGATCATGACGGCCGGTGTAACGCAGAAAAATGACCCCCATTACAAAATGACGTAGAGGAATGACCCATGGGTCATTATTCTACGTCGAGAAATGACCCGGGGGTCATTTTGTAATGGGGGTCATTTTTCTGCGTTACACCGGCCATCTAAAATTACTAATAATCTTTTGGATGAGACATTAAACCGAGGTCCCGTGTGACGGTGTTATACACCGAGTACTTTAAAGAGCCAGGCGAAACTCAGGATGAGTTTCGTCCTGTATCTGCACTATCCCCCAAAACAGTATTAACAGCTTTCAGGGGGCGTCGCCAATATGGGAAACCAGTGGCGACGATAAATAAACACAAATTCAATCAATCAAGAATATTACATGCGCAGACAACAGGTCGCTTACGTGTCCTTATGTCCGAGCATCGCACAAATGACACGAGCATCATTATTGTCGAATCCTCGGTCACATATTGTGTGCCAACTATTCTGTAAAAATAGAAAAAAGGACCATAAAATGATACTGATAAAAAACAGAACGTGCAGTATGGTCTTTAATTTTCACTATCCGCTAAGAACATATTTTCCCCGAAATAAATAGAAGTCATAGTAAAACTTTACTGTTCTACATCTGGCTTTAAAGTGCATGTTAATAAAAAATGAATATTCATCATTACTAAATGTAACTTCATGAAGATTATGCACAAATTTGCGTAAGATTCGCTTGTCATTTGAAAAAGTTTGCAATAACAGGCAGTGAGTTGCGGATATGACACGCCCGTCGCCTTTTACTAAGTTAAAAGAAAATATAGCAATTTATAGAAATAAAATGGTACGCATGCTCACTGGTGGTTGCATACTTGTATGATCTTGGTCATTTGACTAAAGGACGTTGAAGGGAAAACATTAACAATAAGGTACCATTTTATTTCTATATTTACAGAATATTTCTCGAATTGTAAAATCTGCTTCTTAATTCCCCTCATGAAGTTTCATCCATAAAAAAAAAGAAAAATAATTGTCTGTTATCTCTACACAATTTTCCATCTAGGACCGAGGACCTGACCCCCAATGTTCGCGACTACGTCCGAGATCAAGGTATAGAAGTCAGCTCTGTATACATTTTTGAAAAAAAAATCAAAATGGCCACACAAACGACCATTACCGCCAAAACAAAGGAGGTCAACGCTCTCTTGGTCATTCAAAATGTCTGCCGAAATGAAAACAACAATACTAACAAAAATAAAGTAGGTCATCCAAGATGTCTGACTTTTAAATATAGAAACATCCTTATATGCAAATGAGTTATCATTTATAGTAACAAGATTACGTCATCTTTGTTTGCAAGCAAAGAGACGGTGCTCTTACTACGAATATCTGAAAGGCGTTTTATAGTAGGGTGATCCGGATTAACCAATTACCACACAATCCCCACTTTTGAAGACCCTGAGAAAGAAGCCTTTAGAAAACATTGTGGGAAAAGGAGAAAATGCTGGTAACCTGCACTTTCTCCTGGTCCCACAATCTTTTCTACCCTTCACAAAACAAATTTCAAATTTTCAGTTGCTTTTATTTTGTATTCTGCAAATGTTTTCGATTTGGGCAGACCTAAACTTTTGTCGTTTGGTAATGAGTTAAACGGAGTCTAGCCAAACACGTTTGTTAAAGTAACACCACACTGAGCCTTGCTACATGCGCCAAACGGTATCCTGCTCAAATATGAAGTTATGCTGATGAAGAAATAACCCCCAGTTGTAATATAAAGTCAGTGCAACACTTTATTAGTTAAACCTTTCCCAAACGACAAACTTTGGGGCTAGACCAAATTGAAAACATTTGTAGAGGACAATTCAACTCTTGCTGAAAAGATTATTTCAGTCTTTGATAGGGTAGAAAACATTGTGGGAAAAGGAGAAAATGCTGGTTACCAGCATTTTCTCCTTTTCCCACAATGTTTTCAAAAGGCTACTATTCCAGACCCCTAAAAAACAGGGATTGTTTGGTAAAGGGTTAAGAAACTTATGTCGCAGATAGGTATATTTAAGACAATTTAGCAAGAAATGAAAGTCACATGACAGTACCTTTATAAACACTTCAACTCGACCAGACGTCTGGGTATCCCCGTCAACAAGCCGTAGTTTTGTACCTTTGTAAAATTGAAAATATCAAAGTACCGTAGGCACATAAGTTATTGATACTGCACAGCCTATTGATAGATATATATAGGATCTGACATGAGAAAGATTTCATTAAACTAATCTTGGGAAATGTTATTAAGCGAGCATTTGGCGAACTTAATAACATTTTCCCTCGACGAATTTAATAAAATCCATCTCAAACAGCCACGAATGTCAGATTGTTCTTATCACATGACGACATTTCACAAAATATAGATCAGACGATGCAAAAACATTCATAATCATAAATTCACCCACGGTAATATCCATAGGACCCATTGACTTCTACGAAATAGGTACAAAATGACGTCAAAGGACATCACACAAATGTGATATCAAACGTGTATAAGATAAGAAAATTAGTAATGGGTATATTACACTGCAAACAAGGGAGGTTATGTGATAAATTGCTTCTTTACAAATGTTGGAATGATAAAAATTCGGGTATAGGACAAAAGGGTCCTCTTGAGGCAGTGAAACACAATTATACAAGAAACAAGTGCTTATTGTAATCAGCTTCTCCTTTTTCCTCAATGTTTCGACAGCTGTCAAATGCAAATGAGTTTAAAGCTCGACTAATATTGCTTTTTTAGTGAAATTTTAGACTGAAATCGGAGCATAACTCTGTTAAATATTTTGTGGGTTACCTGCCCCTCTTGTGTATAGGTTCTAGTAAACAGCTAGCTTTGTTAAAGGTGGGTATTTAGAATTTTCACATCACACCAAATCAAAAAATATATATATCACTCAAATTTACATGTATATGAAAAAATAATACAAATCATCAATAATTAAGAACCATAAAATTACCAAAAAAAATTTTTTAATGGTATTCCCTTAAAAGGCCACGTAGCCTCTTAAGCTATTTTTAGATTTCGCGCCAAAAATTAAAAAATGCATTGTGGGAATGTTAAGTCACTGGCACGTGACTAATGACGCTTAAATTCCATTACATAACAAACATGTAATTATTTTTCATAATACCTTCTTCTGACGCTATGTTTGAAGCTTCGTCTGTATATTTCTGGTATGTAAATGAGCGAGTTGTTCATGTAAAAATAGAACGTGTTTCCCGTCGATGTCGACCTTGGCCGCAGTAAATCTCTAATTCCTCGTGTTGTCGGATGGTTTTCGACTACTGGGGTTTTATGAATGACGATTATAAGGCTTTGGGAGTATAAGGATGATATTTTTGTATTTTTGTAAAATTTTCATCCCAAATTCTGAAAGGCCATCTTTAACCCGTTACCACACGGCAACATTTTAGATCTATCAAATTGAAAGCTTTTGCACACGACAATTTCATAGTGGCTCAAATGACGCAATTTCTTTTTGATAGGGTTGAAAACTTTGTGGGAAAAGGAGAAAATGCTGGTTAACAGCATTTTCTCCTTTTCCCAAAAATGTTTTCAAAATGCTTCTTCCTCAGTGATCGTTGTGTGGTAAAGGGTTAAAAGTAAACAAAGGTCGCTCTGGCAAAATAGGTGCACCTCCGTAATTCATTCATCATACACGTTCCCAGCATGGTATCAGATAATCATGGATCCATTAAACCCATTTGGTCTTACAACAAACAGAGTAAGGAGGTAGAACGATCCATGTATTTGCAGAAATCTGTCCAATCTCAAAAAGTTTCGATTGAGTCAGCCTGCGCGGGCATTCGGCATTCCTCGGGTGTGGGAGCCATCAAATCTTTTAACTGCTTCTGCTTCCGGTAACTTGATATTCACCTTCACGGTGCATTTCATCGCCGGAAGTACAGCCGGTTTACCGTTCTGAAAACTGTAGGCTCCTCTTGAAAATGAAACTAGAGTCTCAATTTTCTACCGAAATATTTCTGCCCATATTTGAGTTAACAATTACGAAGTACCAGCATTTTCTACTTTTCCCACAATATTTTCAAAATCTTCTTTCTCAGGATCGTTAAAAGTCAGGATTGTGTGGTAATGGGTTAACAAGGACAGACACCCACGTGAGAAACCCTACGCATCCGAACTCGAGGCCTCAAGGTTGCGACACCTACACCTCGAAACCGGGCTAAACAAGTTCTTACACAAAGTATCTATGCATGTTTTGTACCGCCGCTTGCCCTAGGATCAAACTTACCCTCACAACTGATTGCTGACGGCTGCCTGTCTAGCCCGGTTTCGAACCACGGCGGTCTGCCCTGGCGACATTGTGAAAAGCTGGTTTCGTTTCCAACACAGCTAAAGTAATCCGATATCATACTTCCAGGTCCATAGTCAAAGATAGGCTTGCCGTAACCAGAATCTAGTTTCATGGCAATGCCACTGAAATGAAATTTTAGTTTTGTTTGAATTAAAAACATTTGCAGACCACAATTTCAACAGGGCTAAAATGATTGAATTTGACTTTGCTAGGTCAGAAAACATTGTTGGAAAAGGAGAAAATGCTGGTTACCAGCATTTTCTCCTTTTTCAATAATGTTGTCGAAAGGGCTTCTTTTTCTCCAACGCACTAAATTACTATGTCATGCGCGAGAAATGTAAGGTAAATGACGTCATATTTCCATCTGGTTGTCAGTCACACGCATTTTACCCATGCGGGTAACTAGAACATAATCAAAGTACTGATAGTACTGAAGGCCAGGAAATTGAGTATACGAAACAACACATGAAGTCAATTTTAATTGATACAAACAGGTAGACAGACAGGGATACAAGTGGATTCCATTAAGTCCCTGGAATTCTTGGTTTTAACAGGAATTTTTGAACTGATACTAGAAAGCACCAGCCAGAAACTAATTAAGCCAGAGCTAGGCATGTGCTCACAGTTATGGGGTGCTTGATAATGGCTTAGAATACTTAGTAATTTTTCGTGCTTGTAAACAATCCCAAGTCAAAATTGAACCGTATTCAATCGGTGCAATACCAACTTTGGTTATCTAAATTTTCTGAGACATGAGATGTCTTGTAGTTCTGAATGACGTTATTTTTTACATTTATGACGCAAGAACATATTTATTTTTATCGATTTCAATGAAAATACAATGTGCATGTAAGATAGATATCAAGGTAAAATGTAATGAATAATAAAGACTGGAGTGATATGGCAGTTGATCATGTTGTCTCCACCTTCCACAAGTCGACGAAATTTTGAACTGGTCATATTTGAAGGAAGTTGTAGATGAAAATCCAAAGTAGTTCTTCGCGTATATTGAAAAGTAAGATTTTGGGAAAATTGGGAGGAATTGCTTGTTACAAGCATATTCTCTTTTAGCCAAAATATTTTCTCAATAAAATACTGTGAAAAGGTTGGATTGTTTGGGGAAAATGATTAGGCTCGGTTTTCCTATTTTACTTGCCTATTTTACGGACAAGTCACAGTGACTTGAGCTTCGATACTTATATCTACATAATATGAAAAGACGTTAATCCTAATTCATAATCGTTGTCCAAGGACAAGCTTGAGAGTCAAGCCCGCGAACACTTGAATCTCAAGCTTGACCTAGACCCTGGACCTGAATAGATGTTTCAAAGGGAACTTCTACTCATGATGGAGAACAATGGATTATGCTAATTTATATCGGAATCTATCTTAAAATGTAGGAGTTATGGTTCGGACGAAAAATTGGCCTTCAATGTGGCCTTGATCTTGAACCTACTTGAACAGATGTTTCAAATGGCACATCTAACCGTGATGGAGGTCAATTGTGCCAAATTATTTTGAAATCCATCCAGAATTGCAGAAGTTATGGACCGGCAATATTCGGATGCACACAAGCCCTAGTGAACACTAGAAATATTTGTGTCAGAGACACTGATGCCCCTGCTAAATGGTATTGGTCACAGGTATGTCATATGGCATTAGTAGAGAGAGAGAGAGAGATAAAAAAAAAAAAAACATTAAATGACAAGGGAACGACTACAGAAAAAAATTATAAGCATTTATTTGGTTTCAAATCAGTCAATCAAAGATATTTTTAAGAATCACACAGGTGTAATCTATTTGTGACAGGTGTAAAAGGTGTGAAATACATCCTATCGGTGTGAAATAGGCAGTATCAACAATGACAAAACTACCAAATAACTCTTGGATAAAGGTAACTTACACACATAACAAACATACTAAAGAGAACGAAATTTCAAAAATATTTTTATAGACAACTTGATTAACGATAATATGGATGAAATTTGATGTTGGGGTCGATTTTTCTAAAATTTTATTTGGGGACGATTTCACCAAAGAAATCGTCTCCAGGGGACGATTTCTCCGGAGTGATAAACATAACACGGGCCAAGCAGTTTGGGGCCGATTTCTCCAGGGGCCGATTTCTCCAGCATTTCGCTGAAGTCGATATACCTAAGAAAAAGCAGTTTGGGGACGATTTCTCCAGGGGCCGATTTCTCCAGCATTCCGCTGAAGTCGATATACATAAGAAAAAGTGATAAACATAACACGGGCTGATATTCTATATGTAGTTTGCTTTATTTACAATCGCATTTTAGCGGAGACATGTTTTGTGACACACATGTTCAAATGTCAACACAACGTTATAGACAAACTCCGAGCAGAGTCGTCGTTCGTTAATCTCACCATACCTGAATGTGAATGATCCGGAGTGCAAGAGAGAGCGTTATAGATATTGACCGTAATAGCGCGTAAGAATACACAACTGCCGGATAAAGCTAAGTTCATTTGGTTACGCCTTTATTAGGTCAGTGTTAATGACAAAAACGGGATAAAAAATATACACTCGTCAGTTAGTAAAGGATTGTTATACCCTTGCAATTCCATGGCATTTTGCAGATGAAAGCTTTGAGGAAAGGAAAGTATTCACACTGTGTGATAACCAATCTCTGTATATACATGGGAAACTACTTGTTTTGGCGGACTCAGCGATATAGAGTGGACACACCGTCCAACATTTTTGTCTGAATAGGCAGCTTACGATCCCTATAGGCAAGGGAATCCCTTGAGAGGGATTCCCTGGCCTAAAAATCGATATTTTCACTCGTCGTACCCATGGAATATCGAAAAATATTTTCACCGTTATTTCTCGATGTCCTTCAGCAGGTGAAAAACTGTAGTAGTATTGCTGAGGACAAATTTGTGTCTACGGACAGACGGACGAACAGGCAGCAATGGCGATTCCAGTATACCCCCTCCACTACGTTGTGGGGGTTATAAAAATGTACGTGGTTTGATATCAGTGTCTGAAGTTTAGGCTTGATCTTTGCTTTGGCCAAAAGCGGCCACTGCCAAAGCCCACAGTTTAAGTTATGAAAAGCAATTTTACCTGTTTTCAAAGCCGAGTGTTCTACAAATGACTTGAACATCAGACTGTCTTATATACTGAGGATTGACAAAGGCCCATTTTCCATTGGTATACAGTTGAATTATGCCAGTTCCATTACTAGAGTCGCCGATCAATCGAACTTGCACCGCTCTTAAGCCTGTAGCGCAAGTTAATGTCTTTATCAAACAATTCCTTGTGATTTAAGCATTTTGAAAACATTTCTGGCAAACAGGAGAAGAAAATGCGAAATAACATTTTCTCTTTTTTCTTAAATGTCTTCTATCTTATAGCATACATATATATAAATCTTAGATCGAATTACATGTGTATAGATTGTTTGCATGTATTTTCACTTGGGACGAGCCTAAAATTTTGCTTTGTGGCAAAGGGTAACGCACATATAGAGTTTGACAATTCTTAGGAACAAAGTCTGTAACAAAGACACAAATAAATGCATAACTCAAATACAAACCGCATCTTGCGGGATTCGAACCCATGAAGAACAAATATCTTTTTTTTTGAGGACTAAAAGACCAATACCATAACCACTGAGCCAAAGAGATATATATATGCCCTCCGCAAAGGTCACAGTTTTCGCCTTTGGTGCCGAAAGGGTTAATAACAAGAGGGCCAAGATCGCCCTGAAGTCGCTCATCTGAGTCTTTTGACCAAACGTGACCAATCTTCAATCTCTTCCAAGATATGACAAACATTCTACCATGTCTTCATCATTATTGTACTGAAAATTTGGTCCTTTGTTCGCAGACAAACTTTTTTTAGCATTTCCCTTGGTGACCTACTTTTTAGCCTTACATAGCCCGTTTTCCCATCCTAGATATGATCAAGAAATAGATTCTGACCGCTTCATGGGTATTGGACTGAAAATGTGGTTGCTAGAGAGTACATGTACATAAGGTATTTCTTTGATTTGACCTAGTTTTTGACCTGATGTGACCAATTTTAAAACTCATCCAAGATATTATCAAGAGAAGTATTCTGATCAACTTTCAAAAGGTGTGGACAGAAAAATGTGGGTTCTAGAGTGTACATATGGTTTTTTTAAGATTTGATCTAATGGTCTAGTCGTTGACATTACGTACATAGCATATTCAACCTTATCCAAGGTATAATCAAGACAAATCTTCTGACCAATTTTCAAGAGTTTTAGACTGGAAATGTGTCTTTTAGATTGCACACAGGGTTTTTCTAAGATTTGACGTAGTGACCCAGTTTTCAACCCGAGATGACCCATTTTTAATTCTTTCAAGATATCGTCATGACAAAGATTCTGACCAAGTTTTATGTGTATCAGACTGAAAATATGCCCTCTAGAGCGTACACAAGGCAAAAGTTGACGACGCAAGACGGACACAGCACGATCATAAAAGCCCACATTGAGCTCTTCATGCTCAGATGAGCTTAGAATTACCCCAAAACAAATCTTCAAGACACGAATTCGGTCAAAGGTAGACAATGCGGCGAAACTGCAATGGAATTCAATTTATACCATTTTAAAGTATGGTTTCTTATCATAATTATGTGTCACGTCTGAAAATATATTTCACTACGGCCTGCCAAAGTACAGTAGCTGATAGAAAAAATTATTCTTAAACTTGAACACCACGAAAACTTTAAACTTTAGCTCTAGTTTTACAGCAAAACATGTATCTATCTGGAGTTGAAAAAGCTAACCAGTAAAAGTCATAGGACTGACAATCATGAAAAGCGGATTTCTGGAGCAGTATATGGCAGTGGGCTGGAGAAATGAACAATAACCGTTTCATTACATGGAGTGCATGTTAATAAAAGTAGTTTAATAGGAAATTGAGCGAGAAATTGATAGAATTGGAGACTGACGCCATTTTAACAGCTTGGACCAATGAAATCCATTTTGTCCAAAAATCAACAAACTGATAGAGTGGATTGGTTCTTGGACATGCGGAAAATTTATCAAAAGGATGAAATTTTAAAACAGGTCAACCGTCACGGATGACAGACCCCGATCCGGATCGATACTTTTTGCAGATGTATTTAATCGGTATTTTACAGAGCAAGCCACAGTTTAAAATTGACGGAATGTGTATGTATTACAGACTAGCGTCTCTAGTGAGTAGAACTTAGAAGGCATGCTTATATGGTTGTGTTTGATCCCGATCAGAGAGAGCACACTGTGTGGATTCACGGCCCTAGTCAGTCCAGCTGAAAATCAGCCTGGTTCTCAAAAGTATGTCAGAAAACAAAACGTTCAGCTTTCAACTACGTCACTGGTATAAATAATAGGTGACACATAATAAAACGAAAGACAACTTACCGGAAATGCAAATAGAAATAAAAATAATTCCAACCTGAAAGAAAAAAATAAAAATAAAACGATAGGAGTGAAACTAAAATCTGAATTTATCCGTGTACTAGTATATATCGGTGACAATTCACTGTCTCAATTACTCTTCAGTACCAGTCTCGCTGGCAGTGGTTCCAGCTTGTATTTTGTGAGAAAAAAGCGTATGTGTGAAAGAGTATTAACACTTAAAGTAGCATTTTCAAACCTGTGTTAAAAACATTGGAGTGAAGGAGTCTTTACTCTTTAAGGTGTGCTCTTACTACAGGCGTTTGTTTCTATGACGAGTGAACGTATGAGTCATATTTTAAGGCCCGCCGACAACTTAAATCATACTGGGCCCATTTACATATATAACATATATATAAGCATGCCTTTACTTCTGATAGCACTGTTAAATGTCAGAACCTGTTGTTTAAAACAGTATTAACCAGGAAGCAACATTGTTTGAATACTTTAAAAGGAAAACTTTGTACAGGCCAAAAGGCCTTAATATCCTCGCAATTTAAAAAACACGAAATCTAATGGAATCAAAATCTCCCAAATAAAGAAGCAAAACAATGTATGTGAAGGGTGTTGTTGAAAATGCCTGAGAGCCATTGACCTGTATAAGATTTTATGGAAAAAAATTTATTGTGCTGATTTAATGGATCACTCTGAGATCTTTGCCGGACATTTGAATACAAGACGGCTATGACCGCCCGGCATCGCTCCACAAAGTCAAACACTACATGCCAAACATTACAATACTAGGATAACTGGTCATAAACACTCCTTTTGATAGATTCCCGCTGGATAAAGCTACATGCAGAATATGGTAGCCCCCAAGCCATATGGCTGGGAATAATTAGATTTTAAAATATTTCAATAGACCATTTTTCAATCAACCAAACGCCAGCTCCTCCCACTCAAAAGCCAATTAGCCAATCAGCGGTCAGCATTTTCCAATTCAGAGCGGAACCCGTCTTGCCGTTATCAAAACCTAGACATTCTGCATTAGAAGTATGAATGTCTAGAAGATATGATTTAAAAAATCTAATTAATTAATTAAAATATTGATATCTATGAGTAATCCTTAGATCCACGATTTCAAGACACCAATTATACCAGGTAAAAGTATTGACGCAAATGACAACTTGAAACAAAAAAAAAAAAACCGTTTGTAAGCATGTTTTCATATTGTCATAAATTTTCCATTTTTTTTTCCTTCGCTAAAGGAATGGATCTATGCTCGTAGATCAGATTTTAGACTACCCATTGGATTTTATCCAGTTTATTTTTCCCCCCTTTATCTTACTTTTTATTTGCGTAGACTCTTTATGCTTTTAAATACAACTTCTTACCAAATCGACTTAATTTGCTATGCAGATTGCTCTTTTTATCTGTTTGATGGATTTTCACCCAGATTATCCTTCAAAAGACACGTTGACTGAAAAGAAATCACGTCAATATAATTAATTTTCTCGAAAATAATGTTTCCATTCCTATAGTCGTCATGGAAGTAAAAACTAACCCCGTGCTTCTGAAATAGAACATTTTAGACGTTAATTTAAATTGAAGACAATTTTCATCTTGCTGCATTTGTAAAACATTAATGTTCTCATTGGTCTCTATTTTAACCTTTCTAGCAATGTGAACTTAAAGCCCGTGCAAGACGGTATGCCACCCTGTCTAACACCCCCCCCCCCCCTGTGTACATTTTTTTAAAATTCAATCTCCGTTAAACTGTTAATTATCTATCGAAAATAAAAGGGAAATCAATCAAGCTGTCTTCCTTTAAGGGCAAGATCTGTTGCACATGTTGCCAACTTTTACGCAAGGATTTATGCGGTATTTCTTTGATAACAGTATGTCACGCCACAGTCGTCCGTTATTGTCCTACTTATAAATAGTCTGACTCTCGTGACCGTCTTTGATGATATAAATGATTGGAATTTGGATTATACATGTTCAATGTATTAGTCAATTTTATATCTTTTTCTATTACTCTTACAGAATAGTATTTAGAGGCGAATGCATAGAAGTATGCTCATGTTTTTATTCGTTTTATTCTTCTTCTCGGGGTTTTCACTGGAACTGGAGAACATGTATGATCCAAATTCCAATCATTTATAATCAAAGACAGTCACGAGAGTCAGTCATTTAAGTGACACATTCTTGTAAAATATTATTGTTAATTCTTTATTAGGGGGCGGGTAAGGTTGAGGAAGTGAGACAAATAACAGAAAGTGGGACAAATCAGGAAGTCTGCCCACCCCCACCCTCTATTCCGGGTCGCAACTCGAAATACTTTGGTAAAAGATTAAATAGCTGTCCAGTGTCTTCAAAGAGATAGGGACAGTCCATTTACTGATAATACACATTATTATCAAACCGTCTTTGTTGCACTTTCAGGCATGTTCCAATTGACGAATAACTGCATGAAATACATCACGAACAAAAGAAACGTGGCTTCAGATCAAATTTAAAATCTTCCATACCTTCTTCACAGAATATTTATTAAAGCTTCATTTCGAGTATTTAAAAATATGTGTCTAATGAATTATTACGTGTTCCTTTGACCTCGGTATCGCAATGCAGGGAGGATGACCTTCAGATGAGCAGTAAGGTACTGGCTTCGTCCAGATTAAAACACGTTTCACATTAAACCGACTCTTCATATCGTTTGTTTCATATTAATTTACGTATTTGTTGATCATTTGTGGACGGGATCATGAATGTTATACAGGTTACAGAGGGCAACTTCATTCTTAGTCCCTACATGCCCTTTATTTCAGTACGATCTTATAAAAATGTGTATTTTGTCTGTCCATGATTATTTTGATTCAAAAAGCAATATCATAAAATATGTTTAAATTGTGCTAGAATTAATTTCTTTTAGATTTCTTGCTATGTCATTTTCTTTTCAGTTGTGAATTTGTCCAAATCTAAAGGATTTGCGAACGGGACATACGGCAATGCATTATTTGTGCGGTGTCACGTGACACTTCGGTGAGCTGCTTACAAGAACAAGGAAATATCGCTTATATCAAATATAATTGGCAAATTATCTACTGAAGGAATGAAAAAGGTTCCCTATTCAGTTAGGGTTTGCGTAGCTGGCCTTTGCTACAAGTTCGGTAGCCCCAGGCCTTATGGCTAAGTACTCGTACAAGTATATTTTAAAAAGATTTTAATTGACGGAATGAAAAAGGTTCCCTATTCAGTGAGGGTTGGTGTAGTTGGGCTTTGCTACTAGTTACCTAGTGGAGAATTTATTTTTGAGATCGATTCATAATTTGAAGTGCTGCTGTGTAGGAAACAGTGATATGAGCCTGATTCGCATAGGTCACTTAATGTACACATAAGCAAATATCATATAGCTCTTCAATTAAATCTTGTATAAACTTTTACTTTCTAATAGACATGTTCCAACCAGGATGGTAGGGATTTTGTGCTTTCTGTCAAAATTGTCATATGTGACAAAATTAAGATTCGCAAAAAGTTACTTTCTCTGAGGCAGTATTGGCAACTGTGTTTTTTTTTTTTGTTACATTGAGTCTGGATCAATCTGGATGTCGATAGTCTAGCTTCGCTAGCCTAACTAGAGCTATCACTAAACGTGATCATACCCTTACCAGCTCCTTGTCACAAAACAAGTATTTGTCACAGAATGCAGAATAGTTTAGTTAGTACATAAGTAAGAGTTGACATAAGTTCACAAACTCCGCAACAAATCGGAGCAGGGTCAAACACTCTTGATTCTAAAAAACCCTCACACATTAACATGTACAAAAGGTAAACGTGGCTTTCAAGAAAGCGATCACATAAAAAAAAGTACATGTACTTTTAACGCTTTACAGCGAAAGAGTCTTGAAAGAGTCGTCTGAGTACTGATTATCAATCTGTTTAAACTGTAATTCGAGAAGATTTTGTGCTACTAAACTCTTTTTCCCACAAAAACCTTTAATGTAATCTTGGGTACATTTAAAGCTTCATTCTGTGCAGTTTGATCCTGACCTTTATTTTCTGCAAACAGTTTGTTCCGGGCAATGTCAGCGAGAGAGTAAAAATCGTTTATTTTGTCAAACACTTTGTTTGAGCAAAGATCGTCTGGATTTAAGCTAAAACCGCAGTCCGGTCCAAGTTTTTCGTTTGGTTGAAAATTCGTCTCAACAAACCTTCTTTCGTTCTTGCGGCTACATTTTGTCTATATTTATATAGTGGGAAAGCAGTTAGCTTCCTGGAAAAACTTCTCTCGTAGAGGTAGAGTAAAAGAGTACGAGGGAAACATAGGTAGGCACTATGCCCTCTCCAACAAAGCTTAATACTGTTAGGAAACAAATACCAACAAATAGTAACACAAACCTTTACTCTGTCCATCGGTAAACTGTACGATAATATATCCGGTAAAGAATGAAAACGATGTGTCTCGTTTCTAGTTTAAGAAAAAAATCTCGATGACGTCATCAGATAAAAGTCGATTCTTATCATATTTTCTCTTCAAAAGCCGGCAATTTCTCAATCGTTCCAGTTTATCTTTGAACTGATAACGTTGAGAATACCAAAAATCTATACGCGTGAGAATGAAAGAAATAGAAATAGAAAATAAAGAAAAATTATCTTCCCGTGGGTTCATGACTTTGACATCACAAAACACCTCGGACTTGTACTGCCATTTCAAGAACAGGAAGTTGATAAATACTTTTCGCATTTTGAAAGATTTGCCGACAATCTGAAATGGCCTAAAGAATACTGGACCTTATTTTTGCAAAACGATGTAACAGGAAGGGCTCATGATATTTTATCTCAACTATGTAAATGAACAGCTATCTAATTATGATAATGTTAAAGAATTTATTCTAAAGGCTTATGAGTTGGTACCTGAAGCATATAGACAAAAAATTAGGAACTGCAGAAAAGAAAATGGTCAAACCTATGTTGATTTGCTAGAACTAAAGAACAATTATTTGATAGGTGGTGCCATTCAAAGAAAAAAAATTCAAATCACGGAAAACTTAGACAATTATTGTTAGTTGAAGAATTTAAAATATGCATTAATTTAGATGTAAAAATTTTCTTGGGTGAGAAAGAAGTTCGAACTGTAGAAGAAGCTGCTTGCTTAGCTGACAACTTTGCTTCGACACACAAGGTCTCCTTCATGAATAAATCAAACCCTCGAAAACCTTTTCATTCTTCTACTGGTCCTAACCCAAATTTTAATCAACATAATGACAAGTCCAGTCAGAAGAGTCCCAAATCAAAGTCTCTTAACGAAGCAAAAGGTCAAAATCCCTTCTCTCGACCCGCTTGTAATTATTGCAGAGAATCGGGTCATATTATTTCTGAATGTCCTGTTTAAAAAAGAAAACGGGAAAAACAAAATCCCTTATCTCGAGCTACTTGTAATTTTTGCAAATAATCAGGCCATATTATTTTTTGAAAGCCCTGTTTGAAAAAGAAAACGGGGTAAAAAACAAGAAAGGTTTAAGCCTACAGGTTTTACTTCAATGAAGTGTACACCTCAGTAATGTTTTAAGGACCACACCCTTGTCCAGGCCAAAAAACCTGAGACTGATACTGCTAGATCTATGAACCATTCTTATTAGATGGTTTTGTGTTACTAGAAAGTGGTTTTGCCCAGTCTACCCCTATTAAAATTTTACGTGATACTGGAGCTTCTCATTCTTTTATTTTAGCAGATGTCCTGGCTTATTCTGAGAAGACTTCCTCTGGGACAAGTGTCCTTAATCAGGGTGCAAAAAGTGGATTTGTTAACGTTCCGCTCCATAACATCTGTCTTCAGTCTTAATTAATGGTCCATCGACTTTTGGATTAGCAAAAATTTACCTTTTAAACGTGTTCAAGTGTTATTAGGCAATGATTTAGTCGGAGATAAGGTAATTGTTAATTCACTTGCAGGGTTTTCCTTCAACTTTCTGTTGAAGGGGTCACAATGACCCCCTTCATATGAATTAAAGAAGGTAGAATAATAAATTTTGGGGGTCATTTAGAAAAATTTGGGGGTCAAAACCCTCAAAATTCAAAGAAACGAGGGGGTCATGGAAAACCCTGCCCTTATAACTGACACACCTTGCATGGATCAATCACCCGATCCGATTGAGGAAGAAATTCCTGACCTTTACCCTTCATGTGCAGTTACAAGAGCTATGACAAAGAAAGCCATTTCGACTGAAAATTAGTCTGATGTTGACTTATCCGATTCTTTGTTGCTTCATTTATTTAGAAATGAAATTAAGAGGTCTATTTCACAAAACCTGTCTGAAAGTCAGACAAACTCTAAACATAATTCATCAGAATTTGATTATATATCTTCACCTTTAGTCAAAGAAGGCCATGAAACAAGGTCAAGGTCTAAACTAAGTGAAGACAACACAATAGTTGTCAGTAAAACTGATCTTTCACAGCAACCTATATGTTTTTTTTTTATATATAAAATGGAATATTAATGAGAAAGTGGCGCCCTACAGAAGTCTCTATTGATGATGAGTGGGCGGTCAATCATGAAATTGTCCTTTATTAATCTTTAAGATCAGAAATATTAAGCTTAATTAAAGCTCATAATACACCTATGTCAGGTCATTTAGGTATCAGTCCTCAATCTTATAAATAAAAAAATATTAAGTATAGCTCATAAAATATCTATGTCAGGTCATTTATCAATTTATCAGGTATCAATAAAACCTTTCTCAAAAAACTTAATCATTTCGAGAAAACTCTGTGTAAAGCGAAAGAAAGATATGTAACCTCTTCTACTAGTTCCTGGTAGGACTCTACAAGCAAGATATTTTGGTCCTTTTTCTGTAGAGAAAAAGGTCAGTGACTTAAATTACGTGATAACAACTCCTGACAGCCGAAAGCAAAAGCAATTTTGTCATGTAAATATTTTAAAAGAATATGTTGATAGGGATAATTAAAATATTTCAGCAATAAAGGTAGTTTCCTCTCTCTGTCCCTCAAAATCAAAATACATTAACTCTGAAGACGTAAATTGTGAATAAATTTACTTTGATAAGTCTAACCCTATTGGTTCAAAATTTCAAAATTCTGACAATTGAAGAAATTTAGTTAAAAAACTTTTGCATTTATACAATAATAAAAAATGATGAATAAAAAAGGTTAATTTCTGAATATGAGTACCTGTTCCCTGATATTCCAACACGGACAGATACAATATACCATGTTGTTGACTTTGAAAATTCAAAACAGTGAAACAACATTCATATCGTGTGAATCCCGAGAAATTAGAGCATCTTTGAGAGGAAATCAAGTATCTAATGGTGAATGACTTTATTGAACCTAGTCAAAGTGAATGGAGTTCTCCTTGTATTCTTGTTCCAAAGCCAGATAAAACTTTTATGTGCACTGACTATAGAAAAGTTAATACTGTGACCAAGACTGATTCGTTTCCAATGCCAAGAGTAGATGACTGCATTGACAATATTGTTCATCCTAAATATGTTACTAAAGTTGACCTTCTAAATGGATTTTGGCAAATTCCTCTCACTGAAAGAGCTGAAGAAATCTCTGCATTTGTAACTGATAGACTTTATCAGTACAAGGTTATGCCTTTTGGGATGAAAAACTGACAGCTAAGCTACGTTTCAACATCTTATCAACATGATAATAACTGGATTGGACGACTGTAGAGCCTACATCGATGATGTCATCATTCACAGCGATGATTGGAACGAACATTTAAAGACTATCAGAGAATTTTTTGACAGGCTGAGTAAAGCCAAATTAACAATTAATCGTATTAAAAGTGGATTTTTACATGCTAGTTTAACATTTTTGGGTCATGTTGTTGGACTAGGACAGGTAAAAACCTGTGGAAGTTTGAGTAAAAGCTCTTTCTGATTTTCCTGTACCTACATGCAAAAAATAACTTACAAGATTCCTTGGTATGGCTGGTTACTTCAGGAAATTCTTTGGTGATTTTTCTGTCATTACTGAGCCACTGACAATTCTTCTAAGCAAATGCAAAAAATTATATTGAATGATGATTGTCAAAAAGCTTTCGATAAAGTAAAAGCCATACTAAAAGTGAACCATTTCTTTTAGCTCCTAATTTCGGAAAACAATTTCAGCTTGCAGTAGATGCTAGTGTTCATCTGGTTCATGCTGTTCTCCAGGCTCAGGTTGTTCATCTGCTTCATGTTGTTCACTTGGTTCATGTTGTTCTCTTGGTTAATGATATTCGCCTGCTTCATGTTGTTCACCTGGTTCATGTTGTTCTCTTGGTTCATGCTGATCTCCTTTTAAGCTCTACTGGCTGAAAGCCAGCAGAGTTCATGTCATGGCGTGGTTTCCGTCGTCCGTACGTCTGTCCGTCCGTCCGTCCGTCTGTTAGTCTTTTTCTTGTTTACGCGATAAAGTCTTCATTTTTGGTCAGATTTCCAAGAAACTTACACAGTTTGTTTATCTCATCAATAGCTTTAATCCGATTGATTTTGAAAAAAATCTGACAAACAGTATGGGAAAAGTAGCCATTTCAAGTTGAAAACTTTCATTTCTTGTTTCCGCGATAAAGTATTAATTTCTGTTAAATTTTTTTTTTGTCTTTTCGCATAATGAATTCCTAATGTATGCTTTATTCAAAAGCAAAATCTCTGCCAGTAGAGCATATTCAGGGCCTTCTAGTTTCATACTGTTCTCCTGCTTCTTGCTTTTCGCCTGCTTCATGTTGTTCTCCAGGTTTATACTGTTCCCCTGGTTCATGCCGTTCTTCTGTTTCATGCTGTTCTCCAGGTCCATACTGTTCTCCTGGTTCAAGCTGTTCTTCTACTTCATGCTGTTCTTCTGGTTCATACTGTTCATCTGGTTCACCGCCTTCATGCTGTTCACCTGGTTTGTGTTGTTCTTAACCCATGTCAAGCTAAATTCATGCTAGTGAATTAAACCTTTAAACACTTTACGACACATTCCCGCGTTTTAACAACCTCAACGAAAAAGGCTTTTGAAACATTGTGGGAAAAGGATAAAATGCCGATAAGCAGCATTTACTCCTTTTTCTACAAGATTTCTGTTCTTCTTTTGGAAAATGTTATCAATTTAATCAAATTTAATTTATTGTCCGAAAATACTTTTAATTTAGTCAAACATACAATTTATGTGTTTGGTAAGAAGTTAAGCTTATACTGAAACGCCTATTTTTCTCCATTTTAAATGTTTTAATACGGGAAAAATATAAACTTATCGGCCTGTGTGTACATCAAAGATCAGACTGCAAGTTCAATTCAGTCTGATCTTGATTTACTGTCGATGACTAATTAGTTGTGGTTTAAATGGCAAAAATTGTCTTTGAAAGGTAAGAACAAATTTTAAGAAAAGGAGAAAATGTTGGTTGATAGCATTTTCACATTTTTAGCTCACCCGAGCACGAAGCTATTGTGATCGTGCTGTGTCCGGCGTCTCCTCGGTCCTGCGGCATGCGTCGTTAGGTCACTGGTTCAAAAATTAGAAAAATCTTGTGTAGTGTACGCTCTAAATGCCACATTTCCATTCTGATACTCTTCAAACTTGGTCAGATTGTTTGATTTAGTGATATCTCAAAGGAGTATGATAATGGGTATTGTATGGTCAAAAACTAGTTTACTTGGTCAAATCTCAGAAAAAAAAAAAAAAAAATTGTACGCTGCAGAGGCTACATTTTCAGTCAAATATTCATAAAACGTAATCAGAATTTTTGTCTTAGTGATAGCTCTAAAGTATTTGGGAATGGGTAATGCCTGATCAAAAACTAGGCCAGTAAGTCAAATCTTAGAAAAACCCATGTTTTAAAGGCCACATTTTTGGCCCAAAATTCTTAATATTTGGTCAGAATATTTGTTTAGATAATGTCTTGAAAGAGGTCGGAAATGGATAATGTCGGATCAAAAACTAGGTTACTAGGTTAAAATCTGCGAAATGTTTGTATATTTTCTAGAGGCCTCATTTTTAGCTCACCTGAGCACGAAGTGCTCATGCTGAGCTATTGTGATCATACTGTATCCGTAGTGCTTCGTCCGTAGTGCATCAACTGTTACCTTGTGTACACTCTAGAGGCCACAATTACAGTCCGATTCTTGTGAAACTTGGTCAGAATGTTTGTCCTGACTACGTCTCTGACAAATTTGAGAAATGTGTCATGTTGGTCAAAAATGATGTCACTAGATCAAATCTAAGAAAAAACTAGTGTATGCACTAGAGGTAATATGTTCAGCCCGAAACTCTTGAAACTTGATTGAAATTTTTGCCTTGATGACATCTCGGGCGAGTTCAAAATGGATCATACCGGGCCAAAAACCAAGTCACTGGGTCAAAGCTTAGAAAAATGTTGTGTACGCTAGAGGCCACATCTTTTGTCTAATACCCCTGAAAGTTTGTCAGAATATTTTCCATGCTTAAATTTCGGACAAGTTTGAAAATGGGTCAACCTCATGTCAAAAACTACGTCATTAGATCAAATGTCAGACAAAACTTGTGTACACTCTAGAGGCTATATTTTCAGTCCAGTGCTCCTGAACTTTGGTGAGAATGTGTGCCTTGATGATTTTGACAAATTTGGAAATGGGCCAAGTTGGGTAAAAAACTAGGTCACTAGGGCAAATCTTACAAAAAACCTTTTGTATGCTCTGGAGTCCAGATTTTCAGCCCGATACTCATGAGACCTGTTCGGAATGTTCGCCTAGATGATATCTGGGAATAACTCGAAAAGTAGGTCACTAGTTCTTATCTTAAAAAAACCTTGTGTACGCTCTAGAGGCAACATTTTTCGTCTAATACCCCTGAAAGTTTGTCAGAATGTTTGTCTTGCTGATATCTCAGACAGATTTGAAAATGGGCCTTGTCGGATCAAAAACTAGGTCACTAGGGAAAATCTTGGAAAAACCTTGTGTACACTCTAGAAGCCATATTTTCAATCCAATACTCCTCAAAGTTGATCAGAATGTGTGTATGGTATTTCAGACGAGTAAGAGCATGGGTCATGTTTGATCAAAAGGCTTAGGTGATTGAATTCTCTCATAATGTTTTCAAAAACTATCTTCCTCAGGTTTGTTACAATTTGGGATTATTTGATACTATGAATGATTTAGCACATGACATGATTGTGCAACTGTTAATAACATTGATCACAGATAACATATGGCTTGCTTTTATATTCACACTAGTTTGTGAGCTCTACAGGCCTACAGAACCTGATAAATGGCTTGCAACTTGCAAAAAGGGGCATTCGGACAAGTGTTGTCAAGGATCAGCCCAGGCAGTCCACACAAGTCTACTGTAATACAAAATCTAATGTTATCGTAAAGTGCCATCTCTGATTAGCCTATGCAGACTAAGCAGGCTGATCTGAGAGGACACTTTAACCCTTTACCCCATTAGGCATTTCTATGCTATCCCAAATTGACCCTAAATAATAGCAAGGATGAAGCTGTTTTTCTTATGTGCGTATGATGCTTTTTGATAGCATAGAAAACATTGTGGCAAAATGTGAAATTGCTTTTGCCACAATGTTTTCCAAAGGTTCCTTCAAGCAATGCGTAGAAATGAGTATCTATGGGGTAAAGGATTAAGCAAATGTTCAAATGCCCCTTTTCACATGTTGCCAGCCATATCATAGAAATAGTGATTAAATCTCAACTGAACCTGCAGGCTTCCAAGCCTGGACAATTCACTACAGAGGATAATAACAATAAATGATCTCTTTACCAAAATTGTACACTTGTCAAAACCCTAAGCAAAATTAGATGGTGAATTAAATATACATATATATTGACATAGAAAAGTTACCTCATGAGAAAAGGATGAAATGGTCATTACCAGTATTTCTGCTTTTCCCACAATGTGTTCAAAATTATTCTTCTTGAGGGTTGTTCAAAGTTATTATTGTATGGTAAAGAGTTGAACTCTTTCTGTAAGGAAAATGCCTTTTATTCTTCTGTAAGGAAAATGCCTTCTGTTCTTCTGTAAGGAAAATGCCTTTTGTTCTTCTGTAAGGAAAATGCCTTCTATTCTTCTGTAAGGAAAATGCCTTCTGTTCTTCTGTAAGGAAAATGCCTTCTGTTCTTCTGTAAGGAAAATGCCTTCTGTTCTTCTGTAAGGAAAATGCCTCCTGTTCTTCTATCCACAATACCCACAGAATGTTATTTTTCTGGGCAAAAGAACTTGGAAATGGCAATATTTCGCTTTTAGTTCTTGGCATGAATGGTCTGTTTGATTTATTTGGCTCGACAATCTTTTACCTTGAAAAAAGAGACCTTTTGAAAAATTGTGGTAAAAACAAGAAATGTTGGTAATAAACATTTTCATCTTTTTCCATAGATTTTCTATCATTCCAAGATGTATTTCAGGTCTGAGGCAATGAGCAAAAGCTCAGCAAAAGCTTTCAATTTGGGCATGTCAGAAATTTGTTGTTTGGTTTGGGGTTAACCCTTTCCCGAACAAACCCTGGTTTTTACGTGTCTGCAGTAAAAGTCTTTTCAAAACACTGTGGGAAAAGGAAAAAAAATTCTCGTAATGAGCAATTTCTGTCACGAGCAATTTCTTCTTTTCCCCCAGTGTTTTCTACCCTTTTTAAGAACTTTCTGCCATTTTCTCCAAATCTAAAATTGTCGTCTGCAAACTCTTTTGGTTTGGAAGAGTCTGTTTGGGAAAGATTTAAGGGCAAGACAGATGATTTTCACTATGTTGCAAAAGACAAGTGTGAAAACCAAGTGGCTAAGGGAGTAATTATTCAAACAGTAAAAATATGACATTTTTAAGCTTTCAATACAGTTTATTGTGAAAATCACATTTCCACACATACAAACAAAAGTCCTGTACCAAATTATGAATGATTAAATCTAAAAACTGAGGAGAGGATATTTATACAGAATTCATTAAAGCATGTAACAGCACATCAATATGATAAACATGCACATCATTGGAAAAATGTGTTTCGATACTAGCATAATACATGCAGCATGAAACATAATACATGTAGCATGAAACAACTAGAGCTATCACTAAAGGCGATTATACCCCCTACCAGATCCTTGTCACAAAAACAGGTCTTTGTCACAAAATTCAGAATGGTTTAATACAACAGAAAGAGTTGAAAAAAGTCCAAAGGGAGATAAAATCTGTAACAAATTGCAGCAGGTTCATGAAAATTGAACATGCACAACTTCATATAAATGGGAACCCTGTGTGTAAATTGGAGTTTAGTATGTGAAAAACTGTAGTAGTATTGGTCCGCACAAATTTGTGTCAACGGACGGACAGACAGACAGACAGACAGACAGACAGACAGCTGTGGTGATTCCAGTATACCCTCTCCACTACATTGTGTGTGTGTAGGGGGTTATAACAATGTTTGTGACTTTATAACTTAATTTTATTCAATAAAACTCTGTCCCTTAGACTGCTACCCGTGCCTCACTGACCTTTAGCGGAAACATTAGATCAAGATCAGTCTGTACAGAATGTGTAGTCAGTTGGATCTATACTGTTCTATGAGATGATGTCTCACCCAGTAAATACCTTAGCTCTTTACCACACAGTCCAATGTTTTAACAACCCAAAGGAAGAAGCCTTTTTGAAAACATTGTGGGAAAAGGTGAAAATGCTGGTAACCAGCATTTTCTCCTTTCCCCACAATGTTTTCTAACCTACCAAAGGCAAAAACCATCATTTCAGCCATACATAAATTGCTGTCTGCAAATGCTTTTAATTTGGAATAGTCTGCATTTTTGTCATGTGGAAAAGACTTAAGAATACCAAAATTTGGGATTTTACCATCAGCTTGCAAATTTTATGTTAACCTATTACCAAATAATCCCTACTTTTGACGACCCTGCGAATGAAGCCTTTTGAAAACATTGTGGGAAAAGGAGAAAATGCTGGTAACCACCATTTTCTCCTTTTCCCACAATGTTTTCTACCCTTCACAAAACAAATTTCAAATTTTCAGTCACTTTTATTTTGTTGTCTGCAAATGCTTTCAATTTGGACAAACCTAAAAGTTTGTCGTTTGGTAATGAGTTAACCCATTACCACACAATCCCTACTTCTGACAACCCTGAGAAAAAAAGCCTTTGAAAACATTATGGGAAAAGGAGAAAATGCTGGTTACCGGCATTTTCTCCTTGTCCCAAAATGTTTTCAACCCTTCATAAAACAAATTTCCAATTTTCAGTCACTTTTATTATGTCGTCTGCAAATGCTTTGGATTTGGACAAGCCTAAAAATTTGTCGTTTGGTAATGAGTTAACCCATTACCACACAATCCCTACTTTTGACGACCCTGCGAAAGAAGCCTCTAGAAAACATTGTGGAAAAAGGAGAAAATGCTGGTTATCACCATTTTCTCCTTTTCCCATAATGTTTTCAATCCTTCACAAATGAAATTTCCAATTTTCAGTCACTTTTATCTTGTCTTCTGCAAATGCTTTCAATTTGGACAAGCCTAAAATATCGTGGATTGGTAATGAGTTTAAGACAAGTATTGAACAAGACAAGATTCAAAACCATCATGACAGCAAAGAAAAAAAGATACTGTAAGATACTGTTATGATACCATTGGAAATTATGCTTTGTGATGCTATCACAGCAGCATTGAAATAAAAATATTTTGTGCTACTATCATAACAGCACAGAACAAGAGCATCTTATGAGGATACCAACAGTTCACTGCAAAATAAAAATTGCAAATGATAGTTTTTATAGAAATATAGCTTTAAGATAATTTGAACAATTAAAGATTGTTTCCATCGTATTACCAATGAACAATTTTACATTTTGATACATGGATTCTATCATGGTGATTAGTATGCAGCTAACGCTACTAACAGTATCGAATGCTCCATCAAAGTCGATAAAGATGCACAATACTGACCAGCATAGATCTGATTAGGCATCTTTCAGCTTAGGATGTATCAACCAAGGGATCATATTCATGTTGAGTGATATCTAAAGCTTGATGATAACTACTATTGACCAGCATTGTCACATGTATTTATCATTCTGTTGCTGTCACCCGGCAAACATACATCTGAAGCATTCCATTGAACTACTTATTTGTGAAGGACAGTTCAAAAAGGGTGATCTCTATGTGGCTTTGTTATAATGTGTAGGATTTCTATCCCCTACATTGTTCAGTCAACTTCCATTTGATTTGTGATTTCAAACTTTTGTAGTTATTCATTTTTGACTGATTACAGTGCTGACAGCACTTTGATTTCTTTTTGCCACAAGGTTTAGGTTAGGGTTAGTCTAATCTCTCTTGATTCTCCTTCCTGGAATCTACACCAGTACTTGCACAAAGTGTGTGAACCGATGTGAGGTCCAAAATTTGATACCCGATCTGGGGGATAGAACTAGGAACCTTATGGTTACAGAGCCAAAGCCCCACCTGACAATCGGACGCCAAACCCATAAACTTGCTGGAGAAATTCACGATACAAACATTTTGACCAAATTTCATGACTTTTGAACTAAAACTTTGGCCTCTAGAGTACACACAAGGTAATTGTGTACGGCTGATGGTGTACAATGGACACAGCACATTCAGAAAAATTCACTTTAAGCACTTTGTGCTCAGGTAAGCTAATAAAAACAGACAGAAATTTGCACTTGTAAAGTAAAATATTGAAAAAACTTGAACAGTTATTTATTGACAAAAGCAAATACTATAACAAATAACTTATTTTCTGGCACTGCTAAAATATTTTGAAGATTTAATTCTAACAAGAAGTCCATGATGGCCTTGAGATTACTCACCTGAGTCTTTTGACCAAACATGACCTACTTTCAATCTCTTTTGAGATATTAATAACAAGGATTCTACCAAGCTTTTATAATTATTGGACTGAAAGTTTGGCCTCTAGCATGTACACAAATTTATCTAGAATTTCTCTTAGTGACCTACTTTTTGTTCGAACACATCCCATTTTCCTATTATAGACATTATCATAACAAGGACTCCAACTAATTTCCTTAAGTACTGGATAGAAAATATGACTTCTAGAGTGAAAACAAGGTTTTTTTCATGATCTGATATGGCCACCTAGTTTTTTTTCCCCATGCAACCATTTTCAATTGCAGAATATTGATCATCAAGAAAAACATTCTGACATTCACATAAGTACTGGGCAGAAAATAATGACTCCAGAGCTACACAAGCTATTTTGAAGATTTGACCTGGTGAGCTAGGTTTTGACCAAATGTGGCATACTTAAGAAAAAAAACTCATTCAAGATATCATAATGACAAACATTCTGACAAACTTTCATAGGTTTTGACTGAAAATGTGGCCTCTAGAAAGTACAAAAGGTTTATGTAAGTTTTGACCTGGAGAGCTAATGAATCCTTTACCACACAATCCCGACTTTTAACGACCCTGTAAAAGAAAGCCTTTGAAAACATTGTGGAAAAAAAAAGACAAGAGGGCCATGATGGCCCTGAAATTGCTCACCTGAGTCTATTGACCAAACATGAACCATCTAGTTTCCCAGTGACCTAATTTTTTATCAGACATTACCCATCATCAAACACTATTGAGATATCACTAAGACAAACATTCTGACCAAGTTTCATGAGTATTGGACTGAAAATGTGGCCTCTACAGCATACAAAAGGTTTTTCTAAGATTTCACCAAGTAACCTAGTTTAGGACCCGACAATTACCCATTATCAAACTCTTTTGAGACATCACCAAAACAAACATTCTGACCAAGTCTGAAGAGTATCAGGCAGAAAATGTAGCCCCTAGAGTTTACACAAGGTTTTTCTAATATTTGACCCATTGACCTAGTTTTTGATTCCACATGACCCATTTTCAGACTCATTCAAGGTATCACCAGGACAAATATCATGAACAAGTTTTAGGAGTATCAGACTGAAAATGTGTCCTCCAGAGGATACAAAAAGGGTTTATAACATTTGACCTATTGACCAAGTTTTTGACCCAACATGACCCATTTTCAAACTCATCCAAGATATTATAAAGGCAAACACTCTGACTAATTTTCAAGAGTGTTGGACTGAAAATGTGGCATCCAGAGCATATACAAGGTTTTTCTAAGATTTGACCTGGTGACCTAGTTTTTAACCCCCAATGACCCATTTTAAAACTTGTCTAATATATCATCAAGGCAAACATTTTGACCATTTTACAAGAGTTTTGGACTGAAAATGTGGCCTCTAGAGCCTACAAAAGGTTTTTCTAACATTTGTCCTGGTGACCTAGTTTTTGACTCCACATGAC
The DNA here is from genome assembly GCA_943736015.1 of Tridacna crocea. Lineage (NCBI taxonomy): Eukaryota > Metazoa > Mollusca > Bivalvia > Cardiida > Cardiidae > Tridacna > Tridacna crocea. The sequence continues at coordinate 12,375,140 of OX031057.1, read as the reverse complement.
CCATTTTCAAACTCGTCAAAGATACCATAAAGGCAAATATTCTGACCAACTTTCAAGAGTTTTGGATAGAAAATGTGGCCTCGAGAGCATACACAAGGTTTTTCTAAGATTTGACCTAGTGACCTAGTTTTTGACCCATCATGACCCATTTTTGAACAATGACCCATTTTAAAACTTGTCTAATATATCATCAAGGCAAACATTCTGAACAACTTACAAGAGTTTTGGACTGAAAATGTGGCCTCTAGAGCCTACAAAAGGTTTTTCTGAAATTTGACCAAGTGACCTAGTTTTTGACCTAGCATGACCCATTTTCAAACCTGTCCTAGATTTCATCGAGGCAAACATCCTGACCAACTCTCATGAGTATCCGACTGAAAATGTGGCCTCTAGAGCGTACACAAGGTTTTTCTAAGATTTGACCTAGTTTTTGACCCCACATGACTCATTTTCAAACTTGTACGAGATATCATCAAGACAAACATTCTGAAGAACTTCCAAGAGTTTTGGACAGAAAATGTAGCCTCTAGATTGTACACAACGTTTTTCTAAGATTTGACCTAATGACCTAGTTTTTGATCCAACATGACCCATTTTCGGACTCGTCCTAGATATACATGTAGTCCAGGCAAACATCCTGACCAACTTTCATGAGTATCCGACTGAAAATATGGCATCTAGAGCGTACACAAGGTTTTTCTAAAATTTGATCTAGTGACCTAGTTTTTGACTCCACATGACCCATTTTCGTACTCGAAATTTGACCAAGTGACCTAGTTTTTGACCTAGCATGACCCATTTTCAAACCTGTCCTAGATTTCATCGAGGCAAACATCCTGACCAACTTTCATGGGTATCCATCTGAATATGTGGCCTCTAGAGCAAACACAAGGTTTTTCTAAAATTTGACCTAGTGACCTAGTTTTTGAGCTGACATGACCCATTTTCAAACTCGTCCGAGATTTCATCGAGGCAAACATCCTGACCAACTCTCATGGGTATCCGACCTAAAATGTGGCCTCTACAGCATACACACGGTAAAAAGTTGATGGCGGACGATGGACACTGCACGATCACAATAGCTCACCATGAGCACTTCGTGCTCAGGTGAGCTAAAAAAGCTGGTAACCAACATTTTCTCCTTTTCCCACAATGTTTTCAGCCCTTTCCAAATCAAATTTCACTTTTTGATTCATATTTTTTGTTGTCTACAAATGCTTTCAATTTGGACGAGTCCAAAATTTTGTCGTTTGGGGAAGAGTGACAGTAACATAACTCATTTTCAAGATAGTCAAAGAAATCATCAATACAAGCATTCTGACCATGTTTTATGAGTACTACAAAGAAAATGTGGCCTCTAGAGGGTACACAAGGTTTTTGTAAGACTTGATCCAGTGACCTAGTTTATGACCAATATTATTATGACCAATAATTCATTTTCAAAATAACAGAAGAAATCTTAAGACACACATTCTAAACAAGTTTCATTAGTATATCACTGAAAATTTGGCCTCTAGAACATACACAAGAGTTTTCTAAGATTTCACTGAGTTAACTAGTTTTTGACTTGAGATGACCCAAATTTACACACATCCAAGATATTATTAGTTCAAATATTCTGACACATTGTCAAGAGGTTTGGAATGAAAATGTGGCCTTTAGAGCAAACACAAGTTTTTTCTAATGTTTGACCTATTGACCTAGTTTTTGCCCTGACATGACGCTTATTTAACTCATCCAAGATATTATTGAGACAAACATTCTAGTTACAAGAGTTTTACGCTAAAAATGTGGCCTCTAGAACATAAACAAGGTAAAAGTTGATGACACACCATGGACGCCAGATACAGCATGATCACAAAAGCTCACCTTCAGCTTTATGTGCTCAGATGAGCCAAACTAGAGCTGTCACTGAATGTGATTTAATACCCCCGCCTGTGCTTTGACAGAAAAAAAGTGTCAAGTTGAAGGGGAGATAATTCCTCAACCAGGAACGCCTCTTGCAAATCTTCAATATATGATCAGTATTATGTGCAAAATTTCAATTCAATTGAAGGAAAACTGTAGGACTTATCTTGGTCTATGTAGTCCACAAAGCCTAATTATCTTATAGTGCTGAAAGATGTCAAAACCATTTTTATCTAACCAAAGAAATCTTTACAAGATGGATCTAGGAAACACCTCTAGATCTACTATACATTACGCATATGACTAAATATGTGTATACAATACTGACATTGCTAAACATAATTACAATCTAAAAAAATCCTCAAAAAGTGTTTTTTTTGTAAAAGGTAAGATATATAAATAATGTAGTCCAATATTCATTAACATTATTACTTATTGCATAAAAAAAAACTTTCTTTTCACAAAAAATTCTCGAGATCTACAACAAGAAGATGTATAAATAATGTAGTCCAATATTCATTAACCTATTAAGTATTGCAAAAAAGATAAAAACATTTTCACAAAAAGATGTCTAGATCTACAAAAAGTACAACAAGAACACTGTTTCTTTTTCAGAGAAAAAATTGTAAGTGAAAAAGGGGGTATAAGTGTCAAAATATTTCAAGGCTACCTGCCTTTCTCGATGTATGTTTGCCAACTTTTAACAACTCTAAGTAAATAGGTTTTGAAAACATAATTGTGAAAAGGAGAAAATGGTAACCAGCATTTTCACCTTTTTCCAAATACAATACAACCTGTATTCAGAGACCACACAAGTGAAGTACTAAAATTGGTCTCTTACAGCAGGTGGTCTTAAAATACAGGTTATATTAGGTTAATATAAGAAGGGTTGTTGTATCAGAACAGTAGTCTTTTAAACCAGGTGGTCTCTTAATACAGGTGGTCTCTAACACAGGTTTAACTGTAATGTTTTGGGAAAATGAGAAAATGCTAGCGAACACCATCATATCTTTTTTACCATAATATTAATATGTGTCATCTCTGTCAGGCTCATTATTACTAAGTATCATGTGATTGAGGTTTAGCCCTTTACCAAACAATCCCTGCTCTTATGACCCTGAGATAGAAGCCTTTTGAAAACAATGTGCAAAAAGGAAAAAATGCTGGTTTTTTTTGCACAATGTTTTCTACCCTCCTGGACATAAATTTCAATTGTTTAGTAACATATATTTTGTTGTCTGCAAGTGCTTTCAATTTGGACCCTTCTAGAATTTGTCATTTGGTAAAGGGTTAAACATAGTTTTGAGCGAATGGGTAAAATAAATCATGATTCTGGTATAGCAAATGTCAAGAAAGTATTGTGAAAAGTGGGGAGAAGGTTAGTTTTGAACTTTGAACGATTGTTGAACTCTCCCAATAATTTTTCCAAAGCTATTTGTTGAGTAAACATATGAATTTTTCACATGAAGTTACACAATACTGTATTCATATAGAGTTACATACATGTACGTGTGTTCACATAATGTTACATAACACTATTTTATGTCAAATAAGATAAATATTTTTACTTTCAGTACCTGGGCACTAGTTACGACTTGTACTGCTCACATTGCAAAAGTGTATAATTTATTATAAAAGCAGTATATCCTTTTCCATTGGTGTTTTCAAAATCCTTTTCTTCTGGATTCTACTATGTATAAGCTTGTTATTGATACTTTCTCATACAATTAACAACCCAGGTGAAGACTTTCAAAAATAAAAATAAAAAAGAAGAAAATGCTGGTAACTAGCATTTTCTCCATTTCATACATTTTTGTTCACCCAATCAGAAATAAATCTTGAGCTAAGCCTTATTTGACGTGTCTCCTACAACTTCTTTCAATGTAGACCAGTCTAAAACTTCATCAATATGCCAAAGGATTCACTCTTAACTCTTTACAATACGACAATATTTTAGACTGGTTCAAATTGAAAGCATCTACAGACAACAAAATAAAAGTGACTGAAAATTTGAAATTTGTTTTGTGAAGGATATAGAACATTGTGGGAAAAGGAGAAAATGCTGGTTACCAGCATTTTCTCCTTTTCCCACAATGTTTTCTAAAGTCTTTTTTCTCAGGGGCATCAAAAGTAGGGATTGTGTGGTAATGGGTTAACCAAACGGCAAAGCATTGGACCAGTCCAGAGTGAAAGCTTTTGCTGACTACAAAATAGAAGGCCTAAAACTAGAAATCTGTTGTGGCAAGGGAAGAAAACACTGTATGAAAAGGCAAAGTGCTTAACACCATTTTCTCCTTTTTCCCACATGTTTTCAAAAGGCTTTTCCAGGGTCATAAAAAGTCAGGATTGTTTGGTAAAGGGTTAAAGAAACAAGGTGGTATTTTTATTTGTATCCATCCCTACTGAATATACTTCTGACATGTGACATTCATAAACACATAAAATCTAACAAATTCCAGTGACAGAAGACAACTAGTATCAGGCAACAATATAAAGTCAGAAGTTGAGATCTTTTTATCCACCCTCTTTCATTGATTTACTAATGACAAGTGACAATTGCCCAATAAAACACATAATTTTGAGACATAGGACAAATAAAAAAGGGCAAGGGAATGTTGTGACTCATCAGAGTGTCAAGATACAAGGCAGTGTCAGGTAACAACATAGTTATGAAAAGAAACAGAGACAAAATACTCCATGTTTTCAGTATATCACTGTGTCAATATATAACACATTTCTGACAAATCACAGTTTCAAGATGTAACACATTTTGTGTCACATCACAGTGACAAATATGTGACCTACCATAGTATCAAGCTACGATGCTTGGGACACCACAGTGTCAAGTAACAATGCTTGGGACACAGCACTATGCTTGGGACACACCACAGTGTCAAGTAGCAATGCTTGGGACACAGCACTATGCTTAGGACACACCACAGTGTCAAGTAGCAATGCTTGGGACACAGCACTATGCTTGGGACACAGCACTATGCTTGGGACACACCACAGTGTCAAGTAACAATGCTTCGGACACAGCACTATGCTTGGGACACACCACAGTGTCAAGTAGCAATGCTTGGAACACAGCACTATGCTTGGGACACACCACAGTGTCCAAGTTACAATATTTGAGCCAAAGCAGTGTCAAGTTTTTATAGTTGGGACACATTAAACATGTAGTTTCAATTTAAATACTTACTTGTGATATATCAGTGACAGCTTATAACAATCTTTTGATACACCACAGTGCCAAGATACTGCACATTATTTGTGATAAATAACATGTCAAGATACAATACATGTATGTATTGTAACAAATGTTAAATATAAAACATAATTGTGGTACTTCACAGAGTCATTTTACCAATTGCGTGTGATATATCACAGTGTCAAGTAACAACACACTTGTGACACATAGCAGTGCCAGGTAACAACACTTTTGTGACAACTGCAATCATAAAATACTAGTATGACTAATATATGTGACACCAAACAGAGTTATCAAATAATAGACTTTCAAATCATAAAATATACTTGCAACAGAAAAAAGAGCAAATCACAGGCACCAAGTTTTATCAGCAAAAAGGCATTAATAGTCTACAAGATGTCAACATTCTAGATTGTTGATATTAGAAATAAGCTGGCAGAGAAAGGATTCAGCTTTGTTCAAATAAAATGGTTTACTAGTCTTTGTACCCAAAAGGTAAAATACTTTTGAGATTCTTGCTAAAACAGATATTGAATCTTTACCAGATGACAAAATTTTAGACATCCAAATTCAAAGCGAGAGAGAGAGAGGGGAGAGAGGAGAACGCAAAGTCCGAAATAAGTGAAAGTTGTAGTTAAGGTCAAATGATAAAATTGTAGATTCACTCACAGAAAAAAGTATATTTGTTTTCTATGAAAAACACATCATGTTTTTTCTTTGCCTTGTATTTTTGAAACAAAATTCTTAAAACCGAGAAAAAAGATCATCTATATACATGTACACATAAACATAAAATTGATTCTCAATTAAAAAAAAAAAAAAAAAAAAAACATTAAAACAGGGAATGTAATGGCCATAATACTTTAACAAAAATAAAATGATGGAAAAGATCTGGGAATTTGAGAGGAATGTTTGGTTTTAAATCAAAATATACAACAAAAAATTGTAACAATAAACAGATAATTTTATGCATATAAAAAGTAAACTGATCTCTTACAACAAGATACCATAAATACACAGAAACAAAATAAAGATGGTGCCGTATACCATAAAGAAACTTAAATGGTACTTAAATAACATATAATGCAGAAAACATTTGAACATTTCTAATTGCACTTCTCATAATCTGGCCATCTGATTGACTGATATCTACGTTTTAACCCATTACCACACAATCCCTACTTTTGACGCCCCCGAGAAAGAAGCCTTTCGAAAACACTGTGGGAAAAGGAGAAAATGCTGGAAACCAGCATTTTCTCCTTTTCCCACAGTGTTTTCTACCCTCTCCAGAACAAATTTCAATTTTTCAGTCACTTTTATTTTGTCGTCTGCAAATGCTTTCAATTTGGACCAGTCTAAAATTTTCTCATGTGGTAAAGAGTTAAGTAAAACAAAAAAAAGTTAGTCATAGTATTCAACTCTTCAACCAAATTTGCAGACAACAGTATTGTTCATATTTTAATGTTTCTGAAAACATGACACTTGTCTTTCATAGAACAGAAAACGTTATAGGAATAGGATTTAAACATTCAGTCACTTTTACTTTGTTGTCTGCAAATGCTTTTGATTTGGACAAATCTAAAATTTTGATGTTTGGTAATGAGTTAAGCCATGTCTGTTTTGTTGACTGCACATGCTTTTAATATGGACATGTCTAAAATGTTATTGTATTCTAAAGAGTTAAATACAAACAATTTCTTCTTTTCTTTTAATTCATCTAGAAATAGTCTGCTGTAAAGATGAAGAAAGATGTTTTACAGATGCAAAACATCAATGAAAAAAAATGTGTTCAGTTTGTGATAAAGCACATTTTGTACAGTCAATCTACACTGTCCAAACAAGTAAACATAGCTTTATCTATTGGCTAAAAGATAAAAAAATCTCCACTTCATTATTGAACCTCATCTGGGGTGTACACTGCTTGATATGTTTGTGCATACACTGGTCCAAAATTTCTAACTTTTTCAAAATTGAAAACATCTGCAGATTACAAAATGTAATTCAAAAACTGAAATTTGTTTTTGGAAGGGCACATACCTTGTGGGAAAAGAAGAAAATGCTGATTACCAACATTTTCTCCTTTTTTCTCCAGGTTTTCAAAATCTGTAGTCTTGATGGCCTTTAAAAGTTGGGATTGTGTGGTAAAGGGGTAACCAATGACCCTTACTTACACTGTTCCAAGTTCTAACAACCTTGGGTGGGATAATTCTTTTAAAACAAAGCAGGAAAAAGAGGGAAAATACTCTTCATGCTATGTTTTCTGAACTTTTAACTCTTAACCAAACAACAAATTTATAGACTGGTCCAAATTGAAAGCATTTGCAGATGACAAAATAAATGCAATTGAAAAATTTGTTTTGGGAAGGGTAGAAAACATCGTGGGAAAAGGAGAAAATGCTGGTTAACAGCATTTTCTCCTTTTCCCACAATGTATTCAAAAGGCTTTTTTCTCAGGGTCATTAAAAGTCCGGATTGAGTGATAAAGAGTTAAAGATTTATGAAATCATTTGAGACACCTGTATTTTTGTGCAAATACTTTCAATTAGGTCCAGTTTCAAATTTGGGAGACCAAAAAAGAAAAAAAAACACATTTAAACAAAACAATATGAATATTGCTTTCATCTTAACAGGAACATCACAGAATTTACACATTTCTTCCTGGTGATATGATTTTCAAGGTCATATACATGTATTAGTTATCTGTTACTTATTGTCTGTGACCCAGAAGAACAACACTTTTCGTGAAGATCAGATGAATAGCAAGGACAATATTGCTTGTGAAAGGTCCAATAGTCTGAAAACTCCTATAAGGCCAAGGTAATACACTGTGTCAGCTGTGATATACCGATTGTTATCTTGCAGAACAATGTTCCAACTACAAGGTCTTTTATATATAATGTCGAGTCCACTTTTGTGTAGACAATTTACCACAGCTTTTTCACTCTTCAGTGTTCCAGTAATGAACTGCATCAACTACTTTGATACCAATTGTAAACATAATAATAAACAATGCTTAACATTAAGGTAACAATGTTATATACTACTCAAAATTTGCTAGGGATCACCACAAAAGATCCACCCTAAACAGACATGTGACATACATCACATATGGTTTTACAATATGTTACATTGCCACACTGATCAATAAAATGACCTGTGAAAATGGATCTTTCAGCCTTTACTGCACAAAGCCGACTGTTAAAGAAACTGAGAAAGAAACCTTTGGAAAACATTGCTGGAAACGGAGAAAATGCTGGACAGCAGCATTTTCTCCTTTTCCAACGATGTTTTCTACCCTATGACAGATACCATATTACACATTGCATATAGTTTTTGGTAAGCAAATGCCTTTAACTTGGACAAACCTAGAATCTTATACCATGAAAGAGTTTATATAAAACTGTTGTAACATATATACCCATACAGAAATATGTAAGTGATCCCTATCATAGTTTGAGTAGTATATAATGTCAAGGTAAAAATTGCCAGACAATCAGCAATCACTTTCTCCCTCTATGGTTGATGTACCTCCTTTCCGCAGGATGGTGATTTCATCTTCAAGCTGACGTATTCTCTTATCTTTCAATGACAGCTGTTCTTTCAAAGCACGAATTTCCTCCACTTGACGAAAATATGCTTTCCGTAACTAAAAAACAATAAAATCACTATGAAACTATAGTACATGTATTGATAAGCAATGAACTTGAAAATGTAATAAACCGAAGGAATATGGCTCTTAAAAAACACTTTAGAAAAAGAAGGAAATACTAGTAAACCAATATTTTCTCCTATCCAACAACATAGGGAAGGTTTTATTTTTGTACTTTAACCCATTACCACACAAGCCCTTACTTACAACACTGAGAAAGAAGCCTTAAGAAAACATTGAATAAAAAAAAAAAATGCTGGTAACCAGCATTTTCTCCTTTTCTTACAATGTTTTCTACCCTTCACAAAATTTTCAGTCACTTTTATTTTGTTGTCTGCGAATGCTTTCGATTTGGACACACCTAAAATTTTGTCATTTGGTAAAGCGTTAAACCACAATAAAATTGTCTGCAAATGCTTTTCACTTTGGTAAGTTGATCTTGATGTGCAGCACTTTTTACCAGACTACGAAAATTCCCAACTTTTCAAAAGTACATGTATTTTCAGACAACAAATTAAACGAGGCTGAAAAACAGGATTGTTTCTGAAAGAGTAGAAAAAACGGATGCTACAAAGAAAATGCTGGGGACCAGCATTTTCTCCTTTTCAAACAATGTTTTCAAAAGCTTTCTTCTTTTCCTGGTTGTCAAATTTTAGGATACAGTTAATTTCTTAGATTTGTTCCACTGAACTACTTTTTGGCCTGATATGACTCACTAGCAACAAGACAAAGCACAAGCACAGTTCACCTTCTCTAGAAATGTGTGTTGAGGTGAGTTAAAAATTTACTGTGTGGTAATACAGTAAACATTATTTAAAACAAAAGAGCCATGATGGCCCTGGATCACTCATCTGAATTTTTGAGAATTCAAAGCAAATTTTTTTTCAAAATCTGATCAGCTGTTTCAGAGAAGAAGAATTTTTAAGAATTTCTTCATGACTGTATAGTATAAATAGCCCACAGCCATCAGAGCAATTTTTCTTGATGGATCAAAATTTCTTCAACACATTTTGAAAAGGGTCAGCAAAGAAACATTTCTGTGAAATTATTTCAAAACCTGATCAGCCTTTTCAGAGAAAAAGAATTTTTATGAATTTCTTTTTTGCCATATAGTGCATGCAGCCCACATTCACCAGAGCCATGTTCCTTGACAAATCAGCATTTTGCAAAGAATTTTTGAAAAGGGTCACCAAAGGAACATTTCTGTGAGATTATTTCAAAATCTGATCAACCATTTCAGAGAAGAAGAAATTTTTAAGAATTTCTTCATTTCCGTATAGTGCAAGTAGCCCCTATTCACCAGAGCCATGTTTCTTGACAGATCAGAATTTAGTGAACAATTTTTGAAAAGAGTCATCCATGGAACATTGCTGTGAAATTATTTCAAAATCTTTTTCAGAGAAGATGAATTTCTAAGAATTTCCTCACTTCCGTATAGTGCAAGAAGCTCCCATTCACCAGAGCTACATTTCTTGACAGATCAAAATTTCACAGATAGTTTTTAAAAGGGGTCACTCAAAGAGCATCTTTGTGAAATTATTTCAAAATCTGATCAGTGGTTTCAGAGAAGAAAAACTTTTAAGAATATCGTAATTTCTGTGTAGTGCTACATTTCTTGACAGATCAATATTTAACGATTAATTTTTCTAAATGGTATTTCAAAGAGCATCTCTGTGAAATTATTTCAAAATCTGATCAGTGGTTTCAGAGAAGAAGAATTTTTAAGAATTTCGTAATTTCTGTATAGTGTAAGTAGCCCCCATTCACCAGAGCCAATTTCTTGAAGGATCAAAATTTTACGATCACTTTTTACAGAGGGTCACCTAAGGAACATATCTGTGAAATTATTTCAAAATCTGACCAGCGGTTTCAGAGAAGAATTTAAAAAAAAAATCCTACAAAATTCCTTTTGATTGCCATGGCACCCAGAGTTTTTGATGGAATCAAAGTCTGTGAACAGCTTTTAAAGAGGACCTCCCAGGGAACATTCCAGCCAAGTTTGGTCTAAATTAGCCCAGTGGTTTAGGAGAAGTTGATCTTTAAAGAATTGTTGACAACCCATGAAGAAGGATGTACAACGATTGAAGCTTGATACACGACGTACACTGGATGATCCTAAAAGCTCCCCTTTGAGCATGTTGTGCTCAGGTGAGCTTAAAATGGTTAAAAAAATGGAAATAGTTGTCAAAAGGGTAGAAAACTTTGTGGGAAAAGGAGAAAATGCCAGTTAGCAGCATTTTCTCCTTTTCCCACAATGTTTTCAAAAAGCTTCTTTCCCAGGGTTGTAAGTCAGGATCATGTAGTAAAGGATTAACATATCCATATCAATTTTTCTAATTCAAACCATGTATAAGTGTTCATAAATTCTGTATGTTTTTTAACCAAGCACAACAAATATTCTTTGGGACCAATTAAACAAGAGGGCCATGATGGCACTGTATTGCTCCACTGGCTCTTTAACCCTTTACCACACAAATTGAAGCGTTCATGACCCTGAAAAAGAGGGCCTTCAAAATCAATGAACACTGTCAGGCAATTAAAGCAGGTTAATTCTTTGGCATGAAAGGTAAAGTTCTTGGGAAAAAAAAGCCTGAATGATAGAAACCTTATTCTGAATTTAATATTCAACTCATGTGAACATAACTGTTACATGTAGCATCAAAGCGAATCATTCTCCCTGAAAACAGAATATTTTCTATAAAAAAAAAACAACTTGAAATCTAACACCAATCATGTATGACTGCAGTTTGATAATCAAGGGAGGTAAATAGTAACACACTTTATCCTTTATAAAAATAGTTCTTTCACCTGATTGAATTTTTAACGTGACTATATTTTGATGCCCATGTTAAACTTTGTTATCCCTGGAACGGAGCCAATTTTGACCCCAGGCCTATAATATGAAGAAACTTGTTAAAGGTCCATTTGATAAAGCTACATGCCAAATTCAGTAGCCCTGGGCCTTGTGCTTTCAGAGAAGAAGATTTTTATTTATTTTTTTCTTTTTCAGTTCTGTTGCCATGGCAACCAGAGTTTTTGAAAGAATCAAATTCTTTCGAGAAATTCTGAAGAGGACCAGGGTAGGATCATTTCTGTGAAGTTTCATTAAATTTGGATGAGTAGTTTCAGAGAAGAAGATGTTTGAATAAAAGTTAACGCATGCACAAATGGACAGACGGATGTACGATGTACGATGGACGCCGGGCCATGACATAAGCCAGCTGGCCTACGGCCAGTGGAGTTAAAAACCTGACACACAACATAAAACAACGATGCATTTACACCAACCCAGGACACAAATGTGTTAACTGTTTTCCTTACCTCAGGATCTGTATTAGGCATTACAGAGTTATCTTCCCATATTGGATTGTTAGGTGGTTTAATTGGAGACCAGGTTTTCTTTATGTGTATTTTCTACAAGCAGGATATATATGTACAAATATATGTATTAGAAAGACATAGATATCTGATATATCTTTTAAGAATGCTACATGAGTGTTTATGTTATATGGAATTTAACAAAATGAGTGATCTAAAGCTAAAATAAGACTTGCTAAGTTTTCATCTTGCGAGAAATATGGCTTTTGATTATACTGGTAACCACTATTTTCCCCTTTTCCCTAAATGTTTTCTAGTCTTCCCAAAACCAAATTGTAATTTTTTAAGTCACATTTATTTTGTTGTCTGCAAATGCCTTGAATTTGGACCAGTCTAGAATTTTGTCTTTGGTAAAGAGTTAACTTTACTGTAAGACAAAATCGTAATTGTGACCAATGAAACCATTTTGTGGATGACAAATAAAATACAGCAAAAATCACTTTATTTGCCTTTAAAAGACAAGATATTGTGGGAAAAGGAGAAAATGATAGTTGCTTGCACATTCCCCTCTTCCTATGATTTTCACCAAGGTTGTCAAATACAAATTTTCAAAGAGTTCAACATCTTTCACAAAACAAGAGAAAAAAAAAATCTACGCAATTTTTCTTATAATTTTAGAAAAAGATTTTAATAAATTCAGAATAACATAAACACTTGTGTACCTTTTCATAACATGACCTGAAATTGTTACACAAAACGTTAACATTAAATTGATGTAATCCAATTCCTACAAAGGGGCAAATTTGAAGATTTGTAATGCCTTATTTTTCTTAGTCCTTTCCCACACAATAATGACTTCTGATGACCCTGAGGTAGAAGCCTTTAGAAAACATTGTGGAAAAAGGAGAAAATGCTAGTAAACAGCATTTTCATCTTTTTCCAACAATGTTTTCTACCCTTCCTAAATCAAATTTTGATTTTTCAGTTACTTTTATTTTGTCGTCTGCAAGTGCTTTCAAATTGGACCAGTCTAAAAATTTGTTGTGTGGTAAAGAGTTATTACACTAACATATAACATGTACTTAATTCTTTTCAAAACAACAAATTTATAGAGTGGTACAAAATGAAAGCATTTGCAGACGACAAATAAACATAGTTAAAAAAATGAAATTTGTTTCCAGCAGGGTAAAAAATACATAGTGGGAAAAGGAGAAAATTTCTCCTTTTCCCACAATGTTTTCAAAAGGCTTCTATTACAGTGTTGCCAAAAGTCGTCATTGTGTTGTTAAGGGTTAAAACTAGAGTTTTTCATAGGTTCGATCTGTTGTTGCAATCACAGGTCATGTTATGAATAAATAAGTCATGCACTGGAAAGAGGGAGACTTCTTTCATCTATATAATGAATCACACCATGTCAGTCATAATATGATTATGAATTCATAAAATCTAACTTGTCTTATAACCGACTTAATCATGAGGTAGACTGGTCTCTTGACATGCATAAAAATCACCCTAAGCAAACTATGTCGTCTGACCTAGGCCAATTACTTCCTTTTTTCAAATGGTAAATTTGTTTTTAAACTCTTTACCAAACAAACCCTGGTTTTCATGACCCAGGGAAGGAAAGCTTTTCAAAACCTTGTGAGAAAAGGAGAAAATGCTGCTAAGCAGCATTTTCTCCTTTTCCCACTAGGTTTTTCTACCCTCTCTGACACAAATTTCATATATCGAGACACTTTCGTCGTATAAAAATGCTTTCAAAATGGACCAGTCTATCATTTGTTTGGGGAAAGAGTTAACTCCCTTTGACAGAGCATGGCCTATATGGTAATGGAAAAGATAGAAAAAAGTTTAACATATTTCTGTGAAGTTTACATTATTCTAGCATATGATGCCTTTACCTCCAATACACCCATTAACCCCTTTACCAAACAATAGTGTGAAAAATATGTGTTTGAAATCATTAAGAAACAGCACAAAATGCCTCTGATCAGCATTTTGTCCTTTTATCATAATGTTTTCTTCTTTCAAAGATACAAATATAATAAATGAAGCTGAGTTACACTGCCTACAATTTTGTCCTTGGGTAAAGGGTTAATTTGAAGCCTGGGCTAAATAAACTTGCCTTCTATAAAGCATAGTTCATCTACCTAGCTGTCGGTTGTGCTGATTCGCCATTATGGGATTCCTATACTATTAACACCTACTCCTGCTCAGTAACTAAAATGAAATTTTCAATTCGATATTTCAAAGTTATGTTTTGGGAAATAATATCTCCTTATTTGTCATTGTAGATCCAAGATCACACTATGCGTTCTGTGCAGTCTGATCTTGATCTAAACTGTCAACAAAATGTCTGTCAGTTTAAAGGTTAAAATTAACTTAAATGTCAAGACCCATGTTCACAAACAATTCTTCATTGCATTGTTAGTCTCACTCTCAATAGCCAATCAGAAATCGTCATTGTCAAATTTAGAAAATTTAGCAGCGAAAGACTAGGAATATTATCAGGAATAAGAAATGGATAAAAGTAGTTTTCCTATAGGTACGAAGATTATGTATCTAGGTCATGTAATCCAGTTCCAGATTTAGATCAAAGCCTTGAGAATGCTTAAGTGGTATTTGTCAAGGAAACCCATTCTGTGGAATTAATAGTTTGAAAGAAACAGAGACATATTGTTCAAATATTGGCTTAAAAGTCAATGCACTAAGCAAATGAATACCTTTTCGGTCGAAGGGAGAGTACTCATGACAAAATTTGGTTTATTTTTGTATATATGGTCTCCCTATGATCATTAGGAGGAAGCAGGAGTAACGCCCCTTGACAGTAGGATGAATGACGAATAGAGAGAAAAATGCTATTGATATATCGAACAAAATTATGTTTGTTCCTGAAAGGTATAATTCTAAAATACTAGTAGCTCTAGCCTTTTACTTTAATTTCCAACATTACAATCAATTACCTCGATCTATAAATATTCGAGAGCAATGAAATTGAGTAGCACGCAGTCATAGGATGAACAAGCTATGGAACGAATTGGTTTTGGAACGGAAAAGCCCAGGTCAGTAGGCAAATTTGTATCATTGCGCCAATAAAAGGTTATGAGCGAGAGAAGCTATTTTCAATCAAAAATAAGTATCTCAACGATCGATGGCTCGCCCAATGTATTTTAATATGCCATTTCAAATTACATATCTGATTGCCACCAAAAAACTCATTTGCCTGAGAAAAAATGAATTTAACTGGATTTATTTTCTTTGGCTTTGCACAAAATAAGATACATGGATATCAAAATTCAATCTTGAACTCATAGTGGTATTGTCTTCAACAAATACCACAAAAATATACAACTTCTGATAGGCTAACCAATGGTTACCTTCAAATTTTATTAGTTCTTAAGATTTATACTAAAAAAGTTGTTAAGAATAATTGGTTAATATCGGCCCACAATTAAAACACTAGCATATCTTATTACTTTTCACATGGCAACCAAAGTTTCGACATGTCCATATTCAAAGCAGACAGCAAATTAATATTTACCAAACACTGTATCAATGAACAAAATCAAAGATGGGGCAAAACTGAGAGCATCTGCAAATTATCAGTGTCTTAAATGACTGTTATTGTTTTTGAAAGGCTAGAAACCCTTGATGGAAAAGGAGAAAATACTGCTTACCAGTATCTTCTCGCAATGTTTAAACCCTCTACGGAACAATCCCTGGTTTTTACGACCCAGAGGAAGAAGCCTTCTAAAACCATTGCAGAAAAAGGAGAGAATGCTGGTCACCAGCATTTTATCCTTTTCCAACAATGTTTTTGTCTCTTCTGAAGTCAAGTTTCAATGTTTAAGTCAAGTTCATTTTGTCGTCTGCAAATGCTTCCAATCTGAACTAGTCTGAAATTTTCCAAATTGAAGCATTTGCAGATGACAAAATAAGTCCAAATGAGTCCAAAAAAATGAACTTGACTATAGAAAACATTGTGGGGAAAGGAGAAAATGCTATTTTCTTTCAGACAACCATTTCACTTTACAGCAACTAAGAGATAGTTGATTTACTCTTTTCCAAACAGCAAAAGTCAAGACAGGTCAAAATTGAAAGCATTTGAAGACAATAACAGGAAAAAAGACTGAAAAATTTTAAATTTGTTTTGACTAGGTTGGACCCATTCGCCCAACTTGGGGAACCAACAAAAGCCCACTGGGACAAAAGCCCACTAGGACAAAAGCCCACTGGACAAAAGCCCACTGGACAAAGCCCACTGCTAATTTTGGCAGGCAGGACAAAAGCCCACTGCTTATAAAAAGTGTTAGAAAACCTTTTTTTTAAATCATTTTTGTGAGACTGGCATTCTCTACTTTCCACATAATGTTTTGTACTCTTCGAAAGACAAGTCACATCATATATATAAAATTCTTATTTAAATAGATGATCATAATGAAAAGTGGGCTTTTGTCCTAGTGGGCTTTTGTCCAGTGGGCTTTTGTCCTAGTGGGCTTTTGTCCTTGTACGCTTTTGTCCAAGTGGACTTTTGTCCTAGTGGGCTTTTGTCCAGTGGCTTTTGTCCTAGTGGGCTTTTGTCCAGTGGCTTTTGTCCTAGTGGGCTTTTATCCTACATCCGGATAATATACTGGGACAAGGAGAAAAAGCTGGTAATCTGTATTTTCTCCTTTTTCCACATTGTTTTCAAAACTATCTTTCTCAAAGTTGTTAACCCTTTACCAAACAATCCAGTGTTTTAATCACCCGAAAAAAAAAACCTTTTTAAAAACATTGTGGCTTAAGAAGAAAGTGCTGCTCACAGCTACTTCTCCTTCTTCCACAATATTTTCTGCCTTTTCAAAGACAGAAATTATCCTTTTGAGCAACATTAAAACTGTTTTCTGCTGATACTTTCAATTGGCTTGAGTCTAAAAATTTTGTTTGGTAAAGAGTCTAAACTTTAGATTGTTTGTTCAAGGGTTATTGGTATGCCTCATATCAGACTAAAACGCTTTGTTACTATCCCCACCACCTTCACCAGCCAATTTAGCTCAGTAGGTAGAGCGTAGGACTTGTGAACACAATGTTTCGGGTCACTACAGGTTGTGGGTTCGAATCCCCGGCTGGCAAACTAAAAGTTACTAATAGTCTTTTGGATGAGACATTAAAGAGAGGTCCCGTGTGACGGTGCTATACCCCAAGCATGTGAAAGAACCAGGCGAAACTCTCAGTAGTTTTGACCTGTATCTTTGCACTATCCTCTGTAACAACTAACCGTCTTCTGGGGGTTGTCACTCAGATGGGCAAACGGTAGTGACGATAAATAAATGGAAATAACCAAACCACCACCTTCAAACCAACAACCTTAACTATTTACCAAACAACATAATTTTAGACTAGTCCAAATTGGAAGCATTTGTAGACGACAAAATTATTGTGGCTCAAAAATTGAAATTTGTATTTCGAATGCAAGAAAACATTGTTGGAAAAGGAGAAAATGCTGGTTACCAGCATTTTCTCCTTTTCCAACAGTGTTTTCAGAGAGCTTCCTTCTCAGGGTAGTGAAAACCAGGGACTGTTTGGTAAAGGGTTACCCATCAAGTACAGTCAATCTATCCCCAACTCTTCCATTAAGTACTGAATCTAAACCCTTTTAGTATTTGAACCCACAATCCTATTTTTTTTGGATAGATTAGATTAAGATCAGACAGCACAGAAAATGCAGTCTGATCTTAGATATAAACTGTCCATTTTAATCCTGGATATGCATACAACAAAGTTTATGTTCCCATAAGGCTTCTTCCTCACGGTTTTTAAAACAAGGGATTGTTTGGAAATGAGTTCACCCATAACCACACAATCCCTAATTTTGACAATCCTGAGATAGAAGCCTTTAGAAAACAATGTGGGAAAAGGAGTAAATCCTGGTAACCAGCATTTTCTCTTTTTCCCACAATGTTTTCTACCCTTCACAAAACAAATCTCAAATTTTCAGTCACTTTTATTTTGTCGTCTGCAAATGCTTTCAATTTGGACAAACCTAACATTTTGTTGTTTGGTAATGAATTAAAGAAGACCACATAACTCTTACACTTACATGTCCCCCTGTAAGCTGATTTTTATTACTTTCACCAGTTATCTCCCTTGACAGCTCTTTCCCATTTCTAACCTCAGTAGAAAGCTGGAGGTCAGGTTTGCTGGGTCTCTTAGATGGTTCCTTTATCATTTCACCTTTCCCATCATTATGTTTATCAGGTTGCATTGCACTTTGTGAGTCAATGATTTGGATTTCTTTATGTTCAAAATATTGAGCAGCATTCCTTACAGTAAGTGGTGAGGAACTTCGAGTTTTCTGCAGAAACATGTAAGCAAACACAATCATGTAAGCAAACACATGCAAGCATCGGAGATCCTAGGTCTACCAGGAATAACAAGAACAAGTGTTGTTTCGTTGCTGTGTTAACCCTTTACCAAACAATCCTGGGTTTTTATGACCCTGAGATAGAAGCCTTTTGAAAATATTGTAGTAAAAAGGAGAACATACTGGTTTCCAGCATTTTCTCTTTTTTCACAATGTTTTCTACCCTGCTGGAAAAAAAATTCAATTATTTGAGTTAGGTTTATTTTGTCTTCTGCAAGTGCTTTCAATTTGGACCAGTCTAAAATTTTGTCATTTGATAAAGGGGTAATCAAGATCAGACACAAACAATGGCATTGGTTAGTGAACGGAAAGACTACATTGTTGAAAACACAGAAAATGCTGTTAAGCCATTACCACACAATCCCTACTTTTGACGACCCTAAGAAAGAAGCCAGCATTTTCTCCTTTTCCCACAATGTTTTCTACCTATCACAAATCAAATTCCAAATTTTCAGTCACTTTTATTTTGTCATCTGCAAATGCTTTCAATTTGGACAAGCCTAAAATATTGTAGTTTGGTAATGAGTTAACACATTACCACATGACAATATTTTAGACTGGTCCAAATTGAAAGCACTTGAAGACGACAAAATAAGTGACTTGAAATTTGAAATTTCTTTCATGAAGGGAAGAAAACATTGTGGGAAAAGGAGAAAATGCTGGTTAACAGCATTTTCTCCTTTTTCCACAATGTTCTCAGAAGACTTCTTTCTCAGGGTTGTTAAAAGTAGGGATTGTGTGGTAATGGGTTAACCAGCATTTTCTTCATTTCTATAATGTTTACATAAGCCTCCTTCCTCAGTGTCATTAAAACTC
Organism: Tridacna crocea; assembly: GCA_943736015.1. Taxonomy (NCBI): domain Eukaryota; kingdom Metazoa; phylum Mollusca; class Bivalvia; order Cardiida; family Cardiidae; genus Tridacna; species Tridacna crocea. The sequence continues at coordinate 12,355,835 of OX031057.1, read as the reverse complement.
GTAATTTTTATGAAAAGGTTTAAGGATAAGCAGAGACTGTAAAAAATTCTTTAATGGTGTTCCTTCCACTTAACTAGCATTAAACATGAAACAAAGAGAAAACATTTGTGGAAAAACAGGAAAGCTGTCAATGAAATTGTGAAAAGATTGATTGTCAAGTTAGTATTCTAAATGCAGTAACCCTTTCTCAAAGGCTTTCCCATGTATAATGAAATCCCAACACAGAAGTAAAAGAGTCATTTAAAGTATTTACTTTGCCATTCTATATCAAGTGTAAAGGATAAATAATCAAAAAAACCTATTTGGAACTTTGCAATTAAAATAACTACTAGCAACTAGTGCTTTAGACTAATACAAGGCATGCTCTAGCCAATACTAGCATGTCTACTGTGACACTAATACACGTCAAACCTACCTCAACACTATTCCCTCTCATACCATTAGCTATCAAATCTGGCGGATTCTCCGGGGCTGCAGACCAGGATCTCCTCTCTGATCTTCTTCTAGGGGAGGTAACTACATTTTCATTTATGTTAGTGTTACCTGATTAGATAATTGATTGAAAAAAACATTAATATAGATTAACTCTGAATTGTACCTAGATACCTAAATGGAGCATAAATGTGTAGGTTCAAGCTTGAGCCAAGTCACAGAATATTTAATTTGTTTTGTAGAGGGTAAAAAACATTGTGGGAAAAGGAGAAAATGCTGGTTACCAGAATTTTCTCCTTTTCCCACAATGTTTTCTAAAGGCTTTTTTCTCAGGGGCGTCAAAAGTAGGGATTGTGTGGTAATGGGTTAACCCTTTACCAAACGACAAAATTTTAGACTGGTCCCAATTGAACGAATTTGCAAATGACAAAATAAAAGTGGCTGAGAATTTGAAATTTATTTTGTGAAGGGTAGAAAACATTGTGGGAAAAGGAGAAAATGCTGGTTACCAGCATTTTCTCCTTTTCCAACAATGTTTTCTAAAGGCTTCTTTCTCAGGGTCATCAAAAGTAGGGATTTTGTAGTAATGGGTTAAAAGTATCTGCATACAAATTCAGAGTTGATCAATAGGTAATGCCTGACAGGAAAAAGACAAAATACTGCTCTACAAGCATTTTCTCCTTTTTCAACAATGTAATCAAAAACCTTCCTCAACATCCATAAGACTATATGGTAAAAGACAACAGTTTCAGACTTATCCGTCCTACAGCATAGGAGTTCTGCTTGCGTTTTAAAAAGATGGAAAACAATGATGGAAAAGTTACTAACATTTTCTCCTTTTCCTGTGATGTTTTCAAAAGTCTTCTACCTAAAGCTTGGAAAAACAGAGAATGACTTAACTCTTTACCAAACAACATAATTTTGGATTGGACCAAATTCAAAGTATCAGCAGACAACAAATTAAATCTTGTTAATATGATGATTTCTGACTTTGATAGGGTAGAAAATATTGTGGGAAAAGGAGAAAATGCTGGTTACGAGCATTTTCTCCCATTCCCACAATGTTTTCTATAGGCTTCTTTCTCAGGGTTGTTAAAAGTAGAGGTTGTGTGGTAAAGAATTAATTCTTAATCAAATAATCCAAAATTTCAATGGCAGAGTGAGGGAAAGTTTTTGAAAAAACATTGTCACGAAAGAATACTGGTAGCCAGTTTTCTACTCTGTATCAGAAAACTAAGACTCATTACACTGAGGTACAGTTTTGAATTTCACCTGCAGATGTTTTAACCCCTTACCACACAATCCCTACTTTTGACAACCCTGAGAAAGGAGCCTTTAGAAAACATTGTAGGAAAAGGAGAAAATGCTGGATACCAGCATTTTCTCCTTTTCCAACAATGTTTTCTGAAGGCTTCTTTCTCAGGGTCTTTAAAAGTCGTGATTGTGTGGTAAAGGGTTAAAGTCAGGATTGTGTACTAGAGGATTAACTCTTTACCATACAATCCCAACATTTAACTACTCTGAAATAGAAGACTTTCGAAAACATTGTGGGAAAAGGAAAAAAAATGCTGATTACGGTATTTTCTCCTTTTCCCACAATGTTTTCAAAAAGCTTCTCTCACAAGGTCAATAAAAGTTGGGATTGTGCGGTAAGAGAAAACTAGACATGCGTCCACTAGGATGGCCCTGCAAGCTCTATGACCTAGACCAACAGCACTGTTGAACTTATTACCAAACGACAATATCTTAGGCTTGCAGACAACAAAATATCAGTGACTGAAAATTTGAATTTGTTTTGTGAGAGTAGAAAACATTTAGGGTCGTCAAAAGTAGGGATTGTGCGGTAATGGGTTGAATTACATACATACATGCATACATACTACCCCCCTCCCCCCATTTCATAGATGTTGACATACAAAGACACAATGAAGACTGTGACAGATGCAAAAAATATTGGCTGATATGCTAATGTTTACCTTTACTTTCAAAAGCAGCAATTTTACTGTTAACAAAAACTCTGTCTGACTTTTCCTCTTCGATGTCTTTCCCTCCTCCAGGTTTTTCTGCTTGTGTTTCTTCCAGTTTTTCATTGTTTATTGTGACTTCTTTTCTGTAATGTATGTGCACTGGGTTAAAAGAATCCAATTGGTTTTAACCATTTACCACACAATCCGAACAACCCTAAGGAAGAAGCCTTCTGAAAACATTGTGGGAAAAAGAAAAAAATGCTGGTGAGTTAACCAGCATTTTTTTCCTTTTCCCACCATGTTTCCTATATTTCTCAAAACAAAAAATGATTATCCTCTTCTTGAGAAATGTAACTTTTAATTATAATAATGTAGTTTTTGTACACGAGCTTTCGGCGGTACAACCGCTTTCTTCTAGTGTGATCCTGTGATACAAAGCCTGCATTAATGTTCAGTTGTTGTACCGCCGAAAGCTCGTGTACATTATTATAATTAAAAGTTACATTTCTCAAAAACAGATATCAATTCTTAGGTCACATTTTATTTGATTGTCTGCAAAAGCTTTCAATTTGGACAAGTCTGAAATTCTGCCATTTAGTAAAGAGTTAAGAACCTTTACATCGATTGATTGATTTGATGATCTTTTCAACTGCTTTCAACATTATTTAAATCATACCATAGCAACAACTCCCTTATTCATAGTTCTCTTGAGTCTCATCAATACAAGGCCAGGGCTCTGAAGTGTCTTACCCAAGGACACTAGTTCGAAAAATACAGTGCTGCGTAAGTAAAGCTTACAATGTTTTCTTCTCTTCCTAAAACGGTTTTCAAATTTTCAGACACATTAATGTTGTTGTCTGCAAATATTTCAATTTGGACCAGCAAAAAACATTTTCGTTTTGGTAAAGATTTCAAACTTGGAGTGTATGGCACATTTGCTATAACTGTCCTTTTTGCTGGATGTTGCGACTTATTGTGTGACGCATTTGTCATAACTGTCCTGTTTGCTGGACGTTGCGACTTATTGTGTGACGCATTTGTCATAACTGTCCTGTTTGCTGGACGTTGCGACTAATTATATGACGCATTTGTCATAACTGTCCTGTTTGCTGGATGTTGCGACTTGGTGTATGACACATTTGTCATAACTGTTCTGTTTGCTGGATGTTGCAACATAAAACAGTTCCACTTACTTTGGCTCCAAGGTAATGATATCTTCACAAGTACTCAATCGTTTTATGTTTTTCAATGATGCCGGCGTTTTTTTCACTTCCTGTTTGGCAGATGGGATTGATTCAACGCTTGCTGACATTTGTTGTGACATCATAGCCTTGTAGGTGGTAATTGTGGGGGCCTGGTTAAGGGCTCCATCCTGAATTAAATATAATAATATGTTGGCTATGTGCTGACAAAAGGGGTTTAACTCTTTACCACACAATCCCGACTTTTCACAACCCTGAGAAATAAGCTTTTCGAAAACATTGTTGAAAAAGGAGAAAATGCTGATAACCAGCATTTTCTCCTTTTCCCGCAATATTTCTAGTAAATTTTCTACCCTTCCCATAACAAATTTCAATTTTTCAGTCACCTTTATTGTGTCGTCTGCAAATGCTTTCAATTTGGGCCAGTCTAAAATTTTGTCCTGTGGTAAAGAGTTAACATTACACCTACTGCATAGCTTGATCTTTCAGATACACAATTCCATAGTTAACTCATTACCAAACGACAAGATTTTAGGTTTGTCCAAATCGAAAGTATTTGCAGACGACAAAATTAAAGTAACTGAAAATTTGAAATTTGTTTTGTGAAGGGTAGAAAACATTGTGGGAAAAGGAGAAAATACTGTTTACCAGCATTTTCTCCTTTTCCCAAAATGTTTTCTAAAGGCTTCTTTCTCAGGGGTGTCAAAGTAGGGATTGTGTGGTAATGGGGTAAATGTGACCTGTCACATGAAAATGGACTATCTGGGAGTTCCTTACATCAATTAGTTGAAAACAGATCAAAGATAGTTCAGGTCAATTTAAGTTGATAATTCAAAAATGATTGCACAGGAAGGCGGATTGACCATCATACAGAAAACATCATAAAAGCGAAAAGTGTTGATCCTGGTCAGCCTGGACATCCACCCAGTCTCACCAGGGTCTACACTTTTCGCAGTTCCCAGACGATGTTTTTCGCATGATGGGTCACATATTCTTCCAACAAAGAAGTTTCGGAATTACCATAATTTGAATGATAACTTGCCTTTTAATTCATTTAGCAGCTTTGATCATTTATGAATTTATGTCATCTAAATACCATTTAACCCATTACCACACAATCCCTACTTTTGACGCCCCTGAGAAAGAAGCCTTTTGAAAACATTGTGGGAAAAGGAGAAAATGCTGGTAACCAGCATTTTCTCCTTTTCCCACAATGTTTTCTACCCTTCCAAGAACAAATTTCAATTTTTCAGTCGCCTTTATTTTGTCGTCTGCAAATGCTTTCAATTCGAACCAGTCTACAATTTTGTCATGTGGTAATGGGTTACTTCATTTAGCAGCTTTGATCATTTATGACTTTATATCATTTAAATACCATTCAAGCTAAATTAACCCTTTACCACACGAGTTTTCAGGTCGCAGGGAAGAAGTGTCATGCACTGTAAATGGAAGCAGAGACACCAGTGTTTTTTTTTTCCCACAATGGTTTCTTTACTCTATTATAGTTCAGTTTCATGATATGACTTGAAATTGTACTCTGCAACTGCTTACTATTTGGACAAGTGGTTGGTTGGTTGTGTTGGGGTTTAACACCACTTTAACAGCTAAGGTCATATCATGGTGGTCGCTGACGCACATGTGTTTCCTGGCTTTCTCACACCAGTACTATCACAACTTTCTTTCCAAAGCCACCGACTACTTTTCTCACTTGCTTCAGCAGAGGTGAGAGGCGAAAATATGCCGGAAAGAAAGTTCGCCTCAACCGGGTATCGAACTCACAACCACCAGGTCATGAGTCCGACACGCTCACCACTGAGCCATCCGGGCGGGCTATTGGACAAGTGGACTTCTTGGTTGTGAGGTGAAGAGTTATGAGATACCATAGACTCTCTATTTAACTCATTACCAAACGACAAAATTTTTGGTTTGTCCAAATCGAAAGCATTTGCAGACGACAAAATAAAAGGGACTGAAAATTTGAAATTCGTTCTGTGAAGGGTAGAAAACATTGTGGGAAAAGCAGAAAATGCAATGTTTTCTAAAGGCTTCTTTCTCAAGGTCGTCAAAAGTAGGGATTGTTTGGTAAAGAGTTAAAGCCCCTCGAGTCTTTACATCATGACAAAATTTTAGACCTACTTCAAATTGAAAGTATTTGCAGATGACAATTTCATAGTGGCTCACATGACACAATAGGTCTTTAATAGGGTAGAAAATTGTGGAAAAGGGAGAAAATACTGGATACCAGCATTTTCTCCTTTTCCAACAATGTTTTCAAAAGGCTTCTTCCTCCGGTCGTTAACAGTTACCAGCATTTTCTCCTTTTCCCACAATGTTTTCAAAAGGCTTCTTCTTCTGGTCCTCAGTAGCCGTCACTGTCTGGTAGAGGGCTAACCTGCCTTTCTTTTTTTTCCACATTGTTTTCTACCATAACAAGGAAAATTATAATCTTTTGAATAACATTCAATTTTCTATCTTCAACGTACTGCTTTCAATTTGGACAAATCTAAAATTTTGTCATTTGGTAACAAGATTGATTGTTATGAAAAGAAAACAAATTGTCTTAAATCATATGAAGAACATGAAAGAAAAAAGATGCAATTATATCCTAAAAGCAGTTATAGCTAAGTAAGGATAAAATGTAATAAACCCTTTTTACTGTAGCAGTTCAAAAAAGAAATACATGTATTTGTAATGATTAAACCAAAAATTACAGCAGAGAGTAAAAAGCAAAGGTTCCCTAACTATGGTACTACATAAAATACAAAGTTAGGCAAAATATCTAGCAAGCCCTATGTACAATCCTGCATTTTTCAAAGTCCAAGAGATTATTAAACAGTACATCTTCGCAAGCCAAGGCTGACGATTCACTACGCTACTCTACCCTTTGCGGATCGAGCTTGACTTTTACATTCACCTGATGCGCTTTTTCATTGGATGCAGCCAGCTCTAGCTGCAACTAATGAAATCGCTTGTAGCATTTCGTTTTTGATAAAACTAGAACAAGGCCGCTACCTTTCGAATAGAAGGTAATCATGGAAACCCACGTGGATGTCTGCTTATGGCTACCTGTGTATTCGTAAGCAGTTTGTAAAAGGATATTTCATTTACTTTCAGAAATATGATGTAAAGGGGGGTAATAACCAGCATCCAATAGAGGGCGCATTGCAGAAATCTCGAAATTGGGCTCAATCAGCCAAGGTAAGATCCACGTAGTGATGATAAACTTGGCTCTCGAAGATGTAAACAGTAAAGCTATCAAGCATCCTAGTTGTGTTTCCAGACACCTATCCATGCTTTCCTGGGGCTTCTTTCATCAGTACTTTACACAATATTCTAGCCCAGTCACTGACTGCTTTCCCATATAACCATCATCGAAAAAATAACTGTGCTACCAAGGCTTGGCTGTGTATAGGACAGTTTCCAAAGTACTATTGCATTGAAATATTAGGGCAGAGGCAGGCATGTAAATAGGACTGATAAATTTGGTCTACATTTACCTGAGGTCTGACAGCAATGGAGGGGATAATTTTAGGATCGTTGACAACTTGTCTGTCCTGTAGGGTAAAAGCAAAACAACACAAACAAAACAAACAATAAACTGTGAAGGAAAAGCAGAAAACAACACCAAATCAAATTAAGAACTGTATCTAAATTAATCTTTACCACATGACAAAAATTTAGACTCGACCAAATTGAACATGTTACTGACAATAAAATAATTGATGCTCTAGGGCAACCTCATTGACCCAGTTTCGATTCATATAATAAACGACTCTGGGTTATTTGGCTGGCGGTTTCCTCATTCTCGTGGATTATTCATGAAACATTTTGATTGGTAATCTCAGTTTTTCTTTGAGAAAATTTAAACTATTTTTATCACAAATATGCTGTCATTTCTATTTTTAGTAACTGATGAAATGAAACTGCTCTCCCTACAAGAGAGAATGAATATGATCTTTTGATTGGCTATTAGGATACTTTCGAACCATATGAATACTCATAAGAAATGATGATTTGCTAGTCAGTTTTCCCGGGGGTAATGCATGGAGAGTAATGTAATGCTTAAATCTGGGTTCTGAGGATAGCTCTAGGGATGACTTTATCAATAATTGGGAAGGGAACCAAATAAATCCCACATATGAGCCTCATTTTGTACATAGGCGTAACTTCTATCACGCACACCACGCATGTGCGTGATGTCAAAAAATCGAGAATAGGTCGTACGTTGCCTCTTTTAACATATTTTTCAGTTTGGACTTTTTCTAAATCAGCCAAGGTCAGAAATATCTTGATTTTACGGCTCTGATTCCATTCGGCTGATTCCGAATTGCTCTCTTCACCTGCCTTAAAAATGGTCAACTTAGGCATGCGTATAAGTTACTTTTTCCTGGTTACGCCTATGTTCAACTGGCATGTATGTAAAACTTTGCCATTTGGTAAAGATTTAGATCATAATGTGGCCTTCAGAGCACTTACAACATTAAGGTTTGTTTCACATGACAACATAACAAAGATGACTGATGAAGCAGCAGAGTCATTTTATCCTTAGAGAAGTCATTAAGTCTCATGTATAGGACATAAAATACAAAAAAAAAGGATGCATCTATACCAAATAACAAAGTTTTAGACTTGTCCAAATTGAAAGCATTTGCATATGACAATTTCGATGTGGCTCAATAATGTGATTTATTGTTTGATAGGATAGAAAACCTTGTGGGAAAAGGAGAAAATGCTGGTTACCAGCATTTTCTTGTTTTCCCACAATGTTTTCTACAGGCTTCTTTCTCAGGGTTGTCAAAAGTAGGGATTGTGTGGTGATTGGTTAACTCTTCAACAGACAGCAAAATCTTATCAAAAATGTTTGCAGACAATGAATATATTATGGCTAAAATGATGCTATTTGTCTTTAGAAAATTAATACTGTGTAAAAATCAGTTGTACGGTGTCTGTTTTTGGAAAATCAATAAAATGTGTTCCTAAAATAGCATTTGTCTTTGGAAAACAATAAAATGTGTCGGAACTAACAACATTTCATCCAATATCAATTAAGATGAGCCAATTACCATTTGTCACATCACAAACACATTCTATAACAATTTTTGCTTACAATGGTTCTGTTTGTTTTTCATTCTTTAGAACAAATATTATAGTCTTGTGTATGTTCCACAACATATTACTACAGAAATATTTTGGTGGAAAATCTCAAGTTTTAAATTGACAATCATGTATAAATTATCATATTACATAAAACGATTTTTTACATGAAGCCCCCTTTTTCCGTGACGCAGCCTGAAATTGAGAAACCGGAAGAGAGGTACCTGGGCAACATTCCAACAAGTTCAGATTTGAAATTTCACAAAGTTTTGAGCACAGATGTAGGAGATACAAATGAAAAACAATTTTTTCCATGAAGTCCCCTTTTTCCGTGATGCAGCCTCAAATTGAGAAACCAGGAAAAGAGGTATTTGCACATTAATAATTCATAGATTGAAAATAATAAGGGCACATGTTGAAACTTGTAAAACAAGATATAACCATGAAGTTTGTTACGGGAGACCACTCCTTCCTGCATGGCATACTCCCGACTTAAATACAATACCTGGCTACTGCGTCAGGGAGATATCTCTTTGGCTCAGTGGTTAGGGTATTGGCTTTGCGTCCGGGAGTTCGGAGTTCGAATCCCGCTCCGATCCTTATTTCTGCCATGCATTTATTCATTTGTTTCTTTGTTACGGACTTCGTTCGTAAGATGGGGGCTCGTCCGGGATTGGCCATTGAGCCATTAATCCCATTTGTTGTCCAAAATCGGACTTCCTGCCTAATAAGGCTTCGAGTCATCAATAAATGATGACTTTAAGAGGGGGTGTGTTACGGGAGACCACTCCTTCCTGCATGGCATACTCCCGACTTAAATACAATACCTGGCTACTGCGTCAGAGAGATATCTCTTTGGCTCAGTGGTTAGGGTATTGGCTTTGCGTCCGGGAGTTCGGAGTTCGAATCCCGCTCCGATCCTTATTTCTGCCATGCATTTATTCATTTGTTTCTTTGTTACGGACTTCGTTCGTAAGAAGTTTCACGAAATTTTGACAAAAACTGAACGAGATATTAGTAAAAATTGCAATTTTGCATAAAGGCCCCTTTTTCCTTGGCATTTTACAAGAAACCCCCTTTTTCCATGACAGAGGGTCAAATTGAAAAACACAAAGATAAAGAAACAAAGAGCACATGGTGAGACTTTGAAAAAACTATATAACCATGAAGTTTAATGAAATTTTGACCAAAACTGAATGAGACATTAGTAAAAATTGGAATTTTGCAAGAAACCCCCTTTTTCCGTGACAGAACGTCAACTTAAAAAATGCCTAGATTAAAAATAGTAAGGGCACATGCTGAATCTTTCCATAAACAATATAACCATGAAGTTTCGTGAAATTTTAACAAAAACTGAATGAGATATTAGTAAAAAATGCAATTTTGCATTAAGCCCCCTTTTTCCATGACACGGGGTCAAATGGAAAAACCGGGAAATATACGTCGGCGCCTCACCCTAAGGAGTTCATATATGAAGTTTTATCCAATTTGGTCCAGGGGTTGTGGAGAAATGGCTTCAGACGGACGGACAGACGGACGGACGGACGGACAGACGAAACGGCAACTATATGCTCGAAATGGATCTGAGAACATTCCCCATGAAATAATCGAAATACTGTTGTTATAATTCTGTGTCTAGTTATCACCCATACAAGGTTTTGTCTATATATCAACATATTGACCATGACTGTGACCTTCACATTTGAACGATTGACCTCAAAATCCATAGGGATCATCTACATTCTGTGACGCATGTCTGTGCCAAATTTGACTAACCTAGGTCAATTTTATGTCTAGTAATCACCTGGGCATGGTTTGGTCTATATATCAACATGTTGACGGTATCTGTGACCTTGACATTTGACCGATTGACCTCAAAATCAACAGGGATCATATATACACTACAAGATGCACATCTAAAAATTTGACAAACCTAGCTCAATTCTGTGTCTAGTAATCATCCTGACAATGTAAGGTCTACCGAACAACGACATAAGCAAAGCAATATACCTCCACTTTATTGAAGGGGGGCATAAAAATGTTTATTTATGACCATCTATACCATTTATCAAAATAAATGCAAGCAAATTCTTACATTGTTTTAAGTACAAAATATCAAACCTGATATTCATTTTAATTTCTATTACGTTACTTTGTACCATCTTTTGGAATTAACCCTTTACCAAACAATCCCTGGTTTTCACGACCCTGAGACAGAAGCCTTTTGAAAACATTGTGGGAAAAGGAGAAAATGCTGGTAACCAGCATTTTCTCCTTTTCTCACAATGTTTTGTATGCTTCCCAAGACAAATTTCAATTTTTGAGCCATACTTAGATTTTCATCTGCAAATGCTTTCAATTTGGACTGGTCTACAATTTTGTCGTTTGGTAAAGGGTTAATGATGCAAAGTAGGAAATAAGAGGTATTTCTAACACTGCACATTTTTAAAGTAAAATGTGTCTGCATTTCTTTACAGTATCAACATGCACTGTAAATAATCCTTTAACTCATTACCACATGAGAAAATTTTAGACTGGTCCAAATTGAAAGCATTTGCAGACGAAAAAATAAAGGTGACTGAAAAATAGAAATTTGTTCTGGAAAGGGTAGAAAACATTGTGGGAAAAGGAGAAAATGCTGGTTACCAGCATTTTCTCCTTTTCCCACAGTGTTTTCAAAAGGCTTCTTTCTCAGGGGCGTCAAAAGTAGGGATTGAGTAGTAATGGGTTAACCTATTACCAAACGACAATATTTTAGGCTTTAAGCATTTGCAGACGACAAAATAAAAGTGACTGAAAATTTGAAATATTTTGTAAAGGGTGGATAACATTGTAGGAAAAGGAGAAAATGCTGGTTACCAGCATTTTCTCCTTTTCCCACAATGTTTTCTAAAGGCTTCTTTCTCAGGGTCGTCAAAAGTAGGGACTGTGTGGTAATGAGTTAATATTTCCCTGTTATGGAATTCAAAAAACGATTTGATACTGGCAAATTTTAAACAGATTAGGAAATAAGTCATATGCTGTTTTCAAATTTTGACACCAAATCTGATATGTTTCAGCTGAATTACAATTTTCTCTGATACTTTCAGGACATTTTTATAGGATGAATTTCTTTCCTCAAACTTTCTACATTATATAGCTTACTAGGGAGAAAATGTAACATAATTAAAACATGTTTTTTTTGTCCTGTAGAAATGTTATGTACACATTTGAATTGCACACTGAAACTACAAAACATCTATGGTAAGTCCAATAGTTCACGTTCATAGAAAAAGAAATTTATACACTCTCATGATTTTGAAATAGTGGCTGAACTGTAATGTGATTGGCTCAACTCAACTGTTTTTAGACAATTTGGCTTTGGAAAACCAGAACTCTAAGACTGAAATGGTGGCATTTGTCTTTGAAGTCAGTAAAATCCGAAACAAACCATGACAATTCTCTTTGGAAAATAAATTAGCTGTCTGACATTATGGCAGTTTTCTTTAGATTTTGATTTCGAAATTGAAAATATCAATTATATATTCTATGCTAAAATCCTATGTTTTGGGGTACTCAGTAGAATCGTGCCATGGAGACGATTCAAATGAGTACCCATACCATAGAGTTTGGAAGAGAATAATGGAGTTAGACTACCATCACTCCCTCTTATCTGGAGCTCTGAAAAAAATAAAATAAAAGAAGCAAAGGGAGGACAATATAAAAATGTTTATGTATTTTACGGCATATACGCTTATTCCAAATCTAACCTATTACCAAACAATCCCTGGCTTAACGACCCTGAGATGGAAGCCTTTTGAAAACATAGTGCAAAAGGAGAAAATGCTGGTAACCAGCATTTTCTCCTTTTCCCACAACGTTTTCTACCCTGCTGGAAAACATGTTTTTTTATTTTCAATTTTTGAGTTCCGTTTATTTTGTCGTCTGCAAGTGCTTTCAATTTGGACCAGTCTAAAAATTTTTTGTTTGGTAAAGAGTTAAAAAAGAAATTATAGCACATTTCAGGCAACATAAAAAAGAAATACTACCGTTAACACCTTCAAATTTGCAAAACAACGATAACAGAAGAACCTTCAATAGGTGCCTTGCATCAGAATACTACATTTTCTAATGTTGTGATTTACGTAATAGAGAAATCTATAGATAGAGACCTTGAAATATGAACATTGACAAGAAAATGCTTTTAATTTTACAAAAAAATATACACGGTATTGTTTTTTTGCAATTTTTTTGCATTCATTTCTAATTGTTAAAATCTAAAAACACAATAAACGTGGAAGTGTCATCCAAAGAGAACCATGCTCTGTGAAAATGGGGTTTGATATCTCTGTAAGAAGTTTCAACCTAGATCAGCCTGCTCACATTGACCTAGGTCTAAACCTTTTACTATTGGTCAATTTTCTGTATGTAAAAGGATCTGTTTACCTTATGATTCAGTGGGTTTGCAAACAAAATGGGTTTACGGACTCATAATCATATAATGAGGTACTTGGTATAATGTCTTAACACTTAATCCATAGATACTCGATTCTACGCATTACTTGTAGGAGCCTTTGAAAAACATTGTGGCAAAAGGTGAAATTGCTCATGACGAGCAATTTCACCTTTTGCCACAATGTTTTCTATGCTATGAAAAGGTGTCCTATACTTATGAGAAACGGCTTCATCCATGCTGTTATTTAGGGTCAATTAGAGATACTATAGAAATACCTTATCGGGTAAAGGGTTAACCAAACGATAAAATGACTGGGCCATAATGAAAGCCTTTGCAGACGACAAAAAAATGTGACCAAAGAATTGAAATTTGTTTCAGGTTTGGAAGAAAACATTGTGAGAAAAAGAGAAAATGCTGGTTACCAGCATTTTCTCCTTTTCCTTCTATGTTTTAAAAACGCTTCTTTCACACTGGTGTTAAAAGTTGGGATTATGTGGTAAGGGGTTAACACATTATCACTTGATCCCTACTTTTGTCGACACTGAGAAAGAAACCTTTAAAAAACACTGTGGCAAAAGGAGAAAATGCTGGTAACTATCATTTTCTCCATTTCCCATAATGTTTCTACTTGTCGCAAATCAAATTTCGATTTTTTTTTAAAATTTATTTTGTCGTCTGCAAATACCTTCAATTTGGAACAGTCCAAAATTTTGTTTTCTGGTAACGATATAAATCCCTTTTATCAGATTACTGTTCAACTATCGTACTGCATCAAAGACTACAGATGTCACAATTAGTAAACTTTACGTCCCTGTCCATTGTTTGTATAGACAATTGATATCATGCTTTATATACATGTACAATAATGTCAAAGTTCAGGGAACAACTAATTTCATCAAATTAAAATTAAGGCTTATAAGACTTCAAAACTGCAAGAGCAGACAGTGACACAAATATATCTGTGATCAAGTGGTTTTTTTCCATGTTTGTGTTTTACACCATTTTCAACAAAATTTCAGCTATATCATGGCTACCAGTGAGCCAGTTCCTGTGTCCTTGAAGTACTTTCTCAATGTTTTTCATACAACCGTCTTTAAAAGTTGCTCCCTGGTTTCCCTTAGAAACCTTAGAAACAATGGCAAAACAGTGTTTAGCCATGAGAAGGGAATGAATCCTGTTGCAAAGACAATCACCAATCCTACGAGAAAACTGGGCTGACCTGGGAAATGGAGCCATCACCCTGAGGGATTCAAACCCTTCTGATTTAGCTTCCTGGTTGTACATTTACAAAGAAGAAAAGACACAAAAACTGGACAAGGGGCACACAGTGTGAGTGATGAAGAAGTCCAAACATAACTTCTTTTGATGGGCATGAAGAAAAAATGTTTATGAAAATTCAATGATTTTGGGGATAAAAAGTGATGAAACTAAAGTAGAATACATAGAGAATCTAACATGAGTTGGTTTTTGAGATAAAACTTTATTAAATGAGTCTACAAAAATGTTATTATGCAAGCCTTTGGTGCGCTTAACCCTTTCCCAAACAAGCCCTGGTTTTTACGTGTCTGCAGTAAAAGTCTTTTGAAAACACTGTGGGAAAAGGAGAAATTGCTCGTAACGAGCAATTTCTCCTTTTCCCACAGTGTTTTCTACCCTTTTTGAGAACTTTCTGGCATTTTCTCCAAATCTAAAATTGTCGTCTGCAAACTCTTTTGGTTTGGAAGAGTCCAAAATTTGTCGTTTGGGAAAGGGTTAAAACATTTTTTGTGGATGAGTTTAATAAATTATTACCTCAAAAACTAACAAGTGTTGGATTCTTTTTAACATATTACTGATTAACAAGAATTATATTCCAAAATGTGTTAAACCAGAGGCATACATAAATCATGTGTAGTGAAATTTACATGAAGCCTGTGCACTTACTTTGACGGGTACTTTACGAACGCAAATAGTTCCAAAGAAACTTGCATAATATTGATTTTTGTTTGAGTCTAACAGTGATTAATTTAAAAACTTTATCATGAAAAGAACTTTGACCGCTAATTTCCTTCAGAAACCTAGGTTAGCAGTTTTTTAGAAATGAAATGTGTAATTATAGAGTGTTGACCAAATACAACACTATTTTTTTCAACTCGTTACCAAATGGAAATATTTTAGACTGGTCCAAATTGAAAGCATTTGCAGACGACAAAATAAAAGTGACCGAAAATTTGAAATTTGTTTTGTGAAGGGTAGAAAACATTGTGGGAAAAGGAGAAAATGCTGGTTATCAGTATTTTCTCCTGTTCCCACAGTGTTTTCTAAGGGCTTCTCTCTCAGGGGCGTCAAAAGTAGGGATTGTGTGGTAATGGGTTAATTCACACATGTGTGAGACAAGAAAATTCGTAATGGCTGTATCACACTGAAAACAATGTGATAAAAGGTTGTCTCTACAAATTGCCCGGTACTCACTTTCATTGAGATCAAGATTGGTTCCCTGTTCTGTCCACTGATCCACTCATCAGCTGTAAGGGATGGGATTGCACTCGCAGTTGGAGGATAAATGTCATCATGAAACACACTGGACTGTAAAAGATACAAAACTGACCTTTAACCCATTACCACACAATGCCGATTTTTGACGCTCCTGGAAAAGAAGCCTATTGATAACATTGTGGGAAAAGGAGACAAATAGGTTAAAAACAGTTTGTATTTTATCTTTAACTCATTACCACACTATGACGACTTTCGATGACCCAGAGGAATAAGCCTTTAGAAAACATTGTGGGAAAAGGAGAAAATGCTGGTAACCAGCATTTTCTCCTTTTCCCACGATGCTTTTCTAACCTTCACAAAACAAATTTCAAATTTCCAGTCGCTTTTCTTTTGTCATCTGCAAATGCTTTCGATTTGGACAAGTCTTAAATATTGTCGTTTAGTAAAGAGTTAACCCTTTCCCAAAGAATCCCTGATTTACGAACCTGAGATAGAAGCCTTTAGAAAACATGGTGGGAAAAGGAGAAAATGCTGGTAACCAGTTTGGTAAAGGGTTAAACGGGCAGTAAAGACAAGGACTGTCGTAAATGGTGCATTAAATCATTACCAAACAACATTATTTTAGGCTTGTCTAAATTGAAAGCATCTGCAGATGACAAAATAAAAGTGACTGAAAATTTGAAAATTGTTCTGCAAAGGGTAGAAAACGCCAAAATTTTAGAGATTGGTAGGTCCAAATTGAAAGTGCTTGCAGACAACAAAATAAGCGCAAGTCAAAAATTGAAATTTGTTTAACTCTTTACCACACGAGAAAATTTTAGACTGGTTGAAATCGAAAGCATTTGCAGATGACAAAATAAAGGGGACTAAAAAAGAGAAATTTGTTCTGGGAAGGGTAGAAAACACTGTGGGAAAAGGTGAAAATGCTGGTTACCAGCATTTTCTCCTTTTCCCATAGTGTTTTCAAAAGGCTTCTTTCTCAGGGGTGTCAAAAGTAGGGATTGTGTGGTAATGGGTTAAAGCAGGGTAGAAATGACAAATTTTTAGCCTGGTCCAAAATGAAAACACTTATAGATGACAAAATAAACGTAACTCAAAAATTGAAATTTTTTTCCAGCAGGATAGAAAAACATTGAGGGCTGGTCACCAGCATTTTCTCCTTTTCCAACAATGTTTTCAAAGGGCCTATATTTCAGGGTCGTAAAAAGCAGGGATTGTTTAGTAAAGGGTTGAATTGCTAAAGAAGGCAGCTTTAGGAAACTTTGTGAAAAAGAAGGAAATGCTCTTAACCAGCTTTTTCTCCTTTTCCCATCATGTTTCCTACCTTGTTTTGTCTACAATAAGTTTTTAATTTTGCAATATTAGAGAGAAAACCATCACTTTCCCATGCCATCTTTGAACAGCTTGAATGCTGGTTTAACCTCTTTACAAAAAAAGAAAATTTTAGACTTACTCCTATTGAAAGCATTTGCAGACGACAAAATAAACATGATTCAAAAATTGAACATTGTGGGACAAGGAGAAAATGCTGGTTACCAGCAGTTTCTCCTTTTCCCACAATGTTTTCAAAAGGCCTCTTTCTCAAGATTGTTAATTGTGTGGTAAAGGGTTAAAACCTGAATACATTAGAAAACATTGTGACAAACAGGAACATTTCTCTATGGTTTGAAGTCTTTAATGAACCAACCAGTCTAAAGTGATTACTTACTTTTCTGGGTACTATCATTGAAACTGGTTCTAAAAAGTTTCTTGCAGCATGCAGTTTATAAA
The DNA here is from genome assembly GCA_943736015.1 of Tridacna crocea. NCBI lineage: Eukaryota > Metazoa > Mollusca > Bivalvia > Cardiida > Cardiidae > Tridacna > Tridacna crocea. The sequence goes on along the minus strand of OX031057.1, from coordinate 12,338,460 downwards.
ACCTAGCTATCTCACATTTCTCTGGATTGCAACCTCTTTTTGGCATCATCCCTGAAATCAACCAATCAAAAGTAAATACCAGATGACCATGTGTATCTCACCCTAGTTGGCAGGTTTGCCTTTATACCACTCAATAAAATCTCGATTAACGTAGGACCCATAATGGAAAACGGCTATTTTCACAATATTAACATATTATCCTAGAAAATTTGCTAAGATTAAAAATGAACATTATTGTTCTATTTTCACCAAGCCACTTTTCCCTTTTTGTCCTTTTTAGAATTATCATTTTTAAATCTAAAACCACTATATTCTCGTCACAAAGGGGGATAATATTTACCTCCCTTTTCTGGAATTTAGCAAAAGTATCAACAAATAATTTCAAGATAGACACCAAAGGAATTCCTGGTCAGTTAAAAATATTCAAAAATATTATATTTGTATAAGTCTGTATTTATCCACTATCAAGAAATTTTATGCCATACTGCACTAGAAGTATTACAGGTCTAATACCTTAACTCTTTACCACACAATCCCTACTTTTAACGACTCAGAACAATAAGGCTTTGGAAAACATTGTGGGAAAAGGAGAAAATGCTGGTAACCAGCATTTTCTCCTTTTCCCACAATGTTTCCTACCCTGTCAAAGGCAACAATCATACTTTTAGCAACATTTTATAAGTTGTTTGCATGTGCTTTCAAATTGGATGAGTCAAAACGTCTGTTGTGTGGTAAAGAGTTAAGTCCAAATTCAAGGCAATAGTAAACAACAAATCAAATGCAGCTCACACGGCAGATTTCTCCTTTACCTCATTACCACACAATCCCTAGTTTTAACGACCCTAAGAAAGAAGCCTTTGGAAAACGAGGGAAAAGGAGAAAATGCTAGTAACCAGCATTTTCTCCTTTCCCCACAATGTTCTCTACCTATCAAAGACATAAATCAAAATTTCAGCTACATCTATTTTGTTGTCTATAAATGCTTTCAATTTAGTTCAGTCAAAAATTTTATCGTTTGGTTAACCCATTACTACACAATTTCTACTTTTGACAGTCCTGAGGAAGAAGCGTTTAAAAAAACCAACATTTTCTCCTTTTCCCACAATGTTTTTCTACCATCCTATAACGACTTTCAGTTCTTTAGTCATATTCATTTTGTTGTCTGCAAATGCTTTTATAATTTGGACCAGTCTACAATTTTGTTGTTTGGTAAAAAGTTAAAACAGCATTTAACATCAAACATACCAAATCAAACCATGTGATATAGGTAAAAACTTGGTTTGTATTTGAAATGACTCACCGAACCCTCGCTGTGGAGACGAAGATATGTACGAATTTAGCATATGTATGTACGGCTTCTCTTCTGATATCTCGTAATAAACTATGTTACCATCACCCTGAAAATATACTTAACCTTGTACAAAACAAAGCCATGCTTTCATATAGCTGACAGAGAAGGCTTTAAAAAACACATTGCAGGAAAAAGAGAAAAATGCTGGAAACCAGCAATAACTCCTTTTCCCATAATCTTTTCTACCTATTAGAAAAAAGCTTAACCCATTACCACACAATCCCTACTTTTGACACCCCTGAATAAGAAGCCTTTTGAAAGCACTGTGGGAAAAGGAGAAAATGCTGGTAACCAGCATTTTCTCCTTTTCCCACAGTGTTTTCTACCCTTCCCAGAACAAATTTCAATTTTTCAGTCACCTTTATTTTGTCGTATGCAATTGTTTTCAATTTAGACTAGTCTAAAATTTTCTCGTGTGGTAAAGAGTTCATCAAATGTGCAATTCATCTGAAATTGCTCTCATTACGGATAAGGCTTTACAACAAGGTTGCCATTTACCTGTACCTCTAGCTACTGAAAATACTGTGAAAGAAGGAAAAGTGCTGGTAATGAAGATGTTTTCTACACTTCTCAGAACAAATTCAACCTTTTGAGTCACATTTCCTTTATCAACTGCAAATGCTTTCAATGCATACCAAAGTAAAATTTTGTTATTTGATATAGAGTTAACTCTTTACCAAATGACAAGTTTTTAGACTAGTCAAAATTGAAAGTATTTGCAGACAAACAATAAATACGACTTAAAAGTTAAAATTTGTTATTGGTTTTCAAAAGCCTTCTTTTCCAAGGTCATTAAAAGTTGTGTTTTCTACCCTGTCAAAGAAAAGTCATTTCATATGAACTGCTATCTACAAATGCTTTTAACCCTTTCCCAAATGACAAACTTTTGGACTAGACTAAATTGAAAGCATTTGCAGACGACAATTCAACCTTTGCTGAAAAGATGATTTCTGTGTATGATAGGGTAGAAAACATTGTGGAAAAAGGAGAAAATGCTGGTTACCAGCACTTTCTCGTTTTCCCACAATGTTTTCAAAAGGCTACTATTCCAGACACGTAAAAACCAGGGATTGTTTGGGAAAGGGTTAATTTCCACAGATCAGGTGGTAAAGGGTCAAGTCCTTTAACTCTTTACCACACAATCCTGACTTTTAATGACCCTGAAGGAGATGGCTTTTGAAAACATTGTGGAAAAGGACAAAATGCTGCTAACCAGCGTTTTCTCCATTTCCCACAATGTTTCCTACCCTATCAAAGACACAAAAAATAATTTGAAGTGAAGTACCTGGAGCCTGGCCCATGAAACCCAAAACTAACTTGTTGGGGATATAACAAACTCACCTTTCCTGCTGTAAACACTATTCTTGTATCATGATCATAGTAGGGAAGAAGGATGCCATTAGAATTGTCAACAGACCGCCGCCATAAACTGTTCTGCATATTTCTCTGCAAATGAAATTGAGTCATTTATTTGTTGTTTTTTTTTTTCCAGAAAAAAAGAAAGATAGCATTTGAAAACATATTGGGAAATGAAGAAAATGCTGGGACCCAGTACTTTTCCTTTTCCCACAATGTTTTTTAACACTTTAAAAGGCAAATCAAATTAGCTAAGCCACAATTGATTTCTTGTCTGCAAAATGCAATTGTGAAACTTTTCAAACTACTCATCCTCTACCAAACAAATGAAATGAAACTGAGGATGGATGCTTTTGAAAACCAGGTAGGGAAAGTGGAAAGTGCTGATAACTAACATTTTCTTCTTTTTTTAAAATGTTTTTTATCCTGCCAAAAACAGATTTCAATTTTTCAATCACATCTAATGTGTTGTCTGCAAATGCTATCAATTTGGACAAGTCTGAAGTTTTGTCCTTTGGCAAAGAGTTAACTCCTTGCCAAACAACAAATTTTTAGACTTGTCCAAATGAAAATCACTTGCAGACGACAATACAAATATGGCTCAAAAATTGAAATTTAATTTTGGAAGGGTAGAAAGAGTTGTGGGAAAATGGAGAAATTGCTGGTTATCAGCATTTTCTCCTTACCTACAATGTTTTCAAAGGGCTTCTTTCTCAGGGTCGTTAGAAGTCGGGATTGTGTGGTAAAGAGTTAATCATTTATGGACCAACAACATTTAATATTTGTCTAACTTGAAGCATCAGCAGATAAACAATCGATTTCTATTCAAACTAGAGCTATCACTTAACATGATCATACCCCCCCACCAGCTTCTTGTCACAAAACTGCTGTATGTCACATTAATTAAGAATGGTTTAGTACCAAAGTATGGAGTCCCCCATTGGCTCCATGTCAAGAAATAACTTTTTGTCCCAGAAATGCACAATGCCTTTGTTCAAAAAGTTAAAAAACTATTAAACAGCCAATAAATATTGAAGCACAATAAAGAAACGTTGGAAAGGAACTTTAAATGGGGTCCTCGTTCATTCCCCTTATGACACAGTGCAATCTGCTCACCAAGATTTTTTTTGATGAATTCTATGGGTAACTGCTTTTAAACAGATATCACTTTACCAGTATAACAGAATAATTCCTGAGAAAAAGAGTGGACAATAAAATTTATTTATCAGCAGTCTCTCCCTCTATAAGATATCCGAAATGGGCTCAAACATTGGCCTTTCCAACTTTATGATCTCAAAATTAGCAGCCAACACAGACAACATAAACATGTTTAAAGTTGGGCTTGATTAGTACAAACAAAAAAGTCATGCAAAATTTATCATGGACAATAATGACATTGCCTATCATTTGTGGATTATTCCAGCTATTGAGTATGTAAATATGGTGATTAACTCAAATGCAAGACAATGGTTAACACATGTGAAAAAGATAAGAGAACTTTTTAATGTCTTGTCGAGCATATGGAATTGCGTATACTAAAGACTGAAATCGAGCATGCCTTATAGGAATAATGAAAGTATTCAGCGTTGAATCATTTTTTATTCACTATTTTATTCTTTATAAAAGAACTCCAATCAAACAGCAGATTAGATCAAGCTTACAACCTAACATTAATTTCATGACATTGTATTGACTGTCGAAACTATCGATTGTTGAACAAACTTTCGGCGATTGTTATCGACGCTGGACATTGATGAATTGCTATCGGGACAGTCACAATCGCAATACATTGATGTATCGTTATATCCCCACCACAAATTGTTTCTTTCCCCATGTTTCCAAAAGACTTTTTCCTCAGGTGGTTAAATTTCAGCATTGTTTAGTACAGGGTAAAAGTAGAATAATATTGGATTTTGACCCAAATGATGAGTGGGTGGGGAGTGGGGGCTTGCCTGATGATAATGAAGATGTAGGAAACAATAACACTACAACAATATTTTGATGTTTTCATTGAAAAACAACCTTGATAGATCTATATATTGCCATCCAAAGTTTTCCTTTACTTACAATATCCCATATTCCGACCTCCCTGTTTCCACTGTTGCCAAAGCCTGTACAGAATATTTTTCCTGTATCCCCCAACATCACACTTTTACTGGGTCTGACTAAACTAAATATATCCCTAGATTCCTGAAACAGACAGAGACACATTGACATCAATATCAAAGCTTTACCACACAAACAAAAAATTAGACTGGTCCAATTTGAAAGCATTTGCAGACAAGAAAATAAATGTGACTGAGAAATTAAAATTTGGTTTGGGAACGGTAGAAAACACTGAGGGAAAAGGAGAAATTGCTGGTTTCCAGCATTTTATCCTTTTCCCACAGTGTTTTCAAAAGGCTTCTTTCTCAGGGTCATTGAAAGTCAGGAGTGTGTGGTAAAGAGTTAAGATTGATTTGTTTGTGTTCAACTCTTTACAAAATGCAAATATTTTTGACCTGCCCAAATTGACAGCTTTTGTAGACGACAAAATAAGTGTGAAACAAATTGGAATCTGTCTTTAACCCTTTCCCAAACAATTCCTGGTTTTTACGGGTCTAGAATAGCAGCCTTTTGAAAACATTGTGGGAAAAGGAGAAAATGCTGGTTACCAGCATTTTCTCCTTTTCCCACAATGTTTTCTACCCTATCATAGACAGAAATCATCTTTTGAGCAAGAGTTGAATTGTCGTCTGCAAATGCTTTCAATTTGGTCTAGTCCAAAAGTTTGTCGTTTGGGAAAGGGTTAAAGGGTAAAAGACAGTACATGTATAGGCAAATTCTATTATTTCGGTAACATTTTATTTTCGTCTTCCATAAATATCCTCAATTTTGGCAAGTCTGAATTTTTGTTGTTTGGTCAAAGGTTACAGACTGCAGGTGATCGACTGTCTTAACTCATTACCAAACAACAAAATTTTAGGAATGTCCAAATCGAAAGCATTTGCAGATGACAAAATAAAAGTGACTGAAAAATTGGAAGTTTGTCTTGTGAAGGGTAGAAAACATTGTGGGAAAAGGAGAAAATTCTGGTTACCAGCATTTTCTCCTTTTTCCACAATGTTTTCTAAAGGCTTCTTTCTCAGGGGCGTCAAAAATAGGGATTGTGTGGTAATGGGTTAACCCTTTCCCAAATGACAAACTTTTGGACAAGACCAAATTGAAAGCATTTGCAGACGACAATTCAACTCTTGCTGAAAAGATGATTTCTGTCTATGATAGGGTAAAAAAACATTGTGGGAAAAGGAGAAAATGCTGGTTACCAGCATTTTCTCCTTTTCCCACAATGTTTTCAAAAGACTACTACTCCAGACGCGCAAAAACCAGGGATTGTTTGGGAAAGGGTTAAGTTAATTCATTTGTCACTAAATATAGATCAAGATCCTTTGGAAAGTCATTAAGATTTCATCACAAATGTCAGCGTTCAATGACCTGAAAGTATGCCCACGGGTCAGTGAATGCTTCCTTCTGCGCTAAAATATAAGTTTCAGAGCTCCAGACAGAGGGAGTGATTTTGATTTAAAAAATGAACATATTAACCATCGTCCAAAAAGACCCCTATGTTATTGGTATTCATTAGAATTGTCTTATCGAGATGATTCTAATGAGTACCCACAACATAGGGTTTCAAAGGAAAACAAACAATTTCTTTGAACGGATATTCCCCCACTGAAAAAAATTGCTCCAAGTTGGCCATTTTGCATCAAGTCAAAAAAAAAACAATAGAAGATCCTTGGCAGAAAGGGTTATTGTACATAATTATTATGTATTAAATTTCACAAAATTCCGTCCAATTGTATTGGAGCTGCAAAATGCTTTCAATTTGAACAAGTCTAAAATTTTGTTGCTTGACGAAGGGTTAAAAAAGAACTATTTCATACCTGAACACATTTACCTGCCCTTGGATCTACCAGTCGAAGAGTTTTATCTTTGGATGTGGTTGAAAACAGACTTCCATCCCTGTTCCAGGATATTGAAAAAATTACATCTGTATGACAGTCTATAATGTTGACTGGTTCTGCTTGTTCAACATTCCATACTATGCACTGGGGAAAAAAAATCAGAATGACAGCCTGTTTATATGAAATGTTCTATTTATCCATTTAGCCCTTTACCACACTATCCCGAGTTTTAACAACCCTAACAAAGATGACTTTTGAAAACATCATGGGAACAGGAGAAAATGCTGGTTACCAGCATTTTCTCCTTTTCCCACAATGTTTTCTATCCTTCTCAAAAAATTTCAGTTTTGGAGTCACTTTTGTTTTTGTCTGCAAATGCTTTAAATTTGGACTAGTCTAAAAATTTAAAGAATTAAGTCTTAAGTCATTCAGACATGCTGAATTTGAAAGCATTTGCAAATGATAAATTAAGTCCTTCAGACATGTTGAATTTGAAAGCATTTGCAAATGATAAATTAGGTCGTTCAGACATGTTGAATTTGAAAGCATTTGCAAATGATAAATTAGGTCGTTCAGACATGTTGAATTTGAAAGCATTTGCCAGACATGTTGAATTTGAAAGCATTTGCAAATGATAAATTATGATCATGTGATTTAAATGTATTCTGGCAAGATCCAAGTAAAAGAACTTTCCCTTTTATATATGACAACACTTTCAACACAACATCCAAAATGGCTGCATTGGCAGATACGAGACACCCACAAGACAAACATTCTAAGTAGTCTACACAAAAAAAAAATCATAGTTTCCCATGATAGTAGTCATTAAAATGAAAAGAATGGATTGTTTTTTAACTAAATGAGCATAGTTACATGTTTTATCATTTGTTGTCATTCTAAAACGAAATACACAGGCGCGTATTCCTTTCGCTATTCCTAACTTGTCCTAGGTCAATGGAGTATTTCAGAACACTGTGCCGTGTTCTTCAGAACATGTCCTGACTGTTCCAAAGCAATTGAGGTGAAGCCCACCTGCTGAATGGTTGCTAGGTGATACAAGATGGCTGAAAGATGGACAGTTCTTCATGGCCAAACTTGCAATTGTCTTTTTTACAAAATGAACCCCATAAATAGGAGCATTGTAGACTTATCTCTACTCCCTCTCCACAGCTAATCATATCCTCCACTAACACAGCAAAGACAATAGCTTTTGCAACAGCCATCATGGCAATGTACTTTCATTTTGATATGTTTTAAAACAATGTTCCGAACATGCTCCATTTGGAACATACTTCTGGAACAGTGTATGTGTTCTGAAATATTCCTTTCGGCACTTCAGAACACAGAAAATTGTGCCAGAAAATGTGAAAGGAATACATCCAGGGCTAATACAGTTATCCCTTCTAGGGGTGCATTCCTGTCACCTGTTCTGGCACAATGTTCTAGAATACTGTTATGGAATGTTCGAAAGGAATATGCACCCATGTATTTGTTGCCCTCAGTTGGTTAGGTCAAGTAAGCAAACTGTGAAGTGCCAAAATTCACTATTAATAACGTTAACCCTTTGCCAGATGACAAAGTTGTAGCTTTGCCCAAATTGAATGCATCTGCAGACTACAATTTCATTGTAGCTTAAAAGCTGTAATTTTCCTTTGATATTGTAGAAAACGTTGTGGGAAAATGAGAAAATGCTGGTTACCAGCATTTTCTCCTTTTCCCACAATGTTTTCTAAAGGCTTCTTTCTCAGGATCATCAAAAGTAGGGATTGTGTGATAATGGGTTAAATGTTATATCAGTACCTTATAATCAAGACCTGCACTCAGAATTATGTTCTCTGCAGTGGGATGCCACTCTATATATCCTACACGGCGACCATGTCCATGCAAATCTACCTGCCATTCAGACAAATTGGTCTTTAAACCTCCGTCTGGTATTTGCCATACTTTTACCTGCAAAGAGTAAACATTATGATAAACAGAGACTTTCTCATAAACTCTTTACAACATGAAATCAAACCGTTGAGAACGCTGAAGTGGTTTTTGTCAAGGAAGCCATTGTGTGGCATAATTTGAAAGAAAAAGAGAAATATTATTCAAATATTGGCTTGAAAGTCAACCAACAAAACCAATGAATAGCTTTTTGGTTGAAGGGAGAAAAAGTTAGGATTATTTGTGTATTTGTGGTCTCCTTGCATCATTAGGAGGAGTCCAAAGGAACATCCCTTGACAGTATGATGTATGATGGATAGAGAGAGAAACCATGTAAATAATCAAATAAAATTAATTTTGAACCTGAAAACTATGATTTTGAAATATCTTTGGCCTTTAAAATTTAATCCTAACATTACAGTCAAGTATTATGATTCATAAATATTGTAATGACCCAGTTTCTTGTGACACAATTTTTCAGTGATTGTAAATCAGCTGTTTTCAATTGCATAGTGTCTGTTGCAAATATTTTACAGTTTATAAAGTTTTGAAGTTTGCCACCTACTGTCTGCAACCACAAAGTGACTATCTGCAATTTCATGCCTATTTCATCCAGTTTGCAATCTGGTTAACTCCATGTGTATTGTAATGTAGCAGATACAGGTATATTTGTTTTCATTGCCACTCATATTGGAGAGTGAATGCTGGTATATGTATGTGTTTAGTACACTCAGTTGTGACCATTAAACTTTTTTGAAAGTCAAAAGCTGTCAACGCTATTTTAACTTACGATTTCAATTATTAGGCAATTGTAAAATTTGTCTAAATATGACAGTCATGTAATTCATTCATTTCTGAACATTTCAATGGTAATTTTACTGTACTTTTCATTTAAGAAAGTATTGTTTTTGTTGTTTAAATTCATCAACACCTTTGATTTTTTTTATCTGTAAAAATTAAAATAGCGGACATCCATTTCTATCTGTGGCATCTTCCCAGCCGTTTTAAGTTTGGGGATCCCACTCAGATTAATTCTGGGTTCTGGGATTCCCAGAATATTAGCGTGTGGGATGGCCGATCCTGGTGACAAAAACTTATGGTTTTCGGCTGATGGAAATTTTTAGTATATAAGCAGGTCCCTGGAAATGCAAGACAACTTCAGATTTTTCTTTTGTTAGGTAAACCCAAGACTCTTTTGATTTTTTTTTTTTTCATTTTTCTTTTACATTTTGTTTTAAAAGCATTTAAGTTCAAGAGCATAAATATATTTTTTTGTTTTCAATATTTCTTTCTTGAAGAGGGGATATTTTCAGTTTTCATATACGTTTAAATTTAAGCAAATTCTTAGGTTAGATCTTAACTTAACAGTAAGGGCTTAAGTATTCATTAAAGAGTCTTTGTACAGTTGTCATAATACCATATTTTTTTACTGTTTCCTTGATCACTGCCATGGGTAATAATAAATTGTGGAATTCAATATACCAGGAACATGTAGATTTTACACTTAAATTTGAGTCAGCTGTCAATTTATTCTGTTGTACACTTGTATCTAGTCAATGGTTAAATGCCACACTGTTTATAACTATCTTAAGTTTGTTACAGTTTATTTATCCAAAGGATAAAGTTGTTAACTGAGACATGGCTTCTTCTCTTACCTAGACTCCTTGTCATAATTAGGAACTGGCCCTATACCTTAGTTTTTTTCGCAACTATACCAATGCCCAATCAAATGGAGAAGTGCACAATTATGGGATGAACGAGCCTTGGGACAAACATGTTTTGGAACAAAAAAACCCAGGACCAATCCATCAGTAGACAAACTATGTATCATTGCACCAATGGAAGGCTAAGAGCGAGTGAAGCTATTTTCAATCAAAAATTAGTTATTTCCATGATCGATGGCCTCACTCAGTGTATTTTAACATGCCATTTCCAATTACATTCCTGAGTGCTATCAAAAATCAGTTGCCTAGGAAAATTGAGTTAAATTGGGTTTATTTCCTTCGGTTTTGCACAAAATACAATACATGGTCTTAAAAATTCAATATTGAACTCATAGTGATATTGTCTTTGACAAATACCACAACAAATATGTTTTTGTCCAGTTTGCAGAGAAAATGTATTTTTACGTAACCTTTGACAAAATGCAATTGATCTATTCAGTAGTAAACAAGTTAATGAGTAATGCACTTGAAATGTGATCTCTAGTGTTGCATTCAACTAACACAGTAAGATGAAAGAAGCTCACCTAGAGCATGTCTGTTCAGGAATTACTAGAGCTGTCACTGAATGTTACTCAATACCCATGCCAGCCCTTTAACAGAAACAGGCAATTACTAGTATTTTCTACACAGACAGACACAAGGACAGACACACAGACAGACACAAGGACGTACACCCGGAGCAGACAGGTTGATTCCAGTATACCCCGGAAGCATTCATTTTGCAGGGGTATAAAAATGGTTATGTATACAGAGCTCCAGACAGACGGAGTGATCCAGATTTCAAAACTGAAACTAATCGTTTTCTACCAAATCCTATGTTGTGGCTTTTCAATAGAAATAATAGATTTAGAATACCATCACTCCCTCCTATGCAGATTTCTGTGTATATACTTACAGTACAATCCTCGGAAGACGATGCTATACAGTTATCTTTAAATGGATTCCACTTAATGTCAAGGACACACGCAGCATGGCCACACACCTTCGGGGCGTTGATTGGAATTCTACCAGTCTGTGAATAGATTTAATCTTTCCAAGATCAAAAAATTTTACTTACAATTTGCAAAAGACTGTCTGATATTGATCAACATTATTTCTAAAGCATGAACAATTTTTGGTTGGTAGTTTAATTATTTATCCAATAAAAATTGAGCCATGCTTTGTAAAAAGGAGTGTTAAGTCTTTACCTCACAGTTGTGCAACTTTTGACAATCCTGAGAAAGAAGCCTATAGAAAACATTGTGGGAAAAGGAGAAAATGCTGGTAACCAGCATTTTCTCCTTTTCCCACAATATTTTATCTCCTAACAAAGTCCGAAATCATCATATCACCAAGATTTAATTTGTTATCAGCAGTTGCTTTGAATTTGGTCCAGTCTAAAACTTTGTCATTTGGCAAAGAGTTAATGCATCTGCAAAAAGTATCTACCCAGGTCAGCCTGCAAAGTACATGATAGAAGAACTGTCTGGATGTCAATACTTGATCCATATGCTGTGTAAAGAGGGCTGAGAGAATCTGCAAAAAGTATTGACCAGGTCAGCCTGGGCTAACTGGGCCAAATTTTAGCTCCCTTTTGCAAAAGAATACCTCAAATATAATTTCATAGTCATTTCTGTTAGGGTCTCGAAAGGAAGTGGAGAGTGTTAATCTTAGTTCAGACTACAGATTTTTGTTCATTATGCTCTAGAGGTTTTTATATGCAGACTGATTTTGATCTACAGTTGCAACTGTTGTTGTTGTGAGGAAATCTGTAAGGGTCCAGTTTTGTCATTTGTAACACTGTCAAAAAACAAAACTTTAGAACTTTCAGTATTATAGGTATTAGCAGAGAACCCAAAACCGATGGCTTAACCCTTTCCCAAAATGACAAATTTTAGACTCCTCCAAAATAAGAACATCTGCAGAAGACAAATTCAGAACTGGTACAAATTAGCTTTAGTTCTCGGATAGGGTAGAAAACATTGTGGGAAAAGGAGAAAATGCTGATTACCAGCATTTTCTCCTTTTCCAACAAAGTTTTCTAAAGCCTTCTTTCCCAGGGTCATGATTGTTTGGTAAAGGGTTAAAGATGAATCTTTAATTGTTTTCATCCAGTTTTTTAACCAAAAATTCATCTTTATTTTATGAAATTATTATCATTCTTGTACTTTCCCGTCAAATGTTGACCCTGAGGGTTGCAAGGTTGCACAGGTTATGACAGATAGAAAAAAAACCCTTCCTAAATGTCATTTTAACCCTTAGGCTGCTAAGCACAACTCAATGACCTTTTGAAGACAGTGTAGATCAAGATCAGGCTGCACAGAACATGCAGCCTGATTTTGGATCTATACTATCCAATAAGGAGATATTTATACCCAAAAATGACTTTGAAATAGCCAAAATCAGTATTTTACTTTTGTCCTGAAAGTTTTATTTGACCTTTTACCACAAAATGCGAACTTTTCACAACCCTGAGAAAAAGCCTTTCGAAAACATTGTGGGAAAAGGAGAAAATGCTGGTAACCACAATGTTTTTTACCCAATGAAAGAGAAAATTGCACTATTTGAGCCATTAGAAATCGTTGTCTGCAAATGTTTTCAAGTTGGAAAAGTCTAAAATTTTATCATTTAGTAAAGGGTTACCTAAGGTAAGTTATTTTGCAGGATAAGAGTAAAGAACCTTGAAAAGATATGATTTGCAGAAGTGAATTCATACAGTACTTACTTGGTTGATGGGAAGCACAATAAAAGCCCCGCCTCCTGCAGCCTCTGTAACCACGGCAACATACTTTGGGTTCACACAGCAAAAGTTACCATCATGGGCATGTCTGGTCAGGGCAATGTTTTCGTAGCAGTGTTCTTTCCTGTGGGGCTCTCCGTATACATGCCGAAACTTTGACGCCCGCACTTTGAATCCCATCTGAATGAAAGAGAAGGGTCAGATCTTATCTCTTTGCTAGAGAACAAGTCTTTAGACTTTGATTGATTATTTTCGTTTATTTATCATCGCTACCGGTTGCCCATCTGAGCGACGCCCCCAGAAGACGGTTAGTTGTTACGGGGGATAGTGCAAGGATACATGGCGAAACTACTGAGAATTCCGCCTGGTTCTTTAATGTAGTCGGTGTATAGCACCGTCACATGGGACCTCGGTTTAAAGTCTCATCTGAAAGACTATTAATCTTTTTTTTTAGTTGGCCAGCCTGGGACTCGAACCCACAACCTGTAGAGACCCGAAACATTGTGTTCACGAGTCCTACGCTCTACCTACTGAGCTAATCGGCCGGTTAAGTCTTTAGACTTGTCAATTCAATCTTAGTTCTTTCCTTACTAGATGCCATTTAAAGCTTGGGTGGACCAAGATCAGACTGCTCAGAATATGCAATCTGATCTCTGATCAACACTGTCCACTTAATAATTTTTGTTCATGATGGACTGTCTCTTCATTTTGCTGTGAAGCTATATTTTATTTTTAAGCTCTTGGAAAAGTCTTTCTTTTTTTTGGAGGAAAAAAAAAGGGGGGGGAAGAGAGAAAGGAGATGAAATCAAATCAATTGACATAGAATGGAACAAGATGACTGGAAGCAGTATAGCTGACAATGAAGTTAAAAGATCAGGTGGCACATTTTGTGCAGTCTGATTTTGATCTACATGGGTAGCAGAGACAATATTAGTGGTAAAGGGCTCTTTAAAGACAGGTTAAAAAAAATTGTTTTTTTTTATATTTCTTACTGAATTTAAGTTAAGTTGGCAAATAATTTGTACATTCATTATTTAATGTGGTATATCAATGCCAATTGAAGTTTTCACCGACAGATAAACAGATGTGAATAACTTCATCGAGGTTATCTATGTCATTGCTATACGGCTGACAGTGGCACGCCATGACCATGGGATCCCCAGTTCAAATGGAAATGACCGTAATATGGACGAGGTTAGATGTAGGTACAGAGTCGGCCAAGTTGTGGTGAGTCTAACGTAGGGTACTGAACAAAGTCTATCTGAAAAATTCCTGTGTTATTGAACACTGTATGCTCTATCCAAAGATAGCATTACTGAGGCGCTACTTCACAGCTATGCTAAATCTTGTTGTATGACATTATCTATCTTAATATTGCCCTCTTCACATACATCAAATATTTACATTATCAACCTGTCCAGCCACAAATAATCTTACTTTACCAGTGCCTATAATCATGACTTACCTTATTACCATACAACAAAATTTTAGCCTTGTCAAAATTGAAAGCATGTGCAGATAACAATTTCAGTGTGGCTCAAATGGTGTAATTTTTCTTTAACATGGGAGAAAACATAATTATGGGAAAAGGAGAAAATGCTGGTTACCAGCATTTACTCCTTTTCCCGCAATGTTTTTGAAAGGCTTTTTTCCCAGTGATGTTAAAAGGATTGTGGTACAGTAAACCATTTTCCAAATGATCCTGAGAAATCAAGATCCTGAGATAGAGGTCTTGTGAAAACATTGTGATAAAAGAAGAAAATGCTGGTAACCAGCATTTTCTCCTTTTTCCATTATGTTTTCTACATTTTTAAAGACAGTCCTACAATTTTATTCAAATTGGATTGTGGTCTGCAAATGCTTTGAATTTGAACTAATCTATAGTTTATCATGTGGTATGCCGACTGCAGAGTTCAACTTATTAACCCATTACCACTCAATCCCTACTTTTGACGCCCCTGAGAAAGAAGCCTTTTGAAAACACTGTGGGAAAAGGAGAAAATGCTGGTTTCAGTCACCTTTATTTTGTTGTCTGCAAATGCTTTCAATTTGGACCAGGCCAAAATTTTCTCATGTGGTAATGAGTTAAACATATTTTTGGCTGTTAACACATGATGAGGCACCATACTGCATTCCCTGTAATGCACTTTTTCTATTGGTTATGTTTTTCATGACTGTCAATCTTCATCCAATTCACACTGTTACAGGAGACCACTCCTTCATCCATGGCTTCATCCCAATTTAAATACAATATCCAACAATTGGTCAGAGAGATATCTCTGTGGCTCAGTTGTTATGGTATTGGTGTTTTAACTCTTTACCAAAAGACAAAATTTTAGACTGGTCCAAACTGAAAGCATTTTCAGACTACAAAATAATGGTGACTGAAAAATTGAAAATTGTTCTGGGGAGGGTAGAAAACACTGTGGGAAAAGGAGAAAATGCTGGTTACCAGCATTTTCTCCTTTTCCCACAATGTTTTCAAAAGGCTTCTTTCTCAGGGAGGTCAAAAATAGGGATTGTGTGGTAATGGGTTAAACCTAAAAAAACCAAGGATATTTGTTGGTCATGGTTTCAAAACCCACCAGAATGCTCTTTGTTTTTCAGCCATGCATTTTTTGTGAACTTTCATGTTCATGAGGTAGGGGCTCATCCCGAATTGGCCTTTGAGCAATTAATCGCATTTGTTGTCCAAAAACGGACTTTCTACCTAATAAGGCTTTGATTAATCAATAAATGATCATTCTAAGGGGGGGGGGGGTGTTAAGGGAGACCACTTCTTCATGTATGGCTTCATCCTTTATAATTTAAATACAATATCTAACAACAGTTACTGTAGTAGGGAGATATCTCTGGCTCAGTGGTTATGGTATTGGTCTTTTAAACCTAGAAAAACAAGGATATTTGTTTGCTTCAGGTTTGAATGCCACTAGATGCGATTTGTATTTCAGGCATGCATTTGTTGCAACTTTCATGTTCAGAAGAAAAGGGCTCATCCTGGATTTGTCGTCCAAAAACGGATTTTCTGAGTAATCAATTAACAAAGATAAATCTAAGAGGGGGTGTGTCACAATTCTCTAAGAGGGGGTGTGTTGCAACTTTCATGTTCATAAGAACATCAAACACATCACTGTTAACCCATTACCACACAATCCCTACTTTTGACGCCCCTGAGAAAGAAGCCTTTAGAAAACATTTTAGGAAAAGGAGAAAATGCTGGTAACCACCATTTTCTCCTTTTCCCACAATGTTTTGTACCCTTCACAAAACAAATTTCAAATTTTTAGTCACTTTTATTTTGTCGTCTGCAAATGCTTTCAATTTGGACCAGTCAAAAATGTTTTCGTTTGGTAATGGGTTAATAGTATGGGAGCTTTCTTTCATATTGTTAACACTGGGGTTAATTATAGTTTTACAACTTTTTCTTCCTTTTTATCAGTGCATCGATTTTATTTGATTCCATGAAAATGATTTTGTAAACTCATTACTCAAATTCTTAAATTCTGTTTGTATCATTTCTTTTATTTTTATATTTTGCATCATAAAATTAATGACCGTAGACGTGCTTAAATGGATTATCCCTTTACCACATGGTAAAATTTTAGACCTATCCAAATTGAAAGAATAAAAAATTGCAGACAACAAATTCTACTGGCTCAACTGATGCAATTTTTCTTTGACAGGGTAGAAAACTTTGTGGGAAAAGGAAAAAAAAATGCTGGTTACCAGCATTTTCTCCTTTTCCCACAATGTTTTCAAAAGGCCTCTTCCTTAGGGTAGTCATTGTGTGGTAAAGGATTATTTAATTCGTAGGTTCTAAATAAAGGAAAATAACTACAAAAGTCAATTCTGTTAACTCTTTACCAAACAATCCCGACTTTTAACGACTAAGAAAGAAGCCTTCTGAAAACATTGAGGAAAAAGGAGAAAATGCTGGTAAACAGCATTTTCTCCTTTTTCCACAATGTTTTCTACTCTTCACAAAACAATTTTCAAAAATTTCAGTCACTTTCATTTTGTCGTATGCAAATACTTTCGATCTGGACAAGCGTAAAATAATGTCTTTTGGTATAAGAGTTAAGTTGATGGTCCTTTGAATACAAGATCTGCTTGAAGACTTCATCTAGATGTTGTAAACAGTAATTAGTAATCAAACATTAAAATAGATCAGTTTTAGGAAAATCAAAATAAATTCTATCGAAACTCACGCCACTGTTGGATAAACCAGAATGTACACCAAGGCATAACAGAAAGGTGATCCGTTTAAACTCTTTAATCCATTACTACACAATCCCTACTTTTGACGCCCCTGGAAAAGAAGCCTTTGGAAAACATTGTGGGAAAAAGAGAAAATGCTGGTAACCAGCATTTTCTCCTTTTCCCAAAATGTTTTCTACCCTTCCTTAAACAAAGTTCAATTTTTCATTCACATTTATTTTGTCGTCTGTAAATGCTTTTAATTTGGACCAGTTTAAATTTTTCTTGTGTGGTAAAGAGATCACAAACGACAAATTTATAGACTGGTCTAAATTGAATGCATTTGCAGACAACAAAATAACTGTGACCGAAAAATCGAAATTTGATTTGAGAAGGGTAGAAAACATTGCGGGAAAAGGAGAAAATGCTGGTTACCAGCATTTTCTCCTTTTCCCACAATGTTTTCAAAAGGCTTCTACCTCAGAGTTGTCAAAAATCGTCATTGTGTGGTAAAGAGTAAAACAGAGCTGTTGCTTTTGTCAAGGAGATTGGACTTTATACAAAACTGTGACATTGTTTTAAAACATTTTCTTCCTATTCCTGAGTTTTACCAACCCGTAACAGAATAAGCTGTTTGAAAACAGAGTAAGAAAAGGTGAAAATGCTAGTATTTAACCCTTTCCCAAACAAGCCCTGGTTTTTACGTGTCTGCAGTAAAAGTCTTTTGAAAACAGTGTGGGAAAAGGAGAAATTGCTCGTAATAAGCAATTTCTCCTTTTCCCACACTGTGTTCTACCCTTTTTGAGAACTTTCTGCCATTTTCTCCAAATCTAAAATAGTCGTCTGCAAACTCTTTCGGTTTGGAAGAGTCCAAAATCTGTCGTTTGGGAAAGGGTTAACTCTTCACTGTTTGGCCAAATTATAGACTTGTCCAAGTTGAAAGCATTTGTAGGCAAGTAAACTCTTTACCACATGAGAAAATTTAGACTGGTCTAAATTCAAAGTACCGGTATTTGCAGTTGACAAAATAAATGAGACAGAATAATTAAAATTAACTTGGGGAAGGGTGGAAAACATTGTGGGAAAAGGAGAAAAGGCTACTTTCTCAGGGTCTCTAAAAGTTGAATTGTGTAGTATAAAGTAATGTGACTCAAAAACTGAACTTTATTTTTTGAACTCAGAAAAAGTTATGGGAAGCGGAGAAAACTTCTGGTTTCCATGTTCTCTTTTTCATGCAATGTTTTTAAAAGAGTTCTTAACAAGGCTGGGATTGTCTGGTACATACTGAAGCCTAAGGGTATGCGTTGACATTTCTCTTTTTTGCCCAATAATTTTGAAAGTCTTTTATCTTGTGGGTTGTAAAAAAGACAAGATGAGCTAATTATGAACTGCATTATGGTGAAGGCTTACAGTATGTAAACTCATTACCACACAGCCCTTTAAAAGAAGCCTTTTAAAAACATTGTGGGAAAAGGAGAAAATGATGGTTACCAGCATTTTCTCCTTTACCCATAAGGTTTTCTACTCTTCCCAAACCAAATTTTAATTTTTCAGTCATGTTTATTTTGTTGTCTGCAAAAGCTTTCAATTTGGGCCAGTCTTAAAATTTTGTCACCTGGTGAAGAGTGAACTCATTACCAAACGACAAAATTTAGACTGGTCCAAATTGAAAGCTTTTGCACACGACAAATTGAATGCAACTTAAATGATGAAATTTGTCTGTGACAGGGTAGAAAACATTGTGAGAAAGGAGAAAATGCTCCTTTTCCAACAATGTTTTCAAAAGCTTTCTTTTTATCAGGGTCATCAAAAGTTGGCGTTGTGTGATGTACCAAACAACAAAATTTTAGACTTGTCTAAATATAAAACACTTGCAGACAACAAAATAAATGGGACTCAAAAATTTGAATTTGTTTTGGGAAGGGTAGAAAACATTGTGGGAAAAGTCAAGAAAATGCTCGTAATCACAAGGATAACAACCTACGTCACAGGAAGTGATATCGAACCTGGGCATCTTCATAACTTATGTCCGCCATATTGAAAAGTAAGTACAATATGAAGATAGAATGAGGCTAGCTTGGGTGGATATAAACGGACTACAAAGACAATCATGTATTTATCAAAGACATTAGATGAATACATTTATTATTCTGATGTTTTAGACAGGAAGCAGATGTCTATATGCACAAACACTTTGACCAAATATCAAAAAGTGATTGGGTTTTAATAGTTGGTCGAAGTCTATTCCATTATTGTAAGTAGTTAACAAAAGCTTTGACAAAAAATAAAGTACCTGGGCATTGTACGCTTTGGAGGTCTAAAGACTTTTTCAGATCATTTAAAGGAACGATTACAAAAAAAAAAAGTCTTACCAAACACACACTTTATAACAAGGGTCTGATATCACTATATACCTGTGACGTCACACTGTCGTACATTGTGAGGGGTGAATCAGCATTTTCTCCCTTTTCCACAATGCTTTCAAAAGCTTTCCTTCTCAGAGTAATCAAAAGTCCACTATGTGTGGTAAAGAGTTAATGTAGATGACTAAAAGGGACTTGATCAGTGGACCGTAACTAATTTATAGCTATGAACTGACAAAAATGACCTGTCCATTCACTGTATTGACCTATTCCCTTATCCTGCATAAATTGATATATGCACACATAGCTGATATTCACATGATATCCCTCACAAGCTGTAACATAGACAAAGATATACTTTATTACGTATACATATACATGTATCTTGTAATATGTGTATATGATTTTACCATATCTGTGGTCATGTGATGTGTACAAAACAACCCCATAGAACAGAACAGAAACAAAAGCCAATTTCTACCATTTTAAAAAAATATTAATGAAAAACAGAGATAATACATTCATGATAATTACAGAGTAACCCCATCTTGTATAGTACATGAGGAGCACACCTTGAGGGGTGGCTGCCAATAATTTGCATCCCCCCTCCTCCCACCCCCAATTTGATCACCAATGAAATGTCTGTGTCAGTATTTGGTCAAATATTGCAAGACAATCTGTCTGTTGTGAGTTATGAAGCACAATAAATAATCCATGAGGGTGATAGCCTGAGTGGTTTATTCATTGCACTTCATAACTCACAACATGCTTTATTGAACAATAAACCACAGTAGAAAAAAGATTATTTTGATTCTAACATGGCCAACTCTTAATGAAAAGAAAACAAGTTAGAGTAAAAACGTGGATGCAGATTATATTCCATTGTATAACTTACTTACTTTATGTACAATGATGTCACTCTGAACAGAATGACGTCAATCTACAAAGAATAACATAGATTTTTTCATGCTTTTGTTGCACTGCGTTTATAGAGCCAAATGCTCATGTCATTTTACGATCATAATTATAAACTCTCTGTCTAGTTTGAAAGAAAGTTTGCCTCCAACAGGTATCAACTCTCAACAAATATGTTGTATGTCCAATTGGTCACAAGAATGTGACATTCTATAATAAAAATATATGATTAAATATGAAAAAAACAAGCAATTTCGTTGAAATGATATCCCCCGCCGAAAAAGACCTTTTTTGATACAAACGTATAAGAGGTATTCTGTTTTGCATGTACATGTGGCCTTTTTGTTATTGGTCCATGAAGAAATTATACATTAAGCTCCCTTGTTCCATGGCACAGGATTTCATTAGATAAAACAAGAGCCGTCAGAGACGGGTTATGCTCCCCGAACGAGTGCTTGTCATAAAATATATGAAATTGATGAAAATTCACTTCGTTTATCCTAAAAGAACCTGTTCATGCCCCCCAAAATTTGAAGTGAAAAGGCAATTACTATGTTAGAGATAGCCAACACAAACTTGTAGAGGACAATAAGCCCCCTTTAAGCCCCCTTTTCCCATAAGACAATATTGGATCATTGAAATAAAAACAACGGGTGTGTGATTTGTGGCATTTTTAAATAATGATTCAAAATTCGAAATTTCATAAAATTTTGAGCAGTCATGCAGTAAATATTACATAAAACAATTTTTTACATGAAGCCCCCTTTTCCCGAGATGCAGCCTGAAATTGAGAAACAGGAAGAGAGGTACCTTGGCAACGTTCCAACAAGTTCAGATTTGAAATTTAACAAAGTTTTGAGCACCGATAAAGGAGATATTAGTGAAAAACAATTTTTTCCATGAAGTTGCCTTTTTCCGTGATGCAGCCTCAATTTGAGAAAGCAGGAAAGACATATTTGCGCATTAATAATTAATAGATTGAAAAAAACAAAGGGCACATGTTGAAACTTGTAGAAAAAGATGGAACCATGAAATTTCATGAAATTTTGACAAAAACTGAACAAGATATAAGTAAAAATTGCAATTTTGCATTAGGGCCCCTTTTTCCTTGTCATTATACCAGAAACCCCCTTTTTCCATGAAAGAGGGTCAAATTGAAAAACACATAGATAAAGAAAGAAGAGCACATGGTGAAACTTTGAAAAAACAATATAACCATGAAGTTTAATGAAATTTTGACCAAAACTGAATGAAATATTAGTAAAAATTGGAATTTTGCAAGAAACCCCCTTTTTCCATGACAGAACATCAAGTTAAAAAACGCCCAGATTAAAAATAGCAAGGGCACATGCTAAAACTTTCCATAAACAATATAACCATGGAGTTTCATGATATTCAGACAAAAACTGAATGAGATATTGGTAAAAATTGCAATTTTGCATTAAGCCCCTTTTTTCCATGACATGGGGTCAAATTGAAAATCCGGGAAAGATACGTTGGCGCCTTACCCCAAGGAGTTCATATATGAAGTTTTATCCAATTTGGTCCAGGGATTTTGGAGAAATCAAGTTTTGAAGAGAAGACTCCAAACATTAAAAGTGTACTTAACCCATTACCACAGGAGAAAAATTTAGACTGGTCCAAATTGAAAGCATTTGCAGACGACAATATAAAGGTGACCGAAAAATTGATATTTGTTCTGGGAAGGGTAGAAAACACTGGGGGGAAAGGAGAAAATGCTGATTACCAGCATTTTCTCCTTTTCCCACAGTGTTTTCAAAAGGCTTCTTTCTCAGGGGCGTCAAAAGTAGGGATTGTGTGGTAATGGGTTAAGTGTAACTTAAGTGAAACTTAAAATCGCTCTCAGTCGGCCATTTTGCATCGAATCAAAAAAAACAAAAAAAGTGTCTCGGGAGAATGGGTCATTGTATATGTATATAAAGTTTCACGAAATTCCGTCCAATGGTATTGGAGATATTTGCCAGGACGGACACACGGACGGACGGACGGACAACGCTAAAACTATATCCCTCCGCCTACGGCAGGGGATAAAAAATACTCCCCTTCATATATTATAAGGGAGCAGTTTCTTCATATTTAATCATAATTTTTTTTCATTACAGAATGTTAAATTCCTGTGAATAGGCAAATCACTGACCTACATGCATGGGCCAAATCCTGAACATATTTAGCAGAATAAATAACCCATTACCACACAATGACGACTTTTAACGACCCTGAGGAAGAAAACTTGAAAACATAGTGGGAAAAGAAGAAAATGGTGGAAGCCAGCATTTTCTCCTTTTCCTGCAAAGTTTTCTTCCCCATCAAAGCAAAATTGCATCATTGAACCGTTTACCACACAATGATGACTTTTGACGCCTCTGTGAAAGAAGCCTTCTGAAAACATTGTAGGAAAACAAGAAAATGCTGGTAGCCGGCATTTTCTCCTTTTCCCACAACGTTTTCTACCCTTCACAAAACAAATTTCAAATTTTTAGTCACTTTTATTTTTTCGTCTGCAAATGCTTTCGATTTGGACAAGCCTAGAACAATTATTGTTGTTTGGTATTGAAATTGTCGTCTGCAAATGCTTTCAATTTGGATAATCTAAAGTTTTGCCGTGTGGTAACAGGTTAACTCATTACCAAACGACAACATTTTAGGCTTGTCTAAATCGAAAGCAATTGCAGACGACAAAATAAAAGTGACTGAAAATTTAAAATTTGTTTTGTGAAGGGTGGAAAACATTGTGGGAAAAGGAGAAAACGCTGGTTACCAGCATTTTCTCCTTTTCCCACACTGTTTTCTAAAGGCTTCTTTCTCAGGGGTGTCACAGGTAGGGATTGTATGGTAATGGGTTAAGCATAATCTTTTACAAGCTGAAATGTTTCACTACCCCTAGGACCAATGGGGGGCTAAATTCCAGAGTTGTTCAAATCATTAAATTTACAATATCACGAAAAAGAGATAGGTTCTTATCTTCTCTCACTGAAGAGTCAATATTGATATAGTCACGCTGTGTTGACACAGATTGCGTCTTGTCTAGCTACGTTCCGTGCTGAATTAATCAATTACGACATATTAACAGTAGTCAACATTTAAATCCTTTGAGAAACAATCTGCGGTTTTAAAACATCAACTTATCGCACGGCTAAAAAATTTAGACTATTGACGAAAATTACTGAAGACAAGTCAAATTGTTTTTCATCTGATAGAATTGTCCTGGCTTTCACAACACTGAGGAAGAGGCCTTTTAAAAACATTGTGAGAAGAGGAGAAAATGCTGGTTACCAACATTTTCTCCTTTTCCCACAATGTTTTTTACCCTACCCGAAACAATTAAACTTCAATTTTTGAGTCACATTAATTTTGTCATCTGCAAGCGCTTTCAATTCGGACAGGACAAAATTTTGTCATTTGGTAAAGCCAGTTAAAAATATTGTGGGTAAGGAGAAAATGTTGGTTGCGAGCATTTTCTCCTGTTCCCACAATGTTTCCTGGAGGCCTCCTTTTAGGAATCCATAAAAATTTCAAAAAATTGTTACCGTCATTTTTCGGAGACTTAACTCTTCACCAGACAAACAAAATTTTACCCTTGTCCAAATTGAAAGCATTTGTAGACAACAATTTCTGTGTGGCGAACAGGTAGTGCAATTTCTCTTTGACAGGGAAGCAAACACTGTAGAAAAAGGAGAAAATGCTGTTACCAGCATTTTCTCCTTTTCCCACAATCTTTTCAAAAGGCTTTTTATCCCAGGGGTGTTAAAAGTTGGGATTGTGTGGTAAAGAGTAAAAAAGTTACCTGGCACTAATAGTAGAGAATGTTTAAACATCTTACCGCTAACAGGTTAAAAATCAAAGTACTGAAAGTACTTACAGGCTAGCAAATGTGAAAAAGCAGTCTTGGTAAAGACCAAAATACTCACAAAATAGGGAAAAAAGTTTGGAACCAGTGATTCTCAAATGGTCCAATTTTGATATTAACCCTTTACCAAACGACAAATTTTTAGACATGTCCAAATTGAAAGCATTTACAGACAACAAAATAAAAGTAACTCAGAAATTGAAATTTTTTTCCAGCAGGGAAGACAACATTGTTGATTTAGGAGAAAATGCTGGTAACCAGCATTTTCTCCTTTTCCAACAATATTTTCAAAAGTCTTCTTTCTCAGGGTCGTAAAAACCAGGGATTGTTTGGTGAAGGGTTAAGTTGATCCAGTCCAACCCAGGGCCTCCAGATTACGACCAAAACACTTCACCACTGAGCCAGTAAGGACCCCAACCATTTAAGTCTTTACCACACAATCCCGACTTTAAACGACCCTGGGAAAGAAACATTGTGGGTAAAGGAGAAAATGCTGGTTACTAGCATTTTCTCCTTTTCCCGCAGTTTTCTACCTTATCCCTACCTTTGACAACCCTGAAAAAGAAGCCTTTAGAAAACACTGTGGGAAAAAGAGAAAGTGCTGGTCACCAGCATTTTCTCCTTTTCCCACAGTGTTATCTACCCTCTACAAAACAAATTTCAAATTTTCAGTCAGTTTCGTCATCTGCATATACCTTCAATTTGGAGAAACCTAAAATTTTGTCATTTGGTAATTAGTTAATTTTCCCAGAAAGTCATAGTCAAAACAATTATAAAGGATGACTCAGTTGACTATTATCAATTTTTACAAAAAAGTAATATAAAAATGGCCCACTTTTGGATTTGTATAAGCATTCCCATGGTTTCAAGTACTGTATGTTTGCAAATTACTGATTGAGAGGTGTGTTACACTGCTTTCAACATTATTTCTTTTAACCCATTACCACACAATCCCTACTGTTGACGCCCCTGAGAAAGAAGCCTTTAGAAAACATTGTGGTAAAAGGAGAAAATGCTGGTAACCAGCATTTTCTCCTTTTCCCACAATGTTTTCTACCCTTCACAGAACAAATTTCAAATTTTCAGTCACTTTTATTTTGTCTTCTGCAAAATGCTTTCAATTTGGACCAGTCTAAAATATTGTCGTTTGGTAATGAGTTAAATCACTTTAAATATTCAGACCTCCATAATTATAGAGGGAGTGATTTTGATTTCAAAATTGAAAATATTAATAATTTTCTTCAAAATCCTATGTTGTCACTTGTGGGTACTCATTTGGATCATCTCATCGAGACGATTCTAATGAGTACCCACTACATAGGGCTTCGAAGAGAAATAATGACTTTATAATGCCATCACTCCCTCTTATCTGAAGCTTTGCATATTCATGTAATTGCCTTAAGTTTCACAAGCACTTAGGTGAGGCATTATCCAAGGAAACCCAAAGAACTATCTTCAAGTGAGGATCAAGCACTGGACCTCCACCACAGCTCCAGATAAGAGTGATTGAGGGTATTCTAAATCCAATTTTTTTTCTTCGAAACCCTATGTTGTAGTTTGTAACGTTATGAGTTAAAATTCTAAACTTTACCAATATTAAATGTTACCCACAGAGCCACAAGGCTTGGTCAAGGGGTTTTGATTTAATTTGCATTTATTTATCGCCGCCACCTGTTTCCCATATGGGCAACGCCCCTGAAGGCTGTTAGTATTGTTATGGGGGATAGTGCATATACAGGAAGAAAGTCATATTAAGTTTCACCTGGTTCTTTAACATGTAGCAACGTCATACGGGACCTCGGTTTAACGTCTCATCTAAAAGACTATCGGTAATTTTAGATGGCCAGCCGTACGGATTGAACCCACACCCTCATTATTACGAATCCTACACTCTACCAACTGAGCTATGCAGGCTGGTTTATGCCCAAAGGGTTACAATTTAATTGCCTTATATCTGACAACAACTGTGCAAGTAAATGTATAAACATCATAGAATCATTGTGTATGCACCCCAGGTCAGTTTTTAATGACTTACTTTGTTGACCATTAATAATAGAACAGAGATTTCATCAGTCAATTAGCTCCTTCAGTCAAATATAAGTTCTTATGTACATCTTTTCATTTTACATCAGTTATACAGCAAGTCCGTACAACTAGTATCAATCACTCACCATAAGTGCTCGATGACCGATCCACAGTTCCCAATTAACACATTACCACACAATCCCTACTTCTGACGACCCTGAGAAAGAAGCCTCTAAAAAACATTTTGCGAAAAGGAGAAAATGCTTTTCTCCTTTTCCCTTAATGTTTTTTTGTCCTTCACAAAACAAATTTCAAATTTTCAGTCACTTTTATTTTGTCATCTGCAAATGCGTTCAATCTGGACAAGCCAAAAATTTTGTCGTATGGTAATGAGTTAAAAATTCTTTGTCTGATTCGCAAGAATCTTCTAGATGTCAAAGTAACATAACTTTTGATTGGCTTAAAATAATCCTTTTCCACATAATTCTGAGTTTTAATTATCCTGAGGTTTAGAGCTTTAGAAAACATTGTGAGAAAAAGAGAAAGTGCTGGTAGCTAGCATTTTCTCCTTTTCTGCACGATGGTTTTGTCTAGTGTCAAAGACAATTTCATCTTTGTACTTGCATTTAACTCTTTACAAAATGATAAAGTTTTGGACTGTTCCAAATTGAAAGCATTTGCAGATGACAAAATAAACATGCCTCAAAAATTGAAATTTTTTTAGGAAGGGAAGAAAACATTGTGGGACAGAAGCTGAGAGCTTACTCATGTTCTCGTAACAAGTAAATAATCTCTAGGAAAGTGTCTGAAACTGTCATCAGACAGACACACACACAGACAGACAAAAAAGATAAATTTGGTTTTAATGATGCACTTTTTTTTGCATGGGGAAAGAAAAAGGGAAAATGCAGGTTGCTTGCATTTTTTTACTTCTCCCACAATGTTTAAAAAAGTAATACTCCTCAGTGTCGTTACAACATTGGATTATTTAGTTATGGAAATGTTTATTTTGATAATCTCGCTAAGCCTAGCTATAAAACTTAACCCTTTACAATCCTGTGTTAACCCTTTACCACAAATTCTTGACTTTTAGTGTCCCCGAGAAAGAAGAAGCTTTTGAAAACATTGTGTGATCGGGAGAAAATGCTACTAACCAGCATTTTTTTCTTTTTCACACAATGAACAAATTTCAATTTTTGAGTCATATTTAAGCCCTATTTAGTCATCTGGAGAAACTCAGTTAGTTGATAAAAACCTTTTACCCCATTAGACATTTCTATGGTATCTCTAACTGACCCTTACTAAGAGCAAGGATGAAACTGTTTCCTATGTGTATATGACACCTTTTGATAGCATAGAAAACATTGTGGCATAAGATGAAATTGCTCATCATGAGCAATTTCACCTTTTGTCCCAATGTTTTCCAAAGGCTCCTACAAGCAATATGTAGACATGAGTATCTATGGAGTAAAGGGTTAAGAGTTAATCTCCCTAAGAAAGAAAAAATAAAAAAAAAAATGTTGGAAAAGGAGAAAATGCCAGTAATCTGGATTTTTTTCCATCCTGAAAATGTTAGGTACTGGTACCCTGTGAGTGGTTAAGTCCTAGATTTTGAGCCATATTTAATGCTTTATCATATCGATAATATTAGAGGCTGGCCCAAAATGAAAGCATTTGCAGACAAGAAAAAAAAGGTGACTGAAAAATAAAAATAGAAAGGGCAGAAAACGTTGTAGGAAAAGGAGAAAACGGTGGTTACCAGCATTTTCTCCTTTTCCCACAATGTTTTCAAAAGGCTTCTTTCTCAGGGTTGTTAAAAGTTGGGATTGTCTGCTAATGGGTTAATTTGTCATCTACTACAATGTATTCAATACAATTTTGTTGTTTGCATAAGAGTTTAACCTTTACAACACAATTTGAAGTTTTAATGACTAACTGTAAAGTTTTTGAAAACATTGTGGGAAGAAAAAAGTATGTTAGTAATTTTCTACTTTTCATCATTTTCTCCTTTTCCCCACAGTATTTTCTTACCCTGTCATAGACATATTCCCTCATTATTTCTTACCCTAAGACAAATTCCACGATTTAACTCATTATAAAACGACAAAATATTAGGTTTGTCCACATGGAAAGCGTTTGCAGAGGATGAAATAAAAGTGATTGAAAATTTTAAATTTGTTTTATGACAGATAGAAAACATTGCTGGAAAAGGAGAAAATGCTGGTTACCAGCATTTTCTCCTTTTCCCACAATGTTGTCAAAAGGCTTCAATCTCAGGGTCCTAAAAAACCAAGGATTGTTTGGTAAATGGTTGAGTCACCCTGACTGTCTGACAGCATACCGATAAGACCACCAAGTAAGACCACAGCATGAGGGAAATCTTTTAATATGCTCTATACAGTCAACAGATGTTTATCAACAAACATTTACAGACCCTTTTATTCTATAGTTTATAACATATTTATTTTACATCGATTGAGAAACAAGTTCTAACAACTTATACTAATCTGTCTCGATTCTGCATTATTCTTTATAGAAGAATGTGACGATAATTGATCTCTAACACTGTGTTCAGTGCATCACATGGCCAGTTCACCTACCTATGCTTTCCTGGATCAGTATTCACCAAGACTTCTTAAGAACATTCTAGACTACGTCTAAATCTGTACTTAGAAAGTAAGTCTACTTCTGAACCATTCTAAACCATTTATTTTAGCCAATCAGAAGTTGAGTTACTTTCAAAATTATAAGGATCTTGAGAGTAAGAATGTGCTAAAGAATGGTTGTAGATTATAGACTCTGGTATATTTTCTTAACCCTTTACCATACAATTCTGACTTTAAGTAACTCTGACAAAGAAAGCTTTTGAAAACATTGTGGAAAGAAGGGAAAACTACATTGTTATTTTGTTGTCTGCAAATGCTTTGAACTTGGACCAGTCTAAACTTTTTTTTTGGTTGTAAAGAGTTGATTGATGAAAGTTGATATTCAAAACTTAAAGGCATAAAACAATGAAAGGAAAAGAGAATTACTAGTTACCAGCATTTTCTCCTTTCCCCACATATTTCCAGAGGATTTCTTCAACAGGGTTGTAAAAACATAGGATTGTGTGGTAAAATGTCAATAAAACATTTCAAAAAGAAAATTTTAACCCTTCTCCTGCTGAATAAATCAAATCAAACTTTTCGGGCCAATATTATAAACCCAAACGATGTTATTCCAAGTATATCTTTTGAAGAAAAATATCTTTTTATTGGACAGTGTAGATCCAAGATCAGACTGCACGTTCTGTGCAGTCTGATCTTGATCTACGCTGTCCACAAAAGGTCAGCTAGTCGCGATAGGCAGCTTAACCCATTACCACTCAATCCCTACTTTTGACGCCCCTGAGAAAGAAGCCTTTTGAAAGCACTGTGGGAAAAGGAGAAAATGCTGGTAACCAGCATTTTCTCCTTTTCCCACAGTGTTTTCTACCCTTTCCAGAACAAATTTCTGTTTTTCAGTCACCTTTATTTTGTCGTCTGCAAATGCTTTCAATTTGGACCAGTCCAAAATTTTCTCGTGTGGTAATGAGTTAAGGGTTAAAAAAGGCTCCTTTCAGAAGATAAGAAAACTACAGACTTTTCCAAAAGCATTTGCAGACCATACATTAAATATAGCAATAGCATACAAAATAATGAGATCTGTCTCTAGAACTGTAAAAAGCATTGTGGAAAAGGGAGAAAATGCTGGTTCCCAGAAAATGATGTATTTTCTCCTTTTCCAACAATGTTTTCAGAAAAAGTTTTCATCAGGGTTGTTACAAGCCTGGATTGTTTGGTAAAGATTTAAAAGTTGGAATGTTAAACTGTTGAACTTCAACAGCAGTGAGTTGGTGTAATTCATAACCGAATAAAGGCATGCACGTGGATATATACATTTTATCACTGACATAAAATGATACGACATGGCTGTTCCAATTTCAGGTCATATACATACAGAGAAGATCTATGGAAAAAAAATTCTTTCTGCTTCATAGCATTGTTCCCTCTTTAAGCAATCCTGCATTCTAATGTGTGTAAATAGATAGCTCATTGAAAACATTGTGAGAAAAGGTAAACTTGCACATAATAAGAAATTCTTCCTTTTATCACACTTTTTTCTATCATGTATGAGATCATTACTTTAGGTCTAAAATTTATTGTTTGGAAAAGGATTCAGCCATACAGACATGACAAAATTTCTCTTTTTTATATTTCAAAGACCCTGGCAGATTTGGCTTTTAAATACCGGTACATCGTGGGAAATGGAGAAAATGCTGGTAATTAGGATTTTCTCTTTTTATTTTAATGTTTTCTGCCCCTGGAAAAATGAATTCTGTAAGTTGAGCAGGATTTTCAAGTCCCTTTAAGATTTTTGCAAAACAGATAGTTTTAAAAGTTTCTTGTCTGGTAATGACTTAATTGTCAGAAATACAAGTCAAAAACACATCCAGTGTCTTAATATTTTTTTTGTCTGTGAAATATCATACCCTGTTTACCACAGATATCCTGGATCTAGAATGATTTTTTTTTTTTCAACTTCTCACATAATGATTTAATTTTAGAGCTTTGGGGGCCTAGTGGTCAACATGTTGGACTACCAATCCAAAGGTCTGGGGTTCAAATCCCAGGCTAGTAGGATGTATTTCAGAGACAATGGAGAACTGGATAGAAACCCAAAAGTAGCCTTGCATGTATCTGTGCTTTACACTGAGCATGTAAAAGAACCACGGAAATCTATTCGAAAAAGAGCTAGGGTCTGGTACCCATATTATCTTGTATCCGACTCTTTCTCTCTACTCCTATTTGTGCCTATCAGATATGTGTATATAGTAACAAGTACATATACATAAATGTCACAAAAGCTTGAAGGTTGAGGTTGAAATCATATTACCAACTCATTGACCATGTACAGATATGTCTAAAAAAACACACATTTCATCTGCTAGAAGAATATCCTTCAAAAAAAAGGTGTGCCACACTGCAAGTGTGGGAAAATACCCGAGACAACAACAACAATGTTGGTGACTCCACCTGGGTCCCAGCAGACTGCCCATGGCACCTACCTGTACTCACAAATTGACTATTTTGCCAATAAAGTAAATCAAGGGAGAACAGCATATCAGATGCGGGACTCAAACCAACAACTCCCAGAACACTAGTTTTATAGCTCTAACAAACTCAGCTAGCCAGGCAACCAAGCAGCCAATGTGTACACCGTTGTAAGTCTAGGTAGGATAGTGGTATGGCACTTGCTCTGTAAGTGAGGGGTCCTCATTTTGATTCCATCACCTACACTTGTTTCTTTTTAGAAACATAATTAAGATACATGACATGAATTGCGCTTTTTGTAGAGAGTCTAACTCATAGTTTGAGGTCATAATGAGGAGAGCATGGTGCTTTTTAATTATTATTCCCACTATAAAAAAAAATCAGTCAAGTTTCAAAAGAGGTCTGCTGCAAAACGAAGTTCATCGTCTGCAGAAGGTAGGCGCAACCAAATGCATTTGTGAAGACATCACGATTCCAACACTTGTTGCTTTGTAAGCGGACTTGCCAGCAAATACCGTTCAGTTAGGAACGCTGTAATCAAGGAATGCGAGTATTATTTACTTTCACAAACACTTGTTCGAAAAAGAAGATGAAATTTTACCTTCAATACATGCACTGTTAATTTATGACAACGCCGGTGAAAGTTAATCCGAAATATTTTTTTGGCTTATTGAACTGGAATCGATTTTTTGTTGACATTAATCGGAACATCTCGGTGAATTTCCCTTATAGAGAAAAGAGTTGACACCAACTTGCGTTAAGCAGTATAAACATACATTGAAGGTAGAGTTGCCTCCCCTACGTCACTATATCAGCTCAAGAACTCTTTTGGATGCCTGAAAGCTGGAAACTACTTTATATGACTATACGTCTATTTTTACGTATTACTTATTCAATATACAGTCATGTGCAGTCATGAATATCGGAACTTTAGGTAAATTACAGCGAAACAACTATAGACAATGCAAATATTATCAGAATTCTGTTATATCCATCATACATAAGTAAGGAAGAGGTCTATAATGATAAATGCACTGAAACAAGTAGCACTTTCTTTGGGTATTATTGGTGAAGAGGACAAAATGGATCTTTGAACGGTAATCGTGAAATAGTTAAAATGCTGCTGACACGGCGTTACACACCAAACAACAAAATTAAGACAGAAAGTTTAAAGCTGTGGAAGTATACCTAGCTGTTTGCACTTTAAAAATTATTGTTGGAAAAGGAGAATCGCTCCTATTGAGCAATTTCTCCTTTTCCGACCAGGTCTGCTGAGAATTTGTCCTATTTTTTTCTTTGAAAAAGAAAAAAAAAATGAATTCCGCAGTGACCCTCAACCTTGTTCTGTGGCGTAATAAGCACGGATAGGTGCCATTTTTATTTTTTCTTATTGTAAAGAATTATAATTAATATAAGTGTGGAAAGTTTAAGAACAATATGTCCGGTATAAAGTATGTACTTTTTAAGATTATCCCTTAATTCGAAAAAATTATCTCCTTTTTTTAACACAATGGTCTATATATAACATGCATATTTGTACATTTATTATGCTCAAAACCAGGCTTTTATATATTTTTTGTGCAAAAGTTTATGAATTTTAATTAAAATGATGTGCGAGTATATGTGTATATTTTTACTGTAATTTTCTAGATTAACTGAATATTAAAGAAAGGCGCATCAAACCTAATATAAGCTTAATTTTGGAACTGTAGGGGCCTATATACCCTTTTCAAAGGCAAATTTCTCAGAAACGAGCACAGTGACCCAAATCTTGTTTTTACTATAATCTCCTAGAATCATGATGGGCTTTGTAAGTGCAAAGTTTTGAAAAGAAATCTGTCAGAAAAAATTGTCATATACGTTGTTAAAACAGTCCAAAGAAGTCTCTTAAGTAATGGTTTATCAACCGCTTTTCAAAAAAATGTCAATAGATTGGCACTTTCTCAAACTGAGAAGATCATTCCATAGTTTTGGTCTCATGATGTGGAAACTTCTTTCACTGAAAAAATTCACTTATTGAAAGAAACCATGCAACTATCGGAGGAAACTGACGACCCCAAGGTACGTTTGGTAGATTTTTGGGACGGTTGTTCAGTCAAATATGCAGGGACATGTCTGACAGAGCAGTTATACATCAATATGGGTATTTTGAATGAAATTCTGGATCTTGTTGGTAACCGGTGCAACCAAACAAAGCTTGTTTTGAACTATCAAACTTTTTACCATTAACCCTTTCCCAAACAAGCCCTGGTTTTTACGTGTCTGCAGTATAAGTTTTTTGAAAACACTGTGAGAAAAGGAGAAATTGCTCATAATGAGCAATTTCTCCTATTCCCACAGTGTTTTCTACCCTTCAAGAGGACTTTCTTCCATTTTCATCAAATTTAAAATTATTGTCTGCAAACTCTTTCAGTTTGGAAGAGTCTAAAATTTCTTGTTTGGGAAAGGGTTAAGACAGGTTTGGTACACATATTCTGTGATTTACCCAATTCACCCTTAGAAACACCATACAAAATCCGATACAGGAGTCCAAGTGAGAAATAACTAATGATAGCACCCTGACTTCAGTAGCTTCTGTTGTCAGATACCTTCGAATACTGTTGATCTTGAAATAATTCAACATTGCTTCTCTGCACTCACGTTCCACCAGGGATAGTATTATAATATATTTAAGTTCCTTGGTTTTCACATACTCTTTGAAATTTGAAATTTCATCTAAAATTGCGCCCAAATACTTTATGCAATTTTGTAATTAAATCTTATCGCCAGCTACGTCAGTGAATTTGGTGTTACATTTATAGTAAGTGCTTGCCACTACCATACATAATACATTTTTTTTATTTGATGTGGTCATTTTTAGTTTTTTCTCGTTCATCCAGTCACTTATTATTATTGCACACCGTTCAAGATCCTGAATTGCAAATTTTCATCTTTGATAGCATGCACAAACTGTTCGAGACCTGCATTTTTTCTCAGTAGATGATTTGAAGCACTTATTCGCTGTATGGTCGTCAGCAAACTCATACATGGAGGGAATGAATAGTGAAACGACATCAGATAGCCTTCTGGCATATCGTCGGTTTGCTTCCAAAACTTCGTAACTACAGTTTGTTACAAGCTGTAGTTACGAGGTTTTGGAAGCAAACCGACGATATTTAAGGTAGAGCCGAAGACCTTGGCAACTACTTTGTGGAACACTACTCAGTAATATACGTGGTATTGACTCAACGCTTACACATGCATAGGTATGAATCCCCAAATGCAATGTTGTACCGTATATGCCAGGTCCGTAGGAAGCAATTTTGGATTGGGGGGGGGGGGGGGGGGGGGAGGACAACATTATTTTAGAATCGGCTTGTCCTGATTTCACATATATTGCGTTCGGTTATGCAGTGAGAAATAGCCCACCTACTAATACTAATGACCGAAAAAGAAGGAAATTTGTTCAAGAATGTGGTGAAATATGAGATTTGGAGAAAAAATAAAGCAGAAAATCACACTGAATGAAATGTGACGTCAGAAATTGTTTGGTGTCTGTCAGATAACAAAAGCAAAAGAAAAATTTCCATGGCTCGCCGCCGTTTGTTTAGAACTATTTTAAATCGTTCGGAATTTTCTATTATTTCATCCTCTTTATGCAGATTGATTGTCTAGCAATATACTGACACGAAATACCGACACAATCATTTTATAGTGATCAAATTATTAGGGGGGCCTGGCCCCCCCCTGCCCCCCCCCCCGTTCCTACGGCCCTGTATACCATACTGACATTTAAGAAAGTCCAAGGCCCGTATTCACCAACCATTCTTGAGAATATTCTTAATCTTATTCTGCAAGGTTTTCCAAATTTGTAAGTAACACAGCTTCTGATTGGCTAAACCATTCGGTTTAGCCAACCAGAAGCTGTGTTACTTACACATGTAGAAAATTCTGGAGAATAAGACCAAGAACGTTCTTAAGAATGGTTGGTGATGATCCACAGTGTGAAATGCAGGGCTAAGGTCAACTGCAATTAGATCAGTTACTTTCTGGATTTCAATTGCATGCATCAAGTCATTTTACAAGCTTGAGTAGTGCAGATCCACAAGAGTGGAAACGTCTGTACATAGATTTATTAACCCTTTACTCTATAGATACTCATTTTTACGCATTGCTTGTAAGAGCCTTTGGAAAACATTGTGGCAAAAGGTGAAATTGCTCGTGACGAGCAATTTCATCTTTTGCCACAATGTTTTCTGTGCTATCAAAAGGTGTCATATACACATAAGAAACAGCTTCATCCTTACTGTTATTTAGGGTCAATTAGAGATACCATAGAAATGCCTTACGGGGTAAAGGGTTAATTCTTTTGAAGAAGATTGTTTTCACTAACACGGATACTCAGTCAATAAGGTACAGCTTCTTCACTTAGTTTTGATAGAAAGGACAAGTTACTGACTGGTCTGTAGTTGGAGAATTGAAGTTCGAGTCCAGCTTTTTTCAGAAGATGTATGACTATTGCATGTTTCCACTTGGATGGAGAGACTCCTTGCTGAAGGGAAAGGTTTAATAATCGGGTTATTGTTGGCAATATTCAGCTCACACAGATAGGATTTTAATATATTTGTAAGCAAGATATCAAATTATGAAGATTAAGTTTGTAAATCGCCGATGAGTTATTTGACTTCATCTATAGTAAGTCCATCAAAATCTTCATAAAGAGGCACATTTTCAGGTTTAAAGTTTTCAAAATTTTTAAGTGACGTATCTTATCAAATTTGTTTCATGAAATGATGTGCAAATTTGTCAGACTAAGTATTATCACCATTTACCTTTGAGATCGGGTTGTCTAACTTGGGTCGAGTCAAATCCAACACAAACCTGTACAGGGTTTTCAGAATAAATATGTGCGTATTTTTTAACCAATCACAAATGATCATCTCTTCATTCTCTATCAGTATAGAGAAGTAGGTCAAAAGCCAGTGCATTCAGCTGGGCCGCAAAAAAAAAACCAATCGTTAGCATAGCTGATTTTTCATGAATTGTAAATGTGCATTTGATAAAGTGGATTGGGATCTTCTTTAGCATATCATTTTTTTTTAGTCTGGTATTAGTTGTAAATTGCTTTAACCCTATCCCAAACGACAAATTTTTGGACTAGACCAAATTGAAAGTATTAGCAGACGACAATTCAACTCTTGCTGAAAAGATGATTTCTATCTATGATAGGGTAGAAAACATTGTGGGAAAAGGGGAAAATGCTGGTTACCAGCATTTTCTCCTTTTCCCACAATGTTTTTAAAAGGCTACTATTCCAGATTCGTAAAAACCAGGGATTGTTTGGGAAAGGGTTAAATGATAAGATGCTTTTATATAGTCCAGTTATGCGTAAAACTATCAGAAAAGTCTGATATATCTTACTTTTTGACGTTTTGATAGGTTTGAAACAAAGAGAACCTTTCTAGCCAGATATTGTAGAAAATCTAGACTTCTCTTCAATAATAGTCGAGGATTTAGAGTTATTAACACAGTATTTGATTCCTATCGCTGACAACTTTGTGTTATTCATCACTGGTCTAGTTAGTTTACAAGCCCATGTTAACTATTTTTCATCACTCCAATTAAATGAGGCTCTATTTATGTTGATAGGACTAAAGTATGCGTTTTCGAGAAAAGAAAGTCAAAGTTTTATTTTGCTCTTTTTCATTTATGGTAGAATTGTTGAAAAAGTGGGTATTTATGCTTATTTACGCCTTAAATTCTATTGCCATGGCAGTTTCAAACATGCCGTCCGCGATCCTCTTGTCAGTGCAAAACTGCAAACATCAAGCCATCCAGTTTTGTGTGAATACGGTAGACTTCATTTTGCTGTTCTATGTATAAGCATCGATCACTTACATTTTGGTCTAAAATAATGTCAAACGACTTGTCTCTTTTACATGATATAATTATTATATATGTAGAACAATCCGTTAATGTTTCTGGAATTCGTTGGTCAAAAAGAAACAGAAATTTTGTGAAGAGTCGTATCTAGATAAAATCCAAAACCCCAAAATGTTTTCAATGAAATCGATACTGAAAGAGTTAAAAAATGCCTATACCAAACAGCTTGTTTTTATAGCAAACGTTACCTCTCCATATAGAATTATACCCAAGTTTTCTTAAGTGTGTCACTAGAAAACAGTTCCTGCGAACATAAATTTTACCTAGAGAAGAAATAACCAATTAATGCCAACAAAGTTGAAGGTAAACTTTCGGCAAAGGGCAATAACTCACTCAGGAAGGCAAAAAGGTATATCATGTAGACATATATTGTAAAATGTTGACAGCAGGGTTTTTGCTCGTATGACCTTATTGACTGACACTGTCGAAAACTATGTTAGTAGAATTGGATTTGGATGTACTAAACTACAAGTTTTCTATGCCTTGCGCGTGTGTGTGTATGTGGGGCAGGGGTTGTGTGGTACTCTCTGTCTGTCTTAAGAACTATCCATTAGCGTACCCCTATCTTTGTCTACCTTTCTTTTTGTATGTCCGTCTTCCTGTCTGTCTCCCCTCTATCTATCTCTAATCTCACCCATCTAGAAACATTAATCATTAGAGCACAAAGCGAAATTTACTCGTTTGTGCAGACATCTTGCAAGAGAATGATATTTTATGAAGTAGAACTTTCTATAGTAACTCTTTAACAGACGATAAAATTTTGGTCTGGTTCATATTGAGGGAATCTGCAGACGACAAACTGAATGTTGCTCAAATTATGGATTTCTTCTTTGAAATGGTGGAAGACATTCTGCAATTTCCTCGCATTTCTTCCTTTTCCTGCAATGTTTTCAAATTCCCCCCTGATCAGAGTAGTTAAAACATGGATTGTGTTGCAACATTTTCTGCTTTTCTTGCAATGTTTTCAAAAGTTTTCCTGTTCTTGGTCATGAAACCACGACCTAGTATGGTAAAGGAAAAATGGATTGGTTACCAGCATGCTCTCTTTTTCTCACAATGTTTTCAGCCCTTTCTGATACAAATGCCACAGTTTGAAGCACATTTTTATTAGTTGTCTGCACGTGTTTTTGATTTAACCCATTACCAAACGACAATATTTTAGACTGGTCCAAATTGAAAGCATTTGCAGATGACAAAATAAAAGTGACTGAAAGTTTGAACTTTGTTTTGTGAAGAGTGAAAACCATTGTGGGAAAAGGAGAAAATGCTGGTTACCAGCATTTTCTCCTTTTTCCACAATGTTTTCTAAAGGCTTTTTTCTCAGGGTCGTCAAAAGTAGGGATTGTGTGGTAATGGGTTAACTCTTTACTACACATGCACGACTTTTAACTCTCCTGTATAAGAAGCCTTTGAAAACATTGTTGGAAAAGGGGAAAATGCTGGCAACCAGCATTGTCTCCTTTTCCCACAATGTTTTCTTCCCCATCCAAAACAAAAATCATTATTTTAGTTACATTTAATTTGTCTTCTGCAAATCCTTTCAATTTGGACCAGTCTAAAATTTTGTCGTTTGGTAAAAAGTTAAACAAATATGAAATCCTCTTGTCCCGTAAAGAGTCGGATAGAACGTAGGTTGGTTTTATACCATGGCAGAAAAGAAGGCTACGGAAATAAGTGCTACAGTGAAAAAATAAGCTTCTCATCATATGCATTGCATTTTTCAGAAAAAATACTAGATCGAAAAAGAGGCCGAAGGAGTAGAAGGGGGCGAATGAGAAGGGGGAATGGGGGCTGGCGAAAATCGAAGTCAGTTTTCATGAAGTTTTTGTGTATGGTTCGGATATATTTCTTCATTAAAAAAATTATCTTCGTGTGGCCTGTGTGTGTGGTCCGGATAAACTTCTTTCTCAAAGCATATATTTTCTTTTAGCCTTCGGTTCGGGTTAAGCTGATTGATTGAATTTGCGTTTATTTATCGTCGCCACTGGTTTCCCATATGGCCCACGTCCCCTGAAGGCTGTTAGTATTATTACAGGGGATAGAGCAGATACAGGACAAAACCCATCCTAATTTTCTCCTGGTTCTTTAACGTGCTCGGTGTATAGCACAGTCACATGGGACCTCAGGCTGAACGTCTCATCCTGGTTACCAACATTTTCTTCTTTTCCCACAATGTTTTCTGAAGGCTTCTTTCTCAGGGTTGTCAAAAGTAGGGATTGTGTGGTAATGAGTAAATGCAAGCATTGTTATCAAGATGTGGCAACCTCTCAGTTCCTATATTTATTACAAACAACAAACAAGAAAATGTTACATTTGCTCGTATACAACAACACGCCCCAACAATTGTTCATGTATTCTTTCGCGCTCAAGGAGAGACAGATAGACAGGCAGAGTTAGAGCATTATCTCCCGCTAGATAGCATTCTATAAATACTCATCTGTCTAATATGGGCATCCTGGGTACAAAACCGAACCACTTTCCTATGTGACAACCGTTACTTTGAATTTCAAACTAAAAGAAACGTTTACTCAATAAAATACTACTTCGTGCAATTCACTCAGCTATGATCAGCAGTTTAGAGAAATCTAGAGCTAAAGCAGGTCTCATTTCTCCTCTAACGTATTCATAAAAGCTATGCATATTTTCTACATTGCTACCTTGTAGAGCGTAATATTACAGTCTGCCCGCTTTCGGGGCTAGTGATGCGTCATATAAGACAGTCGAATCTTCGAAGAATATGACATGCGCAGACAACGGAGTGAGAGGGAAAGCGCAGACTGGGAGGGGCCAAGGCCGCACAGACATACAGATGGCAAGATGTCGGCAAGCATTTTAAGTATTAATGTTAAGCAATACGTTTTTTACTTTCTTTATCATATAAAATGTTCATCATATTCAATAACAAAAAAACTGACCATCCCAAATACATGATTTAAAATATATGACCCATCACGGAAAAAGGGACCATCTGGGAATTCTGTACATCAGTCAAATAAAAACCGATCAATGATAGGGCGTGTCACTTTAAGTTGATAATTTAAAATTATTGTATAATGAGGTACAACGACCACTATTTATGCAGAAAATGTAGATTACAGCCAAAAATGTCAACCGTGATCAGACTGCGCGAATGGCGCAGTGTGATCACGGTTGACACTTTTCGCGGGTCACAGAAGGTCCCTTTTTGCGTGATGGGTCACATATAATTCTCCTCCCTATCGCTTTAACCTTTTACCAAACTGTAGTACCAAATAGTCTTACTTTTTGTTTACACACTTATCAAAAAAAAAACAGCTCAACTCTTTACCAAACGACAAAATTTTAGACTTGTCCAACTTAAAGCATTTGCAGATGACAAAACAAACATTACTCAAAAATTGAAACTTGACAAACACAAGAGTAGGAAACATGGTGGGAAAAGGAGAAAATACTGCTTACCAGCATTTTCTCCTTTTCCCACAATATTTTCAGAAGGCTTCTTCCTTTGGGTCACAAAAACAAGGGATTGTTTGGTAAAGGGTTAATCATAGTTTTCCCCTTATTCAGCATTGTTTTCCTGACAAAAAAATAATAGCTAAATCCATTTCCACTCTAGTTTTATCTTTAGCAAATATTTGAGTGTGGAAAGGTCAAAACTTTGTTGTTCAACTGGAGAACTACGTTAACTAAAAAAATCCATTTCCTTCATTTTCAACAGTTTTGGTCTGATTATTGCTCAAAATATTGAATATTGAAGATCAAGATCAGACTGTGCGTTTCGTGCGTTCTGATTTTGATCTACACGCAAAAAGGATCTAAAGTTCTGATCGAGGGTAGGTTCATTGCACTATGGAACAATGACAGTAATGTGTGTACTTTAATAAAGTCACGTAAGAGTGATCAATAACAGCTGATGAATCAACTAATTAACAATTAGAATTGAATGACTTTCAATTTTGTATTTTAAGAGAAAAATAGTGTTAGGATTGTGAACAACATGACAAAAACCCTTTAGCTGTTTGTATATGGGTGACCTGAAGGCAAACACGTCGTAAGTTAAAATAAATCAAAGCGCAAAACATATAGGGATTGCAAGAATTTTTGAAAACTTGAGAAAGTGAAAATATTTTGCACAGGGTACCAAACGGACAATGAAGTGTCACACTGATAACTTTTTGGTACATTGGAAATATGGTGAAAATCATTTTCCTTGTCCCTCTGCTGCATTTTCCATGTTAAAGCCGTTGTTTCTTTGTCGATGTCTATTTCTCTTAATCCCTCTCCTGCTAGATAAGTGAAATAAAAATTCAAGCCAATAGTAGAAGTCCAAATCTTGCGATTTTCAAAGGTAACATTTTGGGGAAAATACGTCCTTATCGGACAGTGTAGATCAAAGATCAGACTGCACGTTCTGTGCAGTCTGATCTTGATCTACACTGTCCGCAAAAGGTCAGTAAGCCGCGCTTAGAAGCCTCAGGGTTAAAAATATGTCCAATGGTATTTACAGAAAGTTTAGTTTAAACATATTTATTTTACATCGATTGAGAAACAAGTTCTGACAACTTATATTAATCTCTCTCGATTCTGCTTCCTGGGAACTACATCAGTACTCGCGCCGAATGTGTGAGCCAATGAAAAATCCCAAAGTTGACACCCGCTCCCGGGTATCGAACTCAGGACCTTTAGGTTACGAGGCCGACGCTCTACCTCACGACCACGGACACCACACAGAAAGTTGAGGTGAGCAACGGATCTTCATTTTCCCTCGAAACACATCAAGCCTTGGAAAATCCGAATAGAAAGAAGCAAGTCATTTTGTAGACCATCTTTCTCTATGTGGTTAGAGGCATTAAGTAGTCTCTAGAGAAATGGCACTCTGACACTCTTTTAACCCTTTACCCCATGAGGCATTTCTATGGCATCTCTAATTGACCCTAAATAACACCAAGGATGATGCCGTTTCTTATGTGTATATGACACCTTTAGATAGAAAACATTGTGGCAAAAGGTGAAATTGCTCGTCACGAGCAATTTCACCTTTTGCCACAATGTTTTCCAAAGACTCCTACAAGAAATGAGTATCTATGGAGTATAGGGTTAAAAAGAAAAGAAAAAAAGTTAAAAAACAATTATATATATTATATATCATCTTTTCTGGCGAAATAGCAAAAACGAGGTCGGTTTTTTTAGGTGAGACAAAAATTTTTACGTTTTAACCGGAAAACATTTCGTTCCAGTGTTTCAGAATACCCGAAGATGAACAAGAAACAAGGTACCTAAAACGAGTAGAAGTGCAAGGAGTACTAAAACGAGTAGAACCGTTTATCTAAGCTTGGACGTTATGATACCACATTGATGCAAGAAGTCCCCATCCTGTGTGGTTGCCTCAAAGTAACATAACGTCTTAGCTTTATATCGTAATAGTTTAAAAATCTAAAAAATCTAAATTCAAAAACCGTAAATAGATAAGTATGCTAAAAGAAAAGCTCAAAGCGCGTAAATAGTGTAAGTCATTTTACAGTTGAGGTGGCGTACACAGAAGTTACTTCACGTCGTAACACACGTGTAATGCAAAGAAATGACCCTCCCCTACAAAATGACCCGGGTCATTATTCTAGGTAGAGAAATGACCTTAGAAGTCATTTCACTACGTAGAGGAATGACCTGGGTCGTTATTCTACGTAGAGAAATGATCCATGGTTCATTTTGTAGAGGAGGGTCATTTCTCTGCATTACATAGGCAGTACACGCTGGGGTTACTGGCAGTCAAGAACAGAACAGATACTGGGAACTTTGACAATAAATACTCCTAAACCAGCATGCGCTTCGGTCACCACTGGCTTTTTTTTTTAAGCATGGGGCAAAATCAGATGATTTGTCTTGTAACTTAGAAATACACTGTAACATGACATCTAGATTGCTAGGTGAATGTACACACTGAAAAAAATCTTTTATGAAAACAATGCTGGAATGGATAAATCATAACAATCAGCTTTCTTTATTTTCCTACATTTTTTTCTATATATCTTGGAAGTAAAATCTTTTCTTTAAAGTCACAATAAATTTGTTGTTTTTACACGACCTTCTAGTTTTGAAAAAAATAAGTTTTTTTGTTGCCTGGTTACAGAGTACACCAGTATTGTCCGGTAAGTCCGAATAAAGGGAAGTTCGTGGTATTGAATTGCACTCATTTATTTCTTTGTTCCTGTAAAATGCATAATGTAAAATGTATAATTAATGTTGAACTTGCATCGAATGAAAACTACGGTCAAAGCTTGGCCTTTGGTTAGTTTGGCTTTGTTATTAGAAAAACAAAAGCAAGTATTTTTTATTGACACATACTAAATAACTTCACAGTCATTTGTCAACATTAAAGCAAAAAATTCCTTCTCGTGACATTATCCATCTGCAAAGTTAATGTTAAAAAATCTAAACAAGGGAATCACGTGTTGTATACAAAGTAACGATACATATAATTTTCAAAGGTTATTAAAAAGTTTTATTTCTATGTACAGAGAAGTTCGCAACACTACACAGTTAAGATTATAGGAACTCGGTTTCA
Source organism: Tridacna crocea (assembly GCA_943736015.1). Classification (NCBI taxonomy): domain Eukaryota; kingdom Metazoa; phylum Mollusca; class Bivalvia; order Cardiida; family Cardiidae; genus Tridacna; species Tridacna crocea. The sequence continues at coordinate 12,294,534 of OX031057.1, read as the reverse complement.
ATGACTTTCACAACTTCACATTTATTTCTCTACATCTATATCTTACATACTATAGTCCGGTCTGTTAGCTCAAAAATGTTTACCAGCCGGACGAAAGTGTGAAAATTTTATATGATGTAAACAATACTTTTCTAAGACGAAAAAAAGGGGTGTGCCCGATTTTAAGGCCCTAGATCAATTTTTATTGCGACTTGAAATTCGGATAACTGTACCGTCCGAATACCCTTCCTTTGTAGAATAGTACTTTTGTTTCCCGTTTAGTCAAAGTGTATGATCGACATAAAAATGGTGTTTCAGAAGTATTTTGCCATTTTAAAGGCACTGCTGGATTCAGGGATTGATTTTATGAATATTCTATATGTCTTTCGTATCTGTCTGTTTGTCTGTCCGTCCATTTGCGTATCATTTGCTTACACTTTACATTCTTAAAAAGAACTGACCGAATTTCGCATACAGGATTGCTTTGCATTAGGTCGCTCGGCAGGACAAATCAAATTGCCTTCAGATTTTCCGCATACAATGCATTTAACAAATTGCCTATTACATTTGATATAACGAATATTTCCTTTATATCCAAAGCATTTTTCAATGGCAAATGCTGTATGTCCCGTTTGCAAATCCTTCAAATTTGGAATACCGGGATCAAAGTAACACAGAGTTAACCACCCATTTTTTTAAAACTTCATTAGACATATATCTTTAAATATTCAAAATGAAGCTTGAATGAATATTTTGTGAAGAAGTTATGGAAGGTTTAAAATTTGATCTGAGACCACGTTTCTTTTGTTCATGATCTATAACAAAGTTATAGGAATAGTTATCGTCAATAGGAAAGTGCAACAAAGACGGTTTGATAATAGTGCTGTAATATCAGTAAATGGACCGTCCCTGTCTTTCTGAAGACACTGAACAGCTTTTTAACCTTTTACCAAAGTATTTCCAGTTTTGGCGACCGCGAGAAAAATGAGAGCCGACGCTCTGATTTGTCCCACTTTCTGCTTTTTGTCTCACTTCCTCAACTTTAGCACCCCCCCCCCATAAGAAAACGAAAACAAAAAGTAATCAATATATAGTTCAGAAACATCTGTGAAAAATAAATTTTCAAAGTGTGAGTAAAAATATTGGGGAAAAAAGGAATGAGGTTGCAACAAGCATTTTCTCCTGTTTGAACATGTTTTACTTTTTCAAGGATAATTACCAACATCTGACCCACCTTCATTCTATCGCCTCCATATGCTGGGTGTAGGACAAAAGCTCACTAGGACAAAAGCCCACTGGACAAAAACCCACTAGGACAAAAGCCGACTTTTAGTTTTAATCGTGTATTCAATTAAAAAGTTTCATATATATGATGTTACTTGTCTATAGAAGAGTAGAAAACATTATGTGAAAAACAGAAAATGCCGGTAAGCACCATTTTCTTATTCTCTCGCATTTTTTTCAAAAGTCCAGCATTTTCTCCTTTTCTCACATTCTTTTCAAGTCTTCTTTCACATGGTTGTTATAAGTATGGGAAATGTTGCAAAGAAGTGAAAACTGAGAAGAAAAAAAAAAAAGCAATTCGATCATTCTGATCATTAAATCTGTAATCTGTTTTTTCTACAAAAATGATTAGAAAAATGATTTTCTAACTCTTTTTATAAGCTGTTGGCTTTTGCCCTCCTTGCCAAAAGTAGCAGTGGCCTTTAGTCCAGTGGGCTTTTGTCCTATTGGGTTTTTTTCCCAATGGGCTTTTGTCCATTTCCCCCATATGCTAGGTATATAGACGAGTCCAAGGTTGTCGTTGGGTGAAAACATTCATGGTACCTATTCAAAACCCTATACCAAATAACCCAAGCTTTTTACGACCTTGAGAAATATAGTTTTTAAAAATGTTGTTGAAAAGGGATAAAGTTCTGGTAACCACTATTTTCTCCGTTTTCCATTTGCTATCCTGCCTACAGAAAACTTCGTGTTTTTTTTTTTAAATTCACATTCAAATTGTTGTCTTCAAAGGCTTGTAATTTGGGCAAGTCTCAAATTTTTGTTTGGTAGAGTTAATGAAGATTCAGTGTTGTAAAAATAGGGGGAAAGGGGGAAAAATAACATTAATATAACTGCAATAGACTTTTCCTATTTTTATGTCTGATTGGTCAACTAATGTTTGCCGAATTCCGTAGCTCTAAGTTTGTAATGTACATGCTCGAAATCCAGGAATCGTAGGTTTGATTTATTTAAACTTTTAAAGTGATAATTTTTGTATAGAAAAAATCCTTCCGGTATCTGCAAATAGACAGAAACAGTCTATTTACTAATAAACTGGGACATTATATACATTTTTAATTTACAGCGAAAATCCTGACTTTGAAATAACATTTAAATCTCTACAGTTGCATTTTTGTCATGCTCCTATTTTAAGTACCTTATCGTAATAACAAAGTTCAATTCAAATTTCAAACCTCCCATTCCTTCTAGAAAAACAGAAGTTGGAGATTCATTTTCAGTAGGCAAACACGTGCTATACTTGTTTTCATTGAAAAGCTAGTAAAGACGAGCTGGGCGTTCTTTTGATCTCGGTATTTCACCGTCAAAGCGGGTGATCCATATGAAATCAGAACCGTAGGAAGCAATTTTGGATTGGTGGGCGAGGGGGCGGGCAAAATTTTAAGAATCGGCTTGTCTTCCCGATTTGATATTTTGATATATACTGCGTTTTGTTATGCAGTGAAAAATAATCCACCTGCTAATACTAGGGACCGAAATAGATGTAAATTTGTTCAACATTGTGGTAAATGATGAGATTTGGAGAAAAAATAAAGCAAAAAATCACACTGAATTAAATGTGACCTCAGAAATTGTTTGGTGTCTATCACATAACAAAAGTAGATGAAAAATTCCAGGGCTAGCCGCCATTTGTTTAGAACTATTTTAATTTGTTTGAAATTTTCTATCAGCGTATCATCAGTAAGCTACTCTGAAATATTATTTCATCCTCTTTATATACCTCTATTTTCTAGCAATATTCGGCCAAACGCTGACACAATCATTTTATTGGTGATCAAATTATTGTGGAGGGCGGCCCCTCTGGCCCCTCCTTTTCCTACGGCCCTGCTGAAAACCTGTAATGTACTTTTTAGGCACTGACTAGCACACGCTTGTCATGATTATAAAGGTTTGGAATTGTTAAAATCTGTTACAGAGGATAAGTATGTTCTAATTACTTGCCCTAAAAGATGCATTTTTCTGCCCGAACATTTTTTGTTTTTTTTTTCAAATTATGTAACCTGGTTTAACCGGTCCCAGTTTAATTTTATATTTGCACTTATTTCTTAAGTCGGAAGTGGGGGAATTTATCAGTTTTCAAGTTATTAAACCCTATCGTACTAAATAGATTAAATGACGCCTTTAAAGCCGATAGTAAAAACCCAAATATTATTTCAAAGGAATATCTCGAAGAAAAATATCTCCGTACGGACAGTGTAGGTCTAGGATCAGACTTCACGTTCTTCGTATTCTGATCTTAGTCTATATTGTCTGCAAAAGATCAATGAGTCGCACTTGGCAGCCTAAGGGTTGATGCAGTCTGCATACAAAAAGTTCCATCAACACGCCCGATAGGAGACAGCGCTTATGAAACCGCTTTACTCTCTGAAGTCTACCGAAAGATTGATAAAACGACAGTTTGTTTTTTGTATGTGTCTTCTATACAAAGACAATTAATGATAAAACTACCAACACGGCCGTTTTAGGTTTTTTGGGCATTTCAAAAATTTCGAAACATAATATAAAAGTGACAAAAAATTACTAAAAATGCCCATTCTTGGTATGACTTCGGATTTATTTTCTATATTATTTCATTTATAACTTACTAAAAATAAATCAAAATCCACCTACAAAGTAAATCAAAATAAAAATTTCGATTAAAAAAAAGGAAATGAAGTTCTAATAAATATAAAAACGTTTTGATGTACCTTCAGTGATCAAATCAATGTGAGATACGAATACATGTACACGTGTTCTGATAAAACGAAAGTACAAAGGAAGAGTATTCGGACACTACATCTATCCGAATATATAATAGGCAGTAATTAATGAACTAGGCCACTGAAATCGGGCACACCAGGCGCAAATGACTCGGAATGATGTCTAGTAACTGTGTGCAAAATTTGTTGCTTTCGTCCGGAGTGTAAACATTTTGCTAAAAAATAGAGTTAACAGACCGGACTACTAGAAGTTTCGCTGCTGCCAGCAACGGAAGTCCTTGATCAGGTTTTCATTTACACTGGCTCCCCAATCATTTCCAAGGCGCTTGCCAATACGGGTACCAGGATAGTAATGTCGGTACCTGTATTGACCAGCGTGTAGATGACCGTTCGGGAGCTCATCAAGGACTTTCGTCTCGGATTAGCCTGCGCCTAGCAGCTAGTGGATCCTGAATTGTTAAAAACATGTGGAAAAATGTCAAGTTATGTCAACAAGTACATGTAATACACGGATATGCGTAAAAACGTGAAAGGTCAAGAGGACCCAAGTTTTTCATGAGGTATTTATCAAGAAGCGGGGTTTTAGTATGACGTCATTGTCACGTGAACGTGACATTTTCATCAATAAGCTTATCAATAAAGAAATGTTTGTCTGTTTAAGTGATCCATTTACAATAATTTGACAACTGATTGTCTCTGTTTTACTTGGAATACTAAATATGCATGAATCATTTTTTGGGTGTTACCTATATAGCATGTTGTTTGTATTCACCTACAAAAAGTATGTCATAAGTTAACTCTTTGTCTTAGGCGCTGCCAAATTGACCTTTCTGCCGATTTTGATTGACAAGTCTATCAACGTCTTATCGGCCAATGAAAACGCAGCATTGGGCATCATGTGAACAAAAAAGTCTGATACATTTCTGGTTAGCTTGACTAATACCGCTTTACTAGGGGTGAGGGGGGAGGATGCGTGTCAAACTCGCGTTTACAGAAAGGTCAATTGAGAGCATGTGCAGGCGACAAATTAAATGTGGCTGAAAAAAGATAGGATTTGTCAATGAATGGACAGAGTACAAAATGGGCCAAGGAAAAAATACTGGGTTCATATTCACTAACCTTTCTTAAGAACATTCTCTTTTTTTTGTCTCACTCTGACTGTGGTAGTAGCAAAACATTTGATTTGCTAAACCATTTCGTTTAGCTAATCAGAAGTTCTGTTACTTTCACATTGACAAAATTTTGAAGAATAAGACTAATAATGTTTTAAGAATGGTTGGTGATTACGGACCTAGGTCAATATCATTTTTCGAAGACCCTGTAAATGTGGCTGAATTCGATGGGATTTGTCAATGAATTAATACAAACAGTTATGAGAAAAGAAGAAAAGGCTTGCCTACCTAGATGGCATTTTTGCTCAGAGTCGATGAATGAATGATTTTTCGATTAAGGATTCACTTTGGCCTATAAATTACGAAACTTCAGCTGCAAGTTTGATTCGTATGTAATCAAAGCCTAGTTCTCTTCTTAAATTGTTGGATATAAACCTGTAACCGAACAAGTCTGCGCAATCTTGACCCTTGATGAAGATGGCTTTGAAAACATTCTGAGTAGAGAAAACGCAGGTCAAATTAGGCCTTTTTTATTGACTGGCTTCCAGCATTTTCTTCTTTGTCCACAATGTTTTCTATCCCAGCAAGGACCAATCCCTTATACCCACATAGCTTTTCATACAGCGTTTGCAACCTACTCTTAATTTTGACGAGTCCTAAACTTACCACCTGGCGAAAAGTCAAGCAAAAGGTTGTTTGTTGTTTTTTTTCAAATAAAAATTTATTGGTTTTCCTGGTATATATTGTAGATTAGATACAAGATAATGATTTGCGGCTACAAAAGTTTTACCGTGATATGTGATAGATCAAGGAACATGTCTACCTTCACTGTTCAGTCTCTCAGTTATTTCCGATGCACCTTGATTAGAATTTAAGAAAAAAGCTTCAGTTTTAACCTGATGATAAAGTTGCAGCCTGTTACTGATCTTTATATTAATAAAATCTATCGAACCATACACAGGATTTGCAACAAGTACCAGTGTGTGTGGTGTAAATGACCGATAAAGTGACTTCCGAGTTCCTTTTCCATTCTGATCTCAGCTGCAATCCCAAGTTCTAAAATGACATGTGAAATGGGCTTTATTAATACAGTGCATCGAATGCGTACTAAAGTCGACGTCATTCTATATATGGAGTGCAACTCGCAAAAAGGGGCATTCGGACATTTGCGTAAAGTGTCGTCCCGGATTAGCCTGCGCATTCCGCGCAGGCTAATCCGAGACGACACTTTCCGTTTTCATGTCACTTTTCTGTTTTGCGCATGTCTACTGTAGCATAAAATCTAATGTAGTCGTAAAGTGCCGTCTCGGATTAGCCTGCGCGGACTGCGCAGGCTGATCCGAGACGACACTTTACGCAAATGTCCGAATGTCTCTTTTAGTGTGTTGCAAGCCAATTATACAGTAACGTTATTCTGTATAAAGCACGTCGCTCATGGCTATACCATGTCTCCGCACTCCGATATTTTATCTGTGAAAGCCACTCTATGTGAATAATTTGTCATTTTCAGCAGCTAGACCATATCATTCTCAGTTGCTGGGTGGAGTAATATTTAGAGCATTCGAAGCAACTACGACTACCTGGTCGAAACAAATCATCATTTTCCGCTCCTTGACCAAAATTGACGACGATGGAATTATTAGAAATGTTAGTTTTAATCATAAAATGGACACAAGCTTTCAGCGGTACAACCGCCTTCTTCAAGTCTGATCCTGTGATAGGGTCTATGTCAAGAAGAGGATATATCAAGAAATGTTAGTAGTAAACATGTAAGCGTTTAAATGTAAACATGTAATCAAGTGTCTTTTCAAGTCGAAGGTTCAAAATCGACCGGTGTTGCATTTGAAATGGGAGTGGTGGGTGGAGTAATATTCAGAACACTCAAAGCAACTTTGACTTTAATACATGACAATACATTAATTCTGCTTTGTTTTTGAAAGGGAGAACGTGTAACAGTAATACGGTTCGGGTAGAACTTTATGCTGTGTTTGATTTTATTGAACCTTTCATTTTTTCAAAATGACTTGGACTATCGTTTATCAGTTTTCATCTAATTGATGTACAAAATTCCCAGATGGTCCCTTTTTACGTGATGGGTCACATTTAATAAGATCAGTCCGTATTTGGCTGTATCTGATATGTGTCTACCCTGTTGTCCATTGCTCACATCTATCCGTAGAGACAACATGCATAACGAAGGTTTTATTGGATGTATGAGGGTTTAATGCCTTTTTAATAGCTAAGATCATATCATGGCGGTCGGTGACGCACATGTATGTGTTTCCTGGCTTTCTCACACCGGTAATAACACAACTTTCTTTCCAAAGCCATCGACTACTTTTCTCGCGTAATGAATAAAACTTCAGGGATAAAGCCTGAATTAACGTTAGATCTGACTGTACGAACGTAAGGAAAAGAATGCTTCCCAACTCTTTACAAAGCAACAAAAGTTTGCGCCTGTTCAACTTTAAATTATTTATATACCAGAAACTAAATATAATTCAAATTATGGGGTGTCATTGAAATGGTAGAAGACATTGTTGGAAAAGGAGAAAACGCTGGCTACCAACAATGTTTTTAAATTCGTTTCTCCCTAACGTCATCACAACTCGTAGCTGTTTGGTACAGGGTTAAAATCTAATCAGTACAGTTGTCATCAAGTGTCACAGTAAACGTTTCATCAAGTAGTTTTTATCTTTTATCCTTTTCATTAGTTTTTTTCTTGACGGTAATTTCCTGATCATTAAATCTGTCATTTATAACGTCTATAAATACCACTGACTACCAGTCAATGTGCTTTTCGGAGACAAGTCACGTTAGTAACGAGATTTCAACGTGGTTTTAGTTACTCCAAGCGACGTGCGTTATTGAGCGGTCGCTTTGTTTTTTGGTTCGTTCGGTCACTAATGGTCAATAGCTCGGACAGTGGTCATAAATTGTAAAACAGAGGCCTAAAATAGCGTTTTTAAGGTTTGGTTGTGAAGTGCACGACATTAGGGTGACATTACATTTCTTGGACAAACTATTCGGGTATTCGGGTGTTGTTTAAGGACAGTTTGTGCTCACATACGAAGCATCGGTATATCGTAAGCGCTAAGCAGTTACTTGTGGTGAATAAATGTTTAGAAAAACAAGCCAATTTCAAAGAGAGGTCGGATTTTTATTCAAATTAAACGGAACATGATTTCATAAAATTTTAAAACAGACACTAAATATTACTACAACCAAGTAACAAGTGGCCATATAAATTCACCCATCACCTGATACGGAATCAAAAATTCATAATAATTTTACATTAACATCTCAGGAAAAGTGACCATGACGTGTAAATTAATCACAAAAATGAAATGTTTCGTAGTTTTGACTGTGGCCATGTTCTCTATATGTAACTCGGTGCCGCTTTCGTCCGTGACTATTTCGCGGAGTACTGGTAATAGTTCCACGACTCTCTCAAACCAGACGTCGGCAAACAGTTCAGCCGCAGGTACAAATCCCGGTTTTAGCGGTCATAGGCTACTTCGTATACAGGCGAAACCTCGGAATGGATATTTACCGGTAAGATTTGGATCTTTACATATACATTCCGAGTTTAACTCTTTACCAAACGACAAAATAAATGTGATTAAAGAATAGAAATTTGTTTTAGGAAGGGAAGAAAACATTGTGGGAAAAGAAGAAAATGCTGGTTACCAGCATTTTCTCCTTTTCCCACAATGTTTTCAAAAGGCTTCTTTCACAGGGGTGTTTAAAAGTCGGGATTGTGTGGTAAAGGTCTATACAACTCATGGAGTCAAATCTTTATCTGGTGACTAAATGTTAGAGTTATTACTATTAAAGGTGGCCCTTTAGATATCGGGATGAAAATTTTACAAGAATGCAAAAAAATCATCCTTATACTTCAAAGGCCTTATAATTTTAATTCATAAAACATCAGTTAACATGAGAAATTAGAGATTTACTGCAGCCCAGGTCGACACCTATGGGAAACACGGTCTGTTTTTACATGAGTAACTCCCTCATTTACACACTGGAAATATACAGACGAAGCTTCAAACATAACATCCGAAGAAGACATTATGGAAAATAATTACATGTTTGTTATGTTATGGAATTTCAGAGTCATTAGTCACGTGCCAGTCACTTAACATTCCCACAATGCGTTCTTTTATTTTTGGCGCGAAATCTAAAAATAGCTTAAGAGGCTACGTAGCCTTTTAAAGGAATACCATAACAATTTTTTTTTTTTGCAATTTTACGATTCTTAATTATTGGTGATTTGTATTGTTTTTCCATATAAATTTCAGTGATATATATATTTCTTAATTTGGTGAGATGTGAAAATTCTAGATACCCACCTTTGAAGCTTGGAAGCATTCGCAGTTAACTCATTACATAAAGACAAAAGTTTGGACTGATCCAAATTCAAAGCACTTGCATACGACAAAATAAACGTAAATCAAAAATTGAAATTTGTTTCCAGCGGGGTAGAAAACACTGTGGGGAAAGGATAAAATGCTGGTTAACAGCATTTTCTTCTTTTCCCACATCGTTTTCAAAAGGCTTCTATTTCAAAATCGTAAAAAAAAACAGGGATTGTTTGGTGAAGGGTTAAAAAGACAAACTGGCCATTTCGCTGCAAAATGGCCAGTTTGTCTTTTTAACCCATTACCACACAATCCCTACTTTTGACGCCCCTGAGAAAGGAGCCTTTGGAAAACATTGTGGGAAAAGGAGAAAATGCTGGTAACCAGCATTTTCTCCTTTTCCCACTATGTTTTCTACCCTTCACAAAACAAATTTCAAATTTCGAGTCACTTTTATTTTTTTTCGTCTGCAAAATTAATGCTTTCAATTTGGACCAGTCTAAAATTTTCTCGTGTGGTAATGAGTTAACCCTTTACCAAAACAGCCCCTAGTTTTTACGACCCTGAAATAGAAGCCTTTTGAAAACATAGTTTTCTATGAGAAAAAAAACCTCCAAAAGTGACCTAGTTAAGATGCTATAATAGTGATGACTTTCAGTGATTTAATATTTTCCAGAAAAAAAAAATACTGTGGAAATATATGTTCTGCGTCAGGGTTGGAATACCTTAATCATAGTTTAGGATAAAGTGACCGACAACGAAAACGAAAGATCGGAAGTTTTCCGTTAAGTCTGATCTAGACTTACACTATCTGCAACAGACATCTTAGTTGCCATTGGCCATAGTAAAGTTAAATGTTGCTAAAATGATGCGATTTGTCTTTGAGAGCTTTAAAAAAAAAACTCTATGTGAAAAGGAGAAAATACTGGTCATCAGCATTTTCTCCTCTTCTCAGAATGTTTTGACAAAAACTTTTACTACAATCATCATCAGCAGCAGCAGCAGCAGCATCGTCGTTGACATCATCATCATCATCATCATCATCGTCCTTTTTCAATAAACTCGAATACCGATTATTAGTATACACGGTTTAAGTTCGCCAAACTCCGGAAACTCCCGAACCTTTACGTATGATATCGATTATTTTCATCGATTTGTTGATATGCGAGACTATATACTGATAAGGCATGTCCGTGAAAGTTGGCTATGTCTTTACCAAACGATAAAATTTTAGACTGGTCCAAAGTGAAAGCATTTACAGACGACAAAATAAAAGTAAATCAAAAATTGAAATTTGTTTCCAGTAGGATAGAAAACATTGTACGAAAAAGAAGGAGAAAATGTTGGATGCCAGCATTTTCTCCTTTTTCCCACAATGGTCTCAAAATGCTTCTGTTCCAGAGTCGTAAAAAACCAGGGATTGTTTGGTAAAGGGTTAACCCTTTCCCAAACAATCCCTGGTTTTTACGGGTCTGGAATAGTAGCCCTTTGAAAACATTGTGGGAAAAGGAGAAAATGCTGGTAACCAGCATTTTCTCCTTTTCCCACAATATTTTCTACCCTATCATAGACAGAAATCATCTTTTCAGTAAGAGTTGAATTGTCGTCTGCAGATGCTTTCAATTTGGTCTAATCCAAAAATTTGTCGTTTGGGTTAAATAGGAACTTGTACATTACTTGAGATAGTTAGATGTATAAACTTAAATCTTCACCTTATGCAAAACCCTTCAGTCATACGTATTAATGCATGAAAACATTGGTAGACGATAAATTTCGAAATAATCTGGAAAACAACATACATGTAGAAATTGGGTAGCAGTCATGCCTGCTGAGCGAGGCGATTAGGACGTCACCATACAGTAGGGGCATTGAGCTAAAACCACTGGGAGGAGGAGGGGGGGCATTTTTTCCCGTCCACCTCTGCATAACAGGTCCCAAAAAGGGCTTCTTTATGGCAGGCTCTGCCCGTTAACCCTTTACCCCCATAAGGCATTTCTATGGTATTTCTTATTGACCCTAACTAACAGCAAGGATGAACATATTTCTTATGTGTATATGACACTTTTTGATAGCATAGAAAACATTGTGGAAAAAGGCGAAATTGCTCGTCACGAGCAATTTCACCTTTTGCCACAATGTTTTCCGAAGGCTACTACAAGCAATGCGTAGAAATGAGTATCTATGGAGTAAAAGGTTAACCAACATTATCTTTGCTGTTGTAGTTTTAAAGATGAAAACGCAAAAAGAGGCATTCGGACATTTGCGTAAAGTGTCGTCGCGGATCAGCTTGGGCAATCCGCGCAGCCTAATCCGAAACGGCACTTTACGATGTATTTGATTTTGTGCTATAGTAGGCTTGCGCTAAAAAGAAAATGACACAAACAAAAAGATTATGTAGTCCACGACAGAAGATTTTCGGCCAAATATAGGCCAGTCAACTTACGCTGTATCACGTAATATTGTTTACAAACATTGCACAAATCAGTTCTTACTGACAACACAAACATAATTATGTACAAATGTACGTCTTACAGTTAACATATCTATAAGTAATGTACACATGTTTCTGTTTGGGTCGATTAGTATAAAATTTCACCCTTTCCGTTATTTATTGACGTAGCTCGTTCAGTATGGTGTCCGTTTACAACGGGCAAAACTCCTCGGACTGCAAAATGGCATCCAACACAAGAAAAGGGGAATTTGGACATTTGCGTAAAATGTTGTCTCGTATCGGCCTGCGCAGTGCACGCAGGTCAATCAGGGACGGCATTTTGCGACTACATTGGATTTTGTGCTATATAGTAGACTTGCGCAAAACAGAAAATTACGGAAAAACGAAAAGTATAGTTTCGTGCGCAAACTGCGTAGGCTGATCCGAAACGACGATTTACGCAAATGTCCGAATGCCCGTATTTGCCTGTTACAGGCCAAATAACTCTTGAATTTTAAAATAAGACTTTAGGATTCTTTCCGAGTTTGAGCCTTGACCTGTTCAGTTATGCGAGTGGTGTCCCTTGTTATGTCGTAGAGCATCGGCCTCGTAACCATAAGGTCCTGAGTTCGATATATGGTAGCGGGTGTCAACTTTGGATTTTTCATTGGCCCACAAATGCTTTCGGCGCGAGTATTGGTGTAGTTCCCGAGAAGCAGAATCGAGAGAAATTAGTTTAAGTTGTACGTAAGAACTTGTTTCTCTATCGATGTAAAATAAATAATTATGTTTAAAAACTATAGTAATGATGATAAAAAAGGAGGCTCCCATGTTTGCATTTCTGGTGTAACAACAGAACAGATTGCCTCGGTGGCGTAGCCATTTAAAATGAGTTCCTGTTATGTCTATTTGTCGCTGAAAATTTCAATCGGAATTGATAAAACACATTAAGAAATGAATGTACGAACTGTTTGTCAACTGAAATATAGTTAGAAATATTTTGATAGAAAATTGAAACTCAAGTTTTCTTTTGTAAGTGGAGCCTGACAATTTTCAGAACGGTAAACCGGCGTATTTCCGGGCGATGAATGTATCGATTTGTTGATACAAAGAACTTTTGCAACACCCAAAATTATGGGACTGTTAATTAGATAGCTATATATTCTTGTTTTGAAATTGCGTTTTCCAACATTTTGATCCAAAGCTGTACGAAAACTAGCAAATTTTGGTTATAAGCAACGTTTGAACCTTTAATCGCTTACCAAACAACCCTTGTTGTTGTTTGGACAAGCTCTGTGGAAGGGGAATTCAATGCATTTGCAAAAAGTATCGGTCCAGTCCTCGCAGGCTGACATAAGTCCAAACTTTTTGCTAATTGAAAATTTTCTGTCAAGGATTCAGTAGGTTATCCGACAAAATGAATGAAAAAGATACATAATCCTAACATGACACGCGAATCGGCTCAAGTTACACAGTGCAAGGTAAATAAGCGTGGTAAGATCTGCGACAAACCATGTAGAGTGACGTCATTCTATATCGAATGACGTCATTCTGCATAAAGGAAATTAGTGAGTTACTCCATGGAACATAATCTTCATCCGCGTTTTTACTGTAACTTTGAATTTGTTTAAGAAATAATCTTCTTTCTATCGTGGTATATCGTTCAATAAACCACAGTTGTGAGTTATGAGGTCACTCGATAAAGGATGACGTCACTCTACATGGATTGCCGCAAATTTTATCACGTTTTCCTTGCACTGTGTTTATAGAGCCAAAGTCGCGTGTCATGTTAGAATTTCCTTTCATTAAGAAGTGACCATGTTAGAATCGAATTAATATTCTTTCTATCGTGGTTTATCGTTCAATAAACCACGTTGTGAGTTATGGGGTGTAATGAATAAACCACTCGGGCTATTGCCCTCGTGGATTATTTATTGTGCCTCATAACTCACAATTGTTGTTTATTGAACAATAAACCAGGACAGAAACGGAAGATTATTTCTTAATTATATGATAACTTGCTTAAGAAAATGCATCGTAATATGGCTTGCAACATGGGAAAAAGGACATTCGGACATTTGCGTAAAGTGTCGTCTCGGATCAGCCTGCGCAGTCCGCGCAGGCTAATCCGAGACGGCACTTTCCGTTTTAGTGCAATTTTCTGTTTTGCGCATGTCTACTGTAGCACAAAATCTAATGTAGTCGTAAAGTGCCGTCTCGGATCAGCCTGCGCGAACTGCGCAGGCTGATCCGAGACGACACTTTACGTAGATGTCCGAATGTCCCTTTTCGTGTGTTGCACACCAATTATAATAAGAGAGACACTGTAAGGTACTATGAAATTTGTGAAACAAGTTGCTATAAAACGGTACCAAGTCAGTAATGATTATTTCCTAAAATTCGTACCTTCTGATTAATGAAACCACATAGGACAGACAATCAAAAATTGTATTCAACTTTCTTAATCTGGATTAGCACTAAAACACTGTTTGAAATGGTTGTTGATAACAGGCTAAAAATTGCTCCTTTTCTCTCTATATTTAAAAAAAAAGGCTTCTGTGTTGATATACATGCAAGTTGTTGAAGCTGCATTGACTGATATGTTGTGTACTGTAAACGTCTTTTTTGGTACCTTGCGCGAACCCAATGAAGAATGTCTGTAAGAACAATGGTTCCATTTTGCACTAGCAGCGTTAGGATGGTAATACCTTAAATGAAAGCATTTGCAGACGACAGATCAAATGTAGCCCAAACGATTAGATTTGTCTTGCACGGGGTAGAATACATTGTGGAGGAAAGGAACAAAAAGCTGGTTACAAGTATTATCTCTTTTTTCCAAAAACATTTTTCACTGTCTTTCTTTCCTGGGATTTTTAATTCAAGAAATAGACTAAGTTTCGTTAAAGTTTGAAAGGATTAACGAAGTTGTTATAAAACAACGGAATGATTGATGATGCTCGAGTCTTGCTATTATTTACATAAAAAATGGATCTAGATCTATAAAACATGTTAATTTTGACCATGAAATAGATACAAACACCATACTGTTTTGAATGCAGATCCTCGTACACAACGAGTGTAATTGATCATGTGACATTCCAACGTGTGCTTGCAAATGTAACAGAAAAAACGGTGGCGTTTCCTTATTAAAGGTGGCCTTTCAGATTTTGTAATTTTACGGGATACAAACACAAAAAAAATCCTTATACTCCCACAGCCTTTTGATTTTCATTCATAAAAAACCCAGTAGTTAAAAACCATCAGACAACAAGAGAAATAAGAGATTTACTATTTTTACTTGAGCAACTTGCTCATTTACATACCGTAAATACACAGACGAAGCTTCAAACATAATTTCCGAAGAAAACATTATGTCACTTGACATCCCCACAATGCTTTTTTCCTTTTATTTTTAGGCGAGAAATCTAAAAATACCTGAAGGGGCTTCGTAGCCTTTTAAGGGAAAACCATCTAAAAATATTTTTTGTAATATCATGATTCTCAATTTTTGATGATTTGCATTTTCAGTTTTCATATAAATTTCAGTGAAATATATGCGTTTTTATTTGCTGAAATATGAAAAATCTTTAAACCACGAATCCTCGTGAAGTATTTTTTCGTTTTGCATTTAAATTTCTCATACGTTCGTGGGAACGTCACGTGATCAATAAAATGCATCGATTCTATGAGGCAATATTCAAAAAGGTACGATGACGTCATATTCTTCGCCATAAAAATTCACGGAGTTTCCGATTTCAAAGCCATAAACTCGTCATTTGGATGCCAAATTCGTACCTTCTTTATGCATGTGCCAGTCCTCGTATTTATCATTGTTGGACCTAGACAATTCATTTAGCAGCAAAAATATAGTAGGCCCCTCTAAATAATGTGCGTCAGTATTAGTCGTGGTTTACACAGGACAGAATTTTGATAAAAAGCATACCAAAGGGAAAAAATATATTTTGAGGAAAAAAAATGGAGTTTTCAGGCCATAAACATCTGTGTCCGTATTTACCAACCATTCTTAAGACCATTCTTTGTCTTGTTCTTCAAGATTTTCGAATTGCGAAAGTAACAGAACTTCTGATTGGCTAAAGCAAATGGTTTAGCCAATCAGAAGTTCTGTTCCTTTCACATTGACAAAGTTCTGAAGTATAAAACTAGGAATGTTGGTAAGAATGGTTGGTGAATAAAGATAGACCCTGGTACCCGAACAAATGCACCATTTTTCACGCTGTCTCTAGGTACCATCATATCGAAAGGCAGCCACTGTATCATAATCACAGGGCAAAAGTTCACAAATAAAGCAGAGAAAAAAGAAGCATCATCTTGTAACATTACTGTCAATCAGGAGGCTCATGAATATGCAAATGAAGCGACAAGAGAGTATAAAACTAATTAAGCGAGGTAGGTTTTGAGTAAAAGACAGCGCGCGTCAGTTGTCATTTTACAGCATATCAAGTGAAATGTTGACATTTACCAACCTTTTACGACTCCATTTCGACTCGATTTTCAACTAGTGTTGATTCAAGATCAGACTGCACAGATTGTGCAATCTGGTCTTGGTCTTCACTGTCTGCCGCGTAAATACATTCCGCCCCCCTAACCCTGGCAACGAAAATTAAAACATGCCTCGATATTATTAGTATTTGTATTTTCTTTTTCCTATTGAAAATATAAGAACTCTTTTTTTGAGCGCTGTAAGGGTTTACACAATGGCTGTCCTTGTTTTTCAAACGTAACCTTCTTCTCATGGAGCCGAATGGATTTCATTATAAACTACTCTGGAGCACTGTGACATGGTACCTTAAACCGAATGACCTCATAACCTTAAGATTCGCTCTGTTTCACGGATTAGATTTGTGACCGATCACACAAAAAGGAACCTTTTGGGAACTGCAAAAAAGTGTCAACCCTGGTCAGACTGCGCGAATTGCGCAGGCTAACCAGGGTTGACACTTTTTGTTTTAATGACATTTTCTATGTGAAAAGTGATCATTGTACCTTGTTATACAGTCACTTGTTATACAATCTTTGTGACTCGGCAAATTTTGAACTAGTTTTAAAATTCATTTTTCTGCAAGCAACTAACACTGGGACCGACCTTATATGTAGTAACAGTTTCTCATTTCCACATTAATTTTCATTCTTTGAAAAGGTGTGATCTAAAATCCATTGTTGACTCCTGGTCACTATTGGATCTTTTTGGTCCCGGTCCTGTATTCTGACCTGTGATATCAAAATATTCTTTGCATCCATAAATACTATTTCTATCTTTATTGAATAATTTTGATAGGCCCATTTATTATTATGGTAATTTCTAGGGTCACAAAGGTCGAGATGACCCGCATTTTTCGACTGTCTCATTCAGACACGGTGAGTTCGTTAACCCTTATGCTGAGCTATGCGTAACTCACTGACCTCTTACGAACAGTGTAGATTCAAGATCAGACTGCACAGAACGTGCAGTCTGATCTTGGACCTACACTGTCCGATTAGAAAATATCTTTCACAGAAAAATATCTTTGGATATAGTAAAACTTGAGTTGCTATAATATCAGCTTAAAAGTTTCATTTGAAATCATTTAGTATGATAAGGGTTAATAAGGACATGTACTTTTACATTTTGGGACAGTTTTACCAGAGTTCCAGATTTGAGGAAGTAATTTTGATTTCAATATTGAAAATATGGACTATTCTCTACTAAACACTATGAGTACCCATTACATAGGGTTTGGAAGAGAAATAATGAATTTAGAATAAATCACTCCCTCTCATCTGGAGTGCTGGTTTTATGCTGTTTTCAACAGTATTTCAGCAATATCACGATGACGACTTACTTAGAACGTCACATGATTGCCTTAACTTTATTGTACGAGTTACTCGTAATGCTTTTGTCCACAGACACTCTGTCACAATCACAAGGGGAAGACCTGTTATTGAATGAGAGCCATTCATCAGTTATTTCCCTTGATTTCTCTCTAATACTACACTTAAGTTCCAAGAATGACCCCAATTTGATTGCCCAACAAAGCGGTATGTATTTATAGCAATTATATATATGACCTAAAGCTGCATACAAGTTTCATTTCACAACATTTTCTTAGAAAATCTCACCAAAACAACTGATTTATTCTCATTCGCAAGTAAACATTGCTTTAAATGCAAGATATAAACAGAAATACATACAAAACACGAGGAATACCTGGATTTATTTCGCAACATTTCTTATTCCATTTTACCGATTTACTTCAAAAATCTCGTAACTAGAGCTTGAAACAAGCTATAATTACGAGGTTTTTGAAGTAAACCGTCGATTTGTCACACCGTCAATAGGTTGACCAAAATATTAGCAACAATTACACGAAAGAGCTTTGGTAATAACTGTACGAATATGAATAACCCAAAACTCTTTCATCATGGTGTCCGGGGTTGTGAAGTAGAGCGTCATCCTCGTGACCATTACGTTACTGTTCATTGGTCCACACATTCGGTGCGAGTACCCGGCCCGTATTCACCAACCATTCTTAGGTATCTTCTTGGTCTTATTCCTCAAGATTTCTTTACAGTGAAAGTAACAGAACTTCTGATTGGCAAAACCATTGGGTTCATCCAATCGAAAGTTCTGTTAATTTCTCACTGACAAAATTCTGAAGAATAAGACTAGGAATGTTCTCAACCCTTTCCCAAACAATCCCTGGTTTTTACGGGTCTGGAATAGTAGCCTTTTGAAAACATTGTGGGAAAAGAAGAAAATGCTGGTTATCAGCATTTTCTCCTTTTCCCATAATGTTTTCTACCCTATCATAGACAGAAATCATCTTTTCAGCAAGAGTTGAATTGTCGTCTGCAAATGCTTTCAGTTTGGTCTAGTCCAAAAGTTTGTCGTTTGGGAAAAGATTAAGAATGGTTGGTGAATACGGACTCTGGTGTCGTTTCCAGGAAGCAGAATGGAGAGATATTTGTGTGAGCCAGTAATGTTCTCAATCCATCAAAAAAAAAAAATAATAATTTTCTTTTCTAATATGATTAACCCTTTACCAAACGATCCCTGGTTTTACTACCCTTGGACAGACGCCATTTGAAAACATTGTGGGAAAAGGAGAAAATGCTGGTAACCAGCATTTTCTCCTTTTACCACAATGTTTTCTACCCGGCTGGATACAAATTTCAATTTTTAAGATATGTTTAATTTGTCGTCTGCAAATGCTTTCAATTTGGACAAGTCTAAAATTTTGTCGCGTGGTATAGAGTTAAACTATATGCAGCAGGTCTTTCATCACCAAAGACGAAAACATTGACTTTTGCAGACGAGGAAATCTAGCTCAAAATGCGTAAAAGACGCATACGAAACCGTTTATTATTGTTTTCATTATATTTCGACTAACAATAAAAAGGAACTTAAAATGTGACTTGGTGGACATGCTGAAATGTTTAAATGCTGAAAAATTAGAACATAAACATTTTGTCAAGATGTGTTTATTTGTTAGGGGTTTTTTTTAAGGGAATGTATTTCTTGAAAGTTAAAAAAAAAACACGCAAATTTTACTCATTGGAGGCCTACAAGAAATTTGAAATAAAAAATGAAATTTTTTCATTCAAATTTGCGGGAAAATCACCCCGACTGAAACTTACATTTTGATAAAAATGTAATCTGTGGATCTCTCTTCCGTTTTTTTTTTTTTCTTTCTTTTTCTTTAATAGCTTACAGAAAGTTGTTGAAAAAAAAATGAGAAAAGCGATTTCATGCTTTGAGAAAAAAAGCCCAATGCAAAAGAAAAGAGGAAGATTTTATAACTTGGGAGGTAACAAAATGTTAAAAAAAAAACAAATTTACCATTTGCAGAGAGAAAAAAAAAACGATAAAAACCGCCCAGATTTTTTGTAAATTTTTACAAAATCGCAACATTAAAAAAAAATGATGAAAAGGAAGTTTTATAACTAGACCGAAAGAATCTGAATATCCTACTTTAAACTAAGAAAAAAAAAAATCGAATGTGCTATTTGGGAGGCCAAACAGTAAAAGAGAGAGAAAAAAATGTGCCTAATTAGGGACGTCACATTATAAATAAAACGATGACTTTTTTAGCTCTGCAATAATCAGTTACAATCATTTTTTGTCATTGTGGGGACAATTTATCATAACTTTTTGACAATCTTTTTTTGTGAACGGTTTTATTCACTGAGGTTAAAACGTCAAGCCATGTTAACGTTTCCCAGCTGTGACTGATCGTTTATTAAGGAGAATCATTTCTGAACCCCTTTACCGAACAATATGTGTATTATAGACTCCGGAAAAAGAATCCCTAAATAAAACATAGCGGGAAGAGGAGAAAACGCTGATTACCAGCGTTTTCGCCTTTTCCCACAATGTTTGATACCCTTTCAAAGACAATAATCATCCGATCTATACTTAGGATTATCTTCTACAATTGTTTTAAGATGGACCAATGTAAACTTTTGTTATCTGGTACAGGGTTAAATCTTCAGCGCCAAATCATATATCAACTCAACTCTTTCCACGGCTAAAAATAGATCCATAAAAATCTCGGAATCTGATTGGTTTACTGATAGAAGGTAGCGGTATTATTTATTTCATTATCATTATATTCCATTGTTATTGATTATTATTATCATTATTATTGTATATACCCAAAGATTAGACAAACGTTCTGAGCAGTAAGTTCCCGAACCTTACTATACGAAAAAGTCCCTGTGTTCGCCTATGGGGCTGACTGGGTTAACCCTTTACTACACAATGAAAACTTTTAACGCACCCCTGAAAGAGAAGGCTTTTGAAAACATTGTGGGAAAAGGAGAAAATGCTGGTTACCAGCATTTTCTTCTTTTCTTACAATGTTTTCTACCACATCAAAGAAAATTCATTTCATATGAACCACATTAAAACTGTTATCTACAAATGTTTTTAATTTCGACTGATCTAAAATTTTGTCATGTGGTAAAGGGTTAAGAAGATTTACGTACTATATTTATATCAGCGACTTACTTTCTCCCAACACTTTCGATGGTATAATTTCATACGAGTTTGTTTCTTTCTTTTGTGGACAGTGGAGATTACGACCAGACGGCACAGAAAAAGGCAGTCTGATTCTATATCTACAATGACCAACAATTTGAAAATAATAGACCAGTTTGACTTGGAATAGTTCGAAAAACTAAACAATCAGAAAAGGGTTACCTCAATCATTTGGCGTCATTTGCCGTGTCTTGTAAATTATCGCCATTTTCCTTACGTATTCACGTAAATTATCGCCATTTTCCTTACGTATTCAGGTAAATTATCGCCATTTTCCTTACGTATTCACGTAAATTATCGCCCTTTTCCTTACGTATTCAAGTAAATTATCGCCCTTTTCCTTACGTATTTACTTAAATTATCGCCATTTTCCTTACGTAATCGTGTAAATTATCGCCATTTTCCTTACGTATTCACGTAAATTATCGCCCTTTTCCTTACGTATTCACGTAAATTATCGCCCTTTTCCTTACGTATTCAAGTAAATTATCGCCCTTTTCCTTACGTATTCACATATAATGAGGACATGGATGTCGGTGTACTGCTGAGTGCATTACTGGATAAATTAACCCTTCCCAAACGACAAATTTTGGACTCTTCCAAACCAGAAGAGTTTGCAGACGACAATTTTAGATTTGGAGAAAATGCCAGAAAGTTCTCTAAAAGAGTAGAAAAGCACTGTGGGAAAAGGAGAAATTGCTCGTCACGAGCAATTTCTCCTTTTCCCACAGTGTTTTCAAAAGACTTTTACTGCAGACACGTAAAAACCAGGGCTTATCTGGGAAAGTGTTAATCATAATGACAGGATATCATAGATTTATACTTGTATTACTGAATTAACAACCGAATTGACATGGATATATAGTTGTATAACTAAATGAATAACTTCATGAATCACTCATGTAATATAAGGACAAGGCTGTTTAAATGTTTTACTGAATGCAACATATAAACCCCGACCCTTGCATGTAGGTAGACCTGTAACCCAGTCCCTACACAATTTTGTGACTTCAGTGCCAAATCAAACTTGTATTTAAAAAAAAAGAAACAATTAAAATGTTAAGAAAAACGGCTAGATTTACTCACTTGTCAATACAAGGCGTCCCCACGTGTAATTTCGAATTACAGTCCTGTTGGCACGAGTAATATGAGCGGTTTCCTGTAGTCGCTGGTACAAAAAGAACGGATTGCTACAGGCACCATGTTATAAACCCTAGGTCATCGGGCGTTCTGGCCATATTGTGCGTAAATGATACCATAATTCACATGTCGAAGTCGAAGCTTTTCATTTTAAGTTCGTATGCAATACTGGGGTGTTGTTTGTTGTTGATCCGTAGATCGATTATAGGCAGCCAGTTTAAAGACAACAAACAGGATTCAATTTAATGATGGAAGCTGGTGGCTTATACACACACCAGTCATACAGGGTATTGCAGAGCCCCATTAATTTTGTCCATTAATAGAATAAACTTCTACGCTAGCAAGGGTAACAACCTACGTCACAGGAAGTGATATCGGACCTGGGCATTTTCATAACTTATGTCCGCCATATTGAAAAGTAAGTGCGATATGAAGATAGAATGAGGCTAGCTTCGGTGGATACAAACGGACTACAAAGACTCTCACGTATTTATCAAAGACATTAGATGAATACATTTAATATTCTGATGTTTTAGACAGGAAGAGGATGTTTATATGCACAAACACTTTGACCAAATATCAAAAAGTGATTGGGTTTTTATAGTTGGTCGAAGTCTATTCCATTATTATAAGTAGTTAACAAAAGCTTTGACGAAAAACAAAGTCCGTAGGCATTGTACGCTTTGGAAGTCTAAAGACTTTTTCAGATCATTTAAAGAAACAATTACACAAAAAAAACCAGTCTTACCAAACACGCACACTTACTTTATAACAAGGGTCCGATATCACTACCTGTGACGTCACACTGATGTACATTGTGAGGGGTGGCTAGAGTAACATTTGGATTGTCAAAGCCAATATTTTTTTAATCAAAAGCCTATATAAAACACATGAATCAATGTAGAGATGACAACTTCAATTTTATGCGTAAAATAATGTGAAGTTTTGCTTTTTTCAAGGACTCGCAACTTTTCACGTTATCTCATAACGTCTCATTCTGGTATAAGTTGTTATTAACAGTTTTTATGTCACCTGAACACGAAATACTCAAGGTGAGCTTCTGGGATCGTGTTTAGTGCGTCGTGCGTCATCTGTCGTCACGTTGCATAAAGATGTACTTTACTTCAATAAATTTTAGGTAAATCTTGTGTGCACTCCAGGGACCACATAAGCTAGGTGCGCATGACAATTGGTAACAACGTTATTTATCTTATTCTACAAGATTTTCTAACTCTGAAAGTAACCGAGCTTCTGATTGGCTAAACCAGCTGGTTTAGCCAATCAGAAGTTCTGTTACTTTCATATTGATGACATTCTGAAGAACAAGACTAAGAATGTACTTGAAAATAGTTGACGAATAGGGGCCTTGTTGTTATGTTAAGAAGGTTTAAAATTGGATCATATGGGGTCCAGAAGTAGGTAACTTAATCAAAATTAGGAAAAATCCTTTGTATACTGTAGATGTCAAATTTCAAATACGAACTCAAGCCAAAAATAGTTCTTTTGGATGACATCTAGTACAAGTTTAAGATTCGGCCATGTCGGGCCAAAAACTAGATTACTGGGACATGTCATAGGAAAACCTTGTGTGCATTCCAGAGGTTACTTTTACAGCCCTTTAAATTAAACATTTAAAACAATTCGTGAACCGCACTCATTCTTTTTTATTTAACCATAAAACTAGCAGGAAAAAACTTATAGGGATGGCTAACTTAGGTCTGAGCTTTAGAGTAAATGGCCCTTGTATTAATATAAAGATCGAAAACTAATCATCAGCTTAGAATTCTGTCACTAGTTTGAAAAGGCAACTGAAATATATTTGAGGACAAGCATATACTGTCAGTACTTTGTAAGAGAAACACATGTCTACGAATGGGTAGAGTTGTTGTTGTTGTGGGTCAACTAACTTTTAATTCCCAAGAAATACTAACGGCGTTATATCAAATGACATTGTCTGTCAGTATAGGTGTAAGAATGACATACAACGTAATTGTTACTTCACGATACTCACCTCCCACTATAAACTAAATGGATTCGCAAAAAAGGCGATGGTCGGACAAAATGGCGTCTAACTGATAGTCAGTTGTCACAAACACCGTTTATCGATTAAATCTGACCTTTTTCACAATATTCTCTGGTATACGAATGAGTCATGCTGTGTTAAAAAGGTTTTTTTTTTTATGCATCTGCAAAAAATATTAATTCATGCCAGCGTGGACAGTCCGCGCAGGCCGACATGGGTAGATCTTTTTTATCAGTTGTAACTTTTCTGTGTGTCCAACAAAAACGCTACAACAGAGAACGTTATGGCGACGTCACCAGCATTGTCTCGTTTTTCATTAAATTTCTTATTAGTTGATAATAAAATTTCTTGATAGTTTATAAATGCGGATTTATAGATATAATATA
This sequence comes from Tridacna crocea, assembly GCA_943736015.1. Taxonomy (NCBI): domain Eukaryota; kingdom Metazoa; phylum Mollusca; class Bivalvia; order Cardiida; family Cardiidae; genus Tridacna; species Tridacna crocea. Next base: position 12,270,079 of record OX031057.1, on the reverse strand, counting down.
ACTAATTTTAACCGACCGGAAATTCCATTGATGCCTATCTTGAAATCATTTGTTGATACTTTTGCCAGTTTTCTCCCTTCGTAATGAGAATATAGTGGTTTTAGATTTATAAATGATAATTCTAAGAAGGAAAAAAAAAAAGGAAAAAAGTTCTCCATTAAAGTAGTAAAATAATACCAATCTTTAATAAAAGCAAATTTTGTAGGATAATATCGTAGTGGAAATAGCTGTTTTCGATTGCGGGTCCACTTCCACTAACAGATACACAAAACTCACTGACTTATATCATTTTTGTGGTATTAGTCGAAGAAACTTCGACAATACCATTATGAGCTCAAGATTAAATTTTGAATCCATGTATCTTATTTTGTGCAAAGCCGAAAAAAATAAACCCAGTTAAACTCATTTTTTCTCAGGCAAACGAGTTTTTCGGGGGCACACAGATATGTAATTTAAAATGGCATTTTAAAATACACTGGGCGAGGCAATCGATCGTTGAGATACTTATTTTTTATTGAAAATAGCTTCTCCCGCTCATAGCCTTTTATTGGCGCATTGATACAAATTTGCCTACTGACCCTGAGCTTTTTTGTTCCAAAACCAATTCGTTCCACGGCTTGTTCGTCCTATGATTGCGCGCTACTCCATTTCATTGCACATGAATATTTATGGATCGAAGTGCCGGTAATTGATTGTAATGTTGGAAACTAAATGTAAAAGGCTGAAGATATTTCAAAATTATAGTTTTAAGGTACATGAGTACTCTCCCTTCAACCGAAAAGGTATTCATTTGCCTAGTGGGTTGACTTTTAAGCCAATATTTGAACAATACGTCTCTTTTTCTTTCAAACTATTAGTTCCACGCAATGGGTTTCCTTGACAAATACCACTTCAGCGTTCTCAACGCTTTGATTTCTCTCTCCAAACACGTAGAATGATTTATAGATGAATTAGATTTTTACCCGATCAGTATTCTTACGAACAAAGTCTGTAACAAAGAAACAGATAAATGCATATCTCAAATACAAACGACTTCTAGCGGGATTCGAACCCTTGAAGGGGCAAATAACCTCGTTTATCGAGAATTAAAAGACTAATACCATAACCACTGTGCCAAAGAGATGTCCCTCTGACGCAGTTGTCAGGTATTGTATTTAAGTCGGGACGAAGCTATGCATGACGGAGTGGCCTCCCGTAACATTATACATTTAAAATCTATTTCTGTCAAATCAATACAGAATAAAAAACAATCAATCAATTGGTGTATCAAAGAAAGGAAGCCGACATATCGATCGGTCATGCGCAGAGTGATCGATTGTATCATTCTTATGTACTGAAAGACAGTCAAGTTTAACGCCTAACCTTCTAAATACGTGAAAACAAATTTTCAATTAAATTGATTGTAAAAACCAAAATATGCCAATTTCATAGTTATATTTTGGGGAAAACAATCTCCATATCGGACAGTGTAGATCCAAAATCACATTATGTGCAGTCTGATCTTGATCTACACTGTATGCAAAAGGTCCTGGAGTCTACTTTAGAGCCGAAGGGGGTAAAAAAGGAAGCTTTTTAATGATTTATCATCGTTAAAAAATAATTACCATATCTATCGCTTGTTTTTTTTTTTTATTTTATTGAAGAAATCCTTGCGAAAAAAAAAGAAACATTTGAAGAATAGAAAAAAAAAAATACTTGTAACCAGCATTTTCTTCCGTTCCCGCACTGTTTTCCGTCCTGGTTTTATTAACAAATCTCGTCATTCGAACCATTCTTGCTTTCTGAGATTGGTTTCCAATTTCAATAGGCGTAAATTTCTGTCAACCTACAAAGAGCGAAAAATAAGGCATTTTTGTAATGTCTTATCAATGTTACAAACAGCATATTAAACCGTATTCTGCTAAATAACCTATCAAGAACAATTTTCATATTTTGACCTGCTTTTAATTTGTCGTCTGCAAATGCTTTCAATTTGGACAAGTCTATATATTCATCATGTGGCAAAGCATTCAGAATGGTTTGCTGAACCGTCGGTGCTTTGAATTCAAGTCTAAAAGGGTGAACCAGTACAGTTAAGCCTTAACCAGACGACAATTTTAGCCTTGTCCAAATCTAAAGCATTTGCAGACGAATATTTCAATATGGCTCAAATGAAGCAATTTCTCTTTGACAGGGAAGAAAACATTGTGGAGAAAAGGAGAAAATGCTGGTTACCAGCATTTTCTCCTTTTTTCCACAATGTTTTCAAAAGGCTTCTTTCACAGGGTCGGCCTTGTGCGGTAAAGGGTCATGCGTTTGAATGATTCCCATTTTACGTATACTCACAGTTCATTGCCCTGGAGAATCACATTTGAAGAAACGTTTTGAAAACATACGTTTTCCCCACGGTAGGGTTTGTGTAATGGGAAACATTGGCGCTGAAATTTAACGACATCCTTAAAAAGTTGTCATCGCCAAAATTTGAAACAACTGTTTAAAAATATCATCAGGAATCAAACAATCTATCTTTTTTCGTTCTTTTAATCATTTAGTTAAAATCTTAAAATCTGATTTTTTTCCTTCATTTTCTTTTATTTGAATATATATTTTCAGTTTTCCTATTATTTATTTCCACCAATAGAACTTGATTTATATATTTATCAATTGCCATTACGATGTTAGTGTGTAAATGGAACAAAAATGCCGTAAAAAATGAAATGAAAAATTAGTGCAGTATTAGAAAGCCAAAAGTAAAAATGGGTGACTCTAAAAAAATGTAATTTCATAAAGGGAATGACCGAATCTAAATTGAGAGAACTTGTGGTCCGACCCTTTTACCTAGTCCTTTGCACGATTATGTATATTGTTCTGTGTTGTAAATTTTATTCTTGTAACATAATTTGGCAATAACATATGTATGAACTTAAAAAATAAAAACTATAACTATTTTCGTAAAAAAGTTGTGAAGATTTACTTCCCATTAATGAAAATTTAGAAGAAATAAATAACTCATTGTTTGTACGATTTTTTAGACCGTTTACGACATTATTTCAGTTATATCTCGGCGGTCAGTGCATCTGTTCTTGCTTTCCTGGATTTCCCTCTAGCAGTGTACTTCGCATAGTATTCTTCCCGAGCCACTTGCTGCTTTTCCACATAGGTATAATCGAAGCAATGATAATCAGTAGAGAGGAACGAATCCTATCATGAATCCTCGGAAAGAAATTTACCGAGCTCAAGATTTGAACCGCAGACCTTCTTGTTGTCAAGTCCTGTACGCTAGCAACTGAGCTACCGGACCTTGGCTCACATTAAAAAAAAACATATTGGAGTAATGAGTTAAAAATTAATATTCAAAGTATGCTAGTATCATTACCATTGTCTTACCCTTGTGGAAAACGAATGTCATAGTAAGACAAATTAGCGGTTACATCAAATAGAATGTCCCTCATGAATAAATGACCAATCACAAACACAGTTACAAATGATTTATATCGATCAGTCACTGGCGTCGATCATTTTCTAAGTATCTGTTATGAAATAACTAACCTGGGGCGTTGTTCATCACTCATTCTTAATGCTGTAACAGTTCACAAACACTGTAGACTTCTCTATATTGAAAAGATTGGGAAGAATATTGTGCGTAGTTCTTGTGAAAAAGAACTACGGGAAAGTCCGGACAGGTTCTTTGGTTGCCTCAATATAACTGTAAAAGTGTTGGCGTTTAAAACAGTGCAAACAAGTCAGACATATCGGTTTTAGGAAAATCACGACTGTTTATGTTTGACCTCAGTTTCTCTAGTTCTAGGCCCAGAGATCTAAATTCCTTGACAAAAGACACTCTAAATTCATTCCAATTTTCTCAAACAGACAAAAAAGATATCTACATTATTCAATGGCATAAAGGTATCCAAGAATACAGCTCATTATCGCTCTACATGGATTAAAACAGACTTCCATCGACCGAAGTATCTTGTTGTGATTGGGAAAAAGGTCATTGCGAAATATAATAGCCACATTAAGACTATCATCACATAATCTTATGATCGAAAGCGTATAGGCATAAAAAAATAGAAAAAAAAAAACAGACGAAAGTGTATCTTGTGCGATAAGGATGGCATCGAAGATGAATATCACTTTACCATAATTTGCCCCTTTTTTCCATGATTTCAGACAAACGTTCATAGATAAACACTACAGAATAAAACCAGGTGTATTCAATTTACGAAATTAATTAGTTCAGACCAAAAGAAACGTTTGACAAACCTTGTCCTTTTTTTTTAAACACACATTTTTAAAAAGGAACCAGCGCCCGTATTCACCAACCATTCCTAAGAAAGTTCTTGTTCTTATTCTTCAGAATTTTGTCCATGTGAAAGTAACTGAACTTCTGGTTGGCTAAACCAAATGGTTTAGCCAATCAGAAGTTCTGTTACTTTCACTGTCAGAAAAATTTGAAGATTAAGACAAAGAATATTCTTAAGAATGGTTGGTGAATACGGGCCCAGTTCATGTTACAGTAAGTATTGCACTCTCACTCAGCCTTTTGTTCCATCGCTTTTGGACTACAATTTTCAAAGATATGCATGTTTTACTATGTATTGATTGTACAATGAGTATGTATACTTGTGTGCGAAATAAAGCTGTTATTATCTAAAAATTAAACCTTTATCCTGCTAAATAACTAAAATGAAATTTTGAATTCAATAGTAAAATCTCAAATATTGTTATTTCAAGGTTGTGTTTTTGGAAACAATATCTCCTTATCGGACAGTGTAGATCCAAGATCAGACTGCACGTTCTCAATTTTTCAGATACTTTTATTTTGTCGTCTGCAAGTGCTTTCAATTTGGGCCTGTCTAAAGTTTTGTTGTTTGGTAAAGGGTTAAATATAAGAAAGAAGAAAGACAAGACTGAAAACAACGGGAAGACAGGAAGATTTGAGAGGGGGGGGGGGAGCGGCGTTGATATATTTTTGTTTCAACACCGATCATGAACGTTCACCACTTGATAGTGATATATTTTAGGGGGGAAAAAACTGATATGACCTAACCAAGCTATCACTTACCTTTTATACTACATGAAAAACAAATTATCTGGTAATGACAAAACCTACAAATTCGAAACACTTTTTGTTTATCAAACCTCTCAACCAATTAACGAGATTGATTAGGTGACGTATTGGAGACCTATAAAGATGTCAAATAATTTTATGATAACGCTATTTTATACCATGACTAATAAATACTTTATAGTGATTTTCACACTCACCGATTTTAAGTCGATCGTTTCTAATCTCTAATTCGAGTTTTGTGTTCGCAACTTAATCGTAAGGAAGCTACCCTCTTCTCTGCAACTGTAAATCTCGACCATATTGGCCAGAGATATTCAGAGTTACTTGGTAAAACTGATGGAAATTGGTTTGCATTCAAGAAAGCAGATTAGCTCGTATGATTAAAACAGTATGATTTCCATAAACCTACATTAGTCGATAGACAGGAGATGCGTGACAGTAAAATGTGATTAGTAATATACAATATTGTATTTTGTGTAGTATAATAATTTGCAACGAGAAGTAGTTACTTAGATACGTATGAAAAGATTTCCCCCATCTTACCCAATCTTGATAGTGTAATTCTAACTAATTATATTTATCTTCCCGGTACACATGACTCAGATGTGTTTGTCCCATGCATCAGATTTCGTCTTTCAATATGGAACATTGCCACACTGATGAAATAAATCATTTGAGGAAATGACCGGTTTTTTTAAGCAAAATTGTATTTTTGTAACGTATAGAGGTCCAGATAAAAGGAGTGATATTGATTTTGAAATTAGAATATTAATTATTCTTCACCAAACCCTATGTTATGGGTATTAATTAGAATCGTCTCTTTGATGTGGCTTGAAAAAGGAAAATTAAGGATTTAGAAAACCACCACTCCTTACTATCTTGAACTCTGAACATATACCTGAATTGAAGTATCTTAATGATCCCTATCAAACTGTGGGTATTATATATTGAACTGGCACTTACTTTTTTATCTAAAGATAGTTCTTTTTTATTGGATAAGCTAGATTAGCCAATAGGAGCATCTATTATAAACTAAATTTGGCCACTGTAGACTGATTACCTCGAACGCTGCAAACCATCGATCCATGATGCGTACAAGTTCAAAGGGGACCAGCTCAAGTCTTCGAAAGTTAAGCAGCGTGTGGCATGGGTAGTTCTTGGGTAGGTGACCAAATCGTTGTTGACAAGGCAGAATAGCCCAAGGGTACGACTCTCAAATTTCAAGTCTGGGACTACTGGAGGGTGTTGATTCAAGCCCCATTGCTGGCCATCCAAAATTTATATAGTCTTTCATTTGAGATGTTATTCTAGGTTCCGTGTGACGTTTCTATACACCGGGCACGTTCAACAACAAGACGTACCGTAGGATGGGTTTCGTGCAGTATTTTGCATTATTCCCTGTAACAAACTTAACAGCCTTCATGACGCGTCGCTGATATGGACCACCGGTGGCAACGGTAATAAAACGTAAAATCAATCAATCAATCAAATATTTGCATCTTACAGTAGTAAATGAATACACGTACTTTACAAATCATGAATCTACAAATAAGTAATTCACAAAAAATCATTTCAATTTATTTTTTTGACATTGGTTAAGAGACCCAAAGAAAAGAAAGTGGCCTCTCCTGCATGTGCAGTAAACGAAAGTGAACCTCCATTATTATTTTATTCTAAACATAGACGGACAGAATTCTGTCGGTGTTCAGTACCTAGCATGAAGCAATTCACTTCGCTGTATCAGAGGAGGTAACCATTCTACGATGCCTGTAGCATCACTACAAGCCCACCTTGATAACTTCTGGTGAAAAGAGACCTATATATGGCTTGCAGCAAGCTAAAAGGGACATTCGAACAATTCGCAGGCTAATCCGAGACGGCACCTTACGACAACATGAAATTTTGTACTAGAGTAGACTTGTGCAAAACAGAAAATAACATGAGAACGAAAATGTTCGTCTCAGATTAGCTTATACGCAAAATGTCCGAATGCCCCTTTTCGCCTGTTGAAGACCAATAATGTGGTTAAGTCGTACGGTTAAATGAAATATCACCATTCTGATATGTTCTTTTTCTTTTTTCGCCAAGAAATGTAGCTATCAAATAAGGCCTAGGTTAAACGAAGAATCAATTACATATATTTGTATGTGACAGTTTATTGTCGCTTGCCCCTCGTCTTTTGTCATTTATTTCCATTCAGATGTCATACCTGGAGAGTTACTGGGAGATAAAGATCGTTTTGCCAAGTGTCTGTACAACGTGAGGGAAATTTCCGAAGTTTTGCGCAAATATTTGAGCCATGCTATCTGAAAAGGGGGTTAATACATCTGCAATAAAGTATCTTCTCAGGACAGTCTTCGCAGGCTGACTCGAGTCGAATTATTTGGCTTTTAGTAAATTTTCTGTATGTCTAAGGACCATCCTACTCAACATTTCGGTCGGTTCTTTGGAAAAAAATATATATTTTATTCACATCTATTTATCTGTAGGTGAAAACTTCAATCGGAATTGATAAACCGCGTTAAATAATGAGTGTACGAACTGTTTGCCAACTCAACTGAAATATAATTAGAATGATTACGATAGAAAACTGAAACTCAAGTTTTCTTTTTTAAGAGGAGCCTTACAATTTTCAGAACGGTAAACCGGCGTATTTCCCGGGTATGTACCGATCTTGTGCATATCAATCCACCATTTATAGCTGAGGGCTTTGATGGCTCCCATCACCCGAGGTATGCCGATTGTATATGACCCACCATCGTTCAAAACAGAATGCTATCGGATTGCCGTATACTACATGGATCCGTGGAAATCGATATTTGACCAATCAGGACATCGGGTTTATTCTACCCGATGTCCTACCTTGGTTTCTGCTATTTCGGCTCACAAATAAACGCCTGTTAACGTTGGAAGAGTGCAATTCTCTTTATTTATGTTGTGTTTTTTACGTTTGAATTTAAAAAAAAAACTTACAAAATGTGCTTTGCGAACGTGTACCGATGACGTGAGATCACGCAGAGGCTATAAAAAAGTTTAAATTGTGATGATTACTGAAAATTTGAACTTGTGCAAAGAGCTAATCAGCGCTGGATAATAGATTAATTTAAAGTATTCTGTAATTTTTCCTCTCTGAAAGAGAAAACTGGAAAACAAAGGTAAAAACAGACCTATATGAAGTATTAATAAAAAGAAAATACTTTTACTTGAAAATTAACCTTGTTCAATAACCTATGCACATCCAAAAAGTGGCCGCGTTACTTGTCACCAATGTTTCAATTTGACATTAATTTTAACCATGGTGCATGAAGAATATGCTGAATGTGTACTGGGATCGTGTATACGATCTCTGATGTGTAGATATAGAGATATAGATCAGATTGCAAATTACATGATGTTTATTCTTGGATTTAAAGTACCTGCTGATTACAAAAAACACTTTGACGTGTAGTTCTTCCTCACTTGGAGTATATTTCAATTTTAAAAAAAAGTCTAACTTCTGATCTGGTGGAACATGGAAATTTTTCTCTTGACTTATCTGTTTTAACCGTTTACCACATAACGGGTTTTAACAACCCGTAGAAAGCTTTTAAAAGCATTGCGGAGAAAGGAGAAAATGCTTGTAACATTCATTTTATCCTTTTCTCACTGTGTTTTACGCTCTTTCAAAAACAAAATTCAATTTTTGAATCATTTATTTTGTTGTCTGCAAATATTTGAATTTGGATTGCTCTAAAAATTTTGTCATTTAGTGACGAGTTTAAATGGATTAGCACATCTGCACATTAGCACAAAGGGTATGTTGGTAAACTGTTAATTTGATAAGAAGTGTGTTTGATTGCAACACAAATTACCGCTCTAATCAACTTTACCACCCGTTGTCATCAGTATATCATATACTACCGTCAATGATATTAACAATTTTCTTAATTGACAACACACTTAACGCGTTTTATAATCCATCAGACAACCCTTTTCCCCTTAACCTGATATTAAAATTTTTCATTAACTTAAACCTCTCTGTACATTCAGACATTCTACAAACTTTTCAAAAGGTTTCTTTAATTTGATATGATGCTGAGATGACTTTACTAGCCCAATGAAAGCAATCAGTATCGTTAATTCTATTATTCTGTGGCAAAACGGAGATTTGTTGATGTTTTTTATATGTTCAAATTTTTGTTTAAACATGTAAATCTGTAATATTGTACGTCGCCCCCGTAATTCGCCCTTTTAATACATCTTCGTATGTAAATTAGTAAAGCATCTTTAAATTTCTTACTGAGAATTTATCATCGATAGAAATATACGATTAAAATACTTTTTCCGGAATTTTATTGAGAGAAACAGTCATGAAAGCACGATTTAAGTAGCCTATCTGCTATACTGTATATGTATTGACAACCTTTGTTTGTGAGACCTTGGCAACAGTAACTAAGGTAGTCGGTTTATCTCTTCGCCACGGATCCATGTCTTATAGCTATGATAGTGTTGATTCTATTTTGTTGTTGTTGATACCATAAAAGTCGGCCGTTCCGACATATTTTCTGCATAGCAGGGTCCTGCATGGTTCGGTGGTAAATAGTAGGACCCCGGACCTTTGGGCTCCGGGTTGAAACTGCACTGGAACCATTGGGTTTTTTGCAGAGTTGTTTTTGAGCAAGTCACTCCAGAGCCCTATCATAGTGCTTTTGAAACCCAGGAAATACATGAATATGTGAGATGCCGCCTTGATATGACTAATAATGTATAAAACGAAGAATATTTCATCCTCTAAATACTATAAAACTTATTTTCGGTAGTGCTGACCTAAGTCACAACCAAAATTGTTTACTATTTGAAGCATTTCATTTGAAGAATCTTAACGTTTTTCGTAATTTTCAGCTTATCTCAGTACTAGCCTTCTATTTGCGCAGTGATACAAAATTTGTCTGCTGATCGCATAGTCCTGGACATTTTCGTTCCAAAACAGTTCGTCCCATGACTTGTTCATCCCATGATTGCGCGCTTCTCCATTTGATTGGGCATGAATATTATAGATCGAAATTATTGATTGTAATGTTGGAAATTAAATGTTAACGACCAAAGATAATTCAAAATCATAGTTTTCAGGTAGAAGCTTAGTTTTATTCGATGTAATCACATGGTTTCTCTCTCTCTGTCCATCATGCATCCTAGTGTAAAGGGATGTTACTCCAGTTTCTTCTTAATGATCAAATGGAGATCACCAAAAAACAAATAATCCTTACTCTGTCATGAGTTCTCTCCCTTCAACTAAAAAGGTATTTATTTACTTAGTAGGTTGACTTTCAAGCCACAATTCGAATAATATTTCTCTTTTTCTTTCAAATTATTAATTCCACACAATGGCTTCCTTAACAAATACCACTTCAGTGTTCTCAACGCTTTGATTAAACATAGCACAGAGCTTCAGACAGAGGGAGTGATTTCGATTTCAAAACTAAAAATCAACACAAAACTCTATTTTTCGGGTACCCGTTAGAGTCGTCTAATGGTTGTCGACGGAAACTTATGGATTTAGAATACCGTCACTCCCTTTTTATCTGGAGCTCAGATTGTATACATTCTTTGGTAAGGGGTCAGTGGGCGGTGTAAATGTTAGTAAATGTTAAAGCTGTATCAAAGATAAAAACAAAGTTTAACTTCGTAAAAAATGAAACAGTAGTTCCCACTTCGAATGACATAAAAATAAAAAGTTTTTAAAAGAACGCCATTGTGTTGTCAGCACGAAGAATCCTTGAGTGACATATTTGACACGGGTCAAACTAGTGTTGGTATATAGCTTGTAGTTACAGTAAATGCCAATTAGCCCGACACGAGAGGGGGGGGAAAGAAATGTCAGGGGCATTAATATTTGGCATGTCAGGATGTCATTGGACACAAGCAACTTCTTGACTGACGTAAAACGTACATCTGGCTTCAAGTTTTAAACGATTTTTCAGACTCGGATAATATCTTTTCTGAAATTTTATTCATATACCTGTATAGACGAAAATAAAACAACTTTTTTCTTTACCGATAATCTGCTCTAAGCCGCTGACAACTAATCAACTCTTCGCCAAACTACACAATTTTAGACAGGTCCAAATTGAAAGCGTTTGCAGACAACAAAATGAAAGTTACTGAGGATTTAAAATTTGTTTTGGAAAGAGTAGAAAACATAGTGGGAAAAGGAGAAAATGCTGATTACCAGCATTTTCTCCTTTCCCCACAATGTTTTGAAAAGGCCTCAAGAGTCGTTAAAAGTAGGGTTTGTGTGGTAAAGGGTTAAGGTAAAGTATGGATAACACAATATGCACGGCTTTAAAAAAAGTTGTTTTTTTTTCGTTTTAGATAAATGAACAAAGATAAAGGAATGATGCTTGTTTTTTTTTTCAAAGTTCGTTTCAGCTTATTATTCGTTTGTTTTTGTACATTTCACACAAGGGAGGTCTTTGTTTTTGTTAATTCTAACAAAAAAAAGAGGTTTTAAAGGAGAACTCACACCGAATCAAAGGACTGAAAGTCCTGAAAAGCGGTCTTGTCGAACAGTTTTTAAGCTATGATTAGATGTAATAAAATTTTACTAACGATATCGCAGGTGAAACATTTATAATATCTAAGTATTTGTTAGAGTAAGCAAAAGCAAAAGTAGAGTAGAAATGGGGGTCAACGTTGTTCTACCATGTGTGTTGTGCAGCAACTTTTATTTTACTACATATTAGAGTAGTAATTACATATAAAAAATGACAAGTTTTATGATAGTAATATATTTGGGAAATTCGGACTGTAAACACACGTAGGACGGTTTATACTGTCAAACCCGTATAAGACAGCTAGCTCTGGGACTGACCCAAAATGGTTGTATTATGCAGGTGGCTATCTTATCCGGGTTCTATAACCGAGGTGACTCATTACATCCTGCATGTTATAAATACGGTACCATGTACATGTATATTATATCGCTATATTCATAAGACACATAGATTGTACCATTTAGGATATTTATTTTTAATGAATAAACAAAGTTTGATTTATATGTATATGTATTTTGAAAGAGGGAAAAAAGATAAATATTAATGTCAAAAACATTACATGTACAGTACAGTATACATGTATACAAATTACATGTATAGTGTTTCAAAAAAAAGTGAAGTTGGGGTGTACTAGTTAAAACTTAAAAGTAAGAGGGTAAATGCACAAACGTTTACACATAACAGTATCTAGTTTGGGTCACACTGATAACATTGCAAAGTCTTAGAAAAAAAGGAAAGGATACTTTTCAAGGCTACATCAGTATAAAATGAAGAAGTTTAAAGGTAATTATGGGTCTATATAAAAGGCATGTTTCATTTACATTTGCTTATTATATTAAAAGAACTCGGTTTCTGCAGAAATCATCAAATCAAGAACAGAAACACACTTCAGACATACCCCTTCCTTTTTATTTATGTCAATAAAACGGTGCTGCAGAGGTCCTTGCCATCAAAATTTCAAACGGAACTCCTTTTTGAGTACTACTTAGTACTCGGATGCAGTTCACAGTTGTTCCACATCTCCAGCCAGATTGGGGCCACCCACAGTTTTTTACGGTGTCCTATGTTCTTGTTTCATGATCACTTGTGTAATTAACAATGAAGTTCTCTCGATTTGTTGTGTATGACCGAACTTCGGTGACATATCAGACAAAAAAAGGTTATTTATGTTTTGGGCAATGTTTTATGTGGTCGATAACCCAACTCAGCTTTCCTATGTAAATAAATCGGTCGCTTTTTAAGGTACATGTAATGCGCACTTATATGTACAGTTGACATGTTTAAAGGGTGGCATGATCTCGTGTAACTCCACTCAGTAAAGTGGGGAAATTTTACAAAATTTTTAGATGAATTGATTTTTCTGTCTTTGAACTGCACTTAATTCTATTGAACGGTCGAGACAATATAGCCAAGCAAGCCTATGTACCACATTTGTTTAACCCGTAACAAATTTTGGACTTGTCCAAATTGAAAGCTATTGCAGAGGACAAATTGAAGGTGACAAAAATAACAAATTTTCCCTGATAGAGCAGAAAACATGGATAAATGAGAAAATGCTGATTACTTTTCTTACAATATTTTCAAAAGGCTTCTTTACCAAAGTCGATAAAAGTCGGGATTGTGTGGTAAAGAGTTAAACACACCGATATCTCTTTTTTTTTAAGCATTATGAAAACGTTTTAGATTAACTCTTAGCGAATTGTTGAAAGGATATGAAGTCATAACTGGCAAAAGAAAATCTAACATCAATAAGTCAGTTTTGTTGACCGCGTAAACACTGCTTCGACATCTCCGTATAAAAATACTGTACTTTAAAGTTGTTTGGTGTTATTACTTTTCTCCAATACTTTATGATACATGTATAACGATTTACATGCACATAATAACGCCCTAACTCACTATGCAGTGCTAAAGAACAAGAAGGTTGCGCTACTTTTGTAGATTTCCAGATGCACTTTTTATATTGTTTTGAATTTACCAAATCCTTCACGGGCATAATTCATCGTAGAGCCAATAGTGACTTTGTGTCAGGGTTTTAAAAATACATGTTTTCAATAATACATAAAATACCTATAGACATTTTCCGACCAAGGTCTCCAGGTTTACCGAAAATGAATTGTTATCATTGAAATAGTGTCGAGGTAATTGAACCAATCTATAACTTCTAATCCTATGTTGTTAAAGGTCCAATGATGTACTATATTTAGACTAACTCGCTTTTGGAACAACATTACCTTTGTTTTTTCGATAGTTGCGTGTAACCCCATTAGTCACAATAGTATTTAATAAAACAAGTCGACATTGCAAATCTAATTGGCGATTCCCTTTTTTGACCATATCCTCAGCAAATAAATGATGATTATGTCATCTTTTTCCGTACAAGGATTAGGGTCAGTAGAGTAAAATTAGGGGTACAAGAGTCCCAAGAATGATCGTAAGATTGATCAAAATATTGATCCCAACATTGATCCAAATTTTACTCCCAAGTTCGATTTTTGCGGTAAATTTTGGTATGAATGTTTGATGGTGCGAATGTTCGCGCAATGTTTGTCCCAAGATTGATCCCAATATTGATCCTCTACTGTTTGATTTTTTGAGGGAAATTTTGGTGCGAATGTTCAAGTTGCATATGCCGGGTTGTATTACTTTGTTCCAATACTTTATGATATGTGTATAACGATTTGCATACATAGGATAACGCCCTTACTTATAATGCAGTGCTGAGGAACGAGTAGATTGCGTTAGTTTTGCCGATTTTCAGATGCACTCTTTTTCTTGTATTTACCAAATCCTTCGAGGCATAATTCATTTCTTACGAACAAAGTCCGTAACAAAGAAACAAATGAATAAATGCATGGCAGAAATAAGGGTCCGAGTGGGATTCGAACCCCGGAACTCCCGGACGCAAGGCCAATACCTTAACCACTGAGCCAAAGAGATATCTCTCTGACGCAGTAGCCAGGTATTGTATTTAAATCGGGAGAATGCCATGCAGGAAGGAGTGGTCTCCAGTAACACACCCCCTCTTAAAGTCATCATTTATTGATGACTGAAAGCCTTATTAGGCAGGAAGTCCGATTTTGGACAACAAATGGGATTAATGGCTCAATGGCCAATCCCGGACGAGCCCCCATCTTACGAACGATGTCCGTAACAAAGAAACAAATGAATAAATGCATGGCAGAAATATGGATCGGAGCGGGATTCGAACTCCGTACTCCCGGACGCAAAGCCAATACCCTAACCACTGAGCCAAAGAGATATCTCCCTGACGCAGTAATCAGGTATTGTATTTAAATCGGGAGTATATGCCATGCAGGAAGGAGTGGTCACCCGCAACACACCCCCTCTTAAAGTCATCATTTATTGATGACTCAAAGCCTTATTAGGCAGGAAGTCCGATTTTGGACAACAAATGGGATTAATGGCTCAATGGCCAATCCCGGACGAGCCCCCATCTTACGAACGAAGTCCGTAACAAAGAAACAAATGAATAAATGCATGGCAGAAATAAGGATCGGAGCGGGATTCGAACTCCGAACTCCCGGACGCAAAGCCAATACCCTAACCACTGAGCCAAAGAGATATCTCTCTGACGCAGTAGCCAGGTATTGTATTTAAATCGGGAGAATGCCATGCAGGAAGGAGTGGTCTCCAGTAACACATTGTAGAGCCAACAGTTACTATGTGTGCAGGATTTTATAAACACATGACGTTACTTATTCAATATTACATTTAATACCTTTTGACATTTTCCAACCAAGGTCTTCAGGTTTACAGAAAATGTATCGTTATCAATGAAATAGTGTCGAGGTAATTGAACTAATTTATAACTTCTAATCCTATGTTATTAAAGGTCCAATGATGTACTGTCTTTAGATTATCTCGCTTATGGGACACCATTACCTTTGGATATTTTTTATTTTTTGTATTTGCTTGTAATCACATTTGTCACAATATTTTTTTAACCCTTTACCATACAATGACGACTTTTAACGACCCTGTGAAAGAAGTTTTTTGAACACATTTTGGGAGAATGAGAAAATGTTGGTCACCAGCATTTTCTCCTTGTCCCGAATTTTTTTTTCTTCTCCATCAAAAAATGGTTGCACTGTTTGAGCCATGTTGAAATTGCCATCTGCAAATACTTTCAATTTGGCCAAGGTTTAAATTTAATCGTCTGGTAAGGGGTTTAGAAAAATAAGTCGACATTGCAAATGTAACTGGAGATTCCTTTATTTGACCATATCATCAGCATACAAAGGATGATCATGTCATCTATTTCTTTTCAACGATTAGGGTCATCTGTAAAAAATTGTTCAAAGTCCTCAATGAAGAGAGAAAATAAAACGGGGGAGATAATTTAGCCTTGCTTTGACCCCCATCGCATACTCAGAATAGTCCAAATACGAGTTACATCCCTTCACACAGGATTATACCGTAGTTTACATAGTTCTGAAAAGCTTTCCATTAAACCCTTTACCAAACGACGAAATTTTAGACTGGTCTAATTTGAAAGCATTTGCAGACGACAAATTAAATGTGAATCAAACATTTGAAATTTGATTTTGGAAGAATGGAAAACATTGTGGGAAAAGGAGAAAATGCTGGTTACCAGCATTATCTCATTTTCCCTTAATGTTTAAAAGAAAACTTTCTTTCTTGTGGGCGATAAAAGTCGGCATTGTGTGTTAAAGAGTTAATCCTATATGATAAATTTAGTATCATAAGTTATTATAGTTAAATCTTTATAAAGGTTAGTAGAGGTAAATGAATGATAAGAGAGCATTAGACGTCAAAAGGATAAGGTCCGCGAAAATAACTCGTGCCGTACGGCACTCGTTATTTTCGCATACCTTTCCCTTTTTCGGCAAATATTTCTCCCTATTAACGACAAGCTGATGAAATAAACTCTATTTATTTATTTATTTATTCATTTATTTATTTTAGACAAACGGTACACTGATGATCATAGGGGACAGTACGATGAGGATTTTCGACTTCAACGAAATCATGCACCCTAAGTTCGATCCTTCTACATTCCTTAAACAAGCCACTGCAGAGTCCACTCAGAAGATTGAGGTTCCATTTAACTATGGGCAGCATTATTTTGTTTTTCTACCTCCAGCTCTGTTAAAGGTAATGTCTTCAGTATGACTGTCCTCCATGTTGGGTTTATACAGAGAGACTCGGGGGGGGGGGGCAGAGAGAGAGGGGAAGATGGAAGGAGAGAAAGAGACATGGAGGAGTTAGATAGAGGGGAAGGACACCATAATGGTGTGCACACACTTTGCGATCACCTGGGCCCAACTATTTTTGAGAATGGTCTTATTCACCAAGGTTTTCTAAATTTGTAAGTAAAACAACTTCTGATTGGCTAAATCGAATGGTTTAGCCAATCAGATGTTGTGTTACTTACAAATGTAGAAAATTCTGGAGAATAAGACAAAGAACGTTCTTGAGAATGGTTGGTGAACATGGGCCCAAGTCATAAAATTTTTAAGCAACAAGTATATCAACTGAAATATGACAATATGTTAAGATACTATCATAGTAACCGTATCATTTTATCCTGGCATAATTCCGCTGTCACATGTTGCTTTTAGAGCAATCTCGAAAATCAAGCATATGAGACTAACACAAAAAATAAAAAAATTACATTCACTTGAATAGCATTTCATCTATGTTCCACTAAAAAAACACGGTATAATTGTTGTTTTTATTTATCAGGAATATCGTCTGATGAAGTCACGAAGACGACGGCGATTCAAGCGACACCACCCGTCTATTTTGAAAAATATTCTTGGAGCGCTTCAAGATTACGCCCTTGTACCAATACAGTCCAATACGGGTCAAGTCAGGTAAGCTATTTTTAAAAGAAGACGGTGGAATTCTATCTGTCAAAAATTTTGAGTCGGTGTAATGCACAAAATGACCCATGGGTCATTTTACTACGTAGAGGAATAACCGGGGTCATTATTCTACGGAGAGAATTGACATCAGAAGTCATTTAAATACGTAGAGGAATGACCCGTGTCATTATTCTACGTAGAGAAATGACCCCTCTAAGTAGAGAAATGACCCAGACGTCATTTCACTACGTAGAGGAACAACCCGGGACATTATTCTACGTAGAGAAATGACCCCAAAGGGAATTTATTATACTGCATAGGTTTACCATTTCAAAGCACGTTAAGCGAAATTTTTGTAATCTCACAAATCGAGTATGCTGACGAAATAGGAATTCCCTTCTGACTGCCCCAATTTGATGAAATCTGATGTCACTGGAAACTGACGTCACTAAAATGTGCAGACCCTCAAAAGGGAAACTGGTTCTACGTGGTTTTTGCCAGGGTAAATGATATACTAGTATATGTTTCCGGCATGTTAACCAATCAGACCACGAGGGATTTCTTCGCAGAAATGGGCCCAGCTTCTTCCGTCTCAGCACAAAGTTTGAAAAGAAAAAAGAATGAAACTGTTTTATCTCAAAAGATGAAGAAGGATTGATGATGGCGACTAAATCAGGGCGCCATGATACACTGGTTGGCGACGTAATTAATTACATTGATCGAATATGATTTATGATTGTTCAGAAAATAACTCTAATTGTCCTATAAGATATTTTAAGGTACATTTTTATAAGTTCGTATACTGTCAGTTTACAACAAGGAAATCGACAAAATTAATGACGTTTCTTTAATGGTCGAGGCATTTTGGGAAAAGCTAAAGAGGTGAAAATCAATGCAAAGATGATTTCTTTGCGCATGCGTCAAGTAGGACATTGTGACAAACATGTTTGGAAACTCCCTTTACCACATAACCCTGACTTAACGACCCTGAGGAAGAAGACTTTTGAAAACATTGTGAGAAAAGGAGAAAATGCTGGTAACCAGCATTTTCTCCTTTTCCCACATTATTTTCTATCCTATCAAACAATTGCTTCATTTGAGCCGCATTAGAATTTTTATCTGCAAATGCTTTCATTTAGGACAAGTCTATTGTGAGATAGAGAGTGAAAGAGCTTCAGTTTAGCCCGACAGCTTCAGTTTAGCCCTTCAGAGCTATTTCAGAAAATATCAGAAGGTTTTGAAGACGGCATAGATCAGCAGCCTGTGTGTTAACCCTTTACTCCATAGATACTCGTTTCTACGCATTGTTTGTAGGAGCCTTTGGAAAACATTGTGACAAAAGGTGAAATTGCTCGTGATGAACAATTTCACCTTTTGTCACAACGTTTTTTATGCTATCAAATGGTGTCCTAT
Organism: Tridacna crocea; assembly: GCA_943736015.1. Taxonomy (NCBI): domain Eukaryota; kingdom Metazoa; phylum Mollusca; class Bivalvia; order Cardiida; family Cardiidae; genus Tridacna; species Tridacna crocea. The sequence continues at coordinate 12,251,228 of OX031057.1, read as the reverse complement.
ACGCATAAAAATGGCTTCATCCTTGCTGTTATTTAGGTCAATTAGAGATACCATAGAAATGCCCTACAGGGTAAAGGGTTAAGATGTCCAAGTGCATATAGTCAATTAACTTCAAAAACTTCGTAACTACAGCTTGAAACAAGCTATAGTTACGAGGTTTTTGAAGTAAACAGACTATAATATGATAATTTAAAATCGATGTGTTACTGGTTTGTTTTAAATACATCATCTACTCGTATATAATGATGAATTAAAATGTATCTTCAAACACGAAAAGAAAACCTGTCATTGTATAAAAGAGTGTCTCTGAAATTCATGACGCTCTGGTCATAAGTCGGTTTCAACCTTTGTCCTTCTACTTAAGTGAACTACGGTAAAACCCCGAATTTTTCTATTTCAGTGAGCTTTATGTTTGCGATATATAGAATCTGACATGAGTGGGCTTTTGAGATAAGATTTTATTAAACGACTCAAGAAAAATGTTATTAAGCGAGCCTTTGGCGAGCTTAATAACATTTTTCTGTGACGACTTTAATAAAAAAAAAAAATTATTACATAATCTCCCTTGTAATATACCCATTACGAATTTTCTTTTATTATATACCTAGCAGTGAAATCCTGGAATTTCCCAGTGTAATAAATTTTGATATCATCACTAGTGACGTTATCAACTTTCACTTCCTGACGTCATTTGGGAACTACCTTTTTTTTCGACTACATTTTTTTCGACTTTCAAACGCAAAATTACAAATAATGGTGTTAATAAGGTATATAATAAATAGAATAATCAACTGGTTATTTTTTATATGAAAAATATCTCACTCGGACGCGTCGTAAGGCGTTAAAAAAACTCGTGCTGCGCACTCGTTTTTTCAACGCCTAACAACGCATCCTCGTGAGATATTTTTCATATCAAAAACAACCAGTTGATTATCCTCTATATCTTACACACGTTTGATATCACATTTGTGTGACGTCATTTTGTACGCATTTCATACAAGTTAATTGGTCTCATGTAAAATACCGCGGGTGCACTTTTGAATGTTTTTGCATCATCTGATCTATATTTTGTGAAACATCGTTATGTGATAAAAAGAATCCGATATACGCGGGCGTCTGAGATAAAATTTTATTAAACTCGTCAAGGAAAATGTTATTAAGCTCGCCAAAGGCTCGCTTAATAACTTTTCCCTACACTTGTTTAATAAAATAATTATCTCAAAAGCCAACTCATGTCAGATCCTACACTCTAAAAGTAGGTGTTTTGATATCAAACACATATGAAAACACTTCTCTGTAACGATTTGAAAATGCGTGTAAGTGTTTTAGAAAATCACCGATGTTTTGTATTTAAACACTGGTGTTTTAAATTAAAACATGGGTGTATTCTGATTTGAGAAAACACATGCGTTTTATTTCACAACACTAGTGTTTTGTATAAAAACACTGTTTTGTGAAAAAAGGTGTTTTGCCTAAAACACCTTACACGTGTTTAGGCTATGTAACGATTTGAAAACACAAAAACACGTTTTGAAAGTCTTAAGCGTTTTATTTGAAAACATGCATGTTTTAAGCTTGTAACATTAATATGGCTAAATGATAAATGAAATTGATATTTCTATTATTTAACTCTTTCCCACACCAGAAATTTTTGGCCTGGCTCAAATTAAAGGAATTTGTAGACAACAATTTCAATGTTACTCTGAACATAAGATTTTTCTTTTAAAATGAACCACACATATTGTAGAAAGAAAAAAAAGGTGGTTGCCAGCATTTTTTTCTTTTCTCACAAAAAAAAAATTTAGACTGGTCCAAATTGAAAACATTTGCAGACGACAAAATAAAGGTGACTGAAAAATTGAAATTTGTTCAGGGAAGGGTAGAAAAAAATGTGGGAAAAGGAAAAAATGCTGGTAACCAGCATTTTCTCCTTTTCCCCCAGTGTTTTCAAAAGGCTCCTTTCTCAGGGGCGTCAAAAGTAGGGATTGTGTGGTAATGGTTTAAATGACATACCAGAGTTTATTGGATTGAGACTGCAAAGTCGTGTTCACTCGACTTTGAGAATGTTGCTAAAGTCCTTTAACTCTTTACAAACGACAAGAATCCAGACTGGTCCAAATTGAAAGCATTTGCAGATGACAAAATAAATGTGACTGAAAAAATGGAATTTGTTTTGGGATGTGCAGAAAACATTGTGGGTAAAAGAGAAAATTCTAATCAACTTAGCAGTATTTCTCCTTTTCCCAAATTGTTTTTAAAAGGCTTGTTTCTCAGGTTCTTTAAAAGTATGGATTGTACGGTAAAGAGTTAATGTCATTTATATGAATTTCAACTCCATCATCAGATTTAAGCAACATAAAAGAGTAAGAGAATGAAGTTTTTTTGTGAAACCAGGCCAAGATAGCTGAGTAGATACATGTATCCACAACATGTATTCAGCTGTAAGCTGATCCTGATTATGACAGTTATTTCTATGGTGTTTTACACCGTTTTGAACATTATTTCAGTCATAGCAGGGAGGCTATTGCTTCCAGGGTTTGTATCATTTTGACAAGGGTCAAATTTACAGACGGGAAAAGAAATACAGCAGCTGGGTAGCAAGAATTCGGCATTAGCACCTGAGAACCTTTCACTATTTTCCGGGTCCAGTGTTTCTCAGTCGCAGAGTTGGGATTCGTGACCTGAAGGTCGCGAGTTCAAAATTCAGCTCGAGGCACTGGGTTTTCACATGAGTGTCCATAGACAGACAGTTCAAAGTCCTAGCCTAGTAATGAGGACAAAAATTAATGTCAGCTGTTGCAGTGGTATGACTGAAACAATGTTGAAATCGCCGTAAAACACCAATCAATCAATCTTTCATTATTTTCAGTCTCTTTCGAGGTTTAAAGAGCAAATTTAACCCATATACCTTTACATATTACACTCAAAAGGTCAAACAACCCCCACTTCCCCCAACATATATTGAAAAACTCTGACAAACAGCACAAATGAATGGTCAACTTTCTCTTACTACTAAATAACTTTTCCTTACGCTTGTAAGTGTTGTTCCTTGGTAACTTCGTTAGTCAGAAGCTTGTCTATTTTGTTAAAAAAATGCACAAATGATGATGATGATTTCTGGAACTGAAAAGGTTGTATAAAGACTGTTTGTTGGCAAGAGCCACGAAGCTGAGAATAGCATCTTGAATATTCCAGGTCAGTTATGTAATAGCAACACAGACGGAGGAACAATCCCTCCAAAACATTATTTGTATCCATCGCGATTCTTGTTTCATCTCCAATGAGATACTGTTAACTGACCTCTCCCTCTTCTGTCAACAGCACAAGTCTGGGTTGCCTTAACTTCTTTGACGAAAGCACTTTTGCCAGCTCGGATTCTTGACCACCCTGCAGGGATGAACAAAACTTTGCGTGATAATAAAAAGAGGCAATGACAGTCATTTATCTCTCTACTGTCCTACAAATTGTGGAGTAACAAATAGAATACACCTAGTCTGTTTATATTTGGACGTTTTTGATACCTGTTTATGATTTAATAAAGGAAAACAATGACCAAATTTCATGAGTTTTGGACTCACATGTGGTCTCTAAAGAGCACATAAGCTCCTAAGAACCCCCCGAAGCCTTTTTTTAACAGCATGTGACCATTTTAAACTTGTTAAAATATCTGATCATGACAAACATCTGAAGTTTCATAATTGTTGGACTGGGAATGCTGCCTCACATGTTTCTTTGACTTGCCCCAGTTACCTACTTTTGACCTTACGTGACCAAAATACCATCAAATTCAACAAAAACATTCTCACATATTTTTATGAGTATTAAACTCAAAATATCACCTCTGGTGCGCACACAAAATTTACCTAAGTGACATTTCTTCTGACCCCTCTGTGATCAGTTTTGTGCTGGTTCATAATTCTAAAAGAATTTAGAAGAGGGCTGGCATGAAAGAATCATTAGGGTGAACTGTACTAAAAAAAATGGGTTGGTAGTTTAAAAAAAACTTTGAAATTAAAGTTAATGGATGCACAGACAAATGACAGACATTAATCCATGGCCTTCGGCCAGTGAATCTTAAAACACCATACATCAAGCAGCACCATTTTTAGTAGGTCATGAAAGCAGCTGATTTGCTGCTTCAGCTTCAAAGAAAAATGTCAGTAGTCAGCTCACCTAGCTACATTTTTCCTTGGTAAGCTTAAACATACATGTACAAGTTAAGTTCTCATCAAACGTTTTTCCAGAAACTAACAACAACTTAGCTTGAATCAGCCAAAGGGGTAGAATAAATGTATAGACAATAACATACTCATTAAAAAAATAAAGGCAGACACAAGGACTCGATCTCCTATCAACTGACTATGAATTACAAAGTAGCCACACATACTTCCAAGCAGGCTTTACTATGGCAACAATATTCTCTGTAGAAAATAAAACAGTAGACAAACTCCTCTTTATGTCTGCCGGGTCCTTCGTGGCTCAAAGATAAAGCATGGACTTGTGACCTGAAGGCCACAGGTTCCACTGGAGCCTTTGAGTGTCCTTGGGCAAAACATTTCAGAACCCTAGCCGAGTTCATGTACTGGTGAAACCCAGGGCATTCATAAAGATGTGTTGTCACTGTGCTATAACTGATATAATGTTGAATGCAGCATAAAATACCATTCACTCATTATGTCTATGTCCTACTCTATGCATGTAAATGTATACCTGATACACAGCTATGACTGATTTGGTCTTTCAGCCTTTTCTATGTTTGAAATCTGTCATGGCTTCAATGAGCTGAACAACTTGTAACTCATCATCACACTGAAAGAAAAAGTGACTTCTTCAATAAACTAGAAAAATTTTCTCCTATTCCCATTTTCAGGGTTGTTATTAAAACACTGGTTTAATAAAGGGTTAACCAATTCATACAAAAAAAAGCATGTTTTTCAGTGTCTGCAATTGAGGTCCTATCAAAACAAAATGGGAAAACAAGAAATTACCTGTGCCAGGCAGTTTCCTATCCGATCTGTAAACCTTCCTCTATATTACTATCTGCAGAATTTCAAAATTTTGTGGTCCATTAATCATATAAAACTTAAGTGCCATTGCTTGTTGCTAAAGGCTCAATAGGCTCCGCCAAAAGGTCAATGCAGAGCTAAATAAGATGACAACCTGCTTATTATGTGGTCGGTCCAAGTGTTAGTCGCTAGCAGAAAAATTAACTTTAAAATCGGGCAAAAAGTAAACAGAAGATAGAGTAACCTGGCAGGTTTTAACCTTGTTTAAAAATCAATTTCTCTGCTAGTGACTAACACTAGCACCGACCATATGACAACAGATTGTCATCTTCACAACAATTTCATTACTTTAAAATGTTACAATTTTTCTCAAAACAATATTTGATCTTATAGCAGTACAAACACTCAGATCACAATTCATTAAATGCTTTTTGTTGTCAGGCTGGGTACTTCACCTGATCTTGTGTTTTCTCTATGAAGTTATTCTTTACAGCATATGACCTGAACTTGCCAATTACCATCTGAATTAGTGCTTCATGAAAACTTTGCATTTATAGTTAATACCTATCACATTTAATGTTTTGTTTATGATTCCAGAACAGAAATATCATAAAAGTGTATATACTAGTTTCAACACTGATACCAGAGATACTGAAGTGTAAACCTAATAAAGACAAGAAATCTTTACTTTGAACTTTTTTTAAAGCTAAAAGAAAACCTTAACAGTGACAGGGTATACCTCTTTTTCACATTTTTTGTGTCGCAACCACATCAAACATTTGCTTCATTCTATCCATGTATGGTGTAAGATGTTCCTCATCCATTATCCATTTAGTTTCCTGGATCATCTGAAATAAGATAGCGGGGAAAAACTGTAGTCAACTAGTGAAAAGTAAAATGCATGTTGCATAATTATTGACAACAGGTTCTAGTTCAGTTTCTGATATGGCTGCAGCAATAGACACATGAAAGAGAACTGTTTGCAGCTTTATCCCAGCAAGTAAATAAAAACTGCATACTGTAATATTGCAATTATGTTCACAATAAAAATGTATTCCAGTTAATACTAAGGCAAGAGGGTTCTCCCCATACTAATAAGTTTTAGACAGCCATTTATGCCTTTCACAAAATCTGGAATAGTGAGGCTATGTTTCAAAATACAATATAACTCTTATCTAAAAACAGTTGTTTTTGGTAAGCATTTTTAAAACCCTTTCTTGAAAATTTTGAATATTCAAATTCAAAAATACAACCTGTAGATCTAGACTGAAATTGAAAAATTGAATTGAATTGGGTTTCAGACCCATTTAACTCATTACCAAATGACAAAATTTTAGGTTTGTCTAAATGAAAAGTATTTGCAGACAGCAAAATCAAAATGACTAAAAATTCAAAATTTGTTTTGTGAAGGGAAGAAAACATTGTGGGAAAAGGAAAAAATGTTGGTTACCAGCATTTTTCTTCTTTTCACACAATGTTTTCAAAAGGCTTCTTTCTCAGGGGCATCAAAAGTAGGGATTGTGTGGTAATGGGTTATGCAGTACACTATCGTAGTTATTTTGTTATATATCACAGATGCAGATTCAGGCTTATTTAGCAAGTCCTGGGTTTTACTAGTACTATGCTAGAGCTCTAAAATACCTTGCCCAATAATGCTTTAGCAAAAAAAAAAAACAGGGAGAAGATCCAACCCCTGGCTTCCAGATTACAAATCCTACACCTTCATCAACATTTCTTGGAAAAATCTGTTCACATATTATTGTCATTCTATTTTTTTAAGACGTTCATTTTTAATTAACGCTTTCCCAAACAACCCCTGTTTTTACGACCCTGATGTGGTAGCCTTTAGAAAACATTGTAGGAAAAGGAGAAAATACTGGTAACCAGCATTTTCTCCTTTTCCCACATTGTTTTCTTCCCTTCACTAATTAAACAAATTTCAAATTTTCAGCCACTTTCATTTTGTCTTCTGAAAATGCTTTCGATTTGGACAAACCTAAAATATTGTCATTTGGCAATGAGTTAAAGTTTCAGCTTCTACGTCTGTCAGCCAAACAATTTTGTTAGATTAAAACTGGCAGCAGGACAGTTCAATTATTGTTTATGTAGCTTACAGTGAATAACAAAAAAACTTACATGTGATTATGACAGTCTGTACTTCACTTGAGTGACAGTGGATGCTTTTGCAAGACTCTGCAAATGCATGGGCTTGCAAAAGCCTTCACTTGTCTTACATCTTATGTTGAATAGCCTATTTAATTACTTACAAAGGTGCTCTCAGCAAGGTATGGGAACTCATCAAGGGTTGTTTTGGTTTTCCCACAAGGCTGTTTAGAAATCCACTATCTTCCTTTGCTAAATGTTTGCTGCATAAGCTGCTTTAGATGAATTTGGCTTGGCTTCTTTTCACTATACTCTTTCTTCATTTCTTCTACATATGTGTTCTACATAAGTGTTCATCATCACACTGATTGTTGGTACCCGTATTTTACATTAGTTTGCATCTAGTCTATGATGTCGCAGAATATGCTGTGTGAATTTAATGTATGAATCACTATAGAATGGGCAAAGTGTACAGTAGTGATATTCTTGGGTCTTTGTGTACTGGATAGTAAGACACAAATTTTATGACAAAAGTTAATAATGGTTTTTTACAGATTTCTTTTGTACTCGGATACAAATACACTCAGACTGGATACCGATACGAACTTAATAACGAAACAACTGTCCCAGTAAAGCAAAAATTAAGGTATCCGATTTGTGCTCATCTCGAAATATGTAATACCCCACCCACCTAAAAAGCTCAATGTCCCAGACAAAAATTTGACAGAACTACGAATTGCTACTCCAAGAACTACGCTGTTGATCAGTATGAATAGATACTGAGGCCCTAAATATACGAATCTATGATAGAAAGTTCGGTAAGCATGATATTTCTTAAGATTTTGCTGCTGCACGTTTTTGTTTTTTCCGCTGACTTTGAACTTTGCCGCCACCTCAAAACGCTTTATCTGTAACAAATTATCACGAGCAAGCGCCCCGATGATATGGTCCTTATTATTGTGGCGGTTGTCGCCACAGAGTCAACGAAAATTCCAAAATTCGAAGAAAAAAAATCCAAAATTCGAAACAAAATTCGAAAAATAAATAAGTCTAAAAACCAAACTCATTGCCTATGATTCGGTTAAGAACATACCTAATAACCGCCATAAAATTTCAGTTAACTCCGTAAAAAGTAGTCCACCAAATAAGCTACTGCTTCTAAAGAAGACGGCTTAAACTAATTTTACTGATTAAAGAAGTGTTGATAGTGATTGATTTTATGCTTAAAAATGCATTCTAAGAGACAGTTAAGGTTGGCCAACTGTTATTGCATTCTGAAACATCGGCTAATGTCGGTATACTACGTACTTGTAACAATCGAATTGCCTCGGTAAGCTGCAGAGAATGGTCGGGCATTCACGTCAATTACCGCCGGACACGGCATGATTAAATCATCTTTAGCATTATTTCGTTTTAATATACAATGATACTTTATGAAGAATATAAATATTTTATAGGTGTTTTGTCGATTAATATAACCGATAGATCTAAAATAAAAAAAAAAAGAAACGATTTTTTTTCTAAGACTTCCGCACTCTCTCGCACGGTGAGAGTAACGAACGACAACTCTGCTCGGAGATTGAGACTTCCGGTGCAGAAGTTTGTCATGCAATTTCGCGACTCTACAATTAAGGCCAATTCACGCAAAACAGAAAGAAAGGCTGCCCAGTCTTACCCCGAGATCAGTTTTGACTGGCATAACTATGCTTGTGGATCGTTTGCCTGAGGCTTGTGATCATGTTGAAGTTGCCTCGACAGGTTATAGTTTGAAGGTTGGCCGACGTAGGTTAAATTCGATGTTCTTTCAAAAACAATGAGGGCGTGTCAATTTTGCCTTCTCTGGCCTGTTTCCTTCTCTTACGACAGCGTTGTTTGGAGAAATATAGAAAGGACACGGTGGATCCTTATATGTGAAATGTGAATTTTGTTATGATAAATAATGTGACCCATATGACCCACCACGTCAAGAGGGATGGAACTGAGTTGAGGTAATTAAGATCTATCATATTTTCTTTTTATCTTTGTAAATTTTGTTATACCCGAATTATTTGCTTAACCCATTACCACAAAATCCCTACTTTTGACGCCACTGAGAAAGAAGCCTTTAGAAACCATTATGGGAAGAGGAGAAAATGCTGGTTACCAGCATTTTCTCTTTTTCCCACAATGTTTTCTGCCCTTCACAAAACAAATTTGAAATTTTCAGTCACATTTATTTTGTTATGTGCAAATACTTTAGATTTGGACAAACCAAACATTTTGTCGTTTGGTAATGAGTGAAAGTACCAATCCATGTACATGTCTCTGACTCACTTTTTCTGCAATAAAATATATTTCTCTACTCTTTACCAAATTTTACCTAATTAACTCAGGCCTGATTTTTCTGTTATGGTGAAGAGAAGTTTTTAACGATTACCATTCATTCCTGCATTTAAGGTCACTAAAGAAAAAAAGCTATGAAAAACATTGTGGGAAAAGAAGAAAATAATAGTAACCTGCATTTTCTTTGTTTTACACAATAATTTCTACCCTTTTTGATACAAGTTTTACTACTTGAAGATTTATTATGTTGTCTGCAACATCTTTCGATTATGACCAGTTATAAAAATTTTGTCTTCTGGTTATAGTTAACTTATTACCAAAGGACAACATCTTACACTGGTTCAAATTGAAAGCATTTGCAGACGACAAAATAAAGGCGACTGAAAAATTGAAATTTGTTTTGGGAAGGATGAAAACACTGTGGAAAAAGGAGAAAATGCTGGTTACCAGCATTTTCTCCTTTTCCTACAGTGTTTTCACAAGGCTTCTTTCTCAGGGGCGTCAAAAGTAGGGATTGTGGGAAATGGGTTAAAGAGGGTCTTGTTACAAACCATTTTGGGTGGGGAAACATCAAAATATAGAAAATATGTACTGTGGCAATTGTTTTATTGAAGTTGCAGGATCAGTTTGATTGGATAAATTAAAAAAATAAATTCTAAAAACTATTTAATCGGGCCCTTGTAAATTGCAAATTCTCCTCAGAATTCCATCTACTTCTTGTTTGTGACTGTGAAACAACATACGAATTCAAATGTCTGCCAGCTACATTTGAAAATGGCAACAAAACCCATGGAAAATTTGCAATTTTGGTGGAATATTTTCACAAGTGTTTACAAGTAACATAGAACAATTACAGAATTTCTGGGCAGACTGGTGGATCATATATAATTTGTTATTTTCATTGTCTTTATGACCAAAGACTTAAATTTGATTTTTTTCACTGTATGGTAGGTAATTCTAATACATTGTAATGCAATGAACTGTATTTCTATAAAACATTTTTTTACAGCCATGATTGATAACCTGGTTGGACAACTTCCTGGCTGCTTTTTGAAGCCACTAGTGATGCAAATATAAAGAATATGGAAGAGCAATTTTGGAGGTGCAGTTGAGTTACTTTCTAAGGAAATCAACCCAGATAGCAGCTAAGCAGGCATACATGGCAAAATACTGAAGGTTTTATATTTTTAAACCTTTTTTTCATGAAAATAATAATTAATGCTCTGAGATAGGGAGGCAAAATGAAATTGAAATTCAAAAAAATTATCAGCTGTCTTGATTTTTTGGCTATAAGGAATTATTAGAGTCATTTTTCTAAACCCTTGAATTATGTAAATTAGAAGCATGCTGTATTTTTTAACCCTTTACCACACAATTCGAAATTGTCTTTTTCAAATTGAAAGCATTTGCAGATGACAATTCAGATGTCTTATATCAGGTAAACTTTGCTTAAAATCGTGACTACTCTTGGATATAAACACCTATTTACAAAGTGACTAATAGCATGACTTATTGTAACTTTTTGTTTGTACAAGTCGAAAATAGGTTTTGCCTTCTGCACAGGAAAAATATTCATTCATTAGCAACTTGAAATTATAGGTTCTTCTTAACTGGAAATATATGCAGGACATAACTTGAAATGCCATACTCATAGGCTGATGATTTTACTTTTCGTGGTATTAAAAAATGGTGTGAAAAATGAGAAAGTGTCCTGCACTGAAAGTTTTAGATCAACATATCTAGTAGGTAAAGGTTTGATTTGCGTAAACTGTGTGAAATATTTCCTTGACCATTCTGGACATAATAATTATGCCGAGCAATGTTGAGGATAAAAATAGAATATTGATTTATGTAAATGATTGTTACCTGGGTCAGGTTAAATGAAGTAGATAATAATGAGCATTTCATTTCAAATTGTGAAAATCATTAATATCACATACAATCATTTAGTAATCTGGCACTGTTTCACCACATGGCATAAACACAAAAAGATAAATATTTGTCAAAATATGGGCCATGCTCTATGAAAAAGAGACTTAATGCATTTCTTTGATCTATTATACCAAGCAAGGCATCAAATAATTATGGATCTATAAACTCCATTTTGTCTAACATTCAACTTAATCATGAAGTAGACTGGTCCATGGAAATAAAGATATTCAAACGGCAAACATTGTGGGCCCATGTCAGCCTGGGCAGACTACACAGGCTGACCTGGGTCTATTCTTTTTGCAGTTGCAGCTCCTTTTTTTTTTATAGAGCATGGCTCAATAATATATGTACATATTCACAGGTATTGGCTATGAGCAACATGACATTGTGGATACCAAACAGATTCAAGCTGCTGTTTGGAAACAGGTGAAATGGTATAGAAAGAGGATCAGACCAGAAAGACCATAGCAAAATCAGACTAAAAAGATGTACAGAATGCTTTTTGTACAATAGTGTTTTATTAGTGTTTATAGATGATATTGTCTTTCTTCTAAATATTTTTTCAAATGTTGTCATATTATGAATAAGAAGTTATCCATTTGAAACAATACTTAGACTTCAGTAAGCATTGTTATTTTTCATATTGGTAAGTCCCACTTTTGTTGCATTTTTATATTTTTGTAACTAAAGCTGGAAACATGACAGGAAACATGATTTGGTTGTCTGAGCAAATGCTTCTTTTTTTCACAATGCTTTCATATTAACTCATTACCAAACGCTAATTTTAACTTTGTCCAAATCGAAAGCATTTGCAGATGACAAAATAAAAGTGACTGAAAATTTCAAATCTGTTTTGCGAAGGGCAGAAAACACTGTGGGAAAAGGAGAAAATGCTGGTTACCTCCTTTTCCCATAATGTTTTCAAAAGGCTTCTTTCAGGGGTGTCAAAAGTAAGGATTGTGTGGTAATGGGTTAAATATTTTCAAGTGGACATGAACTGTTTTCAGGCATTTAACTCGTTACCAAACGACAATATTTTAGACTTGTCAAAATCAAAAGTATTTGCAGACGACAAAATAAAAGTGACTGAAAATATGAAATTTGTTTTGAGAGGGGTAGAAAACATTTTGGGAAAAGGAGAAAATGCTGGTTAGCAGCATTTTCTCCTTTTCCCACAATGTTTTCTAAGGCTTCTTTCTTCAGGGTCGTTAAAAGTAGGGATTGTGTGGTAATGGGTTAATCTATGGTTACCAGAGTATTTGAATCATACTCCAGTGTGATTCATTGGAGGCTTTGCTGTGCAAAAAGTGTTCATGAATGTTTGTGCCTAATAATTAAGAATTCTTTGACTCATCTAACAATTACAAACCTATGACTTTCCCAAATTTAGAGCATTTGCAGCTGACAAATACTAGTACTTATTGTATGGTAATCGGTTAAGCTACAGTAGTATTCCCCAGGGTTGCTTGCTACATTTTCCATTATGAACATTTATGCAAAGTCATTTGAAAATTCTCAAATGGTTGAACAACAGCTTTGATGAGACTCTTGACATTTTGATCTCCTTGACCGTGTATTAAAAAAATAATTATTTAATCTTACATATTGTTGTTAATCTAAAGGCCAGTTTCTGGTCTTTGTTAATTTTAGATTTCTCTCTGTCTTAATATGACTAGGAACTTTCAGCCTGTCATTGTTATGCAAAAAAGCTTGTCTCAGTTGAGAGTTATCTGCCAGTATTTACTTTTGCCTACCATGTATGCTGGGAAATCAGCTTTGCATGGGTGTCTTGTTAAAAGCTTTCTTCACAAAGATTTGTATGTTAACCCATTACTACACAATCCCTACTTTTGACAACCCTGGAAAAGAAATCTTTTTGAAAACATTGTGGGATAAGGAGAAAATGCTGGTAACAAAACAAATTTCAAATTTTCAGTCATATTTGTTTCATTGTGTGCAAATGGTTTCAATTTGGACAAACCTAAAATTTTGTCGTGTGGTAATGAGTTAAACAGTCTTAAAAACATTTTACTTTGTGTTTCTTCTGAGTGATTTCAGTATACATCTTTTCTTGACCGAAATGCTTGTGTACCACAGTGAAATGAACAAAATCCTGTGGTTTCACTTGACTGGTTTAAATTGTAAATATAAATCTCTAATCACTAATTAAGATTAACTTATCAATAAATTGTTTACGGAGATACTAAGTGGTGTGTTTTGAACTTAAGAATTGAAGATTGATTTTAGATAACAGTTTTTATATGTTTTTGTGGAAACGTCAGAGACAAATATCTCTATGTATATTTCATGATACATGCACTGAGGCTAATGAAGCAACTGGTTTTCCAAACTCAACAATACAATGTTTCCTTAAATGTACATAGGATAAAATTTTTGCTGATAACTAAACATGGGTAACGTGAAGAACTATATTATTGTGAAGATTTTCCAAATCATATGTCTCAAGATTTCTAGGTGAAGACAATGACAAAAAAGATTACTTGGAATATGCAGTGTTTTTTGTTAGTGTTTACATTTTTTTCGAACAGAATGTTTCAATGAGCATAGACTCAGTACATGCATTATTGACCACCTCGAAAAAAGTCTCTCAAGATTATTTACTGAAAACATTGACAAAAATGCAATTTTGCTAAAAGTATGCAGTTGCTTTTTGTTAGTGTCAGACATATCTGTTAAAACAGAAAGACTGGGCCTAGATTCAGTAGATGCATTATTGATTATATGGAAAAATATATCAGGATTAGGATTATCAAGGTGGAAACATTTACAAAAATGCAATTTTGCTTGAAATATGCAGTTGCTTTTTGTTACTGTTGACTTATCTTTTAAACAGAATGACTGAGCTTAGATTCAGTAAATGGGTCACTGATAACCAGAAAACAATAGTGTCTAATTTTTGTCTTGTTATAAGTTTTAATCAAAGAGGGAAGCTTCAGCGAGCTGATGTTATTCTTAAAATGCTTCGATTAGGTCAAGCAGATCACATATTCAGCAACTTCTGCAGATATTTGCAAATTAGTCTTTACATATTTGATCGTGTGAGATTTTAGTCTACATTGATGTCTTTACCAAATTGGAAAGCATAAGTAAAAAGCTGTGTTCTTGCCAAAACTTGTAAAATTGTAGGTGATAAAATTATTCAGGTGAAAACATGGACAGAAATGCAGTTTAGCATGGGATATGCTGTTACTTTTTGTTGTTCACGTTGATATATGTCACCTGATAGTAAAAAGCATAGATCGGAGAACAAAAAAAAATACTGAGACCTGTACTTTGTTTTGACAGATTTGTGTAATTACAAGACTCAGAGTTGGTCTTGAGTACTTTAAATCAATGGGTATTTACTATTGTATTCCTTATGTGTATATACAGATTATTTAATTTACTAACAGCATGATGATCATTGAGTAGTTAGTTAATGCCATTTGGTCGATAGATCAGGGACATACTGTTTTAAAGTTGTTCAGTCTTAAAGCTGGATATTTTGTTTAGTAGCTCTTTTACATGCCAACAGGTTATTGCACGACTATTGTAGGCGAGTAATTAATCCTTTACCAAACAACAAAAGTTTAGATGGTCCAAATTCAAAGCACTTGCAGACAACAAAGTAAATGTTGCTAAATAATTGAAATTCGTTTCCAGCAGGGTAGAAAACATTGTGGGGAAATGAGAAAATGCTGGTTACCGCCTTATTCTCCATTCGCAAAATGCTTTCAAAAGACTTCTATTTCAAGGTTGTAAAAACCAGGGATTGTTTACACTTACAGTAGTTTTGTTCAGTAAGCACCTCCATGTACATGTATATTTCATGATACATGTTATCAGGCTAATGAAACAATTTGTTTTCCAAACTCAACGACACAATGTTTACTTGGATGTACATCAATAAAATTTTTGCTGATGACTTAATATGCTATCGTGAAGAACTATGTTCTTGTGAAGAATTTCACAATCATCTGTCTCAAGTTTAAGATGGAAACATTGACAAAAAATCAAATTTGCTTGTAATATACAGTTGTTTATTATTTGTGTCGATACATTTTTTAACTCTTTACCACACAATCCCGACATTTAAAGATGTTAACAAAGAAGCCTTTTGAAAACACTGCTGGAAAAGGAGAAAATGCTGGTAAAATGCTACCCTTTCCAAAAAGAAGTTGAATATTTAAGTCACATTTATTTTGTTGTCTGCAAAGTATTTCAACACAGACTGGTTTAAAATTTTGTCTAGTAGTAAAGAGTTAAGCAGAATGATGAAGTTTAGATTCAATAAATGCGTTACTGATTACCTTAAAAAATATGTTCAGGATTATTCAGGTGAACACATCGACAAAAATGCAATTTTGGTAGGAATATGCATGATTACCTCAAAGAAATATCCAAGATTATTAGGCCTAAATGAAAATATGGACAAAAATGCAATTTTGCTTGGAATATGCAGTTGTTTTTTGTTAGTGGTGACACATCTGTTTAAACAGAATGACTGAGCTTAGGTCCAGTGAATGTGTTATTGATTAACTGGAAAGAATAATGTCTAATTTTCTGTTGTTTTTTTTTTGTTTATTATTATTATTTGAAGTTTTGTGCTCGGTGAAGCTGAACTTGAAAAAAAATTATAGTCATGGGGGTAATATTTCTGACATTTGTTACTGTATAGTTTACATTTAAATAAATACATGTACCAGGTGATAAGCAAAACTGTTTTACCTGTTTTGTAATACCTACAGCAAGCAAAGTTTTAGGGGGTAATGCTGGAGTCACCTTGTCCATCAGTCTGTCTATCGTTTCACCTCGAATTTTTCACCAGGGCTTTCAAACTATAAAAGCTATCAACTTGAAACTTCATACATTGGCAGAACACATTATGGAGAAGTGCAGTGCATAAGAACCAAAACTGCCATTCATGTTTTTTGTGTTATCGCCATTTGTTGATATTCAGATGGAATTTTTGTCCAGTCCAGGCCATAACTTCCTAGCTGTTGAAGCTCAAAACTTATATCCCCCACATTGTGATTGGGCGGTATAAAAGGAGTCAGCTTGTCTGTCTGACCAAAAACTCAAGATCAACCGGACAACCGCCACAACAGTGCCTTCAGCGCTTTGATTGATTTTAATATTCTAATTTTGATTTATTGCCTAGAAACAACTGTTGACAACTAATTCATAAAACAAATAAGATTTACGATAGTAAGTTAAAAAAAGAAATTTAGAAATAAAAGATCAAAACAATTTAGGTCACGTGATATGGTGATTTCGAACTCTACACGTTTTCTTTGTAGTGTTTTCAGCACCAGTCATTTGAAAACGGTGGTGTTTTCCAGAAAAACAGTCGTGTTTTAAAATTCTTATCAATAGTTATTTTTCCGAATTTGACTTCATTTTTGACTGAATTTCTGAGCCGGGTGCCTTTGTCCGCTCGAAAAAGACTGAAATCCTTCTTTTTACAAGATAAATGTTAAAAAAGATCGGTTTCAAAATCGTTTACTAACTTACGAAAACACCGGTGTTTTGGAATATACTGACTCTAACCACATCTGAACACACGATTAAAACATGCATGTTTTGGTTAAAAACATAGACATTTTGCAAAGAAACACTTGCTAATCACGTGTCGTGTTTCCGAAATTTACAGTGTATATATATCTCAAACTCTCACGAATATCAGATTCTTTTTATCACATAACGATATTTCACAAAATATAGAAAATATAGATCAGATGATGCAAAAACATTCATAACTGCACCTGCGGTAATATCAGAATACGGAATACTTTATTATCATTTGAACTTGAACACATACAGTTCATCGTTACAGATATAGTTTTACTTAACAATGAGTATTGAAATATAACAACAATATAAAAAATATCAACTATAAAAAGCGGTTGATAAAAAAAAGTCAATCAAAATTAAACTAATAAACTAATAACAACCGTTAACCAAGTTTTTTTTTTTCGTCTTCCCATGATGTTTTCATCCTTTCCTGTGTTCACAAACTCCATAATTTCAGCATAATTTGTCGTCTGCGAATTCTACAAATATAGCAAAGTCAATAAGTTTGATATATGATGTCCAACACGTGAAAAGGTGCATTCGGACATTTGCGTAAAATGCCATCTCGGATCAGCCTGCGCAGTCCGCGCAGGCTGATCCGAGATGGCACTTTACGATTATATAAGATTTTTTCCTACAGCAGACTTGTGTAAAACAGAAAATAACATAAAGGCAAAAAAGTATTGTTTCGGATTAGTCTACGCGGACTGCGCTGGCTGATCCGGAACAACACTTAACGCAGATGTCTGAACACCCCTTTTTGTGTGTAGCAGGACATCAAATAAAGACCTAAAGATTTATAATAAATCATTTATCTACAGGTACATCTTGCTGAAGAACCCGAAATTCGTCATCAGTGGGGTCGGGCCAAGTGGAACGCCTATAACAGCTTCCATTCCCGTCACTCAGCAGCCCGGCTCCCTGTCCCTCGTGCAGCCCGGGTCTCCGTCCCAGACACAATCACAGGACCACCATTCACAATCCCAGCCCCATCACACACAAAACAATCCAAAACCATCGGTAAGTCGGATCTCCAAGGCCCGTTTTCAAAAGAAACTCAAGGTAGTGGACCGTAATAGAAAACAGCTATTTTCATTATAATATTAGCCTACAAAATTTGCTACGAGTAGAAATGAATATTATTGTGCTACTTTAACCAAGCCACTTTTTTCATTTTCTTCCTTCTTAGAATTATTATTTACAAATCTAAAACCACTATAATCTCATTACAAAGGGGGATAATAGTGCCCTCCCTTATTTAGAAATTAACAAAAGTATCAACAAATAATTTTAAGATAGACATCAAAGGAATTCCTGGTCTGTAAAATTATAATATCGGTTTAACTCCATATTTTTCAACTATCATGCATTTTTATTCCATGTCGAAATTTTATTCGAAGTGTTACAGGTCTACTACCTTAACCCTTTACTCCATAGATACTCATTTCTACGTGTTGCTTGGAAAACATTGTGGCAAAAGGTGAAATTGCTCGTGACGAGTAATTTCACCTTTTGTCACAACGTTTTTTTATGCTGTCAAAAGGTGCCATAGATACATATGAGAAAATCAACATGCTGTTATTTTGGGTCATTTAGAGATACCATAGAAATGCCTTGTGGGGTAAAGGGTTAAGATTCTTCTTTTACTCAAATCCACTAATGGTCCAATATTCTGATATCAGTTGAATTCATTATTTGAGATGTACTTAGGTAACATTAACAGACTGTAGAAACATTCTCAAATTCTGATTCTGCACAAAACGTGCAGGCTGGTCGTTGATCTACATAGTCCGCTTTGCTTAAACAGTGAAGACAAAAAAGCAAGCCAAAACTGTATAATTATGCATTTATTTTCGTCTTATTCTAGAATTGAAATGTCTAATCAGTTAATTTTGCGCTTTATCCCTAGGCGCTACTCACTGACCTTTAGCGGACAGTGTAGATCTAGATCAGACTGCACAGAACGTGCAGTCTGATCTTGAATCTGAACTGTCCAATAAGGAGATACTATTACCCGAAACATAACTGTAAATAGCAATATTTATGTTTTTACTATCGAATTGAAAATTTTATTTTAGTTATTTAGCGGGATAAGGGTTAACTCTTTACCACACAATGATGACTTCTACTGACCCTGGGAAAGAAGCCTTTTAAAACATTGTGGGAAAAGGAGAAAATGCTGGTAACCAGCATTTTCTCCTTTTCCCACAATGTTTTCTACCCTTCCAAAGACAAACACTAATTTTTAAGATGCATTAAATTTCATGTCTACAAATGCTTTTGATTTGGAAAAGTCTAATAGTCTTTTGTCTTGTAAATGGTTAACCAGTGATTCGTGGAAACTTTGCACCGTTTGAGTCACAGTGGAATTGTCGTCTGCAAATGTTTTCAATTTGGACAAGGCAAAAATTTTATCGTCTGGGAAAGGGTTAAGGGTTAATACATGTATCTTTCTGCAGGCAGTAAAATCAGCACCATCTACAAACCAGAGAGTTCTGCCACAGATACTTGACATCATGTCTCCGATGACGATTGCACCGCCACCTAGACGAGCTCCACCAGCACCAAGGTCCTGGGCGCCCTCTAGATCAAGGACACAACCATTGACACGCAACAACCGCCCACTGAGTGCGTCAAAGGTAACAACTTTCTCAAAGACATTTCATTCTTTAAATTATACTTCATGTGTCTATTTTTAGAAATGTTATGTGTAAAGAAATGTCGTAACTTAAGCTGGAGGGGGGGGGGATTATGTCCCAGTCACAGTGAATATTTTCCTCCTGCCGAAAATCTGGAACTACTTTTTTATTACGATGCAGTTACTAGTTTTAAAAGTGGCATTCGTTGACGAAATAATCAGAGGAAATATAATATATAATTCATTTCACCAGCCTGTGGTTAATATGGGGAATTTTTTGCCTCGAAAGGGAAAGGTCCACGAAAATAACTCGTGCCTTATGGCACTTCTTATTTTCGCATACCTTTCCCTTTTTCGGCAAATATTTCCACATATTAACCACAAGCTGACGAAATAAACTCTTTTTCTTTTTAGAAAGCGCTGTGATGCAATGAGCTTGTCACCATAACTTTCTTCTTTTCCGACTGTGTTATCAATCATTTCAAATTGGAATCAAATAATTTGAGCCATATTCGATGTGTAGTCAGCAGATTATTTCAAAATGGACATGACTAAAACTTGTCGTTTGGTAAATAGTAAATCTTCTTATACTAGAATATGCTGTTCTAAGCCATGTTATAGCAAAAAGGCCTTTAACCCTTTACAAGACGACAATTCTAGAATGGTCCAAATTGAAGGCATTTGCAGACGACAATTTCAGTGTGGCTCAAATGGTGTGATTCTTCTCTGATAGAGTAAAAAACATTGTGTGAAAAGAAGAAAATACTGGTAACCAGCATTCTCTTCTTTTTTCCAATAATGTTTTTAAAAGACTTCTTTTCCAGGAGCGTTAAAAATCGGCATTGTGTGGTAAAGAGTTAATACGTGTCCTCGATGCATTATATCGAGCAAGTCATGGCATAATTAAAGATTCATAAAACCCATTTTGTCGATCAGTGAACTAAATTATAAGCCAAATCGTCTTGGACGTGTGTAAACTTAATGCGTATTCTGCGTAGGCTGACTCAAGTCTGTATTTTTATTTGCAGATTTATAATACCTTTTTTTTGACAGGGTATGCCTAAGAAGATTTGTGGATATGTCACGTGATTGGCTTCACGATCATGTGAGATCGTATTCAAAGTAATATAATGCCGTCATATTTGATATCGTAAATAGTATACAAAATTGCACATTTTTACTGAATTTAAACGTCTGGTTACATACCTTCCACTTGCAAAGAAAATTTAATGAAATAATCCATAATTAACAAACAATTTCTTTCAGATATTCTTTACTGAATTGAAAAAAAAAATAAGGTTTGACTAGAAAGCATTTTCATAATAATTAGACAAATTCAATGTGACTCTAAGTTAGAATTCATCTTTTATATAATAGAAACCATAGTGGGAAACGATGGAAATATTGGTTACATGCATTTCCCCCGCTTCTCAAAATGTTTTAAACGCCTCTTTCTTTTAGGGTTTGTGTGGCAGTGGGTTAAAGACTGAGGATGTTTTGACATGCATGTCCAACTTTAAATGTCATTTCTTTCCAGCCGAAGACTGCAGTCCTTGGAGACCGTGGTGACCGCCTGGAAAGGCCTATACCCGCGGCCGGACCAATCGATTCGCTGTTCAACGATAACATGGTAACAAGGCCAGCGGTACAAATGCGTCACGTGCACAGTCACTCACGTGGTCATATTCAGAGTCAGAGCTTGAATCCCGTCCCTAATGCCCTACCGCGTGTGGACATGGTGTCACATAACATTCAGAGCACAGGACAATCCTCTTCGATTTCATCTTCTATTGGAAGCTCATCTTCTTCTGCAAGCGGAGCCAATGGTATATCTAGTATCGATACAGCTCTTGGTAGCGTATCCAGTGGAACAGTTGATAACACTGCCCCTATTGATGGATCGGGAACTCACACAGTCCACCAAACTGAAATAGTAGAGACGGTCATTGAAACGAAAAACCAAGAGGCTGCTGTAGCTAAAACAGACACTGCAGCAGTAGCTGCTAATCAGACCTCATCAGTGTCTTCAAAGGGAGATAATTCCGCAAGTGCTGTAAGCAAGACCAGCGCAAGTTCAGCGGCCTCTGCAAGTTCTGCAGTTGCTGCTAAGCAAGAGAAAGTTATATCCTCCAAGAAGACAATAAAAACTACAAAAATAAAACAAGGCACCGATGCCCAGGGAAAACCTGCTTCTGTCCATGAAGTAACAGAAGTTGTCGAACACACATCGGCAGCCAAGACAGGTGCAGCAACGGCAACCAAAACCGATGCAGCCGCAGCGACCTCCAGTGGGAGCGCAGCTGTGGTATCTAACGGAGGTAATTCTGGATCTACCTCTTCTGATAGTGCTTCCGCAGCTGCAGCCAGCAGCTCAGCTTCTGTAACATCCAATAATGCTACTGCTACCACGGTGAAAAAGAAGACAATCAAGAAAACAGTTGTTACAAAGACAGCAGCTGCTCCTGCTGCTGCCAGTGCTCCAACAATTGACGCAGCTGCATCGTCAATAACAGACACAAGTAATACTCTCGTTGCTGATGGCCTTGGCGTAACTGCAGTAGACTCTGGGATGCCCCCTACAAAAAAACGAAGAAAGAACAAGAAAAAAGCTAAGACGGCAATCCTATCTGAGAACAACGACAGACAAGCAGCTGGTTTCAAGGCAGCTCTCATTCCAACGGCCAGGCCAAAAATAGCTGCCAAGATTATGGACAAAACTACCCAGTCGCCTCAGAGTACACCAATGACCACTGTGACCGAGGCAGCAGGAGAAGAGCAGATGACGACGGTGTCACCAACTACAGAGGAAGTTGAGCTCGAGGACATGTTAACAACAACAATGAATCCGTCAGGTAACTGTTTTACGATTATCTCGCAGTGAAAAGTTGTCAACTGTCCTACTGTCACCGTACTCGCATGTCCAGTCTAAGAATCTTGTTGTGTGCACATGAAGAGGCATGCTCTGTGAAAATAGGATGATATACATCTGCCAAAAGTATCGGCCCTTGTCAGCCCCCGCAGTCCACGCAGGCCGACATGGGTCGAAATATTTTGCCATTTGTAAAGTTTCTGTGTGGGAACGAACCATTTACGTCAAGATTTAGTTGGTTGTGATTTTTGTTTGGTTCTATAAATGTGTGACAACTTACTTGGTATAACCCACACGGAAATGAAATCAGCCCCCTTTACCAGAGCACAACTCAAATAGCAGAGCGCAAAGAATTCATGACAGGACCATATCGTCGGTTTGCCTCAAAAACCTCGTAACTACAGCTTCTAACAAGCTGTAGTTACGAGGTTTTCGAAGTAAATCGACGATATTCTGATAAATAATGAAAATGAGTTATTATCCATTCTGAAGGATTCAAATGTTACTTTTAAATGACTACAGTAAACGTTGAACAGTTTTAATCGGCATCGAAGGGTGCAGGTCAGAATCAAACTTTAAGGATGTGCAGGTTGATCTTGGTATGAATTTTGTACGGTGCTTGATAGAATACGAAGTACTTAATTCTTAAAGAAACTGCAAAACTTTTTAATTGTCCAAATACAAAACATTAATTAGCAGCCAATAAAATAAGACTGAAATACTGAAAATTGTTCATGGAAAGGTAGATAACCTGATGGGAAAAGGAGGGAAAGCTCGTTACCAGCATTTTCTCCTTTTCTACGGTGTTTTCAAAAATCTTTCTTCTGGTTGTTAAAACTCAAGGATTGTATGGTAAGTCGGTAAGTAATGGCCTTACAGAGTCCAACTTTCAGAATCTTGCTAATTTTTCTAATGACAAAAGTGTGTGAATTTTTAAATCAGACGGTCTTGTCAAGCTACCCTTCGCTATCAAACATGTGTTTGTCGGACAGTGATAGCCTATCAGCTGGGGACTAGTTTCTTCTATATAAAAAAGGAAAATTCGCAGTTACTTTTGTACGAAGTAATATTAACCCTGTTTCTGCATAAAAGTTAAGATAAGAATTTCGAGCCGATCTTAAAAACCTTGAATTATGGAGAAAATATCTCCAGATTGGACGTTGAAGATCAAAGATCAGACTCCACGTTCTTTGCAGTGTGATCTTGATGTAAACTGTCCACAAAAAATAGATGAGTCCTAGTTTGCAGCTTCAGGGTTTATTTTGAAGCGATTTTGTGGACCATTATGGTGTGCCTGACAAAGCCATAAATTTCTGAGGGAAAATGACGTTACCGTTGCTTACTTCAATCTGGTATAAGAAATTAAGGCATGGTTTTGATGTTGTTTTTTCTGTTGTTTTATGAGGACTCTAACATTGGTGTGTTAAAAAAGTTTTGTTTTAAGCTGTGGTTTTCTTGAAGAGCCGGTTAAATAAGACCAAGCACAAAAGCAAGGTAAGGTATAAATTTTGGATGTGACGCAAATACCGTTCTTTACAGCAGTACAATACGGATATCCAATTACGGTGACCACTGTCTTGCCACAGGTGGCAGGTTGGGCTGGCGGTCCAACAACTGACCCTGCTTTAGGTCCCCTCGACCGCATTAATACAACGGATGTACCTGAAGAAATCGAAGCTAGACCGGATAAAAGTAGGAATTGAAGTCACATCACGTGACTGTAGACATAGTGCATCTAACCTGGTTCGGGTTTGAATGCATTTCGGGAATTAACGACCAAATGTGCATTAATAGTATAGAATTAATAAAGGGTTTCTTCACCTGTCGGTAACTTTTTAACATAAAGAAATGCATGCCGCTACACTTTTTTTTTTCTACATTAACCCATACTGATACTTAAATCTCTATCATATGGTATTAATTTGTAATCTCAATACCCTGGAATTCACGATCCAGACTTATTATGGCTTTACATTTTTATTTGTAACCGCTTACTTACCTTCAATGCAGATGGCAAAGCTGTAAAACTTAAAACATTTTTGCAATACCTCGATTTTGTGAAAGTAATATAACTCAGAAATTACCAGAAAAAAGTGTGCATACAATGTTGTTCATTTCTATTTGTAAAAGCTTACTCACCTTATCATTTTGGCAATAAGTCGATTTTGTGAAAGTTATATAACTCAGAAAGTACCAAGAAAAAAATGTACATACACTGTTGTTTTCTAACGTACCGATATTGCTAGAAGCGCCTTGATGATTGTCTGCAACATTTGCAAAGTCTTAGAGTTAGTAAACGCATGCGTTAAAAATCAGGTTCGTGTCCTAAAAATAGATTTATATCTTTTGTCACAAGATTGAGAAAGTGAAGGGAATATTTGTACAATATATTATTCTTCTTCTTCTGAGCCTAATTTATTTATAAACATCCTTTATCAAAAGGAACGAATTCAAAGCATCGGTTTCCTAATATTAATTTTGCTATCTACCTGTAAGCTACTTGAAGCCTTTTTCTATGCTCATTGGTGTGTATTCTCGGAAAAAGGTCTCGAAAGGCGTCCATTGCAAATTTCCGTCATAGGGTGAGGAGTTAAAGAAAACATTTACATGAATATACAGTATACACAGCAGTAAAAAGAATGTGTATGAAAACATCTGAATTTCAAAAAAAATGCTTCCACGAAGGCGAAATGGATAAAATTCCTCAAGGGACGGGTCCTAGATTCCGATATAGAATTTAGATGTAGGCCTCTGCCTATTTAGATAGAACTTTAGATTAGCCTGTAGACTAGACACTGGTGTCATGCGATTTCATTCTGTAGATTAGAACCTAAACTCTAGGCATTTGATATAGACTAGAACCACTATGGCTAGCGGAAAAATGTTAAATATGATTTTAAGAAAAATAACCCATAACTAACACGTAAGAGCTGATTATTTCTAATAGTCTAATATAACAACAAATCCAGATCCTTAACAAAAGTTTATATCAGATTTCATCCTAAATGGAAATTGAATTAACCAAACATCTCTGTGTGTCGCTATGAAGAAGAAATCGATACCAAAATACCAAACCAACACGCATGACTTCCGTACATTATATCGAAATGAAGTGATAGGAGTTTTTATTTTTTACATGGAATATATGTATTGATTTGAGTCATGCACTGTAAAAATGTTGTTTTTATACACCTGTAAAAAAGTATCAATCCATATCATCCAGTGCAGTCTGAGCAGATTGTCATGAGTCAAAATCTTAGCTATGTGTATAAAGTTCTGTTTTTTTTTTATCTAAGTTATGTTTCAGCCATTTTTTACACAAAATGAATTTCGTGGATCCATTATTATGAAGTGACGTGCTTAGTAAACTGCATTTTGTGAGGAATTCAAGCCCATTTGCCAGACCGCCCGCCATCTCACAATGAACTAATATGTTAATTTTTACACTAGATGTATAAACATAATACTTAACTTGCATGGCATTATGGTGTGATTTAAATAAACATTAACTTAATCACTCTTATCAGTTATTTTTCTGGATCAAGTTTTATCAAGTAAGCAGATCAAAGTAAGTGGATTTTTAGGGGAAATCCCTTTTGGTTTTATTGTACATAAACAGTTTCTTACACAATGTTACTTTGTTTTTGTTCTCCAGATTTCGTTCTTTTCCGGAAAGCTGAAGTTAAATGAATAGTCACATGAACTTTAAAAAGACACTGTAAAAACTGCCTTTATCTTTCAAAGCAAATATGTAGATCTGAAAGTAAAAAGCTTTCCTCGTTTTATTTTCAACTGCTCTAAACCTAAAGAAGAAGATTTCAAAGCCATTGTGTCTAGAGAGAAAAATGCTGGCAACAATTTTTCCCTATACAAAATAATCCTTCTTGAATAGGAAGGGATTTTAAAGACTGTCGAAAAGGATGAAATTTTGGTAACAAGCACTTTCTCCTATTTTCACATTTTTTACTATCCTTTGTAAATCAGACATGAAGTTTGATTCGAATATATTGTCATACGCAAATGCTATCAATTCGGACAAGCCTAAAAACTGTGTACTCTGATATTCAGCTAATAAGAACACTATTGCCGATATCACAGGCGTTTGAACAGTCAATGGTCGATCACACCACACCGAAATTTTTACATATCAACATCGAATACTGCTTCTAAAAAAAGCAGATTGGCGCATTGTCCCTATAACATATATATCGATTTTACAATATTGATTGTATGATTGGTTGTATGGTGTTTAACGCCTTTTTCAACATTACATCGGTTGTATCGCGGCGGCAGGTGCACCTATTCAGGTTTTCCTGTAGTTTCTTTTACCAGTGCTCTGCACAGTATTCTTTCCATGCCCTCGACTGATTTCCCAAATAACCATCGTCGAAACAATGGTGATAT
Organism: Tridacna crocea; assembly: GCA_943736015.1. Classification (NCBI taxonomy): domain Eukaryota; kingdom Metazoa; phylum Mollusca; class Bivalvia; order Cardiida; family Cardiidae; genus Tridacna; species Tridacna crocea. The sequence continues at coordinate 12,224,380 of OX031057.1, read as the reverse complement.
ATGAGAGAGGAATGAATCCTGTCGCAATGACTATCATCAATCCTTGGAGAGAAATTCAACGACCTGGGGATCGAACTAGCGATCCGTTGTTCTCAAGCCCTGTACGCCACCGACCGACTGAGCTACTGGGGCTTGGCAATTACACAATAAAGAGACCGTATCGAACATTTTTAGGCACTAAAATTACCACATTGGCGAAAATATCACATAACTGATATAGAAGCTACAGTGGCGATGTGCCGTTTTATTTTTTGTAACAGTGTTCAATGATCGTCAAACATAAATTTCGGTATTTTGAGACGCGTGAATTGAGGTTCAAATTCCTGTGATGATATTTAGAATAACACAGATGTCTGTTAAAAAAATATGAAATACAGACTTGGTATATTTATAGCTCCAGCTGAACTACGTAGGGAGATGGCCAAGCTTAACCCAAATTTGCCTAAAAACTCGCCGCCACTAAAGTCACGTAATGGTGCCCAGAGAACATCCGGTCAACAAACTGGACCGGGCCAAGGTAGAGAGTGTTTGTTTCATTAGGATAGAAGATATATAATATGATCAACGCTACGGGAAAAGGTTGTTTAATGTGATGTATTATACCAAACATGTAATTACATAATTAACTCGTTACGGAACGATAAAATTTTGGACTGGTCCAAATCGAAAGCATTTGCAGACAACAATATAAAAGTGACTGAATATTTGAATTTGTTATGTGAAGGGTAGAGAACAGTGTGGAAAAAGGAGAAAATGCTGGTTACCAGCATTTTTTCCTTTTCCCAAACTGTTTTCTTAAGGCTTCTTTCTCAGGGTCGTCAAAAGTAGGGATTGTGTGGTAATGGGTTTATTATCCATAATATCTGTTTATTACACAGCCATGAATCAGAAGTAGCATGGACCAAGGTACATGCAGTAAATTTACAAAAAGCAAAAAAAAAATTCATCTAGGTTAGCCTGCCCAGTCTAACCTGAGCCAATTCTTTTTGCACATAAAACAAACTCCCTTTTCACAGACTAATGCACATATCTAATTCACAAAAACCTTTAGGAAAAACGGCATAATGCATACAACAAAACTATGATAAAGTGAAAGAAGTAACTATGTAAAGAAGTATGGTTTAAATATAAAGCTTGCCAATCGCTATATGCACATAGACGGAAACAGAAAAGTCGGAAATGCCGGTCCGACACAAGGTATATTGGGTGAACTATGAAATTAAAACTTCACACGCTTTTGAATATCTTGAATTCAGTAGACTCTATTTATAAAAAAACAACAAACATGTTTCGGCACACACATATATATATAATCACACATAGTATGACACATAATAAATGACATCAATATAAGAAAATAATGTTACTTTTTTTGCTTGAATTTCGATGCAAAATACTATAGCTAACAGCATATTTATTCAAAAGGATCTATGGAAGATTATTTTTCTTTCATTGGAAAGAATACATGTAGATTTCTAAAGATTTATCCTTTCCAGAACTAATTCCGCGAAAAAAGAAAATTGGCTGGTGATAAAGGGTTTGTTTTGGTTCAATATCAGATGAACTATGAGTCGTGGGATCAATAGTACTATATCTTTTTAAAATAAAAATCACTTGAAGAGACATCTTTTCAGCCATAAAGTAAACATGACAGACAGTCAGATGGACAGACGGACGGACGACAAAGGCCATGACATAATAGGACCCTTCAAGTGTATTAAAAGACTTTGGTTTTTAAAAGCATAGCAGAGAACTCTATCCAGAACTTGTGTAATTGTGTGCAGGGTCATAATGATCGAAAGTGTTAAAAAATATCAGCGAGAAGAATACCATCGGATTTCAGGTAAAGATCGTGATATTACCCAAACCTTTCTTTTTTGGTTTATCCGGTCAGATACTTACACCGCATGTACATAATCCTCGCCTGATATATTTACCTACATAATACTTGAACAAACTGTCCCTTTGAATATAGAAAACTTGCGACCCAAACCTTTCCATGATACTTGAAGGGAAATATTCACGATAAATGAGTGACCCTCTTAGAAAAGCGGTTCAACGCAAATCCTTGATACCAAACAATTCATTTAATAATTATGGATGCATTAACCCTTTCCCAAACGACAAACTTTTGGACTAGACCAAATTGAAAGTATTTGCAGACGACAATTCAGCTCTTGCTGAAAAGATGATTTCTGTCTATGATAGGGTAGAAAATATTGTGGGTAAAGGAGAAAATGCTGCTTACCAGCATTTTCTCCTTTTCCCACAATGTTTTCAAAAGGCTACTATTCCAGACACGTAAAAACCAGGGATTGTTTGGGAAAGGTTTAAGCAAATTTGGCTAACAACTGGCTAAATAGGGCAATTGCAAATAAAATTTTAAGTTCACTGAAAGAATTTAAACTTATGTTATACTTTTCACTTTTCAGGAGCAGGACGTAAGGGCGGAAGACGTCCTCAAGGCAAACGCCCACCACAAAAACAAAATGCTGGAAGGCGACGGAAACTACGAGGTCGCAGACGTAACCAAAATTCTAGGAATAATCCAAGTAATTCTAAATAGTTTATTTAAGAAATAATCTTCTTTCTATCGTGGTATATCGTTCAATAAACCACAGTTGTGAGTTATAAGGCACAATAAATAATCCACGAGGGCGATAGCCCGAGTGGATTATTCATTGCGCCTCATAACTCACAACGTGGTTTTCGATTCCAACATTGCCAATTCTCAGCGAAAGGAAAACAAGTTCAAACTGAGAGTAAAAACGCGGATGAAGATAATGTTCCATTGAATAACTCACTCACTGAATGACATCACTCGATATAGGATGACGTCACTCTACATGGATTTCACAAATTTTACCACGTTTTCCTTGCACTGTGTTTATAGAGCCAAAGTCGTGTGTCATGTTAGAATATGATATACACAAGTAAAAACGCTTCCGTCAAATAATTATCAAGCAATCTTGCGTTCTTACCATACTGAGGCAGAAGGCTTTTGGAAACATCACCTTTATTGAGAAAATGCTGGTAATCACCATTTCATCCTTTTCCTCGCAATGTGCTTTTATTCCTTAAAAGACACAGCCAATCAATTTAGCGGTATCTAATATGTTTTCTGTAGATACTTTAAATGTGGACAGAGATTTTAAAGAGTGTGATGTGGAAGTTTTCTTCCCAGACCGTAAAATCAACAGAAAGTGTGGGATAGTTGTTGCTTTGTTTTCAGAATGATACACTGATTTTCTTTTAAGCTCTTCAGAAATTCATAGAGATCTTATATTATATTTATAGAATATGAATGAATTTTGGTGCATGAATGTCACGTTCTATGACGTAGTCAGCATCACCAATGATGTCATTCTTACAGTTAGTCCATTTCCGACTAGATTGATTTGAACTATTTGACTTTAAAAACGCACTTTTTTTTCCAATAAGCGAAATTTAAACGTAGAAAAAGCTGAAAGTGAAGTGCATAAAAGAAACAAGATAATTTTCTGTTTTAGTGTAGAACCGAAAACTGAATGAAAAGCAAGGGCTATATTTTCACGAGTGGCAGTAAAGTTCAAGCACATTCGTTTGTTGAACAATTGTTTTCGCCTGTTCTCATCTAGATCTAACAAAACAAACTGATTTAAACATATTTTTACATAGATATTTCCATACCTGTTTGTAAGGTATTTGAAAACAGTGGTCACATACCACTCTCAAGAGTATTTCAATATTATGTCATCGAAGACTCATATTTTGATAAAATATCCTTAGTTTCACCAACATGATGCTGAGGCCCCCCCTGCAGAAACAAAACACATAAGTCATATAAGTGAGAACGGGGTTTAATGCATCTGCAAACGATACGGACATATATCAGCCTGCGCGGTCAGCTTAAGCTGACATAAGTCAAACCTTTTAGCCATTTGTAAATTTTCTGCACTGCTAAATGAACCATTCTACCTCAAAATTTTATCAGTGGTTTGATCAAAAAGAAATTCCCTTTCCATGATTATTTAATGACTGGCTTCGTGCACTTCATAACAGCGATGCACTAGACCCCCATTTGCTAGAGCACTACTGACATGTTTTAGATTATTGTACATGTGTTACAACTAAAATATGCTTGTTTTCCAGAATAACGGTTTATGATAGAGTAGGTAAAAGTGTTTATTAAGAGGGAGTTCTGATCAACTTACCCTTCGACACCAATCGTAAATTTAATGAACATTGCACACATTGTATATCAAGATCTGATTCTTTGCAGTCTGATCTTGATATATTGCCGGATAATTTGGAGATATTCAGAGAATCCCGTTGCTCCTTTTTTAAAGACTGTTTATTCCTGTCTCACCTATTTGGAGTTCGAAGGGTTTATAGAGAACAATACGAGATACATTTAGACAAACTCATAGAACTAGAGGCATTAGATAAACTAATTGTAATGTAAACTAATTGTAATATATTAGTACTTTAACTACTTAATTTCACCATTTGATATTTCCAATGTACAATAGAAGTTAACAAATAACTTCCCTTTTTTCATTGGTTCACTTAAATATTATCACTGTGTTTTATAAAAGAACAAGAGCGCCATGATGGCCTTGTATCGCTTCACTGGCTAATACATAAAACTCCTACATGCCAAATAAAACAATACTTGGCCAGTTGGTTTCGAACAACACCCCTGAGACAGGTCTAAAATTGGTAGCCCAAGTTCACATGGTTAGTAACAAGAAGAATTGATGGGGTCAAATTTGACCATAGGCTATAATTTGGGCACTCTTGGAAGAGGCCCACTAGATAAAGCAAAATTTGGTAGCCCTAGGCCTTGGGCTATGTGCAGGGAGACTTCTAAAGTTTTCTCTGAATATTTTCTCTATGTAGGCCCGTGTAAGACTTGTAACCCCCGGGCGGGGTCAAATTTGATCCCAGGGCTATAATTTGAAGAAACTTGATAGAGGTCTATTAGATAAAGATACATGCCAAATTCGGTAGCCCAGGCTTTATGGTTTCATACTAGTAGATTTTCAATATTTTTTTTGTTTTGTTGCCATGGCAACCAGAGTTTTTGAACGATTTTTTTTCAACAAATTCTGAAGACCATGACAGGATTATTTCTTTAAACTTTCATCAAAATTGGATGAGTAGTTTCAGAGAAGAAGATGTTCAAAATAAAAGTTATCACGAACGCACGCACAGGCGGACTGAAGCATGGAAAGACGGACAGACGGACGTAAGACGGACAGCGGGCCATGACATAAGCGTGATGGCCTTCGGCCAGTGGAGCTAAAACCTTAGAAGTTGGAGCAGAATTTATTCATTTTCTTAATATCATTTTTATTACTGTCTCTCCGTTAATATATAAGCCCATTTAACAATTATTGAATTGATTTTTTTAAACTTAAATATTGAAAAAAATGTGGGAGTGGATTACTTAATTCATTATTTACCTTTTCATTCAATATTTATTTGATCTTTCTTTGCATTTATTTATGAATTTATTGATTTTTTATTCGTTCATTTATCTATTCACTCATTCATTGTAGCATTCAGTAGGATTCATTCATTCATTCATTTATGCATTCATTCATTCATTTTCGGAAAAAACAAAATCATTTCAATTATAACCTATCATTTCGTATCGAAAATAACGTAGGACTTGTAATTTCAACTAATAAATAAATGCTTGTTATGACATACATTACTTTGATTTATGAAAAATTTCAGCACAAGTATTTTTGTGTTTTTATTTCATTTCAAACTTTCATATGTATTACGAGGTGCAGCTTAACTCATGCACATTACATATTTTACAAAGATTCTGCCAAAGTCGCCTTTTATAATCATTAGAGTGCAGTGGGAAGGTAAATTTGAAAAAAGCAGACATTTTCAATGTCATAATAAGAATGTACTAACGCCTCCATGTCTAGGATCTAAACCCTTCACGCTTATGTAGATTACTAATAAAGTCCTTAGAAGATTAGACTAAGTTGTGTGTATTCAAAGTCACTTGGTAAAAGTGTAACAAAAGTCATCTCTTACAGATAATAACGCATCAATGACTAATTTATTCATTTATACCAGTCAGTCAGATCCTTCAACACATTTCTATAAGTAGATGCCTTTTTCTCTATATTCTTACCATCTCTAAAATAAAGGAACAAAACAGAAACAATACTCCCATTGAACTTGGAATATTCAGGAATTATTTGCAAAAAAAACGTTGTACAATCTTTCTTAATCTCAAATAAGTTCTATAGACAATGCCCTAAATTTCGAAGGAAATCAATGGTGTAGGTTGTCGAAATTGTGTTTCTCTGATTTTTCAACATTAAGAGAAAAAACATTTGTAAGAATTCATACCTAATGGTCTTAAAGGAACGCTGAAAATATCTGTTGCATTTCATTGGCGCCCTAAAGGTCAATGGTTTGTATCGGAATAATATCATCTAAAATGCATTGATTTGTATTAAATTAGCACTGTTTTGGTGCTTTCAGAGCTTTGAATTTTCATCGTTCTTACGAATTTTCAATTATTTCAGGATTTCAGGGCTCCGAAAGGGTAAGACCAGGACGCCGACCACGGACACGTGACCCTCTTACACGCTGGTTATGGAATAATTTAGAAACTGGAGAACTTTTTGAAAATATGCCATTTTGGATGTTCCTCAAGTAGATTTAAACATCGTCTGTGTAACCTTGTATATTGTATAGCGGTTTTATATTAAACTTTGTATAAAACTTGACCTGTTTGTTAAGTAATTAGGAATTCATTAAGCATGTTTACTTGTTTATTGTTCTACGCTGTTTTAAACCTTATTTCAATTATTTCGCGGCAGCCAGTGCACCTATCTCATGCAGTTTTACTAGAATTCGCACAATATCTTTTCAATGCCACTGTTTTCTTTCCCACACCAACGTAACAAGCGCCAGAACAATTATGGGCGATGAAAGAGAAATAAATCTTACCTAAACTACCTAATCCTCGGAAATAAAATAGCCTAGTTGAGGATTCGAATCCGCGACCAAATTCCCCTGGTTTCCAACCTTTCCCGTATCGGCTAAACTTGGCAATCGTCATAAAAATCTGCTGTAACCGTTCTGACTATCTACCAAACACTAAAAGTGTCAGAGATGGTATTTTAAGGAGAAATAAGGTTTGCGCCGATCTTCATTATGCCTATTGAGTCAAACCATCCATACAGGATACCACAAAGAGATTTTCTATGAAAAAGACACATTTGAACTAATACCAATCAAGTCATCACATAATTGTGATTCCAGAAAACCTTTTTTCACTCATTACCAAACGACACAATATTTTAGGCTTGTCCAAATCGAAAGCATTTGCAGACGACAAAATAAAAGTGACTGAAAATTTGAAATTTGTTTTGTGAAGGGTGGAAAACATTGTGGGAAAAGGAGAAAATGCTGGTTACCAGCATTTTCTCCTTTTCCCACAATGTTTTCTAAAGGCTTCTTTCTCAGGGGCGTCAAAAGTAGGGATTGTGTGGTAATGGGTTAAATTAACCGACTCGAGGGAGACTGTCCTTGGATACACAGGAAATTGACTAATAGCGAAAAGTTTTGGTACCACGTCAGCCTGCCCTTACTGCGCAAGCTGACCTGGGTCAATACTTCTTGCATAATGCATTAAACTCCCGTTTATTTTCTGCCTTCTAGGAACTAAAGTAGGCCATGGTGTTACTCGGCCCTGGAACACTAAAATTTAGGACTCGTCAAGATTTTTAGAGAAACCGAGAACTAGGCCTTTAACCCTTTGCCCTTTAAGTCATTTCTATGGTATCTTTTATTGACCCTAAATAACAACAAGGATGAAGCCGTTTCTTATGTGTATATGACACCTTTTGATAGTGTAGAAAAAAATTGTGGCAAAAGGCAATTTCACATTTTGCCACAATGTTTTCCAAAGGCTCCTACAAGCAATGCGTAGAAATGAGTATCTATGGACTAAAGGGTTAATCAAGATTTTTGTCGTCTGATAGAGTTCAATGACGAGCTGCGGTGATACTGGCCCCACATGGTTTGCATATCCGACTTGCAACCCGGTGGTTGTCAGTTCAATAATCGGCTGAGGCGAACCTTCTTTCTGGTGATTTTTTGCCTCTCTATTCCGATGCATGTGAGAAAAGTAGCCAGCGACTTCGAAAAAAAGTTGTGTCAGTTGTGGCGTGAGCCATGTAAGCCATGAAAAACATGTGTAGATGCACTGACCGCCATGATATGACCTAAGTTTTTAAAACAGCGTTAAGCCTTTACTCCATAGATACTCATTTTGACATATCAACAACAGACAGCTTTTGAAAAACATGGTGGAAAAAGGAGAAATTGCTCGTAATGAGCAATTTCTCCTTTTCCCACCATGTTTTTCACTCAATCAGATATTCATATTCTCATTTGTCCATATTTTTGACATCATATTTTCATTTGCTGCTAAAATTGAAGAGCCTCAAACTCAACACAATCAATCAATCAGTCAATTGCAAATACACTGAAGTTTCCATCAGTTTGAAGCATTATTAATAATTAAAGTTTGATCATGAACTGATTTGATTGATTGGTTGATTGTATGGTGTTTTATGCCGTTTTCAACATTATTTCAGTTAAACGTGGTGGCTCGTGCACCTATCGCTGCTTTTCTGAATTTTATTTTACCAGTATTCCGCACAAGATCTTTTCCAAGCCATAGACTGCTTCCAGACATGACTGTCATGAAAACAGTGATCAGCGGTGAGACAGAAATATATTTTGTGGCACCGACTATCATCAATCCTCGGAAAGAAATTGGCTGAGCAGTTCATCGAACCAGCGACTCCATTCTTGTGTCTTGTATGGTATCCATCGCCCTACCAGGGCTCCGGTTTGAGTGATTGGATAATGAAAATATGATTTATATGGAATTTTCCACCGCTCTTAACCCTTCACTCCACAGATACTCATTTTGACTTATCAACAACAGACAGCTTTTGAAAACATTGTGGGAAAAGGAGAAATTGCTCGTAACGAGCAATTTCTCCTTTTCCCACAATGTTTTCCACTCAATCTGATATTTGTATCCTCATTTGTCCATATATTTGACATCATATCTTTTTTTGCTGCTGAAATGGAAGAGCCTCAAATTGGCATATCAGGTAAAGGATTAATATTCCATCAAGTATATCACAGTGACAGCTCATATGTTCATGGATATCTTGTTCTTAACTAGTAATAAGATGGTACTCTGCAGCATTTTTCTCAAGGAAACTCATACGAAACAGTAGTGCTCTCGACAAGAATTGATCCTGGCACATCCCGTATGGTCAAACATTCAAGTTTTTTCACGGCCAACTTTTTCAAGTAAAATGCATTATTAAACCAGAAATCGAGTTTTCATCTTTATGTCTGATCTTAAAGATTCATTTTATCATTCTGCCACCATTTTTTTAGCATGTCGTCATACTTGTTACAGTATCCATTTGTTTTCAAAGAAACAAGTTAACCCTTTACATGACGATTTTTAAAACCCCTGAAGGAGAAAGCTGTTGAAAACATTGTGGGAAAAGGTGAAAATGCTGGTAACCAGCATATTCTCCTTTTCCCGCAATGTTGTCTACCCTGCTGGAAACAAAATTCAATTTTTAAGTTACGTTTATTGTGAAGTCTGAAAGTGTTTCCAATTTGGCCCAGTCTAAAATTTTGTCGTTAGGTAAAGGGTTAAAGATGCCAACATTTGAAACCCAAACTGTTTACTTTGGGCTACTTGTTGACCTTCAAGTACTAATACTTATTGGTGTTTCCATGTTTTTCTCTCTTAGACTTTCAAAACAATAAAACACATTAGAATCTGTCTTTTGTTTTACTTTTCATCTCAAAAATGACATGTTTGAATTCAAAAACATATAAAAATGATGGGATGGTTAAATATACATGTATATAAAAACATAAAATTACATGTAATAGAGAGCTCCAGATAAGATAGAGTGAAGATATTCTGGGTCATTTTTTCCTTTTTAAAACTTTATGCAGTGGGTACTCATTAGACCTGTCTTGATGAGACAATTCTAATGAGCACCCATAACATAGGGTTTAGTGAAGAATAATCAATATTTTCAATTTTGAAATCAAAATCACTCCCTCTGCCTGGAGCTCAGAATTGCAAAATTATGTCACATGACATGCTTATGTACTGCTACATGAAAACGTCACATGATGACATCATTCTTCTGCCAAGCTAGAGGACAGCAAGAAGATTTCAGACTTGTTCTAAATCTATCATTTACAAAATACACAAAAAACATACATATCTGGTGCATCAAAAGTACAATCACACATAAAATTGTTCAATAATCAAATTTGTTCAGAAATAAACAACTTAACCTTCATCCTGCTGAATAAGTTAAGTCTTAACCACATAATAGTGACTTTTAACGACCCTGAGAAACTAGCCTTTTGAAAACAAAATAGGAAAAGGAGAAAAATGCTGGTAACCAGCATTTTCTCCTTTTCCCACTTTTTTTTCTACCCTTCCCAAACCAAATTTCCATTTTTCAGTCATATTTGTTTTGTCGTTTGCCAATGCTTTTAATTTAGACAACCCGTCTAAAATTTTCTTGTGTAGTAACAAGTTAATTAAAGAATAACTGAAAGCAGATAGTCAAAAACAAGATGATGGTATTTCAAGGTTATATCTTGTGGCAAAAAACCTCCTTTTCAGAAAGTGTTGATCAAAGTTCTGTACAGTTTGATCTTGATCAACACTGTCTGCAAAAGGTCCTCGAGTCGTGTTGGCAACCTGAGAATTAATGAAAAAAAAGACTCAAAACCTGTGGAGAACAGTCTAGGCCTACAGGTCACTTTACTAACCATTCCTGATGAGTTTTTAATCCTAATTAAGTGCTTACCCCATTTCATAGAATTTACTAAATCTGAATGGAACACAACTTCTTACTGGTCAAAGCAAATGGTTAATACATTTTAAAGTGGTCGTATGTTAAAGATATAACCTTCTTTCTATCATGGTTTATCATTCAATAAACCACAGTTGTGAGTTACGAGGCTCAATAAATTATCAACAAGGGCCAAAGCCCAAGTGGTTTATTCTCTGTGCCTCATAACTCACAACGTGGTTTATGGAATGATAAAACACAATAGAAAGAACTTTATTTAAGAAATAATCTTTCTATCGTGGTATACCGTTCAATAAACGACAGTTGTGAGTTATGAGGCACAATAAATAATCCATGAGGGCGATAGCCTGAGTGGGTTATTCATTGCGCCTCATAACTCACAATGTGGTTTATTGAACGATATACCACGATAGAAAGAAGATTATTTCGATTCTAACTTGGCCAATTCTTAATGAAAGGAAAACAAGTTCAAACTAAAGAGTAATCAAAGGACTGAAGGTCCTGAAAGTCGCACTAATGGTGAAACCTTGATATTTTGGGACTGATAGATGGTCATCACCCTTTTACAGGACAATCTTGCTTTTACGTAATTCAAACAGCTTTGGAAAACAGAGCTGAAAGAAAGAAAAACTCATTTTTTTTTACTCAAGGTTTTCTTCCAATTAGACTCAAATTTAATGGTGTAGTCAAATTTGATTAGTTTTCAGCAATTCTTCGATTTTGACTAGTCTGCAATTTACTTGAGCAAATGCAGTTACTTGTAATAGGCAGCTTCCCACCAAGTTAGATCTTTTCATTCTTCTTTTTCTTTAATATATCAATGTTGGCATATAGCCTGACATAATATGCCCAAAACAATATTAAATGTATCTCATTGGTCACCTCTATTACTTGGAACTTACTGAAACAGTGCCACTGCATACCGATGCTAGCACTTGACAATTTTTGAAAAGGGACACATAAGGGACATCTCTGTGAAATCATTTCAAAATCTGACCAACCATTTCAGTGAAGAAGAATTTTCAAGAATTTCTTCATGTCCGAATAGTGCAAGTGGACCCCATTTACCAGAGCCATGTTTCTTGATGGATCAGAATTTCGAAAACATTTTTGAAAATGGTCACCCAAGGAAGATTGCTTTGAAATTATTTTAAAATCTGATCATGGGTTTCAGAGAAGGTGAATTTTCAAGAAATTCTTCATTTCCATATAGTAGCCCCAATTCACCTGAGCCATGTTTCTTGGCAAATCAAAATTTCGCGAACAAGTTTTTAAAAGGGTCACCCAAGGAACATCTCTGTGAACTTTTTTCAATATCTGATCAGCCGTTTCAGAGAAGTAAGAATTTTCAAGAATTTCTGCATGTCCATATAAGTACAAGTAGCCCCCATTCACCAGAGCCATGTTTCTTGACGGATTGAAATTTCGCAAACAATTTTTGAAAAGGGTCACCCATAGAACATCCCTGAGAAATTATTTCAAAATATGACCAGTGGTTTCTGAGAAGAAGAATTTTTTAGAATTTCTTCATTCCTGTATAGTGCAAATAGCCCCCATTCACAAGAGTCATGTTTCTTGACTGATCAAAATTTCACGAAAAAGTTTTGGCAAGGGTCACTTAAGGTAGTGGACCCGTAATAAGCATAGTGCAGCATGGCATAAAATTTCTGGACAGTTGATAAGACATATTTTGTACAGATATGATACTATTGCACATTTTTGACCGAACAGTAATTCCTTCGGGGTCCGTCTTGAAATTATTTGTTGATAATTTTGTTAGTTTCCAGAAAAGGGAGGTAATTATCATATCCATTTGTAATGAAATTATAGTAGTTATAGATTTATAAATGATAATTCTAGGAAGGACAAAAAAGAAAAAGTGGCTCGGTGAAAGTAGTACAATAGTGCTCATTTTTAATCTTAGCAAATTTTCTAGGGTAATATTATAGTGGAAATAGCTGTTTTCTATTACGGGTCCACTACGTTAAGGAACATCTCTGTGAAATTATTTTAAAATCTGGCCAGCTGTTTCAGAGAAGAAGATTTTTAAAGAATTTCTTAGAAAACTGTTTGGTTGCCATGGCAACCAAAACTTTTGACGTAATCAGATTCTGTGAACAATTTTCAAAGAGGACCTCCCAAGGAACATTCCAGCCAAGTTTGGTCCATATTGGCCCAGCGGTTTTGGAGGAGTTGATGTTTAAAGAATTGTTGATGACGCATGACGGATGACAGACACCAGGTGATCCTAAAAGCTTCCCTTGAGCATGTTGTGCACAGGTTAGCTGAAAAAACAGTCCGAAGGTTTTTCATCTCAACCAAACTGACTCTCAAATTATAAAAAATATTTGCAAAGTAATTAATAACTATGCAATCTACAACAGGTTAAAGACCATTGTGAATAATTAGTTTAACTCATTACCAGACCAGCCCAATTTTAGGCTTGTCCAAATTGAGAGCATTTGCAGACGACAAAATAAAAGTGACAGAAAATTTGAAATTTGTTTTGTGAAGGTTAGAAAAAATTGTGAGAAAAGGAGAAAATGCATTTTTTTCCCTTTCCCACAATGTGTTCTAAAGGCTTCTTTCTCAGGGTAGTCGAAACTAGGGATTGTGTGGTAATGGGTTAATCACCACATTAAATTTGTTACACTCTTTTTGAGTTTTGAAATTGTATCTTTGCTATCCAAACAATGTAATTATTGTATCAAATTCTTTCTCAGGGTAGTCGAAACTAGGGATTGTGTGGTAATGGGTTAATCACCACATTAAATTTGTTACACTCTTTTTGAGTGTTGAAATTGTATCTTTGCTTTCCAAACAATGTAATTAATGTATCACATTTTTCTGTTATATCATTTCTTTAAATGTGCTGATGCTTATGGTTTTTTTTTATATATATATAAAACATATTTTTATAATGATGGATAAATATTTTTAAAGTATCCAATATGCTTTTTTTTTTCATTAATAGTAACTTTATCTTCCTTAAAAAAAAAATAGAAAGAAAAAAGTGATTTTATCACTAAGCATTTGATTGACTTCGCTATGTTTATTGTTAAATAAGTTTCATCATTGGTTTTAATCATGTAAGGCAAATTCAAAATAAAGCAAGAGTTATATAAATCGTCATGATGACGAATACGTAATTTCTATTAATTTTTACACAAATTGAAGTTAGAAATACTATAAAAATCATGTGTTCATTTTGACTACACATTGGGTACGTTTTGACTCCACTTGGGTAGGTTTAGACTTCATTTGGTTAAGTTTTGACTCCATTCGGGTACGTTTTGACTTGGGTACGTTTTGGTTTGAGTACGTTTTGACTGTAAACCCCTCAACAGTGCAACTGTCAATGTACGGTCGTAATTGCTGTATTTTACCTTGCGTTCCATATTTCATGTTGTATTTACTGTATACGGAGGGGATGCAATATCCTTGTCGCCACTCTTTTGGGGTCCGAACAAATGCAGTAATCAACATTTTAACTTTACTGGTGTTAATCGTTATATGCGTTTGTTTTCTATCCCGTCCGCCATTTGCATTTTCTTAATCAAAGTACAATTTTGTACTTCAAACTTAAGCTGATCAAAGACCTAAAATACTAGAATTGATAGCAAAAGTTCATGTCTGATTTCCATAAAATCGTGTATGTAAGCGTTTCGCATGCAGTTTTATATGTTACAGAAGTTTTTTGATGTGTAATGGAATAGTTTTTGGGTGTTTTGGGGTATTCGAGTGGTTTGGGGTGTTTCATCCGAGACGTACGTTACAAACTAGGTCAAAGCTGCGGAACGAAACAAATTTTCAAATTTAGAGCGAGTTTTACGATATTTAACCCTGAATTCATGGTTTGCATGGTTTAAAAGAGTTGATTTCAAATGACATCACTCGAGTCCGAAATTCCACCTTTATAAGCGAAGCTCTACCGGTCTCGATAATACATGAATATTTACAGTAAAGTGCTCTCGATAAGCCATATTAATCCGCGATCCCTTTTAAACTCACATTAAGCACTGATGGGGGATATCTTAGCTGAATTGTGTTTTCTTTACCCATCTAAACAAAGATAAATGTTAAATTTTCACATGATATACAAAATAACCGCATTTTTTTTAAATTTAAAATTTGAGTCACGTTCTCCTTTTTCTAGCGTAGGTATATGAGTTATATGAGTTACCGGGTCCAGTCCCATCATAAAGAACAAATTCCAGACATACCAAAGAAAAAGTAGTTCTACAGCGATTGGGTTTAAAGCAGAGTAACTGCACCTCGTTTATGAAGTATATACGACGTTTTTGATCCAATTTTTTTCATGATTCTTCAACCCACTATAGACACCCCCCAACCCACCCTGAGCTCCTCGAGCTCATCGCAAAAAGTCGAACGTTTTGACAAACGTGCGACTTAAAAACGCGGATGAAGATTATGTTCCATTGAATAACTCACTCATTGAATGACGTCACTCTACATGGATTGTCGCAGATTTTACCACGTTTTCCTAGCACTGTGTTTACAGAGCCAAAGTCGCGTGTCATGTTAGGATTTGATTTTAACATTACCAACTCTTACTGACGGGAAAACAAGTTCATAATTCAAGTAAAAACACAGATCAAAATTATATTCCATTGAATAACTTACTGACTTACTTTATACAGAATGACGTCACTCTATATAGAATAATATAGATTTTACCTCACTTTCGCTGCACTGTTTTTAACTCTTTACCAAAGACAATATTTTAGGCTTGTCCAAATCGAAATTAGCAGACAACAAAATGAGGGTGACTGAAAATCTGAAATTTGTTTTGAGAAGGGTAGAAAACATTGTAGAAAAAGGAGAAAATGCTGGTTACCAGCATTTTCTCCTTTTCCCACAAGTTTTTCTAAAGGCTTCTTTCTCAGGGTTGTCAAAAGTAGGGATTGTGTGGTAATGGGTTAAAGAGCCGAATTCATGTATCATGTTGGAGTCTAAATTTGATTTAGGCCAAGAATACAGTTCAAAGGTGTTAAATTGCCTTATGCTGCTAAATGACTAACATTACATTTTCTTTTTGATAGTCAAAACCGAAATATTGTTATTTCAAAGATACCTCTTGGGGAATAGTATCTCCTAATCAGACAGTGTAGATCTAAGATCAGACTCCATTTTCTGTGCAATCTGATCTTGTTCTATACTGTCTGCAAATGGTCAGTGAGTCACGCTAGACAGTCTATGAGCTAAGACTTCTACAGATTCGGCCTACAAAGCTATCAGTACAAACAATATGGCTTATGTTCACCAATGAGTTGAGTTCTGAGAAGTTCTATGAAGATAACAGTACCATTAACCTTTTACCGCACAATCCCGACTTTCAACAACCCTGAGGAAAAAGCCTTTTGAAAACATTGTAGGAAAAGGAGAAAATGCTGGTAACCAGCATTTTCTCCTTTTCCCACAATGTTTTTTATCCTGTCAAGGACAAACTTCATCATTTGAGATACCTGTATATTGTCGTCTACAAAGGCTTTGAGTTTGGACTAGTCGAAGATTTTGTCATTTGGTAAATAATTAATTCTGGTTAGCTGAACAAAATGCCCTTTGGGGTTAGGCTAAAAAAAAGTACCCCCCAGGAAAATAAAATAACTCCAACCATTATACTTTTCATTCCAGAAAAATCCAAGAAAAATCTAAAAAAATGTAAGTAGATAAAAGATAAGGCTATTTATCCTGGGCATTCTGATCTTTATCTAGCTCTATATTATTTGCACTAAAAGCAAAGTTGTACTCCACGCAGTAAAATTTCACAGAGATATAACCACATAAAAGATTTGCTTTTTCGAGGATAATACTATGACATCAAATATTAGGGAAGCTCACATATCTCTCTACCTATTTTTCTAATTTTCACAACACAGTAGTTTTATAAAAACAAAACAAAACAAAAAGAAAAGTACTTTGTAGATATGAAAATATCATGATTATGAACTTAAAATTGTAAAAAAAAAATCACAACACAGATGACATTTGATGTTGCCTATAGCTTTTGATCCATTCATATTCAATATTACACATAAACTCTTTACAAAATGACAAAATTTTAGACTTGTTCAAAGCATTTGTAGATGACATAAAATGAAATTACAATTTGTGTTTGGAAGGGTACAAAAAGGAGAAAATGGTTACAGGCATTTTTCCCCATAATGTTTTGATAAGCTTTCTTCCTCAGAGTCCTTAGAAGTCAGGATTGTAAGAATTAATATCAATGTGACAGCTTTCTTCCTGCTTGTATTAACCCTTTACTCCATAGATACTCATTTCTACACATTGCTTGTAGGAGCCTTTGGAAAACATTGTGGCAAAAGGTGAAATTGCTCCTGACGAGCAATTTCACCTTTTGTCACAATGTTTTCTATGCCATCAAAAGGTGTCATATACACATAAGAAATGGCTTCATCCTTGCCATTATTTAGGGTCAATTAGAGATACCAAAGAAATATCTTATGGGGTAAAGGGTTAAGTTGCAGCTGTACAGTTAAAAAAAAAAAGAGA
Source organism: Tridacna crocea (assembly GCA_943736015.1). Lineage (NCBI taxonomy): Eukaryota > Metazoa > Mollusca > Bivalvia > Cardiida > Cardiidae > Tridacna > Tridacna crocea. The sequence goes on along the minus strand of OX031057.1, from coordinate 12,206,942 downwards.
GAGACCAAATATTGATCAAGATACCAAAACTTTGCCACACACCTTACAGCAAATATAAGCACCAAGACAGCTCTTACAATGCAACATTCCTGCCATTATATGCACCTACAAAATTTTAACCACAAAATAAAGGTGTTCCTAATTTACTGGCAATTTAATTCCAAAACCATAAAAAAAATCTAAACTGGTTAAACTGATAAAACTTGTTTCTGCAAGATGAGTGAATGAATTTTATGACTTAACCCATTAACATACAATCCCTACTTTTGACACCCCTAAGAAAGAAGCCTTTTGAAAACACTATGGGAAAAGGAGAAAATGCTGGTAACCAGCACTTTCTCCTTCTCCCACAGTGTTTTCTACCCTTTCCCACATCAAATTTCTATTTTTTAGTCACCTTTATTTTGTCGTCTGCAAATGCTTTCAATTTGGACCAGTCTAAACTTTTCTTGTGTGGTAAAGAGTTAAAACCCTAAATATTTTGGACCATATATTATAGCACCATGCATATACAGACGTTTTTGTTGTTGTGCCCGATATTATCTATGCATGTGATACATATATTTGAGCTGAAAGTTTTTTCAAGTACATGTACAACAAATAGAAAACTCAGTCACAAAATAAAAGAAAATATTATTTCATGGGAAAAAAATAATAGCTTACAAATGTTCTACTATGTAGTATTGACGCTGTTATTCCACACTCATAAATAGTTTATTCTTTGACAATTTTTCGAATGAGGTAAGTTCAGCAAAGATCTTTATTTGAAAAAAACATAGCTATAATTATAATACCAGGACAATCTTAAGTTTCATATAAAAAAAAAATGTATAAACAAAACATGTACAATAACTTAAAAGCCTTCTAGTATGTAGCATTGAAAGTCTTATTCACACTCATCAATGTGCATTATTTAGTAATATTTTCATACCTTGTAATTTCAGCAAAGATCTATTCATTTATGAAAACATGGCTATAAACACACCACATAAAGTAAAATAAAATACAAACCCATGGGCAAAAATGACATGGAAAACAACCCAAATTACATCATACAAAATAGGGTAAAACAGAGTTTTCAAAAACCTATGTCCACCATTACAAAAATTTAAATCTTAAGCAACCAATAAAATTTCAGACTTGTTCAAACCGAAAGCATTTTCATGACCACAATTTAGTGTGTGTCAAGCAGTGATTTTGTCAATGGTAGGATTAAAAACATGCTGGGAAAAGGGAAAAATGCTGGTTACCAGCATTTTCTCCTTTTCCCACTATGTTTTCAAAAGAATTTTACCCTAGGGTTACAGCAGGGAATTGTGGTAATAGGTTTAGACCATGTGTCCAACTATATAACCTGCTGAATGCAGGAGTCACAGTTATTTACTACAAAACCCTAACAACTTTTACGATGAATAACACTTGATTAATAAATTCAAGGGAGGGAAAAAGTGAGAAATTTTGGTTGATATTCATGATCCAATAATTTACAAAAAAAAAAAGCAATGCAACCAAATTTAAAAATTAGTGGTGGGATTTATTCAATATAGAGATCCACAAATAATAATGGTATATTCCTTTTCTATATATTTTATACAAGTCCTTCCTAAATTAACATTTTTTTTTTTTTTTCAATATGGGTATCTGCAGATAAAACGTGGATTTGTAATGGTGGAAATTTTATAATATAGGTACTTGCAGATAAAACGTGAATTTGTAACAGTGGAAATTTTCTATCAGAGAAGACATATTTTCTGGAAAAAGAGAAAATGCTGGTCAGCAGCATATTCTCTTAATCCCCCAAAATCTTTTTTAAAGTACAAGCATTCATCTTGTTTTTCTACCATGTTTTCAAAAGTCTCCTTCCTTCCGGTGATTAAAACTTAAAACTATCTCATAAAAGAAAACAGCATTAAACCATGTTCCTTACCCCATGTCAACATTTTAGACACATCTAAATTCCAAGCTGTTGCAGACATGTGATCTTGCTTAATCCTTTACCAAACATTCCTTGCTTTTTATGACCCAGAGGAAGCTCTCTGAAAACAGAAAACATTGCGGGAAAAGGAGAAAATGCTGGTAACCAACATATTCTCCTTTTCTCACAATGTTTTCTACTCTTCTTAATTTAATGTTCCATTTCTGAGTCTTGTTTAATGCAAATGCTTTCATTTTGGACAAGTCTAAAATTTCATTGTTTAGTAAATACTTAAATCATAAAACTTAGCTTTGACAGGGGTAAAAGGAGAAAATGCTTGTTACCATCACTTTCTCCTTTTCCCTCAGTGTTTTCACAAGACTTCTTTTTCAGGTCAGGGATTGATTGGTGAAAGGCTCTACGGAAGCTCAAATACAAACACATGTACAAAAATCTTGATTGTCGCTTCAAACTAACCAGCAGTTCTCACTAAAGAGCAAAAAAATTACATACAAATGACACTTACCAAAACTATCAGTATATTTACATTGAACACTATTCTATTATACTGAGGCAAAACTAGTTTTTTTTTAACCATTTACCAAACAGTCCCCTGTTTGTACGAGCCTGAGAAAGAAGCCTTTTGAAAACATTGTCAGAAAGGAGAAAATGCCGTTAATTTAGACTTAAGTTTGTTGTCTGCAATTGTTTTCAATTTGGAAAAGTCTAAAATGTTCTCATTTGTTAACAAGTTATAATTGCAACGTTTAAGTCCTTCTTTCTGACTGAGTAAGATCATTTTTTTTTTACAAAGCACAAAAATTTTCTCTGATAAGCAGCATTTTCTCCTTTTCCCAAAATGTTTTGAAATGGTTTTTAACTTGTAAAAACTCTAGATTCTGTGGTAGAGGGTGTATTTTTTTTTTATGGAAATCTAAAAGAAACGGTCTTTTGGTTTGTCATATAATTGTATTATTAGACTGTGGAAGGGACAAATCTATTTGAACGTTAGACTGATAAATTGTACCTTAAATTTAAATCTTATTGGGGTAAACTTGTTTTAGAATGTATAAATAACACATGAAAAAAAAAAAAAAAACTTAAAGGGGATTTACAAAGATTTTTTTTTATATTTCATTTCACTATGAAGCAGGTAGAAAATTCACAATGAAAATCATGTGTAACATAAATAACACACTATCATCATTTTTCTCTTCCTTTAAAAGGAGTTTTTGGGTTTGGCCTAAACCTTTAAGTAGAAATTCCTCGATTAAATTTCCCTTTTTTCCATGAATGAGTCATTCTGGATTTTTTTTTCACCAGTGTCTCAAATTGGCATGAAAAAAATTGATGTCATTCCTTAACTCTTTACCAAACGACAAAATTGTAGACTGATCCAAATTGAAAGCATTTGCAGACAACAAAATGAATGTGATTAAAGAATTAAGATTTGTCTAAGTACGCAAAGAAAACATTGTGGGAAAAGGAGAAAATGCTGGTTACCAGCATTTTCTTCTTTTCCCATGATGTTTTCAAAAGGCTTCTTAAACAGGGGTGTTAAAAGTCGGTATTGTGTGGTTAAGGGTCAACTCCTTTGAAATTTCAGTCTCACAATGTGTTACAGAATAGCATGTCTAAATTCCTGCTACCTAAAAACTAGAATAGAAGTTGCCATGACTTTTTCCTCTAGTAACTGGAACCTTCACATACATGTATATGATGTTGTAAAACAATGAATGGCTAATAATCATATTCTTATTTTAAAATTGGTATGAATTTGATTTACCTATAATTTGGTCTCCAAATTGTTTACCTTTGTTTCATGGGCATTTAACTAAAACGATTTGAAACAAACAAAAAAGAGCTATGCTTTGTAAAATGATGGTTTGAAGCATTCTGCAGAAAGTATTAAATCATGTCTGCCTAAGTAGTCCGTGCAGGAAGAACAGAGTCCAATTTTTTGCCATTTGTAAATTTTCAACATGTCAAAGAACAAAAGTATCTCTAGAATCAGCCACCTCTTTATCCCAGAACCACACATCCCTTATTTTGACGACCCTGAGAATGAAGCCTTTAGAAATCAATGTGGGAAAAGGAGAAACTGCTGGAAATCAGCATTTTCTCCTTTTCCCACAAGGTTTTCTACCCTTCACAAACAAAAAATCAAATTTTCAGTCATTTCTATTTTGTTGTCTGCAAAATTAATGCATTCGATTTGGACATGCCTATAATATTGTCTTTTAGTATTTAGTTAACCCTTTACCAAAAGACAAAATTTTAGACTGGCCCAAATTGAAAGCATTTGCAGGCATCAAAATAAGTCACTGAAAATTTAAAATTAGTGTTGGGAGGAGAGAAAACATTGTGGGAAAAGGAGAAATTACTGGTTACCTGCATTTACTCCTTTTTCCCTCAATGTTTTCAAAAGGCTTCTTTCTCAGCGTCGTCAAAGTTGGCATTGTGTAGTAAATGATTAATGAAATTGATTTAACTCTTTATGTCCTTGGACATACAGAAAATTGGCCATTAGCGAAAAGTTTCAGCCCAGGTCAGCCTGTTGCTCAAATAGTATTAGACCAAAATTCTTCATATCTCCCTTCAACATTTAACAAAAGCGTTTAAATCAACACAATGAAACATGTAATGCTGCCCTTATTTATACATCCAACTTTCATACAAGTTTACATACAAAAACTGATCTATTTTGTCTGCTGATAAAAAATTTTCCATGTCTGTACAGACTGTTTTTAGACCTAGCAAAAACTAGAACTGTTGAAGGCCATGGATACATACACACCATTGGCTGCAGTTTCACTAGATCACGGAAAAAAATCAAGGAGTCACAAGTCCAGTAATAGCCAACAAAATTATAATGCAAGTTAAAGTTACTCAAGTCAATTTTTTGTGGTATTTGCCGAAGACAATACCACTATGAGTTCAAGATTGAATTTTGATAACCATGAATCTTATTCTGTGCAAAGCCGAAGGAAATAAACCCATTTAAACTCATTTTTTTCAGGGAAATGAATTTTTCGATAGCACTCAGATACTTAATTTAAAATGGCATATTAAAATACATTGGGCGAGGCCATCCATCATTGAGATACTAATTTTTCATTGAAAATAGCTTTTATCGCTCATAGCCTTTTATTGGTGCAATGATACAAATTTGCCTGCTTTTTCGTTCCAAACCAATTCGTTCCATGGCTTGTTCGTCCTATGATTGTGCGCTTCTCCATGTGATTGCTTATGAATATTTATAGGTCGAAGTAATTAATTGTAATGTTGGAAATTAAATGTAAATGGCTAAAGATATTTCAAAATTATAGTTTTAAGGTACAAGACCACTCTCCCTTCAACCGAAAAGGTATTCATTTGCTTAGTTGGTTGACTTTTAAGCCAACATTTCAACATTATGTCTCTTTTTCTTTCAGACTATTAATGCCACACAATGGGTTTCCTTGACAAATACCACTTCAGCGTTCTCAACGCTTTGATTTTTTCATGGTCCATAATAGACAGAATTCGGCAAAATTTATTTAATTAAAACTGAAAAGCACTCAGACTCTACACAATTGAAAGCAATCGAAGACAACAAAAAACTGACTGTCTTTGATACCCTGCTTGAAACAAATTTCCATTTTTTATTAACATTTATTTTGTCGTCTGCAAGAGCTTTCAATTTGGACAGGTCTAAAATTCTGTCATTTGGTAAAGAGTTAAAAAGGCTTGTTCTCTTAGGTAGCTAAAACTTGGAATTGCATAGCTAAAAAAAAAGTGTTGTAGGAAGGTCTATAAATACTTTCAATTAAGTCTACAATTTTGTGCTCTAGTAATGACTTTCACTTGTACTTGTCCTGTCCATAGATGTTCATGTATGATGATATTTAATTAAAAGTCATTATACCTACAGAACATGTTCATTTGGCTATGCTTCTACAGTTAACACTGTGACAGATCTAGTAATACAAACATTTTACACAAAAATAAAAGTTAATCTTTGTTTCATGAAAAAACAACCAAGTAAATGTGACACACACTATTTGGCAAGTTAAGTCATAATTACTACACGAATTGTCACACAAGATTACACTATTCACACAGTATTAGTCATATCAATAGAGAACAAAACTGTTTACAAATTTGACTGTTGGACCGCTTTTCTCTTTACAAGGAGCACAAGACTTGACCCCATACCGCACAATCCCAATTTTACGATCCTGGAAAAAAGGCTTTTGAAAACAATATGGGAAAAGGAGAAAATGCTAGTGACTAGCATTTTCTCCTTTTCCAACATTGTTTTCTGCCCTATCAAACACAGAATTCATTATTACTAACATTATTTATTTAACATTATTTCCATAAACAGGATTTGCAGTAGACAATTTTGAAAAACTCCTTGTAAGTGAAGACAGACATGAACCAGTGTTTGATGCATAATAACACATACAAATACTGCAAGAAAAGGAGACATTGCCCACAGGGGGTACAATTTTAAACTATGCACACAGAAATGTACAAAATGAAGTTTTTGTAACCATATTCTATAATATCTCTTTACCATGTGATAAAATTTTGGACTGTAACAAACTGAACACAAGAACAGATGACAAAGTAAATGTTAACTCAAATGATTATTTTTGTCTTTGATAGGGTAGAAGACAATGTGGGAAAAGAAGAAGTGGTTATTACCAGCATTTCCCATTTTTCCACAATGTTTTCAAAAGCTTCCTTCAATATGATTCATAAAACTAAAAATTTGTAAAGGAAAGGGTCAACACTACCAGAAGTAGAATCAATATTAGAAACAAGCAGTTGCAAATCACAAATGTTGCTTAACTCTTTACCACACGAGAAAATTTTAGACTGGTCCAAATTGAAAGCATTTGCAGACAAAATAAAAGGTGACTGAAAAATTGAAATTTGTTCTGGGAAGGGTAGAAAACACTGTGGGAAAAGGAGAAAATGCTGGTTTAGTATTTTCTCCTTTTCCCACAGTGTTTTCAAAAGGCTTTTTCTCAGGGGCATCAAAAGTAGGGATTGTGTGGTAATGGGTTAAGTGATTAATTTTGAAATAAACAAAAAACATAGTGCGAAAAGGAGAAAATGCTGCTAACCACTATTTTCTCCTTTTCCCAATCTGTTTAAACAGCCTTTTGCCATGGATTTTTAAAAGGTTAAATTCCCTGTCATTGTTGAAGTCCATCGATGCTATCAAACTTGAAATAACACGTAACCGGTGATCCTGTTTCTAAGTCTCAACTCTTTACCACACAATCCCAACTTTAAATGACCCTGAGAAAGAAGCCTTTTGAAAACACCGTAGGAATAGGAGAAAATGCTGGTAACCAGCATTTTCTCCTTTTCCAACAATGTTTTCTATCCTTCCAAAGACAAATTTCAATTTTTGGGCCAAACTTAGGTTGTCGTCTGCAAATGCTTTGAATTTGGACTGGTCTACAATTTTATTGTTTGGTCAAGGGTTAGTTCGACACATGCCATGTAACAAAAGAATAACCAATGGATTCCTCATCTACAATTATATAACAAATTCCTCGTCTAAAATTACAAATGAGTCCTTCATCTAGAATTACACAATCTCCGAGACGTTATCCAATGAGAGGTCAAACTGTAATTGTACACTAATGTCACTGACCATCCCGTACACTGAACAACACTTCCTGTCTATAATCTCTCCCAGAAAACCTGATCATGCAAACCGCGCACGCAATATTGTTTTTTTGACTTTCACTGATATCAAAGTTTACCTATGAAATATTGTTCTGTGAAGGACACAACTGGCCTATTACAACCATTTCTTTTCAAGGATTAAATCTGCTTTGGTTTAATTGTTTCTTGCACTGACAACAGTGTTTATTCTTTGGGGTAACTTTCAAAGTCCTGTATCCCAAACAAACACAGACCAAATCACAGTGTTTGTTGTTTGGTACTGGGCAACCATTGGATAATAAAACAAACACAAAGCATACAACCAGCACACATCCTGCTTTTATTTGTTGTCATAATTATGTTTGTTGTTGTGTATGTTGTTTGTTTCTTGCAAAAAACACCATATTTCTTTCTTCTGGAAAACCTCAATGGCCCGAATTTGTTCATATCTTAAAATAACATAGAGCACACATATTTGTGCTGACATATATGATAGAATAGAATAGAAACACAAGCCTCCTACTGGCTCCATAAAGTGGATGCACCATTTGACAATTTTGTTCCTTGATATGCATCAAAATCAAATATTATTTGGCATGTGGAAAAATGTTTGCATTTAACTCTTTACCACACTGTACAGTTACATTCTTGCTTGAAAGTTTTTGCTGAAGACAGATCAATTATGGTTAAAATGATAAAATTTGCCTCTAAAAATATAGAAAACATGGTGGGAAAGAAAAAAGTGCAGGTTACCAGCATTTTCTTCTTTTTGCACAATGTTTTGTAAGGGCTTGTTTTATTAAAATCAGGGAATGTGTGGTAAAGAGTTAAAAGACGAGATGTATAAATAATATGAAAATCTATGTAATGTTCTTCTATGTCTGATAATGAAATGTGTCTGTGTAAAAGTTCACAGTGTGTACTGTATGTATATGTATATAAATGCTATTTATTTTGACCTTTAATGTGCCTCTTTACTAGACAACATGGTACTAAGACTTGTTAATGAGAAAAGGTTTGAGTCTCAAATGCCGATTTAAATTTGGGGACACAATGGGGAGTACAGAAAAAATGCTGGTTACAAGCAATTCTCCTTTTCCCTCATGTGTTATCGAGTTTTCAAAATTCTTCTTCGAGGTTGCAAAAATGTAACATCTCTCAGCATATGTTGACTATAAAAAACCTTTGACATTGCTTGCAGCAAGCAGTTGATAAAAATCGCTACTTTAGATTTGTCCTTATGTTACACTTTGGAGTTCCCAATCATCTGTAACTGACATGTCTCTGCATGCGTACAAGAACAGACAGGAAAAAATAGATACAGAGGTAACAGAATGCACAACACATCTTATCCCAGAATGCACTAGTGTGAACACTCAAAATCCTGTTGTGTGATAGCATTTAAGTCTTTCATTAGTCCTTCTAAGTTAGCCATTTCTGCTGTTAACTCCTCTGTGCTGAGAGATTTCTGAAAAGTGAAAAAAAAAGGTATGAATGATATGTACTTAACTCTTTGAAAAGTATCAAAATTTTGGACCTTTTTAAGTCTAAAAATTTGTAAATGACAAATGAAATGAAACTGAGAACATTTATCCATTAACCCTTTACCACACGAGCAAATTTTAGACTTGTCTGAATTCAAGGCATTTATAGATAACAGTTTCATTGTGACTCATATCAAATTATTTTCTTTAATTGGGTAGAAAACATTGTGGGAAAAGAAGAAAATGCTGGTAACCAGCATGTTCTCCTTTTCCCACTATGTTTTCAAAAGCCTTCTATTTCATGGGCGTCAAAAGTCGTCATTGTGTGGTAAAGGGTTAAATGTGACACAAGTAACTTGATAAAACATGATACTATGTTGTGGCAGCCATATAAATATCTAAATCCCCTACCAAACAACAATTTCTTAGACCTGTCTAAACTGAAAGTATGTGCAGATAACAAATTAAATGTGGCTAAAATAATGGCATTTGTCCGCGATACCGAAGAAAACATCATGGGAAAAGGAGAAAATGCTGATCACCTGCATTTTCTCCTTTTCTATTGATGTTTTCAAATATTTCTTTTAGCAGGATTGTTAGAACTTTCGATAGTGTGGTAAAGGGCTAAAGGATCAAGATAATATATGTCTTGCCTCCAAAATCTGATATTTTTCAATAGAGGGGTGGAAGATAATTTGTTGGAACATGGTTGGCTTAGAGTGTAAGGGATAATTCTGTCATAATAACCCAGATAATTCTCATCTGGGTACAATATAATTCATTATCTTTTTGGAATGGGAGCATCATCTTTTACGTTTTTCAGTAATTTATGGAAATTTAATAGAGAATCATATCCTTATGATATAAAGGCAAAAGTTAAAACTTTTAATTTTTAACATAATATTTATATAGCATGAATGAACTTTAGTTGCTGAACATCCATTTTGAACCTTTGCCAAACAGTCCCGGGTTTTCAAACCTCTAGAAAAAAGTCTTTTTAAATCATTGTGGGAAAAGGAGAAAATAACATTTTCTCCTTTTCCCACAATGTCTTTTTACCCTCCTCAAAACAAATTTCAGAGTTTTAGTCATTTTAATTTTGTTGTCTGCTAATGCTTTCAATTTGGGCCAGTCTAAAATTTGTCATCTGGTATAGAGTTAATGATGTAGTCAATATCAATCCTGACATCATTATCACAGCTAGTCTTTGTTTGGCTGGGTCAAATAGGTCTAATTTGCCTGAAAATACCCATTTTTTGCAAAAAAAAACAAACAAGAATTGGCATAAAAAGGAAAGATAAAGTGAAGAGCATAAAAGAAATAGGATAACTGTTTGTTTTCGTGTATAATCAAAATTTCTTTCATCGAATGAAAAGCGAAGGCCATACTTTGCCAGTCATGAAAGTAAAGCCTTACCTTTTCACTCGATGACAGAAATTTTGATTGAACATCGAAACAGACATTTATCCAGTATACATTTCATGTGTTTATTTTTAGAAATGTTAAGGGTAAAAGAAATGTCGTAAGTTAAGCTGGGGGGAATCATTTCTCTGCCACAGTGAATATTTTCCTCCTGCCAAAAATCTGGAACTACTTTTTTATGTTGTAGTTTTAAAAGTGGCATTCGTTGACAAAATAATCAGAGGAAATATATAATTTATTGCATCAAGTTGTGGTTAATATGGGGAATATTTGGCTAAAAAACTTGTGCCTTACACCACTCATTATTATCGCATACTTTTCCTTTTTTCGACAAATATTTCCCCATTTAACCACAAGCTGATGCAATAAACTCTATTTCTTTTCCCAGTAAGATGATATTGTGTAAAGAGTTCTACCACAGTTAAAATCATAAACATACTTACTTGTATATCTGATTCATCCTTCCCTGTTTTAAGTACATCAGGGGCTGATTTAGGGGACACCATTGGCTGCATCATTGGCCTAGGTTTAATTGGTCCACTGGATATAGGGGCTGATGGTTTTTTATATGGAGTCGCTGTCTGCTGTGGTTTTACTGTAAATGAGACACAATGGAAGAAATTAAGGAAAAGTCTAATGTTCACCATCAGATTTGGTCTTTTCCACTCAATTCTGAGTTTTATTAACCCAGAATTATTAAAGGCTTTTGAGAACACTGTAGGTAAAGGAGAAATGCCGGTTGTCCTATGGAAGAATGCTTTTGAGAAAACTGTGGGAAACATAGAAAATCCTGGTAACCATTTTTTCTTCTCCTAATTATTAATTCTCATGTTTTCAACCCTTTCAAAATCACTTTAACTCTGTGTCAAACAACAAACTTTTAGACAGGTCCAAATTGAAAGCATTTGCAGATGACAAAATAAAAGTGACCGAAAATTTGAAACTGCTTTTGGGAAGGGAAGAAACCATTGTGGGAAAAGGAGAAAATGCTGGTTAACAGCATTTTCTCCTTTTCCCACAATGTTTTCAAAGGGCTTCTTCCTCAAGGTCATTAAAAGTTGGGATTGTGTGGTAAAGGGTTAAGCTATTTGAGCTTCATTTCATTTGACGTCTGCGAATGCTTCAGAATTGGATAAGTCAAAAATTTTGTCATTGGTTTCAGAGTTACCTGTGGTAGCACCTTTTTACAACATGAGGTTTCTTTTCGAGCAATGTTTACAAAGATCAGAATGTAAAAGTCTGATTTTTTTAAAGTCTAGAATGCCAGTTTGGCAAACAAATTCTCTACAAACTCAAACGGTTGATATTGCATTAATTTGGGTTCAATTTCTAGACTTAACCCATTACCACACAATCCCTACTTTTGAGGCCCCTGAGAAAGAAGCCATTTGAAAACACTATAGGAAAAGGAGAAAATGTTGGTAACCAGCATTTTCTCCTTTTCCCAGAGTGTTTTCTACCCTTCTCAGAACAAATTTCTATTTTTTAGTCACTTTTATTTTGTTGTCTGCAAATGGTTTCAATTTGGACCAGTCTAAAATTTTCTTGTATGGTAAAGAGTTAAAAGGTCTGTTGCGTCTAGCTTCATACATTCATAATATCACAAAAGTGTACTTAACATTGAAGCTGCTAGGTGCAATTTGCTGGTGTTTTGCTGACAGTGTAAATTAAGATCTCACTACACAGAACATGCAGTCTGATCTTGGATCTACAGAGTCAGATAAGGAGATTTTTCTCTCTGAAGATAAGTTTGGGTATTTTACTGTCGGTTTGAAAGTTTTATTTACCTTATATATCAGGAGACAGAATAATTTACTTCTTATATACATGAATACAACCATTCAAATTCAAGGCAAGTTTAGACTAACTACAAGGACAATGCATAAATAAAATACAATGGCATCATATATGATATACAACCAAATGCAAACATCTTCACAAGAGAAAGCACATTTCACTGCAAGGCAATGTCAAACCAGGATATTTACAAGTTGAGTTTCATTTCTGATCTGTTTTTCCCTTCATGGGTTAACACATTACACACAATCCCTACTTTTGACGACCCTGAAAAAGAAGCCTTGAGAAAACATTGTGAGAAAAGGAGACCAGCATTTTCTCCTTTTCCCACAATGTTTTCTACCCTTCATAAAACAAATTTCAAATTTTCAGTCACTTATAGCGTATAACAGGTTTTTTTTACGTACTGCCAATTTTTACTAACTTTTACGCATCAAAAAGATTCGTAAAAATTTGACGCGTAATTAATCACAGCGTAAAACCGTAGTAGGCCCTATTGTATTGATATGAAATAAAGGGTTATCAGTATGTAATACCTGTGCACTAGATATGCGCAATATAAGAATTTTTCCAATTGTGTTCTGATTATGTGTGATATGACTTCTCTCAATCAGTCATCTCTATTATTTTGGATATTTTAAGCCACGTTTCCGTGCCCAAGTAGAAAACTAATAGAGAATTCCAATCCATACTATATGTGAATTGAATATTCAGGTTAAAAATACTTTGACACCATGTAAACGAGACACCTTCATGATACTCGACACGTTGATTATGACGGTGGTGAGAATTTGACTCGGCATTGGGCCGCTTCAAAAATGTCACGAATGGGTCTTGTGAAAAAATGTGACTGTATAATTGCAAAACCTGAGGTTTTAAAATTTCGATGAGCTACAGGAAGGCTTTCTAAACAGAGTGAAAAAAGTAATGACAGATGACAATGTGCGTCCACAGTTAGTTATCAATTATGACCATACAGGTATCTATTGTAACAGTTATTCGCACGTCAAAACAATTACCGCTATTTGCATGCCAAACAAAGAGTGACACTTTTCTTTCAACCTGTATTTAAAACAAACAATACACTTATAATCTTACATGAAAGAGTAGACAATGCAGTGATATTTTTAACGCTGTAATTTTTTACGCTTGTTTAGAATTAGTAAAAAATAAAAGCGTAAAAATTTAAATCACATGTTTTTAGCTCAAGTTCGTAAACTTTTACAGCAGTAAAAAAAAACAACGTTATACAGTATTTTGTCGTCTGCAAATGCTTTCGAATTTGGACAAGCCTAAAATATTGTCGTTTGGTAATGAGGTAATAAATGTTTCCTCTATGATTTACCATGTATGTCTTAACCCATTACCACACAATCCCTACTTTTGACGCCCCTGAGAAAGAAGCCTTTAGAAAACACTGTAGGAAAAGGAGAAAATGCTGGTAACCAGCATTTTCTCTTTTTCCCACAGTGTTTTCTACCCTTTCCAGAACAAATTTCAATTTTTCAGTCAACTTTATTCTGTCGTCTGCAAATGTTTTCAATTTGAACCATTCTAAAACTTTGTCGTGTGGTAATGGGTTAATCATAATCATGCTGTCTTTTTTTTATAACTTTTTCTATTACTAAATAAATAAATAGCATTTTTTTTATGGATACAAATATAGTTCTGCTACAAGATTAGGAGACGATTAGTTCTTGAATAAAGCAGTGGACAGTGGACGCTCTGGGCAGTCTGATCTTGATCTACACTGTCCACAAAAGGTGTTGTTGTCTATGGTATGGAATGGGTTAACAATGCAAACAAAAGCTTAAACTCCATTGTACTGCCAACAATAAGTATTGAATTCTTCACAAAAACTGTAAATGCTAAACATACATAACTAGAACAAGGGGGCCATAGGCCCTACAGTGCTAAACTGAGCAAGTCATCTAAGATTGATAAAGCTGACGTGATCCTGATCTTGATCATATAATAAACGTAAGTGAACTATTTTTTGACTGAGATGAATTACTGTTGAACTTATCAGAGATTCATCAAGACAAAAATTCTGGTAATGTTTCATGAGTATCAGACTGAAAATAAGGCCTCAAGATTGTACACAAGGTTTTTAAAACTTTTGGCCCTATGACCCACTTTTTGATCAGTAGTGACCTAATTTTGAACTTGCATGAGATATCATCCATACAAACTAAGTTTCATAAGTGTCAGGGTACAAACTCAGTAATATTTACTACGATTTGGCTCGTGACCTACACAGCACAACCACATAAACGGACCTTGAACACTTTGTGCTCAGGTGAGCTAGAAAACCAGCGGAGTATTTATTGTTTGAGATTGTTCTACAGACTGCAAAGAGACCAATGTGTGTTCTGATTGCAATATAATGGATAGGTTCTCTACTTTAAGTGGTACATGTTGGTGTTGTTCTAGTTTCACAAATAATTATGTTTACCTGCATCTAGAACTTTGCAATGCGAATCAGAGAAAATACCCTTTTTGAAAACCTTGTGGGAAAAGGAGAAAATGCTGGTAATAAGCATTTCTCCTTTTCCCATAAAGTTTTCTATACTGTCACAGTCTTTATTTTAGCTAAACTTAAATGCCACCTGCAAATGCTTTCAATTTGGACTTGTGTCATTCAGTATAGAATTAAAACAAACTCCAAGTTTAAAAGACCCTGGGGAAAACACCTTTTTGTGGAAAAAAGGCGAAAATTTCAGTATACTGCATTTTCTTCTTTTATCTATGTAATTTGTACTTTATCAACGGCAAAGTCCTTTTACCACAAAACAACAAGTTTTGTTTCATCCAGATTCCAACCATCTGTAGACAACAAATTGTTGGTCGCACATATGGTTAACCCATTACCACACAATCCCTACCTTTGACGCCCCTGAGAAAGAACCCTTTTGAAAACACTGTGGGAAAAGGAGAAAATGCTGGTAACCAGCATTTTCTCCTTTTCCCACAGTGTTTTCTACCCTTCCCAGAACAAATTTCAATTTTTCAGTCACCTTTATTTTGTCGTCTGTAAATGCTGTCAATTTGGACCAGTCTAAAATTTTCTTGTGTGGTAAAGAGTTAAACTTGCCTTTGTTGAAAACATTGTGGGTGAAGGATTTCCCTTAACGAGAAGGTTTATTAAACATTTGAAAAAGCTTTCTCTAATTAGGGTTGCTTAATTGACTGATCCATTATATGTTGTCTAATGCCTTTTTCAACAATATTTCAGCTATATCCCAGCAGCCAGTCCGACTTTCATGCTTTTCTGAACTGTCTTTTACAAGTACTCTGGAGGTCTGTTATATAATGTATATTGTGCAAAAGCCAAAGGGCTAATATAAAATGATGATGATGTTGATGATGATGATAATGATGATTACAAAGCTTCATGAAATGATGATAAAATCAAGGTGACTACAAAGCTAGGCCATAAAGATGAATGTTAAATGCAAACTATGATTCTACTACATGCTGTAACTGTGGTAACTGAGGAGGTGTTAGAAAGGGAATGAACCGTCACCAATGGGTAAGGAGTAAAAAGTGTTCAATGACTTCCTGTTCGGATAAATTCTCATGTTGAGCAACAGCATTCAGATTTCCCTATAACTTTAGTTATACTTACGGCCAGTATAGATCAAGATCAGTCTCTTTTAACTCCTTACCACACACTCCCGACCCCTTGAAAGAAGCCTTTTGAAAACATTGTGGGAAAAGGAGAAAATGCTGGTAACCAGCATTTCCTCCTTTTTCCCACAGTATTTTCTACTCTATCAAAGACAAATTCCATCATTTGAGCTAGGTTTTCATTGTCATCTGCAAATGCTTTCAATTTGGACAAGTTTATCATTTGCTAATGTGGTGAAGAGCTAACCAACCATTCTTATGAACCTTGTCTCATTCTGCAAGATTTTCTGAATGTTACAGTCATTTGGATTAGCCAATCAGAAGTTGTGTTACTTTTAGGTTTAGAAATTCTGAAGAATAAGACCGAGAAAGTTCTTAAGATTGGTTGGTGAGTACAGAAACAGATTGCAAAGAATGTGCAGTCTTGATCTTTGATCTACACTGTCCGCTATGCTCAGACATTACAGACAAAAGTTGCTTTTGAAATTGCAATCTAATCTTGTTGAAATTGAAAACATCTTTAGACAATGAATCAAAAGTGGCTAAACTGATGGGATTTGCTTCTGAAATGATAATAAACATTGAAAGAAAAGGAGAAAAATGCTTATCACATTAACTAACATAAATATTTAACCCTTGGAAGTCAATGAAACGTAAAACAAAACAAGAAATTTCTGGGAATGTGAAGCAGGGTACCAAACTAGCATAGTTCCCATTACCTATATGCTTGGGGGTGGAATGAGAGCCAGGTGGATGATGGGAACCATGGGTTGGGGATTCCGCATTTCGAAAACTCTTGAGAGAATGACTGGAGCGGCCCAGGCTCCCTGAGCCTGGGTCTGTCACATGCTCCGTGGGCTGTACAGGGACCACAGGGCTAGCAATACCCGTAATTGGTGCCCGCTGATTGATCTTACAGCGTCGAGTAAGGGAGCCATGATGAGATGGGGTGGTAAAGCCGCCTGGAAAGCAAGGAGCAAAGGAAACACAATGAAACAAAACTAAGAAAAACGGTGACATTGCAAGCAAAATGAGTGAAATGAGAGCTACAACATGAAATACTTAACTCTTTACCAAACGACGAAATTCAAGACTGGTCCATATTAAAAGCAATTGCAGACGACAAAATAAATGTGACTTAAAAATTGAAATTTTGTTAGGGAAGGGTTGAAAACATTGTGGGAAAAGGAGGAAATGCCTGTTACCAGTATTTTCTCCTTTTCCCACAATGTTTTAAAAAGTTTTCTTTCCCAGGGTCATGAAAACAAGGAATTGCTTGGTAAAGGGTAAACAAACGGTCCCAAGTTTTAATAAGCCTGCAGAAGAAGGCTCTTCAAAACATTTTGGGAAAGGAGAAAATGCTGGTTACAATCATTTCCTGCTTTTTCTACAATTTTTTACTATAAGTTCAAGGCAACTTTCAAAGCAACATCTTAACCCTTTCCTAAACAATCCCTGGTTTTTACGGATCTGGAATTGTAGCCTTTTGAAAACATTGTGGGAAAAGGAGAAAATGCTGGTAACCAGCATTTTCTCCTTTTCCCACAATGTTTTCTACCCTATCATAGACAGAAATCATCTTTTCAGCAAGAGTTGAATTGTCGTCTGCAAAATGCTTTCAATTTGGACAAGCCTACATATTGTCATTTGGGAAAGGGTTAATTGTCCTCCACCACTGCTCTCAAATTTAGATGAGCCTAAATTTGGCTTGTTTGGTAAAGAGTCAGCCCTGAAGTGCCTAAATTTGGCTTGCTTGGTAAAGAGTCAGCCCTGAAGTGCCTAAATTTGGCTTGCTTGGTAAAGAGTCAGCCCTGAAGTGCCTAAATTTGGCTTGCTTGGTAAAGAGTCAGCCCTGAAGTGCCTAAATTTGGCCTGCTTGGTAAAGAGTCAGCCCTGAAGTGCCTAAATTTGGCTTGCTTGGTAAAGAGTCAGCCCTGAAGTGCCTAAATTTGGCTTGCTTGGTAAAGAGTCAGCCCTGTACTACTGGACAAAACTTTGGACACAACCAAATAGAAAGCATTCGCAGACAACAAATTAACCCATTACCAAACGACAATATGTTAGACTCGTCCAAATTGAAAGCATTTGCAGACAACAAAATTAAAGTGACTGAAAATTTGAACTTTGTTTTGTGAAGGGTAGAAAACATTGTGGGAAAAGGAGAAAATGCTGGTTACCAGCATTTTCTCCTTTTCCCACAATGTTTTCTAAAGGCTTCTTTCTCAGGGGCGTCAAAAGTAGGGATTGTGTGGTAATGGGTTAAACGTAGATCAAAATTAATGATGATTCCATCTTTGAGAGGTTTACCCTTTCTAAAACATTCTTGGGTTTTCACAGCCTTGAGAAGTCATTTAAAAATAAGATTTAGGGAAAAGGAGAAACTGCTGGTAACCAGCATTTTCTCCTTTTCCCACAATGCTTTCTACCCTTCACAAAACATTTAGGTTCTGAAAAATCAGGGATTGTTTGGTAAAGGTTTAAAACAAATGACTAAATGTTGGACTTGTTTTAACTTTATACTAAGCGACAAAATCTTAGACTTGTCCATTTTGAAACCATTGGTAGACAACACTTTCACCCTTTACTCCATAAATACTAAATCTACGGATTGCTTGTAGGAACCTTTGGAAAACCTTGTGGCAAAAGGTGAAATTGCTCGTGACGAGCAATTTCACCTTTTGCCACAGTGTTTTCTATGCTATCAAATGGTGTCATATACACATAAGAAACGGCTTCATCCTTGCTGTTATTTAGGGTCAATTAGAGATACCATAGAAATGCCTTATGGTGTAAAGGGTTGAAAGAGTCTTGATTCAGGAAATTTGTATCAGAAAGGGTAGAAAACCTTCAGGGAAAAGGATGAAATGCCAGTAACTAGCATTTGCTCCTTTTCCTACAAGGTTTTCAAAACCTTTTCTTCCCGGAGTCATGAAAACCATTTTGGTATTGAGTTAATTCTTCAACAAACAATAAATTTTTAGATCTGTCTATTCAATATCATGAATGAATGAATGAATAGTGTTTTATGGCCCGTCGACAACTTAGGTCATATTGGGCGCACTTACTTAGTAAACAATAATGCGAGGTGAAAATAACATACATGTGCAACAACATAAGACAAACATGATAAATGAGGAATGGATGAAACACAAAATGATGCCCCTTTTGTCGCCTTTTACGACATGCATGCTGTCACTTTTGTTCCACCAGATGAAATGGCAGATGTGACGATCGCGGGACTGCAGTGGTTTATTCTTATACCCCCGATTAAACCACACGGGGTCCCACAGGCCAACTGATTCCCATTCCAAACCCTATTTACATCAAGAAAAAAATATAGGATTTGGAATAAGAACTACCCAGCCTGCTGCAATCCTACGAATTACGAGGAAAGCAGCCGTTTGTCTCTAATTTTAGTCGCCTTCTACGACATGCCATAGAGAAAGGCCGAGGTCCTATTCTATAAAGTAAAAAACCCCCGGGACCCCACGGGGATTCAATATCATGAGATTTGTCTGTATGGGTAGAAAACCTTGTGGAACAAGGAAAAATCCTAGCTACCAGCATTTTCTCTTTTTCCCCCACTATGTTTTCAAAAGCCGTCTTTTTCAGGGTTGTTACAGAATTGTTTGGTAAAGAGTTAATTGAAAAGCACCTGTAAAATGACATTCAAATGTGGCAAAAACATAAGAAATTTGTCTTTGATCAGCAAAAAAAAATCTTGTAGACAATGAAGAACAAGCTGGATAACAGCATTTTATCCTTTCCCTACAATATTTCCAAAATCTTTTCAAAAACCTACTTACAATGGGTCATCAACACTTAATATATAATAATAAGTACAATAAAATCGGAAGAGGCCATGCAGGAATATAAACAAGCCCTATATATCTTGAAACACATGCAAAGGGGAATTCAGACATTGCGCTTGTTTTGGACCAGTCCGTCCAAGCTACAACAAAATGACTAAAAATTGTTTTGCGAACGGTTACCAGCATTTTCTCCTTTTCCCACAATGTGTTCTAAAGGTTTTTTTTTTCTCAGGGTCGTCAAAAGAAGGGATTGTGTGGTAATGGGTTAAACCAGAAAATTACATACAAATAGAAGGTGTGGTTTCGGATCAGCCTGTACTGACTGCACAGGCTGATCCGAGCTGACACTTTACACAAATGTCTGAGTGCCACTATTTGTGTGTTGCAAGCCATTTATCAGCAAGGATTCTGTAGATACAAAACATCAGCTGTGGCATGCATAAACCATGCACAACTACAATATTGTGGAGAAGACAGGCACAGACACACAAATACACGTCAAACCACATATACATGTCTTTAGTCTACGAAATTAATCCATGTTGTTTTGATAAATTCATGTCAAAGTTACTGCTCTCGGGACTTACACATGTTTGAGATATCATAATGTGACGTCCTTTTATGCTTCTATCAGAGAAATGAATCGGGTTTTCCTTAACTCTTAACAAAACAACAAATTTTAGACTTGTCCAAATTTTGTAGACGACAAAATAAACATGACTCAAAAATTGAAACTTGACTTTACAAGAGTAGAAAACATTGTGGGAAAAGGAGAAAATGCTGGTAACCAGCATTTTCTCCTTTTCTCACAATGTCTTAGAAGGCTTCTCCCTGGGAGTCATACCCAACAGGGATTGTTTGGTAAAGGGTGAAGGAAATTACTACAAATGCATTAATCCTTTACTACAGAATTCGAAGTTTGAACAACTCTACAAAAGATGCTTTTTGAAAATATTGTTGCAGAAGCAGAAAATGTTGGTAACCACCATTTTGTCATTTTCAAACAATATCTTCTTTCCTACCAAAAAGAAATTTCAATCTCGAGTCATTTATTTTGTCATTTGTAAAGGTTTCCATTTTGAGTAATCCTAAAGATTCATTGTATGGAAAAATTTACTGTTGCATATCTTGATCAACTGTAAATTTGCTTAATTATTTCCTTAAAGAAGAATTTTGTCCAGAGGTGAGGAACCGTTAAAAGTAGAGTAAATATTTTCCATCACTTGAAAAGAAGGATTTTTCTAACAATAAGTCTCAACTTCTTTCTGCGAAAAAAAAGGTTTTGGACTTGTCAATATTAAAGGAATTTGCAGACCCCAAATTAAGCCTGTTTAAAAATGACCATACTGTTCTGTAAAGGGTTAGAAAACGTTCTGGGAAAAGGAGGAAATGCTGCTTACCAGCATTTTCTCCTTTTCCCACAATGTCTTCAAAAACCTTTCTTTTTCTTTAGGATCATAAAAACATGAAAGTTAATCTATTATCACTTAGAACTTCAAGCATCAGCAAAACTTTCAAAACCTGTCATATCTTAATTAACCCTTTACCAAAAGATCCCTGGTTTTACGACCCCGAGATAGAAGCCTTTTGAAAACATTGTGGGAAAAGGAGAAAATGCTGGTAACTAGGGCTCCGTATCGGTCAGTTTGATCGATACGATATTTGTATTGATACAAAATGATCGATATTCGATATATCATATGATATTTCAATTTTCAATAAAAGAAAGAAAAAAATGCGAAAATTGTGTTTGTTCTTTTTTCAGCATACCTGAAAAACAAAATACCTCAAATTTAACACTTCTAGATTGTATTGAAATTTCATAATTATGTAGGCCTAAATTAATATGAATTCTAACTAGATCTACATTTACTACTCATTAAAAAGCTGAAAAGACAGTCTAAGAGGACTCTGATCGGACAATGTCAAGGAGACATTTTGTTGTGTCATGGGTTTCCGTGTTTTTTTTTTTCACCGAACAATTTTTCATGCGTGTTAATTTCTGGATAGGTATGTTTGCATGATTCGACATAGATTTCTCAATAAGGATTAGAACTACATGTAGCATCAAAACCTGTTATTTTACTCACGATAAATAGATAATGGCCTTTTTTGTCCATGTTTTTTCTTACGTGAGGTCTCGCGTGTGATTAACATTTGTTATGCAAATTTCAAGTCTATAAAATGATTTACACAATAATTTACGCGAGTCGGAACACTGATTTCAGATAATCTATTGGAAAAAGAGATTTGATTTTCGAGCCACATTTTTCGGCAATATTAAAAGATCGACCAAATAAAATCTTAGGAAGGTTGAAAGGTCACGGCTTCAATTATTTCCATCGCTACCTCTCGATCACATCACGAGATGTTCATTACCTTTCTTTAATCAACTATATTGACCAATTATCAGCGTAAATTTGTCTACAATCTGCTGATTGATGCATAATTTGCAGATTTCAAACAACATGACGGGGGAACGAGAATAGGGGTATTAGCTAATTGTCATCCATTGTGTAACGGGTATAGGGTGAGTAATAAAGAATGACGCATTTCGATTGGTTGTAAGTTTCCCAGGTAGCCACACCTACTTCTACGACTACTCGACTTTAGAGATTACGTAAAGTAAACTTGTAATGAATTTCGCCGTTAAAAACAACTAAATTGGGTATTTATATGCTTTACTTTTATTTTCTTTTGATGATCGATATTTTGTTCGATACAGAAACGTTCGATCCGATATATCTATCGAACGTAAAATACCGGTTTTCGATATATATCGAGTACCGGTACGGAGCCCTACTGGTAACCAGCATTTTATGCTGGTAACCAGCATTTTCTCCTTTTCCCTCGATGTTTTTTACCCTGCTAGAAACTAATGTCAATTTTTGACTTCGTTTATTTTGTTGTCTGCAAGTGCTTTGAAATTGGACCGGTCTAAAATGTTGTCGTTTGGTAAAGGGTTAACATGCTTTGGTCATTCATCAATGGTAGAAAAAAAAAAAAACGATTAACATTGTATGTGTCATAAATATAGGGAATTCAAGCTAAAGTAAAGCCAAAAAAAAATAAGCTGCAACCTATCACTTCACTTATTTATGTATTTTTCACTTATGAAATGAGACCAAATGAAAAAAATTGAGAAAAAAGAAAGTTTCGTTCTTCTTTTGTATAGAACTTGCAATTTTCAAAAACATATACATAGTTTTAACCCATTTCCACACGATCCCTACTTTAGACGACCCTGACAAAGAAGCCTTTAGAAAACATTGTGGGAAAAGGAGAAAATACTGGTAACCAGCATTTTCTCCTTTACCCACAATGCTTTCTCCCCTTCTGAACACAAATTTAAAAAATTCAGTCACTTTTATTTTGTCGTCTGCAAATGCTTTGGATTTGGACAAGCCTAAAATACTGTCGACTGGTAATGAGTCAATTCTTATCTGGAGGTAATGCATATTTGTATGCTTTACGAGCAAAGTTTTTGAAAATTTAAAAAAAAAAAAGTGGATTAATTGATTGAATGGTGTTCAACACCACTTTAAACGTTCCTTCTGTCACATGATAATGAAAGCTCACATATTTATGCATTTGTTTGGTTCACCAGTACTGGGCTAGGGCTCTCAAGTGTCTTGCCTAAGTACATTCCAACAAAAACCATATGCATCCAGTGAGGCTCGACCCAAGAACCTACAGGTCATGAGCCCTACACTTCATCCCATAGCCAGTATTTCCACTCGATGTTAACAAATAAGTTCTTTCACAGCATATCTTTTACTCTCTGAAAGACAAATCCCTCAGTTTGAATCACATACAGTTTTGTATATCCGAAAAACTGTCAAATCTCGAAGTTTTGTATTTCAAAAAAATAAAGATTGTAAAAACTCTCTCTTGATAGAGAATTACTAGTCAACAAAATTTTGAAGTTGTTTATCATTCAAAGCACTTGTAGACAACGTATTACATATGGCTCTATTGTTCGGAAATGCCTTTCATGCCTTTACCAAACGACAGAATTTTAGACTGGTGCAAATTGAAAATACTTGCAGATGACAAAATAAATGTAACTCAAAAATTGAGATGTTTCCAGTAGGTTAGAAAATATTGTGAGAAAAGGAGAAAATTCTGGTTACCACAATGTTTTCAAAAGGCTTCCATTTCAGGGTCGTAAAAACCAGGGACTATTTGGTAAAGGGTTAAGCTTATAAACAATCTGGGTAAAAGAAGAAAACATTGGCTACTGACATTTTGCTTCTCTCAAATGATGATTTCAATAACTTTCTATCAATAGGAAGCAAAAACCCGAGATTGACAGAATGATGGGTTAAAACTTGATGAAAACACTCCCACACCAGCAACAGAACTAAAAAAATTCACAAAATGATACATGCCATATCCAACTTTATGTATAAACGAGTCATCCATACTTTCTGGTAAGCAACGTTCATCCTCTTCTCTACAGGGAACCAGGCGATCTGCAATTTCAGAAAAACAGGGAGCCATGCAACCACTAAGCTAACCAATCACAACAGGGCTTCAGATAATTGCTGTCATGTGACCCTAGTTTCTAAGCTAATAAGAAGAGATTTGATATTCTTCTGGCAAATAATATGAAATACAATCTAAAGATGGGAAATAAGTTGAGCAAATTTAGGATGAAATTAAGCTTAACTCTTCATCAAACAAATCACAACTTTCAATGCCCTTGAGGTATGTGCTTTTACAAAATGTCGAAAAAAGGTGAAAATGCTGGCTTACAGCATTTATTCCTTTATCAACATTGTTTCTACCCGTTGAAAGACAAATTCAATCATTTGGGCCTTTTAACTCTTTACCACACAAGAAAATTTTAGACTGGTCCTAATTGAAAGCATTTGCAGACGACAAAATAAAGGTGACTGAAAAATAGAAATTTGTTCTGGGAAGGGTAGAAAACACTGTGGGAAAAGGAGAAAATGCTGGTTACCAGCATTTTCTCCTTTTCCCACAGTATTTTCAAAAGGCGTCTTTCTCAGGGGCGTCAAAAGTAGGGATTGTGTGGTAATGGGTTAAATCTGTCCTCTGCAATGCTATCAATATAGACAGGTCTACAGTGTTGTTGTTTGGTAAAGAGTTACATCAGGCTGTATCTAAAATATAGTGGAATGCAAACTGAACCGACAGGCAGCTGGAAAATTTATGAAGAATATCACCAAATATATATAGGAATAGAAAGCCTTTTAACTCATTACCAAACGACAAAATTTTAGGTTTGTCCAAATCGAAAGCATTTGCAGACGACAACATAAAGGTGACCAAAAATTTGAATTTGTATTGTGAAGGGTAGAAAACATTGTGGGAAAAGGAGAAAATGCTTACCAGCATTTTCTCCTTTTTTCACCATGTTTTCTATAGGCTTCTTTCTCTGGGTTGTCAAAAGTATGGATTGTGTGGTAATGAGTTAACTCTTATCAGATGACAAAAATTTAGACTCGAACTAATTGAAAGCATTTGCAGACTACAAAATAAACTTAACTCAAAAATCTATATTTGTTTTCAGCAGGGAACCCCTGATTTTCATGGCTCTGTGAAAGAAGCCGTTTGAAACCGTGGGAAAAGAAGAAAATGATGGTTTCTCCTTTTATCGCATTACTTTCTACCCTTCCCAAAACAAATTTCAATTTTTGAATCACTTTAATTTTGTCATCTGCTAATGCTTTTAGTTTAAAATTTTGTTGTTTGGTAGAGCTTTAAACTTGTCTAGAACAAATATATTTGCAGACAACCTTAATGAGGCTCACATGATTATAATATTATTTGTACAGATGTAAAACATTGTGGAGGGAGGGGGAGGGGGGAAGGAGTAAATGCTTAAATGCTGGTTCAAGCATTTCCTCTTATTCCAAACAATGTTTTCAAAGGTTTTCTTTTCCATCTAAATGTATAACAATTTTTTAGTAAACGGTTACAGAGATGCAGTTCCTTGCTGGTACTGGCCAAAACTTGCCATATTTTTTCCTGATTGAAAACATGGCCAAGTTCTTCAAAACAGCAATATCAATTGAAATTCGGGCGTTTTACGCCATTTTCAACACTCCTTTGAATGCTTTCCTGGTGCTTGCTTCTTTTACCAGTACTTCACACGATTTTCATCCCTACTACAAGCTCCTTTTCCACATTGTCAAAACAATGATCAGTTTTGAGAGAGAAATGATCCTGTGGCAATGACTATCATTAATCCTTGACTAAAATTGACCAAGTTAACCCTTTACCACACAATCCCAACCTTTAACGACCCTGAGAAAGAAGCCTTTAGAAAACATTGTAAGATAAGGAGAAAATGCTGGTAACCAGCATTTTCTCCTTTTCCCATAATTTTTTCTACCCTTACCAAAACAAATTTCATTTTTTGAGCCACATTTATTTTGACATATGCAACTGCTTACAATTTGGACCAGTCTACAATTTTGTCCTTTGGTAAAGAGTTAACTCATTACCAAATTACAAAATTGTTGACTGCTCTAAATTCAAAGCATTTGCAGATGACAAAACGAAAAAGAAATGAAATTTGATTTGGGACAGATAGAAAACAAGGTGGGAAAAGGAGAAAATGCTGGTTACCAGCATTTTCTCCTTTTCCCACAATGTCCTCAAAAGTCTTCTTTTCCAGGAGCATCAAAAGTTGGCACTGTGTGGTAAAGAGTTAAAGATTCAAACCAGCAACTCCCTGTTCTCATGTACTCTGCACTACAGACTATGCTACTGGGGCTAAGCTCAAAGTCGTAAAAAGCATGGTCTATTTGGTGAAGAGTGGAGACCAAAGAAAACAAAAATGAAAAGAGAGAAACTCACAGCCAAAATCCATTGGGTAGCCACCATGCACTGTTGAAAATAAGAAAGAGAAAACTCAAGTTAGGCAAAAAAACAAAACAGAACTTGAATGTATAATTCAAAGCAAGAGGTAGGCAAATAAAACTCTACTTATCCGGAAAGAGGCAAATGCACACAAAGCAAAAACTACTAATGTTCAAACCATTGCAATGAGAAATGCAAAATACATGTTTAACTCTTTACCAAACAATCCTTTAACAATGCTGAAGAACAAGCCTTTTGAAACCATTGTGGGAAAAGGAAAAATTGCTCATAATGAGCAATTTCTCCTTTTCCCACAATATTTTCCACTCAATCAGGTATTTGTACCCTCATTTGTCTATATTTTTGACATCATATCTTTATTTGCTGCTGAAATGGAAGAGTCTCACATTGGCATAAAAGATAAAGGGTTAAGATAAAACACAGTATTGGTGAAAATAAATGAAATGATGTGCAAGAGCAAGTGGGTAGATTATGACAATGGGTGTAATAACGAGTTACATCCCTTTTCTCAAATCAAACACTTCATTGGTCTTCATTATAAACTTGTAGCCTGTTATCGACCCTTGTAATGACAATAGGCAACAAGAGCTTCGCAGAGCGGCGCATTTACGCCCAAAGGGGCTTGTCAGTTAAGGGCAGATAATTTTAGAACGCACACAGCAATCCAAATTCTAAGAGTCAGGTGCACAACAAGACATCATGGAGATTCATTGTGGCAAGTTTCAAATAATTCTGACAGAAACTGTAGGAGGAGTTGCGCAAGCAAGAAATTGTGAATGGACAGGCGGACAGACAGGTGGACGGAAGGACGACCAGGGGTATAACATAATACGACCCTTCGGCCATATAATAAGAATTTTGCACTGCACAAAACTTTATGAGACTTGTACATTCAAATTACTCACACACAAAAATTATCATCACAACAGATCATACTCTGCTGCAAGTTACCAAAATATCTTTCAGTCAAGTAAAAATTTTGGTCCAGCATAAAATTTCTCCATAAAAATAAAAACAGAGTACAAGTTTTCTGTTACACCTTATTTCATTGGTGCATTTTGCAACCAATAGCTGCCATCAACACATTTAGTATTGTCTGTTAACTAACATATGTCACGGTTACCAATTTCACCCTAATCATACTGAATTAGTGACACAAAATTTTCAAACCAAAAGCAAAAAACCCGAAGTTTTGCTATTTCATCACTTGGGAAATGACATCTGCGAATCAGACAGTATAGATCCAAGACCAGAGTGCATGTTCTGTGCAGTCTGATCTTGATCTACACAGTCTGCAATAGGTCAGTGAGTCACGCTTGGCAGCCTAAGGGTTAACTCTTCATCTGTCCTGATTTGGGCATTTACACTAACCAAAAATGTTTAACACTTTCCCAAACAACAAAGTTTCGACTCTTCCAAACTCAAAGAATTTACAGACATCAATTTCAAATTTGATAAAAATGGCTGAAAGTTCTCCAAATGGGTAGAAAACACTGTGGGAAAAGGAGATATTGCTCGTTATGAGCAATTTCTCCTTTTCCCACAGTGTTTTCAAAAGACACATAAAAACAAGGGCTTGTTTGGGAAAGGGTTAAGTAGAAAAACCTGTATCAAAACTCATCAAAAGGCTAAATCTGTCCATATGATGCATTGCAACTGTACTTTAACCTTTCACAACACAATTCCAAACTTTAACTAACCCTAAGAAAGACAGCTTTTGAAAACATCGAAGGAAAAGGAGAAAATGCTTGTAACCTATTAAAAGTACAAATGATTTCTATTGAAAAATGTTTGAATTATCATCTGTAAATTATTTCAATATGGACAAGGTAACCATCTTTTTCTCATTTTGCAACAATGTTTTCTATTATTTTAATCCTCTATCATTCAATGACCCTAAGAATGAAGCCTTCTAAAAACATTTTGGGAAGAGCAGAAAATGCTGGTAACCAGCATTTTTTCCTTTTCCCACAATATTTTCTACCCTTCCAAAACAAATTTCAAATTTTCAGTCACTTTGATTTTGTTGTCTGCAAATGCTTTGGATTTGGACAAGCCTAAAATATTGTTGTTTGGTAATGAGTTAATCCTTTACCATACAATCCCAACTTTTGATGACCCTGAGAAAGATACCTTTTAGAAGAAAACATTGTTGGAAATGAAGAAAATGCTGGTAACCAGCATTTTCTCCTTTTCCCAAAATGTTCTTTACCCTGCTGGAAACAAATTTCAATTTCAGAGTTACATTATTTTGTCATCTGCAAGTGCTTTCAATTTAGACTATTCTAAAATTTCGTCATTTCTTAAAGAGTATAAGATCAATCTCCTCGTCAATGTTACATAATTATGTCGTCCATAACTTCTATCAATTTGGTCAAGTAGTGTAGTTTTGTAGTGTGGCAAAGAGTTAACTGTCTTGTCTATGCTTTTAGAAAGGTTTCTAAGACACATATTTTTTTTCTTTTCTCACAATGATTTTAAACACATTTTTTATGGGGTTGTCTCATGAACGGTTAATCCTTATCATGCTAAATATGGATAAAGAAATTTTCAAATGACAAAAAAACTGAACACAAATATTGCTATTTAAACCCATTACCACACAATCCCTACTTTTGATGCCCCTGAGAAAGAAGCCTATAGAAAACATTGTGGGAAAAGGAGAAAATGCTGGTAACCAGCATTTTCTCCTTTTCCTACAATGGTTTCTACCCTTCATAAGACAAATTTCAAATTTTCAGTCACTTTTATTTTGATGTCTGCAATTGCATTCGAATTGGACAAACCTAAAATTTTGTCTTTTGGTAAATATTTAAAGATATTTTTTGGGGAAAATTATCTGTGAAATTGCATTTCCCAGTCTCAGTGTTAACCCTTTACCCCATAAGGCATTTCTGTGGTATCTCTAACTGACCCTAAATAACAACAAGGATGAAGCTGTTTCCTAGGTGTATATGACACCTTTTGATAGTGTAGAAAACATTGTAGCAAAATGTGAAATTGCTCATGACGAGCAATTTCACCTTTTGCCACAATATTTTCCAAAGGATCCTACAAGCAATGCTTAGAAATGAGTAGAAACAGAAGGTGAAAGTGGTCATAAAAGGCTGGGGTTAAGACTTTTTAAGCCATTACCACAAAATCCCTACTTTTGACATAGTGGACAGAGTAAATCAGAGATCAAAATACTTTTGATGACCCTAAGAAAGAAGCCTTTAGAAAACAAGTTGGGAAAAGGAGAAAATGCTGGTATCCAGCATTTTCTCCTTTTCCACAATGTTTTCTACCCTTCACTAAACAAATTTCAAATTTTCAGTCACTTTTGTTTTGTCTTCTTTTCATTTGGACAAACCTAAAATATTGTCGCTTGGTAATGAGTTAAAGGTACGAGTACCTATTACATTTTAACCTTTCCCAAATGACAAACTTTTGGACAAGACCAAACTGAAAGCATTTGCAGACGACAATTCAAGTCTTGCTGAAAAGATGATTTCTGTCTATGATAGGGTAGAAAACATTGTGGGAAAAGGAAAAAATGCTGGTTACCAGCATTTTCTCCTTTTCCCACAATGTTTTCACAATGCTACTATTCCAGACCCGTAAAAACCAGGGATTGTTTGGGAAAGGGTTAAGCCAAATATAACCAATTTCTTCCATATTTTATCAGACCAAGTCATTCTTGTAGCTTCATGATTGGCCTGTGCTGATCCAAGACAATACTTTACGCAAATGTCCGAATGCATCTTTTTCGTGTTTTGCAGACCATATGATAAAATTCTGTCCAGTTTTAGCTTGTTGTTTATTCACCCATGAAAAGTTGCAGAGAGTATACATTTGGTGTTTAAAAAGAAAGCATTAGAGCAGCTGTAAAACTAGAAGCAATCTACTAGAAGAAGCTTTGACCTTACAGTGTATCTCTGAATTCAAAAGAATC
The DNA here is from genome assembly GCA_943736015.1 of Tridacna crocea. Classification (NCBI taxonomy): domain Eukaryota; kingdom Metazoa; phylum Mollusca; class Bivalvia; order Cardiida; family Cardiidae; genus Tridacna; species Tridacna crocea. The sequence continues at coordinate 12,176,423 of OX031057.1, read as the reverse complement.
ATCAAATTACACAAACTACCTGAATTTCTTTACTACCCGTATTTAGAAATACATGTAATTATTAACAGCCAATTAAATTTATTGACTTTCTGAGAACACATTTACCTAAAGTAAAATAATACAAAGCCATTTTCCAACAATGTCATGTCCTCTTGAACCTAAAGAAGAAGACTTTTGAAAACACTGTGAAAAAATGGAGTTGTGAAAACCAGTGATTATTTAGTAAAGAGTTAATAAATTTTAACAGAAATAAATCTACAAAGAAAATAAACATTCTCTATTATCTTTCAAAGATACACTGTAACACAGAAATTTCTAACTCCCTCTACAGTTGGATATGTAAAATTATTATGATACTTACATGATGAACTTGATATGTCCCCTGCATTGACCCGTGGTGGCCCCTGGGTGCTGTACTGCATTTGATATTGTGTGCGTGGATATACGGGTCTCATGGGTATGACCCCCGAGTCCTCTGGCGGACTAGGCGGGCGATTTGATGGCACATATCTCTGCATTAAGTTACCATTTGGATAACCCGATACTGTGGCAACTGCTAAAAAGACACATCAAAGAACAAGTTTGTACGGATTTGATTGATTCATTCTGCATTAACATAAACTCTAAGGACCTCTTTAATCAACCCTAAGGCTGATAAGCGTAACTTATGTTTCGAGGACAGTGTAGATCAAGATCAGACTGCACAGAATGATAATATTTCCCAAAACACGACTTTGAAATTGCAGTATTTGGGTTTTTATTGTCAAATTAATTCTCTGAAACACAATCCCAACTTTTAACAACCCTAAGATAGAAGCCTTTTGAAAACATTATGGGAAAAGGAGAAAATGCTGAGGAGAATTACTAGCATTTTCTCCTTTTCCGAGAATGTTTTCTACCCTGCTGGAAACAATTTCCATTTTTGAGTCACATTTATTTTGTCATCTGCAAGTGTTTTAAATTTGGACCAGTCTAAAATTTTGTCTTTTGGTAAAGAGTTAAAAAATTCATTTTAATTATTAAGCCGGACAAGGATTCAAATTAACCCTTTACCATACAATCTCGAATTTGAACGACCCTGAGATAGAATGCTTTTGAAAACATTGTGTGAAAATGAGAAAATTTGTCATGCGGTAAAGGGTTAAATATTTACCAAATGACAAAATTTTGGACTTGTCCAAATTGAAAGGATTTTCAGACAACAAAATAAATGTGACTGAAAAATTTAAATTTGATTTTGGTAAGGGTAGAAAACAGTGTGGGAAAAGGTGAAAATGCTGGTTACCAGCATTTGTAACCAGCATTTTCTCCTATACCCACTATGTTTTCAAAAGGCTTTTATCTCAGGGTCATCAGAAGTCAGGATTGAGTGGTAAAGAGTAATTGGGAAAAGATAAGAATAATTTTTCCAACCACTTTTCTCTTTTCATTCAATGTTCAATAAACTTTTCACTAGGCTTCTACGGAGACAACAAAATATTATTCTTGTAGCACTTGAAGCATTTGAAGCCGAGTCCCAGTAGTTCAGTTGGTAGCCTGCAGGACTTGAGAACAGGGGATTGTAGGTTTGTTCCCTGGCTTAGACAATTTCTCTTTGATGATTGATGATAGTTATTGTCATAGGATTCACGGTTTCAAGGATGGTTATGTGGGAAAGCAGCCAGTGGCTTGAAATAAGAATTGTGCAGAATACTGTTAGAAAAGACTCCAGGTAAACAAGGACAGGTGCACTGGCCACTGAAGTATAACTGAAATAATATTGAAAATGGCATTAAACACTATACAATCAATCAATCAATCATCCCTTCTAAAAAGATTTACAACCAACAAATAACAAATTTACAGTTATCATAAAAAAGGGGGATTTGTCTGTGACATGATGGAAAACATTGTAAAAAAAGAAGAAAATGCTAGCAATTTTTCTTTTCTCACAATTTTTTCAACAGCCTTCTTCCTCAGAGGCGTGAAAGCAATGAATTGTATGGTAAACTATTAGAAAACTTACGTTCTCTTGGATGAGTGAGTGAATCCACCGGCAGTTTTAAAGGTTTGGGTCGAATGATACTTCGTTGTTGATTTGGGTTGACTAACTGATGGTAGCTTGGAGGTAGTAAACGTTCTTCGGCCTCGCTTCCAGACTCTCGGAATAAATCTGTTACAAAAGTAAGCGGAAATAACTCATGTTTGACTTTTTCACCAGTGTACAAAATTCATGTTATTAATAGCACAGCTCCAGATAGAGGGCGTGATTTTGATTTCGCAGGTGAAAATATTAATTATTCTCAATCTCCACTAAACCCTATGTTATGGGTACTCATTAGAAACGACTCATTGCACTTGTATTTTACCATTGCAACAAACATCAGTCTGCACTTGATTAATTGTTTAACGAACGGCAAAATTTTAGACTGGTCCAAATCGAAAGTATTTGCAGACAACAAAAAAAGTGACTGAAGAATTGAAATTTGTTTGGGAAGGGTAGAAAACATTGTGGGAAAAGGAGAAATGCTGGTTACCAGCATTTTCTCCTTTTCCCACAATGTTTTCTAAAGGCTTCTTTCTCAGGGTCGTCAAAAGTAGGGACTGTTTGGTAACGGGTTAAGCAAGCAATTGATAAATAAAAGCCTTTTATTACACATAATTTTGATGTAGTACAAACTTAACTCTATCAAACAAAATAATTTTAGACTAGTAAAAATTGAGAGCATTAATTTTGTAGACAACAAAAATTAATGTGACTCAAAGATTGAAATTTGTTTTGGGAAGAGTAGAAAACATTATGAGAAAAGGAGAAAATGCTGGTTACCAGCTTTTTCTTCTTTTCCCACAATGTTTTCAGAAGGCTACTCTCTTGGGGCCATGAAAACCTGTATTGTTTGATAAAGGATTAATACTAGTTGTGTGATACACTGAATCCTGATTGTTACCATTTCTCATTTCTGCTCCATCATAATCATCATTATTAACCCTTTACTCCATAGATACTCATTTCTACGCACTGCTTGTGGGAGTACATTGTGGCAAAAGGTGACGGGCAATTTCACCTTTTGCCACAAGGTTTTTTATGCTATCAAAAGGTGTCATATACACATAAAAAGTGGCTTCATCCTTGCTGTTATTTAGGGTCAATTAGAGATACCATAGAAATGCCTTATGGGGTAAAGGGTTAACATCATTTTTGATAAACCCATGATGATTCATCAATTTATCGAAAGAAATAGTACTATTTCTCATCATCATCACCATCATCAAGGGAAATTAAGATTAATAATTCTAAAGCTCTAGCTTACATATTCCTGGCCTATTTCAACCGTTTACAACACAATCCTGACTTTTCACAACCCTGAAAAGGGAAGCTTTTCAAAACTGGTAACCAGCATCTGTAATCAACATTTTTGCCTTTTCCCACAATATTTTCTACCTCTCTGAGAAAGATACTACTATTTCATCTACATTCAATTAGTTGACTACAACTATCTTTAACTCTTTACCACACAATCTCTACTTTTCACAACCCTGAGAGAGCAAGCTTTTCAAAGCATTGAAGGAAAATGAGAAAATGCTGGTTACCAGCATTTTCTCCTTTTCCTACTATGTTTTCTAGCCTTTTCAATGTTTCAATGTTTGAGTCATGTTTATTTTGTTGTCTGAAAATGCTTTCAATTTGGACCAGCCTAAAATTTTGTCATTTGGTGATGAATTCATTTAGACATTTTTGTGTGGTACAGTGTTAAACAATTAGAGAGCATTCTCAAAGACCTTCATCCCCAAAGTTCTAAGCTCACAGGGATGTGTGATAAGGGTAGTATGGTCTATTATTTGAAACTAGAGCTGTCAAATGAATGTGACTTAGTACGCCGGCCAGTGCTTTGACAGAAAAAAAGTGTCAAGTTCAAGGGGAGATAATTCCTCAACCAGCTAGTGTTACACTTGTAAATCTTCAATATATGATCAATTTATGTGCAAAATTTCATCACGATTGAAGGAAAACTGTAGGAGTTTGCAACACAAAATTACATGCATTTTGTACACAAGACAGAAGGACAGAGACAGACAGGCCGATTTCAGTATACCCTCGAAAACATTCGTTTTGTGGGGGGTATCAATACTTGATCTTTGGTAAATATAACCTGATGACAAAAACCAATACATACCTGGATTATTTGTGTGGATGCTGCTGCTGTCATGCGAGTTACGGCGGGTTGATGGAATTGATATGGTGGACTCTGCAGGGTCGTCTTTTCCCATGTGTTTTAACTCTAAGTGATCATGATCTATCCAAAGATCTGGTGGGCGACCCTCACCTCTTGGGGGACCCTCAGGTTTGGGGCTTTTGGCCTTCATGGGTGATCCTTTGTACATACTTGCCCTATATAATATATAATTATAATGTTGCAGATCTCCAGATGGAGGTAGAGATTTTTTGATTTCATATTTGAAAATATCAATTATTCTCCTTTAAACTCTATGTTATTGGTACTCATTAGAATCGTCTCATCGACTATTGCAAAGCTCCAGATAGAGGGAGTGATTTTTTTATTTCATAATTGAAAATATCAATTATTCTCCTTTAAACCCTATGTTATGGGTACTCATTAGAATCGTCTCTTTGAGACGATTCTAATGAGTACCCACAACATAGGGTTTAGAAAAGAAATAACAGATTTAGAACACCATCACTCCCTTTATCTGTAGCTCTGATATTGTATTAGAGATCAATTACTAGACGCAAAGAGTAAACAATGCAGAAGTCAAAATTGAAATCTGTACAAAAATGTTGCCCACTTTTTTGCGATGATCTCTGTGCTCAAAGGCAACCTGTCAAACACAAATAGGGCAATCAAGGACAATTACTGTCATCATCCCTACCTCTTAACCCCTGACCACACAATCAAAACTTATAATGACCCTTCGAAAGAAGACTTTTGAAAACCAGGCCTCGGCCGAGTGGGCGACTTGGGCGAAGAAGTCGCCTGATTTCAAAAAACTTCGCTCATTTCGCCAAGTAAAGCGAAGTCCAAGTCGCCTGAAAAAATCGGGAAGTCGCCTCGCGTATATTGACAAAGCGTCCTGTGTCTAATCTACCAAATCAGCGTGTGCCGTACCCGATTTACAGTTACTGCCCAATCAGCGAGTTTAATTAGTTTACAACATACCGAGAGTCTGATTGACAAGTCATTGTTAATTAACTTTACGACACCATGGGATTAATCCCCTACTATTGACAAATATCAGCGCCGCCTATTGGTGTTTGTCGGACCTCTATTTTTGAAACACGGTTTGCTAAATTTAGTAACTATATGGAAGTGAAAGTCCTACCCCGGATATCGGTCTTTCGTCGTCAACTTTTATTTCCGAAGTTTTAAATGGATTGAAATATTCCAGTTTTGAAAACAATGGAATCGGTACCTACTTGCTTATCACCATTTACCCCCATCCTTTAAAATTTGTTATTACTCGCAGTTTTCCAAACGAACAGATATTTAGAGGTTATGACGTACTTAGATCATCTCCTAGATCATGTAGCACTATATTTTCAAATCATGTGACTATAATTTGGCGCCAATATAGTATTTTAGCGAAGTCACATGATTGAACTTCAAAATGGTAGCTCGTCACCGCAATAGCGTTCGGATAAAATCGAACATATTCTATGACGCTAACTAAAAGATAAAATTAAAAAAAAAAAATGTTATTGTCTTTGATTCTAGATAGATTTAAGTATTCCGTTGATTTATAGTATTTCCTTGATCGGGCCGTGAACCGCCGATCTACAAGGCTTTGATAGTAAATTAGGTGTTAGTTGTTGAACGATGGTTTTATTTACGATTTATCCGATATTAATCGAAGACAAACGGTAATCAGACAGCTATATTTTCGATGTCTCTCGCACTCTGAAACTGCGTCTAACTTACCAACAGAAAGGTGAAAACATCGTGGCAATATGAGAAAATGCTGGAAGTAAGCTTTTCTACATTTGACAGACTATATTTTTTCACATTAGTTACAGCCTTTGAGCGGTTATCTACCGGTATTTGCCTGCTACAAATGGTGTAAATTTGATAAGTGAAATCCTGGAATTTCCCAGTGTAATAAATTTTGATATCATCACTAGTGACGTTATCAACTTTCACTTCCTGACGTCATTTGGGAACTACCTTTTTTTCGACTACATTTTTTTCGACTTTCAAACGCAAAATTACAAATAATGATGTTAATAAGGTATATAATAAATAGAATAATCAACTGGTTATTTTTGATATGAAAAATATCTCACTCGGACGCGTCGTAAGGCGTTAAAAAAACTCGTGCTGCGCACTCGTTTTTTCAACGCCTAACAACGCATCCTCGTGAGATATTTTTCATATCAAAAATGACCAGTTGATTATTCTCTATATGTTACATGTATATTATAATTTATGTTTAAATTGGTAATGAGATTGATTTTTTGCAAAAAACTATATTCAGGACTTTAGAAACAAATAGTCTAGTGTTTGGAAGATTTTGAAAAGAAAAATGTGCAAGGAGAAACTATTTAATACTCAAACTAGCACTGCTTTCTCTTTCCATTATCATTCCTTTCCATAATATTTTAATCCTAAAGGTACATGTACGTGAATTTAGCAAACTATGAATAAATATGTTTTGAGTAGTTCCCAAAAGGAATAAGTATACTGATCATGAAAAAGATAAAAAGCATAAAATAATTTTATTCCATTAGATTCACATGATTTTCAATTTTATTAATTTGTTATATTGTTAAGGTGTTGTGAATTCCCTCTTTATTTCGGCCCACATCTATTTTTTGATGTCCGTCTGAACTTCTCCCCAAAGTCTGACCACTTCTCCCCATTTTGAAAAACTTCTCCCCATTCTCAGACTAGGGAGAAGTCACTTCTCCCCATTTTCTGAGGGTTGGCAGAGGCCTGGTAACCAGCATTTTCTCCTTTTCCAACAATGATTTCTACCCTTCAAAAACAAATTCAAACATTTGGTAACCTTTATTTTTGTCGTCTGCAAATGCTTTCAATTTGGATAGGTCTAAAATTTTGTCGTCTGGTAAAGACTTAAATATCAATATTCTGAAAGGGTTTTTTCCCATTGTTTTGATGACTAAATTTAACCCATTACCACACGCGAAAAATTTAGACTGGTCCAAATTGAAAGCATTTGCAGACGACAAAATAAAGGTGGCTGAAAAATTGAAATTTGTTCTGGGAAGGGTAGAAAACAGTGTGGGAAAAGGAGAAAATTCTGGTTACCAGCATTTCCTCCTTTTCCCACAATGTTTTCAAAAGGCTTCTTTCTCAGGGGCGTCAAAAGTAGGGATTGTGTGGTAATGGGTTAATCCTGGTTCAAATAAAGAACTGTTGCAGATTTTAAATCAAGTGTGACTAAAGCGATTGGATTTCTGGTTGAACAGGTAGAAAACATTGTGGGGAAAGGAGAAAATGCTGGGTACCAGCATGGTTCTCCTTCTTTTTACTCACGGTTCATTTTCTTTTTTTAGGGGGAAGGAGTTACAAAAAGAGCACTATCTTACAATGAGAGCTACTTACATTCTTCGGTTTCTTTCAGCGATATCTCTCCGCCTACACAAGAACACTGTTACCACAGCAACAACAATACAGAAGGTTGCCCCGACAACACAGGCAATAATAATTATCATTACATTTTGAGACAAGCCCCCAGACTCTTCTTTGCCTTCATTCTGACCACCTTTCCCACCACTTCCAGTTCCTACAAGCATACAAGTAAAAAAAAAAACATGAATTTTCATACAGGTTGCCATGACAACATGTTTTCTTGATCTACATTCCATATGCAAATAGCTCTTTACCACACAATCCCGACTTTTAACAAAAATTTTGTGGGACAAGGAGAAAATTTTGGTTACAGAATGATGTAGGTTACCAGTTTTGAAATGCTTTCTTTTTCAGGGTTGTAAAAAGTCCAGACTGTGTTGTAGAGGATTCAAATAAGTCAGTCAGTGTGTCAAGGGATAGGTATTAATCAAAGAAAGCAAATTGAAAGCACTTGCAGATGACAAAATAAACGTAACTAAAAAGTTGAAATTTGTTTCCAGCAGGGTATAAAACAATGTGGGAAAAGAAGAAAAGGCTGGTTATCAGACTCCATAACCCATTAGCTCTATACCATACAATGCTTTTAACGACCCCGAGGAAGAAGCCATTTGAAAACATTGTAGGAAAGGGAGAAAATACCAGTAGCCAGCATTTTCTCCTTTTCCCACAATATTTTCTACCCAATGAAATACAAATACCTCATTTGACCTACACCAAAAATATTGTCTGCAAATGCTTTCCATTTGGTTAAGTCTAAAATTTTGCCGTCTGGTATAGGGTTTAGGAAAAACCACTGAAAAATAGTTTTCTCTCACAGTTATCTTAACTCTTTACCACACGAGGAAATTTTGGACTGGTCCAAATTGAAAGCATTTGCAGACAACAAAATAAATGTGACTGAAAAATTGAAATTTGTTCTGGGAAGGGTAGAAAACACTGTGGGAAAAGGAGAAAATGCTGCTTACCAGCATTTTCTCCTTTTCCCACAGTGTTTTCAAAAGGCTTCTTTCTCAGGGGCGTCAAAAGTAGGGATTGTGTGGTAATGGGTTAAAAACTATCGCGTTACATGATTTAGTGTTACATAATGTATTGTTTTTAGACATTTCAAACTTACCAGTGGTAGGACCCTTTGGAATCTTCCTTCTTGGAATTACAGAATTTTCTGTAAGAGATAATAAAAATTACCTTAACCTATTACCACACAATCCCTACTTTGGACAACCTTGAGAAAGAAGCCTTTAGAAAACATTGTGGGAAAAGGAGAAAATGCTGGTAACCAGCATTTTCTCCTTTTCTTACAGTTTTTTCTACCCTTCACAAAACAAATTTCAAATTTTCAGTCACTTGTATTTTGTCGTCTGCAAATGCTTTCAATTTGGGCAAGCCTAAAATATTGTTGCTTGTTACTGAGTTAACCAAAAGTTCTACAAATGAAATGCTAAAATATTGTTGTTTCTTAATGAGTTAACCAAAAGTTCTACAAATGAAATGCTAAAATATTGTTGTTTCTTAATGAGTTAACCAAAGTTCTACAAATGAAATGCTAAAATATTGTTGTTTCTTAATGAGTTAACCAAAGTTCTACAAATGAAATGCTAAAATATTGTTGTTTCTTAACCCTTTCCCAAACGATAAATTTTGGACCCTTCCAAACCGAAAGAGTTTGCATACGACAATTTTAGATTTGGAGAAAATTGCAGAAAGTTCTCAAAAAGGGTAGAAAACACTGTGGGAAAAGGAGAAATTGCTCGTTACGAGCAATTTCTCCTTTTTCCACAGTGTTTTTAAAAGACTTTTACTGCAGACACGTAAAAACCAGGGCTTGTTTGGGAAAGGGTTAATGAGTAAACCAAAAGTTCTACAAATGAAATGCTCGGCATAAGTATACTTTTCTGCCCTGTTCAGCTGATCAGGATACTTTGAACAATTTTATACAGAATTCACCTATGTGCATAAAACCATTCAATATTATCCTAGGGGGTAAGTCCTCTTTCAGGTTTGAACAAAGAAGCTGGTGGGAAGGGAGTTTCAGAGGGTGGGGAAAGGTGCACCAACCCTTTACGACACAATCCAGACTTTTAACGACGCAGAGAAAGAAGCCTTTAGAAAACATTGTGGGAAAAGGAGAAAATGCTGGTCAACCAGCATTTTCTCCTTTTTCCACAATGTTTTCTACCCTTCACAAAACAAATTTCAAATTTTCAGTCACTTTTATTTTGTCATCTGCAAATGCTTTGGATTTGGACAAGCCTAAAATATTGTCATTTGGTACGGAGTTAAATAAAGGGTTCATGGTTAGTCTTTAAAAATTATTTTACCTGGTGTTTTATAAATAACTGTGGTAGACATTGGTCCGTAACCTTTACTGTTTCTGGCCTGAACTTTAAAATAGTAGGTCGTATCCTTGGTTAGGTCCGTGATCGTCATGGACAACTTCTCACCAATGACCCCTTCCACAACCCACTCAAGGTCGTCTTTACTGGGGTCAGTTGTGTAGAACACAAGGTAACCTGAAAGTACAAAAACGGGATGTCGTTTGGTGTCAGAAGTATGAAACACCAATAAATCTCAAAGTTAAGAGTATTGCTTAACTCTTTACCACACAATCCCGACTTTTGGTGACCTTGAGAAAGAAAGCCTTTGAAAACAATGTGGAAAAAGGAGAAAATGCTGGTAACCAGCATTTTCTCCTTTTCCCACTATGTTTTCTACCCTTTCCAAATCAATTTTCAACTTCTGATTCGCATTTATTTTGTCATCTGCAAATGCTTTCAATTTGGACAAGTCCAAAATTTTGTTGTTTGGTAAAGAGTTAACTCTTTGCCACACAATCCCGACTAAGCACGACCCTCAGAAAAAAGCCTTTTGAAAACATTGGGGGAAAAGGAGAAAATGCTGGTAACCAGCATTTTCTCCTTTTCCCACAAAATGTTTTATACTATTCACAAAACAAATTTCAAATTTTCAGTGGCATTCAGCAGATTCTTTCAACTTGGACCAGTCTTCCATTTTGTCGTTTGGTAAAGAGTTAAACTTTTAGCAGACCATCCTGTATTTCTACAACCCCAAATGAGAAAACATTTACAAACAGTGGCGAAAAAAGGAAAATGCCAGTAACCAGCTTTTTTCCCTTTGTCACATTTTGTTTTCTAACATTTCAATAACTGAAAGACCTTTTCATTATTTTACATTTTACCCAACAATCTTGTGTTTCACCCCTCTACCAAATGACAAAATTTTAGACTGGTCCAAATTGAAAGCACATGCAGATGACAAAATACATGTGACAAAAGAATTGAAATTTTGATTTAGGAAGGGAAGCAAACATTGTGGGAAAAGGAGAAAATGCTGGTTACCAGCATTTTCTCCTTTTCCCACAATGTTTTCAAAAGGCTTCTATCTCGGGGTCATAAAAACCAGGGATTGTTTGGAAAAAGGTAAATGAACCTTGTGAACTGAAAGCATTGAAGGAAAAGTAGAACACCCTGTAACCAGCATTTTCTCTCTTTCCCACAATGTTTTCAAATGCATTCCCTGTCAGGGTCACTACAACTCAGGAGAGTGTGGTAATTCATTAAAGACAACAATATTTCAAAATGTCTTGTTGTTGTTATATTAGCTAAGGTCATATCATGGCAGTTGGTGACACACATGTGTTTCCTGGCTTTCTCACACCAGTACTAACACAACTTTCTGTCCAAAGCCATTGACTACTTTTCTCACATGTTTCAGCAGAGGTGAGAGGTGAAAATACGCCAGAAAGAAAGTTCCCCTCAAGCGGGTATGGAACTCACAACCACTAGGTCATGAGTCCGACACCCTATATTGAAAGCTATTTGCAGAAAGCAAAGCAGTTCAATGTGGTTTAAAAAAAAGTTTAACTGAAACGTTAGAAAACATTTCAGAAAAAAGGAGAAAAATCTCTATCGCATAATGCTGCCAATCCTGTCTTCTCAGGGTTATCTGGTAGAGATTTAAAGGATTTTTACAATTTGACCAGTTTTACTGGAAAATGGAAACCTCAGAATGTGGGGTATTCTCCACTACTCTGTGTAAATCTAGGCATTTTTTTTTTTCTTTTTTAACTCTTTACCAAATGACAAAATTTTAGACATGTCCAAATTGAAAGCACTTGCAGACGACAAAAAAAAAAATGTGGCTCAAAAATTGAAATTTGTTTTAGGAAGGATAGAAAACATTGTGGGGAAAGGAGAAAATACTGGTTACCAGTGTTTTCTCCTTTTCCTACAGTGTTTTCAAATGGCTACTTTCTCAGGGTCGTTAATAGTCGGGATTGTGTGGTAAAGAGTTAAAAAAGATACACATGATCCTTGTTCTACCTACACATATGAACTGATGTAAAGTTATGCACATAATATTATTTACTCAAATCAGTTACGCAGGTCAGTGAAACTTGTTTCAACCTTACTTCTTGCTTACAAAAACTGTGAGTGCAAATTTTGTGCATAATTTATGCAGTTTAGAGAAAGGTACTTCAGGTCATTAATTATAAACAGCAGCTTAACGCAGGTGACCTCTTTCTAAGGTTACATAAATTGTCTCTGAAATAGTTAACTTATCCTCCTATCAGACCATTCCTTACAAAAAAATGAAGTCATGTGATCCAGAATTATGAGGTGCAAAAAGGGTCGTCTGCCATTCTACACAGACCAGACATGAAAAATGAAATAAAATGTGAAAATGAATTCTGCACGTGACTACATACAACAAAAATAATTGTTGCAACTAAAAAAAAAATCCATACAAATCTATGTCACACACAAACACACAACATAATAAGAGAATATTAACACTTTACCACCTGATAAATGTTTTAGACTCATTGAACTCTTTACCAGATGACAAAATTTTGGACTAGTCCAAATTGAAAACATTTGCAGACGACAAAATAAACTTGACTCAAAAATTGAAATTTGATTTTGAAAGGGTAGAAAACGTTGTGGGAAAAGGAGAAAATGCTGGTTACCAGCATTCTTCTTTTCCTACAATGTTTTCAAAAGGCTTCTTTCACAGGGTCGTTAATAGTCGGGATTGTGTGGTAAAGAGTCAAATACAAGGAAACTATAGATAACAAAACAAATGCACCAAAATGATTCGACTTATCTATTTATGGATACAAAACACTAAGGGAAAAGGAGAAAGGCTGGTGACCAATGATTTTTCCTACTTCAACCAAGTTTTCAAAAGCTTTATTGCTCAAATGCCCAGGTGCTTTTAAGCGTTTACCAAACAATCCAAGGTTTGACAACCTAGAGGCAATAGCCTTTTGAAAACCAGAATCACCAGTTTCCACACATAAAGAAAGGATTTCACGGTTACAAATCATGTATCTAAACCCTTTATCAAACAATCCTAGTTTTATAGGGGGAGCAGACAAAAGCCCACTGAGACAAAAGCCCTTTGGACAAAAGCCCACCGGACAAAATCCCACTAGACAAAAGCTCACTGCTAATTTTGGGAGGGAGGACAAAAACCCACTGTTAATAAAAAGTGTTACAAAATAATTTTTTTATCATTTTTGTTAGAAACCATTTTCTGCTTTTCACACACTTTTTTCTACTCTTCTAAAGACAAGTCACACCATATATACAATTTTTTTTAATTAAATACATGATTGTAACTAAAAGTGAGCTTTTGTCCTGGTGGGCTTTTGTTCCAGCGGACTTTTGTCCTAGAGGGCTTTTGTCCTACACCTACTTTATAGACCATAAAGGATTCCTTTTTTACCTTCTAACTTTCATGAATATCTGACTGAAAAATGTAGCCTCTGTGTGCACATAGGTTTTCTAAAAGTTGTTCCAGTGACCTGTTGTTCACCAGACAAGACCCTATTTCCAAATTATCCAAGATGTTGAAAAGACAAGCATTTTGATCTGCTTTTATGAGTATTGAACTCAAAATATAACTTCTAGGGTACACAGCAGGTAGTAGTTGAGGCCTGGATAATAGACGACAGCACATTAACTCTTTACCAAATGACAAAATTTTAGACTGGTCCAAGTTGAAAGCATTTGCAGACGACAAAATGAATGTGATTAAAGAATTGGAATTCGTTTTAGGAAGGGAATCAAACAATGTGGGAAAAGGAGAAAATGCTGGTTACCAGCATTTTCTCCTTTTCCCACAATGTTTTTAAAAGGCTTCTTTCACAGGGGTGTTAATTTTCCTACAACGTTTTCTTGGCTTAAAAGTTAAAAGTTGGGATTGTCTGGTAAAGGGTTAATAAAGCTCACCTTCAGCACTTATTGGTCAGGTAAGCTAATACATGAATGCTGTGTCTTGGTACATTGGATAGCATTACTTATGGTTCATCTTAAATGCAATTAAAATAACTCAATGATAAACAAAATGAAAAATGAATTAAAAATAACTCAATGAATAAAATAAAAAAATACACATCTCACAAAAATAAGTTAGAAAGAAAATGATACCTTCAACCGGATCATCTATTTATGTTTTTTTTTTTTTTTAAGCAAAAGCAGGAAAAAAAGCAAAAGGGTATGTTGAATACAGTTGTAACAAAAATGTAGCATAAAACTATTATGATGATATGATGGGTTAGTCCTCCAGCAGGAAAAAAAACAAGAGCTGTCACTGAATGTGACTCAATACCCCCACCAGCATTTTGATAGAAAAAAAGTGTCAAATTCAAGGGGAGATAATTCCTCGACCAGGAAAGTTGACACTTGAAAATTGTGTCTTGCAAATCTTCAATATATGATCAATATATGTGCAAAGTTTCAGCACAATTGAAGGAAAACTAAAGGAGGAGTTTGTGACACAAAATTACTAGAATTTTGTACACAGACAGACACACGGACAGACAGGCTGATTCCAGTATACTCCCAAAAACATTCGTTTTGTGAGGGTATAATAATTGGACACTCTCCATATTGATATCCTTTGAGACAACAAAATAAATGAAGCTTGAATAACATGGTTAACTTTGTCCTAGAACTGGTAGAAAGCATTAAGAGTAGGGGGGAAAATGCTGGTCAATGAAATTTTCTCTTTTTCTTACAATGTTTTCAAATTAATGTCATCCAAAGGGTCTTTAAAACATTGAATTGTCAGTTGAGGAATATACATGTACTCTAACCAAAGCTGTCCAATTGGTTTTTCTGAAGAAATCTAACGGTGCAAAATAATCCTTCTCAATAATTAAATGGGAAGTAAGCAACTATAAACAGCAAGAAATGACTAAGAATTACCTTCCCATCAAATATGGATTTCCGCTTTGATAGTAAAGAAGTATCGGAAGCAAACAAAAGGGGCTATGACATAATACCTTGATGTTTTCAAGCTCCTGTATCCTTGTTCTAACAAACCCAAGAACAAAGGTGTTGACCACCTTGTGGGAAAAAGGAGAAAACGCTGCCTATGATTGTTTTCTACACTTTCAAAGACAATTATCATCATTTAGCTAAACTATATTAACCCTTTCCCAAATGACAAATTTTGAGACTGTCCCAAACTCAACGTGTTTGCAGATAACAATTTTGAATTTGATGAGAATGGTAGAAAGTTTTCTGATAAGCTTGAAAACACTGTAGGAAAAGGAGAAATTGCTCGTTACGAGCAATTTCTCCTTTTCCCATAGTGTTTTCTAAAGACTTGTACTGCAGACACGTAAAAGCCAGGGCTTGTTCGGGAAAGAGTTAAATATGTGGTCTACAAACAATGTAGCAAGAACCTGAACTTGTTTTGCTACAAAAAAACAGATGTTTTTCCCCTTTTTCAGTGTCGGAATGATTGATATGTAACCCAGGAAATTTCTGAAATAATGGTCCTTTTTCTCAAACGGTTTTTAAGTTGTAGAGCGGACACGAAATCGTGTATAAAATGAGAAAGGAAAATAATCAAAGGGAAATAATTAGAATAATAGATAAGCAAGAGTTTGGGTTATTGTGCATGATATTTTATCTCATGATGCTCTACAAATGTGTGAAGTTTTATCAAAATATCTGAAAAGCTTTTGGAGTCACACAGCGGACACGATTTGTGACAGACGGATAGGCTGACAGACACATGGACACATAGGGAAAAACAGTATGTCTCCCGATCCTAATAGGGGCAAATTAATTAAATAATTGTATATAATACACAAACATTGTGATTCAGTCAAAAATCCCTCTTTTGTTCTTTATGTTTTCAAAAGTTGTGTGGTAAAAATGTAAAAGCCAACTAACAGAAGGTATTGCTTTCATCCTTTACCACACAATCCCAAGTTTTAACGACCCGGAGAAGTAGGCCTTTTGAAAACAATGTGGGAAAAGGAGAAAATGCTGGTAACCAGCATATTCTCCTTTTCCCACAATGTTTTCTAAACTATCAGATAGAAATTCCATCATTTGTGTTATATAAATTTTGTTGTCTTCAGAGCTTTTACATTGAACCTGTTTGAAATATTGTCGTTTCGGGAAGAGTTAACGAAAAAATACTTACCAGTGACTTGTCCATTTGGCTTGGCTGGTGGCTGCCAGTTTAATGTCACAGACAGAGGGTCACCCTCTACTGGTACAGGGGTCAAGTCTCGTGGCATTGAACCTGGGGCTGCAGGAAAGAAATTGACGTTATTTCAAAATCAGAGAAGAAGAATTTTTAAGAATTTCTTCATTTCCCTATAGTGCAAGTAGCCCCTATTCACCAGAGCCGTGTTTCTTGACGGATCAAAATTTCGCGAACAATTTCTAGAAAGGGTCATTCAAGCAACATCTCTGTGAAATTATTTCAAATTCTAACCAGCCGTTTCAGAGAAGAAGAATTTTTAAGAATTTCTTAATTTCTGTATATTGCAAGAAGCCCCCATTCACCAGAGCCATGTTTCTTGAAGGATCAAAGTTTCATTAGTTTTCACTTTTGTCATCTAATGACAAATTTTTCATAATCTCAAATGACGGCAGATTAAGATGGTCTCCTTGGTCACATGGAATTTTCTTAAAACATTCTTAGCCTTAGACACAGAAATTTCTCCATTTAAATGTAACACAACTTCTCATTGGCTAACTTGTATTACTTTCTAAATCTAGAATCAGACAAGGAATTTCTTAGGATCCATGGGTGAATTTAGGCCCTAGATTTCATCCTAAACCAAATCGAACTACAGCTGTCACTGAATGTGACTTAATACCCCTGCCAGCACTTTGACAGAAAAAAAATTCAAGTTCAAGGGGAGATAATTTCTCAACCAGGAAGAGTTGACCCTTGAAAATTGTGTCTTGAAATCTTCATTATATAATCAGTATATGTGCAAAGTTTCAATACAATTGAAGGAAAACTGTAGGAGTAGTTCACGACACAAAATTACTAGTATTTTGTACACAGACAGACACACGGAGGGACACATAGACGGACAGACAGGCTGATTCCAGTATACCCCTGAAAACAATCGTTCTGCTGGCTATATCAAATTATCAGTGCTCAAACCTCTCACCTGACTCTTGAGTCTTGTTAGATACTGACATTGACCAGGTACTTTTTCTACGCCCCTTAGTGACTTTCACACTAAACATGTACACTGTGTCAGGTCGCAGGTCATCGATGTGACAATTGAGATCTGTACTGTTGGTATACTTAAATCGATTACGTGTGGGTGGATGTGACTGATACCTGTGTAAAATAGTAAGAATAACTCTTTGCCAACCAACAATTTTGGACTGGTCCAGATTGAAAACATTTGAAGATGACAATATAAATGTGACTAAATAGAAATTTGTTTTAGGAAGGGAAGAAAACATTGTGGGAAAAGGAGAAAATGCTGGTTACCAGCATTTTCTCCTTTTCCCACAATGTTTTCAAAAGGCTTCTTTCACAGGGGGTGTTAAAAGTTGGGATGGTGTGGCAAATGGTTAAACTATTTATCAAGTAATCTGTTAAGTTATCAACATATTCTTATAATCTTGAGATGTAAGGCTTTTGAAAACAATGTGGGAAAAAGCAGAAAATCCTGGAAATCATTATTATCTCCTATTCCCAGAGTGTTTTCCAACCTGTCAACCTTTTACCGCATGGCTAAGAAAGCCTTTTGAAAGCAATGTCAAAAAAAGAAGTAGATGAGCATTTTCTCCCTTTCACACAATGTTTTTTACTGAATGAAATACAAATCATTTGAGTCATGCATAAATTTCCATCGTCAAACAAATTTATTCTTTACAAGTCCACATTTTTGTGTTATTGTAAAGAGTTAACCCATTACAATACAATCCCTACTTTAGACGACCCTGAGAAAGAAGCCTTTAGAAAACATTGTGGGAAAAGTAGAAAATCCTGGTAACCAGCATTTTCTCCTTTTCCCAAAATGTTTCCTACTCTTCACAAAACAAATGTCAAATTCTCAGTCACTTTTATTTTGTTGTCTGCAAGTGCTTTCGATTTGGTCAAGTCTGAAATATTGTCATTTGGTAATAAGTTAACTCTTTACCAAATGACAAAATTTCAGACTTGCTCAAATTGAGAGCATTTGGAGGTTACTATCTGTGTCTTGCCCAGTTTTCCTTTCAAGTATCTAGCCACAATTCTACATGAACTATTCATTGGAAAGAGAAGTATGACTCATGTAAAAATGACCATCACTGATCTCAAAAAAGAGACTTGCACACTTTGGAATTCAAAATCACAAATCCCTGGGTTACAAAGCCCTGTATATTACCCAATGAGCTAACAGGCTCTATTATCATGTGATAAAGCTATATCTACGACTAGATCCTCTACTTACCTGACAGTATAATAACGATTGTCTGTTATTCTCTGTATCTTGCCTAAAGAATCGTCAGTCCATGTTAGAACAATGGTATTGGCTGATAGTACTATAGCCTTTAGACCTATTGGTGGCAGCATTGGGGTCACTGGCTCCTCAGCTACAATAAGTGTATAAAGTAATTGTAAAAATTAGAGCGATCACTATACGTGATTCTACCCCCACCAGCTCATTGTCACAAAAGCAGGTCTTTGTCACAGAATGCAAAATCATTTAGTACAAAAGTAAGAGTTGAAAAAAAGTTCAAGGGGAGATAATTCCCCAACAAATCACAGAAGGGACATGGAAATTGCACATGCACAACTTCATATATGTAGGGACCCTGTGTGTAAATTTGAGTCGTGTACGTGAAAAACTGTAGGAGTACTGCTCTGGACAAATTTGTGTCCATGGACAGATGGACAGGATTTTTTTATTGTGGGGGGGGGGTATAAATATTATATGAAAGACACAAAATGTTGGTAATCCCATGCTTTAATGACCTGTGGGGGATTTTTAAACATTCTAAGGAAAGAAGAAAGCACTGGTGACAGATATTTTCTCCTTTCAAAATTAAAGTGACCGATAAATCAAAATTTGATATGGGAAAGGTAGAAATCATTGTGGGAAAAAGGAGAAAATGATGGTTATCAGCATTTTCTCCTTTTCCCACAATGTTTTCAAAAGGCTTCTATTTAAGGCTCGTAAAATCCAGAGATTATTTGGTAAAGAGTTAACAGTATTTAAATCAGGTCAGACAGTGCACCTGTTGTTGTATTCTTGGAATTCTATATCTCCTCCTTCTATCTGAACTCTATTATGAGAACCATTTGTAAAATATTCAGCCAGAAATTCCTATCAACACAAGAAAGCTTTAAAAATCATAATATCCTCTTCTTGAGAAATGTAACTTTTAATTATAATAATGTACACGAACTTTCACCGGTACAACCGCCTTCTTCAAGCGTGATCCTATGATACAATGCCTGCAGTATTAAATCAAGTTACTGCAGGCATTGTATCACAGGATCACACTAGAAAAAAGCGGTTTACCACCGAAAGCTTGTGTACATTATTATAATTGAAAATATACAAGAAAGGACATAAAACTCTACCTGTATCTTCCCTGGTAAAGACTGTCTCGTATCTGGGCTGTCCCTCTCCCACATTGTTGAAGGCCAGTATGGACACAACATACTCTGATGCAGGCTCTGTAATTATAGATTATGTTACTGAATTAACCCTTTACCAAATGACAAAACTGTAGACAGGTCCAAATTGAAAGCGCTTGCAGATGGCAAAATAAACGTACCGGTAACTCAAAAATTAGGAAATTTGTTTCCAGCAGAGTAGAAAACATTGTGGAAAAAGGAGAAAATGCTGGTTACCAGCATTTTCTCCTTTTCCCACAATGCTTTCTACAGGCTTCTATCTCAGGTCATAAAAACCAGGAATTGTTTGGTAATGGGTTAATCTTTTTTAACACACTTTGTCCCTGTAATACTTTCCATGATAGAGTTTAACGAACAAGCCTTTATCATTTACTTTAAATTCCCTACTTAACAACCCTGAAAAAAAGAATTTGTGGAGAAAATTGTTGGAAAAGGAAAAACTAACAAGCATTTTCTCCTTTCCTGTTTAAGTTTTATACCCTTCAAAAAGCAAATTCTAATTTTGTCAGCCACATTTAGACATTTGCGAATGCTTTCATATTGGTTAAAAAAAAATGATTTCTGCAATCAATTATGACACAAGCACAGAGTTATTATCAGATTTCCTATATTCTCCACAACTTTGAGGCATGTTTTCTTTCTCTTATTTATTTCTGAACAGATGAGATTACAATTATGGATAAACATCAAACACTTTTATGAATTTCCCAATAAGATGACATCTCTCATAAGACAATTCAGACATACATTTTCAATGTGGGATAAAGTCAACAGATTGCAAAAAATACTGTTGATTTCTCAAAATGTATTTGCTTCATAGTTTTGTTTATCATTTGCTTGTAACTGAGGAAAGATTTATAGTATACTTATGCAAATCTTCAATGTCATAAAAAATGTATTTGTGTCAAATGTCTGCACATCATTAGTTTAACCCATTACCACACAATACCTGGTTTTAACTATCCTTAACTCATTACCACACAACAATATTTTAGGCTTGTCCAAATCGAAAGCGTTTACAGACGACAAAATAAAAGTGACTGAAAGTTTGAAATTTGTGTTGTGAAGGGTAGAAAACATTGTGGAAAAAGGAGAAAATGCTGGTTACCAGCATTTTCTCCTTTTCCCACAATGTTTTCTAAAGGCTTCTTCTCAGGGCGTCCAAAGTAGGGATTGTGTGGTAATGAGTTAAAAAGAAACTTTCGAAAATCTTGTGGGAAAAGGAGAAATGCTGGTAACCAGCAGCTGCATATTCTGCTTTTCCAACAATGTTTTGTACCAAATCAAAGACAGATATCATTATTTGAGCTACACTGGAATTGTGGTCTGCAATGCTTTGAATTTGGTCAAGTCCAAAACTCTGTCATCTGATAAAGGGTTACTGATCAATCTTTACCAAATGACAAAATTTTAGACTGGTCCAAATTCAAAGCATTTGCAGACAACAAAATGAATGTGACTAAAGAATTGAAATTTGTTTTAGAAAGGTAAGAAACACTGTGGGAAAAGGAGAAAATGCTGGTTACCAACATTTCTCCTTTTCCCATAATGTTTTCAGAGGCTTCTATCACAGGGGTGTTATGGATTTTGTGGTAAAGAGTTAAATCAATGGCATCTTATATTGCTAGCACCTTATAGCTATTAACTCTTTACCACACCACAAAATTTTAGACTGGTCCAAATTGAAAGCATTTGCAGACAACAAAATAAAGGTGACTGAAAAATTGAAATTTGTTCTGGGAAGTGTAGAAAACACTGTGGGAAAAGGAGAAAATGCTGGTTACCAGCATTTTCTCCTTTTCCCACAGTGTTTTCAAGAACCTCTTTCTCAGGGGCGTCAAAAGTAGGGATTGTGTGGTAATGGGTTAATCATTTGCCAGTAATTGAAAATATTTGTACATAATTCTTGACTTACGCAAATTTTCTATCGTGTAGAAAAATGTATTGGCATCAAACAGCTGTCGGTATACATCAGGAATACCCTTCCCATAACCAAGGTAGTATCCTCGTACAAGAATTTTCGACTGTCTGTTTGGTAACCACTGTATGACAAGGGAGTTTGTTGTTGGTCTGACCACCAGTTTGTCCGGCATATCAGGAACTCTGGACTCTATGTGTAGATTGCGAAACTATTCAGACTTTTACCATCATAGATGTACCAAATGTTTCACTTAAGAATTTAGTGGGGAAATGGTTTGCAAAACATCAATTAACTCTTTGCCAAATGACAAAATTCTAGACTGCTCCAAACTGAAAGCAGTTGCAGACAACAAAATAAGTTAACGCAAAAATTGAAATTTGTTTCAGTAGGGTTTGAAAACATTGTGGGAAAAGGAGAAAATGCTGGTTACCAGCATTTTCTCCTTTTCCCCAATGTTTTCAAAAGCTTTCTTGCATAGGGTCATCAAAAGTCGGGATTGTTGGTAAACCCTTTACCAAACAATCCCCGTGATAAAAGCCTTTTGAAAACATTCTGGGAAAAGAAGAAAATGCTGGTAATCAGCATTTTTTCCTTTTCTCACAATGTTCTCTACCCTGCTGGAAACAAATTTCAACTTTTGAGCTATATTTGCTTTGTCGTCTGCAAGTGCTTTCAATTTGGACCAGTCAAAAATTTTGTCATTTGGTAAAGGGTTAATAAGACCATAGGCTTCTGAGTCTCCAATGGTCTATCAAGGGATAACAAAATTCCCATTATTGGACACCATTACTATAAATAGCACATTGGGGATTCCCTTTGTATAGTGTATATAGTATGACAAGGTGTGCAACAAAATCGAAAAAGAATTGACCCCTGTCCCCTTTCAGAGAAAATTTCTAAACTAAAATGGATAAATGAACCTAGTCACTGGTGCAGATGAATACATAAATTATTTTTCTTCTGTACCCTGACGTACGTAAGTCCTACACAGCTCTTGCCATCATGCAATTTTGATTTTAACTTTTCTTTTATAACCCTATACAAAAAATTCTGTCACAATAACCTACCATCAAGATCATCCTCGTATGTTTTGGCGTATAACCAGTCAGTTGGCGGACCACTCCCATTGACCGTCAAGGCCGAGATTCGAACCTGGTACAACGTATCCTTCTTCAAGTCAGTAAGGGCGTAAACATCCCTGTCACCTGCTGTTGTGACTGTGAGCCCCTTTTTGGCCCCCTTTTTCTTGTAGCGTATCTTATACCCAGTGATTTTTCCATTGCGGTGTTCAGGTGATGGGGGCTGCCATCTTACAACCATACTCTGTGAAAGGTAAAAAAAATGAAAACATTTCAGTCATGCCCTAAGAAAACAGGGTTTGATACATCTAAAACAAGAGCTTGGCAAAGCGGCTCATATACGCCTTAAAGGGCTTGTCAGTGAAATGGGTAAACATGTAAAACACATACAGAGATCCCAATTTTAAGACCAAGTGGAAATCATAGAGATTCATTATGGTAAGTTTTAAGTTCTTCCGATGGAAACTGTAGGAGTTGCGCACACAAGACATTGCTGACAGAAGGACAGACCTCTGCTTGGCATCCTGCGTTTTAATGACTGTGAGGAAGAGGCCTTTTGAAAATATTGTGGGGAAAGAAGAAAATGCTGGTAACCAGCATTTTCTTCTCTTTCCACAATGTTTTCTACCCTATCAAATACAAATTTCATCATTTGAGGCACGTGTGAAGTGTCGTCTTAATTTGCTTTTAAATAGACACTCGTCTCAATTTTTTTGTCCCCTTGTAAAGAGTTAAAGAAAGAAAGGACAAAAACACTGCATGCAGGTACAAATGCTTGGCTGCAGTTCAGAGTTTGAATTTTGTTTGTTTATCCACTTGCAAATTTCAGCAAGTAGCTTTTATTTCCACTTGCAAAATTAAAATTGGACGCGCATTTTTATTTTTTCTTGGCTCCGTTTGCTTTCCAACAATAAAGAATGAAGTGTCGGCCATGAGACCAGACAAACAAACTTGGGTCATGAAACCCCGATAAAGGTTGGTTGGTTGTACTGGGGTTTAACGCCACTTTTACAGCTAAGGTCATATCGTGGCGGTCAGTGACGTACATGTGTTTCCTGGCTTTCTCATACCGGCACTTACACAACTTTTTTTCCAAAGCCACCGACTACTTTTCTCACATGCTTCAGCAGAGGTGAGAGGCAAAAATACGATGGAAAGAAAGTTTGCCTCAACCGGGTATCGAACTCACAACTACCAGGTCATGAGTCTGACATGCTCACCACTGAGCCACCCGGGCGGGCCCCGATAAAGGACAAGAACTCGAAGGCGAAATGTAAAATTATTAACAGCTGTCCAAGAGTATTCTCAGTGCAACATGACCAATGTTTAATTTATCCAGAACAAAAAGAATTAGTTTCTTTGTACTCCCAGATGAATTTTAATACATTTCTTTGACTGTTCGTAACCAATTTGCAGTTGCATTTTACATCAAGTGCTTGAAATTTCAACTTGTATTTTCCAATTCCGACTTGCATTTTAAGAGTAAATGTGTGGAAATTCCTAACCCTGCAGTTGCTTTAAAAAGTAGATGAATTTTCGGTTGAAATTCTATGTCAAAAATGGAGCATAACTGCATCAAACGTAGTTTGATTGTTACTTGCTGTACTGCTATAGGTCTAGGTTTGATAGTTAACAGCCTGTCTAAGTTCCGAATAAATGTCTTCTGTATTGACAGTGACATTGTAAAATATTGAAGTTTTTGCACGATAACAACTCAGACGATGACAAGGCAATGAGAATTCCTTTACGTTTTCTTCGAAATACAGCCAAGGTAAAGATCACACCACTGTGATCATTATCTCTTTACCAAACTACAAAGTTTTACACTTGTTGTCCAATTTGGTAGCATTTGCAGACAACAAAATAAACATGACTCACAATTTGAAATGTTATTTTAGAAGAATAGAAAACAATGAGGGAAAAGGAGAATGTGCTGTTACCAGCATTTTGTTCTTTTCCCACAATGTTTTCAGACAGCTTCTTTCTGTGAGTCATAAAAACCATAGATTGTTTGGTAAAAGATTATACTCACTGTAGAACTTGTTGTTTCCAGGGTGAAGTTTTGGGGGACGTCAGAAGGCGTGTCTGACAAAGTATATCCGACCACCTCGTCTGCAAATATGCCTTGTCCATTTTCATTGGACGCAACCATACGGAATGTGTATTCCTGAAATTCTTCCAGATCTGTTAAAATGTAGCTTGTACTGCTCCCTGGAATTGTCACCTGCAAGTAAAAGATGAGATTACAGTAAAACATTACCAAACAACAAGCTATTAGACTGGTCCAAATTCAAAGCATTTGCAGACGACAAAGTTAAAGTGACTGAATATTTGAAATTTGTTCTGGGTACGGGAAGAAAACATTGTGGGAAAAGGAGAAAATGCTGGTTACCAACATGTAACCAGTATTTTCTCCTTTTCCTACAATGCTTTCTGAAGGCTTCTTCCTCAGGGTCGTTAAAAGTCATGATTGTGTGGTAATTGGTTAACTCTTTACCACATGACAGTACTTTAGACTAGTCTGAATTGAAAGCATTTGCAGATAACAAATTCAGTGAGTCTCGACCTAGATTCTGAAAGGTTAGAAAACATTGTGGGAAAAGGAGAAAATGCTGGTTACCATCATTTTCTCCTTTTCCCACAATTTTTTCAAATGTCCAATTTCCTAGGGTCGTTAATACCCGTGATTATGTGGTAAAGCGATTACCTTTTACCACACGATGACTAGTTTTTAACGACCCTAAAGAAAGCACCTTTTGGAAACATTGTGGGAAATGGAGAAAATGCTGGTAACCAGCATTTTCTCCTATTCCCACAATGTTTTCTACTCTTCCAAAAAATTTTAAATTTTGAGTAATTTTTGTCAAATGCAAATGCTTACAATTTGGACAAGTCTAAAATTTTGTCATCTGGTAACCGCAAAGTTTTCTACCCTGCTGAAAACAAATTTCAATTTTTGAGCTACTTTTGTTGTGTCAGTTGCAAGTGCTTTCAATTTGGACCAGTCTATGATTTTGTCGTATGGTAAAGGTTTAAAGACGTTGTCTGCGCATGTCATGTCCTTCGTACATTCGACCGGTCTTATATGACGCATCATCCATTCCCCTTTACTTGGAAAAAGTAGGGTTTATATGGAAACTAAACCCAAATCTGTAGGGATTGTTTTAATAAATGGCCGGTGTATAGTTTACCTGCTAGCTAATCATAACTGAATAAATCGCACCAGGTAGCATTTTACTGAGTAAATGTTTATCTCATTTTGAAATTCAAGGGAACGGTTGTCGTTTTGAAAAATTAGTCTGCTTATGTACCCAGAATGCCCATACTAGATAGATGTGTATTTGTAGAATGCCATCTACCGGGAGATAATGGGGCTAAAGAGTCAAAGGCGATCACCTACAAGACCACAAAAGTCATCCACAGACAGTAATTCAAAATACCTATACCTTTTTCTCTACAGCAGCACCATTTGGATAGTAAAGAATTTCATAATGTAGAATCTTTCCTTTCATCATGGTGGGTTTTTCCCAGGTTATTTTTAGACTTTTAGGAGACAAGGCTTCCACCTGCACATTCCTTGGCTCACTGGGAACATCATCTGCAATTAAAAAAGAATCAATTAAATCAGCAAGAATTATGGGATACCTATGGTGGGTTTTTCAAAAGTTATTTTCGGTCTCACAATGATGACTTTTAATAACCATGGGAAACAAGCCTTTAGAAAACCAGCATTTTCTCCTTTTCCCGCAAAGTTTTCTACCCTATCAAAGAAAAATTGCATCATCTGAACAACTACGAAATTACTGTCGGCAAATGCTTTCAATTTGGATAGGTCTGTAATTGTGCCGTGTGGTAAAGGGTGAACTCTTTACCACACAATCTTGAATTTTTTACGACCCTGAAAAAAAAGCCATTTGAAAACATTGTGGGAAAAGGAGACAAGAGGACCATGATGGTCCTATATCGCTCACCTGAGAACCAAGCAGCACAGGTCTAAAATAAAGATATATACCAAATAACAAGGTTCAAGGTCAAATAATAATGAAACAGGAGCAGCAAATTGTTGCAATCTAACTTGAGACTTTGAAGTTCCATTCCATACAAGCAAGAAATACTGTAAAAATGAAGATCAAAGTGGAATTACTCAAAATTCCTGCTACGTAGAGTTATTGTTCTTGTGCACTGTACTCCGTAATATTGCAAAAAACATGAATACCAAGTTTGAAGTGGCTCTGACTTAAGATGACAGTTATATTCAGGGCAGGCACTAAATGCTGTAAAAATGACATTCAAAGGGAAATAACTTAAAGACAGCACAAGGTACAGTTACAATTCTTAGGCACTGCATTTCCAAATACTGCAACAAATAAGCATACCAAATTTCAAGTCATTCCTCCTTAAGATGACAAAGTTTTGCTCCTGACAAAGCAAGAAATGCTATAAAAATGAAGGGGGAATAACTCAAAATTTGTGCTAGGAAGTTATGGTTCTTGTGCAATGCACTCCATAATTTTTCAACAATCATGCATATCAAATTTGACGATGTTCAGGCTGTAGATGACAAAGTTATATTCCAGACAAGCAGAAAATGCTGTAAAAATTCCAATCAAAGGGAATTAACTTATATGAAGTAGAGTTATGGTTCTTTCACACTGCACTCTGTTTTATTGCAATAAACACAAATGCCAAGTTTCAAGTAAATTGGACTGGAAATGACAAAGTTATGCTCCAGACTAAGAACTATTCTAAAAAAACTTTCTAATTCAAGGGCAAATAACTCCCGTTGTTCTGGTCACCCATAATCAGACTCATCTGAGATCTTAGATTCATATATATTTTGACCAAGTTTGGAACTAATTGGTTGATATTTGTAGATGCTAGAGTGTAAACAAAGTGAAACACAGCAATTTTTCAAATTCAAGAGCAAATAACTCCACTTGTTCTGGTCTGAATACACCCATAATCAAACTCATCCGAGATCTTATGGTCATGTATATTTTGTCCAAGTTTGGTGTCGATTGGTTAATAATTGTAGATGCTAGAGTGAAAACTAAGTCAAATATAGCAATTTTTCTAATTCAAGGGCAAATAACTCCGGTTGTTCTGGTCCGATGAGACCCATAATCAAACTCATCTGAGATCTTATGATCATATATATTTTGACCAAGTTTGGTGCTGATTGGTTGATATTTGTAGATGCTAGAGTGTAAACAAAAATAAAATATAGCAATTTTTTGAATTCAAGGGCAAATAACGCCAGTTGTTCTGGTCCGATTACACCCATAATCAAACTCATCCGAGATCTTATGGTCATGTATATTTTGTCCAAGTTTGGTGTCGATTGGTTAAAAATTGTAGATGCTTGAGTGAAAAAAAGTCAAATATAGCAATTTTTTTAATTCAAGGGCAAATAACTCCGGTCGTTCTGGTCCGATGAGACCCATAATCGAACTCATCCGAGATCTTATAGCCATATATATTTTGACCAAGTTTGGTGCTAATTGGTTGATATTTGTAGATGCTAGAGTGTAAACAAAGTGAAATACAGCAATTTTTCGAATTCAAGGGCAAATAACTCCAGATGTTCTGGTCCGATTTGACCCATCATCAAACTCATCCAAGATCTTATGGTCATGTATATTTTGTCCAAGTTTGGTGTCGATTGGTTAAAAATTGTAGATTCTAGAGTGAAAACAAAGTCAAATATAGCAATTTTCTTAATTCAAGGGCAAATAACTCCGGTCGTTCTGGTCCGATGAGACCCATAATCGAACTCATCCGAGATCTTATAGTCATATATATTTTGACCAAGTTTGGTGCTAATTGGTTGATATTTGTAGATGCTAGAGTGTAAACAAAGTGAAATATAGCAATTTTCTTAATTCAAGGGCAAATAACTCCAGACGTTCTAGTCCGATTTGACCCATAATTGAACTCATCCAAGATCTTATGGTCACACACGCTTTGACCAAGTTTGGTGCTGATTGGTTGATATTTGTAGATGCTAGAGTGTAAACAAGAAAATGTGAACGGACGACGGACGGACGGACGACGGACAGACGACGGACAGACGACGGACGCCGACGGACGATGAGTGATCACAATAGCTCACTCTGAGCACTTTGTGCTCAGGTGAGCTAAAAATGCTGGTAACCAGCATTTTCTCCAATTCATACAGTGTTTTCTACCCTTCCCAAACCACATTTCAATTATTACAGTTAAATTTTGTCGTCTAAAATGCTTTCAATTCAGACTGGTGCAAAATTTTTTTTTGTGTGGTACAGGGTTAAAGGGGACAAAGTTTTTACCTGCTCGTTACCTGCTCATTCCTTGGCCCGCTCTGAACATCATTTGCAATAACAGACAAAAACAATCAAAACAAAAGGGTTAAGGTGGATATATTTTAGGTATGTGGAAAACAGCACTTGTATCTGTATGCTGTAGCTCAATAATTTGAATTTTTAGTTGTTTTACTCTGCTTTCAACGTTATTTCAATTACTTTGCACCAGCAAATAAACCTTTTCATGAAATCCTAGACTTTCTTTAACCCATTACCACACAATCCCTACTTTTGACGACCCCGAGGTAGAAGCCTTCTGAAAAAACATTGTGGGAAAAAGAGAAAATGCTGGTTACCAGAATTTTCTCCTTTTCCCACAATGTTTTCTAACCTTCCCAAATCAAATTTCGATCTTTCAGTCACATTTATTTTGTAGTCTGCAAATGCTTTCAATTT
The DNA here is from genome assembly GCA_943736015.1 of Tridacna crocea. NCBI lineage: Eukaryota > Metazoa > Mollusca > Bivalvia > Cardiida > Cardiidae > Tridacna > Tridacna crocea. Next base: position 12,147,172 of record OX031057.1, on the reverse strand, counting down.
GGACCAGTCTATAGATTTGTCGTTTGGTAAAAAGTTAACTAGTACTTTGTACAATATCATTTTTAAGTTAGATAGAGCGGGGGGAAAAGAAATAGCAAGCTGGATAGAAAGAAACAGCTGGATAGTGAATGGGTTCAAAAGACACTTGGATAGGCGATGGGGGGACCCAGGGAAATTACCTTTCTCACATAAAAATCCTTAATACACTGTTCAGATTTATTGATTGATGGCATCATGTGTATCACCATTTTCAACATTATTTCAGTTATACTGCTGTGGCCAGTGCACCCATCCATGCTCATTGAGATGATTCTAATGAGTACCCACAACATAGGCTTTCAGAAGAAATGGAGGATTTAGAATTTCATCACTTCCTCTTATCTGAAGTTCTAAAAGACTACCATCAACACATTGAAAAACAAGAATTAAAGGTGAAGAATTACCTTCTTCCTGTGTTTTCTGTTTCAACATGGCTGCTTTCACACTGTGTCCATAATTGTTAAAGGCTGTCACCCGAAACTCGTACTCTGTGTTAGGTTTTAGACGCTGGATGTTCACCTCCTGCGCTGTTGTGTTTGTGATTCGCTGTCTACAAGGTATAGCAAATATGAACGAGATGTCAATATTTTAAATTTCACACCCATATGGAGTGCAACACGCGAAAAGGGTCATTCAGACATTTGCGTAAAGTGTCGTCTCTGATCAGTGTGTGCAGTCCGCACAGGCTAATCCGAAACGACACTTTCCGATTTTATGTGATTTTCTGTTTTACGCAAGTCTACTGTAGCAGAAAATCTAATGTAGTCGTAAAGTGTCGTCTCGGATTAGCCTGCGCGGACAGCGCAGGCTAATCCGAGACGACACTTTACGCAAATGTCCGAATGCACCTTTTCGTGTGTTGCACTCCATATTACAACCTATGTCGTCTACTTCACTCTTTACCACATGACAAAATTTTAGACTGATCCAAATTGATATCAGCAGACAGTCCTTTTTTTGCGATAACAAATGGGATTAATGGCTCAATAGCCAATCCTGGACAAGCTCCAATTTTACGAATAAAATCCATTAAAAAGAAACAAATGAACAGATGCGTAACAGAAATACACGGACTGGGCATGTTTGAACCTACAACATCTGGATAAACGTCCAATACCATTACCACTGAGCTAAAAAGAGTTCTCCCAAACACAGTTGTTAGGTATAGTATCATCTTCGCGAGCCAAGGTTATGATCACTATGTGGATCTTACCTTGGCTGATTGAGCCCAATTTCGAGATTCCTGCGATGCGCCCACTATTGGATGCTGGTTATTAAACACCCCCCCCCCCTCCTTTACATCATATTTCTAAAAGCCAATAAAATGTCCTTTTACAAACCGCTTACGAATACACATGAAGCAATAAGCAGACATCCACATGGGTTTCCATGTTTACCTTCTATTCAAAAGAGAGCAACCTTATTCTATTTTTATCAAAGATGAAATGCTATGAGCGATTTCATTCATTGCAGTTAGAGGTGGCTGCATCCAATGAAAAAGCGTATCAAGGGGAATGTAAAAATCAAGCTCGATCCGCGAAGGGAAGAGTAACGTAGTGAATCATCAGCCTTGGCTTGTGAAGATGGTATTGTATTTGAACCCAGATGAAGCCAAGCATGAAAGAGTGGTCTCCCGTAACAACAGCCAATCAGAAGGAGTTACTTTCAAATCTTGAAAAGTCTGGAGAATAAGACTGGAAATGTTCTAGAGAATGATTGGTGAATACGGACCCTGACTCCAGTTTTACTCCTCCCCTAACTTTGTGGCTAAAGTTTAATTCTTTACCACACAATCCCTACTTTTGATGACCCTGAGAAAGAAGCCTTTAGGAAACTTTGTGGGAAAAGGAGAAAATGCTGGTATCCAGCATTTTCTCCTTTTCCCCTAATGTTTTCTACCCTTCACAAAACAAATTTGAAATTTTCAATCACTTTTATTTTGTTATATGTAAATGCTATCGATATGGACAAACCTAAAATGTTGTGGTTTGGTAATGAGTTATCTATTTACCAATGAAAAAAAAAATTAGCCTGTTCAAAATTCAAGCATTTCCCAATGACCTCTTGAATATAGCTTGAATGATACAATTTGTGTTTTTCACAGTACGAAACATTGCGGGAAAAGGAGAAAATCCTGATAACCAGCATTTTCTCCTTTTCCTGCAATGTTTTCAAAAGTTTTATTCCTCAGCGTAGTTAAAATTCTGTATGATGTGGTAAAGGGTTACAGCCAAAGATGTACCTGTCAGATCCAAGTTCTTGCCATTCAATCAAGTAATTTGTAATCTCTGCCGGACCAGATCGTAAAGGTCCTGTTCTGTCTGGCAAGTCCCATGCTAATGTAACAAATCTGTACGAGGTGATTGCTGCCTTCAGATTCTTGGGTGGTGATGGTAGTTCATTTGGATTGTTGGTCTGGTAGGCTCCTGAGCGGTGAACATGATAAGTTATTGAAGGAGTTGATGGAGAAATAAGGAGTGGCATATCTGTATGTGGGCGGGATCACAACAATGTGGGCAGAGTCACAACACAATGATGGCATGCCAATACCAAATAAAGCAGGCGTAAATGAAAAGAAAAAAAGCAAATAATAAATAAATATAAACTAAAGCTAACTAAATATATATTGTGAATGTTTAATCCATTACCAAACGACAATATTTTAGACTGGTCCAAACTGAAAGCATTTGCAGACTACAAAATAAAGGTGACTGAAAAATTGAAATATTTTCTTGGAAGGGTAGAAAACACTGTGGGAAAAGGAGAAAATGCTGGTCACCAGCATTTTCTCCTTTTCCCACAATGTTTTCTAAAGGCTTCTTTCTCAGGGGCGTCAAAAGTAGGGATTGTGTGGTAATGGGTTAAGATTTCTACTAACTAAAAACAACAAAGAAAGAAACAAAATAAAAGTTGACTGAATAATAAGAGTTTAACACGGTATTAACAGTTTAGGACATATATCATCCTCGGTGACCCACTTTTGATTCATTCTGTAATCCACCCTTTATTTCCACAGGTGTTTTCTCGTTTTCATAAATTATTCATGAAGCATTCTGATTGGTGATCTCAGTTTCTCTTTGAGAACTTTTAACCCTTTCCCAAACAACAGAACTTAGACAGTTTCAAATTTTAAAAAATCTGCGGACGACAAATTCAAATGACAGTGAAGTCTCTGTTAGAGTTGAAAACATTGTGGGAAATGGAGAAAATGCTGGTTACCAGCATTTTCTCCATTTCCCACATTGTTTTCAAAAGCCCTCTTACTTAGAGTTGTGAAAACCCAGGACTGTTTGGTAAAGGGTTAAATTATTTTTATCACAAATACAAGTCATTTCCATTTTTTACTTGCAGATATCCAATCACTTTATCCATTGCAAATCAAGCTTAGCCATACTGTAAAACATGGCGTTCTTCATCAACAGTTTGGAAGCATTTAAAAGAGATTTTCTGCATAAGACAGACAGATTGTCAGTTAAAATTGTACACAAAGATCGATAGTGTCATTGTTGTATTGCGGAGTTTCATATCTCACAAGAGACAAGCACGCCAACAGGCCATATTTGTTGACAACCTCTGGTTTTTTCAAGGATTATTTTATTTAACAGAAGAAATGAAATTTTGTTCGCTACAAGAGAGCATCACTACATTGCCAATCTTTCAATTGGCTATTAGGGTACTGCCTGACCAAATGAATATTCATAAGAAATGACAATTTGCTGCTCAATTTTCCCACAGGTAGATCCATGTAAAGTAACATAATGCTTCAAACCTGGGTTCCGAGGATAGACATATATCTGCAGTCAGTGCAATTATGCATGTGTCTCCTGGATTTCTCACACCAGAACTGACACAACATTCTTTCAAAGTCACAGACTATATTTCTCACATGCAACAGAGGCAAGAGGCACAAAACTGCTAGAGAGTTTGTCTAAACTGAGAGAGCGAGAGACACACACACACACACACATAGACCTTTGTTTTAACTGATTACCACACAATCCCTACTTTTGATGACCCTGAGAAAGAAGTCTATACAAAACATTGTGGGAAAAGGAGAAAATGATGGTACCCAGAAAACAAATTTCAAATGTTCAGTCACTTTTATTTTGTCATCTGCAAATGCTTTTGAATTGGACAAACCTAAAATATCGTTGCTTTGTAATGAGTTAAGGAAAATACTGACGATAACAAAAATAACAAATAACTCAAACTATTCAAAGGTAAAACAGCTGGCATTGATGTTTTCATTATGTAAACTCTTTAACCAACTCCAAATTTTGAATAAACCAAAATCAAAGTATTTGCAGACAACAAATTAAATGTTGCTAAATTGATTAATTCTGTCTCTGATAGGGTAAAAAACATTGTGGGAAAAGAGCAAATGCTGATTACTAGTATTTTCTCTGTTTCTTTAAATGTTTCCATATGGCCTCTTTCTCCTGGCTGTTAATTTTCTAGGCTGTATAAAAATGGCTTAATCCTTTTCCACACAATGCCAACTTTCCTGAGAAAGAAGCCTTCTGAAAATGTGGGACAAGAAGAAAATGCTGGTAACCAGCATTTTGTCCTTCTCAAAAATGTTTACTACCCTTCCTGGACCAAATTGCAGTATTTCAATTGCAATATTTTGTTGTCTGCAAATACCCACAATTAGGACAAGTCAAATACGTATTATGTTGTCTGGTAAAGGTTTAGGGGTAAATGATTGTAAATCTAAGATTGGACTGCATGATCTGTTCAGTATGATCTTGGCTCACGTTGTCCCAAAAAATCAACTTTATTGTGATCTGGTATTTTCACCCATTACCACACAATGCCTACTTTTGACGACCCTGAGAAAGAAGCCTTTAGAAAACATTGTGGGAAAAGGAGAAAATGCTGGTAACCAGCATTTTCTCCTTTTCCCACAATGTTTTCTATCCCTCAAAAAACAAATTTCAAATTTTCAATCACTTTTATTTTGTCGTCTGCAAATGCTTTGATTTGGACAAATCTAAAATTTTGTCGTTTGGTAAAGAGTTAAACCTTCACCAGATAATCTAGCCTTTTTATGAGCCTGAGCATTGTATATGATAGGTTTGTATGCAACGATGAAAATGCTTACAAATATCATATGCTCCTTCTCCCACAATATTTTTGACTGCTTCAGAGTTAACCCATTGTTAACCCTTTACCAAACAATCCCTCTTTTTTTATAAACTTGAGGAAGAAGTCTATAGAAAACATTATGGGAAAAGGAGAAAATGCTGATAACCAGCATTTTCTCCTTTACCCACAATGCTTTCTACTCTACTGGAAACAAATATCAATTTTTGAGTTACATTCAATTTGTCGTCTGCAAGTGCTTTCAATTTGGACCCATCTACAATTTTTGTCGTTTGGTAGTTTGGACAGTTTTAGTAATGAGTTACCCATGATTTATCCTATGTTGTTACAACACATACCAAAACGGTTTTTGAAAACATAGTTAGAGAAGGAAATTCTGCTAGTAATCAACATTTTCGGTTTTCTCACAATGTTTCCCATCTTTAAAACTCTTTTTACCAAACGACAATATTTTAGGCTTGTCCGAATTGAAAGCATTTGCAGATGACAAAATAAATGTTAATCAAAAATTGAAATTTGATTTGGAAAGGGTAGAAAACATTGTGGGAAAAGGGGAAAATGCTGGTTACCAGCATTTTCTCCTTTTCCCATAATGTTTTCTATAGACTCCTTTCTCAGGCTCGATCAAAGTCATGATTGTGCGGTATACAGCTAACTGGTAAAGAGTTAACCAACTACCACACAATTCCTACTTTTGACGACCCTGAGAAAAAAGTCTTCAGAAAACATTGTGAGAAAAGGAGAAAATACTGGTAATCAGCATTTTCTCTTTTTCCCCAAGATGTTTTCTACCCTTTCCAAATCAAATTTCAAATTTTCAGTCACTTTTATTTTGTTGTCTGCAAATGCTTTCGATTTGAGCAAACCTAAAATATTGTCGTTTGGTAATGAGTTAAGAGCCAAATCCTATCATTTCATACAATCTGCAAACTTTCAAAATAAACAGGTCTAAAATTTTGTTGTTTGGTAAAGAACTATGATAAAGTGATACCATACCTTGCTGATGAACTAACACCTGCATTGTGGCTTGTATGGACCCCGCTATGTTTTCCGCAAAACACTGATAAAACCCAGAATCAGACGTCAGCAATCCCAGAATCCTCAAGTCTTGTCCATCTATGATTACGAAGTAATCTGATTCTTCGATTTTGTTTCCGTTTTTGTACCATGTGATCTGTGGTTTAGGTTGCCCCTCTGCCTGACATCTCAGAGTTACGTCCCTTTTCTCATAAGATATGGTGTTTTGTGGGTGAATAAGGAATGTTGGAGGTACTGTAATGATGCAAAACATGAAGCTTAAAAGACAGTTACAAGGTGAAAATATGGCAGGTTTTTTTTTTTTTTTAATCTTTACCAAACGGCAACACTTTTGACTGGTCCAAAATGAAAGCCTTTGCAGGTGACAAAATAAGTCATCATCCCCATGTTTTATGACCCTGAGACAGACGCCTTTTGAAAATATTGTGGAAAAAGGAGAAAATGCTGGTAACCAGCATTTTCTCCTTTCCCCACAATGTTTTCTACCCTACTGGAAACAGATGTCAATTTTTGAGTTACGTTTATTTTGTCGTATGCAAGTGCTTGAAAACATTTTGGAAAAAGGAGAAAATACTGGTTACCAGCATTTTCTCCTTTCCCCACAATATTTTCTACCCTAATGGAAACAGATGTCAATTTTTGAGTTACGTTTATTTTGTCGTCACAATATTTTCTACCCTACTGGAAACAGATGTCAATTTTTGAGTTATATTTATTTTGTCGTCTGCAAGTGCATTCAATTTGGACCAGTCTGATATTTTGCCGTTTGGTAAAGGGATAACCTGTAAAATATCATCTGTTGTGTAACACCCTGTTTTATCATCAGTTGCTCATTTTTTTTCATTTTCTTACATATAAAACACACAGTGTTTCAGCCAGCTTTGATAAAAAGGGGGCCAGTTGGCCCCCCGAAATCCTAAACAGGGGCCAATCGTCTTGAGCAAGGGGGATGGGGGGGGGGGGGAAGAGAGTATTCTTTCAATATTAGACTGAATACATATAACATTCTTTTTAAAATACCTTAGGAATTAAAGATCCTCTTTCCTTTCATGTTTGTCCCTTTCTGTGGAGCTTTGCCGAAGTCAAACAACTTAAAATCATTGGGGTTTTTTGTTGGGACCTTTCAGATTAATTAGGCTTTCGGTCATCTGAAGTTTGTGATCCTATTTCTTTTGCTATTTTTCCAGTATTTGATGGCCCTACTTCTTCACTTTCATTTGGGCCTGTGAAAAAGTCGGTTAATTCTTCTTTTCATTTTTCCGCCGGTTGTTTCGTAGTTCGTCATGTAAATGTTACTCTAAACAGATTACCCGCTCTTTGTAGCTTTTTCTCAATTTACAAATGATTGATGTAAAAGGCGAGGAACCAGTACAAAAAAATTATGACTGGTTTTATGCATTCGATAGTTTATGTGGTACTGCATGGTTAAAAACACTAAGCCAGTCACGATTTCGTTCCATTAATTTTCGTACACAATGCAGTTTCGTCCCATACACTTTCGCTCATTGACGCGGTCGTGTACAGGTAAATCGATTATTGGGGGCCTAATATGATTTTTAGCGCCAGATCTGGCGTGCATGTTTGGAAATGTGCGGGAATCGTTATTTATTTGCGGGAATCCCGCAAGGTCGCATCCTGGCTGAAACACTGAACACATTATCCAGATGAGAGATTTTCCTCTTCATTTGACACGACATTTTTCCGCTAGTAAACAGCATGTTCAAAACTTAATCATATATCATTCATGACATCATTATTGAAGCTGTTGGGACCATTTAAACTACAGCTGTCACTAAATGTGATTTAATAACCCCACCAGTACTTTGACAAATACTGGCAATTACTAGTATTTTGAACACAGACGGACACACAGACAGACACGCATATGGACATACAGGCTGATTCCAGTATACCCCCCTAAACATTCGTTTTGCGGGGGTATAACAATAATTGTGACCTGTAACGAAAAAAGGGCGAATCTGGGAATTTCGAACATCAACTAGATAAATACAGATCAGAGACTGTGCAGGTCAATTTTAAGTTGATAGTTCAAAAAGGACCACTTTATGAACAGAAAATATCATAAAAAAGCAAAGTGTCAAACCTGGTCAACCTGCGTGATTCACGCAGTCTGACCAGGGGCGAATATGTTCGCAGTTCTCTGTTGGTCCATTTTTGCATGAAAGGTCACACAAATAGTTTGTTTTTTTCCATAATTTTGAAAAATGTAGACATTAATTTTTTTTTGAGCCAATTATTCACAGAAGAAAACACTGGTTACAGGCATTTATCTTTCTCAATGACTTCAAAAGGGTTCTTCCTGAAGGTCACTATATCTCTGGATTAACCCTTTACCTAACGACAAAATCTTAGACTGGTCCAAATTGATGGCTTTTGCTGACAAACGTGAATGTGACTACAGCATAGAAATTCAGTTTGAGAAGGGTAGAAAACATTGTGGTAAAAGGAGAAAATGCTGGTCACCAGCATTTTCTTCTTTTCCCACAATGTTTTCAAAATGTTTCTATCTCAGGGGTGTTAAAAAGTCAGCATTGTGCAGTAAAGGGTTAAGTGTTAAAGGCTTTACTTACCTATAACTGACAGCCTAGCTTCAGCGTCAACAGAGTCCACGTCATTTTCTGCACGACACATGTACTTAGCATCGTCACTCTCCATGACACCGGACGATTTCGCCTTCACGTTCAGAATTTGTAAGTTACCTCCCCCAATCATGGTCACTCGGCCATCTTTGTTTCTGCGGAGAAAGGTTGAAAAGCCGTTGAAAAAGCTGACCTGATGTAACCCTTTACCAAACAATCCCTGGTTTTCACGACCCTGAGAAAGAAGCCTTCTGAAAACATTGTGGGAAGAAGAAAAAATGCTGATAACCAGCATTTTCTCCTTTTCCCACAATGTTTTCTTCCTTTACAGAACAAGTTTCATTTTTTTGTTTAGTCACATTAATTTTGTCATCTGCAAATGCTTTCAATCTAGACCAGTTTTAAATTCTTTCAGGATTGTGTGGTAGAGGGTTATTTCTTTTCAATACAACAAAATTTAACCCTCTACAAAACATTCCCGACCCTGTAGAAAATATTAAAAACATTGTCCTTTTCCCTCAATGTTTTCTACCCTATCAAAGCAAACTTGCACCATTTGAACCATACTGAAATTGTTGTCTGCAAATGCTTTCAATTTGGATAAGATTAAAATTTTGTCGTCTGGTAAGAGGTTAACACTTTTTCAAATTGACAGCATTAATAGACATCAATTTAAATGTTGCTTAACCCATTACCACACAATCCGTACTTTTGAAGCCCCTGAGAAAGAAGGCTTTGAAAACACTGTGAGAAAAGGAGAAAATGCTGGTAACCAGCATTTTCTCCTTTTCTCACAGTGTTTTCTACCCTTCCCAGAATAAATTTCAATTTTTCAGTCACCTTTATTTTGTTGACTGCAAATGCTTTCAATTTAGACCCGTCTAAAATTTTCTCATGTGGTAAAGATTTAATAATGCTCTCTACCTCAGGGTAGTTAACTCTTTACCAAACAGCAAATTTATAGACGGGTCCAAATTGAAAGCATTTGCAGATGACAAAATAACTTACTGAAAAATCAAAACTTGTTCTGGGAAGGGTAGAAAACAATGTGGGAAAAGGAGAAAATGCTGGTGACCAGCATTTTCTCCTTTACCTACAATGTTTTCGAAAGCATTCTTCTTCAGGGTCATTAAAACTCGGGATTGTGTGGCAAAGGTTTAACTCATTACCAAATGACAATAGTTTAACACCTGTCCAAACTGAAACCATTAACACCTGTCCAAACTGAAACCATTTGCAAACGACAAAATTAAAGTGACTGAAAATTTGAAATTTGTTTTGTGAAGGGTACAAAACATTGTGAGAAAAGGAGAAAATGCTGGTTACCAGCATTTTCTCTTTTTCCAACAACGTTTTCAAAAGGCTTCTTTCTCAGGGTCGTCAAAAGTAGGGATTATGTGGTAAAGGTTTAACTCTTTCCCACACAATCCCAACTTTTAACGACCCTTGATTGGAGGGGTTTTGAAAACATTGTTGGAAAAAGAGAAAATGCTGGTAACCATCATTTTCTCCTTTTCCAACAATGTTTTCTACCCTGTCAAATACAAATTTCATCATTTAAGTCACATTCAATTTGTCGTCTGCAAAACCTTTCAATTTTGGACAAGTCTTAAATTTTGTCGTTTGGTAAAGAGTTAAGGTGTTTTTCCCAAGGGTCATAAAATCATTTGTGTTGTCTAGGATTACGTAATCTGATAAAACATAGAAATAAAAATTCCTATCAAAAAGCTAGAGAGACAAGTTTTGCACATACAGATTTATCGAAGCACCATCTTTTAACCATGTGATATTGGGTGACGACATGTCTGAACCGAGGCCTGACGCACCACAAAACAGCACCACTTTAGATTTCACCAGGCTCACAGTATCCTGCGGTCGCAAGGTGAAGGTCGGCTTCACACCCTGAAAACCATCCTCTATGACTGAAATGAACAATAAAATGTTACGGTTAAATTCACAAAAGAAATCGAAGAAAAATATGAACAATTCTATTTATTTTTACCAAATGACAAAATATAGATTTGTCTATATTAAAAGCAGTTGCAGATGAAATTATAGATGTGATTCGAAACTAGAATTTGTTTGTGGAAGAGTAAAGAATACGATGGAATATGAGCTTCACATAGTTGCACATAATATGCCCAAAGGGGCTTATTAGTAAAATGTGTAAAAATCGAAAATGCTTAAAGAGATCCAAATTCTTAGAGTCACATGCACAACTACACATCATAGAGATTCATTGTGGTAAGTTTGGACTTATTCCAATGAAAACTGTACAAGGAGTTGCACACATATCCAGAGTTGTTAAAGAATTGTTCAGTAATTGATGAACAACTGACTTACCGGCTTTTTTCTGGACCAGTCTCGCCTCCCTGCTTCTTCTCGTTTTCCCATGTACATCCGCCTCGCAATAGTATGACCCGAAATCCCGAAACTCAACCCGGTAGATCTCAAGCACACCCTCTGGGTAGGAGCGATACTTCCCGGACCTGTCCTGCACCAGTGTATCGTCCTTGTACCATGTGATATTCGCATCTGGAACAGCTCCTATCCCACACTGGAACATGGCTGTGTCAGTCAGATACACTTCAAGGTCCTGGGGCTGGGTCTCGAAGTTTCGCTCGATTCCTTATGACAAAACAAACACAAAATTTCTTCATAATATCCTCTTTATTTATCAGATGACAAAATTTTCGACCTGTCTGAATCGAAAGCACTTGCAAATGGCATATTAACCCTTTACCAGTCCCTGGTTTTCATGACCCTAAGGAAGAAGCCCTCTTTAAAGATGACAAAATGAGTGTGACTCGGAAATTGGCAGCTGTTCTTGAAAGGATAGAAAGCATTGTAGGAAAAGGAGAAAATGCTGGTCACCAGCATTTTCTCCTTTTCCCACAATGTTTTCAATAGGTTTCTTTCTCCGATGTGTTAAAAGTCATGATTTTACGGTAAAAGGTTAAAGAAAAATCCATCATACTGGCTCCAAGTGACAAGACTTTAATCTTCGAGAATGAATAGACAACTGTAATTGTATTTTCTATAATTGTTATAGCTACAGTCTCGCCTTGTTTCTCACCAGACTGTCAGACAGATCATTTTGTTTGGATGTCTTTGAGTGAGCCCGAATACAGTACCTTATCGATTGTGTCATGCAAGGTATCTATAACATTTGGGAGACCGACTGACCTATCTGAACAACTGAATGATCCATCAACCAATAACCAAACAACCGAATGATTTGAGGTAGATGAGTGAGTGAGTGAGTGAGTGAGTGAGTGAGTGAGTTGCCCAACTGATTGATTGACTGATTTGTTGGGTGTTGTTTGAAACTTTGATTCATTGCTGTAACAATGTTTATGCTGTTTTCAGTATCTTTGTTACATCACAGTGTCAGCTAACTTGCGTGTTTACCAGCATGAGGCTTGGGCCCCTAAGGACACTCCAGCAAAAAAACAGCAGGACCTACATTGGGGACTGGACACCACTGACAAGGGAATTTTGCCAGAGCATTTCACAAAATAGCAGTGTATATTTAAGATCATACTGCAGGTTCTGTACATCTGATCATCCTCTATACAGATCACAAGAGGCTAGTTGGAGTTTGATTAAATTTGTCTGAATAACCCTTTACCAACAATCCCAGTTTTAACTCTTTACCAAACAACAAAATTTTGGATTAATCCAAATTGAAAGCATTTGCAGACGACAAAATAAATGTGAATCAAAAGTTGAGATTTGATTTGGAAAGGGTAGAAAACATTGTGGGAAAAGGAGAAAATGCTGGTTACCAGCATTTTCTTCTTTTCCTACAATGTTTTCAAAGGCTTTCTTTCTCAGGGTCGTTAAAAGTCGGGATTGTGTGGTAAAGAGTTAATGACCCTGTAAAGGAAAGCTTTGAAAAACATTGTGGGAAAATGAGAAAAAAATGCTGTTTACCATCATTTTCCCCTTTTCCTACAATATTTTCTCCTCTTTCACAGCCAAAATTAATGTCGAAGTTCAAGCCACACTGAAATTGTGCTTTAACCCTTTCCCATACAATCCCTCGTTTTTACGACCTGAGATAGAAGCCTTTTAAAAACATTGAGGGAAAAGGAGAAAATGCTGGTAACCAGCATTTTCTCCTTTTCCCACATTGTTTTCTACCCTTCTGTAAACGAATTTCATTTTTTGAGGTTATGATAATTTTGACGTCTGCAAGATTAGCACTTTCAATTTGGCCCAGAGTAAAATTTTCTCATTTGATAAAGAGTTAATTTGGACTATTACTTTTTCCCTTCAGTTAGAATATGAACACACAAAGCAGTATTATAGCACTGACCTCCCTCACAAAATTGACTTGCAACTCAAAAGCCATTCCCTAGCTAATTAATATTTCCAAGATAGACAAAGTTAATTGTTTTTTTGTGCTCTCTCTGTGATTATATTAGAGTCCCCCAGATCTATCCATCACTCTGTCACAAAAGCTATTCCAGTTTTACATCTCTATAATCTTAACCCTTTACCATGTCCATTCAAAGTTTTCAACAGCCTGAGGGAAGAGAATTTTTGAAAACTTTGTGGAAAAAGGAGAAAATGCTGGTTACCAGCATTTTCTCCTTTTTTCACAAGGTTTTCTCCCCTTCCAAAGACAAAGACTAATTTCTAAGTTGCATTAAGTTTCTTATCTGCAAATGCTTCTGATTCGTAAAAGTCCTATATTCTTTTGTCTTGTAAAGGGTTAACTAATGATTAATGCTTACACTCTTGACAAGCGGAAAAAATATGAGAAAGCTGCTTCAAGTTTCTGATAAAAGGAGTATTAGCACTGTGTATTCACTTCAGACAACTTTTCTAAGCAGATTTAAAAAGCAAATTCTGCTTACTGTGATCACATCACTTCGGGGGGGAATCAAGAACTAATGTTGTCGATTTCGCAGTCATGTCCTCTATAACCTTTTACCAAACAACAAAATTGTAGACTAGTCCAAAATCAAAGCACTAGCAGACGACAAAATTAACGAAACTCAAAAATTGATATCTGTTTCTAGCAAGGTATAAAACATCGTGGGAAGTAGGAAAAAATGCCAGTTACCAAATGTTTTCTTGCATAGAGTCGTTAAAAGTCGGGATTGTGTGTTAAAGTCAACTTTCATTTTAATTTTTCTTTGTACTGTCTTTTACCATTTTACCGATAACAAGATTTTAGATGTAGAAAACATTGTAGGAAAAAGAGAAAATGCTGGTAACCAGCATTTTCTCCTTTTCTCACGATGTTTTCTAAAAGCTTCTTTCTCAGGGTCGTCAAAAGTAGGGATTGTGTGGTAAAGTCCAAACTGAAAGCATTTTGCCAATAACAAAATAAATATTCCTAAAGAGTCGAAAACTGTTACAGAAAAGGCAGAAAACATTGTAGGAAAAGGAGAAAATGAAGGTTACCAGCATTTTCTACTTTTCCTAAAATGTTTTCAAAAGGCTTCTTTCTCAGGGTCGTTAAAGGCCAGGATTGTGTGGACTGAGCTAACGCCATTTTAACAGCTCAAATCATTTCATGTGGTCAGTGCACATGCATATCTGCTTCCTGGCTTCCTCACACCAATACTGACCCAACTTGCTCTCCAAATCACTGGCTGCTTTTCTCACATGCATCCGAGGTGTGAGGCAAAACATCACCACAAAAAAAGTTTGCTTTAACCCTTTACCCCATAAGGGATTCCTATGGTATCTCTAATTGACCCTTAGTAACAGCAAGGATGAAACATTTCTTATGTGTATATGACACCTTTTGATAGCATAGAAAACATTGTGACAAAAGGTGAAATTGCTCGTCACGAACAATTTCACCTTTTGTCACAATGTTTTCAAAAGCCTCCTACAAGCAGTGCGTCAAAATGAGTATGTATGGAGTAAAGGGTTAACCAGGTATTAAGATTGTAACCACTAGGTCATGAGTCAAGTACACTCGCGGCTGAGCTATTCAAGTGGGCCCCCTTCATTTTAACTTCATTCATTGATGTGCGGGCTTATCATTCTTATAGAGAAGTTAACTCTTTACCACACAACAGAACCTGGACCCACCCAAATTGAAAGCATTTGCAGACAACTATTTCAAAGTGCCTCACATGATGCCATTTTTCTTCAACAGGGCAGAAACCATTGTGGCAAAATGAGAAAATGCTGGTTACCACCATTTTCTGCTTTTCCCGCAATGTTTTCAAAGGCTTTCTCAGTCATTTAGAGTTGGGATTGTATGGTAAATAGTTAACTCTCTTTGCCAAATATGTAACAATCAATCTCTTTCACGAGATGAAAACACAATGAACAGAAACTTAGAAAGAGTTAATTCTTTACCAAACGATAAAATTCTAGACTAGTCCAAATTGAAAGCATTTGCATACAACAAAATAAATAATGTGACTCAAAAATTCAAAAGTTTTTTGAAGGGTGGAAAACATTGTGGGAAAAGGAGAAAATGCTGGTTACCAGCATTTTCTCCTTTTCCCACAATGTTTTTGAAAGCCTTCTCTCTAAGGGATAACTCCTTTTTTCCACAATGTTCTCTAAAGGCTTCTTTCTCAGGGTCTCAAATGTATAGATTGTGCAGTTGTAGTTTAATACCATTTTCAACATCAGTAGCACTGTGGTGGCCAGTACACCTATCAAGGCTTTTATGGAGCTTCTTTTAACAACCAGTATTCTTCTAAAGCTACTGGCTGCTTTCCCACATGATCGGAGGTGATATAGGAATGAATCCTCTGCAATGACTATAATCAGCTCTTGGAAGAAATTGCGTAAACTTGGAATTTGTAAAGGGCAGGAAAGCGATCTAAGTTGAAGAGAAGTCCTTTCATCCAGCCTGGTTCCAGTTCATTACGTGGAACAGTACAAAATATTCCACGCTATATGCTAGGCCTATCTGATTTCCTTCTAGTTATTAATTACCAGTAATAAAACTGCTTTCTCCTTCAGTTCCTTAATGAGGCCCTTTACCATTAGGTCATTACCCCATTAAATACCCCATAATCCCTACTTTTGATGACCCTGAGAAAGACGCCTTTAGAAAACATTGTGGGAAAAGGAGAAAATGCTGCAAACCAAGTTACCAGCATTTTCTCCTTTTCCCACAATGTTTTCTACCTTTCCGAAAACAAATTTCAAATTTTCAGTCACTTTTATTTTGTCATCTGCAAATGCTTTCAATTTGGACAAGTCTAGAAATTTGTGGTTTGTTAAAGAGGTAATTACCAGTAATAAAACTGCTTTCTCCTTCAGTTCCTTAACTCTTTACCAAACGACAAAATTTCAGCCTGGTCCAAATTGAAAGCACTTGCAGACGACAAAGTAAATGTAACACAAAAATTGAAATTTGTTACCAGCAGGGTAGAAAACATTGTGGGACAAAGAGAAAATGCTGGTTACCAGCATTTTCTCCTTTTCCCACAACGTTTTTAAAAGGCTTCTATATCAGGGTCATAAAAACCAGGGATTGTTTGGGAAAGGGTTAATAAGGGCCTTTGCCATTAGGTCATTAACTTTTTCCCATAATGTCCCTAGTTGTGATAACCCTGGGGTTTGAGGCTCTTGAAAACCAGCATTAACTTTGTTCCTTTTCCACAAATGTTTTCTACCCTTTCATAACCTGCAACACTTGAGCCAAGTTTAATTTGTAGTCTGAAAATGCTTTAACCCATTACCACACAATCCTTACTTTTGACACCCCTGAGAAAAAAGCCTTTAGAAAACATCATGGGAAAAGGAGAAAATGCTGATAAACAGCATTTTCTCCTTTTCCCACAATGTTTTCTACCCTTCCCAAAACAAATTTCAAATTTTCAGTCACTTTTATTTTGTTTCCTGCAATTCCTTTCGATTTTGACAAACCTAAAATTTTGTCGTTCGGTAATGGGTTAAATTCAGACATGTCCAAAATTTGTTGTTTATTACAGTTTACTTTTTACCAGACCATGGAATTTTAGACCTCTCTTAGGTCACGATTGAAAGAACCAGCGGATAACAAATTCACTTTCACTTATGATGATGATATATGAAAAGATAAAGTCATTACCAAACAATGATTTTTAAGGCTTGTCCAAATCAAAAGCATCAAAATTTTGCAGCAAAATAAAAGTGATTGAAAATTTGAAATTTGTTTTGTGAAGATTACAAAAACATTGTGGGAAAATGAGGAAATGCTGGTTACTTTCAATTTTAACATGGCTAAAATTTTGTTATCTGGTATAGGTTTCAGACACAGATCTTCTTTAATTTAGCCCAAAGGATGTGATTTTCCCATTGGAAGATTCTTCAAATTTGTAGCCTGCAAATAGTTTCAAAATTGAAACACTTTAGAAGTCTGTTATATGGTATAGAGTTAATTGTTCATACATAAGTTTTATTTTTTGCCTCTTAAAATAATCAAAGCAAACATCAAACAGGATAAAAATATCACCAAACAACATTAAACTCTTTACCAAATTATCCGTACTTTTATAAAACACCCCCCTCACCCCCGACTCGAAATGAACTCAGCCTAATGAAATCATTGTGGAAAGATGATGGCTCCTTTCCTCCCAGTGTTTTCTACCCCATAATAGGATCTGACAAGAGTGGGCTTTTGAGATAAAATTTTATTAAACTAGTCTAGGGAAATATTAAGCGTGCCTTTGGCAAGCTTCATAACAATTTTCCTGGAGTTTAATAAAATTTTATCTCAAACGTCCACAAATGCCAGATTCTTTTTATCACATAACTAAATTTCACAAAATATAGATTAAATGATGTAAAAACATTCATAAATGTACCCGCGATAATATCCATAACACCCGTTTACTTCTATGTAATACGTACAAAAATGAGGTGAAAAATGACGTCACACAAATGTGATATAAAACGTGTATAAGATAGGAAAATTTGTAATGGGTATATTACACTGACAACAAGGGAAGTTATGTGATAAATACCCAATCTTATGCACAACCATGGATTTATTATCTACAAAATGTTTTCAATTTGGACTAGTCTAAAACATTTAGTCACTTGGAAAAAAGAAGAAGTTAATAATCTGAGATTGCAACCTTGCTGTAACCCCTTATCAAAGAATCACGACTTTTTTAACTCTTTACAACACAATCGAGACTTTTAACACCCCTGGAAAAGAAGCCTTAAGAAAACATTGTGGGAAAAGGAGAAAATGCTGGTAACCAGCATTTTCTCATTTTTCAACAATGTTTTCTACAATATCAAAAGATTGCACCATTTGAGCTTCATTAAAATGCAAATGCTTTCAATTTTGACCAGTCTATAATTTTATGGTCTGATAAAGAGTTAAGAGTCAATTTAGAGTTAATTTAGCGGTGAGAGTTGAAACCCGGATCTGTATTCACCAACAAGTTTTAAGAACATTCTTAGTCTTATTCTTCAGAATTTTGTCAATGGGAAAGTAACAGAACTTCTGACTGGCTAAACCAAATGGTTTAGCCAATCAGAAGTTCTATTACTTTCACAGCCAGGAGATCTTGATGAATAAGACAAAGAACATTCTTAAGAATGGTTGATAAATATAGACCCTGTGTTTGCATTACAATTATAATTATTAACTTAGCAATCATCTGAGATGATGGCTTCATCTACAAATAGAAGGTTTGTTCTTCAGAACATAGATAGAAGGTCTTATTCTTCAGAATTTTGTCAATGGGAAAGTAACAGAACTTCTGACTGGCTAAACCAAATGGTTTAGCCAATCAGAAGTTCTATTACTTTCACAGCCAGGAGATCTTGATGAATAAGACAAAGAACATTCTTAAGAATGGTTGATAAATATAGACCCTGTGTTTGCATTACAATTATAATTATTAACTTAGCAATCATCTGAGATGATGGCTTCATCTACAAATAGAAGGTTTGTTCTTCAGAACATAGATAGAAGGTCTTATTCTTCAGAATTTTGTCAATGGGAAAGTAACAGAACTTCTGACTGGCTAAACCAAATGGTTTAGCCAATCAGAAGTTCTATTACTTTCACAGCCAGGAGATCTTGATGAATAAGACAAAGAACATTCTTAAGAATGGTTGATAAATATAGACCCTGTGTTTGCATTACAATTATAATTATTAACTTAGCAATCATCTGAGATGATGGCTTCATCTACAAATAGAAGGTTTGTGAAAAAAAGTCATATTGCCTTTTACCAAAGTACCAATCTCCCACTCATTCCTGTCCATAGATAAATTTTCAGTATATTTATAAATTATATTTTATGAGCGGCATTGGGTTTGAGTAAGAGATCTTTGCCCAGTCACCATAGCAACCGAAATTACAGTTATACTCAGGAAACACATTTTCTTCCTTTGAATATCAATATTAATATGCAAATAGATTCTTTATCTTATTACAGCATCAAAATGCATGAAAAGTTTGCTTATTCATAGTTTCCTAAGTCTCTACTAAACAACAAGGTTTCAGACTGGTCCAAGTTGAAAACATGTACAGCTCTAAGACAAACTAAGACAATATTGCTCAGAGTGTAAGGAATGTCTTTGAAATAACAGAGGACATTGTCAGAATGGGAGAAATCCTGGTTACCAGCATTTTCTCCTTTTCCCACCGAGTTTTCTAAAGGCTTCTACCATGGAGGTCATTAAAACTCCGGATTGTGTGGTAAAACAGTTCAAGTCTATGCGTGGTAAATGGTTTAACCCTTTACCCTATAAGGCATTTCTATGGTATCTATAATTGACCCTAAATAACAGCAAGGATGAAGCCGTTTCTTATGTGTTTATGACACCTTTTGATAGCATTGAAAACATTGTGGCGAAAGGTGAAATTGCTCGTGACGAGCAATTTAACCTTTTGCCACAATGTTTTCCAAAGGCTCCTACAAGCAGTGCGTAGAAATTAGTATCTACGGAGTAAAGGGTTAAAAGGCACTGCAGCCTAGGACAAAGTGGGCAAGTGAAATTGTGCATTATGACAAAATTTGACCCCTAAGGCTGTTAAGCACAACACCCTAACCTTTGGTCACTGTGTAGATTAAGATTAGACTGCACAGAGCATGCAGCCTGATCTTTGATCTACACTATCCAATAAGGAGAAATCTTTCCTCCAAAAATACTTTTGAAACAGCAAAATTTGGGTTTTGACAATTGACTTCTAAATCTCATTTCTTTTACTCTTTACCAAACAACAAAATTTCATAGACTGATTCAAATTGAAAGCACTTGCAGATGACAAACAAAACATAACTCAAAAAGTGAAAATCTGTTTCTAGCAGGGTAGAAAACATTGTGGGAAAAGGAGAAAATGCTGGTTACCAGCATTTTCTCATTTTCCCACAATCTTTTCCAAAGGCATCTATCTCAGGGTCGTAAAAACCAGGGATTGTTTGGTAAAGGGTTAAATGGCAGGACAGGAATAGTTCCAATGAAATCCTCTCCCAACAATAAATATAAATGTTGTCAATAATGGGATTGTTTTGTGAAGGGTGAAATGATGAGGTACTACATTTTTGAAGGGGTAGAAAATAATGTGAAAAGAAGAGAAAAGGCTGGTAATACTGCCTTCAACCCTGGGACAAGCAAATCCCATGACCTGAATGTTATCTCATCTGTAGTCTGCAAATGCTCTGGAAATGGACAAGTTTAAGTTGTGCCATTAGAAAAAGAAAAGTTAGAAAAAACACTAGAAAAAAAAATTCAAAAATTCAAGAGAGTAGAATTTACCTGCAACCTTGACGACGGCCTTCTTGCTTAGAATGGTGTTGCCCTCCACACTTGTGATACACTGGTACGATCCTGCGTCCGACGATGACTTTTTGTCGGTGATGTCAGAGATGAGAAGAGAACCGTTTGATGCAATGTTGAATCTGAAATGATGAGGATTTAACTCTTTTAACTCATTACCAAACGACAATATTTTAGACTGGCCCAAATTGAAAGCATCTGCAGACAACAAAATAAAAGTTAATAAAAATTTGAAATTTGTTTTGTGAAGGGTAGAAAACATGGTGGGAAAGGAGAAAATGCTAGTTTCCAACATTTTCTCCTTTTCCCAAAGTGTTTTCTATAGGCTTCTTTCTTGGGGTCATCAAAAGTAGGGATTATGTGGTAATGGGTTAACCCATTACCACAAAATCCCTACTAGAAGCCTTTTGAAAACACTGTGGGAAAAGGAGAAAATGCTGGTAACCAGCATTTTCTCCTTTTCCCACAGTGTTTTCTACCCTTCCCAAAACAAATTTCAAATTTTCAGTCACCTTTATTTTGTCGTCTGCAAATGCTTTCAATTTGGACCAGTCTAAAATTTTCTCGTGTGGTAAAGAGTTAAGTCTTTTAACAATGACCAACATATTAATTTATTCTATCTTTTTACCAAGAGAACCTAGTTTTCAACAACTCTGGGAAAGGAATCTTAACCCTTTAATTCACAATCCCAATTTTTCACGACCCTGACAGAGAAATTTTCTGAAAACACGGTGGGAAAAGAAGAAAATGCTAGTAACCAGCATTTTCTTCTTTTCCAACAATGTTTTCTACCCTACCAATGACAGCAATCATCAATTTAACAATACATAATTTAGGGTTTGCAAATGATTTCAATTTTGTTCAGTCTAAAATTTTGCTATTTCGTAAAGTGTTCAAAAAACATTGTGGTAATCAGCATTTTCTCCTTTTCCCATAATGTTCTCTGACCTTTTACAACAAATTCAAACATTACAACCATATTTAATTTCTTGCCTGCACAAGGGCAAATACTATCAATTTCAGCAAGTCAAACATTTTGTCATATGGTAAAGATTTATACTTTGATTATCAGTGAACATTTAATTTTCAGTGAAAATTTTAATAGAAAAAAACGAAGAGGCATAACTGAGTAAATCAAAGTGCTGTCAGCACTGTAATCGGTCGACACTGAATAATCTCTAACCTAGCCATTCGACCCCTCGTCTGCCCACCGTGTGTACAACCTTATCCGATTAGGTACCGCCACATGTGAAATACGCTGTTTTATATTATAAAAGTGGAACAATGATTTTGTTCTTTTGTCATTATCAGTGCCATTTCTGAACACCATTCGTTGTATGTTTTGTTGAAGGATTACATGTCACAAGGACTTTGTGCCACATTTTATTTGCGTCTTTAGTTCATGCAGAGTGTACTGCACAGCTCTTTTATTACAGAAGGGTATGGGTAGAGCTGTATTTTATTTCCATAAGTTAGTGTTGAAATCGGTGATCAAGGCGGACTAGAATAAAAGACAATATCAAATATGAAACACGGGGAGATATGTAACACCTGCGACAGGTCAATGAACATCTACTCTTGTGGCTGTAAACAGTCACTGAAGATCAGGTTTTTGAGAGAAAAGCAGCCAAACTTACAGTAATACTGTAATAGTATAAAAAGACACGGTTTTATTCTGCTCCCTTTTTATCCGTTACAGGTGGTCCTTCAGATTTTGGGACAAAAATTTTACAAAAATACAAAAAAAAAAAATCTTTACACTCCCAAAGCCGTATAATTTTCTTTCATTAAACCCCAGTAGTCGAAAACCATCCGACAACAAGAGAAATAAGAGATTTACCACAGCCCAGGTCGACACCGACGGGACACACTGTCTATTTTTACAATTTGCTCATTTACATACTAGAGATACATAGACGAAGCTTCAAACATAGCGTCCGAAAAAGACACTATGGAAAATATATACATGTTTCTTATGGAATTTATGCGTCATTAGTCACATGCCAGTCACTTATTTATGATCAACATTCCCACAAACCTTTTTTTTTATTTTTTGGTGCGAAATCTCAAAATAGCCTAATGGGTAACACAGCCTTTTAAGGGAATACCACCCCCGATTTTTTTGTAATATTATGATTCTTAATTATTGATAATTTGTATTGTTTTTTCATATAAATTTCAGTGATATATATATATTATTTAATTTTGTGTGATGTGAAAAACCTATATACCCACCTTTAAGGAACAGAACGAATTCATGCAATAAGATTTCACAATTTGTATTCATCTGCTAATAGATAAAAAGAGGGATTCATCTGCTAACAGATAAAAAGAGGAATTACCTTTTCCTGATACGGCATCTTGGACTCATCCAATTTGGGAGAATTTAGGGGAAAATTTACAGATCTGCTTAATAAAAGTATAATTTTGAAAAAGAATAGAAAATGTTACGAGAAAGGAAGAAATTGTTCGTTGAGTGTAATTTCTTCTCAGATTCTTACAATATTTTCTTAAGTGATTGACTGATGACTCATTTCTATGAGGAATGGGAATAACCACTATAAAACAGTATTTCGCATAAAACATTCAGATTCTTCAAGAAACTTGAGAACATCCCTTACTGGTGTCTTTCTTTATTGGGCTTTTTTAAAATGGTGACACATAAACAAGCCTTGAAAGTCACTGTCTTAGTATCATCATTAGGTAGCAGAGGCCTGTTACATAGCTTCAAATCTTTTGGAATACTTTTGAAGGTTTTTTTTTCATACGATATTGTTTCTTTTCTTTGTGAGTCACATTCTGAAATTTTGATCTTGAGGTTTTTCCGTTATGGATTTCCAAATTGTGATTTATTATATCACCAAAGCTTGTGGTTGACAGTTTGCTGTAAAGGTATCTGAAATACTCCATTTTATAGATGAAAATGAACAGATTTATACCATCAGGCATCAGATTTGTTATCCCAAGAACCGTACAGAATATTTGAAAAAACTCCCAAGACATCGTACAGATAGATTTCGTAAACTCGCAAGTAAGGGTATGAATCACCAGCAAGAAACGTACAGTTGACGTACATTACATAGAGACATTAATTCTTATTTTTTATGTTCAAAATCGAACTTTAAAATGCCCAATGCCGCAAATATCTTTTCTAATTAATTAATTGCACGCACCTGTTCAAACAGCCAGCCTTAACATGATAAAAGCTGATTTAAGATCGGGTCTACTGCAAATGACGCTAGCCTGCGGTGAGTATTGAGAATTTCAATGTTGTAAAGCTAAGAATGATCATGTAGCAGTTTATGTATTAACAATACAGGTGTGGCATAAACTATACATAAAGATTCACATAGTTTACATTCAGCAGTATGAAAGATGCAACAATTTCACGTGATTTTTCCATTTTTGCATAGAAGCGCTCCTCATGAATTGTTGTGTGAAAACCCTGTTCTGATTTGCATAGCAAATGACTGATATCCTTGCGCATGTTTATTCAATATAGCATTTTTTTTTCTAAAGTTAATTGAACCAAGATGTCAGGCTGTTGCCTTGAGAATAACACAATTAAATGATAAACAGATCTTTACCGCTATTTATTGAACTGCAGATGATTTGAGGTCCGGATTATGTTTTAGACTTTTTACACACTCAGTTCCCGCGCTCACCTGGACGAAAAAGTAGTTTTTGTAATAAGGTCACGACCGAACTGCGAGGCGTTAAAAAGTCGTAAGTGAGGGTTGTGACTGGTAGCAGTTACATTTGTTTGCGTTCAATTCACGGCTTTCCAAAATTTGCCATCTCTCTAATCGCTCGGCTTTGAAGCCGACCGATTAAAAATAGTTTGATTGTTATCCGCCTTTGGGTTTCCCTTTCGATATTTAACATTTTTTGAGTATGAAGTAAATATCTTAAAAAAAAAAAATACTAAAAAAATGAGTTTTTATTTGAGGACAATGCAGCTGACTTGACACATATACGGAAAGCACCTGGGCTATGATACTAACTTGATGTTTTGTTTGGAAAAAGTAAAGCTAATATGGGGCTGAGTTGACCTTTTACTAAACAATCCCAGATTTTCACAGTCCTTGGAGAGATGGCTTTTGGTAACTAGCATTTTCTCCTTTTGCCACAATGTTTCCTATTCTACGGAGGACAAATTCCAGAAATTTAGCCATCTTTAAGTTGTTGTCTGCAAATACTTTCAATTTGGACCAGTCTAAATATTTGTTGTCTGGTAAAGAGTTAACCCATTACCACACAATCCCTACTTTTGACGCTCCTGAGAAAGAAGCCTTTTGAAAACACTGTGGGAAAAGGAGAAAATGCTGGTAACCAGCATTTTCTCCTTTTCCCACAGTGTTTTCTATCCTTCTCCGAACAAATTTCAATTTTTCAGTCACCTTTATTTTGTCGTCTGCAAATGCTTTCAATTTGGACCAGTCTAAAATATTGTCGTTTGGTAATGGGTTAATAGTTCCATTCTGTGGCTTTAGAGTTTCTAGGAAATAATAACAGTCATTGAGAAAACAATCATTCCAGTCCCTCAATGTGGGAGAGCTGCAAGTGAATTCGGAACTTTACTGCCAAATGTACTGGTTGAACAAAGCTCCAGGAAAACATGGATAGGTGCACAAGCCCCTTGCAATATTTATGAAGTAATGCTGAAAACATGTGTCAACCTTTTACCACACTATCCCAGAGTATGATGACTGTAAGGAAGAAGTCTTTTGACAACATTGTGGGAAAAGGGGAAAACCAGTATTTTCTCTTCTTCTCCACGGTGTTTTCTATCCTAACCTTCCTACCAAAGCAAATTTCATTTTAGAATCATTTATTTTGTCGTCTGAAAATAGTTTCAAATTGGACTGGCCCAAAATATTTGTTGTTCTGTAAAGAGTGAAACGTCATCATACCAACAAACTAAGATGGAACTGTGGTTTACATGGGAAAGCATTAAGTCTTTACCAAACAACAAAATTTTAGACTGGTCCTAATTCAAAGGATTTGCAGACAAACAAAATACAAAATATAAGTGACTTAAAATTTGAAGGGGGGGGGGGGGGCCGCAAAAAATTGCGGGAAAAGGAGAAGATGCTGGTTTCCAGCATTTTCTCCTTTGCCCTGACAATATTTTCAGAAGGCTTCTATCTCAGGGTCATTAAAAGTCGGGATTATGGGGTAAAGTGTTAACCCTTTATTACAATGACGACTTTTGACAACCTTTGGAAAGAAACGTTTTAAAAACATTGTGGGAAAAGGAGGAAATGCTGGTAACCAGCATTTTCTCCTTTTCCTACAATGTTTTCTATGCTATTGCACCGTTTCAGCGACACTGAAATTGTCGTCTGCAAATGCTTTCAATTAGGAAGGGGCTAAAATTTTGTTGTCTTGTAAAGGGTTAAAGCATAAATCTTCTTGTGGTTTGAAAACTGTAATTTGTGCACAGACTCTCTGTCTATTATTATCATTCTTAGAAATCAGCAGTTTTTGTACACCCTTTATGGCACAATCCCAAGTTTTAACATGCCAGACAGAAAGCTTTTTGAAAACACTGTGGAAAAAGGACACTAAACGCTCGCTCCTCTTTCCACAATATTTACTCCCATTTCAAAGACAAAAGTCAGTGGTTGAAATACACTGAAGCTGTTGCCTGCAAACACATCTAGTTTATGCCTATAAGGTCACAAATAAAACCGGCGCCAGACAATTTCTTCCAACTTCGCCAATTCAAATATTTGAGATTGTCCCGGCGCCGTACGATTTTAAGACATTTCGCTCAAGCAGTCACAAATCAAACAGGCATAAGATGGCAGTTTCTTTAGAAATGCTATGCATGCACTTTATAGTTCAGAAAGACACCAGGCGGCGACCAGACAGTCATAGGGCGGTGACCAGACGGCGACTGGACGAACATCTTTCCGACTTCATGCCACCGTCCCGCTAGGTGCAGAGGCGTGTCATAGTGTCCGAGATGACAAGCCTCTGTAGCCACATTTTAACCCACACAGTCCTCAGTCGCCCCGCACGCTCCTGACCGTAAACAGCAGCAGCTGCTATTGCATTTCTCTGCCTTTGGCGACCAGCTTGCAATCTCTCTTTATGAAGGAGAAGATTCAATAGATTTTGTGGCGGTATAAGTACCATTTTCACTTCAGAACTGATCAATTATCACAAGGTAAGATATCAATTTATACTTTTATAATATAGTGATCATGTCGCCCAAGTATATGTTTGCCGTCGGGAGAGAACTAACAAAATCAATGCTGCACGTCAATCCGACGGTCATTGGATGGTGCCTCAACAAATATTTATAATCGTCCGAGCTACGTCTGGCACCTGGACAGAGGCAGTGCGGTCGTCGGATGGATGCAGTGCGGTCGCCGGACGGATGCAATGCAGTCGCAGGACAATTAATTTTTGGAGATAAACATTTTCATAAAAATCGGCCAAGCACCGCCCGATTTCTAAAGGCATCGTCAGGTCACCGGACATAGCCCGGACGATGAGTTAACGGGCTCTCCAATGGCCTATAAATCGTCCATTCACCATCCAATTATAACTTCTTCCTAAACTTCGAACAGGCGCCAGAATTGGCATCTCAAAATTGAACTACCAATTTGAATGTTTAAATTTAACTGCCACCGGACGGTCGCTGCGCGGTCCCCGGACAATTGTGTCAAAATCTCCTGAAAAACTCGCTGTCCCCAGGCAGTTTATTATTAAAGTGACTGGGGCAGAAGATAAAATTATCTAAAATTATGTAGTTATGGGTTAAAAATCAATTTCAACCCTTCTACAACTATTTTCTGTAGGGATAAATTTTGAATTTTTTCCAATGAAAAAGCATTTGTCAATGAAATAGAAATATGAAATATATGAGTCATGAAAGCTATTTAACTCTTTACCACACAATCCCGACTTTTAACGACCTTGAGAAAGAAGCATTTTGAAAACACTGTGGGAACAGGAGAAAATGCTGGTAACCAGCATTTTCTCCTTTACCCAAAGTGTTTTCTACCCTTCCCAAACCAAATTTCAATTTTTCAGTTACCTTTATTTTGTCATCTGCAAATGCTTTCATTTTGGACCAGTCTAACATTTTCTCATGTGGTAAAGAGTTAACCCTTTACTCCATAGATACTAATTTTTACATATTGCTTATAGGAGTCTTTGGAAAACATTGTGACAAAAGGTGAAATTGCTCATCATGAGCAATTTCACCTTCTGTCACATATTTTTTAGGCTTTAGAAAGGTGTCATATACACATTAGAAACAGCTTCATCCTTGCTGTTATTTAGGGTCAATTAGAGATACCATAGAAATGCCTTATGGGGTAAAGGGTTAATAGGATTCAACACTAACAGAGCTCCAGATAAGCTGGAGTGATAGTATTCTAAATCCATTATTTTTCTTCCAAACCCTGTTGTGGGTACTCATTAGAATTGTCTCGACGAGACGATTGTAACAAGTACCCACAATGTAGGGTTTTGCTAAGAATAATTCACATATTCAACTTTGAAATCAAAATCACTCCCTCTATCTGAGCTATGCACTAAGACAATACTTGATGCACCCTATTGAAATGATTCAGTCATATTTCATCTGCTTTTATTAGCAAAGTGACTGCTGTTTACATTAAACCTAATTAGATTATGCCATAAAGAAGAATTAGACCCTTACCATCAAATCCCCAGTTTTATCCTCCCAGAAAAGGAAAGCTTTTGGAAACATAATGGACAAAGGAGAAAATGCTCAGGTCACCAGCATTTTCCCCTTTACCCAAAATGTTTTCTAACCTTTCGCAAACAGATTCCACAGTTTTTGCAGCATTTACATTTATTATGTTGTCTGCAAACACTTTTCAAGTCTTGTCTAAAGTTTTGTTAGTAGAAAAGAGGTATGCCACATTAATTTTAACCCATTATCTCACAGTCCCTACTATTGACAACCCTGAGAAAGAAGCCTTTAGAAAACATTGTGGGAAAAGGAGAAAATGCTGGTATCCAGCATTTTCTCCATTTCCCACAATGTTTTCTACCCTTAACAAACCATATTCCAAATTTTCAATCACTTTAATTTTGTCGTCTGCAGATGGTTTCAATTTGGACAAACCTAAAATAATGTTGTTTGGTAATGAGTTAAGATCTTCTGCAAAACGCTTTCAAATAGGACAAGACTGAAATTTGGTGTTAGGTAAATGATTAACCCATTACCACACAATCTCTACTTTCGACAATCCTGAGAAAGAAGCCTTTAGAAAACATTGTAGGAAAAGGAGAAAATGCTGGTAACCAGCATTTTTCTCCTTATCCCAAAATGTTTTCTACCCTTCACAAAACAAACCTCAAATTTACAGTCACTGTTATTTTGTCGTCTGCAAATGCTTTCGATTTGGACAAACCTAAAATAGTGTCGTTTGGTGATGAGTTAAATCTTTACTAAACAACAGTTTTAGACTTGTCCAAATTGAAAGCATTTACAGATGACAAACATTACTTAAAAACTGAAACTTATTTTTAGAAGAGTAGAGGACATTGTGGGAAAAGGAGAAAATGCTGGTTACCAGCATCTTCTCCTTTTCCCCCAATGTTTTCAGATGGATCTTTCCTCTGAATCGTAAAAACAAGGGATTGTTTCGTAAAGGGTTAAAGGTCCATATCATGGGCGACACCAGAAGATTTTGGGGACATTGTAGATCAAAATGAGACTACAAAGAATGTGCAGTCTTATCTTTGATCTATACTGTCCAATGGTTTGTTCTAGATTATGGGTCAAAATGTCATTTGATCTCGCAGCCAAATGGTTTTTACGGCCATTGAGAAAATACAGTCGATTTGTTCAATAGTAAGAGTTAACCCTAATCATAGTATATAAGTGAAAAAAAAAAACACTTTTAACCCTTTACCCCATAAGGCATTTTTATTGTATCTCTAATTGACCTTAATTAACCCATTACCACACAATCCCTACTTTTGACGCCCCTGAGAAAGAAGCCTTTTGAAAACACAGTGAGAAAATGAGAAAATGCTGGTAATCAATTTTTCAGTCACTTTTATTTTGTCTGCAAATGCTTTCAATTTGGACCGGTCTTAACTTTTCTCGTGTGGTAAAGAGTTAAAAGCAAGGATGATTATCTGTATATGACACCTTTGACAGCATAGAAAACATTGTGGCAAAAGGTGAAATTGCTCGTCACGAGTAATTTCACCTTTTGCAACAATGTTTTCCAAAGGCTCCTACGAGCAATGCGTAGAAATGAGTGTTTTCCATAGGCTCCTACAAGCAATGCGTAGAAATGAGTATCTTTGGAGTAAAGGGTTAACCCTTTCCCAATCAATCCCTGGTTTTCACGACCCTGAGATAGATACCTTTTGAAAAAATTGAGCGAAATGCTGTTAGCCAGCATTTTCTCTTTTTCCCACAATGTTTTCTACCCTTCACAAAACAAATTTCAAATTTTCAATCACTTTAATTTTGTCGTCTGCAATGCTTTCAGTTTGGACCAGTCTAAAATTTGGTCATGTCGTAAAGAGTAAAGCCGATATTACACACCAAAGGTATTGTTTTGACAGAAAATTTTCCATATCAGACAATGTAGACCCAAGATCAGTCGACTGCACATTTTGTGCATACTTTCTTGGAAGTTGATAAATTGCATGTTTTCAATCTTGGAACTTCATGTCAAGTTTCTATCAACAGTGGTAAAGTACATAATCTTTTGAGAAAAGTTGTTGATCGAAAGATGCACCCAAGTAGCCCTCTTTCTGCATCATTGAAGTCTGTTTGAAGTGTTATTGTTGGTAAATTGTATAAAATAACTGCTGTACGCATTTCCCTTTGACTAAAGAGTGCAGCTAAAGGTCACTCTCTTTTATGTTTCCTGTAACACATGCACAGTTTTATCTGTTTACTACACAATTCAGAGTTTTAAAAAACCTGTGGAAGAAAGCTTTGGAAAATATTGTTGGTAAATGGATAAAATGTTGGTTACCAGCAGTTTATTCTTTCTTCACATTGTTTCTACCCAATCAACAATAAATCCTGTCATCTACTTTGCACCATTTTCCTCTGAAGAGCTTAACAGTGAGATCTAGACTGGTGTCAGTCCGCTAAACAGAGCCTTTTCATTAAAGAAAATCATGAAGTAAAACTGCAAAATGAAAACTCTGTGTTCTCAATGTCCTGAATGTCTGATTTAACCTGTATTTCAGAAGAAGGGCAAGTAACAACATATGTTTCTGTAACTTTGCTGTAGTTGTGTACCTTGTTTATTAGAATGACTTAATTGCAGGGCCTGAATGCAAGGCTAAGTTTGATCATATTATATAAAATCCGATAGACTAGTAATGCTCAGAAGCCTACAGGGCCTCAAAACTGAAAGGTTGCAGGTTCAATTCTCTGGTCACGTATGGTATTTTCAAAGAGTTAACCCTTTACAACACATCCTGGCTTTTAATGACCCTGAGAAAGAAGCTTTTTGGTTACCAGTATTTTCTCCTTTTCCCATAATGTTTTCTAGAGAAAAAGACTTCTTTCATGGTCCTCAAAAGTACTATAGTGACCATGTGGTAATGGGTTAATACACCAAGTTACCAGCATTTTCTCCTTTTCCCACAATGTTTTCTAAAACAAAAGACTTCTTTCTCTAGGTCGTCAAAAGTAGGGAATGTGTGGTAATGGGTTAAAACACCATTATCTCTTTACCAAACGACAAAATTTCAGACTGGTGCAAATTAAAAGCATTTGCAGACGACAAAATGAATGTGACTAAACAATTGAATTTGGTTTTAGGAAAGGAAGAAAAAATTGTGGGAAAAGGAGAAAATGCTGGTTACCAGCATTTTCTCCTTTTCCCACAATGTTTTGAAAAGGCTTTCGTTCACAGGGGTGTTAAAAGTCTGGAATGTGTGGTAAAGGCTTTTAAAAGCGACTGCTGAAGGCTGAATAGAAAGTCATACCTATCATTTCTGTTTGGGTCAAGCAGAATCCCATCTTTCATCCAATAGACCAGTGGTTTGGAGTTTTTTGAAAACTGCACCACACAGTCAAGTCGCAGGTCTGATCCTTTGTGAGCGATAACATCCGAGGGTTCCAAAGAGAAGTAATATTTAGTGAAGTCCGCATCAACAGCGCCTGAAATTATAGAGAAAACAAACAAGTGATACTTAGGAACAGTACGGTGTAACTATTTACCAAACAACAAAATTTTGGACTAGCCAAAACTGAAAGTATTTGCAGACAACAAATTAAATGCAGTGTTTCATTTACCTGTGCGTCCCGCGTCAGGGACGCGAAGAAATTACCGTGGACGCAAAACTTTGAGATATGTGCGTTTTCGAGACGCACTGATTTTGATATCAATGCCTTTTGCAAAGTTTCGTTTGATCCCGATCAATTAAAGTGTTTACATTTTCTATCAAAACACCGGTAATTTTTCTACTCTAGACTGGTACCTTCATTTTCCTGTCTATTTTCAGCCTAAGTAATCTAGTCTACGGAATGGTTTCCGGTTTTCTTTTTATTCGGGTACACGGAAGATCAACATCCAGGATGGACGTTATAGATCCTCTCCAAGGCATAGCGTACTCTTTCTTTCTTAATTGCAGAAAATTGTAATCAAAATGATTGAACAACTATCATTTCATGTCCTCATCGGTAAATAATTACTTTTTGAATCTTTTTTATTCACGGGCGATTTCGATATTCTCAAACGATTTCCATTTCGTCGAAAAATCCAATGCGTATATCTTAACGATGTAAAGCGTAAGCAATGCCACCAAAAAGATGGCAAAATCCGATCACAGACAACAAACTTTAACTAGTTTGTTTACGAAATCACAAGAGTCTGACCCGCCGACTCAAAGTGACTTAGATCTACATATCAATAAAAAAGTTGAGAATAATGAGAAATCATCGGCTGGTTAAAGTGGCGTGGATTAGGCCCCGGCCGATTTGAAACCGAGAGAATTCAAGTCACACTGGCTTAAACTTTTCAGTTGGCTAACTTACGAAAGTGAAGAGAATTCATGACTGAGAATTCATAAATCAGACCATACAGATTTTTTAACAATTTGAACATTTTTTTTTTAAATAGGGTTTAAAAGGTTGGACTCGTAAAGTTGGTTTCAGACTCATAGTTTTTCATCCCAGCGAGTCCCCGGACTCAATTATAGCAAATTGTAAAACTAGAAGGCCCTGAAGGGCCTGAATATGCTTTACTGGCAGAGAGTTTGCTTTTAAATAAAGCATACATAGGAATTCATTACGCAAAAAGACAAAAAAGTTGACATTTTCAACTCAAAATGGCTACTTTTCCATTACTGTTTGTTGAATTTTTTCAAACTCAAAAGGGTTAAAAAGCTATTGATGGGATAAACAAGCTGAAAAATTCATAAAAATCTGATCACAAATAAATACTTTATCATGTAAACAGGTAATAAAATTGTTCAATTTGAAATGGCTACTTTTCCCATACTGTTTGTCGGATTTTTTTCAAAATCGATAGGCTTAAAGCTATT
Organism: Tridacna crocea; assembly: GCA_943736015.1. Classification (NCBI taxonomy): domain Eukaryota; kingdom Metazoa; phylum Mollusca; class Bivalvia; order Cardiida; family Cardiidae; genus Tridacna; species Tridacna crocea. The sequence goes on along the minus strand of OX031057.1, from coordinate 12,114,152 downwards.
GATGAGATAAACAAACTGTATAAGTTTCACAGAAATCTGACCAAAAATGAAGACTTTATCGCGTAAACAAGAAATTAAAGTTTTCAACTTGAAATGGCTACTTTTCCCATACTGTTTGTTGGATTTTTTTCAAATCAATAGGGTTGAAGCTATTGATAAGATAAACAAACTCTGCAAGTTTCATGGAAATCTGACCAAAAATACAGACTTATTTGCGTAAACAAGAAATGGAAATTTTAAACTTGAAATGGCTACTTTTCCCATACTGTTTGTCGGATTTTTTTCAAAATCAATAGGGTTAAAGCTATCGATAAGATAAACAAACTGTCTAAGTTTCACAGAAATCTGACCAGAAATGAAGACTTTATCGCGTAAACAAGAAATTAAAGTTTTCAACTTGAAATGGCTACTTTTCCCATACTGTTTGTTGGATTTTTTTCAAAATCAATAGGGTTGAAGCTATTGATAAGATAAACAAACTCTGCAAGTTTCATGGAAATCTGACCAAAAATACAGACTTAATCGCGTAAACAAGAAATGGAAATTTTAAACTTGAAATGGCTACTTTTCCCATACTGTTTGTCGGATTTTTTTCAAAATCAATAGGGTTAAAGCTATCGATGAGATAAACAAACTGTGTAAGTTTCACGAAAATCTGACCAGAAATGAAGACTTTATCGCGTAAACAAGAAAAAGACTAACGGACGGACGGACGGATGGACGGACGGACGGACGGACAGACGGACGGACAGACAGACGACGGAAACCACGCCATGATATAAGCTCTGCTGGCTGAAAGCCAGTAGAGCTAAAAATCACTGTAAATGTGAATCAAAAATTGAAATTTGATTTACAAAGGAAAGAAAACCAGTCCGACGAATCACCGAAATACCACCAAAACACCGAAATACCCCTAATTTTTCATTACTATGTTTTTATTACAATTGAAGTTCAACAGAATTTTTGAAAATTTCTTCATGTCTGTATAGTGTAAATAGCCCACAGCCATCAGTGCCATGTTTCTTGATGATGGATCCAAATTTCTCGAGCAATTTTTGAAAAGGGTCAGCCAAGAAACATTTCTGTGAAATTATTTCAAAATCTGATCAGCTGTTTCAGAGAAAAAGAATTTCTTCATGGCCAAATGGTTCATGTAGCCCCTATTCACCAGAGCCATGTTTCTAGACAAATCAGCATTTTGCGAACAAAATTTGAAAAGGGTCACCCAAGGAACATCTCTGTGAAATCATTTCAAAATCTGACCTGCGGTTTTAGAAAAGAAGAATTTTGAAGAATTTCTACATTTCTGTATAGTGCAAGAAGCCCCCATTCACCAGAGCCATGTTTCTCGACGGATCAAACTTTCGCGAGCAATTTTTGAAAAGGGTCACCCAAGGAACATCTCTGTGAAATTATTTTAAAATCTGGCCAGCGGTTTCAGAGAAGAAGATTTTTAAAGAATTTCCTAAAAAATTCCATTTCGTTGCCATGGCAACCAGAGTTTTTGACGGAATCAAATTCTGTGAACAAGTTTTAAAGAGGACCTTCTAAGGAACATTCCAGCCAAGTTTGGTCCAAATTGGCCCCGCGGTTTAGGAGGAGTTGATGTTTAAAGAATTGTTGACGACGCACGACGGACACCGGGTAATCCTAAAATTTGAGCCCTTGAGCATGTTGTGCTCAGGTGAGCTAAAAATGCTAATAACCAGCTTTTCCCACAACATTTTCTATCCTATCAAAGAAAAATTACACCATTTCAATTTGGAGAAAGCTAAGATTTTGTCACATGGTAAAGAGTTTAAGACTGTTGAAATAATGTCTGTGTGTCTCTCTCTGTGTGTTTGTCTTTCTGTGTCGGTCTTTGTCTGTCTCTTTCCCTCCCCCTCTCCCCCCACTCTCTGACTCCCTATCCCTCCTTTTCTCCTATCTGCAAACAATCTATCTCAACCTATCCCAAAATATAATCAAATCAACAGTACAAAGAACAATCACATTTTTTCCATTCAATTATCAATAACCAGAACCCTTGGAACCTAACCCTTAACCCATTTTTAACTACTATTGTTACCTTTGTGGCCTGTGCAGATCAAGATCAGGTTGTACAAAAGTACAGCCTGATCTTTGATCTACACTTGCTGCAATGCTGATAAAGTGCAGGCAAAAGCTGCCATGAAAGTGCAATTATTGGGGCTACTTTTTCTGAGATAAAAATTCCTGTTTGGTTTATTCCAAACGCTAAGGGTAAATCATGCAACAAGCATCATGCCAGACTTTCAGTCATGTAACATCAGAAAAAAACTCATTTCATTCTTAATTTTACCCTTCTGGCCTTAAAGCAAACATGACAAGCAGTTGCTTTGATGGAATCTGTAGATTGAACTCACTTAAACAATTTTTGCAGGCTGATCTTGATCCATACTGGCTACAAAAAAAACCCACTGTAATTTCTATTACAGACATTCTCACTGTCTACCAAACAAACCTGTGTTTTAACTCATTACTAAATGACAAAATTTGGGACCAGTCCAAATTGAAAGCATTTCCAGATGACAAAAGTCACTGAAAATTTGAAATATTTTTTGTGAAGGATAGAAAACATTGTGGAAAAAGGAGAAAATGCTGGTTACCAGGATTTTCTCTTTTTTCCCACAATATTTTCAAAAGGCTTCTTTCTCAGGGTCGTTAAAAGTATGGATTGTGTGGTAATGGGTTACTTACCCAAGTGCATGACTTTTGGAAACATTGTGGCAAAAAGAGAAAGTTCCAGCAAACAGCTTTTCATCCTTCATCCAGAATGTTCTAGACACTTAACCCTTTGCCAAATGATCCCTGGTTTTTATGACCCCGAGATAGAAGCCTTTAGAAAACATTGTGGGAAAAGGAGAAAATGCTGTTAACCAGCATTTTCTCCATTTCCCAAAATGTTTTCTAACCCTCTCAAAACAAATTTCAAATTTCAGTCACTTTTATTTTGTCATCTGCAAAAGCTTTAAATTTGGTGGAGTCTAAAAGTTTGTCATTTGGTTATGAGTTAACCTGAAATTCAATCAATCAATCAATCAATCAATCTTATGACGAGTCTAAAATGTTGCCACCATTATTTTGGGGCATCTAGTTAACTGTTTACCATACAATGCCAAGTTTCAATGACCCAGTGCAAGAAGCCATTTGAAAACATTGTGGGAAATGGAGAAAATGGTAGTAACCAGTATTTTCTCCTTTTCCAACAACATTTTTCCACCCTATCAAATTTGAGCCACATTAAAAGTGTCATCTGCAAATGCTTTCCATTTGGACAAGTCCAAAATTTTGTTGTTTGTTAAAGAGCTAAAAAAGAAAAAACTTTTCACCAAAAAACTTTCACAAAGATTTATGGTCCGAAGACTATCTTATCACCCTGATCAAAGGTTTTACACATCAAAAGCCTTTTTAAGTAACACAAAAGGACTGATTAGTACAGTTGAGGCTTAATTCCTTTCCTGTACAAATCTTTCCTTTCCATTACAAAACATCCATTAGGTCCATTAGACCTGTCAATGCCATCTGAGCACACAAAAGGAATATAAATCACAAGCAAGGAGGAAATTATAAAGGGAGAAAAAAAACTCTGAGTCTGTGTGGTGTGGTGTCTGGGAAATAACAAAATAACCACACTGCACTGATCTCCAACCCTTTACCACGTAACAAACACTTAGATATATCAAAGTTGAAATATTATGCAAATGACAATCTGTATAATGGCTCAAACGAATGGATTTGCCTTTGGCACTGTATTGAATTTTGTGGTACAGCAGACTTATGCAAAATTGAAAATTACATAACAAAAGAATGTATTGTTCCAGATTAGCCTACACAGACTCCCCAGACTGATCCCAGACAACGCTTTACAAACTAGAAGGCCCTGAAGGGCCTGAATATGCTCTACTAGCAGAGAGTTTGCTTTTAAATAAAGCATACATAGGAATTCATTCACAAAAAAACAAAAAAAAAAATTGACATTTTCAACTCAAAATGGCTACTTTTCCATTACTGTTGGTTGAATATTTTGAAACTCAACAGGGTTAAAAAGCTATTGATGGGATAAACAAGCTGAAAAATTCATAAAATCTGATCACAAATAAATACTTTTTCATGTAAACAGGCAATGAAATTGTTCAATTTGAAAAGACTACTTTTCCCATACTGTTTGTCAGATTTTTTTAAAAATCAATAGGGTTAAAGCTTTTGATGAGATAAACAAAATCTGCAAGTTTCACAGAAATCTGACCAAAAATGAAGACTTTCTCGCGCAAACAAGAAATGAAAGTTTTCAACTTGAAATGGCTACTTTTCCCATACTCTTTGTTGGAATTTTTTCAAAATCAATAGGGTTGAAGCTATTGATAAGATAAACAAACTCTGCAAATTTCATGGAAATCTGACCTAAATGAAGACTTTATTGCATAAACAAGAAATGTAAATTTTAAACTTGAAATGATTACTTTTCCCATACTGTTTGTCGGATTTTTTTCAAAATCAACAGGGTTAAAGCTATTGATGAGATAAACAAACTGTGAAAGTTTCACGAAAATCTGACCAGAAATGAAGACTTTATCGCGTAAACAAGAATTGGAAATTTTCAACTTGAAATGGCTACTTTTCCCATACTGTTTGTCGGATTTTTCTCAAAATCAATAGGGTTGAAGATATTGATGAGATAAACAAATTGTGCAAGTTTCGCGAAAATCTGACAACAAATGAAGACTTTATATCGCGTAAACAAGAATTTTTAACTTGAAATGGCTACTTTTCCAATATTGTTTGTTGGATTTTTCTCAAAATCAATAGGTTTGAAGCTATTGATGAGATAAACAAACTGTGCAAGTTTCACAAAAATCAGACAACAAATGCAGACTTTATCGCGTAAACATGAAAAGACTAACGGACGGACGACGGAAACCCCGCCATGACATAAGCTCTGCTGGCTTTCAGCCAGTAGAGCTAAAAATTAATCTCCCTTTGCCCCTTTGTACATGTTGCATGGCAATTATACATTAACCCCTTTACTCCATAGATACTCATTTCTACACATTGCTTGTAGGAGCCTTTGGAAAATATTGTGACAAAAGGTAAAATTGCTCGTGACGAGCAATTTCACCTTTTGTCACAATGTATTCTATGCTTTCAAAAGGTATCACATACACATAAGAAATGGCTTCATCCTTGGTGTTATTTAGGGTCAATTAGAGATACCATAGAAATGCCTTATAGGGTAAAGGGTTAAGATATACAGAAGTAATTGGAACATAACATAAGCATAAGACTAATGAACCTTTTTTTTTTCCTTGCATGATACATATCTTTGACAAAAATATCACAACAATTATGATTACAATTTGCATACTGCAAAACATCAGAAGAACTATCTTAAATATCAAAACACTTCGCTTAATAACAGGCATCAAATAACACATATTTATCACCACTTTATAAACAAGTTTTTCTCAATTAACATTCAAATAGGGAATTTGCCTAATCTTTAGGCTGCCAAACTCAACTCACTGATCTTTTGAGGGCAGTGTAGATCAAAATCAGACTTCAAAGAAGTTGAAGTCTGATCTTTGATCTAAATTGTCCTAAAAGGATGCATTCTCCCCGAATAAATTACTTTTGAAAAAAGTGAAACTTGGAATTTCACTATCTGCTTAACAAAGACCACACAATCCCGAATGAGCCTTTTGAAAACATTGTGGGAAAAGGAGAAAATGCTGGTTACCAGTATTTTCTTTTTTTCCCACAATGTTTTCTAAACCTTGCCAAATCAAATTTCAATTTTTGATTCACATTAATTTTAGTTTCACAACTGCCCTTCAATTCTGTTGTTTGGTAAAGAGTTAACCCTTTACCACACAATGATGACTTTTGAAAACCCTGAGGTAGAAGCCTATATTTGAAAGCAATGTTGGGGATAAAGAAGAAAATGCTGGTAACCAGTATTTTCTCCTTTTCACACCATGTTTTCTACCCTTCCTCCAAGCAAATCTTAATTTTTTAGTCACATTTATTTGTCGTCTGCAAATGCTTATGTCGTCTGGTCAAGAGTTAAGTTTCATTTTATATATTTCGCAGGATAAGGGTTAACCCTTTCCCAAACAACAATTTTTTGGACCAGACCAAATTGAAAGCATTTGCAGACGACAATTCAACTCTTGCTGAAAAGATGATTTATGTCTATGATTGGGTAGAAAACATTGTGGGAAAAGGAGAAAATGCTGGTTAACAGCATTTTCTCCTTTTCCGACAATGTTTTCAAAAGGCTACTATTCCAGACCCGTAAAAACCAGGGATTGTTAGGGAAAGGGTTAATAATCATGACTTATTTTTTCCCAAAGAACAAAATTTCAGACAATCCATAGACGGCAATCCGTAGATTGAAAGTAGTTGCAGACTACAAAATCCATTTAGATCAAAATGATTGTTTCTGTCTTTGATATGGTAGACAACACTGTGGGAAACAGGAGACAATGCTGGGTCCGTATTCACCAACCATTCTTAAGAATTTTTTATTATAATAATAAGTATGTTGTTTAAGAGGGTGAAAAGATTCATTTAGTTGTAATCTCCCATGAGGCCCTCTGAAAAAAAATGTACAGTTAAAACAAGGGTTCTTTGCCGTATTCAAGATTTTCTGACTGTGAAAGTAACAGAACTTCTGATTGGCAAAACCATTTGGTTTAGCCAATCAGAAGTTCTGTTACTTTCACAATGAAGAAATTCTGAAAAATGAGACACAGAATGTTCTTCAAAATGGTTGGTGAATGACGACCCTGGTTATTGTATTCAAAAGAATTCTTTTCTCCTTCAGAGTAGTTTATTGTTTAAACTCAGGATTGTGTGATACAGGCCATTACAGGGTTAACCCTTTGCAAGACAACAAAATTTTAGCCTTATCCAAATTGAAAGCAGCTGCAGACTACAATTCAGTGTTGCTAAAATGATGCAATTTTTTCATGATAGGCGAGAGTATATTGTGGGAAAAGGAAAAGGTGCTGGCTACCATAATTATTTTTCTGCTTCTCCCACAATGTTTCAAAAAGGCTTCGTTCCAAGGGTCGAGAAATGTTGGCATTGTGCAGTAAAGGGTTAAATGAAAATGCATTTGAATCCTTTATCATGCAATCTCCTGTCATGACCCCCCACCCCTCACCCTCACACCAAAGACAAAAGCTTCTGTAACCACTGTGGGTAAAGGAGAAACTTTTTTAACATTGCAGACAACCATTACATTCTAACAGCTATGGCAATACCTTAGTGTTTTCTTGGAAAACAGCTGAGCTAAATATATGATTCATCAGCACTTTTTCCTATTTCCACAATGTTTTCAAACACATTCTTCAACAAGGTCATTTAAACGGAGACTGTGAGGTTATAATTATGTTAATGAATATTTCATAAATGAAAATTAACTCTCACATAACAGTACCCCTGTAATGAGTCACTTCCTTTGATAAACTCTTTACCAAACAATCCATGGTTTTTACGTGTCTGTAGTAAAAGTCTTTTGAAAACACTGTGGGAAAAGGAAAAATTGCTCATAACGAGCAATTTCTCCTTTTCCCACAGTGTTTTCTACCTTTTTTGAGAATTTTCAGCCATTTTCTCAAAACCTAAAATTGTTGTCTGCAAACTCTTTCAGTTTGGAAGAGTCCAAAATTTGTTGTTTAGGAAAGGGTTAACTCTTTACCAAACAACCCATGGTTTTCAGGACTCTGTTAAAGAAGCCTTTTGAAAACATTGTGGGAAAGGGAGAAAATGCTGGTAACCAGCATTTTCTCCATTTCCCACAATGTTTTCTACCCTTCCCAAGACAAATTTCATTTTTTTAGCCACATTTATTTTGTTGTCTGCATAATTATGCTTTCAATTTGGTAAAGTCTAAAACTTTGTTGTTTGGTAAAGGGTTAAATCTTTAACTCTACCAAAAAGAATTTTTTGCTCTCGTCTAAATTCAAAGTTACAAGTGTTGCGGACAACAATTTGTGGCTTAATTTATGAAACTTGATTTTAAGTAAATAGAAAACATGGCGAGAAAAGGAGAAAATGCTGGTAACCAGCATTTTTTTCCATTTCTTACAATGTTTTTAATCAAAAGGCATTCACCATATGGTTGTTAAAACGAGATTGAGTGACAAAGGGTTCAATTGAACTTTCTTTGTGTTCTCTGATCTGGTTGGTTGAACTGAGGCGTGTGTTACATGTCAACTCTAGATACCGGACAACAAAATTCTAGATTATTCGAAATTAGAAGCAATTGCAAATCGAAAATCAACTAATCTTATGCTCAATTGGACTTTTCTTAGAAAGAATGAAGAAAAAAATTTGGGAAAAGGAGTAAAAACTGATTAGTATATTTTCTCCATATCCCAAAATGTTTTCTAAAGCTGGATTATCTCAGGGTTCCTAAAAGTACAGGATCGCTTGGGAAAGGATTAACTCTTTACCGAATGACAAAATTATAGACTGGTCAAAATTGAAACCATTTGCAGAAGAGGAAATAAAAGTGACTGAAAATTTCAAATTCTTTGGAGGATGGGAAGAAAACATTGTGGGATAAGGAGAAAATGCTGGTTACCAGCATTTTCTCCTTTTCCCACAATGTTTTCAGAAGGCTTCTGCTTCAGGGTCATTAAAAGTCAGGGTTGTGTGTAAAGGGTATAACTTCCAGAAGAAAATTTGATTCATAAATTATGAAAGTAAATTGCCTGTATTTTTGTGTTATGTGTATAATGGTTCTTTCTAAATGTTATTTCTGAGACAAAACAGCTTTTTTCCTTTCCTGCTGCTATTAAAATGTTGAGTCAGGGTTGGTTTTAGAAATTAACCCTTTACCACACAATCCTGACTTTTAATGGCCCTCAGAAAGAAGCCTTCTGAAAACATTATGGGAAAAGGAGAAAAATGCTAGTAACCAGCATTTTCTCCTTTTCCAATAATGTTTTCTTTCCTTCCCAAAAGAAATGTCAGATTTTCAGTCACTTTTACTTTGTCACCTGCAAATGCTTTTCAATTTAGGACCAGTCTAAAATTTTGATGTTTTGTAAAGAGTTAACTCTACCAAACAATCTCTGGTTTTGTGACCCTGAGACAGAATTTTTTTGAAACCATTGTACGAAAAGGTGAAAATACTAGTAACCAGCATTTTCTCCCTTTCCCACAATATTTTTAGCCCTACTGTAAACAAATTTAAATTTCTGAGTTATGTTTAATTTGTCGTCTGCAAGCCTTTTCAATTTGGGACAGTCTAAAATTTTGTCATTAGATAATGAGTTATGTACCCATGCTCTTTGAAAATGATGTTTCAATACATCCTAAAAAACTATCGACCCATGGTAAAAGGGTAAATATAACCAGCTAGTGCCCTGGGACAAGGACACAGCAAAGTAAGGGAAAGCAGTTCATAGTTCAAATGACCACAGGCCAAAACCGGACATAAAAGGTCACTTGGGGCCAAGTTCTGTCCATCTGTCAAAGTAAATGGCCGCCAACTATCTTAATCATCATTATATCCACTGTGGATGGTCAGTAACTGTATTTTATTGTGGAACAAAAATTCTTGCTATGTTTACAATGTCCCCTTACAAACATGTCTAATGCTTTAACCCTTTACCATACAATGACTGACTTTCAACAACTGTAAGAACAGGCGAGAGAGAAGCCTTCTCCTTTCCCCACAATGTTTTCTTCCCTTCCCAACAGATGTTTCAAATTTCCAGTCCCTTTCATTTTGTCGGTTGCAAATGCTTTCAATTTGGACCAGTCTAAAATGTTGTTGTTTGGTAAAGAGTTACATTGAAAACATTGTGGGAAGAGGAGAAAATGCTGGTAACCAGCATTTTCTCCTTTTCCAACAATGTTTTCTCTCCTCTTCGTTACAAATCTCAAATTTTCGGTCACTTTTATTTTGATGTCTCTAAATGCTTTCAATTTGGATCAGTTGAAAATTTTGTCGTTTGGTAAAGATTTTATGAACCTGAATTAAATGCCTTTAGATAACACTGGTGAAAAACAGCCAAAAAGGTTCATAAGTTCATAACAACATTTCTATCTTTACCGAACAACGCAGACTATTTCAAACACTTGGCAGGAAGTCTTTTGAAAGGAAGTTTTAGCCACCCTGAGGAAGAAGGATATTCAAAACATTGTGGGCAAAGAAGAAAATGCTGGTAACCTATTGAAGACTACACATGTGTTGTTGCCTGCAAATGCATCCAATGTGGACAAATCTAAATTCATTTTCTAAGGAATTAACCTTTTACCATCCAGTCCCGACTTAAAACAATCTTGTGATAGAAACCTTTTGAAAACATTGTGGGAAAAGGAGAAAATGCTGATAACCAGCATTTTCTCCTTTTCCTACAATGTTTTCTATCCTTCCCATTGCAAATTTCAATACAACTTTTTGTTTTATCTGAATCAAGCTTTGAATATTAGTGTATCCCGATCACTGGTACAGTAGGTGATAGAATGAAATGACCAGTGTACCATAGAAAGCAATCAAATATAGCCCAGACCTAATGGTGCCATTTAGCTGATTTGTCCTCTCCCTGTAACTGTGGGCCTTTCATTTGCTAAAGGGTACATAGTTGTGTACAGTGTAGAGCAAGATCAGCTTGCTGACATACAGTGATCTTTCAGACGATTGGACAGACTAACCAGTATACCATAGAAAGCAATCAAATATAGCCTGAGACCTAATGGTGCCATTTGGCTATATTGCTCTCTCCCTGTAACTGTGGGCCTTAAAATCTTTTGCTGCTCAACCAGTACATATTGTGTACAGTACAGACCAAGATCAGCTAGCACACATACACTAATCCACTAGACAATTGGACAAACTGACCAGTCTACTGAAGAAAGCAATCAAATATAGCAAAGACCAAGTGCTCCTATTAACCCTTTCCCAAACAGGCCCTGGTTTTTACGTGTCTGCAGTACGAATCTTTTGAAAACACTGTGGGAAAAGGAGAAATTGTTCGTAACGAGCAATTTCTCCTTTTCCCACAGTGTTTTTTACCCTTTAGGTAAACTTTCTACCATTTTTAATCAAATTCAAAATTGTTGTCTGCAAACTCTTTCAGTTTGGAGGAGTCTAAAATTTGTCGTTTGGGAAAGGGTTAAGCTGTTTTGCTCTCTCCCAATAATTGTTAGAATATCATTCAGATGATAAGATAATTTTGTCTGGTAGGACAACCGAGCCTTGGGTTCTGTAGTGTACAGGCTGACTGATTAATTGTATGGTGTTTAACACCATTTTCAACTTTATTTTCCAGTTATATTATGGCAGCCAGTGAACCCATCCATGTGTTTCTGGAGTTTCTTTTACCAATACTTTGCATAATGTTCTTTCCAAGCCACTGGCTGCTTTTCCACATGATCATCATCTAAACAACGGTCAGCTGTGGGAGAGGAATAAATCCTGTCGCAGGGACTATCATCCTCAGAGAGAAATTGGCCGACCCAGTGGTCGTAGCCAGGATTTGAACCCTTGACCCTGTGTTCTTAGGTCCTGCACGCTACCGAATGATCTACTGGATCTATCTGGTATCTGCCAGCTTTTCTGTCTGCCTTGGTATCTATCTCTCCATCCTTCCTTCAATACTCAGCTCACTTTCTCAGAAAAGCAGGAACAAAGCTATGGTTTACTCATACAATCACAAACAGCAACATCTGGTAGAAGTTCAGAGGTTAGATAAAATTCCAACTTAATGAGAAACACAACTCATTAGAACTCTGTATAAATGTAACAAATTTTCTTCACTGTAGACTAAACCATACTGAAGCAATCTAACTCCTTCACAATCGAACTATTACTAATAATCCAAGCCAAAAAGGACTTTCAAAAAACATTGTGGAAGGAGGAAAATGCTGGTTATCAGCTTTTTCTCCTTATTTTTCAAATTTTTTTGTAATTTTCTCAAGAAAATTCCAACCACTTGCATAGCACAGGTTGCTTAACTCATTACCAAACGACAAAATTTTAGGTTTGTCCAAATCGAAAGCAAAATAACAAGTGACTGAAAATTTGAAATTTGTTTTGTGAAGGGTAGAAAACATTGTGGAAAAGGATTAAATGCTGATTACCAGCATTTTCTGAGACTTTTTCCCAAAATGTTTTCTATAGGCTTCTTACTCAGAATCATCAAAAATAAGGATTGTGCGGTAAAGGGTTAAAGAAACTTATGTGGTATACAGTCAACAGCAACCCTGGACAGTGTACATCAAAGATCAGACTGCAGGTTCTTTAACTCATTACCACACGACAAAATTTTAGACTGGTTCAAATTGAAAGCATTTGCAGACGACAAAATAAAGGTGACTGAAAAATTGAAATTTGTTCTGGGAAGGGTAGAAAACACTGTGGGAAAAGGAGAAAATGCTGGTTATCAGCATTTTCTCCTTTTCCTACAGTGTTTTCAAAAGGCTTCTTCCTCAGGGGCGTCAAAAGTAGGGATTGTGTGGTAATGGGTTAAAGTATGATCTTTCACCAAATTCATCCTCAAAAGACAGCTAAATAGTAAACTTTACCATGCTAGATAAATAAGTAAAGGTAGAAAGGAAATTATTGGCATATAGTATAAACCACAAATTTCCTATTTCAACAGTATTTTTTTTTTTGGAAAATATCTCTTACTTGGAGAGTGTCATTCTGTGCAGTCTAATCTTAATCTACAGTGTCCACAAAAGGTCCTTAACTCTTGACCAAACAATAATATTTTAGACTGGTTCAAATTGAAAGCATTTGCAGACGACAAAATAAAGGTGACTAAAAAATAGAAATTTGTTCTGGGAAGGTTAGAAAACACTATGGGAAAAGGAGAAAATGCTGGTTACCAGCATTTTCTCCTTTTCCCATAGTCTTTTCAAAAGGCTTCTTTCTCAGGGGCGTAAATATAGGGATTGTCTGGTAATGGGTTAATATGATGATTTGTCAATTTGATAAGGTAGAAAATATTGCGGGAAAAGGGAGAGAATGCTGGTTACCAGCATTTTCTCCTTTTCTCACAATGTTTTCTTTAAACTTCTCTCTCAGGGTCGTTAAAAGTCAGGATTGTGTGGTAGAGGGTTCAGTCATGCTTGGCAGCCAATGGGTTGATATCATCAACATGTCGGTAAGATTTAGTTTACAGAATGAGAGAGCCAAAGGTCTGTTTCCTAGAGGATGAGAGAGCCCAGGATCTCTGGAAACAATCAAATTAGTGCTTAACAAATAGCCCATAAATTTCCCTCTAAAGAGACCTTTGCCCTTGGATGTGCCATAATGAAAGGAAAATTGTCATTTTCTGGAAATAACACAAAGATAAACTTAACTCCTAGTAACCAACCGACTAAATTTTGGACTGGTCTAAATTGAAAGCATCTCCAGATGACAAAATAAAATAAGTGTGAATCAAAAGCTGAAATTTGATTTGGAAAGGGTGCAAAATATTATGGGAAAAGGAGAAAATGCTGCTCTTTTCCCCACAATATTTTCAAAGGCTTTCTTTTCTTTCTCAGAGTCGTTAAAAGTCAGGATTGTGTGTGGTAAAGAGTTAACCCTGTTCACACAATTACCAGTTTCAAGTTACAACCTTCAGGATGAATCCTTTTGGAAACATTGTGGGGAAAGGAGAAAATTTTCTCCTTTTTCCTACAATGTTTTCTACTGTATCACAGACTATTTAACTCCATTATTTGAGCAACATAATTGGTTTGGTTGTCACATTTTTTTCCATCTCCATATGCTTTCAATTTGGACAAGTCTAAAATTTTGTCATTTGGTAGAACTAAGCAAACAACAAAATTTGGATCAGGACCAAATTCAATGCATTTGCAAGCAGCAAATCAAATGCAGTTCAAAAGATGATTTCTGTCTATGATAGGGGAGAAAACATTATTGGAAAAGAAGAAAATGCTGGGTTTGTCTAATTCAGGGTATTAAAGTGCTGGATTCTCTGATACTTCAAGATTGGTGAATGTTTTCATTTTCTTAACCCTTTTCCAAACAACAAACTTTTGGACCAGACCAAATTGAAAGCATTTGCAGACGACAATTCAACTCTTGCTGAAAAGATGATTTCTGTCTATAATAGGGTAGAAAACATTGTGGGAAAAGGAGAAAATGCTGGTTACCAACATTTTCTCCTTTTCCCACAATGTTTTCAAAAGGCTACTATTCCAGACCCGTAAAAACCAGGGATTGTTTGGGAAAGGGTTAAAAGAAATCTCAGGATTGTGTGTTCTGAACTAATAACTTTGTAGATACAACATCTGATTGCAAGATCCAAGCGGTCTAATCTTAATCTTCACAAACTGTAATGGCAATTTCATCAGCGCTGCCCACTTCACAAAATAACTACGCCAATGCAAGGAAATGCCATTGACTGGAATATCAATTCTACCAAAAAGTGGGGATAAGAATCTTGATAAGCATTAAACCAGTCTGATCTCATTAGCCAATCAGAAGTCAGGATTTATCTGTCAGGTATATCAATAACCAGAATCAGTTAGAAAACATACATCACACCCTTGGGAAGCAATTAAATCCCTTACCATACGTGGAATGATAAAAAGGATTGTGGACAACCAATGGTACTTATTTTGAAAACTTCTACACATAGAACTACAAAATTTTGCATAGATGAGCATTAATTATCTGGTAACTGACTCAAGCTTTCAGATGTAAGTAAGAAGAAGTCTGGTAAGCAGCATTTTCTCCTTCTCCCACAATGTTTTCCACTCCTATAACTCATTACCAAACGACAATATTTTAGGCTAGCCCAAATCGAAAGCATTTGCAGCCGACAAAATAGAAGTGACTGAAAATTTGAAATTTGCTTTTGGAAGAGTAGAAAACATTGTGGGAAAAGGAGAAAATGCTGCTTACCAGCATTTTCTCCTTTTCCCACAATTTTTTCAAAAGGCTTATTTGTCATGGTCATCAAAAGTAGGGATTATGTAGTAACGGGTTAACCTTTTACCAAAACAATCCCCGGTTTTTATGACCCTGAGATAGAAGCTGGTGAACAACATTTTCTTCTCTTACCACGGTGTTTTTTTTTTTAGATTTTTGGGGCTGTTAAACGTTGGGATTGTATGGTAAAAAGGTTTAGCTAGTTATCTTACTTCAGGTGCTGCTAATTTGTGAGATAACCTGGCTTACTTTGTGTTCTATCTGACTCTTTCACACAAGTCCATACATCTGTGACTGCAGACTTCACAAATGAACACATGCACTCATGAGCAATTTCTCTAGTTGCCACTTTGTTTTGTTTAACCAATTACCACACAATACCGACTTTTAATGACCTTGATGAAGAAAGCTTTTGAAAACATTGTGGGAAAAGGAGAAAATGCTAGTAACCAGCATTTTCTCCTTTTTCCCACAATGTTTTCTACCCTCCTGGAAACAAATTTCAGTTTCTCAGTTACGTTTATTTTGTCGTCTGCAAGTGCTTTCAATTTGGACCAATCTAAAATTTTGTTGTTTGGTAGAGACTTAATCTCTCCATAGATTAATTTTTGCTTGAACTTCTGTGTTTAACTCATTATCTAACGACAAAATTTTACGCTTGTCCAAATTGAAAGCATTTGCAGATGACAAAATAAACGTAACTCAAAAATTCAAATTTGTTTCCAGAAGGGTAGAAAACATTGTGGGAAAAGGAAAAAATGCTGGTGTTACCAGCATTTTCTCCTTTTCCCACAGTGTTTTCAAAAAGCCCCTATCTCAAGGTTGTCAAAAGTAGGGATTGTGTGGTAATGGGTTAACCCTAGTTTTAACAACCCTCAGAAAAGAGCCTTTTGAAAACACTGTAGGAAAAGGAGAGTATGCTGGTAACCAGCATTTTCTCCTTTTTCCACAATGTTTTCTACTTTATCAAATACAAATTCCATCACTTGAGCCACATATAAATTTTCATCTGCAAATGCTTCAAATTGGACAAGTCTATATTTTGTCATGTGGGAAAGAGTTAAATAGGTTAGAAATCAAATGGGCAGTACATGGAGAAAATGCCAGCAATTTTTTTCCAAGGATTTTTTTCTCAGGCTCTATGAAACTTTTGCATCTTTTGGTAAAGGGTCAATAGAAAGTAGTTAACCAGATAATTGGTAGTTAGGTACAAATCAAAGAAATTATTCCCCCATGGAGCTGTGAATGGAAAACAGGTTGGCCGGAGATCTTCAGATCTCAAATAGAACTCTTTCCCAAGTCCAAATATACAAGTCATAAGCCCATAGGTTCCAATAACCCATTACCACACAGCAGAATTATAGACCTATCCAAATCGAAAGCATTTGCAGACGATAATTAAAAATTTTCATAATGGCTTAAATGATTCAATTTTTCTTTGAAAGAGAAAAAAACTATGTGGGAAAAGGAGAAAATGCTGGTTACCAGCATTTTCTCCTTTTCCCACAAAGTTTTCAATAGGCCTCTTCCCAAAGGGTCGTTAAAAGTTGTCATTGTGTAGTAAAGGGTTAAATTAGCCCATCACTGCTCTGTAATTGGTCTGTATATACGACATACAATTCTACAAACTTTGTTTTACTACTCTAAATTACTAAATAAGTGGGTCGACTGGTAGTGCAGTGGTAAAGTGCTGGACTATCAATCCTGAGGCCCGAGGTTCGATACCTGGCCTAACAAGGACCTTTCTGAAACCTTGTGTTTCCCATTAAAGTAAAGGTTAACTCTTTACCACACAATCCCGACTTTAAACATCCCTGTGAAAGAAGCTTTTTGAAAACATTGTGGGAAAAGGACAAAATGCTGGTATCGGTCCGACGAATCACCGAAATACCGAAATACCACCGAAACACCGAAATACCCCTAATTCTTTATTACTGTTATGATTACTATTGAAATTCAACAGATTTATCTTTTTTGTGGAATTTGACCAAAATAATGTCAATAGAGATGAAGGGCTGTTAGTTTAAATCATAATGACAAAATAGCAACGTATCATTGGGACCCGACGTAAACAATGCACCGAGACAGACGTATGTAAGTCCACCGAAATACCCGATCGACGTTGTAAATATTTGCTGATCTAGGGATTCAACCTCCGCAAGATTTGGCTCTTTTTCACATAAAACACGATTAGTTAAAGTAATGATCACTATAGAGAAGATTAATGTAGAAGATTGCAGAAAAATGTCGTTAGTATACATTGATCATTGATTCACGTGAAGAACAATCACCGAAATACTCGCCTATCAAGTCCTGACATACCGAAAAACCTGACCTTTATTACACAAAATACAAACTTGGGAGTCATCAAATGGAATTACCACGGGCACATATATTTCATTTCTTTAAAGCATAAACACAAAGTATGCAAGTGCGTTCCATTTGCGAACGAAGTAAATGTACCTAAATTAGCATTGCGTGATGTATCCATCGTCACTCGCGTGTCGCATTTGACAATATTTTCTGCTTTTTCCACTATGTATACGGACCTATGGGGTGAACTGCAATTAAATCTATTTTATTTAGATCGAAATCGATATTTGATTTATCGTCAGTAGACGTGGAATTTAGACAGACAGGTCTACAAATTAAGGCCGGGTAACATGTGTACCCGATTCAAAATGGCGGCCAGATGTCTCTCTAGATCCGTTAATTTTTAATTTCATTCTCCAAATATCACAAAAGAAAACCATTTTTTCCGAGCATATTTATGAATATAGATCTAACACATCAACCTTGTAAAACAGCTACTGTAGTAGGAACATAAACTCCCTGAATAGATGCATTTTACTACGTTGTGTGGGTATTACGGTGGACAACGAGCTCGTATTTCGGTGAACATCCATTACGGCGGACGTCAACGGTATGTTGTTATTTTGTCCTTTTGTTTTAAATTAACTACCTTTCATCAATATAAACGTAAGTTTGTGTTAAAACACACACACAGAAAAAACCGACAAAATTTTCGCACTTATATCAGTTATTTGACTTAATTGTTAAAAAAAAAATGGGGTATTTCGGTGTTTCGATGGTATTTCGGTATTTCGGTGATTCGTCGGACCCGCTGGTATTAACCAGAAATTGTTTGGTAAAAGTTTCAATTTCCATATAACTGCATGGTATTTTCAACTAAAGTGTCAGACCAAATTGTAAAAGACTACAGAGATCCAAGATCAGATTCCGAATACACTCCTGTCCAATCCCTGTCTACACCATGCTGCTAACATAATCAAGTTATCTAACGCTGTGCAAGGTTTATAAATTCAATGAGGAAATCGTAAGCAGCTGCTAGCAGTCATCTAAATAAACATTGACATTTCCACCATTACACTCCAATTGCTTTTTCTTGGTAGTTTCTGAGAAGATTTTCCTCATTTTATACCCCAATAACTATTTATTAACTTCTACATAAAAGACAAAGAGCCAATAGGGAGAACAGAAGGTACCCTTTACTCTACACTACAATGATATGCTGACCAGGAGCGAGAAGCCTTCTGAAAGCAAGTGAGACAAGAGGTCCATGATGGCCCTGAAGTCGCTCACCTGAGCCTTTTGACTGTATGTGATCCATTGCCCTTGTATAACGACAAGAATTCTGACAAACTTTCATTAGTACTGGACTTAAAATATGGCCTCTAGAGTGTACACAAGCAGAGCTCCAGATAGAAGGAGTGATTTTGATTTCAAAATTGAAAATACTAATTATTATCCGCTAAACCCTATGTTATGGGTACTCATTAGATTCGTCTCTTCAAGACGATTCTAATGAGTACCCACAATATAGGGTTTCGAAGAGAAATAATGGATTTAGAATGCCATCACTCCCTCTTATCTGGAGTTCTGCACAAGCTTTTTCCAGAAGTTGTCTCAATGACCTACTTTTATTTCAATATTGCCTATTTCCTAACTTCTAGAAACTTTCCAAACAAATATTCTGACCACCTTTCATAAGTATTTGAGAGGATATTTGGCTTGTAGAGCCAGCATTAGGTTTTTTCCCCCAAGCTTTGACCTAGTGGCCTAGCTTTTCATCCAACAAAAACTATTTTTGAAATCATCCAAGATATCATCAAGAAAATTACATTCAGACAGAGTTTCGAGATAATTTGACTGAAAAATGTGGTCTCTAGAGTATACAGTAGGTTTTATCAAATATTAAGCTGGTGTCCCAGCTTTTGATCTGACATGAACCATTTTCAAATTGTATTAAATACCACCAAGACAACCATTTTGGCCAATTTTCAAGTGTATTGTACTAAAAATGTGGCCTTTCAGGTGCACACAAGAATTTTTGAAGATTTGACCTAGTGACCTACTTTTTGACCTGACATGACCAGTTTTCATACTTGTTGAAAAACATTCTGTGGAAATAAGGTCTTCAGAGCATAAACAAGATTTTTCAAAGATATGACCTTGTGACCTAGTGCTTGACCTAACATGACCCTTTTCAAACTTGTCCAAGACACCAAAGAGAACATTCTGACCAACTTTTCAGAGGATTGAACTTTAATAAAGAGTTAAAGCACTGGATTGTCTACATTGGGAAGGATGTAGGGGTTAAGTGAAACAAAAAAATTAATTAATCAAAGTTATGTACTTACCTAAACATAGAGGTAAAATCCACAGGCAAAATAATCCAATCAAAACAGTTCGTACACAACATCCATTGAATGTTCCTCCAAACTTCATTCTCAGAATTGTCTTATCCTTCACACTGTATAAAGTATTTTGATAAAAAAAAAATATTGAGCAAACTATTCAATCTACTTCGATTAATATCACGTTACAGAGCAATGCAGTATTGTAATAACAATATAATATGTCCGGTACTTAGCACCAAAGCTGAAATATAATACTGCAACACTTTGATCTTAATCTCTTGAATTAATTTTTATGTATGTACATTTTTTTCATCTATTACAATAACTTGTAGAACAGCATTCATTCATTCCAAGAGTCACAGCAACACAAAGGGAAAAATATCCTTTTGACATTTATATAGCCTTTGTTTCATCCCTGCTTCACCACCAATCTCAGATTTTTACATATTTTTTTCATCTTTATAATGAAACAGCTTGTTAAAAAGCATGCATTATGTCCAAAAGTCGAAGTGCACCCTATGTGGAAAAATATAAACCTTTCAAAGTTCACATTCTTTCATCACAATAGCTGTATTTAAAGCTGCACACTTTTCTCTACACATGCCTGCAAAAATGCATAAAAATTTCCAACATTAACTCTTTTCCAAATGACAAAATTTTGGACTAGTCCAAGTTGAAAGCATTTGCAGGAAACAAAATAAATGTGACACAAAAATTGAAATTTTATTTGGGAAGGGTAAAAAACATTGTGGGAAAAGGAGAAAATGCTGGTTACTCCTTTTTCTACAATGTTTTCAAAAGCTTTCTTTCTCATGGTCAATAAAAGATTTAACTCGTAACCCTTTACCAAATTTTTCCAACTTTTAACTACCCTGAGAAAGAAGCCTTTTGAAAGCATTTGCATTCTCTCCTTTTCCCACAATGTTGTCTTCTCTAACAACTATAGAAATTATCATTGGAGCCATTGTTAATTTGCTGTCTGCAAAAATGCTGTCAATTTGGTCGAATCCAAAAATGTTGTCATTTTCTATAGAATCAACTCTTTACCAAACAATTCTGACTTTTAACGACCCTGAGAAAATAGACTTTTGAGAACAGTGTGGGCAAAGGAGAAAATGCTGGATACCATCATTTTCTTCTTTTCCCACAGTGTTTTCAATCAGGATCTTTTCTTTTTAACATTTGGGATTGTGCAGTGATGGGTCACAATGTAGCTTGCTACTTAACCCATTACCACACGAGAAAAATTTAGACTGGTCCAAATTGAAAGCATTTGCAGACGACAAAATAAATGTGACTGAAAAATTGAAATTTGTTCTGGGAAGGGTAGAAAACACTGTGGGAAATGGAGAAAATGCTGGTTACCAGCATTTTCTCCTTTTCCCACAATGTTTTCTAACGGCTTCTTTCTCAGGGTCATCAAAAGTAGGGATTGTGTGGTAATGGGTTAACCTTTTACCACACAACTCCGACTTTTAACCACCATGAGGAAGAGGCATTTTGAAAACATTGTTTAAAAAGGAGAAAATGCTGGTAACCAGCATTTTCTCCTTTTTCCACAATGTTTTCTACTTTATCAAATTAAACTCTAAAGCAAACTGAATCATTTAAGTTATATTTAAATTGTTGTGCGAAAAAGCTTTCAATTTGGACCATCCTACAATTTGACCACCCTACAATTTTCTCGCTTGATACAGTGTTAAAACATAATTATTCCTTCCAATAAATCAAGATTTCATAAAAAAACCATACAAAGAAATGTTTTAATCCTGCAGCCGACAAACCAATATCACACATCCACACTTCCCCAGCTTGCGACAGCAAAGTCAATGTTTACCATTGTTTGTGACGTTTCATTTTTGCCTCTCCACACTCACAATTTTTCATTTCCTCTCCGTAACATCCTATAACAACCTGAAGTCTCCGTCTTCGTTAGGATCCTTGCCACAGAAATTCAGATACGAAAAATCTAATTTCGGCGTTTCTTCACCAGTAACAAACTAGATATCCGGGGGAAATTTAGCAGTTGCCGACGTCCACACTCAGTCAATGTTATTTCACATTTTCACCCCGACTAAATCTTTACAAATGATATTCTGATAGATTCCTTGCCATTGATTTCCGACTCCTTGTGGCTCCTTCTGGCTGGGTTAGAAAATAATTCCTTTCAGGTCATTGTTGTTGTTTCTGAAAGTGTGATTGTCTTCGTGGAGCCAACCCTCTGTAATACAGAGACAGAAGATTAATTTGCAAAAAAAAATCTAGATTTTATATTTCAAGCTTTTAATCCTTTACCACACAATTCAGAGCTTTAACAACCCTGAGAAAGAGTCATTGTAGGAAAAGCAGAAAATGCTGAAAATGCTGGAAACCAGCATTTTTTCCTATTCCCAAACTGTTTTATTACTATCAAAGAAAAATTTCATCTTTTTTGCCACATTTAAACTCCTTACCAAAAGACAAAATTTTAGACTGGTCCAAATTGAAAGCATTTGCAGACGTAAAAATAAATGTGACTATAGAATTAAAATTTGCTATAGGAAGTAAAGAAAATATTGTAGGAAAAGGAGAAAATGCTGGTTACCCAAACAATCCTGGGTTACCATGATCCTTAAACCTTTCCCAAACAAGCACTTGTTTTTATGTGTCTACAGTTCAAGTCTTTGGAAAACACTATGGGACAAGGAGAAATTGCTCGTAACGAGCAATTTCTCCTTTTCCCACAGTGTTTTCTACCCATTTAGAGAACTTTCTGCCATTTTTATAGAATTTGAAATTGTCGTCTGCAAACTCATTGAGTTTCGAAGAGTCTAATATTTGTTGGTTGTATTGGTTGTATTGCGGTTTAACGCCACTTTAACAGCTAAGGTCATATCATGGCAGTCGGTGACGCACACGTGTTTCCTGGCTTTCTCCGGTACTTACACAACTTTCTTTCCAAAGCCACCGACTACTTTTCTCACATGCTTCAGCAGAGGTGAGAGGCGAAAATACGCCGGAAAGAAAGTTTGCCTCAACCGGGTATCGAATTCACAACCACCAGGTCATGAGTCTGACACGCTCACCACTGAGCCACCCGGGCGGGCTCTAATATTTGTAATGAATGAATGAATGAATGTTGTTTTATGGCGCATCGACAACTTTGGTCATTTAGCGCGCATATCTATGTTAAAAGATAATAAACATGGAGTTGTTTAAACTGAATAAAGTTTGAATGACAATAAAAGAATTGAATTAAGAAAATTTAATGTATAAAGGGCATCATCGAGTTACAGGACAATCCCTATATACTCAAATATTTTAAATGATAAGAACTGAATTAAGAAGAATGCATAAAGGGCATTATCGAGTTACAGGCCAATCCCTATATACTCAAAAGTTTTAAATGATAAGATTTAAGAATGTGATAAAAAGGTTTAAACTCAATGCTGGTCTAATATTTGTCATTTGGGAATGGGTTAATAAAGCCCTGTACATATTACTGACTCAACTATCCAGCTTGGCAAGGCATATGGTAAATAGGTTCATCAGATACTGGACAATTAGAACTAACAAGTCACACATCAAACAGAAATCAAACACAACAAAGAAATGATAAAATATCCATTTTACTTTAGCTTTGCCCCATTTTTATTCCCTCGCTCCTTCACAAACACTAAATATTAGATCTGTCCAAATTGAAAGCATTCGCAGACATATTAACTCATTACCAAACAACAATATTTTAGGCTTGTCCAAATTGAAAGCATTAGCAGACAACAAAATAAAAGTGACTGAAAATTTGAAATTTGTTTTGTGAAGGGTAAAAAACATTGTGGGAAAAGGAGAAAATGCTGGTTACCAGCATTTTCTCCTTTTCCCACAATGTTTTCTAAAGGCTTCTTTTTCAGGGGGATCAAAAGTAGGGATTGTGTGGTAATGGGTTAAGAGTCGGCCAGCTCCAAAACCATGTTTACTTTAATATCATCTGAAAATACTTTCAGTTTCTGGACAAGTTACATTTTTGGTGTTGGGTAAAGATTTATAACCAGTTATTCCATAACGACTGTTCCCTTCACTGGTCACACCTCATTGAACTTGGAAGATCGAATCTGCAAATTCTATGACTCACTTCTTTGAATGCTGAATAAAATATGATATTGTAGCAATTAACAATCCATCATAAAACACTTTTCCACTAGTCGGAGATTCAGGTAGGCAGCAAAAATCTTTTTTACTAAACTCTTTTCCACATAACTAAATTTTAGATTTGTGCAAATGGAAAGAATCTGCAGACAACAATATGAATGAATGTGAGTTAGGCCAGAATTTTTTTATAAGTTGATTTACGAGATCTTTTTTTTCAAATTTAGGGTCGGGGGGACGAAAAAAAAATAAAATAAAAAGCTCTAAAAATGTTCAGTCGATAAAAAAATATAAAAAAAAGAGATTTTTCTTTTCATTATTTTTTTTCCTACCAATACCGCAAGAAACTTAAAATTTAACTAGTGAGGTAAACCAACAGTCTGTATTATAGTTACATCTTTCAAGTTACCATAATTTTCCTAAAAATCTATTAGAACTGGATACCTTAAAAACTGTTATGACCACCTTTAATAATGTCATGCCACAGATCAATGAGGTCCAAAGACACATTCAGAATAGCAAACATTGAAGATTCTGATCGAATTTGCTCCTTTACAAGAAGTCTGATCTGGCTCTACGACGTTTGCTGCCAAATGAATTCTTAAAACTTAGGCTCTTTATGATTGTCTGACAAGAAAAGAAACAGAAAGTCGCACAAACCACAACATTAGCTAAGAAGTTCTGAAGTTCCAATAAATTTAGCACAATTTTACAGAAACAGTTCTGGAAACTCATTGCAGTGAATCTACAAAAAACAGACATGTTTTTTTTTCTCATAATGTTTTCCTAAGTCACCTCTATTGAGGTCGTTATGAAGTTGGCATTGTTTGAGCTCCCAAAACAAAACAAAAACAATTGAGCTATCACTAAATGTGATCATACCCCAAACCAGCTCCTTGTCACTAAACAACTCTTTGTCACAGAATGCAGAATGGTTTAGTACAAAAGAGTTTAAAAAAATATATATTACAAAGGGCTATAACTCTGAAAATAGTGGGAAAAGATTTATGGTTCTTGCACAGTGCACTTTACTTTGATGTGATTTAAAATCATATGAAGTCTGAAGTGACTAACTTTTGTACTTTGCAAGTTACGCCCCATTTTAAAAATCCAGTTAAAATTAACAAAGGGCAATAACTCTAAATGTAGCAGGAACAGAGTTATAGTATGAAAACTGCACTTCTTGTCAATGTGGTCCATCTGTATATGAAGTTTGAAGGTACTAGCTTTTATGCTTGGAAAGTTATGCCCCAGACAAAAATCCAAATTAAAATTTACAAAGGGAAATAAATTGAAAATAGTGGGAATATAGTTATGGTACTGGTAAAGTGCTCTTTTTTTTATGGTGATCTAATTATATATGAAGTTTGAAGTCAGTAGCTTTTGTACTTTGGAAATTAAGCCCCAGATAAAAATCCAAAGTTAAATATACAAAAAGATATAACCTTTAAAATAGTGGAAAAAGTTATGCTTCTTGTACACTGCACTTCTCTTTACTGTGGCCGATCTGTACATGAAGTTTTTAGTTGCTAGCTGTTTTATTTTGGAAGTTAAGCCTCGAACAAAAATCCAAAGTTTGAAGTCACTAGCTTTTCTACTTTGGAAGTTATGCCAAGCTTTTTGGGACACACGGATAGACAGACATGGTGACCCCAGTATACATCCCCCATACTCTGTTTATGGGGGGTATAAGCATGATAAAAACACATAATGTAGTTAAATTTGTTTGAATCTAGAAGCAGACTTGTGCTGCAAGTAGACAGTATCCCTTTCTTGAACCTAACAAAAGAATGTGATGAGAGAATTTCTGTATGCCTTCCATGGAAGAAAAGAAGTTGATCCTAACTATCCCTTTTGGATATGATTTGCTGTATCAAAGAAAGACAATTAGTAAGGATTTCTATCCTGGCGTATTTGTTGACTCAAAAGAACATAATCAAACCATTTGGTTTTTGATTGCCTATGACCCCACTGATGCAGAGTTACACTTAACTCAAAACTCTAACATTTCTCATCAGGTTACAAATAGTGTCCAGACTGGTAAGAAGAGAAAAAAAACTTCTTTATGCCTGTGATGGGGACCACAATCTTGATTCAAAAACATGATAATGACTTGTTAAAGTTTAAAAGAAACTTAACAAGATCTATAGAGATGTAAGCTATTAGTCAATAAACTAGCTGATAAGGAGGAAAAGGTGCAGAGTATTCTAAGAATAGAACACTACACTGCATATTTTGCTGAGTTGCCGACATGAGGAAGGCAAACGATCGTCTTTAAGATTTTTCTAATCCTTCACTTTACCATTATAATTTATTTAAAATATGTTTGGAAAAAATATCTCCAGCTGTAAGAGGTGGTAATTCAAGTTTATTTTATAAGTATTCATGTTTTGAGAATCAGTAATGATCGATAGTGTGACGTCATTTAAACAAATATGCAGACGCTTTACCTGTGGGGAAAAAAGTGTGATTTTCGTAGGATAAAGGGGTGGATTTAGTGAGTTAGTAACAGGTAAGGATCATAACACTCTGCTGTCTTGTCCAAATTGATGAAGTTAATTAGTGATAACCTGTCATCCTTTGTCTTCGATTGCCGATATTTCATGAATATAGGCCTGGTCGGGACTGTTTGTTAGGCGAAGTTTTTTCGCTGTGAAAGCTTGATGATGCAAATTTGAGTCAATGAAGACGACTTTTTCACCCTGTACCATACTTCCTCAAGTTCCTGCTTCAGTCTTTCTCCACTTACCTCGTGAGTTGAGACAAAAATGTCAATAAAAAAACCTTTCGACACTTATTTTTGCCAGTTAAAGAAAAACTACAACTGGCGAAAATGGCGATAGGCAGCGTGGATCCCGCTGCTGCATGTTATTGATCTTCGTATCGGAAGGTTACAGGAGACAAGACAGGTACCAGTTTAAAAGTTTGGGTTGATGTTCGCTTTAAATACAGATTTTTTTCGACGAAACGAATAATGGTTAGGATCGGCGGAAAAATTTTAAAAAAATGTTTTGGAACCTTCTTATATTTTTTTTCTGGTTTTGGGAAAATTGCAGTCGGCGGGTTTGTAAATCAACTAATAAAAAAATTCTCGCCTTACGAATTATACTTTGTTTTAAGAAAGGTAGAAAATATTGTGGAAAAAGGAGAAAATGCTGGTTACCAGCATTTTCTCCTTTTCTCACAATATTTTCAAAAGGCTTCATTCCCAGGGTTGTCAAAAGTAGGGATTGTACAGAAGAGAGTTAACCTTTTGGTTGGTTTGTTGGTTTGTTGGGTCTGTAGGTTGGTATTTTGCCTCCCCTTAAATGAACTTTATTTCAGTCACACCAGGTCAATAGTTCATTTGTTTCATTTGACCTTTTACCACACAATCCCAACTTTAAACGACCCTGAAAAAGAAGCCCTCTGAAAACATAGTGTGAAACGGAGAAAATGCTGGTAACTAGCATGATAAATTTCTCCTTTTCCCACAATAATTTCTACCCTTCCCAAAACAAATTTCAAATTTTCAGTCATTTTTCTTTTGCTATATGTTTACAATCAAAAGGCTTCTTTCACAATGTTGTCAAAAGTATAGACAGTGTGGCAAATGGTAAATTTCAGGACTGTGTCTTGACTCTTTACCAAGCAATCCTGACTTTCAATGACCCTGAGAAAGAAGCCTTCTGAAAATATTGAGGGAAAAGGAGAAAATGCTGGTTACCAGCATTTTCTCCTTTTCCTACAATGTTTTCTTCCCTTCCCAAAACCAATTTCAAATTTTAGTTACTTTTATTTTGTTTTCTGCAGATTTCAGTTTGAACTAGTCTAAAATTTTGTCATTCAATAATTAGTTAACCCTTTACCAATCGACAAAATCTTAGACTGGTCCAAATTGAAAGTGTCTGCAGATGACATAATGAATGTGAAAGAATTAGAATTTGTTTTAGGAAGGGAAGAAAACATTGTGAGTTACCAGCATTTTCTTCTTTTCCCATAATGTTTTCAAAAGGCTTCTTCCTCAGTCAGGGTCATTAAAAGTCGGGATTGTGTGGTAAAGGGTTAACAGATTTATCCCAAGTCTTTCTCTTATCAAGACAGAAAAGGGCGTCTTCAGATTTAATAGCATATTAATTGTCTTTTTCTGTATGAAATGTTTATTTTCACTTCACATTGGTCGGAGGTCTGTTTTACCCATCACAACTTGGGAGAACATTATTTCACAATCATGAGCTTGAGTTTACTGGGAATTTGAGACCATGCCTCCAAAGCCAGAACCTTAACTCTTTCCCAAACGACAAATTTTGGACTCCTCCAAACTGTAAGAGTTTGCAGATGACAATTTTAGATTTTTTAGAAAATGGCAGAAAGTTTTCGAAATGAGTAGAAAACACTGTGGGAAAAGGAGAAATTGCTCGTTTTGAGCAATTTCTCCTTTTCCCACAGTGTTTTCAAAAAGACTTTTACAGCAGACACGTAAAAACCAGGGCTTGTTTGGAAAAGGGCTAAAGCACCAAGCCAGGTAATTCAAACAACAAATTGGTGAAGTTACCTCAAAATACGGGCAAAATGAGAATCAATAAACAATTTGAAATATATTTTGCACAAAAAACGAAATCGGACACCAACTTTTCCAAATTCAAAACTCCATTTTGCTTTAGAATAGTGCACAATCAGACCAACAAATGTAACATGACTTGTGCCTACCCTTACACTGACAGAACAACAGCAGCTTCTCACCATGCAATTCCTTATTTAACCCATTTCCACACAATCCCGACTTTTGTTGACCCTGGTAAAGATGCCTTTAGAAAACATTGTGGGAAAAGGAGAAAACATTGGAATTTTCTCCTTTTCCAACAGTGTTTTCTACCCTTCACAAAACAAATTTCAAAATTTCATTCACATCTAATTTGTCGTCTGCAAATGCTTTCCATTTGGAAAAACCTAAAATTTTTGTCATTTGGTAATGAGTAGTGACCTTGCACCAGAAATCCCAGGTTTTAACTATCCTGAGAGAAGAGGTTTTTGAAAACATCGTGGACAAGAGAGAAAAATGCTCATCAACACCATTTTCTCCTATTCCTACAATTTTCTCTACCTTTTCAGAAACAACTTCAAATGTTTGAGTCTCTTTAAATTTTAGTTTATCATTCTGCGACTGCTTTCAATGTCTAAAATTTATTGCGAAAGAGTTTAAAGACTCCCGATGTTGACCCTAACCAAAAATGTCTGTATTCAAAAACTGGGAGGAAATAATAATGTTTTGAAAATATTGTGGGAAGCAGCATTTCATACTGTCCTTCAATTTTCCATCCTATATTTACCAAACGACAAAATTTTTTACTGTTCCAAACTGCACGCATTAGCAGATGAAAAAAAAAAATGAAAGTGACTCAAAAATTGAAATTTGTTTTGGGAAGGGTAGAAGACATTGTGGGAAAAGGAGAAAATGCTGGTAACCAGGGTTTTCTACCCTGCTGGAAATGAATTTCAATTTTTAAGATTTGTTCATGTTGTCGTCTGCAAGTGCTTAATTAATCTCATTACCACACAACAAAATTTTAGGTTTGTCCAAATCGAAAGCATTTGCACACAACAAAATGAAAATTTGATATTTTTTGTGAAGGATATATAGAAAACATTGTGGGAAAAGGAGAAAATGCTGGTTACCAGCATTTTCTCCTTTTCCCACATGTTTTCTAAAGGCTGCTTTCTCAGGGTCGTGAAAAGTAGGGTCTGCATAGTAATGGGTTAATTCAGTTTGGCCTAAAATTTTTGTCGTTTGGTGAAGAGTTCTGAAGAGGCACTCTTTGGTTGATAGTCACCACTGAAAATCATTTCTACACTCTTACTCCAGAAACACTTAGTAACTATGAATTCCCCTCGGCACAGAATAAAGCATTCCCACTATCACACAGTAAATCCGACCCATGTAGATCCTAGATTCTTATCCATACTAGGACACTACAAAACCATTTTGTGCCACTTCAAAAATCATTTTCTACCCTTTACAACAGAATTCTCTGATCAAACAAACCTTACCAAGGCTCTTGAAAACATATTGGAACAAAAAGAAAATGGTAGTGACAAACATTTTCTCCTTTTCCCTAAATATATTCTACTGTTGAAAAGACAAAGTCCTCTAAAAAAAAATTGTTTGTTATTTGCAATTGTTTTGAATGTTTGGGAAAAAAGTTTAGATTTCTGCCATCTTGTATAGTATTGACTCTTTTTCTAACCACATGTTGTACCTAATTCAAAATATCTGTAGACAACTACTCCAAAATTGGCACAAATAAGCTTCACTTCTCTGCCATGTTAAAAAACATTGTGGAAGACAGGTGAAAATGAAGTTGCAAGCATTTTCTTCTTTTCCCACAATGTTTGCATAAACTTTCTTAATCTAAATCTAGGAAACATAGGTTAACATTCAATCTTTTACCACAAACCACACAATTTTTGCTTTTTTCAATTCAAACGCACCATAATTGTAGACCACAAATGTGGTTTAACTCTTTAACACACAATCCCGACTTAAGACGACCATGAAAACAAGCCTTTTGAAAACATTGAGGAAAAAGGAGAAAATGCTGGTAACCAGCATTTTCTCCTTTTCCCACAATGTTTACTTCCCTTCCCAAAACATATATCAATTTTTCAGTCACTTTTATTTTGTCGTCTGTAAATGCTTTCGATTTGGACATGCCAAAAATTTTGTCGTTTGGTAATGAGTTAAACCGTGGGACTTCTCTTTGTAAGTACAGAAAACGTGGGAAAAAGGAGAAAATGCTGGTTAACAAAAAGAATGATAACCATCATTTTCTTTTTCCCACAATGCTTTCAATTAAGCCTTTTTCCACCAAGTCCTTTGAAAACCACTGACAACTAGTGAAAGAGCACATAGATTCTCACCATAATAAAAAACTTTCAAACTAACTCCAACCATCAACACAAATCACCACAAAACCAGCCAAACCTCAAAAACTTTGAACAACCATTCAAAGATCTTATCTCGGAGGCGTCTGTAAACAAACTACAAAGCTCCCACTGTACACTGATTGTTTGACACTGCAGGGTATACCTTCTCGGATTTGTAAACTACAAAGAGAGGACCACTAAATTGGAGGAAAATCGGCATACATGACATACATTTACTTGTTAA
This sequence comes from Tridacna crocea, assembly GCA_943736015.1. Taxonomy (NCBI): domain Eukaryota; kingdom Metazoa; phylum Mollusca; class Bivalvia; order Cardiida; family Cardiidae; genus Tridacna; species Tridacna crocea. The sequence goes on along the minus strand of OX031057.1, from coordinate 12,083,290 downwards.
CTCTACCACACAATGACAACTTTTAACACCCCTGAAAGAGAAAGCTCTTGAAAACATTGTGTGAAAAGGAGAAAATGCTGGTTACCAGCATTTTCTCCTTTCCACACAATGTTTTTCTTCCCTTCCTAAAACAAATTTAAATTCTTTAGTCACATTTATTTTGTCGTCTGCAAATGCTTTCAATTTGGACCAACCTAAAATTTTGTTGTTTGGTAAAGGGTTAGCTCTATCAAACCCAATTTTTTGGACTGGACCAAATTCAAAGCATCCTGCAGACAACAACTTAAATATTAGTAATAGGATGATTTCTGATTTTGATAGGGTAGAAAATATTGTGGGGAAAAAAAGAAAGTGCTACTTACCATAGTTTTCTCCTTTTCCAACAATGTTTTCAGTAGGTTTCTTTCTCAGGGTCATTTGAAGTCTGCATTGTGTAGTAAAGATGACAAAATGTTAGACTAGTCTATACCGAGAGCATTAATTCATTACCACACAATCCCTACTTTTGACACCCCTGAGAAAGAAGCCCTTAGAAAACATTGTGGTAAAAGAAAATGCTGGTAACCAGCATTTTTTCCTTTTCCCACAATGTTTTCAACCCTTCACAAAACAAATTTCAAATTTTCAGTCAATTTTATTTCGTCGTCTGCAACAGTTACTGCTTTCAGTTTGGACAAGTCTAAAATATTGTCGTTTGGTAATGGGTTTATTTGCAGACAACATTTTACTGAAAATCTGTCTTTGATAGGATAGAAAACTTGTTGAAGATGGCTTAACCCTTTCCCAAACGACAAAATTTTAGACTGGTCCAAATCGAAAGCATTTGCAGACGACAAAATAAACGTTACTCAAAATGTGAATTTGTTTCCAGCTGGATAGAAAACAGTGTGGGAAAAGGATAAAATGCTGGTTATCAGCATTTTCTTTTCCGAAAATGTTTTCAATGGGCTTCTATCTCAGGGTAGTAAAAACCAGGGATTATTTGCTAACGGGTTAACCCTTTACCACACTGCAAAATTTTAGACCTACCCAAATTGAAAGCATTTGTATACGACAATTTCACAGTGGCTCACATGACGCAATTTTCCTTTGATAGGGTAGAAAACTTTGTGGAAAAAGGAGAAAATACTTGTTACCAGCATTTTCTCCTTTTCCCACAATGTTTTCAAAAGGCTTCTTCTTCAGGGTCGTTAAAGTCGGGATTTTGTGGTAATGGGTTAAATAATGAGATGTATATCTTTGATAGTGAAGAAAAGTTTGTAGCAAGAAGAGAAAATGTTGGATTCCATGGCTTTCTCCCTTTCCCACAATGCTCTTCAAAAGCCCTTTTCACATTAGGCCACTTCCACATGTATAGTACAGTATCAGGTGAAAAAGATTAACCCATCACCAAACAACAAAATTTTAGACTGATCCAAACTAAAAGCATTTGCAAATAATAAAGTCAAAGCGACTGAAAATTAACATTTGATTTGGGAAGGGAAGAAAACTTTGCAGAAAAAGGAGAAAATACTGGTTACCAGCATTTTCTCCTTTTCCCACAATGTTTTTCAGAAGACTTCTTTCTCAGGGTCGTTGAAGTGTGGTAAAGGGTTAAATCCATTAAATGTTGAAGCTTTAGGTCGATCTTTACTACTTACAACTTAACTTTAGATTGATCTAAAGTGAAACAATTACAGATGACAAATTACAAGTGGTTCAAAAATGCTGATAACCAGCATTTTATCCTTTTCCCATACTGTTTTCTATCCAACAATTACAGATGACAAATTACAAGTGGTGCATTTGAAAATGGAGAAACAACTTGAAAATAAGAGGACCATCATGGCCCTGTAGCCGCTCACCTGAGTCTTTTGACCAAACATGACCCATTTTCAATCTCTTTTGAGATAGCATGACAAACAATCAAAGTTTTCATGATAACTGGACTGAAAGTTTGGCCTCTAGCATGTACACAAGGTTTTCCTATGATATGACCTAGTGACCTACTTTCTGACGGGACATAATAACTCATCTGAGATATCATAGAAAAAAAAGATTCTGACTAACTTTCAAGAGTATTAGACTATTTAAAGAGTGGCCTCTAGAGCATACACAAGGTTTTTCTAAAATTTGACCTAGTGACCTACTTTTTGACTCAGCGTGACCCAATTTTTGGACTGGTTAGAGATCTCAAGACAAACATTCTGACAAAGTTTCAAAATTTTAGACTTGTCCAAATTAAAAGCATTTGCAGACAATAAAATAAATGTCACTGAAAATAGAAATTTGGTTTGGGAAGGGTAGAAAACTGTAGGAATAGAGAAAATGCTGATTTACCAGCATTTTCTCCTTTTCCCACAATGTTTTCAGAAGGCTTCTTTCTCAGGGTCGTCAAAAGTTAGGATTGTGTGGTAATGGGTTTTAATGGCTAAAAAAAAAGGGGAGTTTCAATAGAAGAAGTCACAGTGTTGCATCCAGGATGACCTCAGAGAGGGGGAGATCCCCCATCATATTATAAAAATGGGGGGAGTGAACAATTCTAGTGCACCACAGATAAAAACTTATCTAAATTAACTTTATTTAGCATGAATATAACTTTGAGATTATGTAGCATATTTACCTTTGAAAAAAGAAAATATCAATACCGTCTTGAAAAAGTCGGTAATACGTTTAGGTGGCATAATCCAGGAGAACTGATGAATTTAAATATATTCCGCGTTCAAATTTGGTACACAATTTAATCCTACACATGTTGAAATTACTACCGGGGTATTGCTCAATAGCACATATCCCAATACAAGTCAATTACGTAATCCGAAGAATTGAACAATGCCATGTATCCCTCTTGTCGATTACGTGATACTGGTATTTCCCCAAAAAGTTATCGGTTAAATGGTGTAAGTGAAATTGTAGACTGTTATGGTTACGACCTTATTTCACTACAAAACTGATATGCGGGTTATTATTTTTGGCAGGAATCGAGTACACGGAGCGTTTTCCATACATGTAAAATACAATTTTGTTGCGCACTGACTATTACAGAGCGGGGGATTATATCCGTTTCTGCGGGAGTTACCACCCGAGAAAATCTAAAATTGCGGGATTTAAAGTAAAAAAAGCGGGATTTGCGCGATCGCGCGGCCTGGATGCAACACTGAGTCACCCTCCGCCCCCCCCCCCCTTCCACTGGTCATCAAAATGATTTATTGTGCCCATTAATTACTTAACTAGATGTGCAATCTTTATTATCTGTGTGACAGCTCTCTTATGATCTTTATCATCCTTTCAACAGATGGTCTCATGTCAGTCATTGGTGTCTTGTTACTTTCTACCTTAACTCTTTACCACAATGATCCAGCTTTTTACCACCTTAAGGAAAAGATTGTGAAAACTTTGTGAGAAAAGGAGAAAATGATAAAGATGTGTCTCCTCCAACAGTTGTTGATGATAAAAAGGGCAATATATAATTAAATCTAACAACAAACCTGTTTGACAGAATTCAGTCTAATACCACTTCTAACCTCTTAAATCATTCACAGATCTATCATTCATGTAACATATTCATTATCATACACACTAATTTTCTTGATCTTTTATGCAGCTTTTTGCTTCTTTCCCTGGCTGCATTTAATAAGCACCTTCAATGAACAATGTTCTTAGGTGAGACAGCAATGAATCTTGTCACAATGATCAATCATCAATTCCAAGGGAGTTTTGAGTCTAGCAGCTGGGGAAGCTAACCAGTAGAATTTTCTACATTTGTAAGTAACACAACTTCTGATTGGCTAAACCGAATGGTTTAGCCAGTCAGAAGTTGTGTTTCTTACAAATTTAGAAAACCTTGAAGAATAAGATTTAGAATATTCTCAAGAATGGTTGTGGTGAATACAGAGCCTGGACTTCACCAGAATAAGACAAGGGCTCTACATTATCTCGCTGACACACACAAACACAAACACAAAAATTCAGCGCTTTCACAGGGGCTAGAACCTGGAACCTCCAGATTACCAGTAACATTTACCAATAAGCCAAGCAGAACCCTAGCCATCCACATTCCCAGACTAACTACAGGACCAGACAGAGGTCTCAACAAATCATACCTGTGTGAAAGGGCAGGGCCTAATAAGCCTTCTTACCTGCTAAATCATTCATAAATATATCCACATCATAAACATTAATTTCACTCAAATCCCCATAAAACCACCATGGCATCCCCTCAACTTCAACCTATAAAACTCTTTACCAAACAACATAAATCTTAGACTTAACCCTTTCCCAAACGACAAATTTTGGACTCTTCCAAACTGAAAGAGTTTGCAGACGACAATTTCAGATTTGGAGAAAATGGCAGAAAGTTCTCAAAATGGGTAGAAAACACTGTGGGAAAAGGAGAAATTGCTCGTTACGAGCAATTTCTCCTTTTCCCACAGTGTTTTCAAAAGACGTTTACTGCAGACACGTAAAAACCAGGGCTTGTTTGGGAAAGGGTTAACCTGATTCCATACAATTCCATCTTTCAACAATTATGAGGAAAAAAAGGCTTTTGAAAACAGACAAAATGTTGGTCTTCCTTTTCAAAGAATACATTTTCATCACCCAGTCACATTCTACTTGCTGTCTATAAAAGCTTTCCAAATGATCAAATCTCAATTTGTCTGCTTGAGTTAAATAGTTAACCCTTTACCAAACAATCCCTAGTTTTTATGACCCAGAACAAGAAACCCTCTGAAAACATTGTGGAAAAAGGAGAAAATGCTGGTTACCAGCATTTTCTCCTTTTCCCACAATGTTTTCTACCCTGCTGGAAACAAGTTTCAGTTTTTGAGTTACATTTATTTTGTCGTCTGCAAGTGCTTTCAATTTGGATCAGTCCAAAATTTTGTCGTTTGATAGCGTTAATCCACTGGAATGGATGGTAAAGGGTAAACAGCCCACAACACTCAAACACTACCAGCAGAAGCAACAGTAATGTGCACATTGATTCACTGTGATGAAGATCTGATTATATTGTACATCAGATAGAACTGAAGATAGCAATTTATCCTGGGGATCAACTATCATTATTGATATTATCCTTTCATGCTTCTTTCACTCTTTACCAAACAATCTGAAGTTTTACTTTTTTTCTATCACTATTTTTCTCCTTTTCTCACAATGTACCCAGAAAATACTGCCTACCCTAAACTTTTCACCCTTCAAGAAATTCAATCAACCCCATCCACCCCATTAAACTATATCATTTCATTTTCTGAGAACACACTGTGGGGTAGCAATTCACAAGAATTGACATACAGTATGCCATAATTTGAAAGCAAACACCAGACTGCATATTTTGTCTGATCTACATCTACAGTGTTTACAAAAGGACTATTTTTAGCCTCCCTCTCACCCCAGTAAGTCCATTCACACCCCACCCACCCCTAAATCCTTTCATTTCCTGAGGATCTGTGGTGCAGTGATTTACCAGACTAGACTTGAAATATGGTGCATCTTGTGGTATATTGCCACAAGATGATGATCATACTACATATTTTTTCTGATCTGAATCTTTTTTTTTCATGAATACACCTCCTAAGCATGGCACCTACACATTAAAAGTTCCAATCAACCACATCAACCCCTGCAGAACTGTATCAGAGTTTACCCTAGCAGCCATTGAGACAAGAGTCAACTTGAACTACATTACTGTACATCTGATAGTAAAGATCAAACTCAACACATTTTGTAATCTGCTCTTAATCTTCACTGTCCACAAAGAGTCTTTATTTAAGCTTGAAATTCTGACTCAACCCATCTTAATAGAACTAC